>LR990637.1:5110000-7510000 GCA_905147815.2 Phalera bucephala | reverse complement strand
CAATTTTTAGGGCTAAGAACATATTTAAAGAGCATGAAAGAGGTTTCTTTCTTTCATAACTACATGTTACTTAAAGTATAAATTAAACATAAACTAAATATTTGTATGACAAAAGTTTAAACAAAATGGAGGTAGGTTCTACCTGCATTTCCGCACTGCCATAATCCTCATTTTCTGCGTACCTCCGAGGCACTAACTTAGCTTTTCTACACCTCTTTTTACTATTAGAAGACATTACGACACTTTACACATAACACATACGGGGAAACAAAAATAATTCGCAAGAAAATACTTCAATAACAATTCGTCAAAACGAAATAGCTGACTAGAGCAATGTTGATGACTTCAATTTATCGGATCTCTCTTTCACTCTAAGCTGATTTTGTGTTGTTGGAGCGCACAAAACGTCAAGCGTGACGTTTGTAGAATATTATTTTATTTTACCAGTTTTTAATTGTCGGTCGGGTAGTCGGCGTTGCGAGAAAAGTTACGTTCGGAAACAGTGAACATTTTGTTCAAACAATTTACGTAAAAATTATATTTTTTAGAGATAAAATAATAATTGTTATCACAGCGTTACTTTTGTACACCTTTACTTCTTTAATACCTCAATCAATGACGTTTTACTTCTATCATGGACTTCAGTAATCAATATCGCAATCGATATCTCCATATACGAATGGATCTTTTGCATATAAACTGTAGTTAAATTCATGGATGAATCAAGGTTAAAACTCACAACGACGGGATTAATTACAACATGACATGCTTCACCTCAATCGTATTCAACATTGTTTTCCATTATAGAACCCAATTTATATATATATATATATATATATATATATATATATATATATATATATATATATATATATATATTATAGATCGATTCAATCGAAATTCCGATTCCTTCCGTTCCGTTTACCAGAAGAAAGGGTATTCTTTTCTATAAATGGGTTATTGTAATTGAATTTGATTTTAAACTAATGTAGAATATTATTTAATAGGTACTGAATAAATCATCCAATTTTTATCACGACATTAAGGAAATAGAAACTAATTCGAAGTCATTATTATAGCTTTTTAGATATGAACTTGATGTTTTATCTAAATAAACATCAAGTTTTCTCCACCCCACCTTCCCCCGTATTAAATGTATACATTAATCAATTACGAAATAATCGTTAAATTAAAAATAAATTTATTTATTTATTTTATTTATTAAGACACACCAACAGAGTACATATTAACACATTGAAAAAAAATAGTATTCAAACAGAAACACATTCCGATATGTACACCAATAACAGGTGTGTACATCATTTACCATTTTACAAAGCTTAAAATCTAAATCGAGAAGAGAATACAAATAATATACGATTTACATTAAATTAAATTTTGATAATATTGAATAAATAGAAAATAATAATACTATAACTATAACATAAAAACTAAAGATAGCAAAAATATGTCAAAAATATTTCAAAAATATGTCAAAAATATGTCAACAATATGTCAAAATATGTCAAAGGATCTAAGGATAATAATCTATTTATTGCAAAATGATTCCAGTATAATCTTTTTATAAATTGGAAGAGAGTCATGAAATATGTCAATATTATTATCATTTTTATTATTAAACTTATTGTATGTGTTACACATTCTGACTAGTGGCGAACTGAGTCCAATGTTAGTTCTTGTAGGCTGAACATGAAAAGTGCTAGTTAGAGGTTTTCGCGGGATACAGTATGGAACGTTAATTAACACATTATCCAGATTTGTATTACAACTAAGAGTATTATTTACCATCTTGTACAGGAATATCATCTCGTGCATTTTACGACGATCCCGTAAAGAGTTCATTTTAAAGAAAGCCAATCGTTGATCATAGCTACACCGATGCGTAACTCCACTTGAAACAAAAGCTAAGTGTCGTGTGAACGCGCGTTGTATATTTTCAATCCGCTGCGAATGTATGCAATAAATAGGGTTCCACGTTACACAACCGTATTCAAGATGACCTCTAACAAGGGAGTTGAACAAGATTATTTTAGTACGAGCGTGTTTAAATGCTTTTGTATTACGCTTCAAGAACCCCAGCATCTGTGCAGCCCTGGTTACAATATTTTCGATGTGAGTCTTAAATCGTAGATCGCTGTCCATCGTTACGCCTAGATCCTTTATTTCGCTGACTTTCTGCAGTGGGTTTCCGTCTATGTTGTATGTAGTGTCTAGTCTATTTTTTTTCCTAGAATATCTCATGTGGAAGCATTTATTTACATTTAATTCCATCTGGTTATGATCGCACCACTGCTTGACCCTTGACAAGTCGTCCTGAATCAACGCGTTATCATTCATAGAGTTAACAGTTTTGAACAATTTTAAATCATCTGCAAAGAGTAGGAATTTACAATTATGTATTTCAGAGGCAATATCATTGATAAAAATTGAAAATAAGATTGGTCCAAGATGGGATCCCTGAGGAACTCCAGAGATAGCACAATAGGGAAATGAGTCATGACCACAGATTGAGACAGTCTGAAGTCTTTTTGCCAGATACGACTCAAACCAGTGTAGCAAGGATCCTGTTATGCCAAATTGTGTCAATTTACCAACTAGTAAGGAGTGGTTGACCTTGTCAAAAGCACAAGCGAAGTCGGTGTAAATTGTGTCAACTTCATAACCCCTATCAAGTTCACTTGTCAAATAAGAAACGAAGGACACTAAATTGGTGACAGTAGATGAACCTAACCTAAAGCCATGTTGATTAGGTGATAAAGCGTTATTGACGTGTTTTGTCAACACAGGACACACCAACGACTCAAACAGCTTAGCAAGACATGACAAGATAGCAATAGGGCGATAGTTTTTAACGTCGCTTTGGTCACCTTTTTTGTGCAATGGTATAATTCTAGCTCTTTTCCACTCATCTGGGAAGCAACCATCTTGCAGCGAGCGGTTAAAGATAAGGCTCAATGGGTATGCTAACGCTGAACCACAACGTTTTACAATTACTGCAGGAATGCAATCCGGGCCAGCTCCTTTTGAAATATCCAGGTTTTTGATTTTATTAAGTATTTCACGTTCAGTAAAAGAAAGATTGCTTAAACATTTCACTAAGGGAAGAACTTCGTTATTCAAAAGATTGCAGAGTGAGTGATTGTGTTGATTATAGGAAGAAGAAAATTGGGAGACAAAAAGGTTAGCAATTTCAGGTCCAGTGTCAGCCGTTGTTAGGTCCTTATGCATGTTACGTGGGATTGATGACGCACCGATACTTCTACTCTTCATAAACCGCCAAAATGATTTAGGATGACTTTTCAGGTTAGATTCGACGGTTTCAATGTATCGAGAATAGCATTCCTGGTACAGTTTGTTACAGTGCGACCGAACAACTTCATAAGATATTAAATCTAGCGGATTCCTATACTTTTTAAATTTATGTCGCAACTTTTCCTTTTCTTTAAGTCTTTGAATTAATGAATGACTAAACCACGAAGGGAACTTTGAAGGACGCGAATTACGCTTCGGCACGTGCAACTCCAATAAGTCTCTAAAGATTTTAGAGAATACTGAAACCATTTCATTTATATTTTTACACGTAGTAAACTTAACATGCCAGTTCACTTTATTTAAACCAGCTGTAATATCTTTAACGTTAGCTTTAAAAAAAATTGAGATTAACATGTTTTTGTGACTGTAAAAATTTGATAGCGTTATTACGTGGAATGGTTACTAATAATCCAGGATGATTGGCATCCAACCTACTAAGGAGCTCTAAAGGTTTATCAACATTTACATAAGGTATGTTAGTGAGGACAAGATCGAGGATGCGATTATTTTCATTCGTAACGTCGTTGCATTGGTGTAAATTATTAACTGACAAAAAATCGACGAGTGAATAACTCAATGCATTGCAGTGATTGGTGGGGCTAAGACCGTAATCGCTGCGTTTAGACCATTTAAGAGATGGGAGGTTAAAATCACCCAAGATCACTATGTCATCCACCATGACCATCAAATCATTTGCACTATCCAGATATTTATTAAGAGTATCCAAGCAAAGAGGAGGAGGTAGATAGACAGCACCTATGGCAAATCTTTTACAGTTATTATTAGAATTTAAGTGAACGATTACCCACAAGTCTTCACACTCGCTTTCCCAGGCATCCATGCGGACAGAAGAAATATGGCGGGACACTGCAATTAGCACCCCTCCTCCGTCTTTCTTGGAACCATTATTTGAACAAATACGGTCTCTACGATATACGATATATCTGGAGTCGATAAATTCGTTACTTTTTATATTGGAGTTGAGCCATGTTTCCGTAAAAACAATAACGCTATAGTCTGACAAAAGAACATTTTCATAAACACTATTGGTTTTAGTCCGTATGCCACGGACATTTTGGTAATAAATGGACAAAGAATCGAATTTAAAAACAATACACCAAATCATTTACATTATAAATATTAATTGGTTTTAAGTCATAAGTTTCAAGCTGTCCATATTACGAATAAGGTGAGCCTGACAAGATTCATCCTTTCTGACATAAATGCGACCGTTGCGGACCCAAACGAATTTATAGCCCATCTCCTTTCCTTTTTTACGTGTGGCAGCGTGCAACGACTTGAGTGTAGGGGTGAGGTGCTCAGCAACGTAGATTGGTACACGCGGCCCCCCCAGGCCCAGGTGTTGAGAGCTGAACTTGTCGTTTGGATTTTTTTTATTAAACTTGATGACTGAAGCAAGAACAGCATCACGTTGCCGGGGACTACGGAGCTTAACAATAATGGTCCGAGGTTTGTTGACTTCCTTGGATAATTTAGCAACTCTTGTAACATTTAAAATTTCGTTCTCATCAAGAGGATAATCTACCGTCTTCGTCAATTGAACGATTGTATTGACTAAGCTTCTAAACTAAATTTCCGACCGATGTTCTGGTACTCCATTAATCTCCAAATTGCTCTCTCGCATGTTCTGCTCAGCGAGACTAAGTCTTGAGGAAAGATCCTTGATCGTAGTTTGCAGTTGTTCATTGTCGGATTTTAGGTTGAATACAATAGTTGACTGTTCTTCAATACGTGATTTCAGGTCTTCATATTGCTTGTTCAAAAAAGCAACAGACTCGTGATATTCGGACATTTTCTGTTGGATCGCTTTAAGCTCTTGAGTTATCATGTTCCTAACTATGGCACTTATTTCCTCTTTGATTACGACTCTAATACTTTCAAGTGTGACAGACGGTGCTGAAAGCCGTTGGTTAGCTCTCAGCGTCACATTGCTGCATAGATCTGCTGAGTCGGTAGGGCTTGAAAGCATATCTGCACGCTCACAGCTTGTCGGAGTGGCAGCGTGAAATGGACGAATAGGAGTGTTCGTGTTGTCAACTTTTGGTAGTCTGTTGTAACATTCAGGGCATTTCCATATACGTTTCGGATCTTTACAAATTGTTTTGAATAGTTTTTCTGATATGTTTGCACAAAATAGATCATAATTATTCTGGCATGCCGAGCAAGTCAACATTTGTTTGACTTTTATTATATTTTTACAACCTGCACATTTTTTTGTAGGTGACATTTTTAAATTTCTTATGTTACACAAAGTACGTGGAACGAAACGTAATACGGTTTTATTTCTTAGCAATGGCAACACTATCCGTCAGACAGGATCATTGACGTTGCCAAGTGTCAGGATTGACATTGACGTTTGACGTGCGCTGTTCGAATTTGACATTCGCTCAACCAATCACAAGTAATTTACTAGCGGGTCCAAAGTTCAAATATGATTTTTTTTGCAAACGGTCAACTTAGGGACTATTTATACACATTTATCCACTTTTATTACTTTATACAGTATTTACACTAATAGTTTATCACTGTATTTCGTTAATATGCACTGTTTGTTGTTTTATAATTAGTAAATAAAGTTAAAGGATCCTCTGAGCACTAGACACAACCCGTTGTTTGTTGTTGTTATGATTCTTTAGTTGTGCGAATTGGATTAGGCCACAAACATTTTTGCAGACGTAGGACGTCGTAAAATATAACATCCGAACACAGATTAATGAAACTACTTGTTATTATAATATTAAAAGTTAAAAATATACGGAGCTCTGTTTACTATGCGCAGGTGGCGCCACCAAAGTTGAGATTGTTCTGAGATCACAGCATTCTGGCTAGTTTTCTTTTTGTATCTGTTTGTAAGTTGCGATGCTTGATATACATCTATCTATCGGAAACATCGATGTTTACTATTGGTTGGATGGAATCAATTCGATCGTCGCTTACTTTCAATGTTCAACGATGCATCGATGTATTTCATGCGATACATCGAATGAAGGTACACGTAATCGATACACGTTCTTTCGACGCGATAGAATTAATTTTAAAGCATAACATATATTTTTTCATTTAACTGGAAGAAAACAACAAATAACACTATATTTTGTAGATCTGAATAGGCTTTTGTGTTTAAAAGATATGATAAAGAAAGCGCTTGAAGAAACGCGAATAGAATCTAATTCACGTGGTTCGGACAAAACATCTGAATACTTCTACTTTAGTACATTTTTATATGTCCAAGTTTTTATTCAATGCATCGAAAAAAAGCAATGGTTTTGAGACATCGTGAAATATCGATGTAAGGTTTCGATGCATGACATTAAAAAAGAACAAGAACAAAAATATGTATTTTCTGCATGACTATTCCTATTTGTAAGTATCCACTTATTGTTATAAATATTGTAAGAAATTCTGAACACCAGTATTTCATAATTACCAGATAATTTGTAGCGACCCCTATAAATCGCTATACAGCTGTGACTACCTAGTTATGTATACCCGACCAGTATACACCACAGTGCAAGTACTTTAGAAGATGATGCAATAAAAACAAAGTATTGCTCATACAAATGAATTCCAAGAACTGTTTTAATGATTTGGCTTAACTTGCCTCAGCTGTTTATTTATCATGTAAACAGATATCAGGTTACATGTTTAGTCTCTGTTCAGTTCCACTAACTGTTTTGATTAATAAGCAAATATGAATTAATACGGCGCACTCTGCGTAGGTGGCGCCTAGTTAACATGTTTGTTTGGCGATGCCTATAAATAGCCATCACCAGACAAAGTACCTCAATATCGTCTTAGCTCTCTTACCGTTCGCACGAACTCTTAAGTAATATTATTTACTGCATAGTACTTTGAATATCGATGATAAATTTATATTTGTAAAACCTCTGCATTTCGTACACATGAGTTGCGGCTGCCCATTCGACTTCGCCGGGATCCGCATATACTTTCTCTTCTCTACAATATATTATTTAACCCTTCTTCCCCTTCTTATCTCAAGGAGCGTTTCGAATATCTAAAAAGCACTGGCACCCAATGTCTCAGGTCCTCGGAAAATCTTAGCCTAAGGATGCCCTCTCACAATAGCAGCTTTTATGATAAGTCTTTTGCTGTCCAGGCGGTACGACTGTGGACTCACACACACTCTACCTGTCAGTATAAGGCGTGCGTCGACGCTAGATAGCTTTAAAGATCGGGTGAGACAGTACTATTTCTCTACTCACTCATCGGGTTTTGCTGTGAAACCTAAATAGGTAGGTAATTATGTGTTTGTTGTGTGTTTATTTATTTATTTTTATTTTTGTATCATTAATATGCCACGTATGTGTATTTTGTAATATGTGTTAGCGTTTTGTTTTCTTTTTATATAATATTTCAAATTTATACGGCTAATGTAGGTATAAGAATATATATATATAAGTATGATCTCTAGCAAGTGCACCTCCATCTAATACTAGTTACAAATCTATTTCTCCATCCCAAGGTTGCCTGGAAGAGATTGCTTTTTAGCGATAAGGCCGCCCTTTGTGATACTTTTAGTTCTTTTTGTTATTTTGAGATGTATCTTATTGGTGCACAATAGAGTTATCTATCTATCTATAAATATATTTTTATAAAGTCACGCCGGCCTTTACATTTGACGACCTACCCACAAATGGGGCCTAATATAGAATAGACAACAAATTCTTCATACATGTCTAGAACGCGATATGTGAGTTCGCACGACGCGTGACATATAAACAATCGTCTGATTGGAAGATCTACCGTTTACCAAATCCTGCCACAAACTTTACTCAAATAAGTTAAAACTAACAATAACAAGCCTCAAAGTTAATAAATTTAATTTCCTTACCTGTCAAATTCCAATAATTTACTTATTTACTCGATTAGGTATTGATTGAAATAAACAATTAATTAACAATCTGTTGCCCCATTATACAAAGTGAGTGCGTTCCATGGTGCGTTCACAAACACGAATTTTACATAAGATGTGTTCCGTGTGGTTCCGCGCGGAGATAGGAGCCGCGACTCCCGTGACTACCCACTGACCAATTAGAGAACTAGTTGCGTCTACCTACCCGATCCAGTGAGCGGAGGACCTTTGCCCTGACAAGGCTCTGACCAATCTGTCGTCGTTAATATGAAACTGACTATAATACAACATAATATTCTCATATAAAGTACTTACTGGTTTTGATATTTATTCGAACTACTAGAAGGTAATCTGGAGGCACAGCAGTGTCCTCGCCAAGATGAACCAAGCGAAGCGCAAGGGCACTACTGCCTTTTCTGGAAGCGCTTCGTGGTATTTTTGAATTCTCATAACATGCGTTTGGATTATACTAGATAAACAAAATTCTCGGGATATGATTTCAATAGTAGACTCATTAAACATATAACGTTTCAAATGCATAGCTCTTATACTTTAGATTTTATTGATATCTAAAAATCCCCGATTTCATCAAAATTCTTAGGGTACTTCCTGAAGACCTAGAAAGCTGAAATTTGGTATGTAAGCCTCCAACAGGTCTAAAAATTCTTTCATATTATAAAAACACTTTTCGATGAGCCACTTAGTCAATGTGTTTTTAAATTGATTCATTGTCATTTCTCTTATGGATTTTGGTACATTAATAAATATTTTTACACACATATAATAGGAGTTCTTTTGGTGAAGTGAGGTTCTAGAATTTGGTAATAATAGTTTTGTTTTATCTCTAGATAGATGAATCTTATATTTACTGGCTTTTTGAAATAAACGCGGATGCTTTCTTACAAATATTCCAACTTCCAAAATATAAAGTGAAGTTAACATTAAAATTTTTAGTTTTCTAAATATTTGTCTGCATGAATCTAATGGTCCTATGTTGGCAATCGATATACACTTTTTTGTGGCACGAACACTTTATGAACATTCGTCGCGTTTCCCCACAACAATAACCCGTACCTTAACACTGATTGTACATACCCGTAATAAGCTGTTATTGCAGCCCTTTCGCTTACTGTTCTTCGTATCCTTCTCAGTGCATATACGAATCTATTTATCTTTTTACTAACAATTTGTGTATGTGATTTCCAACTGCAGTGCCTATCTAGAATAATGCCCAAAAATTTAAAGTCAGTGGCGTTTTCAATTCTTATGCCTTCATATGATATGTTTAAATGTTGGTTGTTTGCTTTATAATTCTCAAATTCTACAATTTTGGTCTTTGATAAGTTTACACTTAAGTTGTTACTACTTAACCAGTTTGTTAGAGATTCTATAACCGTATGTAAGTAACTATCATATTGGGAGTCCTCTTTCTTGCCAGCTATAACAACAGATAAGTCATCCGCAAACAACGTGCACTGATGAGCGGTTACTTTTGGTATATCATTAATATAGAGCAAGAAGAGTAAGGGCCCCATAACACTTCCTTGGGGAACTCCTGTTACATTCATTTCATAATCCGATTTGAATGTGGCTAGTGAACATTTGTCATCAATTCGGTCGATTTCTACACATTGTATTCGATTTTTGAGGTAGTTACTTATCCATTCCAGTGCTTTTCCGCGGTGTCCGTACCGACCACATTTATTTAATAAAATGTCATGCTTTACAAAATCAAATGCTCGGCTCATATCAAAAAATACAGCGCTAACACGATTTTTCTTGTCAATATTTTCAGTAATATATTTATTTAAATTAAATGCAGCGAGAGTGGTAGATTTATTCTTTTGGAACCCATTTTGTTCCGGAACTATAACATTGAATTTATCTAAAAATGGTATATAATGTTTCGTGGACTAATACTCCAAGAAAAACCTATTTTAAACTACATTTAAAATTAGTGTGAAGCCATAACTACATTATAACTTATAATAAAAACACTCACTTTAAACTAAAATATAAATTAAAACAAAAAAAAAGACCTTAATCAAAAAGACCGCATCCGCGTGGAATGGTGGCAAGAATGCTGGCTGCGTTTCCTCGCTGAATAGACAGACCAATCTTTTGAGCAAGGAACGAGCCAGCCCTCTTGTCACCCGAGGAGGTGATCAGCGTAGGTGTTATTTTATTGATAAATTGTTTTGAAGCCGAACTCCATGGGCCCAATGTTTCTACGGCAAACGGCACAAATATATAATTGTTGCTAATAGCAGCATATTTGCGCCGTTTGCCCAGGTCCGCCTTCTTAGCCGCAGCTCCCGCCCTAGATATTGATTCCCTGAGATGGGACGGAGCCAATGTATCGACGCACGTGGCGTCCCATACAAGGGCCCGCCCCCGTTCCCAAGGGATCAAGGACATCCCATCGGGTCTCTTGCCATCATCACGGAAAATCCCCGCCGGTTCTAACACCGAAGGAACGTTGATGGTAGCAAGAGTCCTTTTGATTATGTCATTGAGCGAGCCGTGGCGAGAAAACCTGCCGGCACTTTTGCGGCAAGAGAGCCCATGGAGTCCGGATCGATCCACCTCCGCTCCACACGGACACCTGTGTTCTTCACAAATCGGTGCCCCTAAGCGAATACCTATCGCGATCCGGAAACTTTCACTATCCAGCAGTGTGCCAAGGTTGGATGCAGGGATTGAATGAAGCCAATGACCCGATTCCTTTTGACCCAACGCTAGTAAACGAGCACGGTCGCGGTCACTGACGATAATTTCGGCCAAATAGTTCTTCGCTATTTGCACCAATGGCATATCCCAAAGTTTTTGCACGTTAACTTCCTTTGGAATATTGTCATTGGGGCAAATCCTTTTCCAGGCCTCCAAAGCCTCCGCGGCGCCGGCTACTAATTCTGTGTTGGAAAGTATTTTTGAACACAGTTCCTGGACACTATAAACGGAGGCTAGGAAAGCCGGTAGAGCAATACTAGCAATTTTTCGCACGCCGATACCACCATGTCTAATAGGTAACGTTGCTTGGGTCCAGGATGCTTCATTTAAGGATAAATTTAGAATTTTCTCAAGGTTATCTTTGAGGGCGGTATCCATTTGGTCGATAAGGGCCGAGAATTTCCAGATTGGGCTTGCGCGAGTGGCGTATGTTAGTTTTGGAACGAAAAGACAGTATTTTAATATAATATATGCAATATGGCGATTTAGAACTCCCAATCTGAAAGAATTATCCTGAAATTGTTTAATCTTAGATTCCAAGAAAGGTTTGACTCCGTCGTCAAATAGAGGGGCACCAAGAAGGCAAAGCGAATTTCTACTGAGAATTTTTACGCCTGGAGCAAATTTTTGAAACTTTTCGGTAATAAACTGCTTTTCATTTAAAGGAAGACTCTCTGAGACAAAAAATTCACATTTAGACAGATTTAATTCCAAGCCTAGATTCTTAAAAGTGTTGTTAATTTTGATGAAATCACTAAAAACTGTATTGGCTTTGCCACCTAAAGTGCCATCGTCTAGGTACCATACATTCAATTTTGATTTTAAGGATGAGATGTGTCGATGTATACCTAGACTGAAAAGAGCAGGGCCGAGAGGGTCTCCTTGCTGAACGCCGACTGCTGAATCTATACTGTTTTCACCAAAAATCAGTTTAGAAGAATCACTATAGCACTGCCAAATATAAGGATAAATTTCGGGAAGTTGAGAAGCTACTTCGTTCAGCAAGGCAGCCCTATCTAATGAATTAAAAGCATTCCTCACGTCAACCTTGAGAAGGACCTCCATCTCATTTGATAAGACGAAGGTTCTGGTTGCATGAACTGCTGCCTCACAGCCCCCTTTGCTGCCAAATCCTAATTGAATTGGCTGAAATTTGGATTTAAGGGTCGAGGCTATGTGTCTACAAACTATTTTGGAGGTTAACCGCCGGATCGTGGCGCCTATTGCTATAGGGCGGATGCCACCATCCTTCTTGTTGAAGGCACATAGTCTCGCACCGTAGAGGTAGGGAAGAAATGATCGATTAACATGGCCGGCGAGCATAAAATTACATAATTTTGTTAAGGAGCTTAAAAGTGCTCCGCCGGCGTCTCCAGCGGATGCACTAACCAGGTCTTTTAGATGTTGAGGGGTTATTCCGTCGATGCCGCCGGAAGAGCCGCTCGGGAACGACATAATTGCCTCAAGAACGTCTTTTTCATTAATCTGCAATTTTTTAATGTTAATTTGGGGTGGATTTGGCAGCTGAGAGACTGAGTTGGCTGAGGGATGCTTCTCGCGGAGAGAATCTAGCGTTAGGTCATTATTGGGAGCAAGAGTGTCGTTTGAAAATAAGAGGCGAGCAGCGTTCCTGAGATCTCCCTCCTGTACTTTTGATTCAATTTTATGTTTAAAATTATATATCCTGGGGCAATTAACTAATGGAGGTAGTACAGGGTCGGAATGGGTGAAACAGTGCTGTTTTAATTGATGGGTAAGGGTAGTATTAATTGATTTGTCGGCATGGAGGTGACTAAACGCGAAAGTAAAAAGATCTCGCCAGGATTTTTCACTATTGTCAAAACACTTTTCTATGGTAAAAGAGAGAGATCTTGCTAACGACACTCTTGCTCCTCTAGGAATACGTTTCACTATCGGTGTGCTTCTGTATAGACGTGATATTAAGATTTCGAAAGGAAATGTAGGCTGGGTTGCTGAAGTAAACGAAGTGGCGGAACTAGTGGGGATTGGTGGCACACCTTGGCCAGCTGGAAGCGAGGATGTAATGGATCGAATATGGCAGCGGGCAGTATGAATTTTGAGTCCTCTTGTGCCTTTAAAAAGTCTTCCATCACTACACTGCCGACATGGTAAAAGCTCCGGTTGCGACGCAGTTGTCAGCATCCGAACACTATGTGATAGAAAAAGAAACAACAATAAACTTAAAGCTAAAACTAAAAAATTACTAATATATATACAAACTGTTAAAAACATACAAAAAACACAGAATATTAAGAAAATTCTTGACAAATTAAGTAATTGACAGGACTTCGGGGACACTTCGGGCAGAATCGGCATACAACGCGGAACACTGCGCCTGCGTGAGGCGCCGTTGCCATGGCGCATGCATGAAAAACTTTCATGTCAGATACAATTCAGCTGATAGTTTAAATGAAGTAAATCAGCTGATATAATTTTACTGCACAGGGACCAATTGAGAGGGTGCGCACATACGCACAGATGTATGGCGTAGGCTTCTTACTAATTCAAAGCCTTTCACTGAAGAGCACTTGATCTTCTATTTTATTATAATTATCAAATAAGCGCAACACAATTTGACACCTGTGACACCTGACACCTTTTCTAAAAATTGTATAATACGTAGATATAGCCCATTCAAAAATTTTGGAAAAAACTGGAGCTAGTGTGATTGGTCGGTAATTATTTAAATCTTGTTTGGAGTTCTTTTTGTGGAGAGGTCTCACAATAGAAGTTTTAAGTTTTTCAGGAAATATCCCTTGAACAAACGAAAGATTTATTAAATGGGATAGTACTATTGCAATTTCGTTTACACAGTTTTTAACAATATATGTACATACAGAGTCATAACCTACAGCGTTTGTATTCCTAAGACCTTTTATTATTTTTATTACTTCCTCCTCAGAAGTGGGTTTTAGAAATATTGTAGAATCTAAACAGTCAATTTGTGAATATTGGGGATTAGTTTCACTTTCTGTATTAGACCCTGTAATATAGTGCTTATTAAAGGCATTAGCTATTTGTGTCGCGTCATAGATTATTGCCCCATTGTATTCTATGCTGCAAACTATGCTGTCTATGATGTTACTATTACAGTTTTCGTCCAGTTTATTTTTAATAATCGTCCAAGTTGCCTTGCTTTTGTTTTTTGATCTACTTATGAAGTTATTACATACAATCTTTTTTGATGTTCTTATACAATCGTTTAGTAATTTATTATATCTTGTGTAATTAAGTTTATTAACTTCAGAATTATTTTTATGATATAAGTATCTATATTTCCGTTTAGTTATTGTCGATGTTCTGATACCTTTAGTTAACCATCTAGGTCCTGTATTGTTATATGTCATTTTTATTCTATTTACGGGAAAACTTAAATTATACAGCAATGTAAATATTTCATGAAATTGATTAAAAGCTTTGTCACAATTTGTTTCATTGTAAACGTCAGCCAATGTTAGAGATGATAGATATTTTCTGAATTTCAATATATGTTCTTTGTTAAAATCCCTTTTGTGATGGTACCAAAACGAAGAATTCAATTTTTGTTTTAAAATTGGAACAGTTAATGTTTGTGCTGTTTCGTGATCGGATAAGTACACATAATGAATTTTACCTTCAGCGTTTTCGATGTTACTCACGATATGATCAATGCATGATTTTTGACGAGTGGGTTCTTTTATATGTAGATGTTAGTTGTGATTCGAGAGTATATCCATATATTTTTCCGATGATGAATTATTTTTACATATTGTTGTATCTGAATTGGGTGTTCTATATACGCATAATACGATACACTGCTGTTTTGGTATCTTTATGCCACAGCACTCGAATGATTTTTCCATAGCGATATCATTGCAAAGCTGTATGGGTTCACATTCAAGATGTTTACTTGCTAATATGCAAACACCTCCGCGTTTTTCGCGTTGCCTAAAAAAATAGCTTACCAACTTGAAGTTGTTAATATTAATATTCCATTCATCTCCTAATCGTACAAATGTTTCACACAGGCATATAATTTGAACTGAACTACCACTGGCTGAAAATTCATTCAAACATATTTGTAACTGATCCATTTTATTCAATAAGCCAGTAATATTTTGATGTAGTAAAGTTATTTTATCAGAGATTTTTCCCCTAGGTGTACTATTACTCAAGAAAAAAGGTAGAACTTTGCTCTTCTTCTTCTTCTTCTTCAGCCGAAAGACGTCCACTGCAGGACAAAGGCCTCCCCTAAAGACCGCCACAACGACCGGCCTTGTGCTGTACGCATCCAACTTCTACCCGCGACCTTCACCAGGTCATCGGTCCATCTTGTAGGGGGCCTACCCACTCAACTTTGCTCACCTCCATTCATTTTACACTTTTTAGTGGGATCTGATTTTATAATAGGAAAATAAAAGGGGATAGTGCCCTTTTTGTATACCTGCATATTATTTTTGCAACTAAAATCACAATTCCCATTATTTTTGTTTACTTTACTAATATTGGAATCAAACTGCTTTTTAATCGGAAAAGAAAAGGGGATTGTTCCCTTTTTGTACTTTGGTTGTTGTTTATTACTCTGAGCAAAGATTGGGTTCTTTTTAAAATTCAGAAAATTTAGGGTGTAATAATTCATGTCAATAACGGAATTAATTTTATTACCTGTCTCGAATAAATATTGTTCTTTAAAATAATATCAATCAATTTTGATTCTATAAATGTGCAATTTACGAATTGTTTACATATAATTTTTATTTCCCTATTCAACATTAATTCATTCAAATGCCTGTTTCTCATAATATTTAATATAATTACATTTGTTTTACTTATGGATCTTAGTACATGACTTAAGTTAATAAGTAGTCTAATAGGATTTGTGTCATCTTCACCCATACATAAAATCAAGTAATTATTGGAAGAATCTTCCAATCCGATGCAAGACTTTATAATTTCATCTGAATTAGCATAAGGTTTTGTAATGGATGAGATACTATATTTTCCATAACGTGTGTTTCGTCTTGATTGTATGAGCTCTAAAGCTAATCCAGTACACGGTTGCCCACCAACTATGAGTATCTTAGGGTGCTGATGGTTGTCATTAAATTTCGTTAGAATTTTGGTGTTCGTGCTTCCATCTATCGTTAACTTGGTGCAAAAGTTTGGTTGCTCGCGTGCGCCTAAAATACTAGTATGAGCTTTATTTGTTTTTCCGATAATGTCATTATCCTTAACTCGTGAAGCATCCCGGGCATTCTTAGATAAATAGTCGTCAGCGCCATCTATTGTGCTTTCCTCATCGAGTTGTAGGCCTAGATCATTACTGCTTGTATCATTTTTGAGGTTTGAGTCAAAGATTTTTGTAACATAATTTGTCTCTTTTTTTGATTGAATATTTCCTTACATTATCTGTTGATTCCGAACATATTGTTTTTAGTGTTTTTATAATATTTTCCTGTTCAGATGATACCTTTTTTAATGATTTATTTTCTAATATTAGGTTGTCTATTTCCTCATGAGCCGTCTGCAATTGTTCTCGCAACCTATCAGTTTCTTCTCTGAGTTCTTGGATTTCATCATTATGTAATATGTTACCTGATGATAAATCTGGAAGGCTCTTTGATAAATAATCATGATGGGATGGAAGTTTTTATGAGACTTCCGCAAATTTTGATGCTAGAGGTTTGAAAATTGATATAGGGACTCTATGTTATAAATAATAATAAAATCTGGGGGTACGGTAGTGCCCCCGTTGAGACGAGCTATGGTATACAAATTTCAAGCCAATAACAAAAAGGAACATTAATCAAATAAAAAGAATATAACAATAATCAGATGATAACCAACATACAATCAAAATAATGCGTAACAATAACCTCAATTGAAAAAATATTATGTCAACAACAACAAATCATACTATATGTCATGCTAATGTCATGCTATAACAAGTCATACTGCAAGTCGAACACAATTTAGATGTCATGGTCATTTAGAAAGTCGCTTATACTATAATAACATTTTTCTATAAAATTATTGAAAATTCAGATTTAAATTCCTTAAGTTGCAAACTTTTCAATTCATTTGGGTCTTTATAACGTATTACTTCGTTATATGACACTACTGTCATATAACGAAGCATTAATTAAAACGTTATCTAAGACATAACGATGAAGTACCTAAAATTAAATGCGTCGATTGAGATGTGGCAACATGTTTTATTTTATAAGGAAAGAGAACACAAAAAGGCAAGGGGGGGGGGCGGTACCTGTATCTGAAAGAAGGGATGTAAGGGCATCGGGAGGGTCGGTGAGAACATGCCGCAGACGGCGGTAGCGGCTGATAGGAGGGGAGTTAGGATCGTAGTCGGCGGCGGTTACGATTAGCGGATTTCTATGATTGGACGCGTTCGCGAAATATGGGGTTGTCGCCTTTTTAATAAAGGCGTGAATAGGTCCGAGATCTAGATCGGAATGGCCCTTCTTTAGGATACAGATACCGCGCACAGGATCCGACACCAACCTCGCCGGCGAACACGAAGAATCCCTTGCCTGCGGGCCGGTGCAGAACACCACGGCGAGACACCTAGTATACGCCGTCCCCCATAGCGACTGCCCAAGCCGCGGCCGTTCCTCCTTGAGGCGCCCTTGAACTAGTTGCCCTATTGCCCTGGCTCGAGCGTAGTGGATGCACGCTCGCCCTTTTGTCCGGCGAAGCTATAAAGGCGCCGTGGTCAACAGCGTAGATCATTCACACACAAAAAGGCATGTAAGGAAAGAACTTGTTGGAACTCCTTACACTCTGCCTACCCCGCAAGGGATGTGGGTGATGATATAGATAGATTTTGACATAATCTACAGTTGATAAAACCAAAAAAATCCTTTAATACGTAGTTCCTTATTTAATAAGTCATTGCTGTCACGTGTTTAATAAATTTAATTTATTTTTATCCAATTAAATGTAATTACATAACATTTTGTTGTTCATAATACGATGATAATTCTTCCTCTAGTTTTTCTTTTTCGCATACTTCCCGAAGATGCCTGTTCAACTTGCTATTACCCTGTAAAAAAAATGATTAAATTAATTATGAATATTTATATTATTACCCTGCTAAGTCCTTTTTTTTCCTGGGTAAAATCCTGCATAGGTCGGCCGCGAGCCTCAGGGGAGCTCGAGGGGCGTGTCGGATTCCTACCGACTAAAAACCCCAGGGTGGCTGACATCAGCACTTTGGAGGGGCTCCGGGATCTCTGTATAGAATGAACCGGTGCCCCTCTTATGCCGCGCTCCGAAGAGCCCGCCATCGGGGGGAGACTTGATGACACGCTCCCCCCCGCACCGACGCGGTGCTCACGGCGACGTGGGCACACCACGCCGCCGTCGTCTTCGCGGTCGCTCGTGAAGGACGCTCGTATACCTACAAGATTGACATAGTCCCATAAAAACCTACACATTAGCGTTTCGTGTCATTGAGGATCTTAAAAGTTCAATGTCCAATACCAATGACATTAAAATGTCTTCCGAAGCGCGGAGACGCTAAAATATGAAAACGCCACAAACGGTCACCCATCTCAGGCCGACCGAGTCGAACGCTGCTTAACCTTGGTGATCGGTAAGAACATCGCGGTCGCACAGCGCTACGAGCGTCCCTTAGAGAGACGAAAGAGATATGTAGACAAATAATATATCGAGGCAGACCGTCTGTGAGGTGGTCTGATGACATCAGAGGAGGCCCACGAAGCAAGTATAAAGAGGAGTCGCTAAGCAACTGTGCACTGTGTCTTCCAACTAGACCCTGACGTCATCGCGCTAGATGGCAAATACAGAAGTGAGCGGAGTGTAACATCGTCTTCATCCCGCGCCACCCTGCACAGGGACGCGCTTAGTTGTATAGAGAAATCTCACATGCCATCTCCTCTTTAAATTTGCTTCGCGGCTGTCTCTGTGGTTGAGAAGGCAAGGGACAGGGTAAGATGGAGGTACCAATTCCCTTTGTTCCACCTACTGTCCTGCACCTGGACATGAATAACCATGGCCAGTCTGGAAGTCTTTAAATAGACTACGGACCCAGGTCGGGCGAAGCAAGGAATACATCAGGTGGGGATTCAGAGGCAATACTAATCTGGCGTGTTTGTGCGGTGCAACCCAAAGGAAGTCCCACCTTATATCATGCTCTGCGTGCCTTAACACCTGCGCGCAGCAGGATTTGATGTCTGCTACCGACAATGCATCGGTTTGGCCACCTTTTGGGCCGCATCTATATAAATATAATAATGTTTGCCGTCGAAACGCTAAGAAGAAGATGGAGGGCACTTTGTGTTGGAAAAAGGAAACGCTGATCAGGGGACTGAGGTGTTTTTTCTATTTATCTACTTATATCATCACGCCAGATCCTTTGCGGGGTAGGCAGAGAGTACAGAGTTCCAACAGGTGCTTTCCTTACATACCTCTCTGGCTTCCTCCATTGTCATAGTTTATCTCATACACGCTCGCCGGTTACGGAGTCTCTTGACTTGTCCTTTAGATAAGACTCCGTCTATTTGGTCATGGTAAGATAGTCTAGGTCTTCCCCCGTACCTAAATCTGTTCACCTTTGCATTGTATATCTATTTTATCATTCTTTCTTCCGACATTTTTCTATATGCCCGAACCAACGGAGCATACCCTTTCTCATCTTTACACCGATACTATATTTCATACCTACTCGCTTTCTTACTACACCGTTGCGAATACGGTCGGTCAGCTTCACTCCGCACATCTTCCGCAGAGCTCGAACTTCGACCGCATTTATTCTTCCTTCATTCACCTTCTTACATACCCAGCTCTCGCTGCCATATAACAGCGTTGGGACAAGCACTCCGTTATGTATGGCCAGCCGCGCCTTTTGACTTTCCGATCTTCGGCCTCCCATCGCACCAAGCACTCTGTTCCCTGCACTCACTATTCTCTCTTTGTCAGCGGTGTATTTCCCATCCTTACTGAAGGAGCATCCAAGATATACAAACACATTCACTCCTCCAGCATATCGTTTTTACCTTAAAATGATTTCCACATAAGTGACAAGTAGCAATCTTAGGCTGAATTTTTCTATTATGACTTCCGATATGGCGTACAAGGGATTTCCTGCTTGTATAACGCGCAGGGCAGTAGGGACATGCAAAATCCTTCGTCGTTGAGTGTACTGTATTCACATGGGAAGTCAGAGCTCTTTGGTTGGGACATGCGCGGCTACATACTGGACATTCGAATCTGAAATTAAAGACAAACATATTTATAGTCAATATCATCATGAGGGTATAACAGTCCACTGCTGAACGTAGACCTTTCCAATTGCAAGTCACTGAGTTTAATCCTTTACTACTCTGATACAATAACTTATAGTGCTGTAAGTTAGTAATATCCAGCAGTCATACTCGTCATACCCAGCTAGATGGACCGACGACCTCAAAAAGGTCGCTGGGACAGACTGGATGCGGAAGGCGGAGGACCGTGTGCAATGGCGCGTGTTAGGAGAGGCCTATGTCCAGCAGTGGACTACGATAGGCTGATTGATTGATTGATACTCGTGAACGGGTGCTGCTTGTGGGGACTGGTCCGTCTGGAATCCTTTACAGATATTATTAGATTCATATCTCGATCGTAAGGCATCACACTGGAGCTAGGTGATAAAGTATTTAATTGTATACTAAACATTGTATCCACACAATATGATTAAAAAAAAGGAAAGAAAGAGAAGTAAATAAAAAAGACAAGCCCGCTGAGTTTCTTCGGCGGATTTCCTCAGTGGAGGCCGCGTTCCGATCCGGTGGTAGATTAGTAGTAGACTATTTGTAAGCGCCGCCGCAGGGCTTATACAAAATAAATTATTTGAGTTTGAATAGTGCCTGTGGATAAATAGTGCAACACCCGGTGCAGATGGAAATTTCAAACTAAAATTAAACGCAATATATAGTGTCGTAAGTTAATAGTATCTGCGGCTGAATAGTGCTTTTGGATGAAAAGATAATTTTCAAAGCGCAATAGGATATTTGGTCAATCTCTTGCATTAGTATCATTTATAATATTAGAACTATGAAATATTACAAAGGTGAAATAATGAGTTCATTTGTTCTAACAGTAGCATAAGTTACGAGTATCTGTAGCTGAATAGTGCAACTGGATAATAAAGTAAGTACAACAGGGCTATAGGATATTAAGTCAATCTCTTGGATTAGTATCTAATAGTATTACCGTCACATAGTTACCCAAACGAATAGTGCCACCGGCTAATAGTAATATAGACTAATACTCACGCCCTCTGCTGGTGATTGAGTGCGTTTCTCTTGTGCGCCAGCAAGCTTTTCCGACTGCTATATCCCACGCCGCACATAGTGCAATAGTGCTGTGGCTCAATTTCAGTCTGAGAGTGTTTCTTTTTATGTCGATTTAACGTGTACGGACTGCTAAATGTGGAGTCACATTTATCGCATGAGAATTTGCGGTAAATGTGTTTTCTGTAAATAATTGTATGTATTGCAGTTAATTTACATTTTCGACTCCAAAACGAGGAGATCCTCAGGAGAATCCAAGTCATCGATATAGCCCAAACCGAAGTGGCAGAGGGCGGTGCACATTACTCGTAAAACTGAAGGCTGGTAAAGCACAAAGGTTTGCGAGTGGTGGCCTCGTAGCGGAAGTCCTCTCTCATCGAGGTGAAAGAGAGTAGGACATACTCCACCATGCACACCCATTGCGGTGCGCCGGAGGCAGGTTGGTGGATGTAAGGATTAGTTATGTACAACCCTAAACATAAATACTGATAGACAATTGTCAACGGTTAAGATGGCGATCTGTACAATTACTCTAATTTTTTGTAAGAGGACATTATTTAAATACCTAACTTAAAAGTATATTATATTGTTTTAACATAACATTACAGTGGACACCTGCTGGTTAAACTTATCAATACGTTTACAGACCCACAATTATTTTTTTTTGTGTTAATGGCATCACGACGACGCGTATGTTGCCAATGTCAAGTATTACGAATATTTATTCAAAATTAATTCAACACCCCCGATGAACTTAATGACAAGGATGATTATGAGATTGATGAAGTAGGATACCCTGGATAGTAAAGCGATGGATACTTTACATACCAATTGCGATGGCCGTTTTGAGGGAAATCGAAAAGGCACGTTTTATCACTTTGTTACAATTACCTTCACTCGTCCACATATAAGAATACATAATGGTTAATATTCCACCAACATTACACATTATTAGTCGAAATAACACAAGTTTTGGAAATTAAAACAAATTGACAACATCAAACTTCGATTTCCCGCTAAAAGTCCCAAAAATCTTTTAGCCCGCGTCTAAAATCGGAGTTAACGTCATCAAGTGAAATGTCACTTCATGACAGATGCAGAGTTGCCGATTGCTATGAAATTTACCCGAGTACTTCTTTTAATTATCAAGTAACCGTGCGGATCAACCATCTGTTGAAATACTCCTTGGAAGTAGGAAACTTTACTAAATGGTAACCCTCATTTCACACCAACGCCCCCCTGTCAGTGTCATCTGCGGGCTAAAAGATCCTAGTCGCACTGTATTATTTTTTATCTTTTTTTGAAAAGAAAAACGTGTGTCGTGGGTGCGTTAATAAACATGAAAATTCACATACACAAATACCCAGACCGAAACAAATAATTGTGGATCACACAAAGATTTTTTTGCGTGCGGAAATCAAACGCGACTATTAGACACAGTGGGCAGAGCGGCTTAAGCTCTTAACCACTGCGCTTAATCGTCCGTCGACTCGTCGTCGTTCACTTTAATTTTTTTTCTTTTTTAGTAACGTAAATGGCGTACCATGTTAGTATAAATAATAAGTGCGCCAGCCTCCAGCCCGCACCGCAGTAGCTCCGCGAGCTAGAGTCTTAGAATAAAAATAACCGAGAAGCCGTGGGCGCGCGTCTAAATGAAGAAACAATTACTACTTGCGAAGCAGGTAGTCACACGTTCACGTGTGTGTGTGTGTGTGTGTGTGTAAGTGATGTACGCTGTTGGCCGCGAGGCCTTTACAGCTTCACCGGACTTAAGGGCGAGCGTGCAACCACTACGCTCGAGCCAGAAGGGCAAGGGGCGACATACTCGAGGGCGCCTTGAAAAGGCGCCCTCGGTTGGGACAGTCGCTGAGGGGGGACAGGGTGCACTACTAAGTGCACCGGTCATCCGCCGGCTATGGGAGGGGATCTACGACTACGTCGTCGTTGCCCGTATTCTGAGCGGAAAGAATGGATGACAAAGCATCGGGGGGATCGGTGAGAACATGTCGCGACCGGCGGGGGCGGCAGGGGTCGGGGGGGGGGGATCGTAGTCGGCAGCGGCTACGATTAACGGATTCGCATGGGTAGATGCGTTCGCGAAGTGTCGTGTTGTCGCCTTTTTAATATAGGCGCGAATAGGTTCGAGACCTAGATCGGAGTGGAGCCTAGATCGGAGTGGAGGACACGTTCACGCACGTAGTCACTCTGTGGCTGTCGTACGTAATAACGTGTTCTGCGCGTGAATTAAATTGAATTATGCCGTCTTTAGTCGTTTCTGCCTGTAAAAATGCTGTTGAAATCAAAAAGGAACATGACGGCATTACATTTCATACCTAACTAGCGCCTTCAGGTGCCGTATTATTTAAATGTCGAATTAATTCTTCCGTCTGAAATTGTCATACTAAAAGACGCGTCCATTTTGTTAGTGTTGCTAGTAAAACAATTTTATTTATCCCTAATTTTATTTGATGTGGACTTTATTAGTTCTAGTATTAAATGGTATTAATATAGTTAACCAATACACCATGGTTTTAATATTTAGTTAAGATGATGAAAATACATTTTCCCTACATTAAATTACTACAAACCTTAATAGTTCAAGTATATTGTTACGACCCGGATGTACCCCGATATCTTGAAAAGTCTTTATCGGGGGATGTCGATTCTAAAACGCATAACACACTCTTAGGTCCCCCGGTGATCTGACTAGAAAGATCTAGAATCCGCGCTTAAATTGGCGAAGCGTCTAGAAGGTTCCACCTCTTTAATGATCGCCGGCGCGCGGTCGCGGTTTACAAGTACCTATTTGTTTACGCGCAAATACGAGTAGGTATGTAATAATAATACCGCTTTGTGGGCCGCGCCGGCTATTGTTCGATGTACTTCTATCGATGTACTTGGAGGGTTCGCGTCCGTTCTAGAACTTTCAAACAAGTATAAAAGGAACACAGAGCGCGGGGACGAGACAGTCTCTTCTCGGAAGCGATAGTGATCAAATCGGAGAACAAGCGATCTAAGTGGAATATACCGGCGACTTTAGCATCGATATACGGAGTGACCCAGCGACTTGGAAGCAGTATTTGGGTACTAACGAGAGTAGTACAAGTGTGTGATTAGTTCGCATGTGTATTTGCATTCGACGTACTGTTTTGTGTGTACAGCGCCTAATAAAGTACTTCGCACGTTATTCGGCATTTGATTACCCCACTAACGTAACAATATCTATTTCTTGACTTTAATAAGCATTAAGGTACATGTTACCGTAACAATGATTTTTTTATCATCTACTCTAATGTCATTAACATTTACCCCATAAAGTGGTAATATTTCCGGGCTGCCAACATTACGCGGGTGGGAAGTGCGGTGAGTGCGAGACGTTTGCTGAATTTTTGGCTTCACCGCGAGGCGTGGAATTACGACTGATCGCGGCTTGTAGTTTATTTATTATTATTCTAAGGCTGGAATATGACCTAATCTCTCTCAGCGAGATCTGTGAGAGAAGGCCTCTGCCCAGCAGGGACAGTATAGGCTGATATTATTTATTATTATTGTTACTTTACCGGTATATATACTCACATCATATGAGTTCTGACGGCGGCTTGATTGTTGTAGGTTTTTCCGCAGACGCTGCAGGGATAAGATCTATTACTGGTTTTTGATAGATGAAATCTTTTCAAATGCTGTTGAAGACCACTCGCGTCTCTGAGAAACCAAATATCATACATACATAGATATATCACGTCTATAACCCACAGGGACAGGCAGAGAGTACAGTTCCAACAGGTTCTTTCCTTACAGAACTCTATGGCTTCCTCCACTCTCATAGTTTGTTTCATACACGCTCGCCGGTTACGGAAACTCTTGATTTGTCTTTCAGATAGACTCGGTCTATTTGAACATGGTAAGATAGTCTAGGTCTTCCCCGGTACCTACATCCTTCCAATTTCGCATTGTATATCTGTTTTGTCATTCTTTCGTCTGGCATTCTTTCTATATGCCCGAACCAACAGAGCATACTCTTTCTCATCTTTACACCGATACGATCTTTGCTGTTGCGAATACGGTTGGAGGAATTACTCCCATATTTAACATATCTTAGAACTAATGGTGCGAATTAGAATCACGCAAACAGATGATGTTAGGGTGAGTATTGCCATTATACCGGGCATAAGGTCTACTCCTCCACCCTACTCTACTCTAGACTGATTATAGAATTCTTTCAATCAAAATATCAAATATTGTCCGACCTAGGATTCGAAGTACAGTAGAGTCTCACTAATCCGGCACTATTAAAAATTAGGGGGTGCTGAATTATTGGAACGTGCGAATTACTGGATTGCATAGAAAAAAATCATAATATGCAATGAAAATAAAACATTTTATAAAAGGACTAGCAGTTTCCCGAGACTTCGTACCCGTACAACAGCGCCACCTACAAAGTCTATGTGTAATAGCCTATGTTACTACTGGATAATGTAGCTTTCTAATGGTGAAAGAATCATTCAAATCGGTCCAGTGGTTTTTGAGTTTATTCGTTACAAACATACAAATCTTTCCTCTTTATTATATTACTGCCTCGTTGGTCTAGTGGCAAAGCGCATCGCTTTGTGATCACAAGGTCCTGGGTTCAAATCCTAGGTGGGACAAATGTAGTTTTTCTAACGAAAACTTCCCAGTACGAGTCCGGAGTCTGGAATTGTGCCCGGTATATGGCAATAGGCTCGCCCCCTATTACATGGGACCTAACATCGTCGGCGAAACGTGGGTGTACCAGTACACCTCTGCCACCCCCGCTTGGGGAATATAGGCGTGACGGTGTGTATTTATTATATTAGTGTAGAAAACATATATTTGATAAGTTTTCACTACTACAGGTAAATATGTACGTACTATTGTAATAATTTTTGAGG
Organism: Phalera bucephala; assembly: GCA_905147815.2. Lineage (NCBI taxonomy): Eukaryota > Metazoa > Arthropoda > Insecta > Lepidoptera > Notodontidae > Phalera > Phalera bucephala. Next base: position 7,483,823 of record LR990637.1, on the reverse strand, counting down.
TTGAGCTGCCGGTGCGCAAGGGCGGAACGAGAGTATGGAAGCGTGAGCTAAGGGTGCCGGATTATGTCCAATAATCCGGCACTACCGGACTAGTGAAGTGCCGGATTAGTGAAACTCTACTGTAATCGAATCCAAGACCTCGTGAGACCACTAGACCAACAAGCGATTTGTACTTTTTTTTCAATAAATAAGATTGATTACTTCATCCGGAATCCGGTATCCAAAGTTTGACACCGTCACGCCTATATTCCCCGGCGGGGGTGGCAGAGGTGTACTGAGTACACTCACGTTTCGCCAACGGGCACAATTCCAGACTCCGGACTCGAACTGGGAAGTTTTTTTGTTAGAAAAACTACACTTGCCCGACCTGGGATTTGAACCCAGGACCTCGTGATCACAAAGCGATGCGCTCAGCCACTAGACCAACAAGGCAGTCAAAAATATTGGTGGTATGTATTTACTATATACCGATGTTCGCTGATCAGCTGTCATCGCAATAAGCTTGTGCTAAATTAAGCAAGCACATAATAAGATAATGTATACTCACTGAAACACATTCCCGCACAAGTGACAAGCGGCGCTGTCCGTCTCTTTCCTGTGGCAGCGGCGCGCGTGCGTGTGTCTCTGTCGCACGCGCAGGATGAGTCCGCAGCGAACGCACTTGAAGCGGTGCGAGTGAGTGGCTACATGCGCTCGAAGCACCGCGGGGTGCGCGAACCGGAGAGAACACGCACCACACCGGTGCTCGCCGTTTGACTGTCATCGAAATAGGAGGGGTTGGGCAAAATATTATTATTAATTACTAGTTTGTGCCCGCTATCTTTAGACAGGAACCTAGTATTTAATAATATCAGCCTATACTGCCCACTGCTGGGTAAAGGCCTGCTCTCACAAATCGAGGTGAGAGAGATTAGGTCATACTCCACCACGCGGACCCAGTGCCGATTGGTGGAGGCAGGTTTGTGGCCACCTGTTGTTGGAACTTAGCGGCATTTAAGGCTTCCAACTTGGCTTAACGACTACCACGTTAAGTGGTAACCGGGACCAACGGCTTAACGTGCCTTCCGAAGCACGGAGACGCTCGAATATGAAAACGCCACAAATGGTCACCCATCTCAGGCCGACCGAGTCGAACGCTGCTTAACCTTGGTGAGAACACGGCGGTCGCACAGCGCTACGAATATTTACCGGGATAAAAAGTATCCATATATATTAATCCAGGTAATAAATTGCCAAATTTCATCCAAATCCGAACAAACATATAAACATGAAAGAAGTATGTTTGTTACTCAATCACTCAAAACGGCTGAACAAATTTGAATGAAATTTGGCACATAGATAGTTGATGCTACTTAAGTATGGCAACAGCTAGTGCATGGCACTTTTTTTTTTAAACGTAGTCCCACACTATGATTAATTCCTGTGTCGTGGGTGCGTTTACAAACATGAAAATACACAAATACCCAGACCGGAACAAATAATTGTGGATCACACAAAGATTTGTCCCGTGCGGGAATCGAACCCGCGACTATTAGACACAGTAGGCGGAGCGACTTAAGCTCTTAACCACTGCGCTAAATCGTCCGACAATTGTTAGAAATAGAACAGAATTGAAGCTAAAATCTTACCTCCTCATGCCTCATCATATGAGCTTGATAAGTGTCTTTAAAGAGGAATCCAAGAGCGCAGTTGTAGCATTTGAATTCTGCTTCTATGTACTTCTTGCTCTTTCTTTGTCGTTCTAGATTTGATTTCTGTTCTTCTAACGATAATACTATCTTCTCAAATCCTCTCTTTTTATTTTTCTTCGATTTGCTTTTCTTTTTATCAGGTAGTACTAAAATTAATGTTGCCTTTCAAATCACACGTGGATTTGATTTTTTTTTAAATAACGATCTATTTAACCTGGCAGTTATTTATTAATTCAAAGACCCTAATTACAATAACACTATAAAAGAATCAATTACAACTAATTATTTGAACTATCAGACTACTAAGAAACGTTCGTCGAAATACGTTGATAGTTCGTCGACCGTATTTACAGCTTGCTGCTCGGAACGAGCTTGGGGGTAGGCTGATCCTCCAAGTGTTGATATTTTCTTAAATAAAAACGATACGAATTAATACTGTGTAGTGGAGTTAAAAATAAATTTAAGAGATAGCCACACACTAGGAATATTCCTGTGCCGTGACATTTTCAATAGTATTAATGATTGATACTATCAATAGTACTGATGCACAATAGTATCGTGTTGTCTGAGATAAATAGTATTTGCCGATCTGTGCCCTTAGCCAAGTGAATCTTCTATACTTGTTAGCGCTGATAAAAAAACAAAAAATGCACGGGAATGACGTTTTACAGCGAAGAGTCAGATGGTCAAAACAATGCGCTGTCGATTGTGGGGAAAGAGAATAGAATCAAATGCTTCCATTCGTCTAGGCTGTCTGTACTATAGATAGTCTGTCTATTGAAAGCTGACAGTGGAAAATAGCGGCACATTTGAATTGGATTGATTGGAAAATTGATGAACTGGGAATAAATTAATTTGATACTTAATAATTTTATAATTAAAAAAATAGTAGAGTTAGTAAATATGTTTATGATTTAAAGGAACACATATACATACAGTAGAGTGGAGGAGTAAGAGAGGAGTAGGGACGGATTTATATAGAAATTATAGCATTATAACGTATTACATTCTTTCATATTAATGGTTTATAAGTGCTTGGTTTTCTGATATATGAATCTGATACTTATTGTGTTTCAGATATTAAATTTATTGTAAGTCTATTATTTTGTAAATTTCAATACTGTTTGTCTGAAGACTTAAAGTATCACCTATGTATTCTGTCAATGCTACCCTATGGAATTCAATAGTATTTCACATTTATAGGTGTTCAATTAAAATTATGTGAAATTTTATGGACTGATAACATAACTAAATAAATCTAGCATGTATTAAAACCAGTGCGTCTATCTATGTTTTGTTATTAACAGGGTTAAATTAACCGCAGTAATGGCAGCTTATGAAAAATTTAAAAATCACTCTCAGCTTTCATTTGACAGCCATAATTGAAATACGCCTTAACTTACCGGTTTCATCTTTATTGCCCTCATTTACAATATCATCACCTACTTTTAAACCTTCATCACTGATAGACTTATAATCATCGTTGCAGTTCTGATCATCTTTACTCAATTCAAAATCAAACAAATCATTGTCATTATAACTCAATTCAGGTAGGTGGTTATCGTTAAAACCGTGATCTTCGTATTGATTCGTTACGCTCACTTCATTTTGTATATCGTTAGTTTCCGTTACATCAGTTTCATTTAAGTAATCATCAAAGGCATCTTTTTCTCTCTCGTCTTCAAGTTTGACATATTCATTACTATCAGCACTGTGAGAGTTATTATCGTTACTATTATAATTATAACGGAAATAGTATTGGTTGTTGTAATGTTCTTGGCAGTTATCTTTGGGACATAAGATAAATTTTTCTGTATCATTTCTTTGTAAGTTTATTGTTCCTTTTTCGCTGTAAAAATGTAAAATATATGATCACATCTTTGCCAATTTTTGCCCTGAGCCCTTACTTGAAATTTGAAATTATTATATTATTCTGCGAAGACTAAAGTCTTTAACCAATGCGTCCTACCTGTTATGACTTACGGGGCCGAGACGTGGACACTCACAATGGGACTAGTCCACAAATTCAAAGTCGCACAGCGGGCTATGGAGCGAGCTATGCTCGGCGTCTCTTTGAAGGATAAAATTCGTAACGAGGTAATCCGACAAAGAACCAAAGTTACCGACATAGCTCGCAGACTCAGTAAGCTAAAGTGGCAATGGGCTGATCACATCTGCAGAAGGACCGACGGCCGTTGGAGCAAGCGTGTCCTAGAGTGGAGACCGCGACTTGGTAAGCGTAAGGTAGGACGGCCCTCAGCTAGATGGACCGACGACCTCAAAAAGGTCGCTGTGACAGACTGGATGCGGAAGGCGGCAGACCGTGTGCAATGGCGCGTGTTAGGAGAGGCCTATGTCCAGCAGTGGACTACGATAGGCTGATTAATTGATTGATATTATTCTGATCTTAAATTGTTATTAATATTTTTTATTATGAACTAGCTGTACCTCCAACTTCGTTCGCATAAGAATGTTAAAATATTAAGGCGTGTATTTCACACCCTTAACTTTTCTGAGACAAAAAGTAGCCTATTTTCTTTACCTGCCGAATTTGACGACAGACAGACACAGAGTTACTTTCGAATTTATAATATGAATATGGAGTATTACTGTAATACAATGTAGACTGCCTCGTTGGTCTAGAGACAGAGCGCATCGCTTTGTCATCACGAGGTCCTGGGTTCAAATCCTAGGTCGGACCAATGTAATTTTGAGTCCGGAGGCTGGAATTGTACCCAGTATATGGTAAGGTTAAGTAAGGTAGGACGGCCCCCAGCTAGATGGACCGACGACCTCAAGAAGGTCGCTGGGACGGACTGGATGCGGAAGGCGGGGGACCGTGTGCAATGGCGCGTGTTAGGAGAGGCCTATGTCCAGCAGTGGACTACGATAGGCTGATTGATTGATTGATTGATTGATATGGCAAAAGCCTCGCCCCCTATTACATGGGACCTAACATCGTCGGTGAAAAGTGGGTGTACTCAGTAAACCGCTTTAAGCGATAAGGCCGCCGTACTGTACCGATAACTATGTTCAATACTTTTCTTTCTTTCTGTATTTTTTTTTCGTGTGCAATATAGTATATTGTATTGTAAACCTCTGCTACAGTGATAGCCTAGTGGTTAGACCGTTGGACTGCAAATTCACGCAGTAAGCACCTCGGTCTTTTAGAAAACATATGCGTATTAAAAATTAACTATCACTTGCTTTAACGGTGAAGGAAAAAACATCTTGAGGAAACTGCATGCCCTAAGAGTTTCTCGAAGGTGTGTGAAGTCGGCAACCCGTACTGGGCCAGCGTGGTGGACTATGGCCTAAACCCTCTCAGTTAAAGAGAAGGCCTTTGCCCAACAGTGGGACAGATTCTTAACAGGGCTAATATTATTATACACTATAGCCTATGTTGCTTCTGCACAATGTAGCTAGTTAATGGTGAAAGAATGATTAAAATCGATTCTGCAGATTTAGTTTATTGATAACTAGAAATTTTCCGCGGCTTCGCACCCGGTCGACAACAACGCCACCTATGGGAGCTACCGTGTTATGTTACTTCTGTTGTATCGGCGTTTGTTACTTCTGTTTTGCGTGTGAATGATCAATGCTGATGGCCGCGGGACCTTTCACCGGTATTAAGTCCTGAACTTTAGTAAAACACCAACTCAATGTAAATCATGTATTTTGCTAGGTAGCCATTGTACAAGAGTGTGTATGTCTTTTATATACCCACTTAATCCACATTATTAATTACAAAGTAGAAAAGGCGCTCGCAGCGCTGTGCGACCGCGGTGTTCTTACCGATTACCAAGGTTAAATAGCGTTCGACTCGGTCGGCCCGAGTGTGTGTGTATGTGAATGATGTACGCGAGGCGCCCTCGGTTGGGACAGTCGCTGTAGGGGGACGGGTGCACTACTAAGTGCACCGGTCAACCGCCGGCTATGGGAGGGGATCTACTACTACGTCGTCGTCGTCGCCCGTATTCTGAGCGGAAAGAAGGGATGACAAAGCATCGGGGGGTCGGTGAGAACATGTCGCGGCCGGCGGTGGCGGCAGGGGTCGGGGGGGAGATCGTAGTCGGCGGTGGCTACGATTAACGGATTCGCATGGGTAGATGCGTTCGCGAAGTGACGTGTTGACGCCTTTTTAAGGCGCGAATAGGTTCGAGACCTAGATCGGAGTGGAGGTCGACGTTCCGTACGAACCAGGGGGCTCCTACGGCTTTACGGAGGAAGCGGTTTTGAACCACTTGGAGTTTATCGATGTGAGAGGGGGCCGAATGCCCGAACACAACACACGCATAAGTCATGATGGGTCGAACGTAAGTTTTGTAAAGTGTCACCTTATTTCTAAGGGACATTTTACTCCGCTTGCAGCTCGGCCCGAGATGGGTGACCGTTTGTGGCATTTTCATATGCGAGCGTCTCCGTGCTTAGGAAGGCACGTTAAGCCGTTGGTCCCGGCTACCACTTAATGTGGTAGTCGTTAAGCCGAGTTGGAAGCCTTAAAGGCGGCTTGATAAGTTCCAACAGCAGGTGGCCACAAACTTGCCTCCATCAATTCGCACTGGGTCCGCGTGGTGGAGTATGACCTAATCTTTCTCACCTCGATTTGTGAGAGAAGGCCTTTGTCCAGCAGTGGACAGTATAGTTTAATATTATTATTATAAAGTAGAAAAATACCCTATTCTAATTCTCATAAATCCATGTAAACAAATCAACAATATAACAACGGGGCAAGTTACTTCTGTTGTATTGTGTTCTGTTGTTATAACAGTGAAAGAATTATTGAGTTTTTAGATTTATGCGAATATTACACATGAATTAAAACTAGTATTTGGATTTTATCGCGGTTTATTATTTATTTTTAAGTTCCCGACGATTCGAGTGCTTTGAAGCACCCATGGTCACGGGAGGGGCTGAGGTGATAGACGTCTAAAATGCATGATCGTTCCGTAATTTTTGTTGGTCCAATCTATGCAGAATGAGCTCACGGTGTCTTGAGGCCTTGCAGTGTTATGCTTGGTTTTGGATTTGGTTATATTAATTACCGGATCCCAAGTCGATGGAAGCAACTAGCCATCTTCTGTATTGAAATTAGAATGTTTTTCGATTGCAATACCCTTAATTTCAGGTGAAAGAATTATTAAATTGGAATCAGTAGTTTCAGAGTTTATTGATTACAAACAAATATTTTCTCTTCATAATATTAGTACAGATGACCAGTTAAACACGTAACGCGGCGTTACGATAACTTAGTGAAATGATCTATTAATGGTACCTCAGGCTTTAATCATTCCAGTTGGAGGTTAGCAAAGCAGTGGCCACAAGTTTTTAGTGTGATTTCCACCTAGGATAAAAGAATGTAGGGTTTTTTTATTTATTTTATTTTAGTTAGAAAGCCCACAGCAATACAGTTAACGATACAGGTACAGTTAATGTACAAATTGAATAGTATTACAATTATGTATAGCTAATAATACGTCAATCGATGAATCCAACTCAGCTGGGCAGCGTTCGGGAAACTGCGCAACATCTTCTCATCGAAAATACCTCAGTGCCTTAAGACTAAAGTTTTTAGTCAATGTGTGTTACCAGTCATGATATATGGATCAGAGACGTGGTCTCATACAATAGGTCTCATAAAAAAGCTCAGAGTTGCTCAGCGAGCTATGGAGAGAGCTATGCTCGGCGTTTCTCTACGCGATCGAATCAGGAATGACGAGATTCGTAGAAGAACCAAGGTCACCGACATAGCCCTTAAGATTAGCAAGCTGAAGTGGCAATGGGCGGGCCACATAGCGCGTAGATCGGACGGGCGTTGGGGCAAAAAGATTCTAGAGTGGAGACCATGTATTGGCAAGCGCAGCGTGGGACGACCGCCTGCCAGATGGACCGATGATCTTGTGAAAATCGCAGGAAGTCGTTGGATGCAGGTGGCATCGGACCGGTTAGGAAAGCGATTGGGGAGGCCTATGTCCAGCAGTGGACAAGTATAGGCTGAGATGATGATGATGAATAATACGTTTTCGCATATAACACGGTTAGTATAACATAACGTTAGTAGTAAGTTGATTACGTAGTATAACAACGTAATCAATTTAGGACAACAGATATACAATGCGAAAGTGGAAGGATGTAGGTACTAGGGAAGACCTAGACTATCTTACCTTGACTTGTAAGGAAAGAACCTGTTTGAACTCTGTACTCTCTGCCTACCCCGCAAGGGATCTGGCGTGATGATATAGATAGATAGAACTCGGGATAGTCTATGTGTCCATTATAGACTTCTTTTTCTCCTTGTTCACTTGTGTGTGTAAATGTTACTAGTCAATGAGCAAGATTTATGTATTAAGATAATGTAATGATAATTTAGATATGTATTTAGATAAGTTACCATGTGTGTGGCCATACTGCGACCTCAACGAACGGCTCCAATGGAAAACCAGCGCTGATTGCTTGCAGTCAGCACAATGCTGAGTTGGGACCGATTCGCAACAATATCAGTTTTGTTTTTTTTATTTTAGTGTATTGCTACTGCATTTTTTATTTTTTGTTGCGAATAAATTTATTTTCTTTCTTACTTTTATTAAATATGTCAATTATTTGAACAATGTCTTATCTGAAGGGCAAGTCAAGAGTCTCCGTAACCGGCGAGTGTGTATGAGACGAACTATGTGAGTGGAGGAAGCCAGAGAGGTATGTAAGGAAAGAACCTGTTGGAACTCTGTAATCTCTGCCTACCGCGCGAGGGAGCTGGCGTGATGATATAGATGGATAGCTTTGAACAATTTTTTTCAATAAAGTTTTTTACATCCAACAACGCGTGCACACCGTTTGATACATCGTGACCCATTCTTTTTAGGATATCAAACGTGGTAAATTGCGATGAGTAATTAAGTGTATCAATTATATTCACTTACCTGAACAAGACAGGATACTCTAAGCTTCTTTTTAGGCATACTGATTTGAATAACCATAATTTATTTACCATATGACAACAGATGTAGCATAAATGTGAATCTGGACACAGCTGAAAAGGGAAATATCGTTTACAATTTACACAAAAACGTATTCGAAAGTATTGAAATAATTCGGTTTGTTTTTACATTAATTCCGATAATCTCTCTGTATTTCTCCCTTATCTCTTCTAGAGTATCGGAATTGATTGTGCTGTGGCAAAGAAAACATAGGAAAGAAGACATTTTTCATTTAATATTTGCATAATTTTCGTAAATCTGTTTTCGTAAACAAATGTTCTTCTGTTTGACATGCTACGTCAACATTGATCCATGATCACCTGATTCTCTTTGTTTATGGTAATTATTGCATTCAGAAAATCTCTAATTGTATATTTCGAAATTATGCTTTCTTCTTCTTCTTCTTCTTCTTCAAGTTATAGCTTCACACTAATTATAAGTGTATATTGCCAGTGTCCAGTGAGATATATAATCGTGTTTGTTAAAATTAATTCGACTCCCCGATGAATTTGATGACAACGATGATAATGAAATTAATGAAGTACCCCACCCTGGATAGTAAAGCGGTGGATACTTTACATACCAATTGCAACGGCCGTTTTGAGGGAAGTCGAAAAGGCACGTTTTATCACTTTGTTACAATTACCTACACTCATGCACATATAAGAACACATAATGGTTAATATTCCACCAACATTACACATTATTAGTCGAAATAACACAAGTTTTGGAAATTAAAACAAATTGACAACATCACTCTTCGACTTCCCGCCAAAACTCCGAAATTATGCTTTATTTGTACGAATTTATTTTATTTTAGCCATAGAGATTGAAAAAAAGTAAAAGTAGAAAATTGTTGTACCCAAAAAGTAAGTGTTTGAAAGAAATATTGAAATCTAAAATGTTGAACGTGTGAAATTCTTTGTTTGTCTCTGAATATTGCGGATCGTAGCGCTGCCCAACGTTTTAGTTATAACTAATATTGAGCTAATATTTATACTTTTATTTTCTATAATTCAAACCATTTTAATTAGGTACAGTAAATTGCTGATAAATTATTGTAATTCATATTTGTTTAGTATGTAAGGAAAGAACCTGTTGGAACTCTGTACTCTTTGCCTACCCCGCAAGGGATCTGGCGTGTTGATATAGAGAATATTTGGGATCAGAAGCAGACGTCAAAAAGAATATTCGCTACTATTCAAATTACTGATTCACATATCCAGAATATTAATTGCACATTAAATAACGTTTTTATATTTGTTAGTGTCAATACAATAATCGACTAGTTTTAACTCTTGCCGGCTACTATTAAGCAACACTACACGTCACGTCAGAATCGGAAAAAAGGATAAATTTTGTGCCTTGAAGCTTTTCAATAAAAATTATAACATTGTTTCGACACAGTTACAAACATTTCGAACAATTTAATTAGGGCAATAAACTGTGCGCTCCCTTTGTTACATAAATGTGTGATGCGTGTTTGTTGTTACGTTTTTTTATCTATGTTCCGTGATCGTTTGGTGGTTACAAATAAACGGAGTATAATAAATTCGTGTAGGATTTTATAATTAGCTGTTCGCGTTGTCTCCTACGTTGTGCGTGCGACAATTGCCGGACGTTTAATTCTCATGATAGTTATTAATTAGTGAGTGAAGACGGGAAATGCATTACGCCGGAACTTGTGCGATTACATTGTATTGAAACATTTATTTCATGAGCGATTCTTGGGATATTAGCGATATACACCGTAAGTATTCAATTTTAGATTTATTTGATTTCTTACAGCGTTAAAAAAACTTGGTAAAAAAAAGTTGCTCTAGTTTTTTTTATAATTAAATTAGTGACCAAAGCAATTTTTAGGTCAGCTATTTACAGATTGTAAAAGATTCTAATTGGACACCAATTGCTATTTAATTACAGACTTGACTTTAAATTTTTCTGTTACACTCTGATCTTTTACAAAACAGTTTTATCAGAATTTATAATTATTCTGTTTCTTAATTTTTATATAATTTATTTTTGACCTCTAAAATATTGTCCTTAATTAAATATTTCCTTAATATTTTGTTATTTATATAATTTACAGGAAAGAATGTCTGTTTTTAACATACTTTTTATTACCAGTATCCTCATTTATGTCTGTTTTGGAAGCTCCCATAAATTGCTTTATCCACCAAACTATATTATTCATCTTCATTATTATTATTATCTCAGCCTATACTTGTCCACTGCTGAACATAGGTCTCCGCAATTATTCTCCAGTGCAACTGGTCTGATGCCACCTGCATCCAATGACTTCCTGCGATCCTCACAAGATCTTCGGTCCATCTGATAAACTATACTATTATAAATGTGATTTTTTTTAAATTTATTATCATTGCAATCTGCCCAAGCATGGGAGATTTAGCAATTGGTAAGGATGTAGTAAGGTCATGGGAGGAATAGTTCCAGTGACAAGTCCTCGGGAAATAATCTACTCTGGAGTAGATCTTCTGGCATTTTACGTTTCAGCCTCTGGTCTCTGGGGTGTCGGCTGTCAGTCATCAGATTCTGTGCAAGTAGATTTGGGTGGTTTTGTATTCGCCTCTTCTAGGCTGTTGTTTGGGCCTTGACTTCTTCTATCACTGTTTTAATGTTTAGGTCGTGGTGTAGTCTGCCATTTGAAATGTACCAAGGTGTGTCTACTATCATCCTAAGCAATTTGTTTTGAAACCTTTGGAGGATCACAATGTTTGATATGGCTGCTGTGCCCCACAGTAAATGTGAAATTAATTCTCTATCTATCTATCTATATCATCACGCCAGATCCCTTAAGGGGTAGGCAGAGAGTACAGAGTTCCAACAGGCTCTTTCCTTCCATACCTCTCTGGCTTCCTCTACTCTCATAGTTCGTCTCATACATGTTCGCCCGTTACAGAGACTCCTAACTTGTCCTTCAGATAAGACCCATCTATTTGGTCATGGTAAGATAGTCTAGGTCTTCCCCAGTACCTACATCCTTCCACTTTCGCATTGTATATCAGTTTTGTCATTCTTTCTTCTTTCTATATGCCTGAACCAATGGAGCATACCCTTTCTCATCTTTACACTGATACTTTCTTTCATACCTATTTGCTTTCTTACTATGCTGTTTCGAATACGGTCGGTCAGCTTCACTCTGCACATCTTCCACAGAGCTCCCATTTCCACCGCATTTATCCTACTTTCATTCTCCTTCTTACATACCCAGCTCTCTGTGCCGGCAACCAAGTAGCTTTCCCATCGCGCCATTCATTCTGTTCCCTGCGCTCACGCTTCTTTCTATGTCAGCGGTGTATTTTCCATCCTTACTGAATGCGCATCCAAGATATAGAAACTCATTCACTTGCTCCAGCACATCGTTCAAAAACCATAATTTTGGTTTTCTTCACATTCAAATGTAAACCATTTTTCATGCAGTCCTCTTTCATAACTGTGACTAGCGATTGCAGATCAGTGGCTGTTGGCGCTATCAAAACCGCATCATCTGCATATAGTAGATGATTTACCACTGGCTCACTCAATTGTACACCTTCATTCATCGCTTTCAGTCTTTGAAGACTTATATCCAAATATATTATAAACAGTCTAGCGGACAACACGCAACCCTGCTTGACGCCGATTTCAACGTCAAACCAGTCCAATGTGACCCCTGCACCCCGGGTGTCGCCTCTTCCGTCGCGCTCTCGCGCATTCGTAAGCCATAAATTATAATAGATCATTCAATTTTGGTGCCTTCGGCTTTGGCAAAACTCCGGCTCATTTTGGCCGAAGTTGGTATTTTTGACCAAAGGTGGTGGTGGTGAATTTTCATGTTTGTAAACGCATCCACGTCACAGGAATAAAACCTATTATGGGGCTACGTTTTTTAAACAAAGATAGAAAAGAAAATAATTCTTTAGGTAGTATGAGCGCGTTATGTCCCAAAAAAACGTAAACTCCCAAGTAAACACACCACTCACAGTCTGGCTTTTTTAATCCCCGACGCAAAAAGAAGGGTGTTATATGTTTAATGTGTGTGTATCTGTGTCATTGTAGCTCCTAAACGGAGGAACCGATTTTGATTTAGTTTATTTTTGTTTGAAAGGTGACTTGATCGAGAGTGTTTCTAGCTATGATTCATTTGAGTCAGGGGTATTTATTAATTTTTTATTTAAGTTTAATTAGTTCTTTTTCTAATTGGTGGTGTTCACCAGAATAAATCCCTCGTATAAGCAATATTCGATTCTAAGAACAATATTCTGTGATTCGATTAGTATTTGAGACTGGTAGTACCAAGGATATCTGTTGAATTTAAAATCCTTATAAATAGATGCTATTTCTATCTACCTTGACTTAGAATTTACATAAAGTAAAGTAAGTTTCTATTTACATGAAACCAATTTAGTTATGCTTTGGTTTTTATTGTTTGCTTCGCTTGTCTCATATTTTTAAAGAAAATATTGTTAATTTGTATTTGAATGTATAAAGTCCTTCATATATAACACAATCCGGTCTCAGTCTCGTACTTTTTACGCCTATATATAAAAAGGCAAACCCGATTTGTCGCGTACGCGTCCGTTCTTCAAACCTACCTAATCTTAGCCACATGTGACTCCAGACTCCTATCAGCTGGTATTGCTGCCTGAAGCATATTGTCGCCGGCCCTCCTGATACCTACCTCCCTGTTTTCGGATATCGTTACTAGGATCACTGATCTCGCCGGTGAGCTCGAAGAATCCCTATCTTGCTGGCCGGTGCAGAGCACCACGGCGAAATACCTTGTATATGCGCTCCCCCATAGCGACAACACAAGCCGAGGTCGTTCCTTCTCGAGGCGGCCTTGAGCTAGCTGCCCCTTGCCCTTCCGGCTGGAGCGTAGAGCGGAGAGCGTGCAACAAGCATGCTCTCCCTCTTGCCGAGTGAAGCTGTAAAGACCCCTCGTCCAATATCATAGATCATTCACACGTGTGAGTTGGAGATCGAATCATCTCGATCTTTTTTTTGACCTGGGCAAAATTCTGCATAGGACTTCCGTGAGCCTCGGGGGAAGCTCGCGAGGCATCCCTTGCGGGGCAGGCAGAGAGTACCGTGTGAGAGTGTCGGATTCCTACCGACTACCTTGAGGCGCCCTTGAGCTAATTGCCCACCTTGTCCTTTTGGCTCGAGCGTAGTCATTGAGTGATCGCCCTCTTGTCCGGTGAAGCTGTAAAGGCCCTGCGGCCAACAGCGTAGATCATTTACACACACACACACACAAATCCTACCGACTAAAAGTCCCAGGGTGGTCGACATCAGCACTTTGGAGGGGCTCTGGGATCTCCGTATGGAACGCACCGGCGCCCCTCTTGTGCTGCACTCCGAAGAACCCGTCATCGGGGGAAGACTTGATAATACGGAGCGTATTATCGCGGACCTGCACCGACGCGGTGCTCCCGGCGACGTGGGCAACACAACGCTGCCGTCCTCATCGTGGTCGCTAATGAACGACGCTCAGGGCCCCCGCCCCTTGGGTCCGCGACCCCGAAGGCACCCCCTGCTGATGTTGGTGAAGAGGGGGGTTTCCCGCCAGGTATTACGACGGGGGACACGAATTAAACCGTATTCTTAAGCTCGGAGCTATTAGGCTGGACAGGCTGTGCCCCCGCCCTGGCGCCGTCACGTCCGTCGAACAGGATCGGCCCTCTCCCGATCCCGCTCGGCCTCCACCTTCTGGGACATCACAGTCTCGCAGAAGGAGGATACGGCCCCCCACGCCGATTCCCCTGCCAGCATAGCCGCTACGGTCCGATTCGGTCTACCAGGATCCGCCGCTCGGAGGCCCAGGCTGAGCACTCTTCGAGCGTGTGCTGGGCGGAATCCTGGTCCCCACCGCAGTGGTGATAGGTCGTCTAAGCCTATCGCCTAGCGTCCGATCTTCCTCAGATAATCACCGAAACAACCGTGACCGGTGATTATCTGATTAAGTCTATAGGTGACTTGCCCTCTCCTCCGCTGGTGCCAGGCTTCGAAGGACGGCAGGATAGCTTGAACGATGCGCTTGCGTGCGATGTGCTCTTGACTGAGCCTCGCGCGCTGATCCTCTAGAGCGCGCCGTCGTTCCCGCCGTTTCACTTCTTCGAGCGCAGGCACGCCCTCGCCGCTTTGGCGGAGGCCGCGGGTCTGGTCGTAGACCCTCACGTCCATGTCCGCCAGGATGTCGAGCGGCGGAAAGCGCGCCAAGAGTGTTGCCGCCTCAAAGGATATGGTACGGTATCCTCGTGCGATGCGGATGGCCATCTTGCGCTGCAGGCTCTGGATTTTCATCCTGCTGCGCCGGACGCCCGACAGTCGGTGTGACTACACGGGCGCCCCATAGAGGGCTACTGATCGCACGACCCCCCCGTAGAGGCGGCGCACCTCCTCCGACGGTGCCCCAAGGTTAGGCAGTAGTCTGTGCATAGCACCCACTACCCTTTCGACACGGGGGAGTAGGCGCTCGAAGTGCTCCTCGAAGCCCCAGCGACTGTCCGGGGTGAGGCCTAGGTACTTTAGGTACCTCCCCACCCGGACTGGCGAGTCTCCAACGCGATCCCACGAGTCGGGCGGTTCCCTGCTCTTTGGCAGTTTGTGGAACCATAGCGCCTCGGTCTTATGAGGCGCTATTTCCAGGCCCAATTCGCGGATCTTGGCGACGACGACTTCTGCCCCAAGCTCGGCGAGCCCTATGGTCCTCTCGAAGGTGTCCCCCTCGGCCAACACCAGTGTGTCGTCAGCGTAACATACGACGCTGACGCCGGGGGGGAGATCGACACGCAGGACTGCATCGTAGGCGAGGTTCTATAAGAGGGGGCCCAACACGGACCCCTGCGGAACCCCGCAAGACACTTCCCTCCGGTGCAATGTACTGCCCTGTCCGATGTACTGGACGTATCTGTCGCGTAAGTAGTCCCTGACCACGGCCTGCAGGTATGGGGAGACGCGATGATTTTCCAGCGCCCCCAGGATCGCGCCCCAAGGCAGGGAATTAAAGGCGTTGACGATGTCCAGAGGGAGAGACCTTCTTATCCTAACTTATCCTAACAGCACAATCGTTTATTTATCAAGACCACGCCAAATTGCTTGCCGGGAGAGACGAGCAAAATAGGCGAGAAGCTATGCCACTGCGCCTCGAAGGACGCATGTGGTGGGGTAGCCTTTCGCCCGCCCTTCATACCTTATTCATATCTTAAGCCCAAAGTTGGAAAGGGTTAGAGAGAGAACGCTTCATAAATCGGATGCTACAAAAAGTTAGGAATGGGGGCATCCTTAAATTACGTCAGCCGTTTTTCTTTAAATTTGGACTCCTCCCTCCACCTCGCTGAGATTTTTTGAGATTTGGTGGAACCTCCCGTCCCCGTGAGTGAGATTTAAGCTCTAGTTGTTGAAAGACTAAATCCTCGAAGGATTTTTTTTAATAGCCATGACACTTTTTAGCGTACAAAATGGGATACTAAGAAAAGTGAAAACATTTTTTTTTAACAACAATACTACAATATCAGCCTATACTGTCCACTGCTGGGCAAAGGCCTTCTCTCACAAACCGAGGTGAAAGAGATCAGGTCATACTCCACCACGCGGACCCAGTGCGGATTGGTGGAGGCAGGTTTGTGGCCACCTGCTGTTAGAACTTATCAAGCCGCCTATAAGGCTTCCAATTCGACTTAACGGCTACCACATTAAGTAGTAACCGGGACCAAAGGCTTAACGTGCCTTCCGAAGCACTAAGACGCTCGAATATGAAAATGCCACAACGGAGTCGAGCACTGATGATCGGTAACCTTGATGATCGGTAAGAACACCACGGTCGCACAGCGCTACGAGCGCCTTTTTTAAGCGTATAATAATTTATGTTTTTCAAAAGTTGACGTTAGATTTTCAATTATGCACCCCCCAAATGAGATTTGATGAGATTTTACTGAACCGCTCCCTCCCATTTTGACCTCACGCTCAGTGAATGCCCTCAAAGGAAGGTGCGGGCCGTGTAAATAAAGTCTGTGAGTTCCCGTCCAAAGGCCGTTGAAGACATCAATATTTATAATACTAAACGTTTTATTTGTAAGCAAAAGATGAAAGAATATGCATTGTGAGGAATTTCGAACAGTTTGCAAGACAACAATATTTTTATTGTACGCTTTATCAGTTTTACGATCGCGATGAAAGCATATTGAATGTTTTTAGTCTTTGATGCTTAGGTATATTGAAGGTGAACATTATTCAGTCACTGGCCTGTGTAAAAATAATGAAAAAAGCATTTATGGGCACTAGGGGTAACTGTATTCACATTCTCAGGCATGCAGGTTTCCTCACAATGTTTTTCTTCACCGTTAAAGCAAGTGATAGCTAATTTTTAATACGCACATGCTTTCAAAAAGACGGAGGTGCGTGCCTGGGTTAAACTCGAGACCTTTGACTTTGCAGTCCAACGGTCTAACCACTAGGCTATCACTGCTATAATAATATAAACAATAAATAAAAAATAAACACTGTCACATCTGTATTCTTCAAGCGGGGGTGGCAGAGGTGTAGTGAGTACACCCACTTTTCGTCGATGATGTTCGGTCCCATGTAATAGGTAGCCTATTGGCAATATACCGGCGCAATGCCCGAATCCGGATTGATCCTGGAAAAAATTCTATAGGTAAAAAATATATTCCGAATTAGGATTTGATCTCAGGATCTGGTAATCACTACGCGCATTATTCGCCACTAGGCAGGCTAAGTAACCGACTGCACTAACCGGCACCGTTTCCAAAATTTTTTGTTACTTTCTGAAGCCGGTTGCCGTTTTTAAAAAATTTATTAATTTTACAATTTCAAAGTCAAAATTCGACATCGAATTTATTAAAATGGGACCACTTCGAAACTATACTAAACCCGTCGCAAAGGAAACACCAAAACCAGTTCACAAATAAAGACGTTATAAGAAAAATCACAGACGAATTGTAAATCTCCTCCTTTTTTGGAGTCTGTTACTATTCTGACAAGTTCTATGGTAGGCTACCTATAGGATTAACATAATACCTATTAAAACTCAATCAACAGATTCTTATTTTCTAGTAAAGGAGTATCTTCAAAGTACTCCTTTACGACTTCCTTGGTGTATCTTCAAAGTCCAAGGTCCAATACCGATGTAATTAATAACTCAATACTGAACCTAATGCAAAAAGAATATTCAAAATCGGTCCAGAATTGACGGAAATATCGTTTAACATACATAAAAAAAGCATACATACAGACGAAGAACATCCTCCTATTTGAAGTGGGTTAAAGAGGATGTATAGTACATCTCTGCCACTTCCATTTGGGGAATATAGGCGTGACGGTGTGTCTAATTTCATTAGTATCATTATCAATTGTTCGCTACTATTGAAGCATTATCCTTGACCTTTTTTCAGATGAAACAGTTGTTTAATCTTATCAAACAGTAGTTTGGACACAAAAACGGTATTTCAATCTTTATACGAATAGATAGCATGTATATTATCGCGCCAGATTCCTTGCGAGGTTGGCAGAGAGTACGCAGTTCCAACAGGTTCTTCTCCTAGTTGATCTTATACATACACGCCATCAGACACCGATTTCGCCGGCGAGGTCAAAGAATCCCTTACCCGTCGGCCAGTGCAGAGCACCACGGCGAGGCACTAACTCAAGGATAGATTTGCCTACTACGGATAGAAATTTGACATATTTTGTATGGAAAATCGGTCAAAATTCTACTGACAGTAAGCAAATCTATCCTTCAGTAATTTTTTTTTATTTGGTACTAAGCCCGCCACACATTCCCACCATTGTAACTCCTGTACGCCAGGATCCTCAATAGTCTCCTTAGATGATGCCAAGGTTTGAACCTTGGGGTGTGCTCGGAAGCACTTTTATTGTCTTGGAACCCGCAACAAATTTAATTAGGAAGAAAAACAGGAGGAGTAGGATAAATAAAAATTCCACTTCCCTACTTTGCAAAGCGCGAGACATGAAAAAAAAATTGGCAGATCAGCCATAGAGAAGAAGACTACAACTAGGATAAGCCCAGTTGTAAAGCACCACGGACACGAAAAAAAAATGTTAACAGGGCCTATTTGTGAGCCTCATGTTTTATTCCAGTAATAGGTATGGCAAAAACGCTCGAAGGCACGGAAATTATTCCGAGTTTCTACAAAATCCGTGTAGTAGATTACCCCAGATGTATTTCGCTGACTGTTTAACATAATGGTATGGTCCTTCAGTTGAATATTGAAACCAGCAATTAGTAGACACCGACAGTCAAAGCCGAGGCCGCTCCTCCTTGAGGCCTTGAGGCGCCCTTGAGCTAGTTTCCCCCTTGCCCTTCCGGCTTAAACGTAGTTGTGTGTGGGTGTGAATGATCTACTCTGTTGGTCGCGGGGCCTTTACACTTTTTACTTTTTACTCGCCCTCTTAGCGAGCGTGCAATCACTACTCTAGAGCAAAAAAGGGCAAGGGGGAACTAGCTCAAGAGCGCCTCTAGGAGGAACTGCCTTGGCTTGGGCAGTCGCTATGGGGGAGGGCATATACTAGGTGTCTCGCCGTGGTGCTCAGCACCGGCCGGCGGGCAAGGTATTCTTCAAAGGGCATCGGGAGGGTCGGTGAGAACATGCCGCGGACGGCGGTAGCGGCTGATAGGATGGGAGTTAGATTAGGTAGTCGGCAGCGGCTACGATTAGCGGATTCCTATGATTGGACGCGCTCGCGAAATATCGGGTTGTCGCCTTTTTAATAAAGGCACGAATAGGTTCGAGATCGAGATCAGAATGGGCAAGAAGCGTAGTTGTTCGGAGACTCTTTGTTCGGTAAAGGTGTAAATTCCTCCTCAACCAACAGCTTAGATAATTGTAATATACACAAAAAACGATTGGTTACGGAGACTCTTGACTTGCCCTCCAGATATGATGCGGTCTATTTCGACGGTCTCAGAACAATATAACATATGCCAACAAAATACATGGCATTTGCAGTTATTGTGCTCGTCAATAAGTTTATTTATGCGAAATATAAATACTGGATTATCATCATCATCATCATCATCAGCCCGTGTCAGTCCACTGCTGGACGTAGGCCTCTCCCATGGCACGCCACTGAGCTCGATCTTCAGCTCTCCTTCTCCAATCCCTGCCCGCTGCCTTACGAATATCGTCGGCCCAGCTAGCTACAGGGCGCCCTACACTACGTTTGCCGACACGCGGTCTCCACTCAAGAACCAGCCCCAACGGCCATCGGTTCTGCGGCATATGTGACCTGCCCACTGCCACTTCAGCTTGCTAATTCGCTGGATTATAGAACCTTGTAAAACAAACGTCGGAGAACGCCTCCTCTACATCGTATTATGAAATTGTATAATGATAATGATCAGACGTAGATTTGTTTGCTATGTCTTTGCACAAATTTAATATATCTCTAATAGATAGGCTCTAACTAGACTACTGCTTCTTCTGTCCCTAGGGCCGTTATTATAAAATAACTAGATTAATTGTCCTAATTTCTACTATTGCACACGCCAACTGATATTAATTTACTCTCACGCACCTATACATTGTCATATCCTTTTTTTTGTATTTTTTTTTTGTTTCGGGTGGGGAAATGCCTGCCGCATACTGCCACATCCTGGGCTTGGTGATGTGGCAGTTATGTGGGCTCGCACCCACTAAAACCCCCCTGGCGTCTGTCTCTTGCCCAATTGCCGTATCGCAGGAATTGCCAGTGGTAGAACATCTACGGCACGGGCGGGCCTGGTTTATTTCCACAGACCTCTCCTTCGTGCCTTGCGCATTCTTTGTGAGGGTGCGCAGGACGCAGCGCACTTCCGTCACAGGCCTGTTACTGGTCAGGCGACAAGCTGCCCACGCTCGGCGCCCGCAGGCCACTTTTCAAGGTGGGCGGAGGTCATTAGCGGCATACGCTCTACGCCTCCGCCCAACTCGCCGCCTACGAGCGGGATTCACACTAGTCTCCTCCCGCTCCTGTTCTGCCACCTCTTTTGCCGCCATTACGGTCCCGCAGAATGCGACCATGACCACCCAGGCGCTCTCCCTCTCGACCATGGCCGATACCACAGCCGGGAGTGAGAGCGTCGTCCCTCCGATCTCAGCGGCCAATTGCTGCCGTTCCACACCCCAAGCCGGACACACCAGTAGGGTATGCGAGGCCGTGTCCTCCGGAACATTATCATATCCTTGCATGTTAGATTTTAATTACTTGTAACTTACAGTCGTTAGCTAAAGGAGACCATGTTAATTTTTTTTTTTTTTTTTTAAGCAGCCCCACACATGTATATATTCCTGTGTTGTGGGTGCGTTTACAAACATGAAAATTCACATACACAAATACCCAGACCGGAACAAATAATTGTGGATCACACAAAGATTTGTCCCGTGCGGGAATCGAACCCGCGACTGTTAGACACAGTGGGCCAATCGTCCATCAAATTTAATTGTTAATTATTTCCATTTAAAATTACTTTCTACCTTTTTTACATTATACCCAGTAGTGGATCACGATGCTGGTTGTGTATGTACAAATTTGTATATAGCTCTAAGTTAAATTAAGCTTTGTACATAATCGTTTGTTTTCCCAAATAAATAAAAATAAATAAATAAAAATAGAAAAGTCTTATCTGATGGAAAAGTCAAGAGTCTCCGTGACCGGCGAGCGTGTATGAGACGAACTATGAGAGTCGAGGAAGCCAGAGAGGTATGTAAGGAAAGAGCCTGTTAGAACTCTGTACTCTCTGCCTACCCCGCAAGGGATCTGGCGTGAGGTTATAGATAGATAGAAATAAAAATAGAACTTTGTTCTTTGGAAACGTCGATTTTATTGCACATCCATCCACTTTGGAACTAAATTGTGCTAGGAAGACCTATAGGCTTGTCCATATTTCATTGGATACACAGTACTTGGCTAGCAGCGTATATCTGACTATAATGTCTTGGCTTGCGGTGGCTGTCTGGCGCGGCTCATTCTCTTACCTCCAATATGTTCGCGTAGTTCCGGTAGTCATACTCGTGAACGGGTGCTGCTTGTGGAGACTGGTCCATCTGGAATCCTTTAGACACTCTTTATAAATAACATCATTAGTGTCATATCTCAGTCGTAAGGCATCACACTGGAGCTAGATCGTAAACTATTTATTTGTAAAGTTTGTTCTAATTGTTCACCTAAACATTGTATCCACACTATATGATTAAAATAAATAGGAAGTAAAAAAGAGAAAGAGAAATAAATAAATAAGCCCGCTGAGTTTCTTCGCCGGATCTTCTCAGTGGAGGCCGCGTTCCGTCGGGTGGTAGATTAGTAGTTAAATTAGATTTAAAAAAAATGTATATTGACTATTTGTAAGCGCCCGCAGGGCATATACAAAATAAATTATTTGAGTTTCCCGTAGGTGTGTGAAGTTCGCCAACCCGCACTGGGCCAGCGTGGTGGACTATGACCTAAACCCTCTCAGTTTGAGAGGAGGCCCGTGCCCAACAGTGGGACAGTTTCTTAACAGGGTTAATATTATTATATTATTATTATTATTATAGTAGACCGTGACTTATCTAAAGGGCAAGTGATGAGTCTCCGAAACTGGGGACTGTCTATGAGAGTTGTGAAAGCGAGAGGTCTGTAAGGAAAGTTTGATCATTCACACTCTCACTAAATATTAAATAAGACCTTTTTAAAAACAATCTTTTGTAACAAAACTAAAACGATGATATCTTGCTTAGTTGAAGAGTTCCTATGGCCTCCTGGGTCCACTATCAGATCCTGGACACCATCGGGGTCTACAGTACTCGTCAAGACAAATCCAACCAGCCCAAACTCTGCAGGTTTATATTGAGTAGTTAAGTGGTTCCATTGGCCACCTTTCGGCTTCAACACCACACCCTGAGCACTATCTAGTCGTATAGTATTTGTAAATACCAATCTAACAAGCCTGAACACGAGTGGGTTAAGTTGTATAGTTCACATGTTCCTATGGCCACCTTCCGACTCCATCAGACCAGCTCCATGGTACCATGGTAATATTATTGCTTTGTCATCGGGCTTACATACGTATGTTAGCCCGATGTATGCTTGGATAGATGCTATTCCAGCTCCACTTGAGTCATGACCACCTATTCAACTGTTGTTAGTTAACATTACCTCTCTTCCTTCTATTAATTTAACACAATATGTACTTTTTTGTAAATGAGGGAACCATGTAGCCATTCTCATAAATAGTATTATTCGCTTTTTTAACTTAGACTCACCTGATGACCAACCTACATTGTTCTCCCATACCCCACAACAGAATGTAGATGAAAAAGTTTGTAATTTCTTATTTTAAAAGAGCAACCGTGGAGTTTCTTGGCTTTCTTCTCCACAGGAATGACATTCCGAAGTGGCGGTAGAGTCTTTGTTACTTTTTTGACGATTCATAAATACTGTAATGGTTTACATGAATAAAAAATATTCTGATTCTGAAATTTCGAATTTCAGCTCTACGGGATTCCCGCAAGTGCTTGAAAAATGGATCATAAGATTTAAACCTAAAAGGCAGACAGACAGTCATGCGAGCATTGCAAGTTAAATAAAAGCTTGTAAATTACACGTTTGTCAGTTACGGAAACTCTTGACTAGCCATCTATGCCAACAATGTTTTGGCCTAAAGTAAGTGCACTATGTCCTCTGCCTCCATCTTCGAGGAAACACAGGCGTTAGTTAAGTTGTAAAGGCCTCGCGGCCAACAGCGTACATCACTCACACACACACACACACGGGCGTTAGTGCTTATGTATGTTTTAATAAGTCCCCATCGACATTTAAAGTATGAATGCTACTTGTTTCTCAAGGTCGGAACAACGGCCATGAAATGAAACGCGTTCTGTCTGGAAATCTTCTATATATACACGCCATTATTATATCTATATCATCACGCCAGATCCCTTGCGGGGTAGGCAGGGAGTACAGAGTTCCAACAGTCCTTATATACCTCTCTAGCTTCCTCTACTCTCATAGTTCGTCTCATACACGCTCGCCGGTTACGGAGACTCTTGACTTCCTTCAGATAAGACTCGGTCTATTTAGTCGTGGTAAGATAGTCTAGGTCTTCCCCTAAAGCCTTCCACTTTCGCATTGTATACCTGTTTTGTCATTCTTTCTTCTGACATTCTTTCTATATGCCCGAACTAATTTACACTGATACTATCTTTCATACCCACTCGCTTTCTTACTACGCTGTTGCGAATACGGTCGGTCAGCTTTACTGACATATATCATATATCCAGCTATTTATATAAAATTAGCATATACTTTTTCACTGCTGCCAAAAGCCTCTCAAAATTCGAGGTAAGACAGATTAGGTCATACTCCACCTCGCGGACGTAGTTCGGTGTGGCGGAGGCAGGTTTGTGCCCACCTTATCAAGCACCGTAAGCATTCCAACTTGGGTTAAAGACTACCACATGAAGTGGTAACGGGGCCTACAGTTTAAGAGCCTTCCGAACTACTCCTTGAGGCGCCCTTGAGCTAGTTGCCCACTTACCCTTCCAAACTGGAGCGTTTGTTTTGCTCGCTCGCCCTCTTGCCTGGTGAAGTCCCCAGGCCAACAGCCTAGATCATCCACACACTACCAAATTGAAGGTGAAGGAAAACATCGTGAGGAAACCTGCATGCCTAAGAGTTTCCCGAAGGTGTGTGAAGTTCCCCAACCCGCACTGGGCCAGCGTCGTGGACTATGACCTAAACCCTCTCAGTTTGAGAGGAGGCCCGTGCCCAACAGTGGGACAGTTTCTTAACAGGGCTAATATTATTTTATTATTATTATTATTGTAGGTATGACCAACTAGACCATGTCTTATCTAAAGGGCAAGTGAAGAGTCTCCGAAACTGGCGACTGTCTATGAGAGTTGTGAAAGCGAGAGGTCTGTAAGGAAAGAACTTGTTAGAACTATCTGCCTACCAAGCAAAGCCATCTGACACGATGATATAGATATAAATTATACTAAAATAGTAACCGTGGAGTTTCTTGCCCTTCTAAGAGTTCGTCTATTACATTCCTGTCTTAAGATAGATAGATATCGTGCGATCAATCATGCCTGTATAATGGTAGCAATAGATAACGCCGCTTATCTTCGGACCTGACATTATCAGAGCGGTTGTTATTTTAGCCTAGAAAATTTTATGGTTCAAATATTATATGCAGGTTTGGCAAAATTTTTGTTTAAAAGCCTGATTAATAAATACCTATAATGTACAGGGTGTAAGGGAGATGTACGCAAAATCTGAAACAGGTGATAGTCGAGAGATCTATCTATATCATCACGTCAGATCCCTTGTGGGATAGGCAGAGACTACAGAATTCTTACAGGTTATATCGTTAAAGACCTCTCTGGCTTTCTCCACTCTCATAGTTTGTATCATACACTTTGGCTGGTTACGGAGACTCTTGGCTTGCCGTACAAATAAGTGATAGCAATTATGATCTGATCTATTTGGGATTTTATCGCGATTTATTTTTACAGTATAGGTTGAGTAGCTTTGTGTGTTTATGTGAATGATCTGCGCTGTTGGCCGCGGGGTCTTTACTGCGTCACTGGGCAAGAGGGCGAGCGTGCAACCACTACGCTGGAGCCAGAGGGGCAAGGGGGCTACTAGCTCAAGGGCGCCTTAAGGAGGCTACTAGCTCAAGGGCGCCTCAAGGAGGAACGGCTTCGGATTGGGCAGTCGCAGTGGGGGAGGGCATATATCAGGTGTCTCGCCGTGGTGCTCAGCACCGGGATTCTTCGACCTTGCCGGCGAGGTCGGTGTCGAATCCAGTGTGCGGTATCTGTATTCGAAAGAAGGTATGTAAAAGCATCGGGAGGGAAGAAATTCTAGGTTGGATGAATTGTTTCCAGTATAATGGCAATAGACCTAACATCTTCGGCGAATGGTGGGTGTACCTAGTACATCTCTGCCACAGCTTGGGGAATGTAGGCGTGAAGGTGGTTGTTTTGGGTTGATGTTTCAAGTGCTTTACAGTACCCATGGTGATGCGAGGGAATTAGGTGTTTGACGTCCCATAAGCCCTTGTTATGCCGGGGGTAAAAACGTCTTAATCATTTTTGCTGGTCTGATCTACACAGAATGAGCTTACGGTTTCTTAGTTACAGTATTCTGATTTTGGGTTTTCAAGTCAGACATTTTCTCCATTGAATTTTTTTTTAATACGTAGCCCTACTAGGATTTATTCCTGTGTCGTGGGTGCGTTTACGAACATGTAAATTCACATACACAAATACTCAGACAGAAACAAATAATTGTGGGTCACACAAATATTTGTGCCGTGCGGGAATCGAGCCCGCGAGACACAGTGGGCGGAGCGGCTTAAGCTCTTAACCACTTCGCTAAATCGTCCGTCAAGGGTTTTTTTTATATTAATTATAATAATAATAGGCCGTGTCTTATCTAAAGGGCAAGTCAAGAGGCCCCGTAATCGGCGAGCGTCTGTGTCTACTATGATAGGGAAGGAAGCCAGAGAGATCTGTTTGGATCTGGCATGATGATAGAAATAGGTTCAGGCTCCAAAGTTGATGAAAGCATTTACCGATTTTCTCTATTGAAATAAGGACGTTTTTTCTTTAATTTCGGTAACCTCTCGACCCGTATTTTATAACTACTCAAGATAATCGTCACGAAAAGTTTAACGGGACTCGTAAATCGTTAACCAAGCATTTACCGATTTTCTCTATTGAAATAAGGACGTTTTTTCTTAAATTTCGAAAACCTCTCGACCCGTATTTTATAACTACTCAAGATAATCGTCACGTAAAGTTTTACGGGACTCGTAAATCGTTAACCGTGAACCTAGTCTAAAAGACGGCCACCTTATTTTGATAGGGCAAAAATATGTTTTTCTTCTGTAAGATTACGGCAATTAAATTGCCATATATATTTTTTAATTAGAAATGTTGATTATTTACGGCCGGTTTCAATATTCAACGCAAGGATAGATTTGCACACTACGGATAGAATTTTGACATATTTTGTATGGAAAATCTGTCAAAGCTCTACTGACAGTTAGCAAATATATCCCCGAGTTGAATATTGGAACCGGCCATTAGTTAGCAATATAAACCATTTATATAGACCATTTATAGGGCGCTCGTAGCGCTGTGCGACCGCGGTGTTCTTACCGATCACCAAGGAAGGTGTTTCGGAAGGCACGTTAAGCCGTTGGTCCCGGTTACCACTAAATGTGGTAGTCGTTAAGCCGAGTTGGAAGCTTTAAAGGCGGCTTGATAAGTTCCAACAGCAGTTGGCCACAAACCTGCCTCCACCAATCCGCACTGGGTAGTTATGGAGTATGACCTAATCTCTCTCACCTCTATTTGTGAGAGAAGGCCTTTGCCCAGCAGTGGGCAGTATAGGCTGAAATTATTTATAAACCATTTATCCTAAGAATTCATTAGCGGGCCTCCACGTCGAGTTTATACACAGCGTGTTCTAAATATGTCAATGTGTCAACCAATCAAAATGTCATATCCATTCCCTGGTTATCAATCTATATCATTACGCCAGATCCCTTGCACGATAGGTAGAGAATACAGAATTCCAGAAGGTTCTTTCCTTACAGATCTCTCCGGCTTTATCCACTCGCATAGTTCGTCTCATACACACTTGCCGGTTACGGAGACTCTTGTCTTGCCTTTCAGATAAGAAATTGTCTATTGAAAAAAAAATCGCTTAAATATAGATAACACCAGCCTATTGCCACGATAGTCACGGGTTCAGTCCGCGTACAGGATAAATCTTTATCTGTCGCGATAAATCTTTAATAGACCGAGTCTTGTCTGAAGAACAAGTCAGGAGTCTCTGTAACCGGCGAGCGTGTATGACGAACTATGATAGTAGAGGAAGCCAGAGAGGTATGTAAGGAAAGAACCTGTTGGTACTCTGTACTCTCTGCCTACCCTGCAAGGGATCCGGCGTGATGATATAGATAGATAGATTAATCTTTAAAGTTTATTGCGATCTGGTCGTTAATGTGTGTTAATATCAAGTTTGTGTACGTTTCCACGACACAAGATTTTCCTGGTGTGGAGATGTTTTTAAATGACACATACTTTTGACGCTTTTTACGAGAAAATGTGTAGCGTTATTTTATTACCAAGCATATTAATTAATGCCTGCTGCCTGGTGGCACCTTGTAGTCGTTCATGTATTAAAATAACTTTTATTAAAAAAAGGAAACGGACTTCAAAAAGCAAAAAATAAATATTTGAATATATTCATTATTTATGTTTTTGCTTTTTGGAGTCGGTTTCCCTTTTTTTTTTTAAAGTTGTTCATTTTACAATTTTAAGTGATGAGTGAATTAATTATGTATATTTATATATCTATATTATATTATTCTAGTTAGTTCTACAGTAAGGTACTTACAGGATTGATGGTGTATCTTTGAAGTCCAAAGTCCAATACCGATAGAATTAAAATAGGAATACCCCGGAGCTATACTGAATCCAATGCAAAAAGCATCATCAAAATCGGTTTATTAGCAAAGAAGTCATAAAAAGCACAAGCGAATTATTAAAACCTCTTCCATTTTTGAAGTCGGTTAATATTCTGCTTAGTTCTATAGTAGGATTATAGGATTGACGTAATACCCATAATATCTCAATCTACACTTTCGTATTGTTGGTCGTTAAGGAGTTCCCTGGTGTATCTTCAAAGTCGAAGGTCTAACACCGTTGAAATTAAAATGGGACCACCTTGGAGCTACACTGAACCCAATGCAAAAATAATTATCAAAATCGGCCCACAATTGACGGTAATATCGTAAACAGAATCAGAATATTTTTTATTCATGTAAACCATTAGTGATTATGAATTGTCAGAATAGTAACAAAGACTCTACCACCACTTCGGAATGTCATTCCTGTGGAGAAGAAGGGCAAGAAACTCCACGGTTACTCTTTTAAAGTAGTATTTTTACAATTTTTTCTATCTACATTTTGTTGTGGTATGGGAGACACACATAACATATATATCAACAACTTTTCAACATATAACGTAGGGAAGATATATAAATAAAAAAATCATACATATAGACGAACATAGAACCACCCCTTTTTGAAGTCGGATAATCTCTGATGTGGTAGCAACCTCTTAGACTATATAAACGCACATGTTTATTACATACAAGGTACGTAATACGTCACCCTTAATTGAATATTAAACAGTAATCTATCAACATCTTTGATAAACCATCAGAACATAGACTTTAACATAACAAATTTAAAGTACAATATCGCTTGTCCAAACCAAATTTGGTTAGAAGGTTGTTGAATAACGGTCCTCAATTAGCAGTTTTACACCTTGAAAACGTTACAGTCTTGTTTTATCATCAACATGACATAGAAGAATGGAATATTACGAAGTGAAGTGTCTAAAAATTACAGTGTGTCAATCGAATTATACGGGAAATTTTTATTTCTGAAATCAATGAAAACGTTAGTGTTTAAAAAAAATTTGAATTGTGGTCAGTGACTTTTGATCTTCAAAAAACCGTGGAGAAATTTTACGAAATCCTGCTCGGAAATAAAGCGGAAGTGTCTTAATAAAATTTACTAAGTTAAATACCAAGATATTTATCACCACTAAATCAAGATCAATTGAAGAAGGCTTCTTAGCAAGAAATGTCTTCTAAACTCTTCAACAGACTAGCCCAAATGGGTATAGGAGTGACTATGGTCGGGAGCGTAGCGAATAACGCATTATACAACGTAGATGGCGGTCAAAGAGCAGTCATTTTCGATAGATTCACTGGCATTAAGAAATCCGTAGTCGGCGAAGGAACGCATTTCGTCATACCCTGGGTCCAAAAACCTGTCATCTTTGACATCCGAGCCAACCCAAGAAACGTCTCAACAATAACCGGAAGCAAGGACTTGCAAAGAGTTGAAATTACTCTACGAATCCTATACAGACCTATAGCAGATGAGTTACCAAGAATCTACACAGTTCTAGGAGAAGATTATGACCAGAGAGTTTTACCTTCGATTACTTCTGAAGTTTTGAAAGCTGTGGTAGCACAATTTGATGCTAGTGAGTTGATAACTCAAAGAGAAATGGTGTCTTTTAAAGTGAATGAGAGTTTGACGGAAAGGGCGAAACAATTTGGGCTCATTCTTGACGATATTGCGATAACTCATATAACGTTTGGAAGGGAGTTTTTGCAAGCAGTGGAGATGAAACAGATAGCTCAATTGGAGGCTGAGAAAGCGAGATTTATGGTCGAAAAAGCTGAGCAAAAAAAGAAGGCAGCAGTTATTTCCGCTGAAGGTGACGCTCAACAGGCCACAATGTTGGCCAAGGCGTTTGGCAATGCTGGCCAAGGACTTGTGGAATTGAGGCGCATAGAAGCGGCTGAGGATATTGCGTATCAGCTTTCAAAGTCGAAAAATGTGACTTATTTGCCTGATTCTGAGAGTTCATTGTTGAATGTTAAGCCTAATTAGTGGATTGGATATTGCATACAGCTTGCAAATGTTTGCAATGTCGGAAAATGTAACTTATTTGCCTTATGTTGAGAATTCATGGTTGAGTGTTTTACCTAAGTAGTTGTTACTTTTAAAGGGACTGTGTTACTAAGGTCTCCGTAATTATCAAGTTCTAGAATAGGAGCACTATATTCTGTTGATTTGATTTGGAATGTTTCGAAAATTTCATTTTTTCTTTACTAATCTATCTTATCTATCATATCTAATCTTAGTGTTGGCTTACCGGACCGAGGAGACCTCTGGCGCACTTCGACCCGATGGGATCTTTTGTGATATCCTTGCCCTAATGCTCTTACGTACCTGACGTGTCCAATACTCGCTGTATCAGGTTGTAAATCCCAGCAGGTGGGCAGAGCCGTAGTTCTTCTGGATTTGGATAGGCCAATCCCAGTAGCTTCATTCGCCGCGCGGCCAGAGCGTCGCAATGACATCATGGTTTCAGTGTTTGTACAGTAGCTCCTGCATACCACGTCGCCGCATAGGTTCATCTTGTGTAGATGTTCTTTCGTGCCATAGCGGCCTGTGAATGCTCCAGTTTACTAATCTAACTGAAATAAATGAGTATTTTATTTTTAAGTCGTTTTGATATTGATTTTTCCCCCGCGAAACCCAAAAAAATGAAAACATACGAAGATATTTATTTCATTTGCTTAAAAACATAGGGGCTCGTAGCGCTGTGCGACCGCGGTGTTCTTAGCGATCACCAAGGTTAAGCAGCGTTCGGCTTGGTCAACCTGAGATGGGTGACCGTTTGTGGCATAATTATATTCATACGTTTCAGTGCTTTGAAACGCAGCCAATTTGGAAGCTTTTTCGGCGGCTTGATAAATTCCAACAGCAGGTGGCCACAGGCCGGCCTCCATTATAATTGTTTTTTTTTTTTAAACGTAGCCCCACATTAATTTATTCCTGTGGCGTGGGTCCGCTTACAAACATGAAAACTCATATACACAAATACCCAGACCGGAACATATAATTGTGGATCACACAAAGATTTGTTCCGTGCGGGAATCGAACCCGCGACTATTAGACACAGTGTGCGGAGCGGCTTAAGCTCTTAACCACTGCGCTAAATCGTCATCAATATCACTGAGTCCGCATGGTGGAGTGTAACAGAGATGGGCAAAATGTAATCAGATTAATGATTACGATTGAACCATGGTTCAAAATTAAAAGTGTAATCGTAAACGTTGAAGATTATCAAATGTAATTGTAATCGTTAATCATTAATACACCGTCACGCCTATATTCCCTAAGCGGGGGTGTTTAATCATTAATCAGATTACATTTTGCCCATCTCTGGAGTGTAACCTAATTTCTCAGACCTTGATTTGGGAGAAAAGGCCATTACCCAACAGTGGGACAGTGTCAGCCTATACTGTGATATTATTATTATTATTTAAATCATATTATAAGTTAAATGATTAATAGGTCTCATAAAAAAGCTCAGAGTTGCTCAACGAGCTATGGAAAGAGCTATGCTCGGCGTTTCTTTACGTGATCGAATCACGAATGAGGAGATTCGTAGAAGAACCAAGCTCACCGACATAGCCCTCAAGATTAGCAAGCTGAAGTGGCAATGCGCGGGCCACATAGCGCGAAGATCGGACGGGCGTTGGGGCAGAAAGATTCTAGAGTGGAGACCACGTATTGGCGGGCGCGGCTTGGGACGACTGCCTGCCAGGTGGACCGACGATTTTCTAAAAGTCGCAGGAAGTCGTTGGATGCAGGTGGCATGGACCGGTTACGCTGGAAAGCGATTGGGGAGGCCTATGTTCAGCAGTGGACAAGTATAGGCTGAGATGATGATCAAGATTATAAATTAGCCGTATTTGGAGACTCCTTCACTACTCTAGAGTTTAACGATTGAAATGTTTGTATATATTCTATTTTGTTACAGGAAGGAAAAAAACTATTCCACTTTCCCTAACCATACTTCCTATAGCATTCCATATAGTATCTATTATACAAAATGTTAGACATTACTTCCATGTATAGCCTTTAATATCTATTGATTCCTATTCCTTTCTTTATAATTCATTCCAATTATAATTATAATCCAATTATTCCAAAATTAAAATTTCATAAAAACAACGAATATTTTTCTAATAAATAAATAATAAGAAATCAACGATATTAATGCGTAATATAGTTAAATAATTGGAATAAAATTCAAAAACTTGAGATTTCCAATTATTGTAATTGTTTATCAATTATTTGAGGGAATGTTGTTATTGTTGGATGTATGATCTTCCTTCCTTTTCCTCATCATGTTCTGACGTCACCCTCACCATGAGTTCCTCCCCAGCCGTAGAGCCGTCCTCACCATCCACCACTCCCTCGTCTCCGGCGCTTCGAGCTGATTGCACGCAGTTCCAGACCTCCACTCCTTACTATACTGGCAGGGTAAGTACTGGCGGTCTTCACATTGTCGGCGATGCGTGAAAACCTCGTAAATCGAATTTCTCCAAAATAGGAGATGTTTATATAGTAAGAAGAGCTCAAATCCCATAACTTAAAAGCACCCAAATCAAATTAACGATTGCATCGAACGACTGGCACCGACTTCAAATATTTTTTATATTTTAAAGTTATTTAGGTACTTTAGTGTTGTGCTTTTTTAAAGTCGGTTAACCTTTCTTAAAAAGTTATTTATGAAATGAGAAACTCTGCAATACTGTCGGCGTGTGCGTTTCGTTTTAGGCACTTAGGAGGTTTTCGCTCATCGCTGACAATATACTAAAAACTAAAAAAGAAGCTCAGAAACATAAGTAGATTATAAAGGGTCTTTGATATGTGTCAGGGGAGACATAATTAAAAGAATGGAAAAAGTGCCTTCATTAAGAGGGATAAAAAGTTTCGGGAGGTGGACGAAAGCTACATTTTATGAATTTTAATGGAGAGCATTTTCTATATCATCCCGCCAGATACCTTGCGGGGTAGACAGAGACCACAGAGTTCCAATAGGTTCTGTCCACACAGACGTCTCGCTTCCTTCACTCTCATAGTTCGACTCATACACGCTCGCCGGTTATGGAGATTTTGACTTGACCGTCAGAGATTTTTAGATATAAATATTTATGATGGATGGTTGAAGGGTTTTTATGAAAAACTACAGGTTTTACCCACGTTCATATGTCCGCAGTAATTCTTTTTTAAATATATTTTTTTCCTTATGTTCAAAGTTTAAATTGCTTTACATCTTCCATCGGATTGGAAGAAAGAAGAAAGAATGGATTTTATTTGTCACAGCACAAGAGACGCAATATTTGGTACATAAAAAACATACAGGTTAAAAGTTTCGCTACATAGCCGACGCAGCGCTACGGGACCGCGGCGGTGGCGAGGCTTGTGAAGTTGTAATGTACTGAAATGTACGGGAGGCGCCACGCAGCGCAGTCCCCGCTCGGCGCGGCTTGGGCAGTTGTAATGTACTGAAATGTACGGGAGACGCCACACAGCGCAGCCCCGCTCGGCGCGGCTTGGGGAGTTGTAATGTACTGAAATGTACGGGAGACACCACACAGCGCAGCCCCGCTCGGCGCGGCTTGGGCAGTTGTAATGTACTGAAATGTACGGGAGACGCCACACAACGCAGCCCCGCTCGGCGCGGTTTGGGCAGTTGTAATGTATTGAAATGTACGGGAGACGCCACACAGCGCAGCCCCGCTCGGCGCGGCTTGGGGAGTTGTAATGTACTGAAATGTACGGGAGACGCCACACAGCGCAGCCCCGCTCGGCGCGGCTTGGAGAGTTGTAATGTACTGAAATGTACGGGAGACGCCACACAGCGCAGCCCCGCTCGGCGCGGCTTGGAGAGTTGTAATGTACTGAAATGTACGGGAGACGCCACACAGCGCAGCCCCGCTCGGCGCAGCTTGGGCAGTTGTAATGTACTGAAATGTACGGGAGACGCCACACAGCGCAGCCCCGCTCGGCGCGGCTTGGGCAGTTGTAATGTACTGAAATGTACGGGAGACGCCACGCAGCGCAGCCCCGCTTGGCGCGGCTTGGAGAGTTGTAATGTACTGAAATGTACGGGAGACGCCACACAGCGCAGCCCCGCTCGGCGCAGCTTGGGCAGTTGTAATGTACTGAAATGTACGGGAGACGCCACACAGCGCAGCCCCGCTCGGCGCGGCTTGGGCAGTTGTAATGTACTGAAATGTACGGGAGACGCCACGCAGCGCAGCCCCGCTTGGCGCGGCTTGGAGAGTTGTAATGTACTGAAATGTACGGGAGACGCCACACAGCGCAGCCCCGCTCGGCGCGGCTTGGGCAGTTGTAATGTACTGAAATGTACGGGAGACGCCACACAGCGCAGCCCCGCTCGGCGCGGCTTGGGCAGTTGTAATGTACTGAAATGTACGGGAGACGCCACGCAGCGCAGTCCCCGCTCGGCGCGGCTTGGGAAGTTGTAATGTACTGAAATGTACGGGAGATGCCCCACAGCGCAGCTCCGCTCGGCGCGCCGGCAAACGTCACAACCGAACTAGCCGAGCGCTTCCGTCGCGCTCCCGTCGCGCTCCGTCGGCTATTTGATCAAACCTTTAAGATTAAACCATTCAACTACAGAAAGTTCTATAACTAATAGACTAAATATGAGTTTGTGTCTCACGGCTAAGACAAATAGGTATCCAGATTAGCTTAATGTCAGGGACAAGTGCTAGGCGTTGATTTTCATCTGGACCCTGCTGAGTCTTCATACCCAGAAGACAACCTCAGCGGGCTAGTATTTTAATATAAGGGGTTTCATTCTTTTAGGCTTCTATCTAATATTGCTCTTATCGAATACCAATTGAGGTCACCCATCCAACATCTGACCGCGGCCACTGTTGCTTAACTTGTGATACGTGTTATGATTTTAGAAGCAGCCGCAGCCGCCTCTAAACGTCATCTTACCAGCTACAGCGCCGGCCACACCTCCTAGCTACGGTAAGAAGAGATTTTTATTGTAATAGTTGTGAAATCTATCTATCTATATCATCACGCCAGATCCCTTGCGGGGTAGGCAGAGACTACAGAGTTCCAACAGGTTCTTTCCTTATATACCTCTCTGGCTTCCTCCACTCTCATAGTTCGTCTCATACACACTCGCCGGTTACGTAGACTCTTGACTTTTCCTTCAGATAAGACTGTTCATTTGGTCGTGGTAAGATAGTCTAGGTCTTCCCCGGTACTTGCATCCTTCCACTTTCACATTGTATATCTGTTTTGTCATTATTTCATCTGGCATTCTTTCTATATGCCCGAACCAACGGAGCATGCCCTTTCTCATCTTTACACCGATACTATCTTTCATACCTACTCGCTTATAGATGTTTTAAATTATACAACTTGACATAATATTGAAATTGGACTGAGATGATACTGAAATCGGATCGATTCTTTAGTGAAGCAGAATACCAAATGTGAATCAATTCATAATTAAATCTCAATTCAGTCAAGATTCAGTGTCAGTGCCGCCATATTTTAGCTTCATATTATTTATGGTTCTTTTTCGTTTTATACCTAGCTTTTAAGTTGTAAATATTCGTGCTTGAGTTTCTTTAACTTTGTTTGTGATTTTGATATAAACAAACATGACAAAACAGATATACAATGCGAAAGTGGAAGGATGTAGGTGCCGGGGAAGACCTAGACTATCTTACCATGACCAAATAGACCGTGTCTTAGCTGAAGGGCAAGTCAAGAGTCTCCGTAACCGGCGAGTGTGTATGAGACGAACTATGAGAGTGGAGGAAGCCAGAGAGGTATGTAAGGAAAGAACCTGTTGGAACTCTGTACTCTCTGCCTACCCCGCGAGGGATCTGGCTTGATGATATAGATAAATAGATAGATCTATCGAGGTTGCTGTATTTGCGCCATTTCAGGGTTTCGGCAGATGCGGCGGCTGCTCCAGCCCTAACGATCGATTCGGGAAGTTGCGTCCCAACTTCAGACAACAAGCGCTAGAGTATTAATCTTGAATCATGATTGAATATTATAAAATGCAATTGTAATCATTAACCAGATTACATTTTGCCCATCTCTGCATAAGGGTTCACAATTTATCAGAAAGTATTGATTACAGTAATAATATGGGTGCGAGGCTATGTCTGTTTGTTCAAACTGTGCATGCAAAGCAAAGGCGACAGTGGCTTGGAACAAAATCGTGCGCTATTAACTTCGATTTAGCGCCGTGGTTAAGAGCTTAAGCCGCTCCGCCCACTGTTTCTCAGAGTGACGGGTTCGATTCCCGCACGGGACAAATCTTTGTGTGACCCACATATATTTATTTGTATCTAGGTATTTGTGTGTGCGAATTGTACATGACTACATAGGAATGAACCTTAGTGTGTTGCTACATTTTTTTAAAAAGAAACGTTTTAGTTTTAGATGGAACATCATGCGCGCGGAAACCGCATTAAATTTGTCTACCCATAGATAAATAATAGTAGATATACTGTTGTACGCACACATTGAGAGCTATTGAACAAATTAAAAAAAAAGCGAACACTGGCGTGTGTGTGTGAGTGATGTACGCTGTTGGCCGCGAGGCCTTTACAGCTTCACCGGACTTAAGGGCAAGCGTGCAACCACTACGCTCGAGCCAGAAGGGCAAGGGGCGACATACTCGAAGGCGCCCTCGGTTGGGACAGTCGCTGTGGGGGGACGGGGCAACACTGGCATCATGCGCACTTAGTGCGTAACTGAAGCCGCTTTTTGCGGCCATTTTTGTTGACTATGCTCAGTCTACTACATTCATTACTCAGTCTACATTCATTACAGTCCTGTAATGAATTGTTGTGCGCAGGCGAGTGTGGCGTGACCCCGCCGCCGCGGTCGCCGGGCGCGGCGAGCGGCCCTGCCTGCGGGGATGCGCGCGCGCACCCACCCGACGGAACCTCTTCGGACAAGGTATGTACATTACTCTAATATAGAAAGAAAGAAAGACGGACGTTTTAGCGCAGTGGTTAAGAGCTTAAGCCGCCCCGCCCGCTGTGTCTAATAGTCGTGTGTTCGATTCCCGCACGGGACAAATCTTTGTGTGATCCACAATTATTTGTTTTGGTCTGGGTATTTGTGTATGTGAAATTTCATGTTTGTAAACGCACCCACGACACATGAATAAATATTGGTGCGGGATAAGTTTAAAAAAAAATAGTAAGAAACTGTTCAGCCGCACTAATGGGGTAACACTCAGCGTAAAGCTGTGTTACAGCGTAACCAAAACACAAACCCTACAGGGCTTCCAACTTAGCATTAACGACTACCACATAGTACCGTAGTAGTAACCGGAAATGATGACTTTATGTGCCTCCTGAAGCAAGGAGAAGATGGTCATGTTTCTCATCTCATTCTCTTTTTCCAGTCCTCAGAAACAGCAGTGGGTGGCGTCTCCCGGACTCCCAGCACGGCTCTTTCTCGAAAGGAGAGCTATAAAGCCCAGAGACAACATTACCGAAGGGAAAAGAAGAGAGCCGCTTCAGCACTCCTGCATTCTATTGAGGACCCAAGTGTCGTGGTTCTAGCCGACTGGCTCAAGGTAAGATTCTCACTAGCACGGCACTTCCAAAGAGAAGCAGCTACAGGTGAGAGAATATTAAGGACCACTTCTATACTGTTTCACTCTATCGTGAGGTCAAGCGTGGCGGTTTTAGCTGACTGGCCTAAGGTAAGATCACTACCAGCACGGCTTTAACTACCAAGGAGAAGCAATACAGATAATAAAAAAACAAAGATCTTAGAATGGTGGTACTTTCAGCAGTGTTCTATTTTTTAGAAGAATAACAGCGTCCTTTTCACTTCTTCATTTTAACAAAGATCTTAGCGTGGCAGTTGGAAACAACTAGCTTAAGGTAATATCCCTTCTAGTACGGCTTTATAGAGAAAGGAGAGCTACAATGCTCAGAGACAATATTATCGGAGGGAAAAAAGAGGACCATTTCCGCACTGCTGCACTCTATTGAGGATCATAGTGTGGTGGTTTTAGCCGACTGGTTCAAGTTAAGATTCCTTCTATCACGGCTCTAATTTCAGGGAAAGTAGAACTACCAATAATAGAAAAACAAAAGCTGTCAAGGTAGACGGCTCTTGTTGTTCGTAATGTTCCTAGTTGACTGGGTTAAGGTACGATATCTTCCAGCACGGCTCTATTTTACAAGGAGAAGCAGAACTACACATGATAAAATAATAAGAGGACTTTGCACTTCTACATTCTGACAAGGAGTATTGTGGTGGTGCTATCAAACTGGCTCAAGGTAAGATCCCTTCTAGTACGGCTCTGTTTTTTTAGACGTAGGAATACTGGGGACAGCAGCACAAGAGTTACCTCTGTACTGCTTCTGTCGAAAACACTGGCGGGGGTGGTCCTACCCAATTGGTTCAAGGTAAGATCCTTTCCAGTAGGGCTCTATCTGTGTAGACAAAGTAGAACTATCAAAGACAAGAACAAGATATTTCTTTGCATCAAAAGACCTTGATGTGAATTTAGCCTGGTTTGAGGCAAGATGTCTTCTAGCACGGTTCTCTCTTCCAAAGAAGCAGAACTATCGTAGACAAAATAACAAGAATCTCTGCTCTCCCACATTGTATGGAGTCCCCAGCGCAGTCCAGGTATAATTGCTTAGAGCCGTGATGGTAGGGATCTTTTTACAAGCTTTATTAATCTGCACTATTCTTATTTCTGTTCTTTCGGTTCAAATCTTGTAAACCATTCCATCACACCAATGCATTCCACAAATTACTTTGATAAATCCTTCACAGTTCAAACTGCCCCCTTGTGGAATGCATTGCCTGTATGAGTTAGACGTGCATAGTCGTCAGGTTCTTTCAGAAAGATGGTCAAAGACCACTATCTCACCGCTTGTTGATAAAATAAGATGCGTCATAGTCAGTCCCTTTTTGTTATACTTATCTGTGAGTATGTATGTAGTTTTAATGTTTTGTGCTTATTTAAATACTTCTATATACCAATAATAGCGTACGCCACCAACTGTCCTGATAGAAACACCGTCACGCCTATATTCCCCAGAGGGGGTGGCAGAGGTGTACTGAGTACACCCACGTTTCGCCGACGATGTTAGGTCCCATGTAATAGGGGGCGAGCTTATTGCCATATAACAATATCACCCTATACTCATACTGGGGTTTTTTCGTTAGAAAAACTACATTTGTCCGACCTAGGATTTGAACCCAGGACCTCGTGATCACAAAGCGATGTGCTTTGCCACCAGACCAACGAGGCAGTCCTGATTACTTTTCTTTCTAGTATTTTGTATTCAACCAGGTTGTCTGGAAGAAATTGCTCTTAGCAATAAGACCGCCTATTGTATCGGTGTCTTATTTCACATGGTGTTTTATATTTTTTATGTGTACAATAAAGAGTATACTGTTCTATTCCATTTTTCAAGCTCTATCTTATAGTACTGAAATATGGCATACATATGTGAGTTCGAAAACAATGCAATCATATGGGGTACTTTATTGGGGTAAATGGAACTGGTCTGATAATGAAGTCTTAAGGTGGCCATAGGAACATGTGAACTATACAACGTTACCCCCTCGTGTTTAGGCTTGTCGGATTGGTATTGAGAAGTACATACAACCAGATGATATTCAGGGTCTGATGATGAAGCCGAAAGGTGGCTAATGGAACCACCCAACTACTTAACATAACGCCAATGTGTTTGGGATCGTTGGATTTGTCTTTTCGAGTAGTGCAGACCCGAATGGTGTCCAGGATCTGATGATGGAGCCGGAAGGTGGTCAATGGAACTACCCTAGTACTCAACATAACCCTATCGTGTTTGGGCTCGTTGGATTTGTGTTGATGATTAATATGGACCCAGGTAGTGTCAAGGGTCTGATGATGTGGACGGGAGGTGGCAATAGGAACTTCTCAGCTAAGCAAGATATCTTCCTAGTGTTTCTGCTATAGAAGCTTGTTTTACAAAAGACCTTTTTAAATTAAAATTATCTCGAGGCAGTTAACTTGGATTTGGCTTAAGAAAATATCGCTTCCAGCACGGTTTTATTCTATATAATTATAATAATATCAGCCCTGTTAAGAAACTGTCCCACCATTGGGCACGGACCATACCGGACCGGACACGCTGGCCCAGTGCGTGTTGGCGAACTTCACACACCTTCAAGAAACTCTCAGGCATGCATGTTTCCTCACGATGTTTTCCTTCACCGTTAAAGCAAGTGATAGTTAATGTTGAATATGCACCTGCTTTCGAAGAGCGAGTTGCGTGCCTGGGTTCTGTTACATCCCTAACTCCCACGGCTATATGGCTGAATTGCAGTTCCCACATACTTCTATTTACTTTAAAGCAAATTAACAATATATGCCTTTATAAACCCCGGGTTTTCAACAAAAGGCAGTAATTTATTCATTTGGTAATTAGTCTGATTACTGCCCAACTACGGACCTGGTTTCTGCCAGCCGGTTGGCTCAGTAGTGAAAACTAAGCTACCAAAGGGGTCTAAATTCGCCTGTGAGCGACAAAAGAACCGTGTTACAAGTGTAGTCGGTTAAAATAATTGTGGAACAAAAAAATAAATAAGTGTCTAGTACTCTAGTTGTTTTTTTTTTATAACAACTAAGTGCCCGGAGCTAACAGTTCGAACCCGAGACCTCTGACTTTGCAGTCCAACGGTCTAACCACTAGGCTATCCCTGCTTGCCACTAGGCTATCATTTATACTATAACAACTAGAATAATGAGGAATGGAGACAAAATTATGAAAAATTTGTTTTGTTCCAGGTCCGTGGGTCTCTGAAGTCATGGACAAAGTTATGGTGCGTTTTGAAGCCAGGTCTGTTGCTTCTCTACAAGAGCCCTAAGGCGAAGGTAAACCATTTAACATATAGTACACTAATCAAGTGCCCTATAGGATTTCCTATCTGCAATTTCATTTAATACAACAGACTCGATGAGTTATAACCATATTGAGTTCTGGAAATGCGCTAGTGGAAGTATGTAGGTACAGGGGAAGACCTAGACTATCTTACCATGACCAAATAGACCGGGTCTTATCTGAAGTCAAGAGTCTCCGTAACCGGCGAGCGTGTATGAGACGAACTATGAGAGTGGAGGAAGCCAAAGAGGTATGTAAGGAAAGAACTTGTTGGAACTCTGTACTCTCTGCCTACCCCGCAATGGATCTGGCGTAATAGTCTCTTGAAAAAAGGTCAAATGCGTAGCACTTTTAATCGACGGAATTGTATGAAGAGATGTACGAACGTTGATGAAGCGAAAGAGCTGTGTCAGAATCGGTAGTATGTGGCAAACTGTGGTCTCTGCCTACCCCAGTGGGATAAGCGCGTGAGTGTCTGTATATATGTGGGATTGTAAGTGTATCCGAATGTCTTGATTCTTCTTCTTCAATTATAAGTGTATTTTGCCAGTGTCCAGTGAGATATATAATCGTGTTTGTTTAAATTAATTCGTCTTCCCGATGATTTGATGACAACGATGATAATGAAATTAATGAAATACCCCACCCTGGTAAAGCGGTGGAGACTTTACATACCAATTGCAACGGCCGTTTTGAGGGAAGTCGAAAAGGCACGTTTTATCACTTTGTTACAATTACCTTCACTCGTGCACATATAAGAACACATAATGGTTAATATTCCACCAACATTACACATTATTATTATTATCATATAAAAGGAATGAGTGAGTGCAATATGGGAAGAATGAATGGAAGAAAGAGAAGAGTCGTAAGGAGATTTTGTACAAGAAACTACGGACGAGGTTTCAAAATTAGAAAATACGGAACAAAGATTGAGGACACGAATATTTTTTTGATTATTTGTGGCAAACTGTTTAATTTCAACCGAAAGTTCATAAAAAAAAAACACCGCCACCCCTATATTCCCCAAGCGGGGGTAGCAGAGGTGTACTGAGTACACCCACGTTTCGCCGACGATGTTAGCTCCCATGTACTAGGGGCGAGCCTATTGCAATATACCGGGCACAATTTCAGACTCCGGACTCATACTGGTAATTTTTCGGTAGAATAACTATATTTGTCAGACCTAGGATTTGAGCCCATGACCTCGTGATCACAAAACGATGCGCTTTGCCACCAGACCAACGAGGCATTCACTGTAGTACATGTCTGTATTTATAAGCTTATTTCACATATCTTCACCCACAGAGCAGCCACTGGGTAGGCACAGTGCTCCTTACATCCTGCCAAGTGATCGAACGGCCCAGCAAGAAGGACGGGTTCTGCTTCAAATTGTACCATCCTCTAGAGCAGAGCATCTGGGCTCCGAGAGGACCACACAACGAGACTATTGGTGAGTAAGTCTTACTCACGAAGGAAATATGAAGAGGAGATTGCATTATTTCCCTATACAATCGGAGACGGGAAAAATGTAATCAAAGGACATTGTCGAAAATTGCCCCAGAACCAACAAAAATTTGACCCATGCCATCATTATTTATCTATTTTATTAAAATAATGACAAATATTCGTATCTAACGGACAATTTGCAATCTAAAACGAATATTTCAAGGTATTGTAAGTACTTATATCGACGTCGCCGACATCTTTACTGAATGCCAACACACAATATAACCTCATATGTATTAATGGCTACTGAATTATAACCTCAAAATCTAATAATTTTTGTGCAATATTGCGATTCCCCCGCTTGTCCGTTTAATAATAAATGCCTTAAGAGAATTTATGGGTCATTTGAAATCGTACAAGTATTTTTTCATTGCTCTTGGTTCTGGGGCAAATCATGTATGGGCGCAGAACAATGTCCTTAATGATTAACCACCCCCACTTGGGTAAAATAGGCGTGACGGTGTATTAATGATTGACGGTAACATTTACATACTGAGTTCTTAGATTTACGCGAATATTACACATGAAATAAAAGTATTTGTTCGGATTTTATCGCGGTTTATTTTTTGATTTTAAATGCCTCTTATCTATATAAGAGTCGAGTTTTTACTGGTTTTTTTGTTTGTCTTATGACAAACAAAAAAAAATTTGAGTTAAAGAACACATAGCTGATCTAAAACACCGTCGCTTAAAGAAGTCTGCAGTCTGTGAACATGTCCTTGACCGCACCCGCCATAACATCAGATTTGATAGACCACAAATCCTCGTGAAAGAACACCGATTCCTACCAAGGATCGTTCGCGAGGTTATTTAAATTAAAAAACATCCTAATTTCAATAGAGAAGATGGCTGGGTGCTTCCATCGACTTGGGATCCGGTAATTAATATAATCAAATCCAAAACCAAGCATAACACTTCAAGACTTCAAGACACCGTAAGCTTATTCTGCGTAGATCGGACCAACAAACATAATTAATAAGTTCGAGGGTACCCCGGAACAACTATGCCTTTTGGACGTCTAACACCTCAGTCCTTCCCGTGACCATGGGTGCTGCAAAGCACTCGAAACGCCGGGAACTTAAAAATCAAAATATAAACCGCGATAAAATCCGAAAAAAACGTTTTATTTCATGATAACAATCAATCAATCAGCCTATCGCAGTCCACTGCTGGACATAGGCCTCTCCCAACACGCGCCATTGCACACGGTCCTCCGCCTTCCGC
The DNA here is from genome assembly GCA_905147815.2 of Phalera bucephala. NCBI lineage: Eukaryota > Metazoa > Arthropoda > Insecta > Lepidoptera > Notodontidae > Phalera > Phalera bucephala. The sequence goes on along the minus strand of LR990637.1, from coordinate 7,440,042 downwards.
ATCCAGTCTGTCCCAGCGACCTTTTTGAGGTCGTCGGTCCATCTAGCTGGGGGCCGTCCTACCTTACGCTTACCAAGTCGCGGTCTCCACTCTAGGACACGCTTACTCCAACGGCCGTCGGTCCTTCTGCAGATGTGACCAGCCCATTGCCACTTTAGCTTACTGAGTCTGCGAGCTATGTCGGTAATTTTGGTTCTTTGTCGGATTACCTCATTACGAATTTTATCCTTCAAAGAGACGCCGAGCATAGCTCGCTCCATAGCCCGCTGTGCGACTTTGAATTTGTGGACCAGTCCCACTGTGAGTGGCCACGTCTCGGCCCCGTAGGTCACTTTTAACCTTGAATCATGATTGAATATAAAAAATGCAATAGTAATCATTAATCTGATAACATTTTACCCATCTCTGTATACACTTAAGCGTGCCACAGCGCGGGGTGGCGCAGGATGCAGAGAACGTTTTGTTCGAATTGACGGACGATTTAGCGCCGTGGTTAAAAGCTTAAACCGCTCCGCCCGCTGTGTTTAATAGTCGCGGGTTCGATTCCCGCACGGGACAAATGTTTGTGTGATCCACATTTATTTGTTTCGGTCTGGGTATTTGTGTATGTGAATTTTCATGTTTGTAAACGCACACACGACACAGGAATAAATCCTAGTGTGGGGCTACGTTTCTTAAAAAAGAAAAAAAGGGAGGGACCCTCCCGTGACCATGGGTGCTGCAAAGCACTCCAAACGTCGGGAACAAAACATAAAAAATAAACCGCGATAAAATCCGTAAAATAGTTTTATTTCAAGAATAAAGAAATAAACGGCAGTGAATGTTGGGTATGGCAAAAGAAGCATGAAAGTAGAGTGAATGCTGTAGAAATGCGCTCTTTACGGAGTATATGTGGAGTCACCCTTGCTGACCGAATGAAGAATTGTGTGATTAGAAACCCATGTAAGTTGAAGGATGACGTGGTGACTAGGATTGAAAGAGGTATGTTGAATTGGTATGGGCATGTGGAGAGGATGTGTGATAGGTGACTACCGAAAGGAAGGTGAGGTGCTCGTAGCGCTGTCCGACCGCGGTGTTCTTACCGATTACCAAGGTTAAGCAGCGTGCGACTTGGTTGTCCCGAGATGGGTTTCGGAAGGCACGTTAAGCCGTTGGTCCCGAGTACCACTTAGTGTGGTAGTCCTTAAGCCGAGTTGGAAGCCTTAATGGCGGCTTGATAAGTTCCAACAGCAGGTGGCCACAAACCTGCCTCCACCAATCCGCACTGGGTCCGCGTGGTGGAGTATGACCTAATCTCTCACCTCGATTTATGAGAGAAGGCCTTTGTCCAGCAGTGGGCAGTATAGGCTAATATTATAAAGGTGAGTGCAAGCATCGAAAGAGGTCGCCCAAGGAAAACCTATCACGACCAATTTAATAGTCTCTTGTTGGAAAAGGGTCAAGTGCGTAGCACTCTAAATCGACGGAAATGTATGAAGAGATGTATGAACGTAGATGAAGCGAAAGAGGTGTTTCAGAATCGTAGTATGTGGCATACTGTAGTCTCTGCGTACCCCAGAGGGATAAAGGCGTGAGTGTAGTATGTACAGAAATATCTATATCATCACGCCAGATCCCTTACGGGGTAGGCAGAGAATACAGAGTTCCAACAGGCTCTTTCAACATACCTCTCTGGCTTCCTCTACTCTCATAGTTCGTCTCATACACGCTCGCCGGTTACGGAGACTCCTGACTTGTCCTTCAGTTAAGACCCGGTCTATTTGGTGGTGGTAAGATTTTATATTTAACTAACAAAAAGATTTTCTTACTGACAGTAGTATTTTGACATTTATTTACTACTAGTTTCTGCCCGCGACTTCGCCGGCGTTGACTTTAAGCATGAACCTAACATTTTTCCGGGATAAAAAGTATTCTATGTCTTAATCCAGGTTATAAACTGTGTGCCAAATTTAATTATTATTCCCAATGATATTTGCATGCCTAAAGGCAGAATATGGGGTACGACCAATGTAATTTAACATCCACTGTCACCCATTTTCGCAAATAAACTGATTTGATTTGATTCATTTAAATTCGTTTAGCCGTTTTTGCGTGATTGAGTAACAGACATCTAAATATCAAAACATACGCTCTCACATCGATAGGCTCCAAACGGTTCAATCCCGTTTCCTCCGCAAAGCCGTCGGAGCCCCGTGGTTCATACGGAATGTCGATCTCCATTCCGATCTCGGTCTCGAACCTATTCGCGCCTTAATTAAAAAGGCGACAACCTGATATTTTGCGTACGCGTCCAATCATAGAAATCCGCTAGTCGTAGCCGCCGCCGTCTACGAACCCAACTCCCCTCCTATCAGCCGCTACCGCCGTCCTCGGCATGTTCTCACCGCCCCTCCCGATGCCCTTACACCCCTTCTTTCGGATACAGATACCGCACACAGGATCAGACACCGACCTCGCCGGCGATATCGAAGAATCCCTTGCCCGCCGGCCGGTGCAGAGCACCACGGTGAGACACCTAGTATACGCCCTCCCCCATAGCGACTGCCCAAGCCGAGACCGTTCCTCCTTGAGGCGCCTTTGAGCTAGTTGCCCCCTTGCCCTTCTGGCTCGAGCGTAGTGGTTGCACGCTCGCCCTCTTGTCCGGTGAAGCTGTAAAGGCCCCGCGGCCAGCAGCGTAGATCATTCACACACACACAAAAATCTAAACATACAAACTTTAGCATTTATAATATTAGTACTATAAACGGCGGTAAATAATGCACATCGGCTAAAGAGGGAGATAATCGGCTATTTTCAGCTTTATAGAGCGTCGTCTCTGTCAGTCTGTATGTTATGCGACTGCGACTGACGAAAGGTACAAAACGTCACAAATTTTACTGACACATGAAATAAAACTATTTTTTCGGATTTTATCGCGATTCATTTTTGATTTTTAAGTTCCCGACGGATCGAGTGCTTCCCGTGACCATGGGTGCTGCAAAGCACTCGAAACGTCTAGAACTTAAAAATCAAAAATAAACCGCGATAAAATCCGAAAAATAGTTTATTTCATGTGTAATATTCGCGTAAATCTAAGAACTCTATTTACTGACATCTTTTTTTCTTAGAAAAACGTAGGATTTAAAATTGTTTTTTTTTTTAAAACATTAAACTGTCATTTCGTGATTTCGTGAAGTTATCGTAACTCGCTGCGATACGTGTTTATACAAAGTGTAACATAAGTAACACAAGACCTCAGACATTTAGATTATTGCTTTACGAATTCAATACGAAAACCAAACTTACAATTTTAAGGAGTTTTCTACCATTTTTAAGCTTTTTGGCACCCAAATTAACCATAAAATTTAATAAGTAATTAACTTTGTTATGCGTATTGAGGTGTGTGTAATAGAAATAAATTTAAAATAGCCGTAATGCTTTGAATAATTATTAAATTTTGTTTAATACGGCGAATTAAACGAGTATCAACATTTTTTGAAATATAAAAAAAAATAACTTACGTTAAAAAAACTTTAAAAAAAGGGTAACCGTCTTCAAAAAGCAAAAAATAAATATTTGAAGTTGGTGCCAAGTAACCGACTACACCAACCAGCACCGACTTCCAATATTTATTTTTTGAAGTCGGTTTCCCTTTTTTAAAAAGTTCTTTATTTTACAATTTTTAGTGAGGAGTGAATCTATTATTATTATTTATATACCTCCTTTATATTATCCTACTTATTTATACAGTGAGGTACCTACAAGATTGATATAAAACTCATAATAACTGAATTTTCACATTCATGCTGTTTGCCGTATAGTTATGCTGAACCAAAAAGAATCATCAAAATCAGTTTATAAGCAAATAAATTACAAAAGAATACAGACGAATTATGAACCTCCTCCTTTTTTGAAGTCGGTTAACATTCTGCTTAGTTCTATAGTAGGGTACCTAAAGGATTGACGTAACACCCATATTGTCTCAATTTGCACATTCCTATTGTTTGTCGTCAAGGAGTTCCCTGGTGTATCTTCAAAGTCCAAGGTCCAATGCCAATAAAAATTAAAATGGGACCACCTTGGAGCTATACAAAGAGAATCATCAATAGCGGTCCACAACTGACGGAAATATCGGTAAACATACATAATAAAATAAAATAAAAAAGCGTACATACAACCGAACATAGAACCTCCTCCTTTTTGAAGTCGGTTAAACAGTTGGAATCGATTCAGTTGCCGATTTAGAACAAACTACTTTCAGGTCTAGCGTTATTTATGTTACAGCTTGTATACAAGGTGTAATATAATAAACATAAGATCTCAGACACCCCGATTAGAGAATTGCTTCATAAATTCAAAACGAAAACCAAATTTTCAAATTTAAAGATTTTTTTAAGTACTTTTATACCCCAATTAACAATGAAACTTGGATGTGCATGTGTGCATTTTGAGAAATACGTTTTAGGAATGCATTTGAAATCTCCTTATTGCTATAAATCAAGAATAAATTTAGTTTTTTATGGCGCACTGAATGAGTAAAAGCACTTTTTGCAAATTTAAAAAAATAACTTAGATGCATTAAAGATTATCGGAATCAATTCAGTTACCAATTTAGAACAAACTAATTTCAGGTCTTGCGTTTGTTATGTTACAGCTTGTATACGATACGTCTAAGGACCCTGTGGACCCCTATTTTAATGTTAATATTATCTTCCCTCCCAGGTGCAGTAGTGCAGCCTCTTCCGACAGCCCACCTCATCTTCCGGGCCCCCTCTCAAGCCGCGGGACACTGCTGGTTGGACGGACTAGAACTAGCTTTAAGATGCAGCAATGCTATGCTCAGGTTTGTATTAGATAGCCCCGTTAGTCTGACGATTTGACGGACGATTTAGCGCAGTGGTGGCGCACTTTAGCCGCTCCGCCCACTGTCTAATAGTCGCGTGTACGATTCCCGCACGGGAAAAATCTTTGTGTGATCCAGAATTATTTTTTTCGGTCTGTGTATTTGTGTATGTAAACGCACCCACGAAACAGGAATAAATCCAAGCTAAGGGCTACGTTTTTTTTTAAATAGAAGAAAGAATCACTTTTGGACGTCAAACTCCTCAGTTTTAATCTATCTATATCATCACGCCAGCTCCCTTGCGGGGTAGGCAGAGAATACAGAGCTCCAACAGGTTCTTTCCTTACATACCTCTCTGGCTTCCTCCACTCTCATAGTTCGTCTCATACACGCTCGCCGGTTACGGAGACTCTTGACTTGTCCTTCAGATAAGACTCGGTCTCTTTGGTCGTGGTAAGATAGTCTAGGTCTTCCCCGGTACCTACTATTCTACCCGGTACTATCCTATATATTCTATATTATTATATATTCTGACTATATATATAAATGACTGTCCCGTTGATCTAGTGGCAAAGCGCATCGCTTTGTGATCACGAAGTTCTGGGTTCAAATCCTAGGTCGGGCAGGTGTAGTTTTTGTAGTTTTTCCTCACTCGAAATATTTTAACTGCAAGTTATTTTTTCTGCCTGCAGGTGTTCCCGCTCCCGTCCCGAGCAGACGGTGGCCGCGGAGGCGCCGGCCACGCAGACCAACCTGTCGCACGAGGAGCTGGAGAAACACTTCAACGAACACGGTCAGTACACACACTTATACTCGGTGTGACGTAATTAACTCAAGACTCAATCAATCAGCCTATCGTAGTCCACTGCTGGACATAGGACTCCTCTCAAACTGAGAGGGCTTAGCCCATAGTCCACCACGCTGGCCCAGTGCAGGATGGCGAAATTCACACACCTTCGAAAAACTCTTAGGCATCCAGGTTTCCTCACGATGTTTTTCCTTCAACGTTAAAGCAAGTGATAATTGATTTTTAATACGAAAAGACAGGTGCGTGCCTGGGTTTGACCCCGATACCTCTGACTTTGCATTCCAACGGTCTAACTACTAGGCTATCACTGCTTATATCATTGACTTATCTACATTAAATTAAACTTTGTGCGTGTGTGTGTGTGTGTGTGTGTGTGTGTGAGTGTGAATGTGAATGATCTGCGCTGTCGGCTACGGGGCTTGTACAGCTTCAACGGACAAGAGGGCGAGCGTGCAACCACTACGTTCGAGCCAGAAGGGCAAGGGGGCAACTAGCTGGCGGGCGCCTCAAGGAGGAATGGCCTCGGCTTGGGCAGTCGCTATGGGGGAGGGCGTATACTAGGTGTCTCGCCGTGGAGCTCTGCACCGTAATACGGAGATTTTAAATGTATTTTTAAAACAGAGAAATACTTATCAAAGCACACATTTACGTACTACTTCCATTATTAAAATTAGTATAGAAGTGTTAAAAAAAAGGGTAAAATAGTTTGGGTTTCCTATTAAAGTTGTGAAGCAATTATCTAAAATTTGGTTTTTGCATTAAATTCGTAAAGTAATTATCTAATGAAGATGTCTGAGGTCTTGTGTTAGTTACGATACACCTGAATATAGTTTATTCCAATCTAACTTTAAAATTTTTTAAACAAACCATCACCAATTTTGGAAGTTTTAGTTTTTTTTTTCTTAAAAGAATGTAGCCTCCATCTAGGATTTATACCTCTATCGTGGGCGCATTTACGTGCATGAAAATTCACATACACAAATACCCAGACCGAAACAAATATTTGTAGATTACACAAAGATTTGTCCCTTGCGGGAATCGAACCCGTGACTTTAAGACACAGTGTGCGAGGCGTCTTCAGCTCTTAACCACTGCGCTAAATCGTCCGTCCGCTTTATTTTGAGTGAAAAAGTTTTAAAGAGTTTTAAAGTTTGTTTGGAATAGACTATACGTCTATAGAGACTTGTTTTGTATTCCCGTATTTAAGGATACAAAACTAGTCGGTATAAGGTCAAGGTCAGAAGACCAATTTGGTCAATTTTCGTATTTAATTTACACTGATTTTGACTGAATTGAGATTTAATTATGAATTAGGGATGATCGATATTTATCGATGTCCGATAAACATAGATTTTTAGTGGGAAAACATCAATGTTAAGGTTTACAAAATATCGACACATCGATGGCAAACAACAACACCGCCTATATTCCCCAAGCGGGGGTGGCAGAGGTGTACTGAGTACACCCACGTTTCCCCGACGATGTAAGGTCCCATGTAATAGGGGGCGAGCCTATTGCCATATACCGGGCACAATTCCAGACTCCGGACTCATACTGGGTAGATTTTTTTGGAAAAACTATATTTGTCCGACCTAGGATTTGACCTCGTGATTACAAAGCATATCGATGGCACGAGTATAATATCGGAACATCGATATATCCTTACTCAACTAGTTCATTCAATATTATCTTGGTGTACTGTAGGATGCTAAGATAGATAGATAGATAGAGTACTCTTTATTGTACACCAGTGAAATTACAATGAATAAACAACTAATTACAGACTAATATGCACAATTGGCGGTCTTATAGCTAAAAGCTATTTCTTCCAGACAACCAATACAATGGAAGAATCAACATAAACAGTAATATACACAAAATCTAATGAATACGAAATTAGTTTACACTAGATTGCGCTAGCTAAATTTTGACATTATTAGTTCACTCAATCCACACTAGATGCCGCTGATCAATGTTATCTGTAGAGGTTTACACACTGCCCAAACACACACATACACAAACAAACAACGTCGATGTTTTTGAACATCGAAGTTTTCTTTTCGATATTTATTGGACATTGATTTTTTAAATCGATGCTAACGATCGATTCATGATATCGATCATCCCTTTTATGACTCGGCTCATTGGCATTCTGCTTCACTGAAATATCGGTCTGATTTCAGTCTAATGTCGATATATCAAATTATTCAGTTTAAGATCTATTGGTAATCGCATGTTAATCTCAGCAGCCACCGTTGAAATAAATAAAAAACAACATTTAATTATTATCATTAATGAGACGTTTGTTTTGTGTAAAAATATCGACCAGTTAATTAAGGTTATACTATAATGTGTGAATAGCCTAGTGATTGGACTGTTGGACTGCAAAGTCAGAGGTCTCGGGTTCAAACCCAGGCACGCACCTCTGTCTTTTTGAAAGCATGTGCGTATTAAAAATTAATTATCACTTGCTTTAACGTTGAAGGAAAAACATCGTGAGGAAACTAAGAATTTTTCGAAGGTGTGAGAAGTTCGCCAACCCGCACTGGGCTAGCGTGGTGGACTATGGCCTAAGCCCTCTCAGTTTGAGGAGGCCCGTGCCCTACGGTAGGACAGTTTCTTAACAGGGCTAATATTATTATTATTATAATGTGTCAAATTTATTCCTTTATTTATGCAGGAAATGTATTAAATTACGAAAAAAACTATTTTTCAGTTACACAAGGTGTTATTTTAATGATATTTTTGTAGACAAAAGCAGTTTAGCTTAGCCGTAGTTTTTAACTCGTTAGTGAAGATTTTTTTATCGCAAAAAATAACACATTTTTTTACGAAGTATATGTAGATGGTTTTTTTTTACCAAATTGAAGGCGTTTATGACACTCTTGAACCGTGGTGTTGTAAGCGTTTGCCAAGGTAATAAACTGGCTCGTCAAATCTGAGATGGGTGACCGATTTTGCAATTCGCAAAAAAAGACAATATAAGTACTTTTTTTTAAATAGACATTTAAAGGATATAAAGTCACACAAGGGTCTTTTGGCCCGCGGCTAAGATCTGAACTAACGATGTCGTCAAGTGAAATGTCACCTCATGGCAGTGGAAGAGTTGCTGTTTGCTATGAAATCCTCCCCAAGTCCTTGTTGTAATTATTAACCGAGCGGACCCACCTTTTGATATATCTTCTTGGAAGTAGGAACATTTTTTTAAATAGTAACAACCCTCATTTCACATCAACGCCCCCTGTCAATGACATCCACGGGCCAATAGATCCTTGTCGCACTGTACGTTATTTTAAAATTGCGTCATTATTCCTTTCCGTCACCGATATTTTAGGTGACATTTGATCTTGTATAATAATAATAAAGGATTTGTTTTCTTTTCCCAAGAAATGTATGCACATTCAAAAAAGAAAGAAAGAAAGAAAACTTATTTATTTTGATACACCACATGGTCTAAAAACAAAGCAACAACAATAACTAGTATTAAAATCTAAATTAAATAAATATGGACACATGTCGTCATCAAAATGGGCTCCCCAATAAGCTAAAAGCTGCAACACGGTTGTAACCGAGCTACAGCGCTGATTTTCAATGAGGGCCCCAAGTGACGTGCGAGCATTGAGTCAAATTAACACAGGTATTTCGCAGTGTTAAAATTATAACTGTATAATTCTGTATTTAACACATAATAAGTGCGAGTGATTACGCAACATGCCCCACTCCCTCAATCTGCAGCCAGATAGTTACAGTTAACAGTTGTATAACCAAAGGTGTTTATTTGATCCTAACCTTTCCCCCTGCACTGTACGCTAAAATAACTAGTGCTAAAATTATCAGAAGTATCTTCATGTAGCTCACCTCTTATGTCTATATCAGACTACTCCCCAAAAAGACCGAATTCAGCAGACCGAAAGACGTACCAAGTATCAAAAAAAACAAAAACCAGAAAGACCAAATGGGCACAGTTCATGGAATCCATAGAAATTATATCGAAAGACCACGATTCAACCGATTCTCAAACGCCAGACAAAGACGGCGGATTCCTAGATTTCTTACGCAAGAAAGAGACGGGTGTAGTTCGCAATGCTTCGTCTACGTCATCCATGAGAGTTGCCAAAGAAAATAAACAGAAAAAACAGCTAAGCAAGTCACTAGCTTCAAGTCCAATGAAGATTGAAAAATCACCAATTTTGAAATGTTTAGAAATACCAAAACTACCTTTGAATGAGAAGACCAAAGACAGATTATCACCTTCCAATTTAATAGAAGAAAATTTCGTTAAATTCATGTCTACCTTCCCTAAAAGACGATCTTCGACACCTTCCGTTGCCATTCTTAAAAGACTAAGCGAGTTAAGAGAATCGGGAGTTAAGACGGATTCTGAAAATGATGATAATTTCGTTAAAACTCATAGAAGGAAGTTATACAAAGGTTCAGAAGTAATTTGTGATACACCAAAGAATATCATTATTAAAACTGCGCCATCTGTTGAAAGAGACATGGAGTATAGTTCCTCGTCGACCGATGAAGCTCATAAGCTGTATAGGTGTGATCAATTTTCTGTTAAGCTATATTTTAAGACTACGAAAAAATGGCGACAAAGCCGCCTCAGTTACAAAACGTATTCAAATATTTTTTTGCTGGATTAATCAATTGTTATTACAACTACAATTAAATTATTCCCCCTAAGGTACTGCGGGATAGCGATGACTTTTGGATGTCAAACGCATCAGACTCTCACGTGACCGTGGGTGCTTTAGACTACTCAAAACGTTGGGAACTTAAATACTAAAAATAAACCGCGATGAAATCCAAAATACTTTAATTGTTTTCAAACTCAATTTTTGCCCAAGTCTGTACCCAACTGATCGGATCTGTAATTAGACATATCTGGCCAATCTTTTGAAACGTAACTATGACGTCACGCTATCGTTTCCTGGGTCTGTCTGGACGTCGATAACCATCTGTGTGCATGATATCCGCATGATTTTAACTGTGTCACAGGACGCAGTTTAAACAATGTTGAAATTGTAAAAATCTATTTAATATTGTAGGAAATCACCCACGTTTTTACAACTAACTCACACGCCGGATAAATATTCGTTAATTGATTACGATAAGTTACCGTCTGCGAGTTTAGAAGCGAGCAAATCCGAAAGACGAGACGACAGGTTCACCACACAAAACGTATACGTCGCTGGGAAGATTGTTAAAAGCGGTGAGAAAGTAATATGTGTTAATTGGTATGGAAAAGTTTTAGGGTTTCGCCGCATAACCGATGCGGCTCGACGGTGGCGCGGCAAGGTAGTTGTAATGTACTAAAATGTACGGGGGACTTTACATAGCTCCGCTACGCTCCGCGCGACGGTAAATGTCCCGAATCTCCGTTGTTGCGCCTGACGCGATTACAAACGGAGCATGACGGGAGTCAGACGCCAATTAGCGTGTGAGCGGGAAGCTAGTATTGACGGCCCCCCGCCCGAAGTGTGACGTGTGCGCCGCGCTGCCGACCGCTGGCCGAGCGTCAGCCGAGAGTCTTCGTCGCGCTTGTGGTGATTAGTGGGCCGCGCGACGTGGAAAGTACGAGTATCGTGGCGACCGCAGTGTAACGTATTCGCCGCGCTGCCGTCCCGCCGGATATGTAGCGAAATATTATATTATAATAACTATTCAAGCTAAACGAAATTAGTTGCTATCAAAATATAAGTAGGCGCTCGTAGACACGACGTTTAAAGCCTTTGACGGAAGTTAAGGGCCATGGAAGTTGAATGGTTGGTAAAGGTTTTGTGTAGCTATTGTATCTATAAAGGCGTTTCTTTTAAGCCAGCGAGAATGTATGTCCTTAGTACATTATCAAACTATTAATTCTCAAAATTCTAGCGTGTTAGTCTAGCGGCCAAGAGATATCGTTTTACGTAGTTTGCTAAACACATACAGATTTTTCTAAATCTGTGAGATTATTACTAGACTTTTGTGTATATTTGTCGCTAATTAAGTGATTTTGTATAGTAATATTTTGTGGCTGGTATATTTTTGTATTGTAAGATATGACAACTTAAAACTTAAATTGGAACTTAACGGATGTATGCAATTTTGGGTTTACGAAACCTCCTTTTGGGTAATCTACATTCATCAAATGCACACTTGCTGAGAAGAAGGCTAACTTTAAATCAAAAGAAATTACACAGAGGTCGCGGTAAAAAGCTATATATAACAAATAATAATACTTTTCAGTACATTGTTCCAATATAAATACAACTTAAAACAAATAGAGAAATCTCGTCTACCTTTGGAAAAATAAATACACCGTAGGTTGTAACTCAAATATTATAATATAAACATAATGTGTATAGGTATTCACTTCATTTTCCTGTTTTCGAATGAATATTATTTGTCTTAGAAAATAGTGATGGGGTAACTCGATTATTTTATAAGGTGAGTGAGTCACGGGGTTGTTTTGACACGCGAGGTACTTAAGAAGTGTACCTCGTCTCTTGGATTTTTATCTATTTTATCTCCCACCAATCGAGGCTGGCTGCATTGTTTACCCACATTTCGTCCACGATTTTAGGTCCAAATGTGCTTGGGGCTAGGCTATGTCTGTTATACCAGATACAATTTCAGACCAACGACAGCTCCTGCAATTTTTTCAAGAGAAAATTCCCAATAACAGTGTGCGACTTGAGATTTGAACCAACCCTTTTAAAGAAAGGTTTTTTTGTTTGTTACTTAAAATGTCAAAGTCACAAGCCATTTATTTCATCAGCATCATCTCATAATGATATCGGCCTCTCTAATCGCTCTCCAGCGTAACCGGTCCTATGCCACCTGCGTCCAACGCCTTCCTGCGATCTTCAGAAGATCGTCAGCCCACCTGGCAGGTGGCCGTCCCACGCTGCGCTTGCTAATTCTTGCCATATTTTATTTGGGATGTTAACATTAAAATGATTTCAGCCACCTGAGTAGATGTGGCTGGTGGGTCTTTACGGGATGATTGATTTGGGTATAATAACGAAAGTTGTAGCATTTATACGATAGTTGAAACAGCTTTGTTCTCCAATTTTTTATTTTTTTCAAAGGAAAAAAGGGTCGTTTAGACTGGCGTATAAATACTACAACTTGTAGCATAATACACCAATAACGAATCCCCAGTATAGATAAATGGTTGTTAACTTTGAAATTTTGAAAATCTCGAACGAGTCAACTCAGGAGTACCCTCCCGCGTCAAGTGTCACATCACTAATCCCTCATTTTCAAAAACTTTTCTTACGTATTGCCGAAGGAAAGTAAGGCAAGTCTTGTGGAAATAACGGGTTATTGTAATAAAGAGAAAAAAAATAAAAAGAAAGAATGACAAAACTGATATACAATGCGAAATTGGAAGGATGTAGGTACCGGGGAAGACCTAGACTATCTTACCATGACCAAATAAACCGGGTCTTATCTGAAGGACAAGTCAGGAGTCTCCGTAACTGGCGAGCGTGTATGAGACGAACTATAAGAGTAGAGGAAGCCAGAGAGGTATGTAAGGAAAGAGCCTGTTGGAACTCTGTACTCTCTGCCTACCCCGTAAGGGATCTGGCGTGATGATATAGATAGATAGATAGAAAAAAAATATAAACACCGTTACGCCTAACGGGGATAGCAGAGGTGTATTCATGAAAAAAAAATCATCATCTCAGCCTATACTTGTCCACTGCTGAACATAGGCCTCCCCAATCGCTCTCCAGCGCAACCCGTCCGATGCCTGCATCCAACGACTTCCTGCGATCCTCACAAGATCGTCGGTTGATCTAGTAGGCGGCCGTCCGTAGTGGTCTCCACTCTAGAATCTTGCTCGCCCTCTTGTCTGATAAAGCTGTAAAGGACTCTGGCCAACAGCGTAGATCACACAAAAATCTAGGATCTTCGCCGGTCCGATCTTCGCGCTATGTGGCCTGCGCATTGCCACTTCATATTGTAGAAGTTTATTATGTTAGCCCCAATATCGCTGACGATGTTAGGGCGAAATGTGTAGGGATGAGCCCACAGAGATCGTAATAATAAAACTACCAAAAGTTAAATAGCGCACGATTTCGTTCGAGACCACTGTATATTCCCCAGAGGGGGTGGCAGAGGTGTACTGAGTATACCCACGTTTCGCCGACGATGTTAAGTCCCATGTAAAAGGGGGCGAGCCTATTGCCATATACCGGGCACAATTCCAGACTCCGGACTCATACTGGGAATTTTTCGTTAGAAAAACTACATTTGCCCGATCCAGGATTTGGACCCAGGACCTCGTGATCACAAAGCGAAGCGCTTTGCCACCAGACCAATGAGGCAATCAAAATCAAAAGTTTTTTATTCATGTAGATCAAAAGGCACTTATGAATAGTCAAAAGGAAAACAATATTGATTACTTAAGACTCTACCACCCGTTCGGAAAGTCATTCCTGTGGAGAAGAAGGGCAAGAAACTCCACGGTTTTCTTTTTAAAAATGAGAGTATTACAATTATTTTTGTATACATCGCATTCATGGGGTATGGGAGAACAATGCAGAACGAACCAAAATAGATGTGCTTAAGTACAGATGAATTTTAAGTGTACTTAGATTCATGGTATCGGTCAGTGTCCACATAGTGCTCTCATTTATAAAATAGAGATTTAGTAAAGGTATTGTATTTTTCCCAAGATACAGACTTTTCGTCTAGTTTGGGGCTCTTAGATAATGTCACTTAGTTGCTAAGTCTTTTTCAACAATAAATTATTCTTATTCTTATTCCTATATAATAAAAAGTATAATAAGAGAAAAAAAAAAAGATTACTATCAAATGCCGCTCGCCAGAAACCGGTTTCTTGGGATTTAAACGCCCTCCTCTCACTTAACGCACCAGTATTTTTTTTTATTAATAACCGAATGAAATATATTATTAATAATAAATGAATGCATTGTAAATGTTATTTAATTTGTTTTTTTATTATTATAATAATAACGTAAAAATATTTGTTAATGTTATTATTTATATTGTACTTTATTTCTTCTTTCGTCTTCCTCCTTCCTATTTATTGAATATGCGATATTTATTCAGGGTATCCATAGTGCGATTACGTCACCATTCAGGGTAGCCATAGTGCGATTACGTCACCATTCAGGGTAGCCATGTTTACGTAAAAACCACTTGGAAGAGGGGTTTGGCTGAAAATCAGCGTTGGAGGAGACCCCAGTCCCTCTCCAACACATGCTGAGCCAAACACCTTTCGGCACAGCTCACACCGTAGCAAACAATACATCTTATCTTATCTTATCTTGTCGTTGGCTTATCGGACCGAGGAGACCTCAGGCGCACTTCGACCCGCTGGGATCTTTTGTGCTGTCCTTGCCCTAACGCTCTTACATACCTGTAGAATCGAATACTCCCTGTACCAGGCTGTAGATTCCAGCAGGGGGGAAGAGCCGAAATTCCTCTGGGTTTGGATAGGCCACTCCCAGTAGCTTCATTCGCCGCGCCGCCAGAGCGTCGCAGTGGCATAGGACGTGCTTCATGGTTTCAGTTTCTGTGCGACAGCTCCTGCATGCCACGTCGCTGCAGAGGTTCATCTTATGTAGATGTTCTTTTGTGCCGTAGTGGCCAGTATAAGCTCCGATTAGTTGCCTTAATTGTAGTCTACTATGTTTTAGCAGTCTCTCGCTGTCGCTGTCACACCATGTGGAAAGGAATTCCTTGGAGTGTCTCAGCCCTGTTTTCGTTTCCCATTCTCTCCCGTGTTGTTCTTGGGCATATTTGAACAGCGCTCCTCTGTAGGCACCATCCGGTATGCCTATGAACGGTTCTGGACCAACAAATTTCTCCATTGCTCCCTTTTTGGCTAAGTCATCCGCACGCTCATTGCCATCAACCCCCGTGTGCCCAGGGACCCAGACTAATCTGATCGTGTTGCGTGCTCCACATCTGTCAAGAAGGTATGCGCACTCCACAGCCAGTGCCGAGTTTAGCTCATAGGAGCTGATGGCTTTGAGGGCCGCCTGACTGTCACTACAAATGTAAATTCTCTTGCCTGTAATTCGTCTGTCCAATATCTCCTTTGCACAAACATTTATCGCATAGGTCTCTGCTTGGAATATTGATACAAATCTACCCATGCTTTGGCTTAGATTGTATCCTTCTGTATATACACCGGCTCCTGTTCCAGACTTGGTTTTGGATCCATCCGTATACCATATCATTTGTTCCTTACCTTGCTTGTTTAGACCACTTTTCCATTGTTCCCTGGAAGGGATGTGGGTGCTAAATCTTTTGTTGAACATGTGCGTGGTCAAAATCTTGTCACATCTCATGTTCTTAATGTTATCTAGTTCCTTGTGTGGCGCTAGCTTGGTATGTTCAAGGCTTGGCGCTGTTATGCTCCATAGTCCAGTTTTCTCCAGTCTATAGAGCGCCTTCCTCGCCTCAGTCTCAATGACGATGTGTAATGGAGTGAGCTTAAGTAACCGCTCCATAGCTGCCGTCGGTGTTGTTTTGAATGCACCTGTGATGGCCAGGCAGGCTGTCCTTTGTAGTTTCATTAGATCGTCTCTGCAGGTTTGTATTTTAGTTCTGGGCCACCACACGATGCATCCATACATTAATATCGGTTTTACCATAATTTTGTACACCCAGTACATTATTTTGGGCTGTAGGCCCCATGTCTTTCCATATGCTGACCTACACATATTCAGTACTCTCAGTGCTTTAGCAATGGTATGGTCAACATGTGCATGCCACCGCAGTTGTTTATCTAGTATAACCCCTAGATATTTAACTTCAGTGGCCCATTTGATTTTATTACCGTACATATGTAGATCTTGTAGACCTGTTAGTACCTTTTTCCGTGTGAATAGGATCACGTTAGTTTTCTTTGGGTTAACCGAGAGACTATTTGTCGTGCACCAGTTCGTGACTTTGTCTAGAGCTTCTTGCATCAGTGTCGATACTGTGTTTGGAAACTTTCCATTGACTGCTATCACTATATCGTCCGCATATCCAACTCCGTAGAACGGACCTTTGTAGATTATCCTCAAAAGAGAATTCACTACCAGGCTCCACAAAGTCGGCGATAAGACACCTCCTTGCGGGCATCCTTTAGTCGTTTTGACGGAGAGACTTTCTCCTAATATGGTAGATTGGATTATCCTGTTCTTTAGCATGTTTTTGATCCATCTGATTAGAGTTGGTTCTATCCCATGCCCTGTAGCAGCTGTTTCAATGGATGAGAATGTTGTGCGATCGAATGCACCTTCAATATCCAGAAAAGCTGCAGCACAGATTTCCTTTTGCTGCAAGGCCATCTCTGCGCGAGTCACCACATAGTGTAATGCAGTCTCCGTAGATCTACCAGGTAGGTAAGCGCATTGCATCTTATGTAGAGGAGGATCCTTTAATGGACTATCCTTTATGTGCCTATCCATCATTTTCTCAAGACATTTTAAAAAGAATGATGATAGGCTGATTGGTCTATAGGATTTGCTATCCTCATAATTCGGTTTTCCCGGTTTGGGGATGAACGTCACTGTTACCTGCCGCCAGATCCTAGGGGTATGCCCAAAGGCCACACACGCCCTGAATAATCTGCACAGGTGTTGGTTGAGTAGTCGTTCCCCCTCTTGTAAAAGAATGGGATAAACACCATCCGGTCCAGGGGCCTTAAACGGTTGAAAGCTCTTCAAGGCCCATTTGAGTTTATTCTGTTCCACGACTTTTCCTGCCGTTTCCCAGTCAGCTCTGGTTGTTTTTAAGCTGAGCTCATCCATATTGACATCATAAATGTTGTCCTCTTCCTGTATTTCTACTGAACCCGGGAAATGCACGTTGAACATAGTTCTCAATGTTTCTTTCCCATTGTTTGTGAGTTCTCCTTTCTCATTCCTTACTGTAGTAAGTGAATTTATTTTGGCCGTAGATATTGCCTTGGCTAGCCTCATACCCTCTGGGAGGCTGCATATGCTTTGGCAGTGTCTTTTCCAGGCTCTTCTTTTTGCTTTTCGCACTTCTGTGTTGAACCTCGTGAGTATCATAGAGTAAGCACCGAAGTTCATAGTTGCCTTCGCCAGATTAAATGTCCGGCGGGTCTCTGCTCTCAGGTTTGCTAGTTCTGGCGTCCACCATGGTACGCGCTTCGCCAGGACTGTACTCTCCGGGCAGTTGTTAGTCCAGGCGCTATTTTTTTTTTTTTTTTTTTTTTTTTTTTTTTTTTTTTTTCCAAGCTCTGTCTTTAGGTCTCTTTTGTACGCAGCCCAATCAGTGTTCCTGGGGTTGCGCCTTTTTACATTTATGTAATTCGTTTCTGCTTCGTACCGGAAACATATGTAATTGTGATCTGAGGATGAGATCTCATTGGAGACATGCCAGTTGCCAATTCTCTTGCTCGCTTTGTTGCTGGCAACTGTGATGTCAATAACTTCCGCCCTTCGTTTATTCACAAACGTGGGCTCATTGCCTTTGTTAAGAATTTGTAGAGGAGAACTTACCAGAAATTCCAGAAGTTTTTCCCCTCTCGGATTAGTGTCCGAGCTGCCCCAGACGATGTGATGCGCGTTGGCATCACAACCAATGATGAGCTCTAAGTTGTTTGTGCTGGAGTAGTCGACCAAGTCACGTAGTTGTGTTGTAACTGGGTCTGCATATTCGTAGGGCAGATAGGCAGCCGAGAAGATAACATCCCGACTGCCCCTTTTACCTTCCAATTTTAATTTCACCGTGGTGAGATCCCTGTAGCAAAAAGTGGACAGAGGCATTGCGCTTATGCCATTTCTGACAAAAATGCAGGTCCTCATGTCATTGGTTAGGCAGTTATGGAACAGGTTACCCCCCGCCCCATCTAAGCCCCGTATCTGTCCCCTATATATGTAGGGTTCCTGTATTAGTGCTACATCAAAGGTAACCCTGCGCAGCTGGCGATCTAATAGCGCCGTAGCCGCCTTAGAATGATGTAGATTTATTTGCACACACCTTAGACCAAGCTCCGTTGCCGTCGAGTTTGTGTACGGATTAGGAAGTCCAGATAAGGGACTCCCCTACTTGCAGCTCTCCAGGTCGCTGCACTCTAGGGCAATTTCATCCGTCCCAGCAGGGGACGAGGCAATGCCCAGGTTTTCAAAGCCCGCAAGCCCGTCCGATCTCGTCGACATAACTGGCGACGGGGCTGGACGGTCCGCAAGCAGCGTTTCCTCCATCAGTTCCTCCGCGGTCATGATGGCCATTCTTGTTGTCGTCAGGGCATCCTTGAAGGAGGACCCAATGGGAACTCGCTTTGTGTCCCCCGTGGTATCCCTGGCCTCATCGCTAATCTCCCTTGCCCGTTCCGTGAGTGTGACCTCCTTCACAGGTGATTGGGAGATAGCAGTTTGCCTAGCCAGCTCCATGCGTCTCCTTCTCTTAGCAAGTCCGCTGGCACGCTTGCGTTTCTTCCGGGAGACCTGGTCACGTAGTCCGCCAACGCTGGTCGCCTGAGCGGTACAGTTTTCGGGTCCAGCAGAGCCAGACGCCTTGACCTCCGCCTTGGCAACCAGGGGTAGACCGGATGACACTGACTCTCCCCTAGAACCGCCTGGTTGTTTGCTTGTAGAGACCAGACTGGCGCCACCGGTAGGGTTCGCTGCCGTCACTTGTCCCTTCGCCTTTTTATTGCCCGTAGGCTTGGTGTTTTGCCCTGATGGGCCTTGTGTGCTTGATGCACCTTGTCCCCTTTTGAAGACCATGTTGGGGTTTAATTTCCTTTTGTCCATATGACCTTAAAATTTTTTCGCTCTGATGATTCCCCACCCGCCACGGAGCCCTCACCTTTGGGGATGCTATATAAGCACCAGGGCTATCACCAAAGTATAGGATTCCAGGGTGAGTTGTCCACGAGACTAACGGTGTTCGCTTTCACTCCCACATAGTGTAGGCGCACACCGCCGCCTGCGGACCCCTTCACCCAGGAACCCTAGCCTAGCCCATCTGAAGGATGGACTCCAGCCGATTGACTACCACGCGGCTACGTGATAGCCTCCCGTTTGGACAGAGATCCAGACCGAAGAGGCGTGTTGCCAGCGACAGACAACAACTACCGGTCCATCGCCGACTCAACCTCCAGGACTCCTTCACCCTGCTGTACGGGTCACCGCGCACGGCACAAACACGCAGGAGATTGTTCCCCGCCCTCCCCCCTATTCCCCTGCCGCAGCACCCAATCCCAAGCGCTGCACCATGTCGGGTCATCCGCCATCGCCAACAAGATCCCCCGTAAGGGAAGTTATTGACGATACCCGGGGTGCACCGTCCCGTGCCCATTGTCGTTCCTCTGGACGTATCCGCGGGACTGGCAATGGGTCGGGCGCACTAGGAGGTTACCCGACCGTAGCACCCCAAACAATACATAAAATAGTACCTTATTGTATTTTATGATGTAACCAGAACGAATGGAAGGATTGTGGTTGGTAACGATGTGCTGGAGCAAGTGAATGAGTTTGTATATCTTGGTTGCGCCTTCAGTAAGGATGGGAAATACACCGCTGACATAGAGAGAAGAGTGAGTGCAGGGAACAGAGTGAATGGAGCGATGGGAAAGCTACTTGGGAGCCGGCACTTAAGCCATAAGGCGCAGCTGGCCATACATAACGGAGTTCTTGTCCCAACGCTGTTATATGGTAGCGAGAGCTAGGTATGTAAGAAGGAGAATGAAAGTAGGATAAATGCGGTAGAAATGCGAGCTCTGCGAAAGATGTGCGGAGTGAAGCTGACCGACCGCATTAGCAACAGCGTAGTAAGACAGCGAGTAGGTATGAAAGATAGTATCGGTGTAAAGACGAGAAAGGGCATGCTCCGTTGGTTCGGGCATATAGAAAGAATGCCAGAGGAAAGAATGACAAAACAGATATACAATGTGAATGTGGAAGGATGCAGGTACCGGGGAAGACCTAGACTATCTTACCACGACCAAATAAACCGAGTCTTATCTGATGGAAAACTATGAAAGTGGAGGACGCCAGAGAGGTCTGTATGGAAAGAACCTGTTGGAACTTTGTACTAACCTACTCCGCACAGAAGGAGGAAGAGTTACGGAGTATGCAAACAGACCACCTGAAACAACTGACTGGACTGACGGACACCATTAAGGAAACAAATTTAAGCACACCGGTGAAAGAAGTATTCGCAATAGTTAAAACCATCAGGGACCTGATTTCCTTTGATGTACTAGGGCAAGAAATCACATACAAGAATCACATAATAGAATCAAACCTACAAAGTAAAAAACCGACGACACAAAAACAAATCCAAGACACACAAAAAAGGAATATACATAATGCTAAAGATCTAAAAACCTACGTAGGACTAACATGTAAACCTAATTAACATAACGGTAACAGAACAATACAAGAGAGAAGAAACAAAACGAAATCTATAAAATCGGCCACCACAAATCTATACAAATATACAATAATCTGGAAAACCCCAGAAACAAGGACAAATAACACAGCAGTAACAATAATAAAAACAGGAAAACGGAAGATTGGCGGTAAACTTAACTATTCTGAGGATAGTAAACCAATCAAACCCTACTCATATAAGCTTAAAAGGAAAATAAAAATATACATACCAGATATAAATTCAAATTATAACACAAGTATAATCAAGCATATACTGGGAAACCACACAAAAAGGAAGATACCAATAATAAGAAGAACATACAACACCATAAAAGCAAACTGGAAGAAATATACTCAAGAATCTAAACAGCTATTAAATAACCAAAACATAATACCGGAACTAAACTCAAGAATAAAGAAGAACAAACAGATGGAAGAAATAGTTAAAATCCATATACATAACAAACAGAGAACACATAGACAAATTAAAATTATAATAAAGACTAAAACAAAACATGGATACTCATTTTGGTGGACCATAAAAAAGAAAAATATTAAAATAGACGTCACAGTGAAACGAAGAGGTACTACCCACTTAAATACTGGCAGAAGACCATATTTAGATAAGAAATGTTTACACCTAAGAAAGTTACTGGAAAAACATGTACACAGCGACTTGGGGAGTGATAACCAGGGAAAAAGACCAACTTTTAGCGTAGATCGAGGAACCGCGTGCCAGGGAAATCGCCAAATACTCGGCGACCGCACTCTTCCCGCGGGATAATAGACGCATAGATAATGATATCTATAAATATATTAAAAGTAACCAGGAATGACAAACAGCAAGTTGCCGAGTAAATTTGAAAATATCATCATAATAGCCGAAATAAAAACCTCAAACCAATATTAACCCAAAGGCACCAAGAACAAATTGAGTAAAAAAGAAACTGCAAATAAAAATCAAATATACTCAGAAATCGCAAACAGAACAAACGCAAAAAAACCCGTTATCACCTCAGTCGCAAACATAAAAGAAGTTATTAAAACAACAGAAGTTTAAAACTATGAAAATAACCAATAAACTATAAATAATAGGAACACTATAATAAAAAAGTCAAGAGTCTCCGTAACCGGCGAGCGTGTATAAGACAAACTATGAGAGTGGAGGAAGCCAGAGAGGTATGTAAGGAAAGAACCTGTTGGAACTCTGTACTCTCTGCCTACCCCGCAAGGGATCTGGCGTGAGGTTATAGATAGATAGATAGACTATAATAAAATAACCAAAAATTAAAACTAGAAAACTAAATAAGTAACGAACCTACAAAATGGTTCCGAAGGATATCGGAGGGCCTCACATATTCACTCACATAAAAAAAAAAATCTACTCCGCAAGGGATCTGGATCGCATTGAGATCCTGGGCTCGAATCCTAGGTCGGACAAATGTAATTTTTCTAACTAAAACTTCTCAGTTTCAGTCCAGAGTTTGGAATTATCCTTATTATGTATATTCCCCAATCGGGGGTGGCAAAGGTGTACTGAGTACACCCACGTTTCACCGTCGATGTTAGGTCCCATGTAGTATGGGGCGAGCCTATTGCCATATACTGGGCACATTCCAGACTCCGGACTTGTACTTGGAAGTTTTCGTTAGGAAAACTACATCTGTCCGACCTAGGATTTGAACCCAGAACCCTGTGATCACAAAGCGATGCGCTTTGCCACTAGACCAACAAGGCATATATATATATCTTACCAAGACCAAATAGACAGAGTCTTATCTGAAGGACAAGTCAAGAGTCTCCGTAACCGGCCAGCGTGTATGAGACGAACTATGAGAGTGGAGGAAGCCAGAGAGGTATGTAAGGAAAAACCTGTTGGAACTCTTTACTCTCAGCCTACCCCGCAAGGGATCTGGCGTGATGATATTGATAGATAAAATATATAATTTGTGTTCCAAATGGGTAACTGTATTGATACCAACAATTTTTAAAATATATTACATTTTTTTTTATTAAAAAAAAGCTGTTACTTTGTGCGCTATAATAATCTGAATTTATTCTTGATTCAGTGCAATACGAAGATATCAAATGCATTCCTAAAACGTATTTCTTAATACACACACATACACGTGCAAGTTCCATTGTTAATTGGGGTGTAAAAGTGTTTAAAAAGGGGGTCAAAAATTATATTTGGAAATTTGGTTTTGGTATTAAATTTGTGAAGCAATTATCTAATTAAGGTGTCTGAGGTCTTGCGTTATTTCCGATACAGCTTGTATATGTCTTCAGATTGCCAAACGTAACCCCGCCTATGTCCGAGTCTGAAGATTGTGCTCTTGTGATAGTTATATCACAAGAGCACAATCTTCAGACTTGGACATGGGCGGGGTTAGGATTCCAAACAACTAAACACATTCTCTCCCCTCCAATCAGCCGCTACCGCCGTCCGCGGCATGTTCTCACCGACCCTCCAGATGCCCTTACATCCCTTCTTTCGGGTACAGAAACCGCACACAGGATCGGGCACCGACCTCGCCGGCGAGCTCGAAGAATCCCTTGCCCGCCGGCCGGTGCAGAGCACCACGGCGAGACACCTTGTATACGCCCTCCCCCATAGCGACTGCCCAAGCCGAGGCCGTTCCTCCTTGAGGCGCCCTTAAGCTAGTTGCCCCTTGCGCTTCTGGCTCGAGCGTAGAGGTTGCACGCTCGCCCTTTTGTCCAGTAAAGATGGAAGAAGATAAAGGCCCCGCGGCCAACAGCGTAGATTATTCACACACAAAAAATATACACATTGTCTGTCAGTTATTTATTCACATAGATAATTATAGCTTATACACGCGAAACACATCAATTGAACTATGATTAACAAGGCCAGACGACCCGGCAGATCAAAACCCATTTCATCATCATGATACCCACATCGCATTGTTCCTCATTTTCTCTCCGTCTTCCTTCTCGTTTGAAATCGAATCCCGTTGCACGTCTGTGCGCGGCCGATGCGCTCACTATCCGACGACTCGCGAACTATTTGCCACAGATAATAACCACGCCGTCATATATAATAGTACTAGCAGTTTCCCGCGACTCCGTACCCGGTCGACAACAACGCCCCCTACCGGGTCTATGTACCTTCTGGATAAGGTAGCTTTTTAATGGTCATCTGCACCAACATCCCCCTGCTGATGTTGGTGGCTTCGGGGTCGCGGACGCAAGGGGCGGGGGCCTCCTTCACGAGCGACCCCGAGAAAAGAGAAAGTCCTATACAGGATTTTCCCCAGAAAAAACAAACCTTTTTAATCGTAAAAGAATATTTTAAATTGGTCCATTAGTTTTTCAGTTCATTCGTTACAAACATACAAAAAGACAAATCTTTCCTCTTTATAATATTAGTATAGATATACTGTCCCACTGATGGGCAAGGGCCTTCTCCCAGAAATCTCAGTGAGAGAGATTAGGTCATAATCCAGCACGCGGAGTCAGTGCGGTGCGCGGGAGGCAGGCTTGTGGATACCTGCTGGTGGAATTTAGCAAGCCGCCTATAAGGCTGCCATCTTGGCTTAACGACTACTACATTAAGAAGTAACCGGGACCAACGGCTTAACGTGCCTTCCGAAGCACGGAGAGTATCTTACCATGACCAAATATACCGAGTCTTATCTGAAGGACAAGTCAAGAGTCATCGTAACCAGCGAGCGTCTATACGACGAACTATGAGAGTGGAGGAAGCCAGAGAGGTATAGTATAAGGAAAGAACCTGTTGGAACTCTGTACTCTTGGCCTACCCCGCAAGGGATCTGGCGTGATGGAGACGCTCGAATATGAAAATGCCATAAACGGTCACCCATCTCAGGCCGACCGAGGCGATCGCCGCTTAACCTTGGTGTTCGGTAAGAACACCGCTGTCGCACAGCGCAAGGAGCGCCTCAGAGATGAGAATGAATGAGTTCAATATTTATTTTGAGTATTTTTCGAATGGATTGAAAATCCACACTGTCCGAACCAGGATTCGAAAGCAGAATCTCGTGATCGCCACCTGCAATGCGCCATCAAACCAGAGCTAAATCTTTAAGCAAGCAGACGCTTATGATAAGGAAGATAAGATTAAACTGATTAATATTGTAACAACAAATTTCGGAACAAATATTGCCTAATTACCGTAGACATGCTTAAAATTAAAAAGACAAATCCGTCACGCCTATATTTCCCAAGCGGGGGTGGCAGAGTTATACTGAGTACACCCACTTTTCGCCGACTATGTTAGGTCCCATGTAATAGGGCGCGAGCCTATTGTCATATACCGGGCACAATTCCAGACTGCGGACTCGTACTGGAAAGTTTTCGTCAGAAAAACTACATTTGTCCGACCTAGGATTGGAACCCAGGCCCTCGTGATCACAAAGCGATGCGCTTTACCACTAGACCAACGAGATACTTAAAATTAGCGCTAGAGTATTTATATTCTAAGGCTAGAGGAGAGTCTGTTCGTTACCATCACGTTACGAATCGTGTTGTTGATGATTACTGATCTACGTTGTTGGCAGTGGGGCCTTTACGGCTTCACCGGACAAGAGGGCGAGCGTGCAACCACTACGCTCGAGCCAGAAGGGCAAGGGAGCAAATCTCAAGTACACCTTAAGGAGGAACGGCCTCGGCTTGGGCAGTCGCTAGGGGGAGGGCATATACTAGGTGTCTCGCGCTGGTGCTCTGCACCGACTGTCGGGCAAAGGATTCTTCGACCTCGCCGACGAGGTCGGTGTCTGATCCTGTGTACGGTATCTGTATTCGAATGTAGGGAAGTAAGGGCATCGGGAGGGTCGGTGAGAATATGCCGCGGGCGGCGGTAGCGGCTGGTAGGAGGGGAGTTAGGTGCGTAGTCGCCGGCTACTACGATTAGGGGGGTCTGATGGTTGGACGCGTCTGGTGAAGCTGTAAAGGCCTCGCGGCCAACAGCGTAGATCACGGGGTCCTGTTTCAAATCGTCGGTCGGACAAAATGTTATTCTATTGAAAAATTCCCAGTATTAGTCTGGAATTGGAATTGTGCCCGATTTATAGCAATAGGCTCTCTCCCTATTACATGAGACGTAACATCTTCGGTGAAAAGTGGACGTACACAATATACCTCTGCCATCCCCGTCTGGGGAATATAGACGTAACGATGGTGTAAAAAAACACACTTTGTCCGACGAACTCGAACCCAGGACTTCGCGATCGGCAGTTGCTCTATACGCGGCTAGACCAACGAGGCAGACACGAAAGAATCCTTATGTTTTCCTTTCACCGTTAGCAAATGACAATCGTACTGAAGTTTCGAAAAAGTCAATGGCATGCCTACAACCCAAGACCTTGGGATTGCATGGCGAGCGTTGTACTTACAACTTGTTATCATTGCTTACTCAACGTTGTATTTAAAAAAAACTTCAGTCCGCATTCGTTCGCTGGCCGCGCCGCACGTGTCCATATAATTAATTTTAATACCTCGGTTGTTTACGATAACAGTTACAGTATTATGCATTGTTGGTGTTATTTAATACGTGATATTGTGTTTTAGTGATAAAGAGTCTTTGTTGTGTTTGATTTAACGTAGCTTATTCTGATTTAGAGATGGTTTGAAATGATTACTTAGGAACATAGATGATTAAAGCTAGTCTGCATCTATAGGCGCCCCTACGCGTTTAGTTTATACACACACTATAATGTATTTGCTTGCGGTGGTTGTCTGGGGTGGGTCACTTCCTTCCCTTCAATATGGTCGAGGGGAGTGATCGCTGTTCTAGTAGTCATACTCGTGTACGTGCCACTTGTGGGTACTGCTCCATCTGGAATTCTTTAAGACACTCTTTACAGATAACATCCTTAGTCTCATGTCTCGGTCGTACGGCATCACACTGGAGCTAGATCGTTATCTATTTTATTGTAACCTTAACATTGTTTCCACACAATATGATTGAAAAAAAAGAAACGAAAAAAGAGAAAGAGAAGTAAATAAAAGAGATAAGCCCGCTGAGTTTCTTCGCCGGATCTTCTCAGTGGAGTCCGCGTTCCGATCCGGTGGTAGATAGATAGTTAAATTAAATTAGAAAAAAAAAATACCTCTCTGGCTTCCTCCACTCTCATAGTTCGTCTGATACACGCTCGCCGGTCACGGCGACTCTTGACTTGACCTTTAGATAAGACTCAGTCTATTTGGTCATGTTAAGATAGTCTAGATCTTCCCCGGTACCTACATCCTTCCACTTTCGCATTGTATATCTGTTTTAGGAAAGAACATGTTGGAACTCTGTACTCTCTGCCTACCCCGCAAGGGATCTGGCGTGATGATATAGATAAATAGAAGATTGATAAATTTAAAAACAAACGTGTAAAGTTGGCCCATATGTGCGGTGACCCACCCGCGCGGTCGGGCCGAGAAAAGCATCCAATACTAAAAAACAACCGCGTAGTAAGATGCCTATCCTTCACTTCACTCTATCTATATCATCACGCTAGATATCTTGCGGGGTACACAGAGGTACAGAGTTTCAATAGCATTTCCTTACATACCTCTCGCTTTCTCTACTCTCATAGTTCATCCCATACACGCCCGCCGGTTACGAAGACTTTTGGCCTGCCCTTCAGATAAGACACGGTCTACTTATCTTTTTTTTTACGTGGGCAAATCCTCATGGACTTCCGCCAGCCTCGGGGGAAGCTGGGCGGGGCATGTCGGACTCTTACCGACTAAAACCCCACGATGACCGGCACCGACACTTCGGGGAGGGTCTCCGGGATCTCCGTTAGGAACGCACCGGTGCCCCTGTGTCGTGCTCCGAAGATTTCGCCTTCGGGGGGGGGGGGAGCCTATGGATCCGCTCCCCCCCTGCACCGTCACGGTGCTCGCGGCGGGGCGGTCGTGGTAAGATAGTCTAGTCTTTTGAAATGATGTTGTTTAGTAAGTCACTTGAGAATAGCTGGACCCATTTGTTCGTAGTATTCCGAATACTGGTTTATAGGGAGAAAAAATGAAAAAGTTGACCGCAAAATGAGTCCACGCTTTAAACGCCGACTCGAGCGTTTTTACAACACTAGCATATATAACTATAACCTGTACATCTCGTATTTTTATTTCCGAGTTGCCAAGTCTTTGTTAATACTATTATGTTTTATTATAATTGTCCATTTTACCTCATGTAAAATAAGGAAAATACTTGTAACATTCTAAAGTTATATTCACTTTGAAGGAAATATGGTAGGAATATTTATATTTACACTAGTTTCTGCCCGCGACCTCGTCCGGGTCGACTTTAGACAGGAATCTAACATTTTTCCAGGATCAAAAGTATCCTATGTATTAATCAAGATGATAAATTTATTTTTGTGCCAAATTTTCTCCATATCTCTTTAGCCGTTTTTGCGTTATTAAGTAACAACATCACAAGTAGGATAATACTCGTATTTATAAGTATTCGCATTCTCGTTGTTTGAGTGGTCTATCTATCTATCTATCTATATCATCACGCCAGATCCCTTACGGGGTAGGCAGAGAGTACAGAGTTCCAACAGGCTCTTTCCTTACATACCTCTCTGGCTTCCTCTACTCTCATAGTTTAAGTGGTGTGGTGTGTTAATCTTAGCTCGGACAAATTTAATTTTCCTAGATTCTGGAATTGTGTTCGGTATATGGCAAGAGGCGCTCGTAGTGTTGTGCGACCGCGGTGTTCTTACCGTTAACCAGGTTAAGCAGCGTTCGACTCGGTCGACCTGAGATGGGTGATTGTTGTGGCATTTTCATATTCGACCGTCTCCGTTCTTCCGAAGGCACGTTAAGCCGTCGGTCCCGGTTACCACTTAATGTGGTAGTCGTTAGGCCGAGTTGGAAGCCTTATAGGCGGCTTGATAAGTTCCAACAGCAGGTGGCCACAAACCTGTCTCCGCCAATTCGCACTGGGTCCGCGTGGTGGAGTATGACCTGACCCAGCAGTGCGTAGTAGAGGGTGGTATTGTTATATGGCAATTCGCTCGGCCCTTATTACATGGGACCTAACATCCTTGGCGAAAAGTGGGTGTAAAGGACACCTCTGCCACCCCCGCTTGGGAATATAAGCGTAATTATGTTTACAAAACAGATTTTCAGAGTTAATACCACTGAGAATTATTATGTCAAAATTTATAATACTGAGATTACAACGATGATAAAAGCTTTACAGGCAAGGTTATATTTCTATCTACCTATCTATATCATCACGCCAGATCCCTTGCGGGGTAGGCAGACAGGACAGATTTCCAACAGGTTCTTTCCTTACACACCTCTCTGCCTTCCTGCACTCTTATAATTCGTCTCATACACGTTCGCCGGTTACGGAGACTCTTGACTTGTCCTTCAGATAAGACACGGTCTATTTGGTCATGGTAAGATAGTCTAGGTCTTCCCCGGTATCTATACAAGCTGTAACATCATAAACGCAAGACCTGAAAGTAGTTTGTTCTAACTCGGTAACTGAATCGATTCCAACAAAGTTTTAATGTATTTTACATTATTTTTAAATTTCCAAATAATGCTTTTACTCCTTCAGTGCGCTGTCCTGTGTGAGTCCGGAATCTGGAATTTTTCTATTCCGATCTCGGTCTCAAACCTGTTCGCGCCTTTATTTAACAGGCGACAACCCGATATTTCGCGAACGCGTCCAATCATAGGAATCCGCTACTCGTAGCCGCCGTCAACTACGAACCTAACTCCCCTCCTATCAGCCGCTGCCGCCGTCCGCGGCATGTTCTCACCGACCCTCGCGATGCCCTTACATCCCTTCTTTCGGATATAGATACCGCACACAGGATCAGACACCGACCTCGCCGGCGAACTCGAAGAATCCCTTGCCCGCCAGTTAGTGCAAAGCACCACGGCGAGACACCTAGTATATGCTCTCCCCCATAGCGACTGCCCAAGCCGAGGCCGTTCCTCCTTAAGACGCCCTTAAGCTAGTTGCTCCCTTGTCCTTCTGGCTCGAGCACAGTGGTTGCACGCTCGCCCTCTTGTCCGGTGAAGCTGTAAAGGCCCCGCGGCCAACAGCGTAGATATCAAACACACACAAAACTGGAATTGTGCCCAGTATATGGGAATAGAATCGCCTGGGAGCTTACATCGTCGGCGAAAAGTTTGTGTATTCAGTGCACCTCAGCCACCCCCGCTTGGGGAATATAGGCGCGACGTTGTTATGTTACGTTTACGTCCAGAGTTCATATCCTTTTCATATACGAATTTTAGAAAACCTATTTTCCGTCTGTAAGATGCGACATAATTACAATATTATTGTTATACAGTGCCACAAGGATCTGTTGGCACGCGGCTAAAAATCTGAACCAACGCTGTCATTGAGCGAAATGTCACGTCATGACAGTCGCAGAGTTGCCGTTTTGCTATAAAATTTACCCAATTTATTTTTTTAATACGTAACTGGGCGGACCCACTTGTTTCTTTTTTTCTCACCGATCCCCCCGATGCTTTGTCATCCATTCTTTCCGCTCAGAATACGGGCGACGACGACGTAGTCGTAGATCCCCTCCCATAGCCGGCGGTTGACCGGTGCACTTAGTAGTGCACCTCGTCCCCCCACAGCGACTGTCCCAATCGAGGCCGCCTCTTCAAGGCGCCCTCGAGTATGTCGCCCCTTGCCCTTCTGGCTCGAGCGTAGTGGTTGCACGCTCGGCCTTAATTCCGGTGAAGCTGTAAAGGCCTCGCGGCCAACAGCGTACATCACTCACACACACACACACACACACACACACACACACACACACCAGCTGTTTCTCCTTTGCAGTACAATTTTTTTATTAAATGAGTTCCAACAGGTTTTTACAGACCTCTCTGGCTTCTTCCACTCTCATAGTTTGTCTTTACACGCTCGCCGGTTACGGACTCTTGATTTGCCCTTCAAATGAGACACGGTCTATTTGGTCATGGAAAGACAAGTCTAGGTATCTCCTGGTATCTCAAGATTAACAATTATTTTTCTTTAAACTTTTTTCTTGCCAAACCTGTTTCAATCAACTCATAAGAACGGTAGTGTGACGTCAGCAACATGAGATCATTGTGTTTGTACATATATGTATGTACATGTGTTCTCTAATAGCCGGTCATGTGGTAGTCACTTGTTGCGATTCAGACAGTTTGAGAAACGTCTGGGCGTTCTTGAATGCATGAATGTTGATATTTTTCTCGAATTTTGTGGTTTAACATCGTTAGCTATAAATGGGTGTAAATAGCATACCGTGTTCACTTTGTCAAACGTAACGTACACATGTCATTTTTTTTTTTTTACCACACAAAATTCAATAATAACATTTTTGAATTCTTCTAATTTTGAAATTAATCTGTCTATATCATTCAGTCAGATCCCTTGCGGGGTAGGCAGAGAGTACAGAATTCCAGGTGGTTTAAGTTATTAAACACAAGTCGTATTCCGCGACTTCGCACCCGTTCGACAACGGCACCACCTATGTTGCTTCTTGATAAGGTAGCTTTTTAATCGTGAAAGAATTTTTGAAAACGTTCCAGTAGTTTTGAGTTAATTCGTTACAAAAATACAAATCTTTCCTCTTTATAATATTAGTATAGATTTCTCATACAAATTATATGCATCGCCTGATTGGTCTAGTTTCGAATAATGGGCTATGCGATCACGAGGAGGTTTGGGTTGAGTTCAAATCCTGAGTCGAATAAGTTTTAGTTTTCATATTGAAAAAATTCCAATATCAGTCCCGAATTCTGGAATTGTGCTCTGTATATGGCAATAGTCTCGCCCCTTATTACATAGGACCTAACATCGTCTGCTTGGGAATATAGTGACGGTGTTTGTTATTTAAGTTACAAGCATTATTTTAAATTTTACAAAGAAATATTGGTAGGGAGACAGGAGAACCCGGAATTATGTTCCGTATAACGTCAATAGGCCTCGCCTATTATATTTGGACCTTTGGCGAGTTTTGGGTATACACAGTGTGTTGTGTATACCGAAAACGAAAATAAATCTAATTACTGACTTGACAATTGAGGAAGTCAAAGTCAAGTCAGTAATTAGATTTATTTTCTCTTTTTTTAAATAAACGTAGCCATACACTAGGATTTATTCTTGTGTAGTGGGTGCGTTTACGAACACGAAATCCACATACACACATACCCAGATCGAAATAAATAATCGAATCGACTCCGTGACTATTAGACACAGTGGGCGGAACAGCTTAAGCTCTTAACCACTGCGCTAAATCGTCCGTCAATTAGTTATGAGAAGCTACTATTATGAACATCACATACACCATTTCGCAACTTTAAGTTACGGAATAACTAATGTTATACAGACTTATTTAAACCTGTCAAAACATATTCAAACAATACATTAAATTAACACTTCGCTACCACCTAATAAGAATAATGAAATAATTTTGAGCTTGAAATCAATTTCCAAGGTTTCTGTCACGTACGTAACACACGTGGATGGAATGTTTTGTTAGAAAAATCCCAATAACTTTTTGTTTGACCTCGAATTAGAATCCAGAATTTTATGATCGTTACGTGCACCTAGTGCCACATTTTTTTTCTTTTTTACCTGGAGAAAATCCTGCATAGGACTTCCGCGAGCCTCGGGGGAAGCTCGCGGGGCATGTCGGATGTCTACCGACTAAACACCCCAGAGTGGCTGACATCAGCACTTTGGAGGGGCGCCATCTCCGTATGGATGATGGTATGCCCCCCTTGCGCTGCACTCCAAAGAGCCCGCCATCAGGGGGAAACTTGATAACTCTCCTGCACCAACGCGGTGCTCATGGTCACATGAAAGAAGAAAACAAAGAAATTTTATTTGTCACAGCATGAGAGACACGATAATTAGCTGATCTGACACATCCTTATAGGCAATATAACCATACAATTATAAATACAAAAGAGGAAACATACTAAAATGGAACAACAAAGTAATAAACATGAATATGTGTTGCACGGCTGAGCCAAATAGGTGTCCAGATCAGCTTCTTGTCAGGCACCAGTGTGAGACGCTGATTTTTATCTGGACTCTCCTGGACGTGGATCATATCACGCCGCCGTCCTCCTCGGCTCGCTCGTGACGGACGCTCAAAGTCCCCGCCCTTTGCGTCCGCGACTCCGAAGGCCCCTCCTGTTAATGTTGATACAGGAGGGGATGCCTAGCGCCACTAGACCAACGCGACATATTACCAATCCAGCGTACTGCTTACAGCGTACAGAAACCTATGTTCTGTAGTAGACGTCCTTTGGATGATGGCTATAATAATAAACACTTACATTATTGAATCATCATCATCATCATCATTTCAGCCTATACTTGTCCACTGCTGAACATAGGCCTCCCCAATCGCTTTCCAGCGTAACCGATCCGATGCCACCTGCATCCAACGATTTCCTGCGATTTTCACAAGATCGTCGGTCCATCTGGCAGGCGGTCGTCCTACGCTGCGCTTGCCAATACGTGGTCTCCACTCTAGAATATTTCTGCCCCAACGCCCGTCCGATCTTCGCGCTATGTGGCCAGCCCATTGCCACTTCAGCATGCTAATCCTGAGGGCTATGTCGGTGACCTTGGTTCTTCTACGAATCTCCTCATTCCTGATTCGATCACGTAGAGAAACGCCGAGCATAGCTCTTTCCATAGCTCGCTGAGCAACTTTGAGCTTTTTTATGAGACCTATTGTAAGAGACCACGTCTCTGATCCATATGTCATCACTGGCAACACACATTGACTAAAAACTTTAGTCTTTAGGCACTGAGGTATTTTGGATGAGAAGATGTTGCGTAGTTTCCCGAACGCTGCCCAGCCGAGTTGGATTCGTCGACTGACCTCTCTCTCAAAGTTGGACCTACCTAACCGGACTGCCTGTCCCAGGTAAATGTATTCGTCGACAACTTCAAGAGTAGAGTTCCCAACAGTGAGTGCGGTGGGTACGACATGGACATTAAACATTATTTTTGTTTTGACCATATTCATTTTAAGACCCACTTGTTGGGATACTCTATTGAGGTCACCGAGCATTCGTCCTAGATCTTCCAGCGACGAATACTCACTCTTAATTGAAAGAAATACATATAGTATTTTGATCAAAGTTTTCAGGACATTTCGGATTCTCTCGAAATGTCAAGAACGTCGAAATTTTTGCTTGGCAACATTCTTGGCTTATAACATCGCCTTATAGTGAAACCCTTGGCTGTGATAAGAAGTAACTCTACAGTAGAAAGAATAATCTGGATCCTGCACCCTGTAAATTGTTTATAAATACAGCTTATTAAATAATAGCCTAGCCCCGATGTTTCACCGTTAAACACGAAGCTGTAGGCCTAGACAAGTTGCAAGCGTCTTGTTTCTCTTGTCGCAATCGATAGCGCATTGTTTTGACCACGTGACTTTTCGTTGCAAAATGTCATTCCCATACATTTTTCCGCTTTCTATTAGCGTTAACGACTGTAGATTGTCAACTTGGCTATAGGCGCTGATTCGGTCGCTACGCATGGCCCGCTGGTGCTATTACTTTTCGCTTACCTTTCTGGACTTTTCTTGTTCGGCTTCATAGCTTTTTTGTGATGTTAAATATAGCCTATAAATTTCCTCAAGATTTGGGTTATCAAAAAAAGAATTTTTCAAATCGGACTTGAAGTTCCAGAGTCAAACTAAAAACAATATCTAGCTTTAGTATATTAAGTATATATTGATTAGTGTGCAATCTTTACTCCTGTAAGTTTAATCCACCATAAATAAAAAAGTATGGCCAAAATTGCATTTTCAAGGCTTTCACTCTAAGGCAATGATAAAAGAATATACACAATCACATGAACGCGTTGGGATTTGAAAACTAGATCTCTTGATAATACGGCTCATTTAACTAGGTTATCACCTATGTTATCGGTCATATCTCAAAAATATTGATTTCGCACCATACCAGCGACTCGTATCGAAAGTCTGACCAAGGTCGGAAATGTTATACACTAATGATACACGCTGTACCTTTTCAAAGATAATTGCGTATTACCAATCACGGACTAGTACAGATCATGTTCAAGGCTCACCCCCACTACCAAACCTAGTCACATGCTCTGGCGAGCGGTGCAAATTAAAGCCTAAATAGATAGATACTACCATGAGAATGGAGGAAGTCAGAGAGGTCTGTAAGGAAAGAACCTGTTGGAATTCAGTACTCTCTACCTACCCTGCAATGAATATGTTATGATGTAGATAGTTACTACCGGTCTTTACTCGTCCTGATGACGTAATCCTGTTCTCGCGCCGGTTTCCATTGTTTTTCCAGCTGAGTTCCGCTTTCGAGTCACATATTTCCCTAACTAAAGATGTTCTCAAAATTGAGTACTAGCTGACGTTTGTTCTGATTCCGATTCACTAATCCCGTTTTCGCGCCAGTTTCCGCAAGCGCTCTAGTTGAGTTCAGCTTTCGGGTCACGTATCTCCTGTCGGATCACGTTGGTCACGTCAAGCTGGTACTACTAGATTATGCTGGTCCTGATTACGTGTTTTCACCAATCCCGTTCTTGTGTCGGTTTCCGTTGCCGTTCTTTTGAGTTCCGTTTCCGAGTCACGTATCTCCCTGATGAGGTGCCTTTGAACTGGCTATCTAAACTAGGATAGCTTACACTCGTTTTGACCAACTCCACTAATCTCGCACTGGTGAACTCATTATAGTGTGTCCAGGTATTTGTGTATGTGAATTTCTGGTTAGTAAACACATCCACGACACAGAAATAATTCTTAGTGTGGGCTACGTTTGTGAAACAAACAGTAGAACGTCTGAAGAAAAATGACAAAACACATATACAATGCGAAAGCGGAAGGATGTAGGTATCAGGAAAGACCTATCCCCATGACGAAATAGACCGTGTCTTATTTGAAGGGCGAGAAAAGAGTCTGGCGAGCTTGTAGAAGACGGAGAGAGTGGAGCAAGCCAGAGCAATGTAAGGAAAGAACCATTTGGAAATCTCTACAACTGCATTACAGCTGGTTTTAAATTCGACATAAGGATAGATTTGACTACTACGAGGCATGCCTTTTAAGTTTTGTCGTTTGAAGTAAAAAAAACTAGAACCTTATAGTACTTTTTATTGTTTTTCAAAGTATTCACCACGTAACTTAATACACTTTTCCATTCGCTCAAATCATTTATTATAACATTTATTCCACTCTGAAGTGGGGGTGTTCAAAATGGCTGACTTGAAAGCGTCGACTGCTTCTTCACCGGACTGAAACCTTTGACCACGAAGACTTTTCTTAATTTTAGGAAATGTAAAGAAATCGTTAGGGCTTAGGTCAGGACTGTATAGAGGATGGTCAAGAATTTCTACTTTTTCCTGCTTCAAATACTCAATCGTTTGACGAGCGCTGTGCGAGCTTGCGTTGTCGTGGTGCAGGATGATGCGTCGCTTTGAGTTAGATTTTCGTAGTTCGGCGATGACTTGTGGTAAACAAACTGTGGTATACCACTCTGCGTTAACCGTTCTACGATCTTCAAGTGCAATAGTCGCAACATGGCCGGTTTTTACAACGAACGTGGCCACCATCTTCTTTGAAGTGCTTCGAGAACGAACAACTTTAGACAGCTTTGGCTCGTCTTGAAAGACCCAGATTGTAGATTGTTGTTTGGAATCAGGATCGTAGGCATAGATCCAAGATTCGTCACCACTGATGATGTCGTAGACGTGATTTGACTCTCCTCGGTTGAACCTTTGCAGAGTTTTCTTACACCATCTGACGCGGGCCGCCTTGTGATTGTCGGAAAGCAGATGCGGTATCCAACGGCAAACTAGCTTTCTCACACCAAGCGCTTCATGCAAGATCTTTTGAAGGGTTGTCCCTGAGATGCCTCATAGAGCCTTTATCTCTCGATACGTCACATGACGATCTTCGAGAATTAGTTGTCTCACAGCAATGATGTTATCTTCAGTGAAGGCGGATTTTGGGCGTCCTTCGCGAGATTTGTCACTAACACTAGTATGTCCACGCTGGAATTCTAAATACCAGCGTTCGACAGTCCGCCGACATGGGGATTCATCACTGAACACAGATGTTAGCTCTTCAAAACACTGAAGCCGTGTCAGACCTCTTCTAAAGTTGTAGAAAATTATTGCACGAACATTTTCCATAGAAAGATTCATTTTCGTACGTAACCTGACAGATTCCAATCAACGCTGTGACTAAACAATAGCATTAATCCTAATACTTTCAACTGTTTCGAGATTTAAAATTTAAACACATTCGAATATAGAACAGTTTCAAATTCAAAATTGCCGGGAAATATGGAAACGACAGAACTTAAAAGGCATGCCTAGTACAGATAGAATTTGGACATATTTTGTATAGAAAATCTGTCAAAATTCTACCGAGAGTAAGCAAATTTATTCTTGAGTTGAATATTGAAAACGTCCATTAGAGAGTGATAGATAGATAGAAAAAGTCTTGACAAAATAATGACGGACGATTTAGCGCAGTGGTTAAAAGCTTAAGCCGCTTCACCCACTGTGTCTTTCACAAATCTTTGTGTGATCCACAATTATTTATTCCGAGCTGGGTATTTGTGATTGTGAATTTTCATGTTTGTTAACGCACCCACGACCCAGGAACAAATGCTAGTGTGGGGCTACGTTTTTTTTTAAAAAAAGAAAGAAAAAAAACGGAAGTCTGTTAGAGATCGACGATCTTGGGTGTATTTAAATAATACTAATTTCATAGTTTACACGTGACCGCTAGTTATGCTACGAGCTAAGACACTAGACGAATGTAGCCATGTGTTCTGAATCAAGTATAACCGTTTCTAAGCATGTCGTAAATATTTATTTGAAGTGTTATTCTATAAATGTGATGATATCTATCAAGATCGAAGCGTTGAGTTATTTTTTATTGCTTACTAGGGATGATATTTCAAACAATAATATCAGCCTATACTGCCCACTGCTGGGCAAAGGCCTTCTCGCACGAATCGAGGTGAGAGAGATAAGGTCATACCCCACCAAGCGGACCCAGTGCGGATTGGTGGAGGCAGGTTTGTGGCCAGCTGCTGTTGGAACTTATGAAGCCGCCTATAAGGCTTCCAACTCGGCTTAACGACTACCACATTAAGTGGTAACCGGGACCAACGGCTTAGCGTGCCTTCCGAAGCGCGGAGACGCTCGAATATGAAAATGCCACAAACGCTCACCCATCTCAGGCCGACCGAGTCGAACGCTGCTTAACCTTGGTAAACAGTAAGAACACCGCGGTCGCACAGCGCTACGAGCGCCTCATTTCAAACAAATAATGATAATTTAAAAAATGTGTCAATATATTTAAATAAGTCATGAGTCTCCGTAACAGGTGAGCGTGTATGAGAGGAACTATGAGAGTGGAGGAAGCCAGAAAGGTCTGTTAGGGAAGAACCCGTTTTAACTCTGTATGCCTACCCCGCAAGATATCTACCTACTATAGACAAAATAACTTTTTACCCGACTTCACAAAGGAGGAGGTTCTATGTTGGTCTGTATATATTTTTTTACGTCAATTCGCCGACGTTTTCGTTAATTGTGGACCAATTTTGATGATTTTCTGCATTGGGTTCCGTATAGCTCCGAGGTTGCCCCATTTGAATTTCATTGGTATTGGACCTTGGACTTTGAAGATATACCAGGGAACTCCTTAACACCCACCACTATCACCCGCCACCTCTCAGCTGTGTTATCAGAACAATTCCATAGTACCATATTAGACTGCCTCCTTGGTCTAGTGGCAAAGCGCATCGCTTAGTGATCACGAGGTCCTGGGTTCAAATCCTAGGTCGGACAAGTGTAGTTTTTCTAACGAAAACTTCCCAGTAGGAATCCGGAGTCTGGAATTGTGCCCCTATATGGCAATAGGCTCGCCACCTATTACATGGGACCTTATATCGTCGGCGAAACGTGGGTGTACTCAGCACACCTCTGCCGGGGGTGGCAGAGGTGTACTGAGTACACCCTATGGTACACCATATCGGCGTGACGGTGTGTATACCATAGTAGACAGATATCCGATCTCAGTCTCGAACCTATTCGCGCAGGCGACAACCCGATATTTCGCGAACGCGTCCAATTATAGAAATCCGCTAAATGTAGCCGCCGCCGACTACGAACCTAACTCCCCTCGGACAATTTAGCGCAGTGGTTAAGAGAATAAGCCGTTCCGCCCATTGTATCTAATAGTCGCGTGTTTGATTCCCGCACGGGACAAATCTTTGTGTGACCCACAATTATTTGTTTCGGTCTGGGTATTTGTGTATGTGTATTTTCATGTTTGTAAACGCACCCACGACACAGGAATAAATCCTAGAGTGGGCCCACGTTTTTATTTTAATAACAAACGCGGGTAAATGTACGGAATAGACATTTTACAAGGAAAAGTCACGAGCTCAGAACACGGCGCTGTCGATTGTGCGAAGAGAATAGAAAAAAATGCTTGCCACTTGGCTAGTGGCTTAAAGAACAGATAGCATACGAGAACAGTACTTATCATACACCATATGTATAACAATGATAAGATAATTCTATTATCTTAATTAAACGCATTAATTTTTAATTTGTACAAGATAATTAGTCTGTTGATAAGAAAAAAAATATATTCAAGGTAATTAGTAGGTCTATCTATATCATCACGCTAGGCCCCTTGTGGCGTAGGCAGAGAGTACTTCCTCCGCTCTCATAGTTCGTCTTATACACGCTCGTTTACGGGGACTCTTGACTTGCCTTTCAGATAAGATACGGTCTGTTTGGTCATGGTGAGATAGTCTAGGTCTTCCCTGGTATCTACATCCTTTCACTTTCGCATTGTATATCTGTTTTGTCATTCTTTCATCCGACATTCTTTTATAGATATCCGAACCAACGGAGCATACCCTTTCTCATCTTTAAACCGATATTATCTTTCATACCTACACGCTTTCTTTCTATATATATTCTATACGGTCGGTCAGCTTCACTCCGCACATCTTCCGCAGAGCTCGCATTTCTAGGGTTTAGTACAAGAGTTCCGTTATGTATGGCCAGCTGCGCATTTTGACTTAAGTGCCGGCTCCCAAGTAGCTTTCCCGTCGCACCATATTCTATTGCCTGCACTCACTCTTCTCTCTATGTCAGCAGTGTATTCCTTCCATCCTTACTGAAGGATCGCATCCAAGATATACAAACTCATTCACTTTCAGCACATCGCTACCAACCACAATCCTTGCATTCGTTCTGGTTTCTTCCCGTTCAAAAACCATAATCTTGGTTTTCTTTACATTTAAATGTAAGTCGTTGTTCATGCAGTCTTTTTTCATAACTGTGACTAGTGTTTGCAGATCAGTGGCTGTTGGCACTATTAAAACTTATAATTAATATAGTAGACGCCGACGATGTTAGGTCTCATGTAATAGGGGGAATTATACCGGGCACAATTCCAAACTCTTGGCTGTGTGACTATGGACTTGGCTGGTCTCATACTGGGAATTTTTCGTTAGAAAAACTACTTAGTCCGACCTAGGATTTTAACCCAGGACCTCGTGACAACAAAGCGATGCGCTCTGCTACTAAACCAACGAGCTTTGCTACTAAATTACGCCAGATCCCTTGCGGGGTAAGCAGAGAGTACAGAGTTCCAACAGGTTCTTTCCTTACATACCTCTCTGGCTGCCTCCACTCTCATAGTTCTCATACACGTTCGCCGGTTACGGAGACTCTTGACTTGTCCTTCATATAAGACTCGGTCTATTTGGTCATGGTAAGATAGTCTAGGTCTTCCCCGGTACCTACATTCTTCCACTTTCGCATTGTATATCTTTTTGACACACTCATATTCTTCTTCATATTCGCTTCACTCTTGACAGAGTGGTCGTGGACATGATTAGGTTTAGTCGCAGGAGGCTGATATTCGCCTTACAATATCTCGCCATTTAATTCGATCATTTGAGGTTCTGGTGCAGACGATCAAAGGATCTCCCACTGCGGACTTAATTTTTTTTTTTTTTGTATTTTTTTTTAAAAAAACGTAGCCCCACACTAGGATTTATTCCTGTGTCGTGGGTGGGTTTACAAACATGAAAATTCACAAACAAATACCCAGACCGGAACAAATAATTGTGGATCACACAAAGATTTGTCCCGTGCGGGAATCGAACCCGCGACTATTAGACACAGTGGGCGGAGCAGCTCAAGCTCTTAACAACTGCGCTAAATCGTCGTAAACACATTATTGCTGTAAAATTATTTTCCGACGAATTTTATTACCTTATAACGGAACGTACACATACTACGTGACCCGTTCAGGTGGAGGGAGGTCTTCAAAATACCACGCTTGGTTTCGTCACGTAGTCCATATCCTTTAGGGATATCCCGCGCTTTTTCGAGGTAAATTAAGTCAAATTATGTTTTTTAACTTTTGTTTGCAAATAATGATTGAACACCGTATTTATGTATTACTACTTGAAACTAGAGGCGGGGGGGGGGGGGGGGTGGGGTCTTGCTCTCAAAACTTCCACAAGAATCGTGTATTTTGTCCTTAAACAAACGAATATGTGCAAACTTTCGTGTCCGGGTCATTCATCGTTAAAGAGTTTACTCCGGAAGAGACAATCCACCAATCAGTACCATCGATTCATGCAATAAATTATGTCTGAGTATCTAAATCAAATGTGTATAAACAATTTCGGGTGCGTGCTCTTCACCACTGAAGAGTTCCTTCATGTGGCGACGAACCCGAGTTCATTATTAGTATGTAGCAAAACCACATTTAACATAACATTATAGCTTGCGACAATAATAAATAATAGTTTTATGGTTTATCCCGCGATAATCCCGGGTTGCTCCCTTTTTCGGGATAAAAAGTATTTTATATTTTAAGTTAGGGTATAAGTTATTACCATACTAAATGTCATTGAAATCTGTTCGGTAGTTTTTGCGAGACTGAAACGCAAAAAGACAGACAATATCGATAAGGAAATGTACCCTAACTGAAACTTTCAAATAATATTCAATGTTATACGGCTCAGTTACAGTTGTATCATATGTATAGATGATAATTTCCAGTTATTACAATTTCGGTCGCATTGTATATAATTTCCCTTTAGTAGATTATAGCATCAAAACAAGTTTATAGCATCAAGTTAAAAGTTTATCACAACCACACTATAAATCATATGAGATCTACGTCATATTGTCAACACGCAACGTTTTCCGATAAAGATAACAAAATGGAAATCATTCATCATCGTCTGTGTTTGATAAAGTTATTAATACATTAATACCTTCAAGAAAATTTGTATTATTAAATAAACTAAAAGTGTAATGAACTAAAAATAAAATGGAACATGACGCCGATATATTGCTGTCAGCGAAAATGAGAGAGAAGACAGAGAGGAGAAGATCCAGCATATTCTCCCTTCTGAAACGACAGAAGAAATTAACGAGACAGTTCTCAGTGCCTGCAGGAAGCCCAGTGCTGAACCGAGACAGAAAATATTCTGTCGACTCTGCCATTTTGTCGGATTACGGGAAAGTTAACGGACTCGATATGTGTTTGAAGAGTGACATCGCCGAGGCGTTTGTGTCTAATGGAGGTTAGTTTTGGTAGTATGGAATTATAAGCTGTAAGCAGCTGTATATGTAAATGTTATGGAAAATATCTGGTACGGAAGGGTTACATAAACTACAAATAACTGGTATTGAAGGGTTACAACATCTGTAAAACTTTGTAAGAGAGGGTTACTGAAACTACTTTTAAGATATTATTAATGAAAAATAGTTATTATAAAAATCCGGTATCCGGGAGGCCAATCATTTATACGTTTCTTTTTCTTAAATATTAACCATTTTTAACAAAAATCTAGGAGGCAAGAACTACTAAAATTAAGAAAATTTGGTAAGGAAGGTAAACCACTTTTACGGTTTTTTTAAATTACAACTATTTTTAATAAAAATCTGGTAGTTAACAGTTACTGAAATTACAAAAATCGTGAAAAGAAAGGTTTCGGTGTCAGGGGGAAGATCTGTGCTGAACAGAGACAAAATATTCTGTCGACTCCGCTATCTTGTCGGATTACGGGAAAGTTAACGGACTCAATATGTGCTTGAAGAGTGATATCGCAGAGGCGTTTGCGTCTAAAGGAGGTAGTCTTCTTTTAGTCTGTTGATACTTGGGTAAATTTTATCAAAACAACTGGTAAGGTTTGCTTAAACAATTTCTCCGTTTATTTTTAAACAATTTCTTAACAAAAATCTGGCAAGGAAAGGTTACTAAATCTACAAAAATCTGGTATGGAAAGGTTACATAAATGACTCAAGGATTTTTCAAACAAAAACTATTTTCAACTAAAATCCTGTACCTGTCCGCTTTTTAATTTTATCTTTTGTCCTACGCCTCTGGAGGGGCTAAATATTTGATATTCATTTACATATAATGCATGCAGAATGTACAGGACAGGTGCGCAAAAACTGAATACTTCTCAATAGAAACAACTTTCAGTGTGGCGACACTTATCGGAAATAAAAAAAAGCAATCGTTTTATATATTTCGCTGAACTACACCTCTGCTACCCCTGCTTGGGAAATATATGCGTGATGTTAAACGCACCCACGACACAGGAATAATATATAAATAATGTGGGGTTAAGTCCTCTTTTTAAGAAAGAAATGCAGACTAACAGAAAGGTTTATAAAAACGTTTATTTTTTTCCGGTAAATATCGTCATAGTAACAGTTGATTGTATTGACAGGTACTATTACCTGTTTCAGGTTTTGCGAAACTCTCCCTTACACCCTGTGTGCATGTCAGTGTTATCCTGGGATCCTAACCTCAAGTCTGTAAAGTAACGATTTTTATTATTTATTTAAGGTTCAGGCACCTCAATCGGTAAAAGTAATTTATGGTCACCCTCGAACACTTATAGTCACCCTCTGTTGTCGATGTGTCTGTTTGTACGACGATTAAAACTCCATTTTTCTCACAAACGGGTTGAGGTGTTTAGTTGAAATCTGCGTCAATTACTAAGCTGTATAGTCCCTTGATGGTGTAAAAAAATTAAGCTTCTAACTCAATGCTATCTAAAGATATGGCCATTTAAACTCGCTCATCAAAACCTGTAGTTAATCTCCCGATGATATAAAATCATGAAATTTAGAAAAAGCAAGGTTTTACGGTACAAGTGCAGGAAAAAATCTAAAATCGTTAATTTGTAATTGTATTATTTGA
The DNA here is from genome assembly GCA_905147815.2 of Phalera bucephala. Classification (NCBI taxonomy): domain Eukaryota; kingdom Metazoa; phylum Arthropoda; class Insecta; order Lepidoptera; family Notodontidae; genus Phalera; species Phalera bucephala. The sequence goes on along the minus strand of LR990637.1, from coordinate 7,395,819 downwards.
AAATAAAATATTTTCCTCGAATTCGGTGAAAAATTAATATAGCGACATCTAACGGTGATTGTCGTTTTTTTTCCTATTAATATATTATGTAAACTTATATAAGATGTGTATTTCTTAATGTCAGGAATGAGCTGCGCTAGCGCCACTATCAGGAATATTTAAGTGGTTGTACGCGTTTAATGCTAGAATATATAAATTATAGTGCTAGATTTTTTAATCGAGAAATATCCATGGTAGAATCATTGTAGTAAAAAAAATCTTATTTTTCTGTGTATAAAAAGAAAAGTTGCCGCACACGGATGCTTTTTGTTATTTTTTTTCATTCCGGACTAATATGTATTAGAGTGATATTGGTGTTTTGATGATATATTTTATTTTCTAAGACTAAGGTAGAATTCTAACTGGCAGTCTGTCGCACGAGGTTGCAATGATAGCATTGCGTTTATCGTATGATCGCGAAATCCAACTAGTTGTTAACGACGGTCCTAACTGATATTCATGGATTGGCTGTAGAGACGATAAGTAGCCACAATACCTAGGGATCGAAGATATCTGAGGTGTAGGCTCTTGGCGTCTACTTCATGCCAAACCCCTAAGGGGAACGCCAATGTACGTGGCTGGCTATCGTGAGCACCGTAAGTTTGCGGGGGATACTATTTTGTGCCCTCAACATGCCTTTTATGGAGGCTCTAGAATGGTAAAGTGGTAAAATTTCTATATACCTTCGCCTTCCCCGCAGAAGACGAAGCAGCTTCTAAAGATTTTTACCCGTGAATCCAAAAAGGGTAGCATCAATATTGATACTCTGTCAAAACATCATTAACACTCTTAGAGGTTACACGATGAGTCTCACTGAAGTCTGAGAAAAACGCCGTTAAGTCTCGACGTGGGAAGTTGTAAATGCTTCTCTTTTTAACATATAGCAGTGTCTCTATGTGTGACTAGTCAGACCGATCGTGGAACTTCGTTTGACAAGTAATCAAGGCTAATCAAGTAGTTAGTGGAACTCACGACCTTTCCCCCTCCGCCTCCTATACAGAGCTAGCAGGAGCTGCCTCGGACACTGACAGCGAGGCGTCCAGAGCAGGGATGCAGCACGCCCAGCAGGACATCAGTGTCAGGAAGGAAGATGTACTGGCCAGGATCGAGAGGAGCTACGTAGAGGATCCAGACAGAGAGACCGGTGCGGTGAGTTGTTTGCCAAAATCCATAATTAGCCATAAGGCATGCACTGCAGAACCAAGGCTTACTTTAAAGATTACCACGCCAACGTTGTTAGCCAAGGGCCATTGGGGATTATAAAGCGAGCGTGCAACGACTGCGCTCCAGCCTGAAGGGCAAAGGGGCAACTAGCTAGAGGGCATCTCAATTAGGAGCGGCCTCATCATCATTATCATCATCGTATGGCGGTGTATTTTTAATAATGCGAACCACGATTAAAACTTAATGTCAGACTGGAGGAGCCATTGTTTGGCCACTGGTGTAAGCTGGTGTAGCCCCTGGAATCCGCCGCTGAATCTTCGAGTGGGACAGTGCTCCACGATGTGCTGGATAGTCTGCACTGAGTTTCCACAGGCACAACAAGGAGACTCAGTGATGCCCCACCTTGCGACTCCTGTTCGGATTCGGTTGATGGAAGACCACACCAGCCGTTGCTCTTGCCTAGCTCTGGAATGAACCGGGAATCTCTGTCCACGGTATGACAAAAACCTCTTTAAAGTTCATAATTATTTTGTACGACATCTGCTCTTGCACAAATCAGGGTTCTTCGTCCACTGCAGGAATAATCAAAAAATACCCTTTTAATAACAAGCGTTTATAGCAAAAACACAAAGAAGATATCTTGCTTAGTTAAGGAGTTCCTATGGCTTCCTTCCGGCTCCGTCATCAGACTTTGGATACCATCCGGTCTAAACTACCTGTCAAACCACATCCACGAGCCCAAACATAGCGTGGCTATATTGAGTAGTTGGCGGGTTTCATCGGCCACCTTTCGGCTTCATCATCAGACCCTGAACACTTTCTGGTTGTATAGTACTTGTCAATACCATTCTAACAAGCCTACACACGAGGGGGGTTTTATGCTTCACACGTTCCTATGGTCACCTTCCGACTCCAGCATCAGACCAGCTCCATATTATTGCATTGTCATCGATTTTACATATGTATGCCAAATTTCAGTTCAATCGGATACTTGCAAGTGCTTGATAAATGGATCAAAATATTTAAACCGGAAAGACAGACAGACATACGAACATTGCATGTTAAATAAAAGCTTGTAGAAAAGGCCTGTTCGAAAATCGCCACAACATTGTTTAACTTAACCCCCTAACATAAACGAGGATTTTCCGTCCACTGGAGGATAACGGCCTCCCCAGTGAATGCTACAACGTCGGTTTAGATCAGCTCTTGCATAAACCAGGATTCTCCATTCTCTGGAGGATAAAGAACTCCTCAAAAATTGTCACGACGACCGGATTTGAGCCGTACGCATCCAGCTATACCCGCGACCTGCACCAGGTCATCTATCTATCTACATCATCACGCCAGATTCCTTGTCTAGCAGGCAGAGAGCGCAGAGTTTCAACAGGTTATTTCCTTACAGATATCTCGCATCTTCCACTCTCATAGTTCGTCTCATACACACTTGACTTACCTACCTTCAAATAGAACACTTTCTTTTCGGTTATGGTAAGAAAGGTAAGGTCTTTTCGAGTAGGTACCTGCCCTGTGACCGCGTGATCCTACCTAATAAGTCCTTTCCCTCTAGCATTGTATACAAGGTGTATCGTAAATAACGCAAGACCTCAGACTCCCCGATTAGATATTTGCTTCACAAATTCAATACAAAAACTACTTGTCCAAATTAAACATTTTTAATTTCTTCAGCGCTTTTTGACCCCAAATAACTATGAAACTTGTACATGTATGTGGGCGTATTGAGAAATACGTTTTACAAATGCCTTTAAAATCGCCGTAATGGTTTGAATCAAGAATAAATTTAGTTTATTATAGCGCACTAAAGGAGTAACAGCATCTTTTGATAATTAAATAAGTAATGAAGATACATTAAATAATGTTTAAATTAATTCAGTTATTGATTTAGAACAAACTACTTTCAGGTCTTGCGTTTATTATGTTACACATTGTATATGTTGTGTCATTGTTTTTATTAGCAATTCAGTTTTACCTGCGACCATGACCAGGTAATCTAACTATTTGTCTATACCATCACGCCAGATCCCTTGCAGGGAGAGAGTACAGAGTTCCAACAGGTAATCAGCCCACATAAAGCCTGTTTCAATAAAACTCTTCCCCAGGCTGGTGAACTGGTGGAGGAAGTAGCGGAAGAGAACAAGTCCCTCCTGTGGTTCCTGCTCAAGCAGGTGCGACCTGGCATGGATCTGAGCAAGGTGGTGCTACCTACCTTCATCCTGGAGCCGAGGTCGTTCCTTGACAAGCTGTCTGACAACTATTACCATGCGGATATTCTAGCTATGTGAGTGCTTTACTATGCCTGGGTTTTTATTCATTAATATCGCATCTTCAGAGCAGTAGTGAGTAATCCAAAAAAACATTTTTTTTTTTGAGAAACTAATCGCGTCCCTTCAGCACCGAGCGGCGCGGGTAGTGGGAGTGAAAGAGACCGAAGTGTCGTATTTCTTAATTTTATCATAAAACGCCGCAGTTTTAATATTCACCAGATAGAGAGTACCTTTTAATGGCCCTCTTGGCCGTAATTCGATTTCTTAGATTTTTTAATTAAGCCTATACCGTTCCGAAGGTGTGATATGTAAATAACTTTAAAGGGCATTATAAAAAAGGTTCTAACTCAGAAGGTTTGCTGGATGAGGACAGCCAGCGCTAATCTTCCGTTAGTACCTTATTGCAGGACCGATGAGGTCATGGCGTCGCACATTATTATTTACAAATTTTTTTTTTTTTTTTTTTTTTCTTTTTTTTTTTTTTTTTTAAAAAACGTAGCCCCACACTAGGATTTATTCCTGTATCGTGGGTGCGTTTACAAACATGAAAATTCACAAACACAAATACCCAGACCGGAACAAATAATTGTGGATCACACAAAGATTTGTCCCGTGCGGGAATCGAACCCGCGACTATTAGACACAGTGGGCTCAAACTCAAGCTCTTAACCACTGCGCTAAATTAATCATAATACATTGGTGAATTACCAGTTTTTGCCCGCGACCTCGTCTGCGGTGACGTTGGACAGAAACCTAAAAATTTTCCGGGGTAAAAAGTATCCGATATCTTAACCCAGGTATTAAACTATCCCTATGCCAATTTCATCAAAGTCCATTCAGCCGTTTTTGCGTGATTGAGTAAGAAACATCCCAACATACGAACTTTCTCATTTATAATACTCGTATTAGTAGAATATGTTATATTCACCAAGCAATTAAACCCCCCCAGTCAAACTGGTTGCACAGTTTGGTGGGGTTTCTACATTATGTTGTTTACCTTAAAGTCAAAGTCAAAAAATATTTATTTGTTTAGGCCAATACATTAGCACTTACAAACTTCAAGTAAATATATATATGGACCTATAATATAATACATAAATATCCGGGTTTTTTCTTTGCAGACCTCTCTGGCTTCCTCCACTCTCATAGTTGCATGCTTCGTTTACGGAGACTCTTGACTTGCCCTACAGATAAGACACGGTCTATTTGGTCTTGGTAAGATGGTCTAGGTCTCCCCCGGTATCAACATCCTTCCACTTTCGCATTGTATATCTGTTTTGTCATTCTTTCTATAATCTCACATTATATTTACAGGACAAATAACTTAGAAGACCCATACCAGCGTTTCAAGTGCGTTCTCCGTTGGTACCTCTCCGGCCTTTACCGCAAACCGAAAGGTCTAAAGAAGCCTTATAACCCGGTACTTGGGGAGACCTTCCGTTGTTGCTGGAGGCATGGGAACTCTGATTCACACACGTATTATATAGCAGAACAGGTACGTTTGAAAGTTTTACCATTGGAGTCGATAGATGACGCTATTTGGTTAGATGGTTTGTCGCTAGATGGCGTCAGAGTAATTGCTTTTTAGATCGCGCTCATGAGTTTTAGAGGCGTAGAAACCCTGACTCCTATATTTACTATATAGAAGAATAGATACGATTAGAAGTTTTACTATTAAGACGATAGATGTAGCCATGTAGTTTCTTTGTTTTGTCGCTAGATGGCGTTAGGGCAATTGGTTTTAGATCGCGGTGATGAGTTTTGCAAATTTAAGTTTGTCTATGGGTTGGTGTAGGGGTTACCGCGTAATCCTTTAGATTACATAAGTCTATTGGTAGCAGGTTCGATTCCTATTAATATATGGTACCTTTAGCTGTTGTTATTCATACAGTGGATTAACACATACATTTAAAAGATTTCTTATTTCATTGATAGATGGCGCTGTATAGTTTCATAGTTACCTACAAATCCTCATCATTATTTTCTGTAGTCTTTACTTGCTATTCGTTATTATAATATTTGTAACTAATAAAAACCAAGACTGCCTCGTTGGTCTAGTGGCAAAGCGCATCGCTTTGTGATCACGAGGTCCTGGGTTCAAATCCTAGGTCGGACAAGTGTAGTTTTTCTAACGAAAACTTCCCAGTACGAGTCCGGAGTCTGGAATTGTGCCCAGTATATGGCAATAGGCTCGCATATACACCGCATATACACCAATACACCTCTGCCACCCCCGCTTGGGGAATATAGGCGTGACGGTGACTTTTTTTTATTCAAGCAGTGGTTTAACACATACATTTAAATGATTTTCTATTAAATCGATAGATGGCGCTGTATCGTTTAATAGTATACTCGCCGGATGCTCTCAACTAAATATTGTAATATCAAAGCATGATGCACCAATCAGTAGAACTATGCTATAAAAAATTGAATTTAAGCTCGTTGTGTTTAAATTCTAAATCAAATGATACTTCAAGAATATTAAAATCTTTTTGCGGAATTGTACTTTAAAACTTCGCTTTTAGGCTTTAAAATTAAATGGACCTATAGATTTAACTGACACATTTGTGTTTAAAGTTAAAATGCAGTATATTTTTCCCAGGTCTCTCACCATCCGCCCATATCTGCCTTCTACGTGTCAAATAGGAAAGAGGGATACGTGATAGAAGGCAGTCTTCTAGCCAGATCTAAATTCTATGGTAAGAATATATTTTTGACTGAGTCGTTATTCCCACCCACAAAGAAAATGCGAAGAGGAGATGGCCTGCCTGGCGATGGTAGGGAGGTTGTTGAATACCAACTAAGCCTTGACGTCATCGTGGTGGGCGTGGCTTACCTCAGATTGTGATCGCTACTCGCTCCATTCACACGTCCGCTCGAGTTCGCATAGCTATTAAATATTATCTATTTTTATCTATACTAATATTATAAACAGGAAAGATTTCTATGTTTGTAACGAATAAACTCAAAAACTACTGAACCGATTTCAAAAATTCTTTCACCTTTAGAAAGCTACCTTATCCAAAAGTAACATAGGCTATATAACATAGACCCGGTAGGTGGCGCTGTTGTCGACCGGGTACGAAGTCGCGGGAAACTGCTAGTTAAAAATAAAACCCTTAAAATGAAGTGATGTAGCTTAATGCAGACACTAATAGTATTACATTTCACTTGTGAGTATTTTTCGTAATTTATTAGATTACTTCTATTACGTATGCCATCTACCGTAATATACTTGAAGTTACAAGTGACATTGGCATGAACGAACCGTTTAGTTGTGAGTCTCCGCCAGATGGCAAATACAAATGTGGGTTGTGGGTAACGTCCCTCTCGCCCTGTGCCACCCCGCACAGTGACACGCTACCTAGTATAAGGTAATCTTATTACGCTATCTCCTCTTCGTATTGGCTTAGAGGTCCCGTTAAAAAAAAATTGTTCTGCATATTCATCGGCCGTCTTAATACGTGACGTGTTCTTCTATTTTTTCTTTGTGTAAAAGTTAAGTATCATGTAGTCAGGAATTCGATGCACATTCAAAATAAACTCTACATAAACATTTTATTTGACGGCCTCGTTGGTCTAGTGGCGAATAACGTGCTATGCGATCACGACGTCCTGGGTTTAAAACCTAGGTCGAATAAATGTAATTTTTCTATCGAAAAATTCCTAATATCAGTCCGGAGTCTGGAATTGTGCCCGGTATATGGCGATAGTGACGATTTAGTGCAGTGGTAAAAGCTTAAACTGCTCCGCCCACTGTGTCTAATAGTCGAGGGTTCGATTCCGGCACGGGACAAATCTTTGTGTGATCTACAATTATTTGTTGCGGTCTGGGTATTTGTGTATGTGAATTTTCTTGTTTGTAAACGCACCCACGATATGGGAGTAAATCCTAGTGTTGGGCTACAATTTTAAAAAAGATAAATAGGCTCGTTCCCGTTTACATGGGACCTAACGGCGTCAGCGAATAGTGGGTGTGCTTAGTACACCTCTGCCATCCCCGATTTGGGAATATTGGCGTGATTTTCCGTACTTGTTCGTCAGGCAACTCGACGTCCGCCATCTTGGAGGGTTGCGCACGTGTTCACCTGCTGAGCTGGGGGGAGACGTACGTGACCACGGCACCGTACGCGCACTGCAAGGGGATCGTCATCGGGACCCTAAGCATGGAGCTGGGGGGCAAGGTGAGCTGACACATAGCACGGCTTTTACACACCCTCGGTAGTGTGCATATGCGCACCTGTGTGCACTTAACAGGGTTGTTATAAAACACATTTTGTTTTAATCACCATGTTTAAAGCATGTTTTCGGAACAAATCGGAAGAAAACATTGCTTTCTTCGCCTGTTTTTAGTCAGGTTTCAATCAATGTTTTAAACAAATACTAGATTGGCAAGTACATGCGTATGTACCGTATAGAAAATATTTTTTATGCTTTAATTACTTCATTTATTATTGTTACGTTTGCGGGGTAATTAAATGCCGAATAACGTGCGACGTACTTTATTAAGGCGCTGTACACACAAAACAGTACGTCGAATGTAAATACACACGCGAACCAATCACACACTAGTACTACTCTCGTTAGTACCCAAATACTGCTTCCAAGTCGCTGAGTCACTCGCCGTATCCGTATATCGTTGCTAAAATCGCCGGTGTATTCCACTTAGATCGCTTGTTCTTCGATTTGATCACTATCGCTTCCGAGAAGAGATTGTTTGTGTCCCCGCGCTCTGTGTTCCTTTTATACTTGTTTGAAAGTTCTAGAACGGACGCGAACCCACCAAGTACATCGATAGAAGTACATCGAACAATAGCCGGCGCGGCCCACAAAGCGGTATTATTATTACATACCTATTTTTAGGTGAACAAATAGGTACTTGTATACCGCGACCGCACGCTTGCGAATTATATATTATTATTGATTATAAAGGGGTGGAACCTTCTAGATGTTTCGCCACTTAAGCGCGGATTCTAGATCTTTCTAGTCAGATCACCGGGGACCTAAGGGTGTGTTATGCGTTTTAGAATCGACATCCCCCGATAAAGACTTTTCAAGATATCGGGGTATGTTCGGGTCGTAACATTATCTTGCTTATTTATTTCCTTGATATCAGAAACCACCATTATCAAAGACACTGTTAATTGGAAGTGTGAAATTTTTTTTCCACACTTATTTTTATCTTAGAGTAAATAATATATCTAAAAGCCGCGTCCAGTCGTAATTGCACGTCGTGCGGTGAAGCTAAAATATCAACAAACGCCCCGCACTCACCGCACTTCCCACCCGCGTAATGTTGGCAGCCCGGAAAGATAACCACTTTTTGGGGTAAATGTTGATGACATTAGAGTATATGATAATAAAATAATTGTTACGGTAACGTGTATTTTAATGCATATTAAACTTAAGAAATAGATATACTTGAACTATTAAGATTAGTAGTAATTTAATGTAGGGAAAATATATTTTCTATCTATAACCCTACGCCAGATCCCTTGCGGGGTAGGCAGAGAGTACAGAGTTCCAACAGGTTCTTTCCTTACATACCTCTCTGGCTTCCTCGACTCTCATAGTTCGTCTCATACACGCTCGCCGGTTACGGAGACTCTTGACTCTTGATATATTTTCATCATCCTAACTAAATATTAAAACCGTGATGTAGTACTTAACTACATTAGTACCATTTAATACTAGAACTAATAAAGTCCTCAGCAAATAAAAGTTGGGAATAATTAAATTGTTATACTAGCAACACTAACAAAATAGACGCGTCTTTTACTATGACAATTTCAGACGGAAGAATTAATTCAATATTTAAATAATACGGCACCTGAAGGCGCTAGTTACGTATAAAATGTGATTCTATCATGTTGCTTTTAGCTCAACAGCCTTTTAACAGGCGACACAAGACGGCATAATTCAATTTAATTTAATCGACGGACGATTTAGCGCAGCTAATGTTTTAAACATTGTTTTCAACATGAATGAAACATGGTAAAATAATATGTCAAAAAAATATTGAATAAAAACAAATAAAACATTTTTTTTTACATTTCGCGTTTATTCCAGTCCTGGTACTTAATGGTGTAATATAGTTTTATGGTTTATCCCGCGATAATCCCAGATTGCTCCATTTTTCCGGGATAATAAGTATTTAATATTTTAAGTTCGGATATAAGTTATTACTATACTAAATTGCATTGAAATCCATTCAGTAGTTTTTGCGTGATTTAAGCACAAAGATACAGACAGACAATAATTCCAAAATATAATGTTTCGTCCTCTATATCGATAAGGAAGTGTACCTCAATTAAAATTTTCAAAGAATATTCATTGCACATATTTGCCTCGTTTACAGTTTTATTATATGTATAGACAAAAGGGTTTTTGCATTTTCTGATAAGTGTTACAGTTAAAGAAAGTCATTTTGAAAAGTTACTCTTTGTTCGGAGCAATGGAAAAAAAATGCTTGGAGATTTCTGACTCACTTTATTTTTGCAGGTACACATAACGTGCGCGGACACTGGATATCATGCTGACGTAGAATTCAAATTAAGGGTAAGTTATATGTTTTTATTAGAGGTGCTAAGAAACACACACAGCAGAGTGCTGTGTGACCGATCTGGCGTGATGATATAGATAGATTGTACTATAATTAGTGTTCGACCGATCATTTGGCTTCGGTTTCGGCTACCTTCGGCCAAAAATACCAACTTCGGCGAAAAATACCGCCTTCGGCACCTTCGGCCAAAAATACCGCGTACGGCCTAAAATACCACCTTCCGCCAAAAATACCACCTTCGGCCAAAAATACCGCCTTCGGCCAAAAATACCACCTGCGACCAAAAATACCGCCTTCGGCCTAAAATACCACCTTCCGCCAAAAATACCACCTTCCGCCAAAAATACCACCTTCGGCCTAAAATACCACCTTCGGCCTAAAATACCGCCTTCGGCTTAAAATACCACCTTCGGCCTAAAATACCGCCTTCGGCTTAAAATACCACCTTCCGCCAAAAATACTACCTTGGGCCAAAAATACCACCTTGGGCCAAAAATACCACCTTCGGCCAAAAATACCACCTTGGGCCAAAAATACCACCATCCGCCAAAAATACCACCTTCGGCCAAAAATACCACCTTGGGCCAAAAATACCACCATCCGCCAAAAATACCACCTTCGGCCAAAAATACCGCCTTCGGCCAAAAATACCACTTTCGCCAAAAATTTGGATTCGGCCAAAATGGGCCGAAGTTTTGGCCGAAGCCGAATGTTTCTAGTGAGCACCGAAATTGAACGATCTGTTAAGTCCGGGCACTAAGTTGTTATAAAAAAAACAACTAGATTAGACACTTACTTATTGTTAGTTCCACAATTATCATAATCTTTGCCGAATTCAGATCCCTTTGGTAGGTTAGTATTCACTACTGAGCCAACCGGCAGTAACCAGGTCCGCAGTTCGGCAGCAATTAGACTAGTAATTAGTCTAATCAAATGAATAGTGACTGAATTTTGTTTAAAACGCGGGGTTTATAAACGCATATATTGCTGATTTCCTTTAACAGAAATGGATTTATGTAGGAACTGCAATTCAGCAATATAGTGGGAGTTAGAGATGTAACAGATCTATTACGATTTTCAACTTACGAATGCGCCAGAGCGCCGTGTACGTGGCGACGCGCGGGCGCACATTGCGTTGCGCCGGCCGCCCGCCATTGCCAGTAAATAATTAAATCAAAACAAGGTCGTTAATACAGACAACATAACTTTTTTATTTTTATTTTATTATCTTTGGAGTAGGAAAGATGAGAAAGGGCATGCTCCGTTGGTTCGGGCATATAGAAAGAATGCCAGAGGAAAGAATGACAAAACAGATATACAATGTGAAAGTGGAAGGATGCAGGTACCGGGGAAGACCTAGACTATCTTACCACGACCAAATAAACCGAGTCTTATCTGAAGGAAAAGTCAAGAGTCTCCGTAACCGGCGAGCGTGTATGAGACGAACTATGAGAGTCGAGGAAGCCAGAGAGGTATGTAAGGAAAGAACCTGTTGGCACTCTGTACTCTCTGCCTACCCCGCAAGGGATCTGGCGTAATGTTATAGATTTATGATTACAATTTTGAAAAATATATATGAAAACAGTAATTACAAGTAAAGATTAAGTATTAATAAGTGATCTCAATAACATTTGACCTTCTTTAATTTTCAAGATAATTTAATAATTTAGCCATTAATGAACCAAATTGCTTGGGGTTTTTGGCGATGGCTTCGGCCAAAAATCGACCTTGGGACGGACACTAACTATAACATCACGCCAGATCCCTTGCGGGGTAGGCAGAGAGTACAGAGTTCCAACAGGTTCTATCCTTACATACCTCTCTGGCTTCCTCGACTCTCATAGTTCGTCTCATACACGCTCGCCGGTTACGGAGACTCTTGACTAATTTTTTCTTATAAAAAACGTAGCCCCACACTAGGATTTATTCCTGTGTCGTGGGTGCGTTTACAAACATGAAAATTCACACACACAAATACCCGGACCGAAACAAATAATTGTGGATCACACAAGGATTTGTCCCGTGCGGGAATCGAACCCGCGACTATTAGACACAGTGGGCGGGAGCGGCTTAAGCTCTTAACCTCTGCGCTAAATTTGTTTGTTTATAACCGATAAACTCTGAAACTACTGAACCTATTTTCATAATTCTTTCACCATTAGGAAGCTCCAGTATTCAGAAATAACCGCAAACACCGAATGCGAAGCTGCGGGAGACTGCTAGTGGATTATATTTTCTTGTTTCCAGTCTTTCCTAGGCAGTGCGGACCAAACGAACGCTATCTCCGGCCGGATCAAGAAAGGAAAGGACACGATAGCAACAATAGACGGATACTGGGACGGGAAAATCGACATTAAAGACAAAAAAACAGGGGTGAGTTTAATATATATATATATATATATATATATATATATATATATATATATATATATTTAGATGTGCGGAGTGAAGCTGACCGACCGCATTAGCAACAGCATAGTAAGACAGCGAGTAGGTATGAAAGATAGTATCGGTGTAAAGATGAGAAAGGGCATGCTCCGTTGGTTCGGGCATATAGAAAGAATGACAAAACAGATATACAATGTGAAAGTGGAAGGATGCAGGTACCGGGGAAGACCTAGACTATCTTACCACGACCAAATAAACCGAGTCTTATCTGATGGAAAAGTCAAGAGTCTCCGTAACCGGCGAGCGTGTATGAGACGAACTATGAGAGTCGAGGAAGCCAGAGAGGTATGTAAGGAAAGAACCTGTTGGAACTCTGTACTCTCTGCCTACCCCGCAAGGGATCTGGCGTGAGGTTATAGATAGATAGATAGATATATATTTTTATTTTTTAAACGTTGCTACACACTAGGATTTATTCCTGTGTCGTGGGTGCGTTCACAAACATGGAAATTCACACACACACAAATACCCAGACCGAAACAAATAATTGTGGGTCACACCCAGATTTGTCCCGTGCGGGAACCGAACCCGCGACTATTAGACAGTGGGTGGAGCTGCTCAAGCTCTAAACCAATCGTCCGTCATAAAAAGTAAATTTGAAAAGCTTTTTTTAAGAACAAGCTTTTATAGCAAACACACAACGAAAATATCATGCTTAGTTTACGAGTTCATATGCATTCCTTCCGGCTCCATCATCAGACCTTGGACACCATACTGATTTACAGGACTCGTCAAGACAAATCCAACGAGCCCAATCACGGTGAGGTTATATTGAGTAGTCAGGCGGTTCCATTGGCCATCATTCGGCTTCATCGCCAGACCCTGAACTCTGTCTGATTGTAAAGTACACGTCAATACCAATCTAACAAGTCTAAACACGAGGGGGTTACGTTTAATAGTTCACATGTTCCTATGGCCACCTTCCGACTCCATAATCATACCAGTTCCATGGCACCATATTATTACATTGTCACCTTACGTACGAAGTCAAAGTCAAAAATCATTTATTTGCATAGGCCAATACAATAGCACTCACAAACGTCAAAATTTTTTACATCTACCACCTGATCAGAACGTAGCCTCCACTGAGAAGATCCGGCGAGAAACTCAGCGGGCTAGTCTATTAATTTAATTTGTTTGGCCTTTCCGATAACCAACACACCGTCACGCCTATATTCCCCAGAGGGGGTGGCAGAGGTGTACTGTGTACACCCACGTTTTGCCGACGATGTTAGGTCCCATGTAATAGGGGGCAAGCCTATTGCCATATATCGGGCACAAATCCAGACTCCGGACTCATACTGGAAATTTTTCGTTAGAAAAACTACATTTGTTCGACGTAGGATTTGAACCCAGGACCGCGTGATCACAAAGCGGTGCGCTTTTCCGCCAGACCAACGAGGCAATCCGATAACCAATTTATTTTTTTAACAGATTTTGTTTTTCAAAATTGTATTACACATGATTCATTAATGTTGTTAATTGAGGAGCTGCTCAAACCCAATCTGTTTTATCGTCAAGATAATCCGAAATTTTGTAATACCCTTTCTCACAGAGTCTAGTTTTGATTGCCTTTTTAAACTTATTGATAGGCATGTGTCGGATATCTATGGGTAATTTGTTGTAGAAGCGTATACATTGCCCCATGAAAGAATTACTAATTCTGTGGTACGCCAAAGGACATCGGCGACAATGGCCCCAGAACCAACAAACATGTGACCTATACCATAATTATTCATCTGTATTATTCTAGTAGTGGCAAATATCCGTATCTAACGGACAATCTGCAATCGAAAATGAATATTTCAATGTAACAAATGTCAACGTTGTTATCGAGATACGGTTATATTCAATCAATTACATTCAATGATGAACGATTTGATTATTCTCACGATGGGCCTCATAAGAAGGCTCAAAGTCACCCAAAGGGCAATGGAAACAGCTATGGTCGGAGTTTCTCTGCGAGATCGAATCAGAAATGTGGAGATCCGCTGGAGAACCAAAGTCACCGATATAGCTCTCAGAATTGCCAAACTTAAGTGGCAGTGGGCGAGGCACATCGCTCGTAGTACTGACGGCCGTTGGGGCAGAAAGGTTCTCGAGTGATGCCCGCGTACCGGAAGACGTGGAGTGGGCAGGCCCCCCACAAGGTGGAGCGATGACCTGGTGAAGGTCGCGGGTAGAAGCTGGATGCGTACAGCACAAAGCCGGTCGTTGGGGCGATCTTTGGGGGATGCCTTTGTCCTGCAGTGGACCTCTTTCGGCTGATGATGGAAATTATAACCTCGAAATCTTATTCCCTTTTTTGCAATAATGCAATTCCCCCGCTTGTCCGTTTAATAATAAATGCATGAAGATAATTTTCAGGTAACTTGAAATCATACACGAATTTTTTCATTGCTGTTGGTTCTGGGGCAAATCATGTATGGACGCAGATTAACGTCCTTTCAGTTAAATCGGATATTCGCAAGTGCTAAAATATAGGTAGATACACGCTCGCCGCACGAAAAATGGCACCACTAAAACGCAGGCAAAAGTGGCCGGTACTAAAAAATTAACAGGCTTCCGCTTTTTTGCAAATACAACTTTAAGGGATACGAGTCAGGTACAATATGCCCTAATTTATGTTTATATCATAACTAACTACTAGAATTTGGGGACGTTTTTAGTGACACTTTTGTACGGGATTGTGCATCTTGTTATAATATATCGATGGCTAAAAATATATTTTATTCGCAGGAAGAAGCTACTCTTCTCGACGTTTCCGTGTTGAAGGAGCAGCGCATGACCCGCTACCTGATGTCATTGGACTACCAGCACGACTATGAGTCCCAGAGACTTTGGGTCAAAGTCTCCGAGGCTATACAGAACGATGACCAGGTATTTACAGCATTTTCTTTACGATTTCTCAGTGTATGGGGTACACTTGTTCGTAAACTCTCTCGCTAACGCTCTCTCTCTCGCTCTCTTTTTCACTCTCTCGCTTACGCTCTCACTCACATTCATTCCTTCTCTCTCTACACTCACGCTCTCTCTCTGGCCCTCTCTCTCTCCCTCTTACGCACTTACTCCTTGCCTACCTCACACAGTTACTATTACTCTTTCTCCCTCACACACTCATTAACTTCCTCCTTAACCCGCTGTATCCTTCCTTCCCTCACGCTCATTCATTTACTCAATCTCCCCTTCGCTCCGTTTCTCATTCTCACTTACTAATTCACTCTCTCACCTCCGCATTCGCACCTTACCATCATCCCTTACAAATTTACTCATCCTCTCACTCCTTACCTCCCTCCCTTTCTCACATCAGTCCTCATTCACTCTCTGACGCGATCACTCCTTTATCTTCTGTCACTCCTTTCTTTCTTAGTAGTAGTTTTTTTCGGAATATGGGATTGTATCTACACTAATAGAGGAAAGATTTGTATGTTTGTAATGAATAAACTCAAAGACTAATGGAACGATTTTAATGATTCTTTCACCATTAGAAAGCTACATTATCCAGAAGTAACATAGGCTATAAAACATAGACCCGGTAGGTGGCGCTGTTGTCGACCGGATACGAAGTCGCGGGAAACTGGTAGTCCGGCATAAACATTAAGGTCGCTCCGCATTTATATAGTTTTTTATTCACGTCGAAATATGTGTGTACCCAATACATCTTCTACACCTGCTTAAGGGAGTTACTAACGTCAATGACCTTGAGAATTTTGGTTTGAAAATTTCATTGATGACCTCGACAACAGTGAAAAGTGTGCCCGGAGCACCCATAATGCAGATTTTTCCAAATAATTAAGATCTAATCATTATATTAATACGTGAAGCAAAAACTTAGTACCCCTTTTTTACGAAAATTGCGCGGACGGAGGAGTATGAAATTTCCCACACTTATAGATTATATAGAGAAGGAGTGCAGAATGCTATTTTTTTTTTTAAATTATGCGTAAAACATACATTAAATCAATAAAAAAAAACATTACACACACTACCATGTATTTGACACAAACACGCATATATACTCTTTTGTTTATTGTTAAAGTCTGTGGTCAAATTGAGAATAGATTAATATTGTTTGTCTTTAATATTATTTGTCTATAGTCTTACTGAATGTCAAACATAACCAGCAAATCTTGAAAGTGTAGGTTGAATTTCGACCAATGGGCGACCACTCATCATCTCAGCCTATACTTGTCCACTGCTGAACATAGGCCTCCCCAATCGCTTTCCAGCGTAACCGCTCCGACGCCACCTGCATCCAACGACTTCCTGCGATTTTCACAAGATCGTCGGTCCATCTGGCAGGCGGTCGTCCCACGCTGCGCTTGCCAATACGTGGTCTCCACTCAAGAATCTTTCTGCCCCAACGCCCGTCCGATCTACGCGCTATGTGGCCCGCCCATTGCCACTTCAGCTTGCTAATCTTAACGGCTATGTCGGTGACCTTGGTTCTTCTACGAATCTCCTCATTCCTGATTCGATCGCGTAGAGAAACGCCGAGCATAGCTCTCTCCATAGCTCGCTGAGCAACTCTGAGCTTTTTTATGAGACCTATTGTAAGAGACCACGTCTCTGATCCATATATCATCACTGGTAACACACATTGACTAAAAACTTTAGTCTTAAGGCACTGAGGTATTTTGGATGAGAAGATGTTGCGCAATTTCCCGAACGCTGCCCAGCCGAGTTGGATTCGTCGATTGACCTCTCTCTCAAAGTTGGACCTACCTAACCGGACTACCTGTCCCAGGTAAATGTATTCGTCGACAACTTCAAGAGTAGAGTTCCCAACGGTGAGTGCGGTAGGTACGACATGGACGTTAGACATTATTTTCGTTTTGTCCATGTTCATTTTAAGACCCACTTGTTGAGATACTCTGTTGAGGTCACCGAGCATTCGTCCTAGATCTTCCAGCGACTCCGCCACGACCACAATGTCGTCGGCAAATCGAAGGTGAGTGATGTATTCGCCATTGATGTTGATGCCAAGTCCTTGCCATTCCAAGAGCTTGAAGGCGTCCTCTAAGGTGGCCGTAAACAGTTTCGGAGAAATGACGTCTCCCTGCCTTACTCCTCTTTTTATGGGGATCGCCTTCGTGCACTGCCCATGTACTCGGACTGACATGGTGGCGTTATTATACAAGCACTTCAACACTTCGATGTACCGATAGTCAATGCGGCATCGCTGGAGAGATCTAAGAACCGCCCAAGTCTCGATCGAATCGAAGGCTTTCTCATAGTCCACAAACGCCAAGCATAGTGGCCGATTATACTCCTCGGTCTTCTGTATAATCTGCTGCAGCGTATGTATGTGGTCTATGGTACTAAAGCCTTTCCGGAAACCGGCTTGTTCGGGAGGCTGGAAGTCATCAAGCCTGCGTTCGAGACGATTCGTGATGACTCTCGAAAACAACTTATAAACATGGCTCAGCAGTGTGATGGGCCTATAATTCTTCAGTAAAGTGTTATCAACTTTCTTGAAAAACAGTACCACCACACCCCTGTTCCATGCTTCCGGCGTTTTCTCTTCGAGCAAGACGGAATTAAACAGCCTCTGAAGGACTTTAAGTACCGGCGTTCCGCCCGCTTTCAGAAGCTCTGCGGTAATTCCGTCTTCGCCTGGCGCTTTGTTATTTTTGAGTTGTTTGAGAGCCATCTTAATCTCGTACAGGCTGATGTCCGGGATGTCTTCAGTGTAGTGTCGGGTTAGCTTGGCTCTTGGGTCTTTTACCAAGTCAACAACAGGTTCAGCTACTGAGGTGTACAACTGCCCATAGAACCTCTCTATCTCCCTGAGCACCTCTGACCTATTCGACGTTACATTTCCGTCCTCCGTCTTCAGCTTCGTCAACTGGCTTTGCCCAATAGACGCGTCTCTTGTGAACACTTTGGAGCCCTTGTTCTGTGCTATGGTCTCCTCAATACGCCTTGTATTGAAGGACCGTAAATCGTGTCGCAAGGACTTCAGTATCTGTCCATTGAGCTGCCTATAGGACTTAGCATCATCGGAGGTTTGGAGCGTCATGGAACGTCGCTCAGCCATGAGGTTTCGGGTGTAGTTGGATAGTTTTTGAGGTCTATTTTTACGGTGGGGCTTAAAATACTTGGACCCGACCGTATGGACAGTCTCTACCAGCCTGTTGTTGATTTCGTCCACTGATGCGCTGCTGTCTAGCAATTCGAAGCGGTTTGCCAATTCGAGTTGAAAGTTCTCGGGGTTTGGATATGTGCATTTGGAACGGAACGGATGTTTACGGGAGTGATAGCCTAGTGGTTAGATCGTTGGACTGCAAAATCAGAGGTCTCCTGTTCGAACCCAGGCGCGCACCTTTGTGAACAAGCCGCGGACGGCGGGAGTGGCTGAGTTAGGTTCGTAGTCGGCGGCGGCTACGATTAGGGAGTTCCGATGGTTAGACGAGTTCGCGAGGTATGTCTTTTCGAAAGCATGTGCGTATTAAAAATTAACTATCACTTGCTTTAACGGTAAAGGAAAACATCGTGAGAAAACCTGCATGCCTAAGAGTTTCTCGAAGGTGTGTGAAGTTCGCCAACCCGCACTGGGCCAGCGTGGTGGACTATGGCCTAAGTTTCTTGACAAGGCTATTATTATTATTATATTGACTTAAAAAAAAAAAAATTTGCTCCATACATTAAATTCATGACCTTTTCATCTTCATTTTATATATAAGTTAAATATATATAACGCGAGACCTCACACCCCAATTAGATAATTGCTTTACGAATTCTCTGTACGAATATCAATCTTCCAATTTTAAGGAGTTTTCTACAATTTTTTTAAGATCTTTGGTATCCAAATTAACCATAAAATTTAATAATTAATTAACTTTTGTATGCGTATAGCATAGGTGTGTGTAATAAAAACACATTTAAAATAGCCGTAATGCTTTGAATAATTATTAAATTTTGTTTAATACAGCGAACAGAAAAAGTAACAGAATTTTATGCAAATTAAAAAAAACTCACTTTAAAAATAGTTGGAATCAGTTGCCGATTTAGAACAAACTTCTTTTAGGTGATGCGTTAATTATATTTCTTATATCAAATACGCAGTACATACATCAACTATCTTCTGTAAATAAAGCCTATTTTCTAAAAAGGAGGAGGTTCTCAATTTGACTGTATGTTTTTTTTTTTTGTATGTTTGTTACGCGATCATTCCGCCAATTATGAATCGATTTTGAAAATTCTTTAGCATTGGGTTCAGTATAGCTCCAAGGTGGTCCCATTTTAATTTCGTCGATATTGGACCTTGGATTTGGAAGATACACCAGGGAACTCCTTAACGACAAACAATACGAGTGTGTAGATTGAGATATTATGGGCATTGCGTCAGTCCTATAGGGACCCTGCCATAAAACTAATCAGAATATTAACCGACTTCAAAAAAGGAGGAGGTCGACAATTCGTCTGTGTTTTTTTTTTATAACGGCTTTATCTATAAACTCATTTTGATGATTCTTTTTGCGTTGGGTTAGTATAGTTTCGAGGTGGTCCTATTTTAATGAAATCGGTATTGAACTTTGGACTTTGAAGATACATCAGGGGACTCCTTAACGGCGAACAGCACGAATGTATAGATTCCGTTATTATGGTTATTATATCAATCCTGTTGGTACCTTGCTGTACAACTCAGCAAAATAATATAATATAGGTATATAAATATTAGTTAGTAATTCAATTGTCACTTAAAATTGTAAAATAAAAATCTTTTTTAAAAGAAACCGACTTCAAAAAACAAGAAATAAATGTTAAAAGGATTTTTATTGGGAATTAGGATTAAGTTCTCCTTTAAGGAATATGCCTGCTTAAGATGCAACAATCTTTGTTTTCCTTCATTCATCTTACCATTATCACCTTATGCCTTTGGCCGCAGGTGGCCGCAACAGAACAGAAGACAATAATTGAAGAGGCGCAGCGGAATCGCGCCAAGAACTTGGTCACACCCTGGGTGCCGAGGTTCTTCCACCGGGATCTTCACACCATGCCACCAGAAGGTAACTTGGACACCAAGGTTCCAAAAGGAAAAGATTATTTACAAGCTTTAACTATTAATTCCTTTGTTGTGCGAGTTCCCACTGCCAAGCTGGAAACGTTCGTGAGTGAAGAGTTCTGGCCGAAGGGTGTCTCCCGGAGATTTTGTGGAAGACTACGAGACGCCTCTGTTTAATATACTATTATATGTGTGTTAGTCTGTAAGGTATATATTCTATAGGCCAGTATCTATATCATCACGCCAGATCCCTTGCGAGGTAGGCAGAGAGTACAGAGTTCCAATAGGTTCTTAGCTTACATACCTCTGGCTTCCACCACTCTCATAGTTCGTCACATACACGCTCGCCGGTTACGGAGACTCTTGACATGTCCTTCAGAGAAGACTCGATCTATTTGGTCGTGGTAAGATAGTCTAGATCTTCCCCGGTACCTACATCCTTCCACTTCGAGTTGTCTATCTGTTTTGTCATTCTTTCTTCTGACATTCTTTCTATATGCCTGAACCAACGGAGCATACCCTTTCTCATCTTTACACCGACACAAAGATAGTATCGGTACCATACCTACTCGCTTTCTAACTACGCTGTTGCGCATACGGGCAGTAAGTTGTATAAAAATATTTTTGTAAATTTCTCTTGTCTATCTATCTTTCTATATCATCACGCCAGATACCTTGCGAGGTAGGCAGGAAGAACAGAGTTCCTTTGTCTGAATTAAATATATTATTATTATTATAAGCGGCGGTAAATAATGCACATCGGCTAAAGAGGGAGATAATCAGCTACTTTCTGCTTCATAGAGCGTCGTCTCTGTCACTCTGTACATTATGTGACGTTTTTCAAACTCGAATAATATATTTTGTATAAATCATTTTAATTAAGCTACCACCGGATCGGAACGCGGCCTCCATTGAGAAGATCCGATAAGGGACTCGGCGGCCTTGTCTTTTTCATTTATTTATCTTACTATTTTTTCTATTTTATTGTGTCGATTGCGTCGCTGTTAGTGCTCCGTGTGACAGAGACGACGCTCTACGAAGCCGAAAGTAACCGATTATCTCCCTCTTTAGCCGATGTATGTTATATACCGCCGCTTACCGTATTTACCTCGCAATATACCGACGGACTATTTAGCGCAGTGGTTAAGAGCTTAAGCTGCTAAGCCGCGTGTCTAATAGGCGCGGGTTCGACTCCCGCACGGGACAAATCTTTATGTGACCCACAATCATTTGTTCCGGTCTGGGTATTTGTGTATGTGAATTTTCATGTTTGTAAACGCACCTACGGTACAGTAATAAATCCTAGAGTGGGGCTACGTTTATAATAATAATATAATATAATATAATAATATTAGCCCTGTTAAGAAACTGTGCCACCATTGGGCACGGGCCTCCTCTGAAACTGAGAGGGCTAAGGCCATAGTCCACCACGCTAGCCCAGTGCGGGTTGGCGAACTTCACACACCTTCGAGAAACTCTCAGGCATGCAGGTTTCCTCACGATGTTTTCCTTCACCGTTAAAGCAAGTGATAATTAATTTTTAATACGCACATGCTTTCGAAAATACAGAAGTGCGTGCCTGGGTTCAAACCCGAGACCTCCGACTTTGGGGTCTACGGTCTAACCACTAGGCTATCACTACTTATAATAATAATAAAAAATATTTGTTGAGTTTAAATGATTCAAGTTTAATTATTATTGTTACTTCCTTTAATCCTATCGAGTTGAAATTTTGACATGTAGATTCAGTTTTTTTTCAGACACACTAAAACCTCTTCCTGTGTCGTGGCTCCGTTTGCGAACATGACATTTGCATACACAAGTATCCAGACTGAAACAAATGGTTATGGTCACACAAAGATTTTTCCCGTGCGGGAATCGAACCCGCGACTATTGGGTACAGTAGGCGGAGCGATATAAGCTCTTAACCAATCGTCAATCGTCCGTCTAGTGACAGAGACGACGCTCTACCAAGCCGAAAGTAGCCGATTATCTCCCTCTTTAGCCGATGTGCATTATTTACCGCCGCTTATAATACACAGAGATTTGTTCTTAGCTGGGTTTGAACTCACGGCTACTCGATGCAGTGAGAGGTGCGACTTACGCTTTTACCACTAGACTTAAGTCGTTGTCAATTTAATATATATGTCTTTTTTACAGGCATTGTTGATCAAGGGTGGAAATACAACCATGTTAATACCGAGTAAGTGTTATTTTGAGTTTCTGATAAATTAATAATTTTAATATAAAAACAACACCGTCACGCCTTTATTCCCCAAGCGGGGGTGGCAGAGGTGTACTGAGTACACCCAGTTTGCGGTAACGATGTTTGATCCCATATAATAGGGGGCTAGCCTATTGCCATATACCGGGCACAATTCCAGACTCCGGACTCATACTGGGAAGTTTTTCGTTACAAAACCTTCATTTAGCTTACGCTGAGTGGTACCCCATTAGTACGGCTAATTTTATAAGTACATTTTATTTTCGTAATGTCGCTTTAATTTAATTTTTGTGGTGTACTTTTTAGCTGACTAATAAAATATCTTTTCTTTTTTTCTTTTCTTTCATTTGTCCGACCTAGGATTTGAACCCAGGACCTCGTGATCACCAAGCGATGCGCTTTGCCACTAGACCAACGAGGCAGTCAATTTAAAAGTACATTTTTAAAAACAAGCTTTTATAGGAAAACACATCAAAAATGCCTTGCTAAGTTGAGGAGTTCCTATGGATTCTTTCCGGCTCCATTACTATTGACACCATCCAGGTCTATAGTACTCGTCAAGACAAATCCAACGAGCCCAAACACGGCGGGGTTATATTGATTTATTAAGTATCATTGGCCACCATTCGGTTTCATTATTAGACCCTGAATACTATCTGGTTAAAAAGTACTTCTCATTACCAATCCAACAAGCCTAAACACGAAGGGGTTACGTTGTATAGTTCACATGTTCCTATAGCCTCCTTCTGACTTCATTGACAGAACAGCTCCACGGTACCATATTATTACATTGCCACCGACTTACGTATGCCAAATTTCAGCTCAATCGGATACCCGCAAGTGCTCGAAAAATAGATCACAAGATTTGTACCGGAAAGACATAAGAACATTGCGAGTTACATAAAAGCTTATTAAAATTACATACTGATGGCGAAATATAAGTGATACAACTCACAAATTTGATTAGTTTATTTAGCACTCTAATTTCATCACCCAACAACTCGATTTCTCGTGTTCCCATTTATTAGTTGGGTCTTTGTTGTTTCGCTTAACTAGCGATATGGTAAATCTGGAGTCTTCTTCTTCTTCTTCAGCCGAAAGACGTCCACTGCAGGACCAAGGCCTCCCCTAAAGACCGCCACAAAGACCGGCTTTGTGCTGTACGCATCCAACTTCTACCCGCGACCTTCACCAGGTCATCGGTCCATCTTGTAGGGGGCCTACCCACTCCACGTCTTCCGGTACGTGGTCGCCATTCGAGAACCTTTCTGCCCCAGCGGCCGTCAGTTCTACGAGCGATGTGCCCCGCCCACTGCCACTTAAGTTTAGCATTTCTGAGTGCTATGTCAGTGACTTTCGTCCTTCTGCGGATCTCCTCGTTTCTGATTCGATCCCGCAGGGTAACTCCAAGCATAGCTCTCTTCATCGCCCTTTGGGTGACCTTGAGCCTTCTTATGAGGCCCAACGTAAGCGACCATGTCTCAGAGCCGTAAGTCATCACTGGCAACACACACTGGTCAAAGACTTTTGTCTTGAGACACTGCGAAATTTTGGACGAGAAGATGTTACGTAGCTTCCCGAACGCCGCCCAACCGAGCTGGATTCGACGATTGACCTCTTTCTCGAAGTTGAACCTACCTAATTGGGTTCTTTGTCCCAGGTATATATAATCGTCAACAACTTCGAGCGTAGAGTCTCCAACCTTTATAGAAGTTGGTACTACATGGGCGTTTGACATGATCTTCGTCTTGTCCATGTTCATTTTAGGACCTACTTGTTGAGAGACTCTACGGAGGTCGTCGAGCATGGTACTGAGGTCTTCCAGGGTATCAGCCATGAGCACGATATCATCGGCAAATCGAAGGTGAGAGATGTACTCGCCGTTGATGTTGATACCTAGTCCTCTCCAGTCCAGAAGCTTGAAATCTGGAGTTAGCACCAAATAAAAACGGACTTTGTATCTGTTAGCGCTTCCCGCGCTGCGCCGATCAGCTGTTGATGAGACAGCCCGCAACCAACAGCCCAGCGCAATAGTCGTTTTTCCTATTTTTGATACACACTTCGCTTATTCCAAGTACCTCCTTTAGTGTTAAAGTCCGCGCATTCTTAATCATAAATATCCTCCAAGAATATCATATCACTATTCGCACCATATGGTCCTTCGAGCCGGATATGAACCAGCGACCTATTGATTTACAGTCTACTTTTACGATGACGTGCTGATACAGTAAATATATCATAACAGTAGAGCATTTACGACCCGGATTACGGATTACAGAGCGTAAATCAGTCGTGAATTTAGTTTCAAAAACTGATTATATAAAAGCGTGAGTTTTAGAACTTGATTTATGACTGATTCTCGTGAATTAGGGCCCTAGTATATAAGCGGGTACACCTCTACATTGAATAAATACTCAAACAATTTGATTCTTTTTCCAGTCCATGGCAACAGGAGGAAGTTATAGAGTACGAGGAGGACTTCGTGATCCGCACCCTGCGCGAAGGCCTAAGCCTGCCAGGGGCCAGGCCCGTGGAGCCCCGCCGGGAGCTCTCCAACCGGGCTTCTGACTCCGACTCCAGGGACGAACTAGCCAGGAGATCCAAGACTTCCACGTGAGTATGACAATCATATAGAGCTAGCAAATGGGGCCAGACGAGACATGTGTCATGGCTGCGATAACAGTTGTATCTTACATGCTTAGATGCCGTCCATAAGTTACGTCACACGAACTTCATGATTTTTGGAGTATGCCCTGGTGTAACACATTTGTGTGAGTAGCTCCTCTGGTGTGACATATT
The DNA here is from genome assembly GCA_905147815.2 of Phalera bucephala. Classification (NCBI taxonomy): domain Eukaryota; kingdom Metazoa; phylum Arthropoda; class Insecta; order Lepidoptera; family Notodontidae; genus Phalera; species Phalera bucephala. The sequence goes on along the minus strand of LR990637.1, from coordinate 7,370,293 downwards.
TGTGTGAGTATCTCCCATGAAGCAAATACGAAGAGGAGAGGGCCTAAGCTAACGAGCCTTGTGATTTCATAAAAGCATTGACGTCATCGTGGTGGGCGTGGCTTACCTCAGTTTGTCATCGCTACTCGCTCACACGTCCGCTCGAGTTCACATAGCTATGAAATATTATCCATATTTACTAAAAATAAAACCTTTAAAATGAAGTAATGTATCTTAACATGTCAAAATTACTTGTATCGACATTTTGATCTCACAAATAATATCAGATTGCACTTGTAAGTATATTTTCGTAATTTATTAGAAAGCTTTTATATTTAAAATGCGATCTACCGTAATATAATTGAACTTACAAGTAATACTGACATAGACGAACCGTTTAGTTGTGACCGGTCTCCGCCAGATGGCAAATACAAATGTGGGTTGGGCGTAACGCCCCTCTCGCCCTGTGCCACCCCGCGCAACGACACATTTCATTCTATAGAAAAATCTGTTTAGGTGTTACGACCGCCTGACGGCGGGTACAAATAAAACAAACAATTACAAAAAAATACAAATGTTTATTGTTATCAAGAAAAATATATTTAATTACGCAAACAATCCAGAAGGTTAGAATAAGTATCAATATTAAAATGGGGCGTGAATTCCCGGCACAGGGGAGTTTTCGGGTCCACAAAAAAACCTATGGGCGCTGGGGACTTATCTTTAGGCCGCTCGATCCCGTGACGCGTGGGGGGTCTTCGGTAACAGCCTCCACCGGCTAGGTGAGGAATCTGGAGGTGCCCTGTAGAAGGCCCTCAGCCGCCGAGGTCAGCGGGAGTCGACGGGCAGAAATGAGGCCTGCTGTCTCCCAAACCGTACTTGTCAACCCGTACGGTGGACCCCCAGTTTTCAAGGGGGTTGAAGAATGTTGCTAATTTAAACTTTTACTTTTTTTATTTTAATAAAGCACTGTTCGAACTGAACTGATTTGTTGTCGTGCGAGCTCTGGCGTCGGAAAAAGGGTTGTTCATGCGCGAACTCGTTTTTATATACTGCCCCCCAGAACGGCCTACTTCCTGCCTGGCAACAGTGCGCGCTCCCCAGATCTCTTGATCCTTCGTCTGAGACGAGGACAGAGATATAGAAAGAACGGCTCAACCGAAGCAAGGCACGCCCTAAACTATTGTCTGTTTTTTATAAAATTCTTGTGGGACTAAGTTAGCAATAACCGAACCGAGTGAGATAGGATCATTGTCCCGTTGTTCGCTATTGTATTATTTCTAGATCCTTCTATGTGGTGGGCGTTTCTTATTAGGTGTACTGGAAGGAATTTGATTTCCGGTGCCAACGAATACCTTATATGGTCATTATGATGCTATCACTAGTTAAGGCGCGCGGTTTCCATTCGATGTAACAACTAGTTATTTTGTTTGTCTGTGTGTAAAGATTTTTTATTTTTATTTTATATTTTTAAAACTATGTTACGACGTAACAATACCCCCTCTCCCAGAGAAAGGATTTTACGTAGTAAAATCCGCTGCGGTAAGCGTCCATGAAGGACAGAACTGCCCAGTAACTGTCTCACTTTCATACTTCCACTACCAAATACCTACCATGCGACCTAGCATACGACCTGTCATAGTTGTCTGAGGAAATTTATAATCAACAGACTGCCATACAAACAGAGTACAACCCTATTAAAAGATTGGACTCGAGAACAGTACTGCTTGACAAGAAGCGTCTAAGAGGAAGAATACTGAAACGTGAAACATTCGGACGAATCGGCACTGTGAAATACATTTGGTCTTTGATGAATTTGTTACAGTCACGACCCGCTGTAACGAGAAAATTAGTGTAGGCTTACTTAAAGAGTCACTACCCGCTCTATACGCGCAGAACGCAAAACAATAAGACGAATCAGACCTATACAAGAGGTCGCAACCCGCCATAAATGCGCAAAACGCAAAACAATAAACGAATAAGGCCCATACAAGGCTCATAATCCGCTATATCGCGCAAAACGCAAAAAAAAACAATCTCCCAACTAAACGTCAACTTTCGTGTAGGCTTATTTTAATTCATCAAAGACAACGTAGACAGAGACCGAAACGCAACAACTTTTTAATTTAAAATTATTGTAGACGAGAGAAAGAAAAAAAAAATTAACCAATATTCCGAAACACTATGTATCAAGGAAAACAAGAATCGAACCGTGGACGGTGACGACTATGATTAATATACGAACAATTGATTAAAACAAAATTAACTAAACTAAGCGGCATTGCGAGTATGTCTAGTCTTTAGCGAATTTGTTACAGTCACGACCCGCTGTAACGAAAAGAAAGCAGCAGACGAGTAGACCTATACCAAGAAACTGTCATACTCCGCTAAAAATTTGCAAAACGCAAATAAAACAAAACGTGTGTAGACCTATAAAGGAATCATACACACTAAAACAAAACTCCCAATCAAAACATCAAATTCGTGTAGGCTTGTTTTAATCCGCTAAAGACAAACATAATTAATTACTGAACGAAATAATGTTGAATTTAATATTTGCCGATACACGATAAAATAAAACGAATGCTAATATATCATAATAATGATTAGCAACCCTATAAAAAGGAAAAAACATTTTATGAGTCGAACCCACGAAACAGAACGAAAATGATAAGGTAAATTCAACGTGTATAACCCACGTGAATATAACAACATAATAAGTGACTTGATATGAGGATCAGAGACACTATAAAAGTATGACAACATACTACCAAAAAAATTAATTACGAAGGAGAGGAAACCGCGTTTGGCTACTTCATACGTGAGCTCCGGTTCAGTTAAATGTAAATATTTAATGGTACGGTCCATTTTTAAACAAAATTATTTTAAAAGAATTGACTAAGTTCAAGCTAATTCAAGTAAATATTTTTATTAAACACCTCAATTGAAGCTAAAATGGCTCAATATATTAAATAATATTTTGTGAGACAAATAATTGAAATTAAAATAGTGAACTGAAATACGCGACGGAATGTGACACGATTGTGGGCAATGTTAAAAAAAATAATTACAACGATTTAATATAATGTACGTAACCGCTATTATCTTTTCAGAGTATATAAAAAAAAAATTGCAAAACAATAAATAATTGCTACAATAAAAAAATGAATGCAATACATGCACCAATAAAAAATAAAATCTCTGAAAGGAAATGTCAATTACGCACAACCAAATGCAAAATACAAATGCTAAAAAAACATGAAATGTAATGCAATGTTATAAAAAAATTAAAAAAACGAAACAAAAATGTAGTAGACAAAATTATTGCCCACTGTGCAGTTCACGCATATGTGGGTAATCAGAGATGGTATTTGATTACCCGGCGGAGCCAGATGACAATAATCGGCTACTCGTTCCTCTTTAAAGAGAAACGGGTCGGTGGTACCACCCCGTTCAGCCTCGTCCGCAAAGGCTTACCACCTGGAATTGAAAAATACCGACACCACAATAGTACGAAAACTTCTCTGTGCTTTGCCCTTCAAACGTTGGCGCCACTTCAAACGTGGGGCCCGACGTGGGGCGCCACTTTGTTACGACCGCCTGACGGCGGGTACAAATAAAACAAACAATTACAAAAAAATACAATTGTTTATTGTTATCAAGAAAAATATATTTAATTACGCAAACAATCCAGAAGGTTAGAATAAGTATCAATATTAAAATGGGGCGTGAATTCCCGGCACAGGGGAGTTTTCGGGTCCACAAAAAAACCTATGGGCGCTGGGGACTTATCTTTAGGCCGCTCGATCCCGTGACGCGTGGGGGGTCTTCGGTAACAGCCTCCACCGGCTAGGTGAGGAATCTGGAGGTGCCCTGTAGAAGGCCCTCAGCCGCCGAGGTCAGCGGGAGTCGACGGGCAGAAATGAGGCCTGCTGTCTCCCAAACCGTACTTGTCAACCCGTACGGTGGACCCCCAGTTTTCAAGGGGGTTGAAGAATGTTGCTAATTTAAACTTTTACTTTTTTTATTTTAATAAAGCACTGTTCGAACTGAACTGATTTGTTGTCGTGCGAGCTCTGGCGTCGGAAAAAGGGTTGTTCATGCGCGAACTCGTTTTTATATACTGCCCCCCAGAACGGCCTACTTCCTGCCTGGCAACAGTGCGCGCTCCCCAGATCTCTTGATCCTTCGTCTGAGACGAGGACAGAGATATAGAAAGAACGGCTCAACCGAAGCAAGGCACGCCCTAAACTATTGTCTGTTTTTTATAAAATTCTTGTGGGACTAAGTTAGCAATAACCGAACCGAGTGAGATAGGATCATTGTCCCGTTGTTCGCTATTGTATTATTTCTAGATCCTTCTATGTGGTGGGCGTTTCTTATTAGGTGTACTGGAAGGAATTTGATTTCCGGTGCCAACGAATACCTTATATGGTCATTATGATGCTATCACTAGTTAAGGCGCGCGGTTTCCATTCGATGTAACAACTAGTTATTTTGTTTGTCTGTGTGTAAAGATTTTTTTATTTTTATTTTATATTTTTAAAACTATGTTACGACGTAACATAGGCCATCTCCCCTTCGTATTTGCTTCGTGGTATCTCCCCTGGTGTGACGTCATGTACTTTGCAAGCATGAACTCGCGCGGCTGCTACGTGCCAAAAAGTGATACAAATTTAAATCTTAATTATGTTTATAGAGATGGTAATATTTTCAAATTTTTCGTGCTGAAGTTTAGAGGTTTCTTTTTAAACGTAGCCCCACAATATTTATTCCTGTGTCGTGGGTGCGTTTACAAACATGAAAATTAACATACACGAATACCCGGACCGGAACAAATGATTGTGGATCACACAAAGATTTGTCCCGTGCGGGAATCGAACTCGCGGCTATTAGATACAGGGGGCTGAGCGGCTTAACCTCTTAAGCACTGCGCTAAATCGTCGGTCCGTAAAGTTTAAATACTCTTGTTTGTTATCAATGAAATTCCTGTGTCGTGGGTGCGTTTAGAAATACCGAAACAAATATTTGTGGGCCATTCAAAGATTTGTCCCGTGCGGGACTCGAATCCGCGGGAACCCGCGGAGTGTCTTAGACTCTGAACCACTGAACTAACCCATTCGTCTTTTTTATGGCGTCCTAGTCAGAGATGAGCAAATATAATCAGATAAATGATTAACCACCCCCGCTTGGGGAATATAGGCGTGATGGTGTATTAATGATTAACGATTACAATCAGCCGAAAGGCGCAGCTGGCCATACATAATGGAGTGCCTGCCCCAACGCTGTTATATGGCAGCGAGAGCTGGGTATGTAAGAAGGAGAATGAAAGTGGGATAAATGCGGTAGAAATGCGAGCTCTGCGGAAGATGTGCGGAGTGAAGCTGACCGACCGTATTCGCAACAGCGTAGTAAGAAAGCAAATAAGTATGAAAGAGAGTATCAGTGTAAAGATGAGAAATGGTATGCTCCGTTGGTTCGGGCATATAGAAAGAATGTCCGAAGAAAGAATGACAAAACTGATATACAATGCGAAAGTGGAAGGCGGTAGGTACCGGGGAAGACCTAGACTATCTTACCATGACCAAATAGACCGGGTCTTATCTGAAGGACAAGTCAGGAGTGTCCGTAACCGGCGAGCGTGTATGAGACGAACTATGAGAGTAGAGGAAGCCAGAGAGGTATGTAAGGAAAGAACCTGTTGGAACTCTGTACTCTCTCCCTACCCGCTAAGGGATCTGGCGTGATGATATAGATAGATAGAGATTACAATCACATTTTTCATCTACAACGATTACGGTAACACTTTTAATCTTAAATCATGATTGGATATAATCATTGATCTGATTACATTTTGCCCATCCCTGCTCCTAGTATGGCGTCTAGACGAAAATTTGACACTACAAAACTCGTTTCAATAAATGTATTGACGTTTAAACCAGACTAATTTTGACTTGTGAATAAGACTCTAATTACGGGCTGACAAAATTTTATACGCTTGAGAAAAGTTTTGCCCGATATAGCCCTGCCGCTTCCTGTTTAAATCATTTACGTAGAATCTTTAATTTATTGCGATATTTTGAACTGCATTTACAGATTTAAAAAAAATGTACAGTTGGCACAAACGTTTATTGATGCCAATTGATTCTGTTTATTAAGTATCGGTGTATTAAAACAAGATACACGGTCCCGTTCAAAAGTTACACTAAAGAACGTCCCCAAATCCATGTGAGTGGTTATAGTTATGATATAAACATAAATTAGGGCATATTGTACCTTACTCGTATCACTTAAAGTTGTATTTACATAGCAACAAAAAGCGAAGACAAAGCGAGTGGTCCGCACCCAAGAGAGAAAGAGACAGTTGCGAGCTCCTTACGATGTTATAAATGAACAATATAATTAATATAATAATATCAGCCTATACTGCCTACTGCTGGACATAGGCCTTCTCTCACAGATCGAGGTGAGAGAGATTAGGTCATACTCCACCACGCGGACCCAGTGCGGATTGGTAGAGGCAGGTTTGTGGCCACCTGCGGTTGGAACTTATCAAGCCGCCTTTAAGGCTTCCAACTCGGCGTAACGACTACCACATTAAGTGGTAGCCGGGACCAACGGCTTAACGTGCCTTCCGCAGCACGGAGACGCTCGAATATGAAAATACTACAAACAGTCCCCCATCTCGGGCCAACCGAGTCGAACGCTGCTTAACCTTGGTAATTGGTAAGAACACCGCGGTCGCACAGCGCTACGAGCGCCTCAAATTTATAATATAATTTATTAAAATGAACAAAATAATTGAAAAATGCATTATTTTAATGCGAATAATGACAACACAGTATATATTATACGGACGATTAAGCGCAGTGGTTAAGAGCTTAAGCCGCTCTGCCCACTGCATCTAATAGTCGCGGGTTCGAATACCGCACGGGACAAATCTTTGTGTGATCGACAATTATTTGTTCCGTCTGGGTATTCGTGTATGTGAATTTTCATGTTTGTAAACGCACCCACGACACAGGAATAAATCCTAATGTTGAGCTACGATTTTTTATAAAAAAAAATCATTACTGTGAAGTGATAGTTACTTGTAGGTACCGGGGAAGACCTATACTATTTTACCACGACCAAATATACCAAGTCTTATCTGAAGGGCAAGTCAAGAGTCTCCGTAACCGGCGAGCGTGTATGAGACGAACTATGAGAGTGGAGGAAGCCAGAGAGGTTTGTAAGGAAAGAACCTGTTGGAACTCTGTACTCTCTGCTACCCCGCGAGCGATCTGGCGTGTTAATATAGATAGATAGATGGTTACTTAAAATAAGTCACCCCATAATTATTTGTTATTTTTTTTGTATAATTCTTACAGTTTTTAATTGCCCAGCTCGGTATGTTCGTCGCGCAGTAAACAAGCGACTTAAAGCGGGACCCTGCTAATTTTGTAGTACCGCCCACTTTTATCTGCCTTCAAGGGGTGCCACTTTTCGTGCGGCGAGCGTGTATCTACCTATATTTGATCGCTGCTTATAAGGATTAAAAACTTCTATGAGTATAAATATGCAGTGATAGCCTAGTGGTTAGACCGCTGGACTGCAAAGCCAGAGGTTCCGGGTTCAAACCCAGGCACGCATCTGTCTTTTTCTCTCTCAAAGCTTCCTCTCTCAAAGCATTTGCATATTTAAAAAAAATATCACTTGCTTTAACGGTGAAGGAAAACCTCGTAAGGAAACCTGAATGCCTAAGAGTTTCTCGAAGGTGTGTGAAGTTCACCAACCCGCACTGGGCCAGCGTGGTGGACTATGGCTTAAGCCCTCTCAGTTTGAGAGGAGGCCCGTGCGGGGGACAGTTTCTTATCAGGGCTAATATTAGAATTATATATATTATTATCATTTATGAGTACCAATAGCCCATTTCTTGCTGACTACATTTTTCTAAAATTTATAATGCAGTTCATAATGTCGCCAAAAGTTAAGGATAGTCTCCTAAGACCGTTTTTCTGTAGCTACAACGGTTGAAGCAGCAGCCCCCCCCTCAGTACTGCCCCCTCTCTAAAATCCAACCCGTATACAAGGTAACATAATAAACGCAAGACCTCCGACACTCCGATTAGAGAATGGCTTCATAAATTCAAAACGAAAACAAAAGGTATACTCATATGTATTAATGGCTACTGAATTAAAAACCTCATAATCTAATACTTTTTGTGCAATATTGCGATTCCCCCGCTTTTCCGTTTAATAATAAATGCCTTAAGAGAATTTATGGGTGATTTGAAATCATACAAATTTTTTTCATTGCTGTTGCTTAGGGGCAAATCATGTATGGGCGCAGAACAATGTCCTTTCAAAGGTCTTTACCCTTTTTTTAAGCACTTTTATAACCCAATTAACAATGAAACTTGCACGTGTATGGGTGCGTGTTGAGAAATACGTTTTAGAAATGCATTCGAAACCTCCTTATTGCTATGAATCAAGAATAAATTTAGCTTGTTTAAAGCGCACTGAAGGAGCAGATGCATTTTTGCAAATTTAAAAAAAATTATGTTACATTAAAAATTGTTGGAATCAATTCAGTTACCGATTTAGAACAAACTACTTTCAGGTCTTGCGTTTATTATGTTACATCTTGTATTACATATATACATCATTGGATTAAAACAACCTTACGTGTCAATGTTTCTATATATCGACAGTATTAGCTGGTGTTAGTATTATATTTTTATGCTCATTGTATTATAATCTAGTATTAATAATCAATTATAATTCTCTTTCAGACGTACGCTAAAACAGACGCTACATGCCATAGACGCGGCACTTCGCGAACAAACTCTAGCCATAGAACGGTTATCGAGAAACGTTGAAAGCGTGAACGAGGCCCAAAGAGCCTCCTACAGACCCCAGAACGTAGGTCGGGTTCCCACCACTACCCATTCCTGGGACCTCTTTGGGGGGTTCGTCCTAGCGATGGTGTTACAAGCCTTACTAAATTGGGTATTCTACCAAAAATGACTGAGTTCTTAACGTTCAGTGTTGTCAGTTCTAAAAATTCCGCAGTGACGTGGTAGTTTTTTTTTGTTTTGTTTTTTTTTTAGATGTGTATTTTTAGGTTATATAATGTTATTTGGTGCGTGTGGGTTGGTGGGGAATTTTTTCCAGTACCTAAGGTCCCTTTCACCACCCTCGAGTGAAGTCTGAAGTAGATTAATCTGTATTGTACGAATTGCACCATCTTTCAGTGGGCCTATCCGACGGTTAAATAAGATTGTTTTAATTGCTGAGTATCACTAATCGAGAAGTAACTAACCAGCACTTTACACGAGGGTGGTGAACGAGGCTTTAAGTGATATAAGTCACTGAACATTTGCAATTTTTTAAATGGGTTGGAACCATAGAGATAGGATTTAAAAGCACTTTTTGTGGACACTTGGTACCATTTAGGTAACCAATTTAAAAATCTTTGTTCCTACATGGTTCGTGCTTCCTTTTTATTCAAAAAAGTATGGCTTGTCATTTTGACGTAGGCCCCACTCAAATTTATCGGTTGATATTGGGTGGTATGGTGACTGTGTTCTCGGGGATATTTTATTTGTTTTCAATTAATAATTAATGATAAAATAAAGTGTACAAGAGTAACTTACGATAGATATGCCCCTTTTCTTATAACAGACATGACGTAAGTGTAAGCAGGGCAATTATATAATCATGTTAACGCTCTCTCTATGCTTTAAGTGCCTATATGGTTTATTAAACCAAAATTATTAGCAACAAATTTAAACATTATTTTGACCGAGATCATAATCAAATCTGTTTATTTGCGAATGGGTTACAGTGGATTTTAAAATTACATTGGTCGTACGCCATATTCTGCCTTTAGGCATGCAAATATCATTAGGAATAATCCAAGAACTTACAGTTCCTAATAATTAAACAAACGTAATAATTGTTTCAGAGATGCGCAAATTGTAATCAAATTAATGATTAACCACCCCCTCTCTTGGGGAATATAGGCGTGGTGTTGTATTAATGATTAACGATTACAAGCACATTTGGTTATCTTCAAACGTTCCTATTACACTTTTAATATTGAATCATGATTGGGTTTGCGTTTAAAGAATCTATTCTCATAAAAACATTAAGTTCTTTAACAACGAGATACAATTTTTATAAATAGGTGATGCATTTTTTTGTGTCAGCGTTAGAGGTTACTTGACTATTAGTCAACTAAACATAAGTCCAGACCCTGTGAATTAATCAATGACTATTCACAGGGTCTGGACGTATGTTCTAAGTTTCTCGCGTACGTATCTCTCGTCTCGGACGTATCTTTTATATCATTTGGTAAGGTATTATATAGCTGACTGCCTCGTTGGTCTGGTGGCAAAGCGCATCGCTTTGTGATCACGAGCTCCTGGGTTCAAATCCTAGGTCGGACAAATGTAGTTATTCTAACGAAAAATTCCCAGTATGAGTCCGGAGTCTGGAATCGCCCCCTATTACATGGGACCTAACATCGTCGGCGAAACGTGGGTGTACTCAGTACACCTCTGCCACCCCCTCTGGGGAATAGAGGCGTGACGGTGTTTTTTTTTTTAATTATATACTTGTACTCCTTCAAACGTTAGTGACTTCTTTCCGTAATTGGTTCGTATATTGATAAGCGCAAATTTATTTCTGTTTCTCAAATCATAATTTGATATAGAGATAACTTTTTTATGTTATCATCAGAATCATGATTGAATATTACAAAATGCAATTGTAATCATTGATCTGATTACATCTTGCCTATCTCTAATTATATTAGACATTCTTGAAGTGAATAATGGAATTGATTCAAAGAAAAAGTGTAGAAGTGATTTCAAAATATGAAAATATTCAGTGGCTTGTAATTTTAATACATTTGAGGTAGTAAAGTGCCGGAAAAATACACAAAATGGATATACAATGCGAAAGTGGAAGGATGTAAGTACCGGGGAAGACCTAGACTACCTTACCATGACCAAAAATACCGAGTCTTTCTGAAGGACAAGTCAAGAGTCTCGGTAACGGGCGAGCTATGAGAGTGGAGGAAGCCAGAGAGGTATGTAAGGAAAAAACCTGTTGGAACTCTGTTGTCTCTGCCTACCCCGCAAGGGATCTGGCGTGATGATATAGATAGATAGAAAATGCCCATTGATTTTATCAAATTTAAGAGAAGGATAATTCCAATTTTATGATTTTAGAGGCGGTAAAATGTCAATTCTTTAATCAGTAAAACCACGGCCCTTATTCGATATGACTAAACACGGTGCGTAGTCGTATTCTGCATCATTAAAAGATCATTTCAAATTGATAGCTAGTACTGTCTGTCTACCTCGCGAGCAGTGTTGGGCAATTTTCAAACGTAGGATCAATCAGTTGAAAGGAAATTGCCGAAAATTGCCCCAGAACCAACAAACATTTGACCCATGCCATCATTATTTATCTATTTTATTAAAATAATGGCAAATATCCATATCTAACGGACAATTTGCAATCTAAAACGAATATTACAAAGTATTGTAAGTACTTATATCGAAGTCGTCGACATCTTTACTGAACGTCAACACACAATATAACCTTATATGTATTAATGGCTACTGAATTATAACCTCAAAATCTAATACTTTTTGTGCAATATTGCGGTTCCCCCGCTTGTCCGTTTAATAATAAATGCCTTAAAAGAATTTATGGGTGATTTGAAATCATATAAGTATTTTTTTATTGCTGTTGGTTCTGGGGCAAATTATGTATGGGCGCAGAACAATGCCCTTTCATTTGCAATTAATTTAATACCCCTGAGGTATTCCGGAATAACATTGACTTTTGGACGTCAAACGCCTCAGTCTCTTCCGTGATCATGGGAGTTGTAGAGCATTCGTAATGTCGGGCACTTTATAACCACAAATAAGCCGCGACGAAATCCGAAATAATTTTGATTGCAACTTTATTTTTTCACAATTTGTGTCGATATAAATATATTTGATAGGTCATTGAATCACACGTACTGTACCTACCTACCCCCACGTTCTAAGCTACCCAAAATTGATTAAAAAAATATATTATTATAGTTCTTGTTTCAAAAATAACGGTTATCAATTTTTAAATTTATGAAATTACTGTGTTGCCAGTGTATATATTATTATTTATAATTTAATTAATTAGTACATTTGTGTACCGACCAATATTTATAGTATGAATTGTCTATGTCACTTTGTGATTTATTATTGTTGAATATAGACGGCGGTAGTGCGTTTAGGTCTAGTTTTTTTCCCAAGTGGTTAGGTGCGCATTGTACACTTATGGTCCGCCGAAGTGTTTTTGATCCTTAATATGAAAGGGGGGCGATCTTATCGTCATTATTTAGGCAAATCATTATAAAAGTTTGAAACTGGTTTTTTTTTCTAGGTTTATTAGGTCGGACAAATGTAAAGTACATTTGTCCGACATCTATCAAAAACTTTCCAGAATCAGTCCGGAGTCCAGAATCATGGTATATGGCAATAGGCTCGCCCTCTATTACATGGGACCCAGCATCGTCGGCGAAAAGTGGGTGTACACTGTACACCTCTGCCATCGCCGCTTGGGAAATGTAGACGTGACGGTATATTGATATCGTAGATAGTAAGAATATTGTACATTTTTGATTCGCTTGCCTAATTTTTTTTTTCTGTTATATCCATAACCCAGTTGTGCAAGCTGGAATAGAACCCTCTACTTCAAGAATCCAATGTAAGCTTTCAGCCAATAGAAAAAAATATTAACTCTAACTGGTGTTGTAAAAATGAGCGCTAAATTCGAGCGTTTAGAGCTGAGTCGATGCTTACGAGAGTTGAAACTCACTAAGCACCGACTCGAAGGTTTTTACAACACTAACTCTAAGCACACTACCGCCATAGTTATGATGTTAATTATATCCCAGAACTAATTTACGAGATAAGTAAAAAATTTAAAGACATGATAATTTTGTGTGTGTATATTTAGTTGAACAAAATAAATTTTTTTGATGTGTTTAAAGCGCTATTATTCGTGCCGATTTATATTATTACATGAAGTAACTTCATTATAATGTTCGGAGTTATGCAGAGATTTGTATGCACCTTGAGATTGTGGAACTGAAAGTATGTAGGTTACCTGGGTTACTTATGTTACCTGGGGTATTTAAATTCCCTGAGTTAGCTTCAATATTTTGTTCGGATTTATGCAGGGATTTATATACACTTAAAGATTGTGGAACTATCTAGACATATATGGAGAATTGTTGTCGATTTTATATTCATGGCCATCTGTGGGTCACAGCTTTTGTAGCGATGTATAGGGGTCGGTATACTTCGCTATGGTGTGCTAATGATCTACGCTGTTGGCCGCGGGGCCTTTACAGCTTCACCGGACAAGAGGGCGAGCGTGCAAGCACTACGCTCGAGCCAGAAGGGCAAGGGGGGCTCAAGGAGGAACGGCCTCGGCTTGGGCAGTCGCTATGGGGGAGGGCGTATACTAGGTGTCTCGCCGTGGTGCTCTGCACCGGCCGGCGGGCCAGGGATTCTTCGAGCTCGCCGGCGAGGTCGGTGTCTGATCCTGTGTGCGGTATCTGTATCCGAAAGAACGGTCGGTGAGAACATACCGCGGACGGCGGTAGCGGCTGATAGGAGAGGAGATTCGTCGGACGGAACCAAACTTCTCGTAACGTTTTTTCGTTATGTTACGATTTCTACCTGTCAATTCCTACAACAAGCCGCGTTAAGGAACTTCTTTCCGATTACAGCGAATGCAATTTTATACAGTGAACCGTACTGTTTTGTGTACTTGGCGTTTATGTAATAATGATCAATTAGTGCACCTGTTTTACTTGGGGAAAATCCTGTATTGGACTTCCGCCAGAGAGGCTCGCGGGGCGTGTCGGATTCCTACCGACTAAAAGCCCCAGGGTGACCGACATCAGCACTTTGGAGGGGCTCCGGGATCTGTATGGAATGCACCGGTGCCATTCTTGTGCCGTGTTCTGAAGAGCCCGCCATCGGGGGAAGACTTGGTAATACGCTCCCCCCGCACTCACGTCGACGTGGGCCACACCACGCCGTGTACTCTTCGGGGTTGTTCGTTGAGGCCGCTCAGGGCCCCCGCTCCTCCCGTCCGCAAATCCGAAGGCCCCTGCTGATGGTGGTGCAGGGGGCGGAAATTGGTGCATCTTCAGCAGCTATACTCAACCTGCGGCCCGCCCAGCTCTAATAAGTGACCTGGCCTGGCTTAGTAGTCAAGTTGTCAACCACTTTAAATTTCGCGCGGATCCTGAGAAAGTGTGGGCGGCTGGAGTAAAATAGGTAGTGTTCACCTCTATCTATCTACATCATCACACCAGATCCCTTGCAGGGTAGGCAGAACGTGTAGAGATCCAACAGGTTCTTTCTTACAGATCTCTCTGGTTTCCTCCAATCTCATAGTTCGTCACATACATGCTCGCCGGTTACGGAGACTTGACTTGTCCTTCCGATAAGGCACGGTCTATTTGGTCATGGTAAGATAGTCTAGGTCATCCCCGGTACCTACATCCTGTCTCTTTCGTATTGTATAAATGTTTTGTCATTCTTTTTCTGACATTCTTTACATTACATTCTCATTGTTACAAAGAATAGTCTCCATTACATAAGAACTCAATGATACATTTTTTTGTTAAACTATGTATGAAAACGAATATGCCTAAGTCTTTCCATTTAAATAATAATACTTTTGTATTATATGCATACACATCTCCACATATCCTCTTTAAGGATCTCGATTGATTTGTATGCATATAAGTGTCATTATAGACGAAAATAATGTATATTGTAATAACATTGTAAGTATATTGAATTGTACTTTCTCAGTTAAATAATATTTCAGTTTAACTCAAATGCTATTCTGAGAATACCATTACTTGAAACTAGTCTGTCTAATGAAAGCTGAGAGTGATTTTTTAACGTTTCCATAAGCTGGCAATGCTGAGACTAATGTCACCTATTGTTTTATTGAACAGTAGACGTAGACGAACTGGTGTTGATACTCGCTGGATTTATTTTATTTTGTTATCTTATCATATCATAAAATTTTACATGATTTAAATTTAACACTTCTGAATGAGAAATCATTTTAGCACTGCATTGACGGATTGCACTGTATTTTATTTAAAAAATTAGGGACTTACAAGAAATTTAAATAATATTTGATAGCCGATAAGTATTAGGTTCTCGTATAAAAAACACCAAGGGCCTATAAATCATTAACACGAAAGAATGTAATATGTTAGAATGGTATAATTTGTATGTAACTACCTCCTTACTCCTTCTCCCTCATTCCTCTACTGTGTGTATATTGTGTTCCCTAAAACCATAAATTTATTCACACGAGTTTTGCTTATGCTCTACTGTTTATTTTAGTCATAAAAGGAGTCAAGTATCAAATCCATTTATTCCCAGTACATCCGAGGTCCCAAGACCCAATTTATTTAAATTTGCCGCCGTTTTTCACCCTAAGTTTCATTACACCAGAACATCAAAAGCATTGGGCTCGGGTAGAACTTAAGTTTATAATTAGCTGAAAGACGTCTAATGCAGGACTTAGCAATCCACGGCTCTGTGCTGTTCGAAGCCAGCTTTCATCCGTGCCCGTGATCTGCACCAGGTCATCGGTCCATGCCTGACTCGCTGATTATAACAAGCAAGTTTGGTGAATCGTCATTTCATCCGAAAGACTTCCAATGAAGGACAAGAGCCTCATTCTAAGATCACCAAGATGACCGGCTTCCAGCACGGCACGCAGCCAGCTTTCACCCGCAATCTTCGCCAGGCTATGGACCCATAGCCTTGCAAGCCTTGCTTGTTTATATTCGCTGACATCGGTCCATGTCTGTATTCGCTGATTAGCAAGCAAGTTTGGTGAATCATCATTTCATCCGAAACACTTCTAATGCAGGACTAAGCAATCCCCAAAGATCGCTGAGACGACCGGCTTCTGCATGCATCCAGCTTTCACCCGCGATTAACACCAGGTCCACGGTCCATGCTTATACTCTATCATCATCACGGCAGATCCCTTGCGGGGTTGGCACAGTTCTAGGAGGTACATAGTTCCTGTCAGAACTCTTGCTTCCTCCACTCTAATAGTTCGTCTCATACTCGCTCGCCGGTTACGGAGACTTGTGACTTGCCCTTTAGATACCTCGCTATACTTGCCTATACTCGCTGATTATATCAAGCAATTTTGGTGAATCATCGCTCTATCCGAGAGAATTCCAATCCTACGCAATCCCCAAAAGTCTTAGATAAGTAATAATAATTGTGTTGTTAATTTAAGTTTATGCGACTCAATCCAATTCCATCTCTAATAGATTGTGTAATAGTTATCTTTTGTGGAAAACGTCCCTTACAGTTAGTGTCCGACCGAAGCTTCGAGTGCGCCCACCTCCGCCCAAAAATACGGCCTTCGGCCAATCCTTAGTCTTCGGCCAAAATGGGCCAATGTTTTTCCCGAAGCCGAAGGTTTCCAGAAAGCACCGATATTGAACAATCTATTAGGATTTACGTCTTTCGAATGCTTTTAAGTAATTTAATATTATTCGAATCATCTCTTTAAATTAATACAGTCAACATGTTTTTTTTTTTAAATTCAGCCAATCATGAACAGAATTTCTTAGATTTATCAAACTTTTGGCTTGTGATGACCTGTCTTCGGCTGCGGCTTCATTCAGAAATCGATCTTCGGACGGACACTACTGCACTCACACTACTTGGACTAAGCAATCCGCAAAGATCGCCATGACGACCGGCTTCGGCACGCATCCAGCTTTTCTGCCTGCGACCTGCACCAGGTCATCGGTCGACCTTGTAAAGTCTGTCTATTCCACAATCCAGCTTTTAATATTTCGTATTTCAATTGCGAAAGCTATGAACATTATTTAGAACAAACTTGTACCTAGGTATATTGAAGATTTAATTTATCCATCATGCTTTATCCCCGAATATGTACTAGAAGTTGGAGTTGGAGATAGTACGCTGACATTTCACCTATTTAGGTATATATAGTCGAATGTAATAGTGCCACATATAAAAAAACATTGATTAATTGAGTTTGAACTCTAATTGTCAAATCTACAAAGCTTAATTTCCCGAGTTTTTGTCTTTTAGTTGAGTTATTATTCCAGCCAGCGATACATGTATAATCTTCGCAGTTCTTTTACTGTTAACAAGTAATCATCACTACAAACTATGAAAATATATACAAGGTGTAACATAATAAACGCAAGACCTCAAACACCCCGATTAGAGAATTGCTTCATAAAGACAAAACGAAAACCAAATTTTCAAATTTAAAGGTTTTTACCCTTTTTTAAAGCACTTTTATACCCCAATTAACAATGAAACTGTGAGTGTATGGGTGCGTTTTGAGAAATACATTTTAGGAATGCGTTTAGAATATTCTTCTTACTATGAATCAAGAATACATTTAATTTTTTATAGCGCACTGAAGGAGTAAAAGCATTTTTTGCAAATTTAAAAAAATGTAAAATACATTAAAACTTTGTTGGAATCGATTCATTTACCGAGTTAGAACAAACTACTTTCAGGTCTTGCGTTTATTATGTTACAGCTTGGAGTTCTCGAAAAACTAAAGGTCTAAACTCTGCTATAGTCGGTCACTTAACTGACACGTTTTTAATATATGATTTTGACAATATTTAAATAAGAACCAGTTTATATTGTATGTGAAATTGGTGTGAATATAATCATTAATTTTCTCGCGGTGTTGCCATTCTTTAAAAGTATTATTTTAAATTATTTTTTGTTGTAAATATTGTTGTTGTTTTTTTCATTTTACATTTATTTACTGAAGGCTTAAATGAGAATGGATGAAATATATTTAGTGTACTTGATAACTAAAACGGCGCAGTGCTGGATTACCAAGAAATTTGGTGATTCTAAGAAACAAACATGTTATGTTTATATAGTATTTGCTTATTTAGTATAGCGTTCGTGATGTTCCCACATTTCCTGAGTGCATGAAAGCGGTTTTTCGAAAATTACCTAAGTCATTGAGACACCCAAAAAGCAAATATGGAGGTGTCATTATTAAAGGACATTGTTCTGCGCCCACACATGATTTGCCCCGGAACCAACAGCAATGAAAAAATACTTGACTATGATTTCAAATCACCCATAAATTCTCTTAAGGCTTTTATTATTAAACAGGCAAGCGGGGGAATTGCAATATTGCACAAAAAGTATTCGATTTTGAGGTTATAATTCAGTAGCCTTTAATAAATATGAGGTTATATTGTGTTGACATTCAGTAAAGATGTCGGCGACTTCGATATAAGTACTCACAATACTTTGAAATATTCGTTTTAGATTGCAAATTGTCCGTTAGATACGGATATTTGCCATTATTTTAATGAAATAGATAAATAATGCTGGCATGGGTCAAATCTTTGTTGGTTCTGGGGCAATTTTCGATTATGTGATTTCCTATACCATCAAGTATGTCACTGGGCGGGGTAGCGCAGGATGAGAGGGCGTTACACCCTGCCCACCTGTGTTTGCTATCTAGTTGAGGATGACAGACTGACGTAAACCACGCCCACCGCGATGACGTCAGGGCCTAGTTGGAAGACACAGTGCACAGTGGTTAGGCCGGTTCTTCTATATATTTGCTTTGTGGTTACAACTGTATTATTAGTCTACAATTAAAATAAATACGATTTGGTATTGAATAATATTCAAAATATTAAATTTTTCAATATGTATGCGAGTGTACGATTGTTTAGATTGTTAGTTATTTTTGTTGTTTTATTCAGTAGAATATAATATTATTTTCAACATTACTTTTTGGTTTTTTATTTTATGATTATTTGTCCATTATTATTTTTCCTTGATAGTCTTATGGTATCGGTGTTGCGTGGGTCTATGTATTGAGTTATGTGCTAAAGAGGTTACTTTAAACAAAAAATTGCGCAAAACTTGATAACCGCGGAGTTAGCGGAGATGTTAGTGTTTCTATAGATAATACATACATTCCTTTGTTTCTGGAGTTGTTCAAACAGTATCCCAGTGTATGAAGGCATATTTTCAAAATGAAACTTAGCACTCGTACGCGTCACGTTGCATGCACCTGGGATAAAGGGATTTAAAGTGTATGCACTCTAACTTTTGCTATAAAAAATAGTTACATAATTTACATAACTCAATGTTTTGTGGTGTGAATGCCGATCTTAAAGTGGATTTCCACTGCGGGCGGAACAGACTCCGTTTACCTCGCAACAGTAAATTTCGAAGAAGTGCTTTCACCAAGAAAAACTTAAACAAAGTGCTGAGCGAGTAAAACAGACTCGCTCCTACTAGCAAATGGAGCGGACTCCGTACGGAGTCTGCTTTACTCGTTACAGTAAATTTCATAGTGGCGCTTTCACCGTCAAAGGGGTAAGCGCAACGGACCAACGAGTTAAAATTGCTGAAAACGAGTTCGCTGCGACACCGCGTTGCCGACGAGTCTCTAACGGACTCCGCTGCACGCACCACCCACCCGTCCGTCGCCTCCGCAACTCGCAATGACATTCAAACCTATTTTCCATTTAGTGCCCTTCGCTCATTTCTCGCTGTTGGCACTTGTGGCGCCATTTTTGTTAACAATGCTCCGTCTAGACATCCTCTGAGAATCGTAGTAAACCTGTATTCTTGGCGGTTCTGGAGTCCCTTATCACAGCCACACATGTTTGTTATTTAGTTTCTACCCCAAGAAAAAAGCGTACCTAAGACGCTTATTGTGAATCAGGCTATATTGTGGAATTGCTGGGCAAAGGCCTTTTCCCACAAATATGCTATAGGATGCTTGCAGGCCGATCATAAATATGGTTTCCGTGTTCGATAAATTAAGAATATATTAAAAATAAAGTGAAATTGTGAGCCCTGTTCTTGCTTATAATTTTAATAATATGAAAAAGCATTATATAGTATGTAAGTACGCTCGAGCCAGAAGGGCAAGGGGGCAACTAGCTCAAGAGCGCCTCAAGGAGGAACGGTCTCGGCTTGGGCAGTCGCTATGGGGTAGGGGTATAATTGATGTTTCGGCGTGGTGCTCTGCACCGGCCAGCGGGCAAGGGATTCTTCGACCTCGCCGGCGTGGTCGGTGTCTGATCCTGTGTGTGTTATCTCTATCCGACCGTACCATAAGTATGTTCAACTGTGGCGTATTTTGGCTGTCATTCTGTTTGTGATACCTAATCTAGTAGGTACGATTAATTTATCGACGCAACGAGAATGAAAATAGCAGTTGCATACATTTTGGTGTAATATAGCACATAGCATATTTGATTTGAAATCGCTTATTTTTGGCGAGTGTCGTCATCGTAATAGTTGATCCTGTCCAACTTTTGTGTGTTTTTATCCTTAATTTGACGGTAAGAACTAAACAGTATTGTGATAAAAACTGTTTATCTAAACGATAAATGTGATTGGAAGTGACTATGTTTAAATTAAATTAGCGTGCAAATTAGCATGCTAAGAGTGTGTTTGAGACTATTTCTAGTGGAATTTAACTAAATGGAAAACTGATTGAAAGTAAATTGAAACTCTTTCGAAGATTACTTTTAAGTAGATAAAGGAATTGCTAATAATTTATAATTTCTCCAAAAATGTATAAATTTAGAAAATAATATTATAATATACTTGCGTAAAAGATCATTTCAGCCATAATATTATAGTTAAATATTTGATTATTTGGGAGCAAACATAATGCTAACTAAATCGTAAGCTTTTTTGGGATAATGCTAACTTGTTATTATTGTGAAAAAATGGAATCGCAAGCTTTTTTGGGAATACATCTGTAATACTACACAGGCTTTAGAAGAACACTTATCTATTGATATATCTATATCATATCATCACGCCATATCCTTTTCAAGGTAGACAGAGAGTATAGTCCCAACGGGGCCGTAATTGGCTATAACCAACCAATCGGAACTATCACCAAATACACCGTGTCTTATCTGAAGGGCAAGTTAAGAGTCTCCGTAACCGGCGTGCGTGTATGACACGAACATTGTGAGTGGAAGATCCCTCGCGGGGTAGGCAGAGCATGGAGATCCAACTTATTAAACTATTTACCCATATTACCACGCTAGTTCCCTTGTAGGGTGTAGTATAGTTCCAACAGGTTCTTTCCTTACATACACCTCTCTGGCTTCCTCCACTCTCATAGTTCGTCTCATACAAGCTCGCCTGTTACGGAGACTATTGACTTGTTCTTCAGATAAGACTCGGTCTATTTGATCATGGTTAGATAGTCTAGGTCTTCCCCAGCACCTACATCCTTCCACTTTCGCATTGTATGTTGATAAATTTATTGATAAAAATTAAAACACAAAATTATTTTTGTTCCCAAATATGTATAGCTTGAAATTCTTGTATAAATTTCAATTTGTAAAGAAATCTAAATTATTTTTAAGCACGCGAATCTTTATATGATAATGAAATTTATTAAATATTACAAGTTATTGTTATTTTATTACTGATACTTATATTTCTTACCCCTGACGCAAAAAGATGAGTGTTGTAAGTTTAACGTGTGTATTTGATTATATTTGATTTTGATTTAGTTTTTTTTTTGTTTGAAAGGCGATATTTTTTAAATAAAAACATGTCACGCCTGTATTCTCCAAGCGGGGATGGTAAAGGTGTACTGAATACACCCACTTTTCGCCGACGATGTTAGGTCCCATGTAATAGGGACCGCGCCTATTGCCATATACCGGCGCAATTCCAGTTTGGGAAGTTTTCGTTATAAAACCTATATTTGTCCAACCTACGATTTGAACCCAGGACCTCGTGATCACAAAACGATGCGCTTTGCCACAAGACAAACGAGGCAAACAGTTTTTCAAATTTTTAATTTAATCGTTTTGCTTGTGTATGTATGTGTGTGAATGATCTACGCTCTTGGCCGCGGGGCCTTTACAGCTTCACCGGACAAGAAGTCAAGCGTGCAACCACTACGCTCGAGCCAGAAGAGCAAGGGGGCAACTAGCGCAAGGAGGTACGGCCTTGGCTTGGGCAGTCGCTATGGGGGAGAGCGTATACTAGGTGTCTCGCCGTGATGCTCTGTACCGGCCGGCGGGCAAGGGATTCTTCGACCTCGCCGGCGAGGTCAGTGTCTGATCCTGTGTGCGGTATCTGTATCCGAAAGAAGGGATGTAAGGGCATCGGGAGGATCAGTGAGAACATGCCGCGGACGGCGGGAGCGGCTGATAGGAGGGGAGTTAGGTTCGTAGTCGGCGGCAGCTACAATTAGCGGATTTCTATGATTGGACGCGTTCGCGAAATATCGGGTTGTCGCCTTTTTAATAAAGGCGCGAATAGGTTCGAGACCGAGATCGGAACGGAGATCGACGTTCCGTATGAACCACGGGCATACGCGTCTGCGATGGCGTGCCCGGTGGCGATCAGTTCCATCCAAAAAAAAGACGTAGCCCCACACTAGAATTTATTCCTGTGTCGTGAGTGCGTTTACAAACATGAAAATTTACATACACACATCTGATGGAAAAGTCAAGAGTCTCCGTAACCGGCGAGCGTGTATGAGACGAACTATGAGAGTGGAGGAAGCCAGAGAGGTATGTAAGGAAAGAACCTGTTGGAACTCTGTACTCTCTGCCTACCCCGCAAGGGATCTGGCGTGAGGTTATAGATAGATAGATAGATAAAAAATTTACATACACAAATACCCAGACCAAAATAAATAGTTGTGGATCACATAAAAATTTGTCCCGTGCGGGAATCGAACCCCGGGGGAATAACGGTTGATAGGAGGGGTGTCAAGTGGGGAGGTGGCGACGGCTACGATTAGGTGGTTTGCACCTAGTGGACGCAAGTGTTTGGCTCGAAAGCCAAACTGCACATTTATGAGTACTAGTGGCCGCCCATAGGTCGATATTCGACCTACTCTTTCATCGTTTGCTGGTTATGTTTGACATTCAGTAAGACTATGGACGACTTTTGGCGGGAAGTCGAAGAGTGATGTTGTCAATTTGTTTTAATTTCCAAAACTTGTGTTATTTCGACTAATAATGTGTAATGTTGGTGGAATATTAACCATTATGTGTTCTTAAATGTGCATGAGTGAAGGTAATTGTAACAAAGTGATAAAACATGCCTTTTCGACTTCCATCAAAACGGCTGTTGCAATTGGTATGTAAAGTATCCACTGCTTTACTATCCAGGGTGGGGTATTTCATTAATTTCATTATCATCGTGGTCATCAAATTCATCGGGGAGTCGAATTAATTTAAACAAACACGATCATATATCTCACTGGACATTGGCAAAATACACTTATAATTAGTGTGAAGCCATAACTTGAAGAAGAAGAAGAAGAAGACTATGGACAAATAAGATTAAAGACAAACATCAATTTGACGTGTATTGTGTCAAATATATGGTATTGTGTGTAATGTTCATTGATTTAATGGATTATATAGTAAATATTAGCCTTCTCCACTCCTTCTCTATATAAACTATAAGTGTGGGAAATTTCATACTCCTCCGTCCGCGCAATTTTCGTAAAAAGGGGTACAAAGTTTTTGCTTCACGTATTAATATAATGATACCCCTGGATGGGATAAAGACTTTGAGTCGTACCATCGGTAGACATTCGGTGAGTTTTGTTGTACGAAAACCTCAGAGCGTGAATTCTACTCACTCTTGTCCGTTTTATTTTAACTAACACGCAGGTAGCCCTTCTACGAGATATTTCTTTGTCGTGGGTGCGTTTACATACATGACATTCACATACAGAAACACCCAGACTGTAACTAATATTTATGGGTCACACGAAGTGTGAGAACAAACTATGAGAGTGGAGGAAACCAGAGAGGTATGTAAGGAAAGAACCTGTTGGAACTCTGTACTCTCTGCCTACCCCGCAAGGGATCCGGCGTGATGATATAGATAGATAGGAAGACGAAGTGCCCACCGGTGATCGAACCTACGACTACTAGATACAGTGAGCGTGTGCCACGCTAGATCTAGGCGTCGTCCCTTCATATGTATTTAGAAAATGTCTATGTGTTTGACCAAGCACAATATAAGTTTAAAAAAAATGGAGAATTAAACCCAAGAGAGAACTGAAAAGCTTTTATTTTGTAACAATTTTAAAAATATGTTTTCGTAGCAGTCGGTGCAGGATATTGGCCCCTCTGTCCGTTAAACCAATAATAACCCAAATTATGCATTTGCTCAGGCGTCCAATGGTAACGCTTCGGCAAAAATAGTGGTAATCTCCTTCTGGGTTCGCCAAAATCAGTTGCTACTATATCAATAATTTTATTTCCGCCTTGCAACACCATTTCATCATCATTTATATTTTTCCGTTTTTTATACTCCTCATCGGAAACGTCCTTTGCGCTAACAACTTCAAATCGTTTCGGTTTTCGTGACTTCTTATATTTTTTATACCTTATATATTCTTCGGAAGATACCGGTTTTTTGCGACGTTTAGTCGATTTTCTCATGTTGTAACCGCATCCATAACATTTAGGCGATTTTCTATTTGGATCGAAAGGCGTAGTTTTAACGAATACATATTTGAAATAATCATTGGGTTCTACAGTATATCGAAGTTTCATTTCTCTCAAATCATTAACACCGAGATCATCTATGGAGAAACTGTCATTGATATTAGCTCGATAATCGAAATCGTTTAGATCGATATAATCGTCTGAAATCTGCTTTTGGTTGTTGTTTTGATATTTCTTCTTATTATCGTGTATCAGATCAGATTTTTCTTTGCGAATTCTTTCAGATGATTTTTCTTTTCTTATATTTTCTATACATAATAATCTTTGGGTCTTAGTACCAAACATACTGCCGAAGTTTCTATAGCATTTATTTCTTTTAGTTTCAGCAATCATTTGGTCCTTTTGATATATGATGATGAGTTTTTCTATGATGTCCTGTGTGGGTGAGCGCTGTGTGGTCGATGGGTAGATTTTAAGATGGCGGCTGTGGTTAGTTTCTTCGCTTGACGAATCTTGACTCATATTGAATACATAAATCCGACATATTGCTGTTTTGACTGGAAATTATATAATGAATTAGTAACATAGAAAGAATGTCAATGGCATATAGTAAGAATATCAGAAGAAAGAATGACAACACAGACATACAATGCGAAAGTCAAAGGATGTAGGTACCGATGAAGACCTAAACTATCTTACCATGACCAAATCGAGCGTGTCTTATCTGAAGGGCAAGAGTCTTCGTAACCGGCGAGCGTGTATAAGACAAACTATGAGAGTGGAGGAAGCCAGAGAGGTTTGTAAGGAAAGAACCTGTTGGAACTACCAACCTAGCAAGGAATCTGGCCTTACGATATAGACAGATAGAAATTAGTAAAATATCGGTGGTTATTAATTATCTTTTTTTGACTTCTATCTTCCCTGATGGCACGTAATGATCTATCTATATCTCTATCTATATCATCACGCCAGATCCCTTACGGGGTAGGCAGAGAGTACAGAGTTCCAACAGGCTCTTGCCTTACATACCTCTCTGGCTTCCTCTACTCTCATATTTCGTCTCATACACGCTCGCCGGTTACGGGGACTCCTGACTTGTCCTTCAGATAAGACTCGGTTTATTTGGTAGTGGTAAGATAGTCTAGGTCTTCCCCGGTACCTGCATCCTTCCACTTTCACATTGTATATCTGTTTTGTCATTCTTTCCTCTGGCATTCTTTCTATATGCCTGAACCAACGGAGCATGCCGTTTCTCATCTTTACACCGATACTATCTTTCATACCTACTCGCTGTCTTACTACGCTGTTGCTAATGCGGTCGGTCAGCTTCACTCCGCACATCTTCCGCAGAGCTCGCATTTCTACCGCATTTATCCTACTTTCATTCTCCTTCTTACATACCCAGCTCTCGCTACCATATAACAGTGTTGGGACAAGAACTCCGTTATGTATGGCCAGCTGCGCCTTATGGCTTAAGTGCCGGCTCCCAAGTAGCTTTCCCATCGCTCCATTCACTCTGTTCCCTGCATTCACTCTTCTCTCTATGTCAGCGGTGTATTTCCCATCCTTACTGAAGGCGCATCCAAGATATACAAACTCATTCACTTGCTCCAGCACATCGTTCCCAACCACAATCCTTGCATTCGTTCTGGTTTCTTCCCGTTCAAAAACCATAATTTTGGTTTTCTTCACATTCAAATGTAAGCCATTTTTCATGCAGTCGTCTTTCATAACTGTGACTAGTGATTGCAGATCAGTGACTGTTGGCGCTATCAAAACCGCGTCATCTGCATATAGTAGATGATTTACAACTAGATCACTCATTTGTACACCTTCATTTATCGCTTTCAGTCTTTGAAGACTTCTATCTAAATATATTATAAACAGTCGAGCGGACAACACGCAACCCTGCTTGACGCCGATTTCAACGTCAAACCAGGGCGACATGTTACCACCCACCCGTACGCATGCCTTGCAGTCCACATAGGTGGACTGGACGGCCCGCAGCAGAGTGCCATTTATACCATACTCAGGCAAAATATCCCAAAGTTTCTTTCGCACAACTCTATCAAACGCCTTCTGTAGATCCACAAAACCGCAGAAAACCTTCCGGCCCTCTGCCAGATGCTTCTCTACGATGTTGCGAAGGGAGAAAACTTGATCCGAACATCCTCTTCCGGACCTGAAACCCCCTTGTGCCTCGCACAACATTCCATCGGACTTCTTCCATTCCATCGGCACGTAATGATAAGGCTGAATATGTCGCTCGCTGACTCAGTAATTAATAAAAGCCTATTCTCTCTGAAATAGGCTGAGGAGACAGAAGTTAGACCGAGTTCTAAACTGGTATGATTGGGCTAGACCCGCCCCCTGGTAAGGTAACTCTGCGCAACATGCTGGAACCGGACTGCGTCGCTTGGTGGCATGACTGAGGTCAAAGAATCCCTTGCCCGCCGGCCGGTGCTGAGCACCATGGCGAGACACCTACGCCCTCCCTCATAGCGAGTGCCTAAGCCAAGGCCGGTCCTCCTTGAGGCGTGCCTTTAGCTATGCCCTCTTGCCCTTCTGACTCGAGCATAGTGGTTGCACACTCGCCCTCGTGTCCGGTGTAGCTGTAAAGGCCCCGCGGCCAACAGCGTAGATTATTTACACACACACAAACAAATTTGCTGGGAGGGTGGTGACCAGCCACGGCCGTAGCCTACCACCGGCGAAGGTGCTGCTCGTTTAGCACTGCCCAGGGACCACGTGTAGGGGATCCAGAGTAAAACCTACGCGAGCGTCATCGGCCCTTACTATTAAAGAAACTGTCTCGTTAGTGTAATGTCTCCTAGGGCAGGTGGCGATCACGAAGCTCTCAGCTCGAATCTTAGACCAGTATCAACGACATACAGAGTCCTTTTAAAATGGACAGGAACAGGAAGCATAGATTGTTCTGTTTCGACATGTAGAACAGTAGCGCGTGCCTGTTCGCCAATTCGCGCACCCTCGCCGCACTGAACGCTCTCCTTGACGGCAGTCCTGGTTGTTTGTTATCTGTTTGCGGAAGCATGGAGTGATATTTTGTGTGTGTCTGTAGTATTGCGAGGGAATGAAATAAATCTATCTATCTATCTAAATCATCACTCTGAGTACAGAGTTCCAACAGGTTCATTCCTTACATCTCTGGCTTCCTCCACTCCCATAGGTCGTCTCATACACACTCGCCGGTTACGGAGACTCTTGACTAAAATATATGAGGGCGTATATTGCATTTTCATACTTTTAATTACACCGTCACGCCTCTATTCCCCAGAGGGGGTGGCAGAGGTGTACTGAGTACACCCACGTTTCGCCGACGATGTTAGGTCCCATGTAATAGGGGGCGAGCCTATTGCCATATACCGGGCACAATTCCACTTTTAATTATTTCCTTGTTTATATATTTTCTTTTATACTAACATAGATGGTGTACCTGCCATGTTAATAAGTAAATAAATAAATGGAAATGCCATTATCGGCCACCAATCCCAGACCGACCAAGTCGACCGCTGCTTAACTTTAATGATTACTAAGAATACCGCAGTCCCACAGTGCTCAAACAATACTTAACACACCTTATTTATAAATAAATGATTATTCAACCAAACTTACCGTAGATTAAAAACAAAAAATACAAAAACAACATATTTCCGTTTTATTCTTTACGAATTCAATTTTGTTCATAATTTCTCGGTTGTTGAGCATACATCGATCAATTATTCTATTCGCCAGCCGATTCTACACGCTCAAACTACGATATTGGACTTAATAAGTACTTTGTCAAAGCTAAATTGAAATTTGTTGATAATTAATTTTTATATTTATTGGGGAAAGGAAGGAAAAATGGACCATGCAGGCAAAAAGTCATAATTATGATTACACTAAAGTCATCGAGGTGATCGTAACGACCACGTAGGTGAAGCAGCGTTTGGATCGGTCGGTGTGAGATGGGTGACCGTTAGTCGCATTTTCATACAAGAGTGTGCTCCGGAAGGTACCTTAAGCCGTTGACACTGGTTACCGCTTAAGGTTTTGCCACATAGCCGACGCAGCGCGACGGGAGCGCTACGGTTGCGCGGCTTGGGGAGTTGTAATGCACTGAAATGTACGGGAGACGCCACACAGCGCAGCCCCGCTCGGCGCGGCTTGGGGAGTTGTAATGTACTGAAATGTACGGGAGACGCCACACAGCGCAGCCCCGCTCGGCGCGGCTTGGGGAGTTGTAATGTACTGAAATGTACGGGAGACGCCACACAGCGCAGCCCCGCTCGGCGCGGCTTGGGGAGTTGTAATGTACTGAAATGTACGGGAGACGCCACACAGCGCAGCCCCGCTCGGCGCGGCTTGGGGAGTTGTAATGTACTGAAATGTACGGGAGACGCCACACAGCGCAGCCCCGCTCGGCGCGGCTTGGGGAGTTGTAATGTACTGAAATGTACGGGAGACGCCACACAGCGCAGCCCCGCTCGGCGCGGCTTGGGGAGTTGTAATGTACTGAAATGTACGGGAGACGCCACACAGCGCAGCCCCGCTCGTCGCGGCTTGGGGAGTTGTAATGTACTGAAATGTACGGGAGACGCCACACAGCGCAGCCCCGCTCGGCGCGGCTTGGGGAGTTGTAATGTACTGAAATGTACGGGAGACGCCATACAGCGCAGCCCCGCTCGGCGCGACGGCAAACGTCACGACCGAGCGTAGACGAGCGCTTCTGTCACGATCCCGTCGCGCTCCGTCGGCTATTTGACCAAACCTTTAATGTGGTAGTTGTTAAGTCAATTTGGAAGCCTTATAAGCGGCTTGATAAGTTTCTAGCAGTAGGTAGTCACAAGCCTCCGTCCCCCGCACCGGAGGAGTATGACCTAATCTCTCTCACTGAGATTTGTGAGAGGCCTTTGCCCAGCAGTGAGACAGGCTCATATTATTATCCTTCCCGCTTGTTGTGACTAGCCCATACGGCCAAGACAATGTACATTACTACAAATTATGAACATAACTAAGGTTATTGGTAATCATATGGGCTAAAAGCAAACATATCTATTTTTAAGTAGTGTAGAATAATAGAATACAATGTATACAATGCGAAAGTGGAAGGATGTAGGTGCCGTGGAAGACCGAGACTATCTTACCATGACCAAATAGACCGTGTCTTATCTGAAGGACAAGTCAAGAGTCTCCGTAACCGGCGAGGGTGTATGAGAAGAACTACGAGAGTGGAGGAAGCCAGAGAGATATGTAAGAAAAGAATCTGTTGGAACTCTGTACTCTCTGCCTACCCCGCTAGGGACCTGGCGTGACGATATAGGTAGAATAATAGGGTAGGTACTCCGTCTATTATGTATTCCATAAATACCACGAGAAGACAAAACAATAGTAGGTATATAACAGATGAGTTGAGAAAGCCCCTGCTTTTTAGTCGTTTAAAAATTAAATAAATGTTTTGTGGCAGGACTTGTCAAAAGGAAAGATCTTCCAGCCAGACGGGTGTTGTGTCTGGCGGCCACTTCCCGAGATTGGTGGTGTGGTGTGTGAATGATCTACGCTGTTGGCCGCGGGGCCATTAAACTTTCACCGGACAAGAGGGCGAGCGTGCAACCACTACGCTCGAGCCATCGTGTGTGTGTGTGAATGATATATGCTGTTGGCCGCGGGGCCTTTACAGCTTAACTCGTGCCATTATTGCCAGGGGCTAGTATATATATGCACCGCGACGTACAAACCCTCATATCGCGTTCTAGACATGTATGGTGAATCGTCATCGATTTTATATTCGGCGCAATCTGTGGGTACTCATAGCTTTGTAGCCAGAGATGCGCAAAATGTAATCAGATTCATGATTAACCAGCTTGGGGAGTATAGTAATACATTTTGTAATTTTCAACGATTATGATTACACTTTTAATGTTGAATCATGATTCAATCAATCAGCCTATCGCAGTCCACTGCTGGACATAGGCCTCTCCTAACACGCGCCATTGCACACGGTCCTCCGCCTTCCGCATCTAGTCTGTCCCAGCGACCTTTTTGAGGTCGTCGGTCCATCTAGCTGGGGGCCGTCCTACCTTATGCTTACCAAGTCATAATCATGATTGAATATTACAAAATGCAATTGTAATCATTAATCTAATTAAATTGTGCCCATCTCTGTTTGTAGCTATGTATTAGGGGGTCGCTACAGTTGCTTTAACAAAAAGAGTATAATAGATTTAGGCTAAATCACTAAAGTCTTGATCGATGCTTAAATCGCAGGTGTCCGCTATTGAGCTCACTTTCCCCAACCTATTTCTTAGGTTCTAATAAGTTTTTGAATGAAATAGCAAAACTTACCTATCGTGATCAAATTGATTATCCAATGAACGAGTAAATTTGCGGGCAACCAGCTTCCAAACTAAGCTAAAGTTGTGTGTAAAATAATATTTATGTAAAGAGATATTTTAAAAACAAGCTTTCATAACAAACACATCTTATGACTTCCTTTCGGTCTCTTCACAACAAACAAGGGGACTATATGTTATACTTCTATCTATATCACCATGCCTGATCCCTTGCGGGTTAGGCAGAGAATACAGAGTTCCAACAGGTTATTTCCTTACATAACTCTCTGGCTTCCTCAACTCTCATAGTCCGTCTTATACACGGTCGCCGGTTGACTTGTCCTTTAGATAATACTCGGACAATTTGGTCGTGGTAAGATGGTCTAGGTCTTCCACGGTACCTACAACCTTCCACTTTCACATTGTATATCTATACCTGCTTCATATATGTTCTGTATCTGCTCCATGGTACCATATTATTGCATTGTCGCCAAATTTTCATACGAATGCCAAATTTCTGCTCAATACTCAATACGGATCTAAGCCGTAAGTACTTAAAAAATATAAATTTTAACCGACTTCAAAAATGAGGGGGTTCTCTGTTCGTGTACATACGTCATACATAGAATTCTTTTTATTAATTTATTTTTATTTTATTACTTGAGAAAACTTACAGCTAATACAGTGAGTAAGTACAGAACAATAAATAGGATAAGGCGATGTTTTTTGGGGCAGACTGGTTCTTGAGTGGAGACCGCGTGTCGGCAAACGTAGTGTAGGGCGCCCTGTAGCTAGGTTGGGCGACGATATTCGTAAGGCAGTGGGCAGGGATTGGAGGAGGAGAGCTGAAGATCGAGCTCAGTGGCGTGCCATGGGAGAGGCCTACGTCCAGCAGTGGGCTGACACGGGCTGATGATGATGATGATTTTTATGTTTTTTCACCGATATTTCCGTCAGATATGCACCTATTTTGATGATTATTTTTGCATTGGCTTCAGTATAGCTCCAAGGTGGTCCCTTAGATACTCCAGGGAACTCCTTATTGACAAAAATACAAATCTGTAGATTGAGTGAGATAAAGTATTGTGTTAATCGTATACCCTACCATATAACTAATCAGAATATTAACCGGATTCAAAAAAAGATGTTTACAATTCGTTTGTTGTTTTTAGTAAGTTATTTATGAACTGAATTTGATGATTATTTTAGTTTTGGGTTTAGTAAAGCTACGAGGTGGCCCCATTTTAATGAAATCGGTTTTGAAGCTTGGACAATGAAGATACACCACTCCTTAACGGCTACCAGCACGAATGTATAGATTCCGTTATTATGGGTATTATATCAATCCTGTAGGGACCTTACCGTAGGACTAAGCAGAATAATATAATATAGGTATAAACATATAAATAATAAATTTACTTATCACTTAAAATTGTAAAATAAATAACTTTCTTAAAAAACGGAAACCGACTTCAAACAGCAAAAAATAAATTATTGAAGTCGGTGCCAAGTAACCGACTGCACTAACCGGCACCGATTTCAAATATATATTTTTTGCTTTTTGAAGTCGGTTTTCCTTTATTAGAAAGGTGTTTTCTATCCTCGTGACTGCCTCGTTGGTCTGGTGGCAAAGCGCATCGCTTTGTGATCACGAGGTCCTGGGTTCAAATCCTGGGTCGGACAAATATAGTTTTTCTAACGAAAAATTCCCAGTATGAGTCCGGAGTCTGGAATTGTGCCCGGTATATGGCAATAGGCTCGCCCCCTATTACATGGGACCCAACATCGTCGGCGAAACGTGGGTGTACTCAGTACACCTCTGCCACCCCCTCTGGGGAATACAGGCGTGACGGCGTGACGCTGTTTTCTATCGATAAATTCGCAGTATTATTCCGGAGTCTGAAATTATGCCCCATATATGGCCAATAGGCTCGCTTCTTATTACCTAACCTAACCTAACCTCGTCGGCGAGAAGTGGTTGTACTATAACTTTGCCAAATACCAAAAGATGCGATTGGTGAAGTAATCACTTGGTTGAACTTCGCAAATGTTTCCGAAGGGCACGTAGGAAACACAATAAGCTAGAATCACGGGAGACACGTTTGAGGAAGCTTTAGTTGCGCTTACAGTTGCCAGGTCTATCTACAGAGCTGCGGTTGGAAAATCTAAAAGCGCTTTTTTTAATAGTGTAGTAGAAAAAATAGCTAGCGAAGGCCCTTGGTCTCTACGGTACCATGAGTTCAAAGCAAATCGATCAGTCGACTTAGCATACATACAAAACATCAAATTCATTCCCTTGGTATTGAAGAGACTACGAGTGTCTTGCTCAATACGTTAATCCCTGAGAACGATACGACAACCGATAGCGAACATCATAAGCAGATACGCGCGTGGGCGATAGAGCCAGGCCATCTTTCCCCTGCGTCTGATCTTCCATCTCGCGCGACGAATTCATGAACATTATCTGAGCTCTCCCTCTTAACAAAGCCGCCGATGAAGATAATGATATATTCGAACGTCGGGTGATTCAATTTGACAGGTTTTTATTGATGTATATCTGAGGGCATCTTCCATAAATAGTGGCGTCGTGGATTCAAACGTATTATTCTGAAAAACGGTGATATTCCTCATGATGACCCAAAGGCTTGACCAGTAACCTATCACCGACGCTCGGTAAGTTCTTAATGTCTTATATTCCCTCGCCTGTTACCGGGTGGATCAACAGTTAATCGGAAACAATTTGGATTACCATCGGGCAAATCGACTGTAGACGCAGCCCTAGCCGTTAGAACATCTATCAGCCCTACACATTTTTAATACGTTTTAGGCGTTTTCCTCGATATCTCTGGTGCATTGGACAACGCATGGTGGCCATTGCTTCTTCTTAAGCTGAAGGCTTGTGGATGTTTTAGAAACATCTACCTACCTTTTTAGTCGTACTTTTCAGTCAGGCTTGACTTAACTATAACTTGGTAACCTTGCAGTGTTGACGATGTGATGTCCTCAGGAGTCTGTGTTGAGTCCGTATCTGTGGAATTTAGGGCTTGATGATTTCCCCGAGATACCGCTGCGTGGTTGCATGTTAACCCGTTACGCTGACGATGGACTTCTACTCATAGAATGTAACACTAATTTCTCTAGCCGAGTCTGCAACTTATTTATAAATGGGCTGAAAGAACCCGCCTTACGTTCGCTTCTCAAAAAACATGCTAACTTCTATTAAAAGGGGATTAACAATCAGCGCCGCGTATTTAATTCATAAATTAAACAGTCAAAACACAAAAAATCGGTTTGTGATCTCGGTTTAGGTCTGGAGAGAAATTTATCATTCATTGAACATATAAAAGCTTTAGGCGAAAAAGCTAAACGAAACTTTTATGCCTTCAGAATATCAAGGTCAACTTGGGGCCTTCGTTTTAATACTCTTAAAACGTGTTTGGGCCGGCAAGAAAGTTAGTTATATTTTTGTGTAAAGCATACCGAACGGTCAGTAGAGAAGCCCTACCGGTATTTACAGGAGTTCTTCCAGTAGATCTTGAGGTTCAGAGACGCGCGTCAATGTCCTATTCCACTCGAGACGACTTGAACACCGAGTTGCTATTGCCTCGAGACCGTTGTAAAATCACTAGATTATTCAAACCGCAATCAATCTCCTATGAAGATCTTCTGACTAAATGGCATGACGAGATACAACAACAAAGGGACGTCACTTTTACCTGTTCTTTACATCCGTACGTGAGAACTTGGCTAGAGGTTGACGCGTTTGGCAAGGACGTGGCAACTTTAAGAGTACATTATTATTTTTTTAAAGTGGTACCTTCATCACTATGACAGTGTTCCGCGTCTAACTGCGAGTATGAACAATCAGTGCACCACCTGCTCTGGAAGTACAATCTCTAGTACAACGAGCGTACCAATATGTTAAACAACCTGCGAAATACCTCTGGCGTTATCTACTACACGAATTTTGTAGAAAATCGGGATTATTTCTGTACGTTCAAGCGTTTTTGTTATACCTTTTACTGGAATCAAACAGGCGGCTCCCAAATAGGACCTATTAATATTTTTTCGTGTCCGTGGTGCTTTATAACTGGGCTTATTTAGGTTGTGGTCTCCTTCTTTATGGCTGATGTGCCAACTTTTTGGGTCTCCCGCTTTGCTAGGAGGCTATTGCAATTTGATTTTTTCTACTCCTCCTGTTTTTATTTGTAACTAAATTTGTTTCGGGTTCCAAGACAATTAATGCGCTTCCCGGGACACCCCAAGGTTCAAACCTTGGCGTCATCTAAGGAGACGATTATAAAAGAAAAAAATATTTATTTTGTGCTCACACAACTAAACACAAAAGAACGAAATCAGTAACAAACGTAATTAACATGACAAAGAGTAACA
The DNA here is from genome assembly GCA_905147815.2 of Phalera bucephala. Lineage (NCBI taxonomy): Eukaryota > Metazoa > Arthropoda > Insecta > Lepidoptera > Notodontidae > Phalera > Phalera bucephala. The sequence goes on along the minus strand of LR990637.1, from coordinate 7,335,040 downwards.
ATAAAAAAGTAGAAATGCAAAGCAGTGATTGTGTGAGACCCAAAATTGGTCCCTGCCTCAGCTAATGCCGCAGCTGTATTATGCTGCAGCGCTGATCTTCCGGCAGCGCCATATTTCGGTAACATCACGGGCGGGCTCTTTCAGATATATGTATTAAAGTCTAAAACTACTGAGGCATATATATAAGAAGCGCTCGAGCAAACGAGGGGTTAACCAACTACAATTAAAATTAAAATTTTGCCCTGTGGAAACCTAATCATTCAAGAAATCTTTTCAAAAATATACATTTATTGCCTGTGGCCATTTTGTAGTTTTTTGTGTTTTTTTTTATTATTATAGATCCTGGCTTACAGGAGTTACAATGGTGGGAATGTGTGGCGGGCTTAGTCCTATTAAAAAAGTACACATTTGCCAACCCCGCTTGGGGAATACATGACGGTGTGTTTGTTTATTAATAACATTGGCATGGTCTTTTCAATCAAGAAAATGAAACACAATTTTACAATCGGAAAGTTTATTACAAAAGCGGATACAAAATTTTATACATTCTACATAGTAAGTCTTAAATAATATATGTATAATAGTTACACAAATATGTTGGTCTACCACTGTTTACGACAAGGATGCGAGAAGGATGTTACGGCTCGTGGATGACATTGACAGGGGGCGCTGGTGTGAAACTAGGGTTATCATTTAGTAAAATTTACCTACTGCTAGGGAAATATTTTAAACAGTTGGGTCCGTTATTAATAAAAAAAACATAACTTTGGTAAGGGACATTGTTCTGCGCCCATACATGATTTGCCCCAGAACCAACAGCAATGAAAAAATAATTGTATGATTTCAAATCACCCATAAATTCTTTGAAGGCATTTGTTATTAAACGGACAAGCGGGGGAATCGCAATATTGCACAATAAGTATAAGATTTTGAGATTATAATTCAGGACATATGAGGTAATATTATGTGTTGACATTCAGTAAAGATGTTGGCGACTTCGATATAAGTACTTACAATACTTTAAAATATTCGTTTTAGATTGAAAATTGTCCGTTAGATACGGATATTTGCCATTATTTTAATAAAATAGATAAATAATGATGGCATGGGTCAAATGTTTGTTGGTTCTGGGGCAATTTTCGACAATGTCCTCTGTACTCAACACAAACAGACAGTCAAAAAAGAGTCTTAATGAAAACATGGTAACGCAACTAGTTTCCTTGCAACCCACTCATAACATTGACGGACGTTATGACTTAGTCCAGTGGTCACTGGAGGCTGTTGGGGTATCAATGAATTAAAGATAACGTCTTGATGTCTAACGTGTATTTGGTTAACTGAGTTGTATTACATTCTGTGTAGCCCTTTATTGGTGGGGGGGGTCATACACTACAGGTCAATGTTTGTTAGTTCTGGGGAAATTTTCTGTCATTTCATAGCAAACGGCTACTCTGCGACTGATTTGAAGTGACATTTCACTTGATGTCAGTTATGCTTAATGTTAGTTCCGATTTTAACCGCGGGCCAAAACATCCTAGTGGGATTGTATGTTAACGTTTTCTAATTAGACTAAGGCCAAAATGAGATGCCCGTTTTGACGGATGAAATAGGGAAAGAGAAATGATATTTAATAAAACGGACAGTTTGTTCCAGTGTTTAAAAATCTAGACACTCCGCCCACTGGATCGAGGAGTCGCAGGTTCTCCAAAATTATTTGATTCGGTCTCGGTTTTGTGTATGTAAATTTTCACGTTTTAACGTACTCACGACAAAGGACTAGTGTAGGGCTACGTTTAAAAAAAAAGAAGACAACTTATCTTTTGTAGCAAAACTTAGAGTGTACTCTAGTTCATTTTGTGGCAGGTGCTGGCAACGTGACACCTTCGAGTGCTAAGATTTAATTCAAAAATATGCCTTCATATGTAAATATGCATTGAGATACTTGAAGAACATAAGATTCATATAGTTTTTTGAATAAAAACTATGAATACACAAACCGATAGTGTCCGACCGAAGTTTGGGCTTCGCCAAAAAGACTACTTTCGGCCAATCCTTTGGCTTCGGCCAAAAGAACTATTTTCGGCCAATACTTTGGCTTCGGCCAAAAATACTACTTGCGGCCAATTCTTTGGCTTCGGCCAAAAATACTACTTGCGGCCAATCCTTTGGCTTCGGCCAAAAATACTACTTTCGGCCAATCCTTTGGCTTCGGCCAAAAATACTACTTGCGGCCGATCCTTTGGCTTCGGCCAAAAATACTACTTGCGGCCAATCCTTTGGCTTCGGCCAAAAATACTACTTTCGGCCAATCCTTTGGCTTCGGCCAAAAATACTACTTGCGGCCAATCCTTTGGCTTCGGCCAAAAATACTACTTGCGGCCAATCCTTTGGCTTCGGCCAAAAATACTACTTGCGGCCGATCCTTTGGCTTCGGCCAAAAATACTACTTGCGGCCAATCCTTTGGCATCGGCCAAAAATACTACTTGCGGCCAATCCTTTGGCTTCGGCCAAAAATACTACTTGCGGCCAATCCTTTGGCTTCGGCCAAAAATACTACTTTCGGCCAATCCTTCGTTTATCGACTGCCTCGTTGGTCTAGTGGCAAAGCGCATCGGTTTGTGATCACGAGGTCCTGGGTTCAAATCCTAGGTCGGACATGTGTAGTTTTTCTAACGATAACTTCCCGGTATGAGTCCGTCGTCCGAGTATGAGTCTGGAATTGTGCCCGGTATATGGCAATATGCTCGCCCTTTTATTACATGGGACCTAACATCGTCGGCGAAACGTGGGTGTACTCAGTACACCTCTGCCACCCACGCTTGGGGAATATAGGCGTGACGGTGTTAAGTTTATTTAGTGAACATAACTTTTTAAGAATTTTGCTAATCATGAACCAAATTTCTTAGGGTTATTAAACCTTAAACTTCGGTTTCAGCTAAAGGTTTTGGCTTTGGCCGAAAATCGACTTTTGGTCGGACACTAGTTCCCGATAACTCCGCGGTCATCAATTTCGCGCCATTTTGTGTTTCAAGTAGCTTCTGTAGAACGCAATAAATAAATAATAATATTAGCCCCGTTAAGAAACTGTCCCACCGTTGGGCACGGGCCTCCTCTCAAACTGAGAGGGCTTAGGCCATAGTCCACCACGCTGGCCCAGTGCGGGTTGGCGAACTTCACACACCTTCGAGAAACTCTCAGGCATGCAGGTTTCCTGACGAGGTTTTTCTTCACCGTTAAAGCAAGTGATAATTAATTTTTAATACGCACATGCTTTCGAAAAGACACAGGTGCGTGCCTGGGTTTGAACCCGAGACCTCTGACTTTGCGGTCTAACCACTAGGCTATCACTGCTATTAGTACGAAATAAATATCAATGGTGTACCACAACTTATTGGGTATTGAAAAAACACCTTTTCGGAATTAGTTTTCAAGAAAGAATACAATATCCCCCTTTCAAAACATTTAGTTATTAAGTTCTATGTAATAAATACGCGACGTCAAACTCAAAATGGCACGCATTTTCATGACCGCGGGGTTTGTTGGTATGTGTGTATTTTATCTTATATACCTATACAAATAAAAGTTACTATTAAATTCTGTACTCTCTGCGTACCCCGCAAGGGATTTGGCGTGTTGATGTAGATAGACAAATCAAAATGAATGGCTAAATGTTGCTAAGCGCAAAACACGAAAACGGCAGGACCAATTAAGCATTTTTTTTAAATGTTCGTTGAAGTCCGAGGTAGGTTCGTATGAAGAGAAAAAATGTACGGGAAAACACATTTTTTTCCATTCAAACTGTTCCTAGATGTCAATCGATAAAAATAGAACAATCGATTCTTCCGATTTTTGTCGTGTGAAGTGAATCGATCTCAGACATCCTAAAATCGACTTTTGATTAATTGTCTTACTGTGTGGGTTTTTTTTAAATCTATACTCATGATCTATACCTATGGCAAGCGCAGCGTAGGACGACCGCCTGTCAGATGGACCGACGATCTTGTGAAAATCGCAGGAAGTCGTTGGATGCAGGTGGCATCGGACCGGTTACGCTGGAAAGCGATTGGGGAGGCCTATGTTCAGTAGTGGACAAGTATACGCTGAGATGATGATGATATCTTTGATAAAACTGTAACTGAGCTCAATATATGCGTGCGAAGCCGCGGGTAACAGCTAGTGAATAATATAATCTTATGTTTCTCGAGTTGTTCAAACAGTATTTCAGTGCACATGAAGGCATATTTGTTAAATCAAACTTAGCACTCGAAGGTGTCACGTTGCAAGCACCTGGAACAAACGGAACTAAAGTGTATGCACTCCAACTTTTGCTTCCCCTCCTATCAGCCGCTGCCGCGGTCCGCGGCATATTCTTACCGACTTTCCCGATGCCCTTACACCCCGTCTTTTGGATAAAGACACCGTACAGGATCAGACACCGACCACGCCGGCGAGCTCGAAGAATCCCTTGCCCGCCGGCCGGTGCAGAGCACCACGGCAAGACACCTAGTATATGCCCTCCCCCATAGCGACTGTCCAAGCCGAGGCCGTTCCTTGAGGCGCCTTTAAGGTAGTTGCCCCTTCACCCTTCAGGGTCGAGTGGTTGCACGCTCGCCCTCTTGTCCGGTAAAGCTGTAAAGGCCCCGCGGACAACAGCGCAGATCATTCACTCACGAACACACTAACTTTTCTAGAAAAAAAAAAAATACTAATCGTGGTTTCTTTAGTCCGTAGTATAAAATAACTAATGGTTGGAATAATGATTCAGTATCGAATTATTTTGTCACGCTCATACTTATTTCCTGCACTTGTAGAGTAAGTGAGATGAAATCATCAATCCTAAGCATACGTATGACAGGTGAAATTAATCATTCTAGCTACACAGGTCGGATTTAATTTTAGAATTACAAAAGTTTCCGTATAAAGTTTTTTTTTTCTTATGAATACTACAAAAATAGTCAAAATTACAATTTTTCAAGTTGGTCACACATGTCATGTAATTATATTATTTTAGTAATATTTTTTACTAAATTTCTGACAAAATTCTGTTAATAAAATTAATAGTAAGTACAAAACAGTTTTGATTGTTGAAGGTATGTTTATAGTCTTTCTAGGATCTTTTGGCTCGTGAATGACAATGACTGGAATGGTTTGGGGTTTTGGCGGGAAGTCGAAGAGTGATGTTGTCAATTTGTTTTAATTTCCAAAACTTGTGTTAATTCGACTAATAATGTGAAATGTTGGTGGAATATTAACCATTATGTGTTCTTATAAGTGCATGAGTGAAGGTAATTGTAACAAAGTGATAAAACGTGCCTTTTCGACTTCCCTCAAAACGGCCGTTGCAATTGGTATGTAAAGTATTCACCGCTTTATTATCCAGGGTGGGGTACTTCATCAATTTCATTATCATCGTTGTTATCAAATTCATCGGGGAGTCGAATTAATTTAAACAAACACGATTATATATCTCACTGGACACTGGCAAAATACACTTATAATTAGTGTGAAGCCATAACTTGAAGAAGAAGAAGACATTAGGGGCGTTGGTGTGAAATTAGTGTTGCCATTTTCCTACTTCCACGGAGTAGTTAAGTTCGCAAGGTTTTTACTACTTAAAAAAAAAGAACTTGCGTAAAAATCATAGCAAACGTCAACTTTGCGAGTGTCATTACTTGACATTTCACTTGATAACAGCGTTGATTCCGATTTTGGCCGCGAGCCAAAATATCCTTGAAGCACTGTACATTTTTTATTGAACACCGAACAATAATGTTACTAAATTAATTTTTATGTATACCAGTTAATATCAGCACTAGTTTAGTACAGTTCTACTACTAAACTAGATACTAAACTAGGGAAGTACTAAATACTAAGTAGGTACTTTAGTACTAAAATATAGGTACCCAGTAAGTACATGGTTATTCACAATTTTAATTACATACTTACATATATAATAATATCAAGTATTTTGTTTTAACAATGGACACATTCTTGTTTGAATTATAACTTAATGCTAATATTTTATCAGGGTTAAGGATTTTGGTAATGTTTTATTATAAAACAAACAATGACATTATCTCTATCCCGATGCCCTCACCTTCCTTCTTTCGAATATAAATACCGCACATACGATCGGACACTAATCTCGCCAGCGATCTCGAAGAATCCGCCGGCCGGTGCAGAGCACCACGGCGACACACAAGTTGTTACTGCACCAACTGCATACACATTCACACACACACACACAGACATACACTCACGCACGCACGCATGCACGCATACACGCATACACGCACGCACGTACGCACACATGCACGCACTCGCACACACATTTTTTCTTCGGTGGGAATGCAGATAATTGAAGATATGAGTGGTGTGCTGCAAGTCGAAGGAATATTACGCTGCCGCAAGTTTGCGCATAGAGCTTAATCAATGTTTTTTGAAAAAAAAATTGGGATGCTTATGGTTCTGAAAAAAAAATCTGCCTCGGAATTTCAAAGACGAATAAACTGGCGAAACTGACTAATAAAGCGAGCGCTCGACCATCTTTTTTGTCAGTTTTCGCTATAAAAACCGCCTACGAAGGAAGCTCTCAACAGTAATAGACACATAATTCGATATCACACGGCCATACACGCAACTTTTCCAACTCAGCGGAAACACTACACCTCTCTTCCTTCCTACCCTCGCTTTGGTGGATGCTTTAGGGGGCCATAGTTTAATAAAAAACGACTTTTATCAGTTACTAACACTATATACAGTCATGCCCCTGGTCCACCTTCGTTACCATTAACCATAAAGGTTACGGCCAAACCAAGGCGTCCAGCCGCGTCCGTGATGGCGTGCACGCTGGCGATCAAACTCAAACCGTTTTTTTTAAATAAGTATTATACCACCGGATCGGAACGCGGCCTCCACTGACGAGATCCGGCGAGAAACTCAGCGGGCTTGTCTTTTTTGTTTAATTCTCCATATATTTTTTTTCATCATTTTTTGTATAGATACATACATTTTCATATTATACAAAATCATTAATGCGATCCAGCTCCAGTGTGATGCTTTACGACTGAGATATAAGACTATTTTTTAAATAAATGCTATAATGAAAAGCCAGAGGATTCTGGGTGCAAGCAGCACCCGTTCACGAGTACGACTACTTGATCAGCCATCACCTCCCTCGACCATATTAGAGGCAAGCATAGACTTTTTAGTGAGCATGACCAATCCCAGACCCCAGAGTGCAGTCAGAAAAAGTCTACAAAAGGAGCAGTACTTCGAGCTCGTTTGGCACAACACGCTACGCTTTGACATTATTATCATCAGTTCCTGCAGTCGTATTTGTATTCGGGTTCACACCAACGCATCTAACGATCATAGGGAGATACTGATCGCCACCATGGATCTAGCTGGACGCGTTGGTTGGGCCGTACCTTAATCCATCTATCTATCTATCTATCTATAACCTCACGCCAGATCCCTTGCGGGGTAGGCAGAGAGTACAGAGTTCCAACAGGTTCTTTCCTTACATACCTCTCTGGCTTCCTCGACTCTCATAGTTCGTCTCATACACGCTCGCCGGTTACGGAGACTCTTGACTTTTCCATCAGATAAGACTCTGTTTATTTGGTCGTGGTAAGATAGTCTAGGTCTTCCCCGGTACCTGCATCCTTCCACTTTCACATTGTATATCTGTTTTGTCATTCTTTTCTCTGGCATTCTTTCTATATGCCCGAACCAACGGAGCATGCCCTTTCTCATCTTTACACCGATACTATCTTTCATACCTACTCGCTGTCTTACTATGCTGTTGCTAATGCGGTCGGTCAGCTTCACTCCGCACATCTTCCGCAGAGCTCGCATTTCTACCGCATTTATCCTACTTTCATTCTCCTTCTTACATACCCAGCTCTCGCTACCATATAACAGCGTTGGGACAAGAACTCCGTTATGTATGGCCAGCTGCGCCTTATGGCTTAAGTGCCGGCTCCCGAGTAGCTTTCCCATCGCGCCATTACCTCTGTTCCCTGCACTCACTCTTCTCTCTATGTCAGCGGTGTATTTCCCATCCTTACTGAAGGCGCATCCAAGATATACAAACTCATTCACTTGCTCCAGCACATCGTTACCAACCACAATCCTTACATTCGTAAAAAATAATACGTTACCACATCTCAATTAACACGTTAAGAGGCTACTTCTGCCTAATATCTTAGTTACCATGTTTATTAGCGCATTGAGATGCAGGCGGAACAGAAGCATTAAACGAATGACATTTATTTATGATTACCGTTCCTAAACGGTTAATCTTGCTACATAAATAAATTCTATTTTATCTGTGCGCAAATAACTTTGTGAAGTTTAGAGGTTATGGATTTGTATTGTCGAGGTATTTGTAGAATACGGAGTTTTGAATTATTGTATATTATTTAAAGCATGTTATGTTTGTTTTAACCCACATTTTTATATTTGACAGCAAATCAGAATAACTCTTGCGGTTGGATTTAATTAAGTATAGATTTGCTTACTGTCAGTGGAATTTTACAGATTTTTTCAAATATGATAAAATTCTATCCGAAGTAAGCAAATCTATCGTTGAATATTGAAACCGGCCGTAATTCGTAGTGAAGAATACCCTACCACGCACGACGTATCGATAGTCTATTCCGATAAAACTTACAAATTTTTTTTCACTCAACATTAAGACGTCGATTTATTGGTAACAGCATTTTCATTTCGATGTCTTCGGAAATACTGTCGCCTTCACATAACACATGTTATAGATTGCAATCACAACTTAAAAAAATGATAATGGTTTGTATAAAAAGGTTTAGTTTGATTGGAATAGACTTGTGTGCTTTGCTCGGCACGACCGCGCGACCTAGACTCCACACACGCGGGGTAAAATACATTTTTTGTTAAAAATATTATAATAAACTTGATTTTCCTCTGGATATTCTGCGAGAATACAAATCTACAGTATCTATAATTATATTTTTTATTTAATTTTTAATACTGTTTCTTTTACATATCCAACTTTAAGTAGAGCGGCCAAGTGATGGTTTTTTTTTAAAAAATATAGTAGGAAGTTATATAATTGTATAAATAGCACAACTGCGGTCTTAGCTCGAAAAGATTCACAGTTAGTGTGTGTTTCACGACTTAATATGCCATTTTATGCCACTTCAAAGGACATTGTTCTGCGCCCACGCATGATTTGCCCCAGAACCAACAGCAATGAAAAAATACTTGTATGATTTCAAATCACCCATTAATTCTCTTAAGGCATTTATTATTAAGTGGACAAGCGGGGGAATCGTAATATTGCACAGAAAGTATTAGATTTTGAGGTTATAATTCAGTAGCCATTAATACATATGAGGTTATATTGTGTGTTGACATTCAGTAAAGATGTCGGCGACTTCGATATAAGTACTTACAATATTTTGAAATATTCGTTTCAGATTGCAAATTGTCCGTTAGATACGGATATTTGCCATTATTTTAATAAAACAGATAAATAATGATGGCATGGGTCAAAAGTTTGTTGGTTCTGGGGCAATGTCCTTTACTCGATAAACATGAAAGTGGCAGCATACTTACTCACTTGCGTTTCGCTAACGTCAATCTTTTCGTGCTAACCTCTTCTAAACTCTTTTAAATCAGTTATGTCTCACTTTCTCTTTACAAAGTATTTATTGATTAAAAAGAGATATCTGTTTTTCTCATTCTGATACCAAAGAAAAAATGGTATTTAATATTTTTCTGGGATAAGAACTGTCGTCACGTGGTCGATCATCGATCGAACTATAGTGCGACAAGGATCTTTTAGCTCATGGATGACACTGAACGTCAAATGTCATATCACAACGCTTTTGCCGTCGTCAAGTCTTGGATCCAGCATAAAATATCCCATCGGGTCGAGCGGTAGAGGTAACTCGGCCCATATATACGCCAACTAAGATAAGACCTGGGTTATTTAATTCTAGTTTGAGCCGAGTGAGTTAAAGTATCGAAGTAAATTACTGTCACCCAAGCTGCGTTCAATGCTATCATATCGAGTGCAACTACCGATAGTAAAGTACTTTGGCGTCAAAAAGAGATGTGGATATACGCAGTTTATAGCTCTTTCTTTTTCACGGCAAAATAAGATTAAAATAATTTTGTTTAAGAGGTTACAGTAGCTCCCTACAACGGTCAATACTATTGATTGCAAACAATACAATCGACAGTATCAATAGTATTATTTTAAAACTACTAAGTGTCGATATTATTGATACGAAATAGCATCGATATTATCGATATGATTGTCTGCAATCAATATTGGCCGATCCGAATCGATACTATCGATATTGTATCGTTAGTTGACTTCTATTATTCAAGGTCAACTATCGATATGCAATCTATCCACAGTTTTAACTCCACCACGGGATCATAAACCTATCACGATATATTTACCAAGTCTTGAGCTCAGCATAAGAGAGTCCATTGGGTCGAAGTGCGCTTGAGGTAACTCGGCCCATATCCAACTAAGACTAAGTTATTCAATTCTAATGTGACCTGAGTGAGTTGAAGTATCGAAGGAGGTCACTGTCGGCGCGAGGTACCCATGCTGCATTCAATGCTATCGTATCGAGTGCTACTGACGCTCCTCGGTATTCGCCGAATAACTCTTTGAACTGAAACAATAATAACAACATTTAGCAGAACGAGATGCGTCATAAGGAGCGGGGATGACAGGATTGGGAGAGTCTCCGTAACCGGCGAGCGTGTATGAGACGAACTATGAGAGTGGAGGAAGCCAGAGAGGTCTGTAAGGAAAGAACTTGTTGGAACTCTGTACTCTCTGCCTACCCCGCAAGGGATCTGGCGTGATGATACAGATAGATAGATCAGAATTTCATTTTCCCGAAACAATATTATTATCATAAAAATATCCTCAAGGCAATTTTTATATTAGCTTTCCCGTGGTTTTTTGATGCACCACCCTTACATAATTGTATTTTATATATTTCTTAAATTTTTAATTGAGACGCTCGTAGCGCTGTGCGACCGCGGTGTTCTTACCGATCACCAAGGTTAAGCAGCGTTCGACTCGGTTGGCCCGAGATGGGTGACCGTTTGTGGCATTTTCATATTCGAGCGTCTCTGTGCTTCGGAAGGCACGTTAAGCCGTTGGTCCCGGCTACCACTTTATGTGGTAGTCGTTAAGCCTAGTTTTTTTTTTTTCTTTTTAAAAACGTAGTCCCACACTAGGATTTATTCCTGTGTCGTGGGTGCGTTTACAAACATGAAAATTCACAAACAAATACCCAGACCGGAACAAATAATTGTGGATCACACAAAGATTTGTCCCGTGCGGGAATCGAACCCGCGACTATTCGACACAGTGGGCGGAGCAGCTCAAGCTCTTAACCACTGCGCTAAATCGTCCGTCTATATATATATATATATATATATATATATATATATATATATATATATATATATATATATATATATATATATATATATATATATAGTCGTATAAATATTATTATATTATTATTATTTAATTGTTTGTCCTTAAGTGTTTTTTCTAAATAATTTTTCCCCATCATTCCCAAAAGATATCTAAACCGGCAACACTGAGTGGGCGTGGCCTGTCAGTCTTTTGACTTCCGTTCAAAAAACCGCCAACTAAGGGAGCGCCCGGTAGTGATAGTGTGGGAAGGGAGGTAGAGCGTAAGGGGCGCGTTTACACGGCTAACCTTCCCTCACGCGGAAGTGAGCAGTGTGTAAATTGGGTATACGATTTCCTCCACGTTCAAAAAGAAGGTCTGGTTCGTGCAGTATACATACCCTATAATAGTCGTATGGCTGGTAGAGGCAGCGGGCAGCAGCCTGCAGGGCAGCGGCGGGCAGGGTTGAGTGTGGCTGTAACACCCGCCATACTCCTGCAGCGCCACGCCACCTGGTGACCATCGTGTTTAACTCATTAACCATCCCAACAAGGCTAGCCCGGACGGTAAGACATTCCTCGGGACAAAATTTTGTCGACCCGTGATCCAAATCAAGATACAATAATTTTAATTTAACAAGACACACACACACACACACACACACACCGTCACGCCTCTATTCCCCAGAGGGGGTGGCAGAGGTGTACTGAGTACACCCACGTTTCGCCGACGATGTTAGGTCCCATGTAATAGGGGACGAGCCTATTGCCATATACCGGGCACAATTCCAGACTCCGGACTCATACTGTGAATTTTTTGTTAGAAAAACTACATTTGTCCGACCTAGGATTTGAACCCAGGACCTCGTGATCACAAAGCGATGCGCTTTGCCACCAGACCAACGAGGCAGTGATTTAAAAAGACCTTTTTAAAAACAAGCGTTTATCGCAAAAACACATCTTGATTAGTTGAGGAGTTTCCATGGCTTTCTTCCGACTCCATCGTCAGATCTTGGACATCATCCGGGTCTGAAGTACTCGTCGAGACAAATCCAATGAGCCCAAACACGGCGGGGTTATAATGAGTAGTTGGGTGGTTCCATGTTCACATGTTCCTATGGCTACCTTCCCACTTCATCATCACCAGCTCCATGGTACCATATTATTGCATTGTCATCGAACTTACATGTATGCAGATCAGCTCAATCAAATACCCGAAGGTGATTGAAAAATGTATCAAGATTTGAACCGGAAAGACAGACAGATATACGACCATTGCAAGTTCAATAAAAGATTGAAAAAAAAATCTTTTAAATGATGTAGATGAAGCAAAAAATAAATATTTGAAGTCGACGCCAAGTAACCGACTTTTTTTTTTTTTTTTTTTTTTTTTTTTTTTCGGGGGGAAATGCCTGCCGCATAATGCCACACCAGAGTAGGCTTGGTGTGGCAGTTATGTGGGGCTCGCACCCACTAAAACCCCCCGGTGTCCTTCGCTTGGCCGAGTGCTCTGTCGCAGGGGTCGCCTCGTGGGCATTTCGTCTGCGACAGGGCGGGCCTCGGTCTGAGTCTAGTGACGCAGACCACGTCTCTGGTTTGACTCCGTACGAAGCGCGCGTGACACGGCGCTTTCTCTACTTGGGCCTGCTGCTGGTCAGACGTCGGGGAGCCCTCCCCCGACGCCTGCAGGCCAATCTTCAAGGCGGGCGGAGGTCATTGCCGGCGTAAGCCCTGCGCCTCCGTCCGGCACGCCTTCTACGGGCGGGATTTGAGGATGTTTCCTCCCGCTCCCGCTCCGCCTCCTCCTTTGCTCCCATCACGGCCTCAGAAAAGGCGACAGTTGCCGCCCAGGCGCTCTCCCTCTCGACCATGGCCGAAATCACGCCCGAAAGCGAGAGCGCCCGTTCCCCCAATTCAGCAGCCAGTTGGAGCCGCTGCCCATCCCACGCCGGACACACCAACAGGGTGTGGGACGCCGTGTCTACTGGGGCCACACAGTGGTGGCACCCCTCCGTCTCCTCACGACCGATCCGACACAAGTACCGCCCGAAACATCCGTGCCCGGACAGCACCTGCGTCAGTCGGTACGTGAGCGCTCCATGCCGCCGCTCCAGCCATTCCCAGTAGACGGGAATCACCGCAGCAATGGTGGTATGTCCGGCGCTGGGATGCTCCAGCAGCTCGCGCCATTCTCTGTGGACGGCTCGTCGGAGCTCTCTCCGCCTGGCCTCCGCGACTCCAGGATCGGGATCGGCCTCCCTGCGCCAGCGGTACAACCTGGCGAGGGCCTTCGCCTCTAGATGCCACGGAGGCGTTCCAGCTAAAAGAGTAGCTGCTTCGAAGGCCATCGTGCGGTATCCACGGGTCACTCTAATGGCCAGCACGCGCTGCGGTCTACGTAGCAGCGCTATGCTGCCGGCCGTCAGGCATTCAGCCCAAACCGGAGCCCCATAAAGGGCTTGGGACCGCACGACTCCTACGTATAGCCGCCTACATGGCGCCATCGGACCGCCAAGATTCGGCAGCAATCGTGCCAGGGCCCCCGCCGTCTTCAGCAGCTTGGGAGCAGCGTCTTTGAAATGGGCCTCGAAGGTCCAGCGGCTGTCCAGCAGCAAGCCCAGGTAGCGCAGGTGCCTGCTAATGTTTATGTTGACCCCCCCAACCACTATGCGGGTGTTCGGAGGGGGCGCATTCCTGGGCCCGTGGAAGCAGACGGCCTCCGTCTTGTGCAAGGCCACGTTGAGGCCCAGCCGGCGAATTCGCCCTACGACTTGCGATACCCCCGCCGTCGCGAGCATTGTCGCGCCCCTATGCGACTTCGCCCTCGCAGTGACAAGGGTGTCATCTGCGTAGCATGTCACCGCCACTCCTGGCAGCAACGCACCACGCAGCACCCAGTCGTATGCGATGTTCCACAAGAGTGGCCCCAAGACCGACCCCTGTGGAACACCACACACCACGTCCCTCTCGAGCCAGCACTCCCGGCCAGGGTAGGTCACTCGTCTACCAGCGAGGTAGTCTGCCACCGTGCGGCGGAGGTAGTGCGGGACTCCATGGTAGCCCAGGGCCGCCAAGATCGTACCATGGGGGATGGAGTTAAAGGCGTTGACGATGTCTAATGACACCGCCAACAACACCCCCCCGCGAGATGTTGCCTCCGCCGCCATTGCCCGCACTCGCTGGATCGCGTCTATGGTGGACCTACCCCTTCGGAAACCGAATTGGCTCTCGTGCAGGTCCGGCCCCCTTCTCGTAAGGTGCTCGACGAGTCTGTCCACTATTACCCTTTCAAAGAGTTTACAGACCTCGTCGAGCAACACCAGTGGGCGGTATGCGGATGGCGAGTCCGTTGGGCGCCCCTCCTTCTTGGTGAGTACCAGTTTGCCGGTTTTCCACAGCTGCGGAAACCGGCCCTGGTTGAGGCACTCAGTGAAGAGCGCCCTCAGTCGGGGGCCGAGTGCGCCAAGGGACATGGCCCACACGCGGCCCGGAACTCCATCAGGTCCTGGTGCTACCTTCCTAGCTTGCAGTCTGTGGGTCGCGACGTCCATCTCCGTCTGCGACACCGCAAGTATGGCATCGTCGTGCAGTGGCTCACCAGGCAGATAGAGCCCCACCGGTAGCGTGTGCTCGGCTCCTTCTGGGAACAAAGTCGCCAGCACCTCCAGCAGCAGCTGAGGCTCCATTACCTGCGTCAGGGGGGGCGTCCACGGGCGCATTTTGTTGCGCACCATCCGGTACGGGCGCCCCCACGGATCAGCATCCAGTGTTGCAAGCAGACCTTCTCGGGCCTGGTCTTTGGCCCGCAGAATGGCGTCCTGCAAAACCCATTTCGCTGCCCTATATGCGGCATAGAGCCGCCCCTCCCGAGCAGCCGAGCCAATAGCCGTGTTTCGGCTACTCCACCCACGGTACCTGGTGTACTGGCGGCGCGCCGCCACGCAGGCGCAGCGAAGCTGCGCGATAGCCGGCGACCACCAGTACACTTGTCGTCTACGAGCCGCTCTACGCCGCACACGAGGCATGGCAGCGTCACAAATGGCGGACATGGCTCCGCGGAACCATTCAGCCTCCCGGTCAACGTTGAGCCAAGTAACCGACTGCACTAACCGGTACAGACTTCAAATATTTATTTTTCGCTCTTTGAGTAGGTTTTATATTTCTTTTTTTTTTTAAAGATTTTTGTTTTACAATTTTAGTGACAATTGAATTATTTACTAATATTTATATACCTATATTATATTATTTTGCTGAGTTGTACAGCAAGGTACCCACAGGATTGATATAATAACCGTAATAACGGAATCTATATATTCGTGCTGTTCCCCGTTAAGGAGTCCCCTGGTGTATCTTCAAAGTCCAAAGTTCAATACCCATTACATTAAAATGGGACCATCTCGAAACTATACTAAACCTAACGCAAAAAGAATCATCAAAATCAGTTCATAAATAAAGACGTTATAAAAAAAAACAGACGAATTGTCGACCTCCTCCATTTTTTAAGTCGGTTAATATTCTGATTAGTTCTATGGCAGGGTACCTATAGGATTGAAGTAATACCCGTAATATCTTAATCTACGCATTCGTATTGTTTGTCGTTAAGGAGTTCCCTGGTGTATCTTCCACATCCAAGGTTCAATACCGATGAAATTAAAATGGGACCACCTTGGAGCTATACTGAACCCAATGCTATAATAAATTTTTAAAATCGATTCATAATTGGCGGAATGATCGTGTAACATACATACAAAAAAAACATGCAATCGAATTGAGAGCCTCCTCCTTATTAGAAGTCTGTTAAAAACAGATTTTTTTTTTGTTTTCTTTATATCTAAATAACTGGAGAAATTCCATTGAGCTTAGCCCAACAGTGCCTATTACTAAAATGTGTGTGACACACTTACCGGCAGGCCGCCGAGCATACGGCGGTGACCCATGTCCGCCACTCGCGCCCTCTCTCGGCTTCCCGAGACATCACTGTCGCGGCAAACCTGCATTATACAGACAATTTTAACGATTGCCACGTTGGTCTAGTAGCACAGCGCATCGCTTTGTGATCACGAGGTCCTGGGTGCAAATCCTAGGTCGGACAAGTGTAGTTTTTCTAACGAAAACTTCCCAGTACGAGTCCGGAGTCTGGAATTGTGCCCGGTATATGGCAATAGGTTCGCCCCTATTACATGGGACCTAACATCGTCGGCGAAACGTGGGTGTACTCAGTACACCTCTGCCACCCCCGCTTGGGGAATACAGGAGTGACGGCGTTCTTTTTCTTATTTTAACTATCATTTTTATATATCCCACCTTCAAAACGGTATAGACTTATCCCAAAAATTTAAAAAATTGAGTTATGGTCATAGATGGCAATTAAAAATCGTGTAACATACATACAGGTAAAAGGTACTCTCTATCAGGCGAATATTAAAACAGCGGCGTTCTTTTTTTTTTCTTCTTTCGTGGCATTGCGTTTACATTATGCCGTTGTACAAAGTTAACGAATATTCGTTCCTAAATGAATTCAATTCCCCAATGAACTTGATGACTTAGATGATAATGAAATTGATGAAGTGCCCAACCCTGGATAGTAAAGTGATGGATACTTTACATACCAATTACGACGGCCGTTTTGAGGCGAATCGAAAAGGCACGTTTTATTACTTTGTTTCAATTACCTTCACTCATGCACATATAGGAATACACAATGGTTAATATTCCACCAACATTACACATTATAATTCGAAATAACACAAGTTTTGGAAATTAAAACAAATTGACAACATCACTCTTCGATTACCCGCCAAAAAACCCAGCGGCGTTCTTATAGTAGAATTAAGAAAAATGATACTTCGGTCTCTTTCACTTTCCCTCCCTCTACCCGCGTCGCTCGGTTCTGAAGGGACGCGATTAGTTTTCCAAAAACTTGATTTCTTGAGATAAGTCACTACTGTTCTGAAGGTGCAATATGTAAATGAACACGTTGTTGGCTAAGGGGTTTTTACAGCTTCACCGGTGACGAGGGCGAGCGTTTGTTATGCTTTGATGCAAATACTACAGAACGGATTTTGATGAAACTTTTCAGTAATATTGCTTACATATACATAACCTATCTATCCATCTATATCATCACGCCACATCCTTTGCAGGGTAGACAGAGAGTACAGCGTCCCAACAGGTTCTTTCCTTACATACCTTTCCAGCTTCCTCCACTCTCATAGTTCGTCTCATATACGCTCGCCGGTTACGGAGACTCTTGACTATATACATAACACTATCAGAATCATGGTTCCAGAAATATTTCAAACTTATTATAATTAGAGCTCAACTTCATTACTACATTCTTTCATACCTACACGCTTTCTTACAACGCTGTTCCGAATACGGTCAGTCAGCTTGACTCCGCAGGGCTCGCATTTCCACCGCATTTATCCTGCTTTCATTCTCCTCGCTGCCATATAACAGCTTTGGGACAAGCACTCCGTTATGTATGGCCAGCTGCGCCTTTTGGCTTAAGTGCCGGCTCCCAAGTAACTTTCCCATTGCACCATTCACTCTGTTTCCTGCACTAACTCTTCTCTCTATGTCAGCGGTGTATTTTCCATACTTACTGAATGCGCATCCAAGACATACAAACTAATTTCTTTTCTCCAGCACATCGTTACCAACCACAATCCTTGCATTCGTTCTGGTTTCTTCCCGTTCAAAAACCATAATTTTAGTTTTCTTCACATTGAATTCATTACATTAGCATAATACTATAGTTTATGTATTATTATGTATATATTTATGTATGCATATGTATGTATAATATTATATACTGGTATATTATTTATTGATACCTATTTTTTTAAATTTTCACATTTTATCACCTACCACAGAAAATGCCGTAGGCATTAAGTCCGCCTATATACATAAGTGCATAAAGAATAAAATAAATAAAGACAAAATGGGCTGACCATTGTATTAGATTATGATCCACTATGTTATACCCTATTTTATGTGAAATAAATTAATTTAAATTATATTCTTCAGAGTATGCCGTGGTAGTCGTACCTATGGTACTGATCGTAATAATGTAAAATATATAAGAGCTGACTGGCTGAAGTGGGGCCACTACTCTTGATCACCGCTTCTACGCCTGTTGAGTGGTTGACTCAATACAGTTCCAACAGGTTCTTTCGTCACAGACCTCTCTGGCTTCCTTCACTCACATGGATTGACTTGCCCTTCATATAAGATACGGTCTAATAAATCTTACCTATTAAACAGCCAATCGTCTTTCGGCGCGGCGAGCGCGGCCAGCAGTGCTCTGTGCGAGTAGAGCGGGCGCGGCGCGCCGTACGAAGCCAACAATGCTCGCCAACATGCTCGCCACGCCTCCTCGCCGTGTGTGCGCACGCCCGCCGTGAATGAAGCCTGGAAACAAAAAAGATAAACATCGTCACGCCTGTCATGTGCGCTGGCTGCATTAGAAACTGCTGAAAGGCGTGATGAAAACATTTAAAAAATAACGTAGCTCTACATTAGGAATTATTCCTGTGCAATCATGGGTGCAAAAATACTCCAAATCAAAAATCAAAACAGTTTATTTGCGAAAATTGGTTACAGTAGATGTTAAAATTACATTGGTCGTACGCATTATTATTCTGCATTTAGGCATGCAAATATCGTTAAGAATCATCCAAGAACTTAAAGTACCTAACAATTAAGAAAACATAATTATTGTATCGGAAATTTATAAATTTAATATATACTAAAATATGTAAAATTTAATTAATTCCAATTGCTCAGCGAGCTATGGAGAGAGCTATGCTCGGCGTTTCTCTACGCGATCGAATCAGGATTGAGGAGATTCGTAGAAGAAGGTCACCGACATAGCCCTTAAGATTAGCAAGCTGAAGTGGCAATGGGCTGGCCACATAGCGCGTAGATCGGACGGGCGTTGGGGCAGAAAAGATTCTAGAGTGGAGACCACGTATTGGCAAGCGCAGCGTGGAACGACCGCCTGCCAGGTGGAACGACGATCTTGTGAAAATCGCAGGAAGTCGTTGGATGCAGGTGGCATCGGGCCGGTTACGCTGGAAAGCGATTGGGGAGGCCTATGTTCGGCAGTGAACAAGTATAGGCAGAGATGATAAATTAATTCCAAGTGTCTGGTTCAATGATATCAATTATACTAATGTTAATTATACACCGTCACGCCTATATTTCCCAAGCGGGGGCGGCAGAGGTGTACTGAGTACACCCACTTTTCGCCAACGGTGTTAGGTCCCATGTAATAGGGGGCGAGCCTATTGCCATGTACCGGGCACAACTGCAGACTCCGGACTCATACTAGGAAGTTTTATATTAGGAAAACTTTATTTGTCCGACCTAGGATTTGAACCCAGGACCTCGTGATCACGAAGCGATGCGCTTTGCCACTAGACCAACGAGGTAGTTAATTATAGTTATTAACCGACTTCAAAAAGGAGGAGGTTCTATGTTCGGTTGTATGTATGCTTTTTTATTATGTATGCTTAGCGATATTTCCGTCAATTGTAGACCGATTTTTATGTTTTTTTTTGCATTGGGTTCAGTATAGCTCCTACGTGGTCCCATTTTAATTTCATTGGCATTGGACCTTGGACTTAGAAGATACACCAGGGAACTCCTTAACGACAAACAATAGGCATGTGTGAATTGAGATATTATGGGTATTACGTCAATCCTATAGGTTCAACTTAAAAAAAGGATGTTCATAATTCGTCCTTTTTTTATAACTCCTTTGCTTATGAACCGATTTTGATGATTCTTTTTGCATTGGGTTCAGTATAGTTTTGAGGTGGTCCTATGTTTGTGGTTTAATGTTATTGGTATTCGACCTTGGACTTTGAAGATACAAGAGGGAACTCCTTAACGGCGAACAGCACGAAGTTTCAGATTCCGTTATTATAGTCATTATATTGATCTCGTAGGTACCTTACACTAAAAACTACTTACTGTACAAATATTACTAAATAATTCACTCGTCACTTAAAAGTGTAAAATAAAAATCTTTTAAAAAAAAGGTAAACCGACTTCAAAAAGCAAAAAATAAATATTTGAAGTCGGTGCCAAGTAACCGACTGCACCAACCAGCTATAATAGTGACAATTAAAATAAAATAATACTTATGAATTCAATTGAGATTAGTTGTGTCATTAAAAAGATCATATTATATTGTCAACAAGGTATTATCGTAGTCGGCGGCGGCTACGATTAACGGATTCGCATGGGTAGATGCGTTCGCGAAGTGTCGTGTTGTCGCCTTTTTAATATAGGCGCGAATAGGTTCGAGACCTAGATCGGAGTGGAGATCGACATTCCGTACGAACCAGGGGGCTCCTACGGCTTTACGGAGGAAGCGGTTTTGAACCACTTGGAGTTTAACGATGTGAGAGGGGGCCGAATGCCCGAACACAACACACGCATAAGTCATGATGGGTCGAACGCAAGTTTTGTAAAGCGTCACCTTATTTCTAAGGGACATTTTACTCCGCTTGCAGATTAACGAATGGAGACGACCGACCACAAAGGATGCTCGGTGGCGGACCCGCTTGATGTGCGGGCCGAAGGACATGGTACTGTTTAGGGTGACCCCTAGATATTTGAGCTCTTTGACCCAGGGAATGGGTCGGTCGAACATGGTCACTTGGCCGAGATTACTTCTAGGGCGGCGCAGGGAGTGGCGCGGGGTGGCACCTCTGGAGAAGAACACCGCAGCGCTCTTGTCCGGGTTCACCTCAATACGCCACTTCCTGAACCAATTCCCTAGGGAATTGGCGGATGCCTGAAGGTTTCTGGTAATGAAACCCTTATTCCTATGCGAGACGTAGAGAGCGGTATCATCCGCGAATAGGGCTAGATGCGCCTTACTCGAACGAGGAATGTCGTTCGTGTAACGGCTAAACAGGAGGGGCGAGAGAGCTGAGCCCTGCGGGACTCCAGCTCGGGTGGAGTGGGGGGTGGAGCGCGTCATTTCGACGCGATATCGGAAGGCGCGATCTGGCTGGAAGTCTCGTATTATGAGCACGAGTCTGTCCGGCACACCCATTTGGTAGAGCTTGTAGATCAAGCCGTTGTGCCAGACTTTGTCGAATGCCTTCGCGACATCGAAGAAGAGGGCGCCTGTGTAGACGGGTTTGGGTCTGTTAAGACCGGAGAGGATGTGCTCCGTGATGCGGTGCACTTGGTGGACGCAGGAGTGTTTGGCTCGAAAGCCGAACTGCTCGTCGATAAGGATACCCCTGGACACTACAAAGTCTTTGAGCCGCGCCAGAAGTAGCCGCTCGTAGACCTTAGCCAGGTAGTTGAGAAGACTGATAGGGCGGTAGCTCGCGGGGAGATTACGAGGTTTGCCGGGCTTGGGAATGCCTATGACGTCTGCTTCCTTCCACTTAGCGGGGAAGGTGCAGTTCGTCATGGCGGCGTTAAATATGGCCACTAAGAGGCAGATGAGTTGGGCGGGCAGGCATTTCAGAACGCGATTCGAAATGCCGTCAGAGCCAGGGCTTTCTTGGTTTTAAGACCCATAATGAGATCTTCGACCTCCGTTTGGGTGATAGGAGGTAAGGAATCGGCGGGGGGGAGGGATGCCCTGCGCTCGACTTCCCTGTCGACCGCGTCGACGTGGGACTGGTCGACGGACTGAGAGCTGGGGGTGCACTGGCTCTCGAGGGAGTCGGCGAGAATCTCGGCCTTTTCGTCGTCGTCGAAAGCAGGGGGTGCGCCTGAAGGGCGGCACAGCGGAGGCATGCCAGTCGTGGAGTCGGTTTTGAGGCTACGCGCCAGGTGCCAGTAGGCCAGGTGCGATGGCGCGATGCCCTCTAGGAAATTACCCCACCGTTCCTCCCGGACCTCCGCGACACGACGCTTTACCTCTTGTTGTAAAGCGCGCATCCGGGCCCGATTGGCTTCGGTGGGGTAAGAGTCGTACGCTTGGATTGAGGCATTCTTGGAACGAATGAGATCCCTAACATCGTCCGGCAGTCGAAAGCGGTTGAGGTAGAGATCTTCCGCCTCGACTTGCTTGGACGATCGACTGACAGCCGATCGGCTGTGGTCGGTGAAGGCATCTACGGCCTGATCGGTGTCCTGAGGGGCGGGATGGAGTCCGAGCTGAGAGGGAGGGGGGGAGGCTCGGCATCCGCCAAGGCCGTGCTTAGCGCAAGCCTGAAGCACCGCGAACCGAACCACGTAGGCACACGAAACGAGAAACCGTTAGGAATCGCGGGAAGGCCGACCGCCGTTATAACGGCGCGTCTGCCTAGCAACTCACGAAGTTGATTATGCGCGAGCCAAACGCAATACGTCAATTACAAATGCCGAGCAGATGCAATGGACGCAGTCACGCAAGCGCGGGCAAGACCAACCACGCAAATAGTCGTAATTAAATACGCGCGACAGATAGCGAGCGGATGGGCTGCGCAGAGAAAACGACCGAGCGCGAGCGCGACACAGCCAGAACTGCCCGGTTGTTAAGAGAATTTATGGGTAATATGAAATCATGCAAGTTTTTTTTACATTGCAGTTGGTTGAGGGGGCAAATTATGTATGGGCGCAGAACAATGATCTTTTAAACACAGCTCAAAACTAAATCACATATGAATGCTGAAATGTCAACACTTATAATTGTATGAAGCTGTAGCGACCCCTATACATCGCTACAAAGCTGTTTCTACGTACCCACAGATGGCGCCGAATATAAAATCGACAACGATTCTCCATACATATCTAGAACGCGATATGAGAGTTCGCACGATGCATTGCATATATATACAAGCCCCCGACTACAACTCTCGGGGAGTGGCCGCCAGAAACAACACCTGTCTGGTGTTGTTTCTGGCGTTTAATTCACACACACACAACTTTTGTGTGTGTGTGAATTATATAAGCTGTTGGCCACGGGGTCTTTACAACTACCCTGGATAAGAGGGCAAGCGTGCAACCACTATGCTCGATCCAGAATGGCAAGGGGGCAACTAGCTCAAGGGCGCCTCAAGGAGGAACGGCCTCGACTTGAGCAGTCGGGGGAGGGCGTATACTAGGTGTCTCGCCGTGGTGCTATGCACCGGCCGGCGGGCAAGGGATTCTTCGAGCTCGCCGGCGAGGTCGGTGTCTGATGCTGTGTGCGGTATCTGTATCCGAAAGAAGGGATCTAAGGCATCGGGAGGGCCCTGCCACAACGCTTCTGCCACAAACGCTGTGTCTCTGTTTGGACTTTACAAATTAGAAAGCGTTAGAAACATCAGTAGTACTTACCTCCTGATATATCTCGGGTATAGACCGATTATGTCTGTACCAGTTGTTGAATAGTTCAACAGCTTGCTTCGTAACTGCTTCATTCTCCCACTCCACTCCAGCAGTGAGCAACGCTCCGCTTAACCACCTGGGAGGACAAACATGAAAAACTCAAATGACGACTTTCTCTAGTGGTTAAGAGCTATGTTGCTGTGTCCACTGGATCGGAGTCGCGGATCCGATTCTCGCACGGGACCTTTTTGCGTGATCCACATATGTTTCTTTAGGTCTGGGTATTTGTGTATGTGAATTTTCATGTTTGTTAACGCACCCATGACACAGGAATAATTCCTAGAGTCGGGGTTACGTTTTTATTATGAGCCCTACATACCTTACACTTCTCGATGAACACACAAATGTTGTATGTACTTAGTAGGTATGCTCCGATGGTTCGGGCATAAAATATAGAAATAATATCTGAAGAAAGAATGACAAAAAGTGGAAGGATATAGATAACAAGGAAGATCTAGACTATCTTATCCTGACCAATTAGACAGAGTCTTATCTGAAGGGCAAGTTAAGAGTCTCCGTAACCGGCGAGCGTGTATGAGATGAACTATGAGTGTGAAGGAAGCCAAAAAGGTATGTAAGAACCTGTTGGAACTCTGTACTCTCTACCTACCATGCAAGGGATCTGGCGTGATGACATAGGTAGAACGAACTTTGATTTTGTACAAATCATTTTGTGAAAAAGATCGCTGTTTATTACACTACCAAATCATCATCATCATCTCAGCCTATACTTGTCCACTGCTGAACATAGGCCTCCCCAATCGCTCTCCAGCACAGCCGGTCCGATGCCACCTGCATCCAACGACTTCCTCGATCCTCACAAGATCGTCGGTCCATCTGGCAGGCGGCCGTCCCACGCTGCGCTTGCTAATACGTGCTCTCCACTCTAGAATCTTTCTGCCCCATCGCCCGTCCGATCTTCGCGCTATGTGGCCCGCCCATTGCCACTTTCTAATCTTAAGGGCTATGTCGGTGACCTTGGTTCTTCTACGAATCTCCTTATTCCTGATTGGATCGCGTAGAAAAACGCCGAGCATAGCTCTCTCCATAGCTCGCTGAGCAACTTTGAGCTTTTTTATGAGACCTATTGTAAGAGACCATGTCTCTGATCCTTATCATCACTGGTAACACACATTGACTTAAAACTTTAGTCTTAAGGCACTAAGGTATTTTGGATGAGAAGATGTTACGCAATTTCCCGAACGCTGCCCAGCCGAGTTGTATTTGTCGATTAACCTCTCTCTCAAAGTTGGACCTACCTAACCGGACTACCTGTCCCAGGTAAATGTATTCGTCGACAACTTCAAGAGTAGAGTTCCCAACGGTGAGTGCGGTGGGTACGACATGGACGTTAAACATTATTTTCGTTTTGTCCATGATCATTATTCATCTCTGCCACTAGAGTATACACATAAAGCGCGACAAGGATATTTTGGCCCGTGGATGCTATTGACACCCCCTCCTAGTGGTGGTGCGAAAATAGAGTTACCATGTAATAATAAAATTCTACTCCCAAGGAGATATTTCAACAAGTGGGACCACGGTTTCTAATTAAAAAACGAACTTGGTTAAATTTCATAGCAAACGGCAAGTGTGATGCGAGTGTGATGAAGTCACAATTCACTTGATAACAATGTTTGTGCCGATTTTAACACTAACATTATAATAATAATATTATAATGTTAGTGCTATAAGTGTCAAAGGGCATAACGCCGCGAGTAACTTTGGAGAAAGCGCAGCACACCTCTCTACACCCCTGAGCCGCTCACCGGTGTTGCCCTCAGTTGTCCAAGTACGACCGTTTGAGGGCCCATCTAGTCAGCGGCGAGTCACCGCCGGCCACGGGTAATTACCCGTATCCCTAATTATGGCCGGTGTCCGTCCCCTTTGAAATAGTCCAGTTTTTGTCCATAAAACCTCATTTACATAGCCCTTGTTTTCTTTCCATAATTTACAATAGTCCTTGCACCTGCCGGGGTCAGTTCGCTGGTTATGTTTCTTTATTTTCAGCAAGTGATCTCAGCAGGTGGCTTACATAACATTAACATCTCGCAAAGGGCCTCTACGTGTTAGACCCATGTCCCCATGCAAGCCTTTCAAAGGTCCGGGCAAACAAAGCCCGTGAATCTCAGCGAGATACATATAACATATGTTTTATAAAATTTGTACGTGAAATGGATTTGAACCCTGTTCTTATACATTATAAGGCAAGTATTAACTCAAGTGATAACCGCTTTCATCTCGTACATATACTCTTAGAAATATAACCTTCTTCTTCTTTAAGTTATAGCTTCACACTGATTTGAAGTGTATTTTACCAGTGTCCAGTGAGATGTATCATTGTGTTTAAATTAATTCAACTCCCCGATGAACTTGATGACAACGATGATAATGAAATTAATGAAGTACCCCACCCTGGATAGTAAAGCGATGGCTTTTGAGGAAAATCGAAAAAGCACGTTTTATCACTTTGTTACAATTACCTTCACTCGTGCACATATAAGAACACATAATGGTTAATATTCCACCAACATTACACATTAGTATTCGAAATAACACAAGTTTTGGAAATAAAGACAAATCGACAACATCACTCTTCGACTTCCTGCCAAAACTCCAACCTTCACTGTAAAGCTATTATCATCGTCGTAATCTCAATATTATAAATATTGACATTATAATTTGGGGAGCACAAGGGATTTGGAATGATAATATAGATAGCTCTACTTACAATTGGTCTTCCCTCAACCCTGGGGGTTGGTGGGCTGAGTAGACTGGTACCACGGCTGGGTGCAGGTTGCTCAGCAGCTTGCTGACGTGAGCCCCTGAGCTGGCCAGCCGGAGCAGCTCACGCCACCAAGATAGATGGTTGAGGACCACCCGCCATGGAGCCCAGTGGGTTTCCGTTCTGAGGCGAGCTAGAAAGGATACGATCGAGTTGAGAAAGATTTATTTTAAGGGAATTGCAATGAATGACCTTGGGAAATTTGATTGAAAATTTCCCTTGTTTTGACCTTGATAACAGCAAAAAGTGCCCGGAGGACCCAAAAAGCAGGTGTTATTCAAATAATTAACATATAATTCGTTGAAATACAAAGTCATCCAAGTAAGTTATCTACACTAATATTATAAAAAGGAAAGATTTGTATTTTTGTATGTTTGTAACGAATAATCAAAAACTACTTGACCGATTTCAAAAATTCTTTCACCATTAAAAAACTACCTTATCCAGAAGTAACATAGGCTACATAACAAAGACCCGGTTGGTGGCGCTGTTGTCGACCAAGTACGAAGTTGTAGGAAACTGCTAGTAATATTATAAAGAGGAAAGATTTGTATTTTTGTAACGAATAAACTCAGAAACTAATACACCGATTTCAAAAACTCTTTCACCATTACAATGCTACATTATCTCTCAGTAACAAAGGCTATATATGTTACTAGAAAACATAGGTCATACCTACTAAAACTTTTTTCAAAAGATTTTATCCACCCGTGCGAAGTCGGGCCGCTAGTAGAGCATATCTTAAGCTTTTTTTCGTGTATATTTTATACATATCCAATCTACCATTGAATAGAATATTTGCAACATATTCAAGATAGAGCTTTTCAAAGTTTAATTAGAAAATTGGAAACGTAAAATTAAATTTTACTCAATACATTAAATTCTCGACCTTTTCAACTTTATTTTTATATACATTTATTTTAAAAAATACGCAATATGTTCATCAACAACCTTCTGTAAATAGAGCCTATTTTTTGGAGTTAGGGTTAGGTTTCCCCTTAACCCACACTAGAAATTATTCCTATCTAAAAGTAGTGTGGTTATTCCTGCTTCTATTAATTATGATGGACAAAATTAAGGGCAAAAGACGGACGACTGAAGAAATCATGGCTGCGGAACATTAGGGAGTGGACCGGAATTACCAGCATTGAGCAGTTGTTTCGTATGGCTCAAGAAAGAAACTCATACGCAAAGCTGACGGCCAACCTCCAGTAATGGAGAGGCACATAATGTAATGGAGAAAAAACAAAGTAGTGTGGCAGATTCGTAACTGCAGTAATGGAGAATAACAAAAGTATTGTGGCGGATTCGTAACTCCAGTGATGGAGAAAATGAAAAGTATTGCGACGGATTCGTAACTCCAGTAATGGAGAAGAAGAAAAGTATTGTGGCGGATTCGTAACTCCAGTAATGGAGAAAAGGAAAAGTATTTTGGAGGATTCGTAACTCCAGTAATGGAGAAGAAGAAAAGTATTGTGGCGAATTCGTAACTCCAGTAATGGAGAAGAAGAAAAGTATTGTGGCGGATTCGTAACTCCAGTAATGGAGAAGAAAAAAAGTGTTGTGGCGGATTCGTAACTTCAGTAATGGAGAAGAACAAAAGTATTGTGGCGGATTCGTAACTTCAGTAATGGAGAAGAACAAAAGTATTGTGGCGGATGCGTTGGTACATTTTTTTTTAATAAAAAACGTAGCTTCACATTAGAGTTATAAGCGTGGCGTGGATACGTTTACAAACATGATATTTACATACACAAACACCTCGACCGGGTCGCACAAAGAATTTTCCGCGCGGGGATCGAACCTGCGATTACTTGATCCAATCCGATCACTGGACCGAGCCGTCTGTCCGTACCGGTACGTGTATTTAACCTTTATGTGAAAAAGCAGCGATAGCCTCGTGGTTGGACCGTTGGAGGTCCCGGGTTCGAACCTAGGCACGCACCTCTGTCTTTACGAAAGCATTTGCGTTTTAAAAATTAACTATATCTTGCTTTAAGGGTGAAGGAAAATATCGTGAAGAAACCTGTATGCCTAAGAGTTTCTAGAAGGTGTGTGAAGTTCGCTAACCCGTACTGGGCTAGCGTGGTGGATTATGACCTAAACCCTCTCAGTGTGAGAGGAGGCCCGTGCTCAACAGTGAGATAATTTCTTAACAGGGCTAAACCGCCACGCCTGTATTCTTCAAGCAAAGGTGGCAGTGGTGTACTAAGTACACTCACTTTTTGCCGACGATGTTAGGTCCTATGTAATATCAATAAGGGGCGAGCCTATTGCCATACTCCGGGCACAATTCCAGACTCCGAACTCATACTGAAAATGTTTCCTCAGAAACTACATTTGTCCGACCTAGGATTTGAGCCCAGGACCTTATGATCACAAAGCGATGCGCTATGCCACTAGACCAACGAGGCGGTCTAAAAATATTTAAAAATTTTAAAATTTGACAATGTTGATAATCAAAAGTCTCTAAGCTGTAAAGGCCTCACGGCCAACAGCGTATATCACTCAAACACGCACACACCAAAAGTCTCGTTGACTTACCAGCGGCAGCTATGGCCCGGCTGGCTGGTAGTCTACCAGCGCGGCTGAGGACGAAGGCATCGTCCAACAGTAGAGCCCTCTCCGCCGGTGCTCCACTTTCGTACAGGGACGCCGCGCGAGTAGCTGCTGATTCCGCTGACTAGATAGGGAAAAAAGTTTTATATCTACTACTGGATCGGAATGTGACCTTCACTGAGGAGATTCGGTAAAAAACTAAGCGGGTTCTGTTAGGTCCGGGCACTTATCCTGGTCGACCGGATCGGATCGGACCTTTCGCTGCCGGCAGTAGTAGCGGCTATGCTGGCAGGGGAATCGGCGTGGGGGGCCGTATCCTCCTTCTGCGAGACTGTGATGTCCCAGGAGGAGGAGACCGAACAGGATCAGGAGACGGTCGATCCTGCTCAATGACGACAGCGCCGAGGCACAGCCCGCCGGATGCCCCCCAGCCCAATAGCCCGGGGCTTAAGAATACGGGCTAACTCGCGTCCCACGCCGTAATATGTGGCGGGGGACCCCTCTGCACCAACATCAGTGGGGGGGGGGGGGCATTTGGGGTCGCGGACGCAAGGGGTGGGGGCCCAGAGCGTCCTTCACGAGCGACCCCAAGGAGGACAGCGGCGGTGGTGTGGTCCACGTTGCCGTGAGCACCGCCTCGTTGCGAGGGGAGCGTGTCATTAAGTCTCCCCCCAATGGCGGGCTCTTCAGAGCACAGCACAAGAAGGGCACCGGTACGTTCCATACGGAGATCCTGGAGCCCTTCAGAGATTTGAACCCTGTTCTTATACATTATAAGGCAAGTATTAACTCAAACCGCTTTCATCTCGTACATATACTCTTAGAAATATAACCTTCTTCTTCTTTAAGTTATAGCTTCACACTAATTTGAAATGTATTTTACCAGTGTCCAGTGAGATGTATAATTGTGTTTAAATTAATTCAATTCCTCGATGAACTTGATGACAACGATGATAATGAAATTAATGAAGTATCCCACCCTGGATAGTAAAGCGATGGCTTTTGAGGAAAATCGAAAAAGCACGTTTTATCACTTTGTTACAATTACCTTCACTCATGCACTTATAAGAACACATAATGGTTAATATTCCACCAACATTACACATTATTAGTCGAAATAACACAAGTTTTGGAAATTAAAACAAATTGACAACATCACTCTTCGACTTCCCGCCAAAACTCCAAAGGTATTCTTTATTTTAATCATTTTTGTTTTTTTTTTATATTTAAATTTCATATAACTTGTTTGGAAAAAATAGGCAAATTAACAGTGTACCCTTGGCGAAATCTGTGATTATAGAAATAGAGTCTTTGACAATAGAACCTTAATAATGTTCAAACTTATAATTTAAATTAATTATGGTTGAATTTCGACCAACGGGCGACCACTAGTTTATTTAAAATTGCCAACATTTTCCAGTCTCACCTTTAATTAAACAGACTCTATTAGCATTGCAAAATTTCAGTTGCCTAGCTTTAGGCTTTTAAAAGGGTGCCCAATCGAGTTTTAGTGGAAAATGCTTAAGATTTCTCTTTATTTTGATTTCAGTTAAAATTTATGTTACAGATTTCTTTTCCCATACAAACGCATGTTCGTAAAAAGTAAACGGATAGAGGGTTTTGATGATTTTTTGTGCTTATGGAGTCACCTGTTGTTAACTATAGTTGGACACGGTAGATGGCGTTATTGTCGATTGGGATAAAGCCGCGGGAAATATCTACAATTGTCACGATTTCCGGTTACAAATGATGTATTTTGAATTGCTGGCCATACATAACGGAGTGCTTGTCCCAACGCTGTTATATGGTAGCGAGAGCTGTAAGAAGGAGAATGAAAGTAGGATAAATGCGGTGGAAATGCGAGCTCTGCGGAAGATGTGCGGAGTAAAGCTGACCGACCGCATTAGCAACAGCGTAGTAAGACAGCGAGTAGGTATGAAAGATAGTATCGGTGTAAAGATGAGAAAGGGCATGCTCCGTTGGTTCGGGCATATAGTAAGAATGCCAGAGGAAAGAATGACAAAACAGATATACAATGTGAAAGTGGAAGGATGCAGGTACCGGGGAAGACCTAGACTATCTTACCACGACCAAATAAACCGAGTCTGATAGAAAAGTCAAGAGTCTCCGTAACCGGCGAGCGTGTATGAGACGAACTATGAGAGTCGAGGAAGCCAGAGAGGTATGTAAGGAAAGAACCTGTTAGAACTCTGTACTCTCTGCCTACCCCGCAAGGGATCTGGCGTGAGGTTATAGATAGAGATAGATAGATAGGTATTTTGAATTGTAAAAGTATTTTATGTGACTTTTAATTGTTAAAGAAAATAAATAGTTCATTTGATTTGGAGATTTAACGTAAGCGCTAATTAAAATGGTATCTGATTTGACTCAACTAAAAGTATAAATTGATCGGGCCGGCCATTTTTAAGTGAGTTTGATTCGAACGCTCGAACGGAGCACACGGAATAATTATCAAACGAGGAATCTCTGAAGAATTGTACAGTGTATAAAGTGTTAGAGGTAAATGATTAATAAAGGTCTCTTTCTGATTAATGGTTCAACGGCGTTTTACTCCTACGATTAGACACAATAAAAATGGAGACATATCTTACCTCGCCCTCTGTCCTGTCTTGAGGCGCGACGCGATATAGGCCTCTGGCTCCAACGTTATACCTCACCCACTTGTGCTTACCCAAATCTGGTATCACCACTAAAACAAAAAATGACTAGTCTATATGTATATATGTCGCCCAAATCACTTGTGGGGTAGGCAGAGAGTACAGAGTTTCATGAAGCTCAAGTTATCCAAGGATCGTGGTGTTATTTGCGATCGCAAAGGCGAAGCCGCGTTCGGCTAGATCAGTCTGAGATGGGTGACCTGCCATATTTGATGGACTCCTTGCTCTTTGCCGGTCAAAATTTTTGTCCAAAGTAACGACTACCGAGAGTATCAAAAATTAACCGAGATCCAAGGGGGATCAGGCCTGATGTGTATTTTTCTTTAAAAAAACTTAGCCCCACACTAGGATTTATTCCTGGGTCGTGGGTGTGTTTACAAATATAAACATTCACATACACAAATACCCAGACCGGAACAAATAATCGTGGATCACACAAAGATTTGTCCCGTGCGGGAATCGAACCCGCGACTATAAGACACAGTGGGCGGAGCGGCTTAAGCTCTTAAATAATAAAGCCCTGTTAAGAAACTGTCCCACCGTTGGGCACGGGCCTCTCAAACTGAGAGGGCTCAGGCCATAGTCCACCACGCTGGCCCAGTGCGGGTTGGCGAACTTCACACACCTTCGAGAAACTCTTAGGCATACAGATTACCTCACGATGTTTTCCTTCACCGTTAAAGCAAGTGATAATTAATTTTTAATACGCACATGCTTTCGTAAAGACAGAAGTGCGTGCCTGGGTTTGAACCCAAGCTCTTAACCACTTCGTTAAATCGTCCTAGATGGATAGACCGATAAAATCCAATAAATAAATTTATTTCACACGCATAAACAATAAAGTTGCGTCTAAATCAATCTAAATAAAGTCAACTTACTCTCAGTATCATTCATCCATATTAGATGTGTTACGTTTTCGGTCCAGCGGGACACTTGGGTAGGTTTTGTTCCATTGCTTACATCGTACCTGAAAATAAGAATGTTAATAAAATAATTAAATAATAAAAATCTTTTTTTTTTAAAACCGACTTCAAAAAGCAAAAAACAGATATTCGAAGCCGGTACCGGTTAGTTCAGTCGGTTACTTGGCAACGACTTCAAATAATTATTTTTTGCTTTTTGAAGTCGGTTTTTTTAAAGATTTAGATTTTCAAAACTATACTAAACCCAACGCAAAGAGAATCATCAAAATCAGTTCATAAATAAAGACGTTATAAAAAACATTGACGAATTGTCGACCTACTCCTTTTTTGAAGTCGGTTAATATTTTGATTAGTTCTATGGCAGGGCACCTATAGGATTGAAGTAATATCCATAACATCTCAATCTACGCATTCGTATTGTTTGTCGTTAAGGAGTTCCCTGGTGTATCTTCCAAGTCCAAGGTCCAATACCGATGAAATTAAAATGGGACCACCTTGGAGCTATACTGAACCCAATGCAAAATAAATCATCAAAATCGATCCATAATTGGCGGAATGATCGCGTAATATACCTACAAAAAAAAAATAACAACATACAGTCGAATGGAGAACCTCCTCCTTTTTAGAAGTCGATTAATAACAATAAACCAAATACTCTCATCGGTCGCGTTTTAGACATATATGGAGAATCGTTGTCGATTTTATATTCAGGGCCATCTGTGGGTCACAGCTTTTGTAGCGATGTATAGGGGTCGCTATACTTCGCTATGGTGTGCTAATGATCTACGCTGTTGTACTTGGCTTTTACAGCTTCACTGGACAAGAGGGCGAGCAACCACTACGCTCAAGCCAGAAGGGCAAGGGGGCAACTAGCTCAAGGGCGCCTCAAGGACGAACGGCCTCGGCTTGGGCAGTCGCTATGGGGGATACGCGTATACTAGGTGTCTCGCCGTGGTGCTCTGCACCGGCCGGCGGGCAAGGAATTCTTCGAGCTCGCCGGCGAGGTAGGTATCTGATCCTGTGTGCGGTATCTGTATCCGAAACAAGGGATGTAAGGGCAGCGGAAGGGTCGGGGAGAACATGCCGCGGACGGCAGTAGCGGTTGATAGGAGGGGAGTTGAGTTCGTAGTCGGCGGCGGCTACGATTAGCGGATTACTATGACTGGACGCGTTCGCAAAATATCGGGTTGTCGCCTTTTTAAGGCCTCGCCGTGGCTCTGCACCGGCCGGCGGGCAAGGGATTCTTTGAGCTCACCGGCGAGGTCGGTGTCTGATCCTGATATGTATATTATAACTTTTGACTTACACCCATATCTATTAAATCTAATTTTACTTAAGTATTTACTTAGTACATTATCGTTATTCTATATCAGAATCAGAATATTTGTTTATTCATATAAACCATTACAGTATTTATGGATCGTCAGAGAAGTAACAAAGACTCTACCACCACTTCGGAACGTCATTCCTGTGGAGAAGGGCAAGAAACTCCACGGTTACTCTTTTAAAATAGTATTTTTACATTTTCTTTTTCACATACATTTTGTAGGGATACCCTGGGAGAGAGTAATGAAAAGTCAGAGAGGAGTCGATACGTGTATTCTCCGCGAGTTACAATATTGTTCTGTTTATAGCTGAACACGAAATGTTCACACACATAGTCCGTACATACTTAGCCTACGTTTTAGAAACTTTACTATCTAGTATACGCTATGACATTACAATTTTGTTGCTTAGTATGAAAGAACAATGTAGACTGGCCTATTAGGTGGGTCTAAGTTAGATTAGACAAATTATACTATTCATGTGAATGGCTACATACAGTTGAGAAACTGTCAACACTAACTAACACACACACCTGCATGCTTAAAAAAAATATTAATTAGATTAAGTTCTGTAAATATATATTTGTTTTACATCAATACTATTAGTACACGTTCACTGGACGTGGAAGAGCGGGGTCGCCTACTACAGGTACTTTATACTTAAAAGGAGACCCCTCCACTCGAATAATATTTTAAAAGTTGTAACAGATTAAATTATTTTTGATGTTATTTTGTCAAAGAGACGCAAGAGACGCGTCTATTGGGCAAAGCCAGTTGACGAAGCTGAAGACGGAGGATGGAAACGTAACGTCGAATAGGTCAGAGGTGCTCAGGGAGATAGAGAGGTTCTATGGGCAGTTGTATACCTCAGTAGCTGAACCTGTTGTTGACTTGGTAAAAGACCCAAGAGCCAAGCTAACCCGACACTACTCTGAAGATATCCCGGACATCAGCCTATACGAGATTAGGATGGCTCTCAAACAACTCAAAAATAACAAAGCGCCGGGTGAAGACGGAATTACCGCAGAGCTTCTGAAAGCGGGCGGAACGCTGGTACTTAAAGTCCTTCAGAGGCTGTTTAATTCCGTCTTGCTCGAAGAGAAAACGCCGGAAGCATGGAACAGGGGTGTGGTGGTACTATTTTTCAAGAAAGGTGATAACACTTTACTAAAGAATTATAGGCCCATCACACTGCTGAGCCATGTTTATAAGTTGTTTTCGAGAGTCATCACGAATTGTCTCGAACGCAGGTTTGATGACTTCCAGCCTCCCGAACAAGCCGGTTTACGGAAAGGCTTCAGTACCATAGACCACATACATACGCTGCGGCAGATTATACAGCAGACCGAGGAGTATAATCGGCCACTATGCTTGGCGTTTGTGGACCATGAGAAAGCCTTCGATTCGATCGAGACTTGGGCGGTTCTTAGATCTCTCCAGCGATGCCGCATTGACTATCTGGACATTGAAGTGTTGAAGTGCTTGTATAATAACGTCACCATGTCAGTCCGAGTACAGGGGCAGTGCACGAAGGCGATCCCCATAAAAAGAAGAGTAAGATAGGGAGACATCATTTCTCCGAAACTGTTTACGGCCACCTTAGAGGACGCCTTCAAGCTCTTGGAATGGCAAGGACTTGGCATCAACATCAATGGCGAATACATCACTCACCTTCAATTTGCCGACGACATTGTGGTCGTGGCGGAGTCGCTGGAAGATCTAGGACGAATGCTCTGTGACCTCAACAGAGTATCTCAACAAGTGGGTCTTAAAATGAACATGGACAAAACTAAAATAATGTTTAACGTCCATGTCGTACCCACCGCACTCACCGTTGGGAACTCTACTCTTGAAATTGTCGACGAATACATTTACCTGGGACAGGTAGTCCGGTTAGGTAGGTCCAACTTTGAGAGAGAGGTCAATCGACGAATCCAACTCGGCTGGGCAGCGTTCGGGAAATTGCGCAACATCTTCTCATCCAAAATACCTCAGTGCCTTAAGACTAAAGTTTTTAGTCAATGTGTGTTACCAGTGATGATATATGGATCAGACACGTGGTCTCTTACAATAGGTCTCATAAAAAAGCTCAGAGTTGCTCAGCGAGCTATGGAGAGAGCTATGCTCGGCGTTTCTCTACGCGATCGAATCAGGAATGAGGAGATTCGTAAAAGAACCAAGGTCACCGACATAGCCCTTAAGATAAGCAAGCTGAAGTGGCAACGGGCGGGCCACATAGCGCGTAGATCGGACGGGCGTTGGGGCAGAAAGATTCTAGAGTGGCGACCACGTATTGGCAAGCGCAGCGTGGGACGACCGCCTGCCAGATGGACCGACGATCTTGTGAAAATCGCAGGAAGTCGTTGGATGCAGGTGGCATCGGACCGGTTACGCTGGAAAGCGATTGGGGAGGCCTATGTTCAGCAGTGGACAAGTATAGGCTGAGATAATGATGATGATGATATTTTGTCAAAAGTGGTTAAGTAAATTGTTAAGACTGCAGATACGTCATAAAATTAGTGTTGTAAAAACGAGCGTATCGTAGTCGGCGGCGGCTACGATTAACGGATTCGCATGGGTAGATGCATTCGCGAAGTGTCGTGTTGTCGCCTTTTTAATATAGGCGCGAATAGGTTCGAGACCTAGATCGGAGTGGAGATCGATATTCCGTACGAACCAGGGGGCTCCTACGGCTTTACGGAGGAAGCGGTTTTGAACCACTTGGAGTTTATCGATGTAAGAGGGGGCCGAATGTCCAAACACAACACACGCATAAGTCATGATGGGTCGAACGCACGTTTTGTAAAGCGTCACCTTATTTCTAAGGGACATTTTACTCCGCTTGCAAATTTACGAATGGAGACGACCGAGCACAAAGGATGCTCGGTGACGGACCCGCTTGATGTGCAGGCCGAAGGACATGGTACTGTTTAGGGTGACCCCTAGATATTTGACCTCTTTGACCCATGGAATGGGTTGGTCGAACATGGTCACTTGACCGAGATTACTTCTAGGGTGGCGCAGGGAGTGGCGCGGGGTGGCACCTCTGGAGAAGAACACCGCAGCGCTCTTGTCCGGGTTCACCTCAATACGTCACTTCCTGAACCAATTCCGTAGGGAATTGGCGGTTGCCTGAAGGTTTCTGGTAATGAAACCCTTATTCCTATGCGAGACGTAGAGAGCGGTATCATCCGCGAATAGGGCTAGATGCACATTACTCGAACGAGGAATGTCGTTCGTGTTAAGGCTAAACAGGAGGGGCGAGAGAGCTGAGCGTCCTTCACGAGCGACCCCGAGGAGGACGGCGGCGTGGCCGTAAGCACCGCGTCGGTGCGGGGGGGAGCGTGTCATCAAATCTCCTCCCCGATGAAGGGTTCTTTAGAGCGCGGCACAAAAGGGGCACCGATGCGTTCCATACGGACATCCCGGAGCCCCTCCAAAGTTCTGATGTCGGCCATCCTGGGGTTGTTAGTCGGTAGGAATCCGACACACCTTGCGAGCTTTTCCCGAGGATCGCGGAAGTCCTATGCAGGATATTCCTCAGGCAAATTGAGTAAATCTTTGCATTATAGCCTGTCTGACGTTTAGTCACAACTTACTTGGTCATTTTTTTCATTTATATGTATAGCTATTGTTTTTCTCCTTACTTCTTATCTTTAATTTAGTTATATAAACTTTGGAGTTTAGTTAGTTTCTGTACCTATTGTGTTTAATTTATTATTAGTTTCGCTGTGCAAGCTGTGTTTGCCTATAAGTAATTGTTACACTTAGTTCTTATTTAACACATGTTTTTTCTACTGTCCCAATAGTGTAAACAATTGTTGGTGAACCTAATAAAGACAAAAAAAAAAAAAAGATTTATTAGATCTTAATATACTCACCAAGTCGCATTATGCATGTTCTCCGTAACATTTTTCCATGCTCTCGTGATATTGTCCAATTCCTCTCCATACTCGTTCTCCAGAGGACCCACGGTGAAGGTGACAGGTATCACCCATTTGTGGGGGGGCGGCCTAGTTGTTTTTACTGTGACCCGTTTGGTGGTGGGCAGAGGCGTCGTCGTCGTGGTGGAGTTTATATCGTCCTCTGTTATTTCTGTGTAATTTTCTGTGAGGGAAACAATTTGTGTTGATTTTCTTTCAGAATAGAACTTTCTTTATAATTATCGGTATAGAAGACAACCTTTTGTTTAATTCTATACGAAGGAGACACTTCTAATAATACATTAATTACTAAGTTCTTAAATTTACGCGAATATTACATATGAAACAAAACTATTTTCCGGGTTTTATCACGGCTCTTTTTTTATTTTTGGCTATTGAAATTAAAACGTCCTAATTTAAATATAGAAGATGGCTGGGTGCTTCCATAGACTTGGGATCCGGTTATTAATGTAATCAAATCTAAAACCCAGCATAACACTGCAGGGCCTCAAGTCACCGTGAGCTCATTCTGCGTAGATCGGACTAACAAAAATAATTAACAAGTTTGAGGGTACCCCGGAACAACTATGCCTTTTGGACGTCTAACACCTCAATCCCTCCCGTGACCATGGGTGCTGCAAAGCACTCGAAACGTCGGGAATTTAAAAATCAAAAATTAAATCGCGATAAAATCCGAACAATAGTTTTATTTCAATACATTATTTTTTTGAATGCATCTGAATATTTTCTGTATTCTGAATTTCTGACTAAGGCTATGACTTACCAGGTTCATAGAACAGCTCATCAAGGTCAGCGCGGAGGTCCATTGTGAGAAGGTAGTTGATCATCGGAGGGTCAGGATCTGGAGGCTCCGCAGACATCACGAACCTGAAACAACCAACACCACGTGACGTTTACTTGGTACGCCCACATTTTGCTAATGATGTCAGGACCAAATTAGAATAGGCTATTACTTAGTCAATGAGCCACATCTTCGGCTCTATCGTCGCTATCAGAATAAGATTTTTTTTTTATTCATGTAAACCATTATAGAATTTATGAATCGTCAGAAAAGTAACAAAGTCTACCACCACTTCGGAATGTCATTCCTGTGGAGAGGAAGTGCAAGAAACTCCACGGTTACTCTTTTAAAATCAAAATAAAAAAACAATTTTTTCATCTACATTTTGTTATGGGGTATGGGAGAACAATGTAGGCTGGTCTATCAGGTGGATCTAAGTTTAATTAAACAAATTATAACAAAATAGGCCTCCTCAATCGCTTTCCAGCGTAAGCGGTCCGATACCACCTGCATCCAACGACTTCCTGCGCTTTTCACAAGATCGTCGGTCCATCTGGCAGGCGGTCGTCCCACGCTGCGCCTGCCAATACGTGGTCTCCACTCTAGAATCTTTCTGCCCCAACGCCCGTCCGATCTACGCGCTATGTGGCCCGCCCGTTGCCACTTCAGCTTGCTAATCTTAAGGGCTATGTCGGTGACCTTGGTTCTTTTACGAATCTCCTCATTCCTGATTCGATCGCGTAGAGAAACGCCGAGCATAGCTCTCTCCATAGCTCGCTGAGCAACTTTGAATTTTTTTATGAGACCTGATGTAAGAGACCATGTCTCTGATCCATATATCATCACTGGTAAGATACATTGACTCAAAACCTTAGTCTTAAGGCACTGAGGTATTTTGGATGAGAAGATGTTGCGCAGTTTCCCGAACGCTGCCCAGCCGAGTTGGATTCGTCGATTGACCTCTCTCTCAAAGTTGGACCTACCTAACCGGACTACCTGTCCCAGGTAAATGTATTCGTCGACAACTTCAAGAGTAGAGTTCCCAACGGTGAGTGCGGTGGGTACGACATGGACTTTAAACGTTATTTTCGTTATGTCCATGTTCATTTTAAGACCCAATGGTTGAGATACTCTGTTTAGGTCACCGAGCATTCGTCCTAGATCTTCCAGCGACTCCGCCATGACCACGATGTCGTCGGCAAATCGAAGGTGAGTGATGTATTCGCCATTGATGTTGATGCCAAGTCCTTGCCATTCCAAGAGCTTCAAGGCGTCCTCTAAGATGGCCGTAAACAGTTTCGGAGAAATGAAGTCTCCCTGTCTTACTCCTCTTTTTATGGGGATCGCCTTCGTGCACTGCCCCTGTACTCGGACTGACATGGTGGCGTTATTATACAAGCAATATTAACACTTCGATGTACCGATAGTCAATGCGGCATCGCTGGAGAGATCTAAGAACCATCCAAGTCTCGATCGAATCGAAGGCTTTCTCATAGTCCACAAACGCCAAGTGTGTAGTGGCCGATTATACTCATCGGTCTTTTGTATAATCTGCCGCAGCGTATGTATGTGGTTTATGGTACTAAAGCCTTTCCGGAAACCGGTTTGTTCGGGAGGCTGGAAGTCATCAAACCTGCGTTCCAGACGATTCGTGATGACTCTCGAAAACAACTGCATGCACACACCTGCACACACCTGCACACACCTGCACACACCTGCACACACCTGCATGCTTAACTATTTTACACTTTGGATTAAGTTCTGTAAATATAAATTTGTTTTTTTCTTACCAAGTAATAAATCAATACTATTAGTATATGTTCACTGGAGATATGGGAGAACAATATAGGTTGGTCATCAGGGGGGTCGAAGTTAAATTGAGCAAATTATACTGTTCATGAGAATGGCTACATGGTTCTCTTCATTTCCATCCATCAGGTGAGATGGAAAAGGGTCAATCATTGACCAATTGTTAAAAAAGTCACAAGAGAAGGTCACCGGAGCGTTCCGTTTCGAGATCCCGGAACGGAACTCTTGAAACCTGCGAAAAAGGTCCCTTAAGAGAACTTCATAATATTAGTCCTGTTAAGATATTGTCCTACCGTTGGGCACGGACCTCCTCTTCGAAGTGAGAGAGTTTTTAAAATAACTTACCGTTCCTGTTTGAGCAGTACATCAGCCCCTAGAGATGTGGCGCATAGCAGAGGATACCCAGGTCTTTCGCACCAGCCGTCCCAGGCAGAGCTGATGGTGACGTCGTCCGTTGACCCATCCCGTTCTAGCGCGCGCCATAGGTCCCTGCATTACCATGAATACATTTAAAAAAAACTACGTTATGACATAAAAATCTGCTTTACAAGAACATTACTACAATTATTCTCTATACTAGGCAGACGCAGTCGCGGGCATCCCTGCGTCTGCGTTGACTTAAACAGAAACCTTACATTTTTCCAGGATAAAAAGTGCCCAGGTAATTAACTTAATTTAGAGCTTAAACCGCTCCGCCCACTGTGTCTAATAGTCGCGGGTTCGATTCCCGCACGACAAATCTTTGTGTGATCCACAACTATTTGTTCCGGTCTGGGTAATTGTGTATGTGAATTTTCATGTTTGTAAACGCAGCCACGACACAGGAATAAATCCTAGTGTGGGGCTACGTTTTTAACAAAGAAAAAAAAAGCAATCGGTTTGCCAAATTTCTTCGTTTTTGCGTGATTGAGTAACAAGCATCCAAACATCCAATCATCTAAACATACAAACTTTCTCATTTATAATATCATTAGGATTAGTAGGATTTTTGAGTAGACTCTATTGACTAGTTTTTAAGTGTTTTGAGTTGGAATTAAAAAATGTAAAGTAATAGAGATGACTTTAGATATTTTTTCTATTGAGTTTTTTTTTTAAGGTATCCCTTTTACCAGAATGCCAATTCTCGTATTTAATTGACACTGGCACCGAACATTGAATGAATTGAGATTTTGATTCGGATTTTTGGCGGGAAGTCGAAGTGATGTTGTCAATTTGTTTTAATTTCCAAAACTCGTGTTATTTCGACTGATAATGTGTAATGTTTAATTATTTGTTTCGGTCTGGGTATTTGTGTGTGTGAACTTTCATGTTTGTAAACGCACCCACGACACAGGAATAAATACTAGTGTGGGGCTAAAAAAAAAAATATTAACAATTATGTTTTCTTATATGTGCATGAGTAAAGGTAATTGTAACAAAGTGATAAAACGTGCCTTTTCGGCTTCTCTCAAAACGGCCGTTGCAATTGGTATGTAAAGTATCCACCGCTTTACTATCCAGGGTGGGGTACTTCATCAATTTAATTATCATCGTTGTCATCAAATTCATCGGGGAGTCGAATTAATTTAATCAAACACGATTATATATCTCACTGGACACTATCAAAATACACTTATAATTAGTGTGAAGCCATAACTTGAAGAAGAAGAAGAATTGAGATTTAATTACATAGGAATTGACTCACATTTGGTACTATTCTGCTCCACTAAAATATCAATCAGATTTCAGTATCATCTCAGTCTAATTTCGATATAATGTCATGTTATTTCCTTTAAATATGTTGCTGATCACACGTTAATCTCAGCTGCCGTAGCCTAAATAAATAATATCTACTCGTAACTGGAATCTTCAATTAGACGTTAGTTCTGTATATTTGTATTATTATATTTACATTTTGTTTAACAGTCCGGTCTCAATTCGGTCGAAATCGATATTTTACGAGAATACCATTTGTGAGATTAATGACATTGAGATTAGAGCGAGACTGTATTTTGAACACTTTTAATTACGAGAATTTGTCTTCAGAACCTTAAATATAGAGTCGAAAAATATATTTGCAAATATTAAGTCTTTAATCCAATTACTTCTTGAAGTGCGTGGAGAACAAACACAGGAATTTATTAATGTAGTATCTTAAGCTGTTGTCACCTGGCGTCTGCGCTGGCGAAGCGATGGTTGCGCAACAGTCGCGCGAGTGCGGCGCGACCGGCCGCCTCACCCGCCGCCTCTATCGCCATGCTTACTATAGCCGCACCCTAACAATAAATATGTATCAATTAAACTATACATATTGTGAAGAATCAAATAAAACACCTTTAATACATCCTTATCAAAATACCTTTAATCTCGAACATTAATTACGTGTGAGTACGCGATACACTTTTTAACAAATCCTGCTCACTCGATTCCAACGTCTGCTCCGTTCGAGAGCTCGAATTGAACTAACTTGAAAATGGCTAGTCTCATAAAATTCTATTTGTACTTGAGTTAAATCAGATACCGTTTAAATTTAGCGTTTACGTTAAAGCAACAAATCAAATTAAGTACTATTTATTTTCTTTGACAATTCAAAGTCAGATAAAATACTCGTAAAATTCAAAATAAATAATTTGTATCCGGAAATCATGACAATACATTGTTTGTATTAAAGTTGACAATCCGAAAAACGGCCCAAAAATAACAGCACAAGTATGGATGTGGTCTTATTTCGAATTAGTTCGTTCCAAGCTTAGAAAACGTGAGGACGATGCTGCAGTCTGCTTAAACTACCATAGGTAAAAGATTTGAGGTCATTAATAATTTAAAACTATTTTTTACAGTTGCTAGCTACGAGTAAGTAAATGTAAACGCGGCCGTTTTTTTTGTTGTCATTCTGTTCGTGATCCGTAATCTAGTACGAATGGAAAGAGGACAAAAGCGGTTTAAGATTTCTTTATTTCTCAAAGATTACAAATCACTTACGAAGCGAAATAAATTAACACTAAAATATAACTTCACAGAGGCGTGTAGTAGACGGTATTCTTGAAAATATTTCCAGCTATGCAGGTAGATCATAATAACTTTATCTCGTCTTCGTTAAATACGGGTTATGTAGTAATGTGGTCGAGCAGATACAAGGGACATTTTACATCACGCCAGGTTCATTTTATGATATTATTAAGTTATTTATTGTGTAGTGCTTTTTAGAATGTGTTGCTTTAATAGTTGCTATTGATTTGGCATATTTTATTTGTTTAGGTAATGAGTTGTAAATCTGTGCAACTTGGTACAAAATACACTTTTTTTAGTATTTCGTTCTGGGTTTATATAGTTGAATGTTATGTGCCCGTATTGGTTGGTTTGTGTGTACATTTTTTGTAAATTTTATGAGTGTGTATATTTTTATTCAAGATTTTTCATTAAAATGGATATATTATATTTATAGATTTGTGTTATATTGAATAATGTTTGTTATATTAAATTGCAACATCGACAGT
The DNA here is from genome assembly GCA_905147815.2 of Phalera bucephala. Lineage (NCBI taxonomy): Eukaryota > Metazoa > Arthropoda > Insecta > Lepidoptera > Notodontidae > Phalera > Phalera bucephala. The sequence continues at coordinate 7,290,992 of LR990637.1, read as the reverse complement.
CCAATAACTAAATATATTATTACATGTATAATATTCGCGTAAATCTAAGAACTCAATATATTATTACTATTGAATAAGAATAAGAGACAAATGTATATATAAACATTAAATACGGTTTTTACCAAGAAAAATTAGATAATAATCAACTAACAGTTTGCCTTCCAACCTCACAAGAATACAACAAAGAATACTATCAGTATTTACAGAGAGTATACCACGAAGTACTGGAGTATACATAAACACGTGGATGACAAAGAACATGTACTGGTTGTATTCATCGACTACAGTAGGGCTTTTGACACGCTCAGACATGACATTTTGTCATAAAGCCTAAATTGCAGTGGTATCACAGGTAAACTGCTGATTTGATATGAAAATTATTTCTACCACAATAGATAATACAGAGTAAAAGTTAAAAACCGAGATGGCCATGGAATCAGAGTGACAGAGGGTACGCCACAAGGTTCGGTACTTGGCCCGCTGCACTAATTAACGTACGGAAGTAGTCAGTAATAAGTAGTGAGATCTATCCATCGAGTTATTATGGACTACTTATTACAGAAACTACTTCAAACAAAACCTGACGCGCAACTTGATGACCGCGGATTTAGTGGGGGAAGTTTGTTTTCATAAAGAAAATTTTATGTTTTGCGAGTTCTTTAAAAATTATTACTGCATACTTGAAGGTATACTTATGAAATAAAAATTCGAAGCAAAGAAAGAACTAAAAGATATATTTATTAGCTAGGCTAACAGCCAAGTACATTACAATAAGCAAACAATGAAAAACAATGATATTCAAAAAAGCATGCACTAACTATTTAGCCGCACTAATGGGGTAACACTCAGCGTAAAGTTGTGTTGCAGCGTAAACCACAACACAATGCTGATTTCAGTGGTACCCCAAGTAAAGGGCATGCATGAAGCGGTTCCCAAAAAATCCAGTCGCGCGGCAATGAGCGGGGAAGTGGAAGTGGCACCAACCGTGCCCAAAAATGCCTTTGCCGCACGAAATGATCGAAGACAATCGCTCAAACTTAAAATAAAGTACTTATATATACAAAACATATAGTATGCCCATATTGTACTCGTATTTGTCACGTTGCCGCAAGAACCTGGCACAAAGTGAGCTAGAACCCTTGCTTTAGCATCATACAAATTAGTTGAGGTGCCTTCAATCTAGCTATCTCTCTATCAATTTGATACAAGGTGATTACTTCTACTCACCTTATGAAGCGACAGTTCATCTGTCGTAGCTTCTATATCGGCTCTCTCTAGTCTTGGAGACGCCACTGCCCTTACAGAATTGCTAGAATCCAGCCTAAAATAAAACAAATCTTGATAGCAAAAAATTAAGAAGTATGTAGCAGGTACGTTGTGGCAGGATTTGTCAAAGGGAAGATCTTCTAGCCAGACGGGTGTTGTCTGGCGGGGCCACTTCCAGGAAGTTATACATCAGTATCTTTCAAAAATATAGCGACATTCATTGTGTTTATTCACGGAACAAAGATGAACATCCTACTCATTTCTATAGAATTAGTAACTCTTTCATGGGGCAACGCCTTCACAACAAATCACCCATAGATATCCGAAATATGCCTATTAATAAGTTCAAAAAAGATATTAAAATTAGACTATGTAAAGGATATTACAAAATTTCGGAATATATCGATGATACAACTGATTCGGTTTGAGCAACTCATCATTTGGCAACTCTTAAATACATTTTTGTTGAATACATTGATGTTAAAAAACAATTTTGTATTAAAAGAATGATAAACAGAAAAGCCAGTCCAATAAAGCAATTAAGTTAAAAGACTAGTCCGTAGAGTTTCTCGCCGGATCTTCTGTATGTTGTAAAAAATGTAATAATTTTTGAAAAGTTGCAAGAGCTCCTGGCCGAAGCAATAAAATATTTTTGACTAGCTTGGATTTTGTTATCAGGGACAGAGTGGATTTATGAGACGAGGCAGTAGGGGCAGCTACCTCAAACATTGAAGCTACAGGAAAACTGTCTACAGGAGACAATCGTCAACTTTTTACGACGCTTGGTGCACTTACAGATTTTGAAAAAAATGCACAGTTAGCAAGAACATGGGAAATTTACACAAAAACTTTTTTGATGCCAATCGATTCTGTTTGTTATAAGGATCAAAAACTTCAATTCGACTACTAGAAAAGTCAGAAAGGCTTTGGCGACTTGGCGCAATTTGAACGATTTGGCGCGGTAGCTTAAGCCACTCCGCCCACTGGGTCGAATAGCCGCGGATTCAATTCCCGCACGGTACAAATCTTTGTGTGATACACAATTATGTGATTCGGTCTGCGTATTTGTGTATGTGAAATATCATGTTTGTAAATGCACCCACGACATATATCCTAGGAATAAATCCTAGTGTGGAGCTACGTTTTATTAAAAAAGTAACTTTTTCCATACATTTTGTCAGAGGTCTCGGGTCGAACCCAGGCACGCACCTCCGTCTTTTCGAAAGCATGTGCGTTTTAAAAATTAACTATCACTTGCTTTAACGGTGAAGAAAAACATCGTGGGGAAATCTGCATGCCTGAGAGTTTCTCGAAGGTGCGTGAAGTTCGCCAACCCGCACTGGGCCAGCGTGGTGGACTATGACCTAAACCCTCTCAGTTTGAGAGGAGGCCCGTGCCCAACGGTGGGACAGTTTCTTAACAGGGCTAATATTATTATATATATGGGAAGGCCTCCACAAAATGGACTGATGACCTGGAAAGTCGCTAAAAGTGACAGGTAATCGCTGAATGCGTACAGCACTTAGCCAGTCGTCATGGCGATCCTATGTCTTGCTCTTTATGATGAAAGGCCTATGTCGTGTGGACGTCTTTCGACTGGCAATGATGACTTACCTTAGTGCTGGTAAAACATGATCCAATAACAGCACATCAGTTGGCTGCTGTGTATCGCTGAGTGGCGGGACTGGTGCTTTCTCAGCGAGGACTGACGTCAGAGCTTCCAGCAACCACTGAGCTGACCACCAGCGCGGAGAGACTAGCCCACCAAACCACTGTTGAAAAATAAATAAATCTATTTGTTTTCTATGTCAATGCTCAATTTTTTACCAGGCTACAGATATATATATCTATCTCTATCTATCTATATCATCACGCCAGCTCCCTTGCGGGGTAGATAGAGAGTACAGAGTTCCAACAGGTTCTTTCCTTGCAGACCTCTCTGGCTTCCTCCACTCTCATAGTTCGTCTCATACACGCTCGCCGGTTATGGAGGCTACTGATGTTGTTATAATAAAACACTAGTAACAGTATAGCCGAGTGAATTTGCCCATGTGAGATAGCGCAGCAGCGACTTACAGATACGTTGTCTAACCTACTGGCTATCTCCATTCCGATCTCGGTCTCGAACCTATTTATTAAAAAGGCTACAACCCGATATTTCCAATCATCCAATCATAGTAATCGCTAATCGTAGCCGCCGCCGACTACGAACCCAACTCCCCTCCTATCAACCGCTACCGCCGTCCGCGGCATGTGTTCACCGACCCTCCCGATGCCTTTACATCCCTTCTTTCGGATACTGATACCGCACACAGGATCAGATACCGACCTCGCCGGCGAGGTCGAAGAATCCATTGCCCGCCGGCCGGTGCAGAGCACCACGGCGAGACACCTAGTATACACTCTCCCCCATAGCGACTGCCCAAGCCGAGGCCGTTCCTCCTTGAGGCGCCCTTAAGCTAGTTGCCCCCTTGCCCTTCTGGCTCGAGCGTAGAGGTTGCACGCTCGCCCTCTTGTCCGGTGAAGCTGTAAAGGCCTCGCGGCCAACAGCGTAGATCATTCACACACACAAAATACTGTCTATCATATTTAGAACGCTGTTGGAGCTGTCGCCATACATGTAAGAAAATTATCATGAATACTTTAAAACTGTGTGGACCATCGTATGAGATGCAGTGACTAAAATTGGTATGAAAGTCTTCAAAACTAACTATACTTTTAAGTAATAACTATACTTTTAAGTATGCATTTAGATAGCTGGTGGGGCTGCCTCGCTTCTGTAGTGCCTCTGGGATGTTTGCCGATGCTCAGGTAAACTGTTTTTACACAAATATGCGAAAACGGTGTGCCTCCTTAGTGCGCAGGGTATGGGCCAGCTCCAACAGCGTTCTAAATATGGTAGACAGTATTTTGTGTGTGTGAATGATCTACGCTGTTGGCCGCGAGGCCTTTACAGCTTCACCGGACAAGAGGGCGAGCGTGCAACCTCTACGCTCGAGCCAGAAGGGCAAGGGGGCAACTAGCTTAAGGGCGCCTCAAGGAGGAACGGCCTCGGCTTGGGCAGTCGCTATGGGGGAGGGTGTACACTAGGTGTCTCGCCGTGGTGCTCTGCACCGGCCGGCGGGCAATGGATTCTTCGACCTCGCCGGCGAGGTCGGTATCTGATCCTGTGTGCGGTATCTGTATCCGAAAGAAGGGATGTAAGGGCATCGGGAGGGTCGGTGAACACATGCCGCGGACGGCGGTAGCGGTTGATAGGAGGGGAGTTGGGTTCGTAGTCGGCGGCGGCTACGATTAGCGATTACTATGATTGGATGATTGGAAATATCGGGTTGTAGCCTTTTTAATAAAGGCGCGAATAGGTTCGAGACCGAGATCGGAATGGAGATAGCCAGTAGGTTAGACAACGTATCTGTAAGTCGCTGCTGCGCTATCTCACATGGGAAAGAGCCCTTATAGTAATTAAGAATAGCTAACGACTGCCTCGTTGGTCTGGTGGCAAAGCGCATCGCTTTGTGATCACGAGGTCCTGGGTTCAAATCCTAGGTCGGACAAAAGTAGTTTTTCTAACAAAAAAATCCCAGTATGAGTCCGGAGTCTGGAATTGTGCCCGGCATATGGCAATAGGCTCGCCCCCTATTACACGGGACCTAACATCGTCGGCGAAACGTGGGTGTACTCAGTACACCTCTGCCCCCCCTCTGGGGAATATAGGCGTGAAAGTGATTTTTCTTTTTAAGAATAGGTAATACTAACATTATTCTTAAGTCTACTAACCTGTATGTGAGTCTAAGTTACTTGAATAAAAAGTTTCTATTCGATTCTAGGGGAATAAAAATCGTCGAAAAATATCTATCTATCTATCTATCTATAACCTCACGCCAGATCCCTTGCGGGGTAGGCAGAGAGTACAGAGTTCCAACAGGTTCTTTCCTTACATACCTCTCTGGCTTCCTCGACTCTCATAGTTCGTCTCATACACGCTCGCCGGTTACGGAGACTCTTGACTTTTCCATCAGATAAGACTCGGTTTATTTGGTCGTGGTAAGATAGTCTAGGTCTTCCCCGGTACCTGCATCCTTCCACTTTCACATTGTATATCTGTTTTGTCATTCTTTCCTCTGGCATTCTTTCTATATGCCCGAACCAACGGAGCATGCCCTTTCTCATCTTTACACCGATACTATCTTTCATACCTACTCGCTGTCTTACTATGGTGTTGCTAATGCGGTCGGTCAGCTTCACTCCGCACATCTTCCGCAGAGCTCGCATTTCTACCGCATTTATCCTACTTTCATAGTCATAGTCTACCGTCGAAAAATATTTTTTCTATAATAATGTAAGTGTATGTGATTCTGTGTCTATTTTGTTATATTTTTCAAACTGTGCATTTATGGCAAAGCGGAGACAGAGGTTTCGACCAAAATCGTGCGGTATTTCGCTGTTTTTTTATTTAATACAAACCTAGCCACCAATGCATTCCACAAACTTCTTTCATAAATCCTTCACTAATCAAGCTGTACGCTTGTGGAATGCATTGCCTGTTACGGTCCGACGTGCAAAGACGTCGCATTCTTTTAAAAAAAAGGTTAAAGATCACTTTTTCCTGGTTGGATAATGTAATAATTGCCGTCATAATTGGATTGGCTTAGATTTATATGTTTATCAAGTCCTGTATATCAATATGTATGTAGTAGTATTGTATAACATATATATCTTTATAGTGTACGCCACCAACTGCCCTCTATTTTTATCTGTTGCTTCTTCCAACGTACTGGTTGTCTGGAAGAAATTGCTCTTAGCAATAAGGCCACCAATTGTGCCTCTATCTTAAGATAATATCACATTGTATTTCTCTGTCCGCTGGTGTACAATAAAGAATACTCTATCTATCTAGCCCCACACTTATAATTAATACTGTATCGTGGATGCATTTACAAACTTCGTGGATCACGCAAAGGCTTGTCCCGTGCGGGGATCGAACCCGCGACTGCTCGGTCCAGAGCGCGGAGCGTCCGTCCGTCGTTTTATTATTACGATTTCTGCGGGAGAGGCATTTGTCATGCAGTGAACATGTTTCGGCTAAAAATAGAGAGAACTTGATATCATCACACCTGCTGCGCCAGCAGTCTTGCAATAGTCTTGGTGTCAGAGAGTGTTGAAGGAGACAGTGTAATCAGCCCCCATCCCTCGGAATAGGGATTCCCACCCTCCACCACCACAATATCTGAAACAAGCACAAATTTAATACTAGTTTCTGCCCGCGATTTCATCCGCATTCACATTAGACGGGAACCTTACTTCACATCTGGGATAAAAAGTATTCTATGTAAACTATATGTGTGCCAAATTTGATCTAAATCCGTTCAGCCGTTTTTGAGTAATTGAGTAACAAACATACAAAAAATCTAAACACCCAAACATTCACATTTATAAACACATTTTTCTACATCATCACGAAGATCCCTTGCGAAGTAGACAGAGATTACAGAGTTCCAACAGGTTCTTTCCTTACATACCTCTCTGGCTTCCTCCACTCTCATAGTTCGTCTCATACACGCTCGCCGGTTACGGACACTCTTGACTTGTCCTTCAGGTAAGACTCGGTCTATTCGGTCACGGTGACATTATTCAAAATAATTATTTATTATAACAAGTTTTTATACTGTAAAACGACCGAGATATTTTGCTTAATTGAGGAGATCCTATATACTTCTACAACAAATTACCCATAGATATCCGAAACATGCCTATCAATAAATTTAAAAAGGTAATCAAAGCTAGACGGTGTAAGAAAGGGTATTACAAAATTTCGGATTTTCTTGACGATAAAACAGGTTGGGTTTGAACAGCTCCTCAATCAGCAAAATTAAACAATGCTGTATAATACAATTTTGAAAAAAAAATTTCCTTAGAAACGCCAAACAAATTAAGTTAAAAGACTAGCCCGCTGAGTTTCTTGCCGGATCTTCTCAGTGGAGGCCGCGTTCCGATCCGGTGGTAGATGTAAAAAATGTAATAATTTTGACGTTTGTAAGTGCTTATGTATTTGGTCTAAACAAATAAATGATTTTTGACTTTGACTTTACCTTTAGGCTTCATGAGCAAACCCTGGACCATCTAGGTCTATAGTATTTTTTTAAAACGTAGCCGCACACTCGGATTTACTCCTGTGTCCTCCTCCTCAGCGGGCTAGTCTTTTTATTTAATTTGTTTGGCATTTCTGATAACCATTTTTTTTTTCAAAATTGTATTATACAGCATTGTTGGATATTGCTGATTGAGGAGCTGCTCAAAGCCAATCTGTTTTATCGTTAAGGTAATCCGAAATTTTATAATACCCTTTCTTACACAGGGCCTTTATTCGCTATGACAATTTAAACACGAAACAAGACGTGTTATCAAACATACGTGTTATTGGCGTGGAATGGAATTCTGTATGCCACTGTCAGATTTGAAAACATGACAAGGCTCGTTACACGCCATGTTTCGAACTGTCAAAATAACACGCTCCGCGCTTGCGTGTTATTGAAAACGTGTTAAAAACTTGCTAAGGTAGTTCAATGTGAACAAACATTTTTAAATAGTTTTATTTCAATTTAAATGATATATTATGATCATCGCGTCGTCGTCGTAGTAATAAATTATTACTCATAACCAGTGACATTGGAAAATTGTGGTGGCTCATCTATTAAAGTCAACTTCTCAATTTCAACAATAGTTTACACATTTATCTTAAAAATATGGTGTTTTGTTTTAGTTTGTAGTCACAATGAACCGGACGAAAGCTTCTACAGCCCAATTAGCATATTTACCCACCCACAGGTGGAATCTGGGTACATCAATTGTTCTCCTCAAGGAAGTTCATCGAGAGATGTGGAAAGACCTAACCTACCAATTAAATGCGTTAGGAGGCCCATTTGAAACTGTGATCATAAAAAACAGGTACGTATCTACTAAAATAAATGTGACTTTTGTTATTTTATAAAGACAAATAATTTGTGGTGTGCTACATTATTGATTTTGTGGTGAATTAAATATTTGTATCATTGATTTAATTATAGGGCATAGGTGAATGATGTTGACCTAAAATAACATAATAGGCTCTTTTTCATTATCAATTTTCATTACAAGTAGAATGTAGGGTTATTATAATGCATTTTCTATTAGTGAGTTTTAATTGTTCATCAAATAATGTGTTGCATATATTATGAAGCACTAATTTTGCATCTAAAATCATATCTTTCATATGAAACTTCTTTTATAGAATTGCTGATGGTTGACAAAATTAGAACACCCAAGTTGACCCATTCTTGTAGAGGAAGATGTGCGGTGATGTCATCTGTGGTGGGAATTTTTATACTAATGAATGAAAGAAAAATGTTTTCATTTCAATTTGTTTTTCAATTATAGCTGCATAATTATGGTGTGGTAACCTTGGTAGCAAAGTGGAACCATTACTGTGTGGTATACGAAACTGTATAATTTTGAATGTTTGTTGTTCAAATCAAATAAAATAGCATTTATTGTGGTCATAGGTTACAAAGATGGTATGTGTTGTTGTTCTGATGAGGACTTACAAGTTTCCATTTAACAATACCAAATAAGCAGTGATAGCCTAGTGGTTAGACCGTTGGACTGCAAAGTCAAAGGTCTCGGGTTCAAACCCAGGCACGCACTTCTGTCTTTTCGAAAGCATGTGCGTATTAAAAATTAATTATCACTTGCTTTAACGGTGAAGGAAAACATCGTGAGGAAACCTGCATGCCTAAGAGCTTCTCAAAGGTGTGTGAAGTTCGCCAACCCGCGCTGGGCCAGCGTGGTGGACTATGGCCTAAACCCTCTCAGTTTGAGAGGAGGCCCGTGCCCAACAGTGGGACAGTTTCTTAACAGGGCTATTATTATAATACCAAATGACTTGCATGTGATTATTGATTTCTTATTCATAAATAAAACTTGTTGATTTACCAATTACTTTAGTTTCATTTATACTTTTGTTGCATTTATATACATACCTGCCCCGCAGGGGATCTGGCTTCATGATGTTTTTATTATTTTATTTTTTATTTTCTTTATTAATTCTTTAATTTAGATTGATACATAGATTATGTATCTATCTATGTATCTGTGTAGATACATAATAAACTAAATAAAAAAGTATACCTTTTAATTCACTGTGTATATTTGCAAAACAAACTTTAAAATAAAAAATAAACTCCGTCACGCCGGTATTCCCGGAGTGGGGGGCAGAAGGGCATAGGGGCAACTAGGTTCAGGGAGGACCGGCCTCGACTTGGGCTGTTGCTATGGGGGAAGGCATACATTAGGTGTCTCGTCGTGGTGAACATGAAAGAAACTTGTCCGCTGGCCAGTGCAGAGATGCACTGGCCAGCGGACAAAGGATTCTTCCGCGTCGCCGGCGAGGTCAGTGTCTAATCCTGTGTGTGATATCGGTATCTGATAGAAGGGAAGTAAGGGCATTGTAAGGGTTGCTGAAAATATGGCGCGGGCACCAATAACGGCTGATAGGAGGCGAGTCAAGTGAGTAGGCGGCAGCAGCTAAAAAGGGCTTTTATATTGGTGTGAATAGGTTCAAGGCTGAGATCGAAATGGTGCTAGGTTTAGTCTGGTTTTTCTTTAGTGGCCAATTTTATGAAAAAACATGGTGTGACCACTAAAGACACTAAAATGGTCGGTTCGGACGAAGAGCAAGGATTGGGGAATTAATGAATGAATAAAATAAACTAATTTTGAACCAATTGTATTGCCTTAAGTTATCACACAATATTTTTATGTAAAATTGACCACTTAAAAAATACAGACTATATATATGTGTGGGACAAGTCTTTGTTCGTTTAGGTGTGGGTATAGGTTATTGTATTTGACATTCGTACGTTCTAAAACTTGGATCTTTGTTTAATGTTAATTAAAGTTGCCTTTTTTATATCTGGCCCTATTTATTTACTTAGTTTTCAATAGACACATACTTAAAACCATGTTATCAGCACATATAAATATATTTGTACCGAAATTGAATAAGTTGAAACGAATATTCGAAAAACCGATACTTTACCGAAATTAACAGATGTAAGATTATGAACGAATCCAGCGAAATCTCAAATTAAAAATAAAATTGCCGTAGACAACATTCCTTACGGCATACCGAATACCATTTTGTAATTCCACGCGTAGGCTCGTTAAGGAAGCGTGTTTACGTTTACTGCTTGTTATGACGTCACACGTTACTTGCGGGGAATCTCATGTGGCATAGCGAATAAAGGCCCAGTCTAGTTTTGAAAACCTTTTTAAACTTTTTGATAGGCATGTTGCGGATATCTATGGGAAATTTGTTGTAGAAGCGTATACATTTCCCCATGAATGAATTACTAATTCTATGGAGACGAGTAGAATGTACAATAAGATCATTGTTCCGTGTATTAACATGATGAATGTCGCTATATTTTTCAAAGCTTGCTTGCAAAGCTTATTGTGTAGTTAAACCACTATTTCATTCATATAAAAATAATATTTACTTACCAAATTTAGGCAGTGGATACGACGTGTTGAGTTCAAATGTATACATTTGTATTGTTTTTTGCACCCATTCCAGTAGCGGCCTGTAGAACAATAAAAAAAACGCTTTTTATCAGGTGTATGTTAAATTAAACGCGGCGAATTTAACGCGGCGTTACGAGGTCGCCACTCGAGAACCTTTGTGCTCCTAACTGACGTCAGTTCTGCGAGCCTCGCTATTGTTATTGGCATATCTGACGGTTTTATCGGTGACTTTAGTTTGCCTGCGGACGTCCTCGTATCTACTATGATCTGTCTAATACAAACTGATGTAGCATAGTCATCTAGGGTTTGTGGCATTCGTCACACCCCTAGAGATTTCTCACATATCGACGATTTTACCACGCAGACCCAAAGCGGTTTAATGGAGATAGAACATAGATTTTTAATAGATAGAAAAACTTATTTTGTCGCGGTAAGCACCATATCCACATCTTACACTGTGCCAGGTTGAGTGATCTATCTATTAAACTAGGTAATGAGCTTATGGTAAAACAAAAAAAAAAAAAAAAACAAGGTTTCAGGTCTGGAAGAGGATGTTCGGATCAAGTTTTCTCCCTCCGCAACATCGTAGAAAAGCATCTGGCAGTAGGCCGGAAGGTTTTCTGCGGTTTTGTGGACCTGGAGAAGGCGTTTGATAGAGTCGTGCGAAAGAGACTTTGGGACATTTTGCCAGAGTATGGTATAAACGGCACCCTGTTGCGAGCCGTCCAGTCCACCTACGTGGACAGCAAGGCATGCGTACGGGTGGGTGGTAACATGTCACCTTGGTTTGACGTTAAAATCGGCGTCAAGCAGGGTTGCGTGTTGTCCGCTAGACTGTTTATAGTGTATCTGGATAAAAGTCTTCAAAGACTGTGTGCGATGACTGAAGGGGTAAAAATGGGTGATCTAGTGATAAACCACCTATTGTATGCAGATGACGCGGTTTTGATAGCGCCAATAGATATGAGAGATGACTGCATGAACAATGACTTACATTTGAATGTGAAGAAAACCAAAATTATGGTTTTTGAACGGGAAGAAACCAGAACGAATGCAAGGATTGTGGTTGGTAACGATGTGCTGGAGCAAGTGAATGAGTTTGTATATCTTGGATGCGCCTTCAGTAAGAATGGGAAATACACCGCTGATATAGAGAGAAGAGTGAATGCAGGTAATAGAGTGAATGGTGCGATGGGAAGGCTACTTGGGAGCCGGCACTTAAGCCAAAAGGCGCAGCTGGCCATGCATAATGGAGTGCTTGTCCCAACGCTGTTATATGGCAGTGAGAGTTGGGTATGTAAGAAGGAGAACGAAAGCAGGATAAATGCGGTCGAAATGCGATCTCTGCGGAAGATGTGCGGAGTCACGCTGACCGACCGTATTCGCAACAGCGTAGTAAGAAAGCGAGTAGGTATGAAAGATAGTATCGGTGTAAAGATGAGAAAGGGTATGCTCCGTTGGTTCGGGCATATAGAAAGGATGCCAGAAGAAAGAATGACAAAACAGATATACAATGCGAAAGTGGAAGGATGTAGGTGCCGGGGAAGACCTAGACTATCTTACCATGACCAAATAGACCGTGTCTTAGCTGAAGGGCAAGTCAAGAGTCTCCGTAACCGGCGAGTGTGTATGAGACGAACTATGAGAGTGGGGGAAGCCAGAGAGGTATGTAAGGAAAGAACCTGTTGGAACTCTGTACTCTCTGCCTACCCCGCGAGGGAGCTGGCGTGATGATATAGATAGATAAAGAGATAGAAAAAAATAATATCTCACCCGGATTCGTCCAATATAACTTGCTGATCGCTATACAAGCTGATCTCCGGCAGGGCTTACTAGCCCCACCGTATCGTTGTCCGGAACTTCCGTTGAATCCGGCGGGACTGTTGTTTTCGTAATGTTTCCGGAAGGTACCACGACCGCTCTAACTACTGAACTAATAAGCTAACTGTAAAAAAATACAAAAATATCTCACCCGGATTCGTCCAAGATAACTTGCTGATCGCTGTATAAACTAATCTCCGGCGGGGCTAACACCGTATCTTCGTCCGGAACTTCGGTTGAGTCTGGCGGGACTGTTGTTTCCGTTATGTTCCCAGTTAATTCCGCTGGAGGTTCCGGGGCGGCTCGGCGTTGCAGCCGGCAGACGGCGACCGACATCATGTGGGGCGGCATTGGAGGGGTTTGGGCGAACTCGTCCTGAAGCTGGGGACGAAAACGGCACAAGATTTTGTAAGCGTATTAATGAAAGATGATGTTTAGTAGATTTTTAAAGGAAGGATATTGTAATAAAGTACATTTGTGAATAGACTTAAATAAAAATTTAATTGGAGATTTGTATATTCGGCTTACTCCGCGAGGGATCTGGCAAGATGATATAAGGGAAAAACGTTTTAAAACAAGCAATAAACTATAAAAAAGTGGTAAACCAGTTACTATACTATATTTATTAAACAGCCAGTTAGGTGGAAAGTGCGAAGTTCCATTAGATTCTTTCCTTACAAATTTCTCGCGCTTCTACTCTCAAGGATTGTCTCATACACGCTCGCTGGTTACGGAGATTCTTAACTTGACTTTTCGGCTTATGGTATATCCTATCTATCTATATCAGGGTTTCCCAACCTTTCTTTTGTTGAGCTCCCCTGCCGGATTCTAAATAATATTTTCATGCCCCATTCCCCTTAACTTTTTCATTATTTATTATTATTATTTTACTATTTTATTTATTATTATTTCGTTTTTTATTGAAATCATTTCTTCTTCTTCTTCAGCCGAAAGACGTCCACTGCAGGACAAAGGCCTCCCCTAAAGACCGCCACAACGACCGGCTTTGTGCTGTACGCATCCAACTTCTACCCGAGACCTTCACCAGGTCATCGGCCCATCTTGTAGGGGGCCTACCCACTCCACGTCGTCCGGTACGTGGTCGCCATTCGAGAACCTTTCTGCTCCAACGGCCGTCAGTTCTACGAGCGATGTGCCCCGCCCACTGCCACTTAAGTTTAGCAATTCTGAGTGCTATGTCAGTGACTTTCGTCCTCCTGCGGATCTCCTCGTTTCTGATTCGATCCCGCAGGGTATCGAGCATAGCTCTCTCCATCGCCCTTTGGGTGACCTTGAACCTTCTTATGAGGCCCATCGTAAGCGACCATGTCTCAGTGCCGTAAGTCATAACTGGCAACACACACTGGTCAAAGACTTTTGTCTTGAGACACTGCGGAATTTTGGACGAGAAGATGTTACGTAGCTTCCCGAACGCCGCCCAACCGAGCTGGATTCGACGATTGACCTCTTTCTCGAAGTTGGATCACCTAATTGGATTCTTTGTCCCAGGTATATATAATCGTCAACAACTTCGATAGTAGAGTCTCCAACCTTTATAGAAGTTGATACTACATGGACGTTTGACATGACATTCGTCTTGTCCATGTTCATTTTAAGACCTGTTGAGAGACTCTACTGAGGTCGTCGAGCATTGAAATCATTTATGTAATTGGAATACTTTCTGAATTTCGTCTGAACGATGACGTCGCATTTTCAAACAGTGACAAACAGGATCAATGAATGTGATATTATGATGTTTAATTTAAGCGTTATTTTTTTGTGTTCAGCCCCCCTTAATATCTCATTACACCTCCCAAGAGGAGCGCGCCCCCACTGGTTGGGAACTTCTGATCTATATCATCACGCCAGATCCCTTGCGGGGTAGGCAAAGAATACAGGTTCCTTCCTCACAGACTTCTCTGGCTTCCTCCACTCTAATAGTTCGTTTCATACATGATACAGATGAGTTGAGCTGATAATGAATAAAACTATTCGAGTACTTACCAATCGATGTCCTAAATAAAATCCAGCTTCTTCCGTAGCCACTATCGGCATATTAGTCAAAGAGACATGGAATCTGCAGAGAAAAATAAGATTTAATTTAATTGATTCGACAATGGCTTTGTCTAATAATGAAAATAGGCCTCTCCCATTACTCAGCTACTCGCAGAAGAGTCTGAATGTGCTGCGAGTCCAGTATAATAATGCGTTTAGGAGTGTGTTGGTGCTGCCTCGATTCTGTAGTGCACCGGAGATGTTCTCGGAACCCAGAGTAGATGGTATTCACGCCATCGCGAATGCGGGGCAGTGCCAATACTTTACTTAGCGTACTGGGTAATCGGCTGGATGGCCCATTTATTTCGGCACTGGATAGGAATGCATAATTTATACATGTCGAGTGCCAAATAAATAAAATCTAGATACAAGTACTAACATAGTCTGTAAGAAGATTGTTACTAACAAATCTATGGATTTTATTATCTGAAAATAAATTATCTATCTATATCATCACGCCAGCTCCCTCGCGGGGTAGGCAGAGAGTACAGAGTTCCAACAGGTTCTTTCCTTACATACCTTAAATAAATTATATTTATATTATTATTGTTATTATTACTCGTAGCGCTGTGCGACCGCGGTGTTCTCACCGATCACCAAGGTTAAGCAGCGTTCAACTCGGTCGGCCTGAGATGGGTGACCGTTTGTGGCAATTTCATATTCGAGCGTCTCCGTGCTTTGGAAGGCACGTTAAGCCGTTGGTCCCGGTTACCACTTAATGTGGTAGTTGTCAAGCCGAGTTGGAAGCCTTATGGGCGGCTTGATAAGTTGCACCAGCAGGTGGCCACAAGCCTACCTCCACCGCACCGCACTTGCTCCGCGTGCTGGAGTATGACCTAATTTCTGTCGCCTTTTTGTGAGAGAAGGTATTTGCCCAGCAGTGGGCAGTATATGTTGATATTATTAATATACAACTAGAAGGCACGTTCTGACTGCCTCGTTGGTCTGGTGGCAAAGCGCATCGCTTTGTGATCACGAGGTCCTGGGTTCAAATCCTAGGTCGGACAAATGTAGTTTTTCTAACGAAAAATTCACAGTACGAGTCCGGAGTCTGGAATTGTGCCCGGTATATGGCAATAGGCTGGCCCCCTATCACATGAGACCTAACATCGTCGGCGAAACGTGGGTGTACTCAATACACCTCTGCCACCCCCTCTGGGGAATATAGGCGTGACAACTAGAAGGTGTTTAGAGTAGCATGATAAAGCCGAAAGGTGGCGAATTAAACCACACAACTATTTATTATAACCACGTCGTGTTTGGGCTCCTTGGAATTATTTTGGTGAGCGCTGTATCTTGATGGTGTTCAGGGTCTAATAATAGAGTCGGAAGGAAGCCATTAAAACTCCTCAACCAAGCAAGATATCTCCGTTGTGTTTTTTTCAATAAGAGCTTGTTTTTAAAAAGATCTTTTTAAATTAAGATTGTTGCGTCGGTTTTTATGCCAGGTAGTTTTATTGGATCGTACTCGGATTGAAGAGGCATGTGTCGAGCAGTGGGGTGGAATAGACCAGCGGCTCCTAACCTTTTTAAAGTAAATAAAGATATTTTTGCAATTGAATTTGTTCCGTTGGTTCGGGCATATAGAAAGGAAGTCAGAAGAAAGAATGACAAAACAGATATACAATGCGAAAGTGGAAGGATGTAGGTACCTGGGAAGATCTAGACTATCTTATAATAATAATAATAATATCAGCCTATACTGCCCACTGCTGGACAAAGGCCTTCTCTCACAAATCGGGGTGAGAGAGATTAGGTCATACTCCACCACGCGGACCCAGTGCGTATTGATGGAGACAGGTTTGTGGCCACCTGCTCTTGGAACTTATCAAGCCGCCTTTAAGGCTTCCCATTTGGCTTAACGACTACCACATTAAGTGGTAGCCGGGACCAACTGCTTATCGTGCCTTGCGAAGCACGGAGACGCTCGAATATGAAAATGCCACAAACGGTCACCCATCTCGGGCCGACCGAGTCGAACGCTGCTTAACCTTGGTAATCGGTAAGAACACCGCGGTCGCACAGCGCTACGAGCGACTATCTTACTATGACCAAATAGACCGTGTCTTATCTGAGGGGCAAGTCAAGAGTCTCCATAACCGGCGAGCGTGTATGAGACGAACTATGGGAGTGGAGGAAGCCAGAGAGTTGTGTGTAATGCAAGAACCTATTGGCATTCTGTACTTTCTCTGGATCTGGCGTAATGGTATAGATAGAATTTGCAAAATTTATTAAAATTGTCACAGATATCATTTTTGTTAAATAATTTCATGCTCTTTAATATAATGTTACTCATCATACTCAGTTATGATACTCAGTTATTGTGTTTTTATGTTATTATGTGTGTACCTGGTTCTGTGTTTCTTCTTAGATAATGTTCACTTCTTCCTTATTTGTTTTTGCTTATCGTTAGTTACTTAATTTGAATTATCTGAATACACATGTTTCGAATTAGAATCCAGATCTATGTCTTTACTTTAGAACTAAATGTTATATTTTTATTGTAATTTGTGTTGTGACAAAAAAGAAAGAAAAAAAAGAAAGTAACGGAACTCTCAATCGATCCCTTTTATTGTAATCCCCGAGTTCCACGGAACCAAGTTTAGGTTCCTATGCTGATACTGATAATGATGACATTTATAATAATTTCTCAGAGGTATCTCACCTGTCTCTGACGATAGTTAGTTTGAATGTGGCTCTGAAATGTGGCTCATCAAAACACGGGAATGCTGATCGAGCGTGTGTGAGCCAAAACCTTGATACTGCACAGCGGCTGTAAACAAAATATCCAAATTCTATAGATTTGAAATAAAACTAATTTTTCGAATTTTATCGCGGTTTAATTTTTATTTTTAAGTTCCCGACGTTTCGAGTGCTTTGCAGCACCCATGGTCACGGGAGGGACTGAGGTGTTAGACGTCCAAAAGGCATAGTTGTTCCGGGGTACCCTCAAACTTCTTAATTATTTTTGTTGGTCCGATCTACGCAGAATGAGCTCACGGTGTCTTGAGGTCTTGCAGTGTTATGCTTGGTTTTGGATTTGATTATATTAATTACCGGATCCCAAGTCGATGGAAGCACCCAGCCATCTTCTCTATTAAAATTAGGATGTTTTTAATTTCAATAGCCTCGCGAACCATCCTTGGTAGGAATCGGTGTTCTTTTACGAGGATTTGTGGTCTATCAAATCTGATGTTATGGCGGGTGCGGTCAAGGACATGTTCACAGACTGCAGACTTCTTTGAGTGACGGTGTTTTAGGTCAGCTATGTGCTCTTTAGCCCGAGTTTTTATCGGTCTTTTTGTTTGTCTTATATAAGAGAGACCACATTCACAATCAAGCTTGTATACTCCTGCATCTTGTAGAGGGATGTGACACTTGACAGCTGGTAAAAATTGACTGATCTTCTTCGGCGGCTTATAAAATGTTTTAATCGAAGCACGCTTCAAGATGTAGCCAATCTTGTCCGTGACTCCTCTCATGTAAGGTAGCACAGCAGGGAGACGCTCGACTGTGGCTGGTTTCACTCGGTCACTGTGACGTTGGCGTGGGACTCGAAGCTTATTGTCGTGCAGGACTTGCTTGACATGTTGAAGCTCGACAGCCAGATGTTTCTTGTCACAGAAAGCCTATAGAGTTTTTTTTTATTTTATTTATTTAATAAGACACATCAACAACAGTTACACAATTTTTTTATACAATGGTGGATCTTGATGTCTTGGGCAGCATGTACCGTTTTTAACCGATGTGTACAGCGTTGTCATAAATAAAGTCAGAAATGATTAATTATATTATTGCAAGGTCAAGTAAAGATAAATTTTAGAAATCACATTACATTACATTAAATAATAGTTGCTACATAAGAATTAAAAATTAAAAGAATTAAACAATTATTTTATTATTTAAGTTCCATTTATCCAGGATTTAAATTTAATAAAAGAGTTGGCGAAGATGTCAACCTCATCGATGTTAATAAGATTATATGTTTCTTCTGGACGGTTCATCGGAGAAATCAATTTTGTGCGATAGGATTTTTTTGAAAAACTTATCTGTATCGGGTGTCTAGGAATCCTTCTTGGTACATAAGAGGTCCATTTGTTGTAACAAATTAGGAGCGTTTATATTTCCATTGACCAACTTATGGAAAAACAACATATCATGCATTTTCCGGCGATTTTCTAAGCTGGTGAGCTTAAAATGACGAAGACGGGTGACGTAATCCTCGCGATAAGGACAACTTGGATTTTTATATGCCAGATATTTGGTAAAAAAAATTTGGATCCTTTCAATGCGGGCTATATGTATTTGGTAATGGGGATTCCAGACCGATGCTGCGTATTCTAGTACACTTCGCACCAAGGCGTTATATAAGCACAATAAGGATTTAACACACCTAAAATCCTTCGTCATCTGTTTGAATAAACCAAGCATTTTCAACGCACGCGAGCAAGTGATATTGATATGGTCGATAAAACTTAACTTACTATCAATTATAACACCTAAATCGCGAATAGTGTCCACCTCTTCAAAGGTATCAGAATTGACCGAATGGAAATATACCGAAGTGTCTCAAAACAAAAGTCTTTGACCAGTATGTGTTGCTAAATACGAAGTGAAGATGTCTTAAGCTAGCGAGCCTGTGGAATTCCTAAAAGCCTTGTGGTCTGGGCTTACCTCAGATTGTCATCGCTACTAGCTTCATTCACACGCCGCTTAGGTTCGCATAACTATTAAATATTATAGATTTTTAATTAAAAATAACACCCCTAAAATGAAGTCATGTAAACAAGCAAAAATTACTTGGATCGACATGCTAGTCACTGTTTGTATGTATTTCTGTGTCCTTCCGGCTCAAATCTTGTGATCCATTTTTCAAGCACTTGCAGGCATCCGATTGATCTGAAAGTTGGCATACGTATGCAAGTTCGGTGACAATGCAATAATATGGCACCATGGAGCTGTTCAGATGATGAAGTCGGAAGGTGGCCATAGGAACATGTGAACGTAACCCCCTCGAGTTTAGGCTTGCTTGATTAGTATTGACAAGTACTATGCAACCGAATTGTGTTAAGATTCCAAGGAACAAACCGAAGGGTAGCCAATTGAACCCCTCGACTACTTAATATAACCCCGCCATGTTTGAGCTCGTTAGATTTGTCTTGACGAGTATTTTAGACCCGGATGGTGTCCAGGGTCTGATGATGGAGCCGGCAAGAAGCGACAGGAACTCCTTAAGAAACCAAGATCTTCATGGTGTTTTTGCTATAAATGCTTGTTTTAAAAAGGGTATTTTTAAATTAAACGTATGGCAAAGCGACGACAGTGGTGTCGAACGATATCGTGTGCTATTTTACTTCTAGTGTTTCATGGACATAGTCGTTCACGATGGTCCTCATAAGAACCACTGTAAAGTCATCCAAAGTGCAATGGCAAAAGATATTCTCGGAGTATCCTTCGAAATCGAATCAGCATTAAGGAGATCTACAGGTGGACTAAAGTAACCGATAAACCACTCAAAATTGTTGGACATAAGTGTAGCAGTTCTACGTGCAATGTGCCCAGCATTAATCGTAGAACTGAAAGCCGTTGCTGCAGAAAGGTTTCAGTGGGGACCAAGTACCGGAAGACGTCAAGTGGGCAGGCCACCAACAAGATGGATCGATGACCTTCTGAAGGTCGAAGGTAAAAGTTGAATGCATACAGTACAAAGCCAGTCATCCTATTGTTCCCCGGGCATACCTTTGTTCTACAGTGATTTACATCTTTCTGCTGGTTTCATATCTTCAGACTCGACAAATTTGTCGATCAGACAGTTAACATATAGTTAAATTGTCTAACTAGATAGCTGTGAATATGCCCTTTTAAATCAAAATAAATAATAGAAATTCTCTCTGCCTACCCTGTAAGGGATCTGGCGTGATAATATAGATAGATGGAATAAAAATTCTTTTGCTAATAGCTTTCTCGAAATGCGTTGTTTCATGTAACTTTGCATATTTTTGTTTGCTTTTTGTATTGTCATCATTCTATTGGCTAACTTTTTATCTCCAATACTTGTGTTATTTGTAAAAACTTCTTCTATGAAACATTATTATTACTATATTATCTAATTTGCTAAAATAATAAAGTGAACTAAATAAACTACAGTCAAATAATAAACTAAAAGAGTCCCATGTTGAGCGCCAAGATGTAATCATGGCGCCCAGCGCGGGAGTTTACTCACTGTCTATGTGTTCCAGTTAGGAAAAATCCTCGTTGCTTGTCGCTCCGTTCTAGTTTAGTGATAAATCTTAAACTTAACGTGTAGTTAAATTTACGACGGAGTTTCTCCTGAAATATAAAATGATATTATAAAAAAGTGTGGATGATTTCATAATGTTTGTATGGTATATAATGTCAGTATTTTCTTTGCTTAAATTTAATGCCACTGACGGTTATCAATGCAATTTTATCTTTAAAACTGCATTGCTTTAACTGTCGGTGGCATTAAGCAAAACAGATAAAAACTTTTAACTTATATTACTAAATGAAAATAATTTTAACTACATATATTATTTTCTAGTATATTTAATGATTATAATTGCTCGTATCTAAGTAAATCCATATAACTTGAGAGCGAAATATCGCAATAAATTAATACATTCAATTTATTCAAAATGAAATTTATTTAATATCTACACAGTCCCTTTTAGATATTTCATTAAATACAAAAGCTCTTACCTTAAACTCAATATACGTCTGCTCTGCCTGAGGGTAGTCCAGCACTTTAGCTAGCTTCGGACCAAGGGACCCTCCAGTTTTGAAGAGTGCCCTCTCTGTGACGTTCATATCCCTCACGTTAAGGACCACGAATGTCGTGTCCCTGTCTACTTTGAAGTCTATTGAGACTTCACCTGTAGAATAACATTAATTCGTAGAATAATAATATTTATTATGCTCTAACTTTTAGGCCATAGGTGAAGGGCCGTCCACAAGGTGGGCCGACGACCTGGTGAAGGCCTTTGACCAGCAGTGGACGGCTTTTGACTGATGATACAAAGGTGTCAGTCTAATAAGAGCACAATTTTAGGTATGGTTTTAAAGTCATGCAAGGATCTTTTGACCCGCGGCCAAAATCGGAAATAACGCTGTCATCAAGAGAAATGCCACTTCATGATAGTAGCCGAGTTGCCATTTGCTATGAGTTATTTTTTTCACCCAAGTTATTTTTTAATAAGTAATCGTTCAGACCCTAGAATTTTTCACATCAATTCCTGCCAAAGTCATCCGTGGGCCAAAAGATATTTCGAATTCATTTGATCCAACTGTAAGTTAAACTATAAGTTCATTTAAGGAAACCTAAAATGCTGCAGTTTGATAAGTAAAGATCTGAGGTCATTTGTAATTGAAAACTATTGTTTTTGTAGTAGTTAGCTACGAGTAGGTATATCCAAATTGGCAGCATTTGGATATAACTACTCGTGCTCATTAACCAAGATTTTATTTTACTAATTATGTTTAGGTCAATCTTGCAAACTGAATAAAGCCTATTCCTCTTATCCTAAAGAGTTGAAAGGGCAGTGTCGAAAATTGCCCAGAACCAACAAACATCTAACCGGTATAGGTATAAATATTTATTTTATTATAGCAGTGGCAAATATCCGTATCTAACGGACAATTTGCAATCCAAACAAATATTTCAAAGTGTTTTAAGTCGGTTTAAGTAACCGAAGTCGCCTACATTTTACCGAATGCCAACGTTGTTATCGAATTAGGGTAGGAGATTTCAATCCTATCAATCAGTGATATTCAATCAATTACATTTAATCTTAATTTAATCTCGATTCAATCATTGCTAAGATATTTTACATTACAATTTGCAGATGTATTGTTGTCTACTAAATAAAAACCTCAAAATCTAATACTCTCTTTTGCAATAATGCCATTCTTCCGCTTTTCTATTTAATAATAAATACATGAAGATAATTTACAGGTGATTTGAAATCACGCAAGCATTTTTTCATTGCTGTTGGTCCTGGGGCAGATCATGTATGGACGCAGAACAATGTCCTTTGACGCGTTGGTTCAGTTCCGATACAAAATTACGCATAGACACAAAATTTTGTATAGACATTTAATTTTGATCGGCCGTTTTAAATGTTCCCATTAACTGACTGTTTAAATGTTTGTTATAGATTGTGCTTTTGTAATTATTTTATTTGGCTCCTATCGATCACATATTGATGGCATCAGGGATAAGTTAAATAATGGGTATAGTTTTACCTCTCAATTCACCAGTGGTCAGGTTAGGATGTAGCCACAAACTATAGTGCTTCGGGATGACGATAGTTGGTAGTCGAGCTCCTCTCCATGGAAACACTGCTCCGTTTGTCGCTATCCTTTCCCTAGAAAACATAAATATAAGGAACTAGCTATTAATTGAGTTAGGGCTTAGCTATTAGATTTTGTATCTAACTACTAATCTACCACCGGATCGAGACACGGCCTCCATTGCTAATCAATGGAGGCGGCGGAAAACTTTCTTCTTTCTTATCTTTTTTATTTAATTCTCTTTTTATTTGTTCCCTTATATGTGTTCTTGATATTGTGTGGGCAAAATGTCTAGGTTTAATAGTTTACGATATAGATTCAGCCTTACGACCAAGATACCTTGGTTGCCTGGAAGAGATTACTTTTTAGCGATAAGGCCGCCGTTTGTGTTACCTTTAGTCTTTTTTGTTATTTTGAGATGTATCTTATTGGTGCACAATAAAGAGTTATCTGTCTATCTATCTATACCTATATAGACTAATGATGATCCTCGTAAATACTTACTTATTGGCAGCTGCAACACTCGCTTCGGAGTCTGTGGGAGGTTGTCCAGGTATCAGTGTGGCTTCACCAGCGCAAGGACAGTCTGAAAATCATATTTGGTTAAATTCAAACTGTCGTAATTACTTCTAGCGAGAGAATTGTAAAGAATTCCTGTGTGGAATGAGGCAACTGACCGGTTTTTGTGAAGCCTTTTCTACAGAACGCTATTAGATGTCAATTTCACGGCAGAGTGTGTGTGAGTCTGTGAATGATCTACGTTGTTGGCCGCGGGGCCTTCAACGGACAAGAGAGCGAGCGTGCAACCACTACGCTCGAGCCAGAAGGGCAAGGGGGCAACTAGCTCATGGGTGCCTCAAGAAGGAACGGCCTTGGCTTGGGCAGTCGCTATGGGAAGGGGCATATACTATGTGGTGCTCTTGCACCGGCCGGCGGGAAAAGTATTCTTCGACCTCGCCCGCGAGGTCGATAAATCCTGTGACCGGTACCTGTATCCGAAAGAAGGGATGTAAGGGCATCGGGAGGGTCCGTGAGCACATGCCGCGGACCGCGGTAGCGGCTGATAGGAAGGGAGTTAGGTTCGTAGTCGGCGGCGGCTACGATTATCGGATTCCTATGATTGGACGCGTTTGCGAACTATCAGGTTGTCACCTTTTTAATACAGGCGCGAATAGGTTCGAGACAGAGATCGGAATGGAGAATCACGGGAGAGAGTACAAAGTTTTAACAGGCTCTTTCTACACAGACCGCTCTCGCTCTCGTAGTTCGTCTTATACACGCTTGCTGTTACGAATTTAATTCTTTCATACTCCTCCTGTTTTCATTTCTTCTAATTAAATATAATTGTTGTGGGTTCCAAGACCAAACGTGTGTCATCTATGGAGGCTATTGTGGATCCTGGCTCAGAGGAGTTAAGGTGGTGGGAATGTATGCCAGGCTTAGATGAATTGTTTGTGTAGATGGAGAATCGCATGCGCATAAAATTTATAAATTGTAGTACGCACACGTACGCGCATGCATTGACAGCTCTAAACAAATCGAATACTGGCATCACTCAGACATAGCGCGTAACTGAGACTGCTTTTGACGCCATTTTTGTTAACTATGCTCAGTCTAGACAAGACTAAGTCTAAGGTTAGGTGTAGGTTTAGTCCATATACATACATATGCGTGCATCGATCCCATGCCGTGTTTTTTTACAACGCATCAGTCACATACAGTGTTTTTTTTACAGTGCATCAGTCACATGCGGTGTTTTTTAACGGTGCATCGTTTACATGCAGCATTTTTTTATAACGCATAGGTCACATATAGTGTTTTTTTACAGTGCATCAGTCACATCCGGTGTTTTTAACGGTGCATCGTTTACATGCGGTGTTTTTTAGTGTGCATCGGACACATGCGGTGTTGTTTACAGTTCATTGGTCATATACGGTGTTTTTAACAATACATCGAATACATGTGGTGTTTTTTTGAGTTCATCGGTCACATACCGTGATTTTTTAAAGTTCATCGTTTACTTCCGTTGTGTTTTACAGTGCATCGGTCATATGCGGTATTTTTTATTTGTTTATATAATATAGCAAATCTTACCTGGTTGTGGCGTAGCATACACAACGAGTAGTGCTGTAGCGAACATGGCAGAGAACACCAGGCCCGCGAGGCAGAGGGCACGGCGTTGTGAGCACACAGCCACTGGTGCTTCGCGAAGCTCTCTGGCTTCGCGAGCTTTGTCTGTGTCTGGAGAAGAAACAGAGAGTGATGGAAAAGTGCTTCTTATGTTTATTTGTAACAAGCTTTTAGTTAACTTGCAATGTTTGTTAGTTGCTAATGGCTTACACTTGAATGTGAAGAAAACCAAGATTATGGTTTTTGAAAGGGAAGAAACCAGAACGAATGTAAGGCTTGTGGTTGGTAACGATGTGCTGGAGCAAGTGAATGAGTTTGTATATCTTGGATGCGCCTTCAGTAAGGATGGGAAATACACCGCTGACATAGAGAGAAGAGTGAGTGCAGGGAACAGAGTGAATGGTGCGATGGGAAAGCTACTCGGGAGCCGGCACTTAAGCCATAAGGCGCAGCTGGCCATACATAACGGAGTTCTTGTCCCAACGCTGTTATATGGTAGCGAGAGCTGGGTATGTAAGAAGGAGAATGAAACTAGGATAAATGCGGTAGAAATGCGAGCTCTGCGGAAGATGTGCGGAGTGAAGCTGACCGACCGCATTAGCAACAGTATAGTAAGACAGCGAGTAGGTATGAAAGATAGTATCGGATGAGAAAGGGCATGCTCCGTTGGTTCGGGCATATAGAAAGAATGCCAGAGGAAAGAATGACAAAACAGATATACAATGTGAAAGTGGAAGGATGCAGGTACCGGGGAAGACCTAGACTATCTTACCACGACCAAATAAACTGAGTCTTATCTGATGGAAAAGTCAAGAGTCTCCGTAACCGGCGAGCGTGTATGAGACGAACTATGAGAGTCGAGGAAGCCAGAGAGGTATGTAAGGAAAGAACCTGTTGGAACTCTGTACTCTCTGCCTACCCCGCAAGGGATCTGGCGTGAGATTATAGATAGATAGATAGTTTGTTAGTTTGTACAGGTCAAATCTTGCAAGCTAAATTTAAACTTCATTATATCCTAGGAGTTGAAATTAGATATTGTGGAGACTAGTCCTCCCAGAATCCTCATGCTATAGGAGTACTAAAAAAGAATAAAATATTTCTAAAAATATTATTTTTAGTCTTATATCTCAGTCGTAACTAACGCTAACTGATTACGATAGATGTGTCCCCTTTCTTATCCCTGACATCACATAAGTGTAAGCAGTGAATTGCACTGCTTACACTTATGTGATGTTACACTTGCATAATCTTCTTAACGCTCCCTCTATGCTTTCGGTACCTCTATGTTCTGGACTTTTTAACTTGTCAAATTTGACGTTGACAGAATTACCGACGCCACAGACAATTAATGAAATTAACTTACCCGCCAAAAACGCGACATCATCCAAATCTTGATCCACCATATTACGCCAGGCAGCTGCTAAACAATATAATATAAACTTATTAGTAAAATTACAACCATTCATCCAATATCATCTACTTTATATCTTAAATAATGTAAAATATAAAAAAAAACCATCATCACCTATTTTATATAAATAAAAATACAGTAAAAAGTAGCATAATATAATACACTATTACAACTGTGCCAAATCGCAGGCGTTCGGCAGGGTACCCAGAAGGCTGGCAGCGTTCCCGCGATGGATAGCAATGCTGATCCTTTGCGCTTGCTACATGCCAGGTCATGTTTAGTGTCGACCAGTCTTTTTAACCTGTATGCTCACTAAGTTACAAATTTGTCCCCGCCAAAGTCATAGACCTTATACTCACTAAGTCACAAATTTGTCCCCAAATACTGCTGGTTTAAAAAGTCCATTCTAGTATGAACACGTGATCTTGTAGACATACGGTTTGTTCGGACGAAAGATGGCAGAGTTTACGTTCTTTATTTTGGTGTATAATACTTGTCTTAAATCGTCTGTGAGCGTTGGCTAATCATTTTTCAAAACTCGTTAGAAAAGACGCGCGTCAAAAGTTTTTACGAAAAAATACAAAAAATTATTTCGATTAGAAGGTGAGTGAATTATGTAATAACTGTATTATAGAAATATGTATTGGACGTTTAGGTAAGTTATTATATATAATTTGAATAGAATGTGCAGTAAAATATTAGTTTCTTTTTCATTTTCATTCATTCATTTATTTTCATTTTCACGTAATGGTAACGGGCTTTTTTGCGTTCAGAGTGTTTTGCCGGGTATATTTTGACGTAAATAAACATTTGATTGTGATATGAGTGGCATTGTAATGCTAAAATAATATCCTTCTTTATATTTTTGCCTATATTTTAAATTGGAATCCACACATGTAAATATGTGTTTTTATTTGTAAATGCGCGATAGGTACGACCGCCATTTTTTCATAAAAAATTGTACTTACTTTGAACATTGTTTTGTTTGATTATTTGTTTGTAATGCATAATACTAAATATTTCAGAGCAATATATCAGTATTCCACTATATAATATCTTGTTTTGTTTCACCAAAACACCACCCCCGTATGAGTATAGGAGACGAAAAAGCAACTAGGTGCAAACTAGTGACTTTCACATTTTACCTCATTTATCTTTTTCTGTTGATTATTTGTGTATTTCAATGTATGTTACAAAAAGATGAGTATATTTCCTTCAAACTTATCTAATGTTTTTATCTATAAGTTTCAAGATCATAAATTACTTGATAGTACAAAAGGTATCTTGCCATCTTACCATCAGAAAAAGGCCTTTCTTCTCTAAGGCGTTTTGGGCGATTATTTTGTTTGACATAAAACTAGATATGCAGATTTTAAGCTACTTATCCTAGATTACAAAAAGCATAACTTGTTATTCCAAAGTAGCGTAATATTTTCTAAAAAAATATTTTCATAAACACCCATTGGGTGATGAATCAAATAAATGTATATACAAATAAGACACAGTAACATCATAGATGAAAAAAAAATTATTTCAAGTCAAAACATTAGGTAGTTTTTGAATTATCGTCGTTTTTATAAACCTCGGCAAATTTCTGACCGCGCAGCCGCGACCTCATTGAGCATACTGGTATAACGTCTGTCGTCGCGGGTGTAGCAGAAGGGTTAACCCACTTCTAAAAAGGAGGAGGTTCTCAATTCGACTGCATGTTTTTTTTGTGTGTATGTTACGCGATCATACCATCAATTATGAATCGATTTTGATGATTCTTTTTGCATTGGGTTCAGTATAGCTCCAAGGTGGTCCCATTTTAATTTCATCGGTATTAGACCTTGGAGTTGGAAGATACATCAGGGAACTCCGTAACGACAGACAATACGAATGCGTAGATTGAGATATTATGGGTATTACGTCAATCCTATAGGTGCCATAGAACTAATCAGAATATTAACCGACTTCAAAAAAGGAGGAGGTCGACAATTCGTCTGTGTTTTTTTATAACGTCTTTATTTATAAACTGATTATGATGATTCTCTTTGCGTTGGGTTTAGTATAGTTTCGAGGTGGTCCTATTTTAATGAAATCGGTATTGAACTTTGGACTTTGACGATACATCAGGGGACTCCTTAACAGCGAACAGCACGAATGTATAGATTTCGTTATTATGGTTATTATATCAATCTTGTAGGTACCTTGCTGTACAACTCAGCAAAATAATATAATATAGGTATATAATTATAAGTAAATAATTCACTTGTCACTTAAAATTGTAAAATAAAAATCTTTTTATAAAAAAATAATACCGACTTCAAACAGCAAAAAATAAATAGTTGGAAGTAACCGACTGCACTAACCGGTGCCGACTTCAAATATTAATTTTTTGCTTTTGAGGTCGGTTTTTTTTAAGTATTTTTAAATTAAAATTTTCACTGGTAACTATCGATAGTTTCGCAACTCTAGTGCGGGAACTGCTGAACACGAACTCGCACAATTACAATCTAAATAATCCCATGATTTCGATACCATCCACGATCGAACGCAATCAAATATATCAAATTTGATTGCGTTCGCCTACTAATTTCTGCCCGTGACTTCGTCTGCGTTGAGTTTAGACAGGAAACATATCCGGAATAAAAATATTATGTGTTAATCAGGTAATAAACTATACGTGTGCCAAATTTCATCCAAATCCGTTCAGCCGTTTCTGCGTGATTGAGTAACATACATCTGAACATACAAACTTTTACATTTATAATATTAAGAAGTAGGATATCTATATATTAATACGTGAAGCAAAAACTTTGTACACATTTTTACAAAAATTGCGCGGACGGAGGAGTATGAAATTTCCCACAGTTATAGTTTATATAGAGAAGGAGTGCAGAATGCTAATATTTTTTTAAAATTATGCATAAAACATACATTAAATCAATGAAAAGAACATTACACACAGTACCATGTATTTGATGTTTGTCTTTAATATTATTTGTCTATAGTCTTACTGAATGTCAAACATAACCAGCAAACGATGAAAAAGTAGGGCGAATATCGACCTATGGGCGACCACTTGCTAAAATAAAAAGGTCTAAAAAATTTGATGATTTCGTAGAACTCACTGACTGGACTGCCTCGTTGGCCTTGTGGTGAATGTGCTTTGCGATAACAAGGATCTCATTTTAGGGCTGGCAAATGTATTATTTTTAACAGCAAATTCCCAGTATTAGCCCAGATTCTGGATTGGTGCCCGGTATATGGCAATAGGCTCGCCCCATATCACATGGGACCTAAAATCGTCAGCTAAAAATGGGCGTACACAGTAACACCTCTGTCACTGCCGCTTGGGGAAAATAGGCGTGACGTTGTATTTCTTACGATTAATTAGCAACCTAACCGTTATTTTACAGAAGGTAGATTGTAATTAAATTATGTCATCTAATTAAATTATGTAAAAGTAAAAATATATCACCCTTTTCTGTCTGACTACTAGGTAAAGGCTTTCTTTTAAGGAGAGAGATATTACATTATCCTCCAGCTCCGGCACGCGGAGCCAGTGCGGTGGGGTGGAGTCAGGCGGGCGGACCTGGCTTAACGCCTTTTTTACCTGAAGAAAATCCTGCATAGGACTTCCACAAGCCTCGGGAGAAGCTCGCGGGGCGTATCGGATTGCTATTGACGAAAAACCCTAGGGTGGCCGACATCAGTACTTTGGAAGGTGTGTGTGTGAATGATGTACGCTGTTGGCCGCGAGGCCTTTACAGCTTCACCGGACTTAAAGGCAAGCGTGCAACCACTACGCTCTAGCCAGCCAGAAGGGCAAGAGGCGACATACTCGAGGCGCCCTCGGTTGGGACAGTCGCTGTATATAGATCGCACCGGTGCCCCTCTTGTGCCGCGCTCTGAAGAGCCCGCTATCGGGGGAGACTTCCCCCGCTACACCGCGCCCCGCGACACTCCCCCCCGCACCGATGCGGTGCTTATGGCGACGTGGGCCACATCACGCCGCCATCCTCCTCAGGGTTGCTCGTGAAGGACGCTCAGGGCCCCTTGCGTCCGCGACCCCGAAGGGGGCCTGTTGATGTTGGTGCAGAGGGTCCCTTGCCAGATATTACGGCGTGGGACGCAAGTTAGCCCGTATTCTTAAGCCCCGGGCTATTGGGCTGTGTGTTTTATTAGTTAATTTATGTTTTGTGGCTAGTTTTTGATGGATAATATTGGAAAGCTGATTTTGTCTGTGCATGTAGTCGTTCTGTGTGAGTGTACTGCAGGCGCTCGTTATATGCTGGATCGTTTCGGGCTTCTTATTATGTTTTCTACATTATACAGTATTTTTGGTGTTTATAACTTGGACCTGTGTAGCATACGCATTTATTGATTTAATGCATTTTACATAAATTATGAAGTCTACTAAAGTATCCCTTTTTTAATTTGTTATTAATATTAGAATGATCTATGAGTCGGAGTTTTTGGCGGAAAATCGAATAGTGGTGTTGTCAATTTGTTTTAATTTCCAAAACTTGTGTTATTTCGAATTATAATGTGTAATGTTGGTGAATATTAACCAGTGCATGTATTCCTATATGTGCATGACAGAAGGTAATTGTAAAAAAGTGATAAATAGCCTTTTCGATTTTCCTCAAAACGACCGTCGCAATTGGTATTTACTATCCAGGGTGGGGTACATTCATCAATTTCATTATCATCGTTGTCATCAAGTTCATCGGGGAGTTGAATTAATTTAAACAAACACGATTATATATTTCACTGGACACTGGCAAAATACACTTAAAATTAGTGTGAAGCCATAACTTAAAGAAGAAGAAGAAGAGCCTGATTGTAACCAAAATATTTATATAATTCTTCATTATTCATGGCCTGTATACATTATATATTCTGTTTCGTTAATCATAAAGTCTCCTTCTATCATTTTTCCTTTTTTTATATTAACCTTACGGCATTTGTCAAGCCCGAAATCTATTTTTATATCATGTGAAAACTTTTTAGTTATACTAAGTAATTTTGAGTGATCTATATAAAGTAAGTGAGTCAGTTGAAAAAGTGTTTGTATGTTGTTTTTTATATTAAAACCTAGATTAGAGTCTATTAGTTCCCGAGATAATGGATTTAAGAATGGACAAACCATAAAGGACTCAGAGAATCCCCTTAAAATATACCTCTTTTTATTACAATGTCATTTGAAGTGAAGTTTTGGCATGGTTTTGGCTATCCGTACGTATGTGGAGAGTAGTTCTCCAAAGCGTCATTACAGTTTGAATAAAGTTAATAATGGCAGGATTAATTTTATATATTTTTAATACCTGTAGTAACCACGAATGAGGAAAACTATCAAACTCTTCCTTGTAGTCTACTTAAGCAAGAAATAAGTCTTTCCTTGATTTTTGTACTGATTTTAAAATAGCTGAATCTATCGTTAATTGCTCCTTACACCCCATATCATGGCGTCTACATCCGCGTCATACATTTTTGCTCTTCCCCTAAAAATACTAAATTGTACAACGTGTGCATTTATCCTATTTGCTATGCAAGATGTAATTATTTTATATAATGTTGGCAAACAAGTGATAGGTCTATATTGGGAAGGATCTCGTGTTTGATTACTTTTTGGTAACATACAGGTTTTTGAACGGGAAGAAACCAGAACGAATGCAAGGATTGTGGTTGGTAACGATGTGCTGGAGCAAGTGAATGAGTTTGTATATCTTGGATGCGCCTTCAGTAAGGATGGGAAATACACCGCTGATATAGAGAGAAGAGTGAATGCAGGTAATAGAGTGAATGGCGCGATGGGAAGGCTACTTGGGAGCCGGCACTTAAGCCAAAAGGCGCAGCTGGCCATGCATAACGGAGTGCTTGTCCCAACGCTGTTGTATGGCAGTGAGAGTTGGGTATGTAAGAAGGAGAACGAAAGCAGGATAAATGCGATCTCTGCGGAAGATGTGCGGAGTCACGCTGACCGACCGTATTCGCAACAGCGTAGTAAGAAAGCGAGTAGGTATGAAAGATAGTATCGGTGTAAAGATGAGAAAGGGTATGCTCCGTTGGTTCGGGCATATAGAAAGAATGCCAGAAGAAAGAATGACAAAACAGATATACAATGCGAAAGTGGAAGGATGTAGGTGCCGGGGAAGACCAGTCTTAGCTGAAGGGCAAGTCAAGAGTCTCCGTAACCGGCGAGTGTGTATGAGACGAACTATGAGAGTGGAGGAAGCCAGAGAGGTATGTAAGGAAAGAACCTGTTGGAACTCTGTACTCTCTGCCTACCCCGCGAGGGAGCTGGCGTGATGATATAGATAGATAGATAGGTGATTTCTTTAGTTAAAAACTCTCATTAATCTGTTTAGTTAGCGTTTCATGTACGGTGTGTAGTCTTTTAATCCAAAAGTTATGTATACCATTTAACCCAGCAGCTTTCAGTTTTTGGTTTTATTTATGATTCGTTTCAGTTCCTCTAATTTTATTTCTTCAAATTTCATTTCATCAGTTGTACTTGTTCGAGTAATTTCTCTATTTATCCATTCTGCTTCTGGATTGTGTTCTGCATTATTTGACCATATATTACTCCAAAAATCCGTCATTACTTCTTCATCAGGTAAAGAAGTTATTGGCGTATGTTTATCATTTAATTGTCTGTAGAATCCTTTTTGATTATGAAAAAAATAATTTGTTATGATTTTTTCTGTTTTGAGCTTTATATATCTAGCTAACCTATGGCTTTTAATTGCAATTTTTTTGTTTTATTGTATCTAGATAATCATCGATTCTTCGGTTAGGATCTTCATATGAGCTATGCTTGTTTGATTTATCTAAAATTTGTTTAATTTTGGCTAAAAGCTTCATCGCTAAATCGCTTAATAGGAAAACATACACTCACAACTTACGCGACACTAACAAAATCTAGGTCTAGGTCTCGAACCTATTCGCGCCTTTATTAAAAAGGCGTCAACACGTCACTTCGCGAACGCATCTACCCATGCGAATCCGTTAATCGTAGCCACCGCCGACTACGACCTCCCTCATGACCCCTGCCGCTACCGCCGGCCGAGACATGTTCTCACCGACCCCCTCGATGCTTTGTCATCCCTTCTTTCCGCTCAGTATACGAGCGACGACGAAGTAGACGCAGACGTAGTAGTAGATCCCCTCCCATAGCCGGCGGTTGACCGGTGCGCTTAATAGTGCACCCGTCCCCCTACAGCGACTGTCCCAACCGAGGGCGCCTCTTCGAGGCGCCCTCGAGTATGTCGCCTCTTGCCCTTCTGGCTGGCTGGAGCGTAGTGGTTGCACGCTCGCCTTTAAAATCCGGTGAAGCTGTAGAGGCCTCGAGGCCAACAGCGTAGGTCATTCACACACACACACACACACTAACAAAATCAAACAATATTCTCCGAGAACTGGATATGGAAAAAGAAACGTTTTATATGACGGTACGAAATTGTTTAATAATTTACCAAAAGAACTAAAGGATTGTAAAAGTGTATCCCTTTTTAAATCTAAACTAAGTACATTTATTAGTGAAAACATTAACGACTAATTAGCTAACATAATGTATGTATACATTTCTTCTAGGGGTCATTGATCATTAATTATTTTTTAATTTTAAGATCGACTACCTCTTTCTTTTCTTATTTTATTTTAATATTCATTGCTCATATTTAAGTGAATTGTTATGTTCTTTTATGAGTAATAAAGTTCTCTCTAAACGGAAACGGAAAAGCTTTTTGGACGTGTTGCCGATTTTATATTGTGTTGGTCTACCTATGTCTTTCTTTAGTTGTTCCATATCCTTTTCTAATCGTAATTGCCACGCAGGTTTAATTTTTATGATTTTGTTGCATTTATAACTTTATTTTAAAATGTGTAACAATAGTGAGGGCAGAGCAATATATTAAAGTGTGTATCAGTTATAGTTTCTAGGTTAGTGATTTTTGTAGGTATAATTGTGTTATTAAATAAATTTATAATTTTTGTCAAATACTGAGTTCTTAGATTTACGTGAATATTACACATGAAATAAAACTATTTTTCGGATTTTATAGCGGTTTATTTTTGATTTTTAGTTCCCTACATTTCGAGTGCTTTGCAGCACCCATGGTCACGGGAGGGACTGAGGTGTTAGACGTCCAAAAGGCATAGTTGTTCCGGGGTACCCTCAAACTTCTTAATTATTTTTGTTGGTCCGATCTACGCAGAATGAGCTCACGGTGTATTGAGGTCTTACAGTTTTATGCTTGGTTTTGGATTTGATTATATTAATTACCGGATCCCAAGTCGATGGAAGCACCCAGCCATCTTCTCTATTGAAATTAGGCGGGTGCGGTCAAGGACATGTTCACAGACTGCAGACTTCTTTGAGCGTCGCTCAAAGAAGTCTGCAGTCTGCCGCCATAACATAAGATTTGATAGACCACAAATTCTCGAGAAAGAACACCGATTCCTACCAAGGATGGTTCGCGAGGCTATTGATATTAAAAAACATCCTAATTTCAATAGAGAAGATGGCTGGGTGCTTCCATTGACTTGGGATCCGGTAATTAATATAATCAAATCCAAAACCAAGCATAACACTGTAAGACCTCAAGACACCGTGAGCTCATTCTGCGTACATCGGACCAACAAAAATATTTAAGAAGTTTGAGGGTACCCCGGAACAACTATGCCTTTTGGACGTCTAACACCTCAGTCCCTCCCGTGACCATGGGTGCTGCAAAGCACTCGAAACGTCGGGAACTAAAAATCAAAAATAAACCGCGTTAAAATCCGAAAAATAGTTTTATTTCATTTTTGTCAAAGTTCTTGAAGTTCTTATTTTAGGTAAAGAAGGTCTATCAGCTGGGTTAGTACCGGTATATTTACTAAGATATGTTTCCAAATTTTCTGTTAGAATATATTTTAAGTCTGTGTTTTCTAGGTGAGTTTGTGCTTCCTCTAATTGTAAGTTGGTTTGTGTGTTTGGTTGAGTTTGAGTGTTATATTTATTATTATTATTATAAGTGCCTTGTACTTAATAGTGATGATGTTATTTATATTTTAGTTAAAATTATAACAATGTTAAAGCGTAGCGTGTTGTGCCTGACGAGCTTGGGGGTATTGCTGCTCTGTAGACACATTCTGACTACCGTTTTGGGGTTTGGGCTTGGTCATGCTCACTATAATGTCTTTGCTTGCGGTGGCTGTCTGAGCGGGTCTCCAGATAGTCAATAAGGTCGGCCCTTCCCTCCAATATGGTCGAGGGAAGTGATGGCTGTTCCAGTAGTCATACCAACTGGAATCCTTTAGACCTTTACATGCTAAAAATAAATTATCCTTGCCTTTAGCAGAACCGTTCCTGTCGGCTTTGTATTTGCCGATCGGTTCCATCTGTATGCCGTCCATTTCACGACGACCACGGCATACCGACGATCACCTGCTGACAAAAACGGCAATGTAATAAAAAATGGACGTTAAACACCTCAGTTTCTCCTGTGACCATGGGTGCTGTAAAGCACTCGAAACGTCATGACTTAAATATCAAAAATAAACCGCAATAAAATACGTAAAATAATTTTATTTCATGGGTAATTCAAATTCTATGTATAAAAAAACTTTAGATCTCCAAACGAATATATAGGTTTTGAAAAAATAACTTTATCGGGTCTCTCCTAAGAAATAAACTTTTTTACTAGCCTATATGATCTATTCGTGCATATGCAAGTAGCTATCATGAGGTTCTGAGCTCGAATTCTAGAGCATGCAAAGTGAGTATTTCTATCAAATAAAATCTGAGTTCTACTCAGTCTTGATTTGTGCCCGTTATAATGGCAACTTTCCCCTTCTCCGTCTGCTCATTCTTTGGGATCAAACATCGTCAGGTATATGAAGCACAAAGTACACGTCTGCCACCCACGCAATATTTTAAAGAAACAATTGAGGTTTCGCCACATAGCCAACGGTGTTCGACAGGAGCGCAACGGTGGCGCGACTTGGGGAGTTGTTATGTACTGAGATGTACGTACAGCGCAGCCCCGTTCGAGCGCTTCTATCGCGCTCCCGTCGCGCTCCGTCGGCTATTTGACAAACCCTTATTTGACTATCTATATCATCACGCCTGATCCCTTGTAGGGTAGGCAGAGAGTACAGAGTTCCAACAGGTTCTTTCCTTACATACGTCTCTGGCTTCCTCCACTCTCATAATCCTTATTTGTCCTAACAGCATTTTAGATATTATACTTACTTAAATAAGCCCAGAGCCTAAAAGTAGAAAATTTATAAAACATATTTTACAGAATCTGCTCGTTGGTCTTGTGGCGAATAATGTGCTTTGCGATCTCGACGTCCTTGGTTCAAATCCTACGTCGGACAAATGAAGTTTTTCTAACGAAAAACCCCACTGTCAGTCCGGAGTCTGGGATAGAGTTGTAAAAGCGCCTGAGTCGGCGCTTAAAACGCTCGCGTCTTCTATGTGCTTCAACGTTCATAAGCGTCGACTCAGAACTAAACGCTTGACTTCAGTACTCATTTTTAGTACTCAATACTCAACACTAGTCTGAAATTGTGCGCTGTATATGGCCCGGAACAGGCCGGGTTTTGAAGAGGAACCACATCCACAATATACGGCAGATTATACAAAAGACCGAAGAGTATAATCGGCCACTGTGCTTAGTATTCGTGGACTATGAGAAAGCCTTTAACTCGATCAGGACCTGGTCAGTTCTGGAATCCTTGCAACGATCCCAAGTCGACTGGCGATATATCCAAGTGTTAAGATGTCTTTATAACGCTGCGTCCATGGTCATCCAGATACAAAACCAGCAGACCAACCCTATCCCAATGCATCGAGGTGTGAGACAAGGGGACGTCATTTCCCCCAAATTGATCACAAATGCATTGGAGGATATGTTTAAGACACTGGACTGGGAAGGTCATGGCATGAAAATAAATGGCAGTCACATCTCACACTTGAGATTTGCAGACGACATAGTCATTATGGCCGAAACGTTGCAGAATTTACAACAGATGCAGACCAGCCTAGCCGATTCTTCCGAACGCATAGGTCTCCACATGAACTTGGAGAAGACCAAGGTAATGTTTAACCGACATGTAGTACCGGTACCTGTTGCAATTACGACGACGATTATTATTGACGTTGTTCAAGAATATGTTTACCTAGGGCAAACTCTGCAGTTGGGGAAAAACAACTTTGAGAAAGAGGTCAACAGATAAATACGGCTGGGCTGGACGGCATTTGGGTAATTACGTCGAGTATTTATATCGCCTATTCCACAAAGCCTGAAGACAAAAGTCTTCAATCAGTGCGTCCAGCCCGTTATGACTTATGGAGCCGAAACGTGGACACTCACGGTTGAACTGGTCCATAAATTTAAAGTCACTCAGCGTGCTATGGAAAGGGCTATGCTCCGAGTTTCTCTGAAGGATAGAATCCGAAACGATGTCATTCGACAGAGAACCAAAGTTATCGACATACGCCGCACAACCGATGACCGCTGGGACAAACGAGTTATTGAGCAGAGACAGCGGACTGACAAACGTAATGCAGGACGCCCCCAGGCTAGATGGAGCAATGACCTTCGTAGGGCGGCTGGCAAAAACCGGATGCGAGTAGCCAAGGATCGTACCCAGTGGCGTGCACTTGGAGAGGCCTATGTCCAGCAGTGAACTGCTATAGGCTGATGATGATATGGCAATAGAGTGTATGTTAAGGAATTCCTTCGTCTGGAGCCAATCCTTGGTGTAGTATCAAGTCGTGCTACAATAAAAATGCATTGTCATCGGAACTAAACCAATATGTCAAATTTCAACTCCGTAGGATAAGAGGGTGTGATTCTTATTCAATTTACAAGGTTTGACCTAAACCAACAAACATTGCAAGCTAAATAAAAGCTTGTAGTTATGGGCATTTTGCCGCCATTACAGCTAAAAACCGTACTATAGTTTTTTCACGAGTCATGACGTACGGTGACGTTTGATCAAATTCCATTTCACGCATTTTATATTGCGGAATATTTAGGCAATCCAGAAAATAAAGAATAATTAAAAAATCTATTTTTATTTGCTTAAAAATCATATACTGTTTATAAATTTACGTACACAATTGTTTAAAAAACTTAAAACTTTATATAACTTTACAACTTAAGTATGTAAATTGGTACGGCTGCGGTTGAAATCGTTATCGATCAATTGTTTTAAAAATTGTACAAAATGGACTTGCCGATTTCTTTATGAATATTATTCTCTGTATCCGACTGAAAGACATGGTATGCTCATAGTCAAGAAATTAATAAAAAACGTAGCTGTCCCATCTGGACCCATTTAATTAGACAGTTTCATAGCTTTTTAAACAATAATTACGTGCGCGAGGAATTAAGCAATTTGACAAACGATTTTATGACGAATCGTTTGATTCGTAAATAAATAATGAAATTATTGTGTTTTGTTTCCTTTTGTAAGGGACAAAAGGAAACATTATTGTTATTAAAAACGATTCATTCTTCGTTATAAATTATCTCGATACGATATTCAATGGATTTAATTTCATTCAATTTTATCATCACCACATTTCTATAAACGTCGAATCCCAAAGAAAAAGACTAAGAATTACGCCTAACCTTGATATACTTATGCCTCTAAACTCACAGTCAACGAACATTTTTCCGCCAACAGGCAAAGGGAAACAGCCCATTCAGTCTCCCCCAGTATTTATCCAGTAAAAACGGCTGGAAAATTCCCTAGGAAGAGCTGGGGTGTAAATAATGCAATTATTTATCACCCCTGCGTATATGCCCGCGTTTTTTTTTGCAGTTTACAAACACGTGTGTGAAGGGAAACAGTGTTTTAGTGGTCGGTAAAAAAGAGTCAAAATCTGAACAGTGGCGCTCTGGCTTTATTATAAATGAAATAAAAAAACTGTAGGTATTTAGGATGTAATAGACAGGTGCATAAAACCTGAATCAAAATAATATCCATCAATACAATCAACTTTTATAAATCTTTGTCTCAATTCCTAGATGGGACAGAATGTAATTTTTCCATAGAATGATTTCCAATATCAGTTCGGAGTTTAGCATTCCGACCGGTGGCATTATATCGGATATAATGTCTAATGTAATAAGGAGTCCGGACAAATATTGGTAATTTTTCGCTTTAAAAAATCTTGAAATGAATTTTTTCTATAGAAAACAGTGCTTTTTTGTTTAGTTTAGGGATTTTTTATGGCCACCTTTAGGCTCCCTCGTCAGAACAGCTTCAGCATGGAAAATCCATGGAAAAACAGACAGACGTACCAACGAATCAAGTGTAATAAAAACCTTCTAAAACATACCTACTCCACCATAAAAAAATCTTTACAACAAAAATATACTCTCATTAAAATACACAAAGAGGCAAAAGCATAAAACGCATTGAGCCTCCCCGCGTGGGTACAGGGGCACAGCACTGTAATAACGCCGCCATTGCGCCCGCCACTTCATTTCTCCCGCGCTTTTTAACCACAGACACGATTCCCCGCTGCCCCATTAAACGACAACCATTTTGAATAGATTTCTTTTCTAGCGAAAAGAATACCCGCAATAATAATATATTTTCGCAGTTTTGAGTCTGAAATTGTGCCCAGTATGAGGGCACATGAGCTTGGGGAATATAAGCGTGACGGGGTTTATTTTTTTAGGCCAAACTTAACTTCCTTATACCAAAGTAAAAAGCAGTCTGGCAGGGAATCGCGCAGAACCGTGAGAAGTAGCGGAATCTCGTTTCGGAGGCCAAGACTCACTTTGGGTCGCTGAGCCAACGGAGTAAGTAAATAAATAAATAAAAAGCCGTTTGATCGTCAATATACCCGCTTTAGTTTAGAATTGAACAAAAATATGAGTAGTTCGGAATCACCAAATAGACCGTGAAGGGCAAGTCAAGAGTCTCCGTAAACGACCAGCGTGTATGAGACGAACTGTGAGAGTTGAGGAAGCCAGAGAGGTATGTAGGAAAGAACCTGTTGGAACTCTGTACTTTCTGCCTACCCCGCAAGGGATCTGGCATATTTAAAAAAAACGGCCCCACACTAGGATATACTCCTGTGTCGTAGGTGTGTTTACAAACATGAGAATTAACATACACAAATACCCAGACCGGAACAAATAACTATTATATTAGACATAGCAGGCGGAGCGGCTTAAGTTCTTAACCACACAGTAGTTAAGAACTTAAACCGCTAAATAAATGATACAGTTCGAAAGACAAGTTAAGCCGTTGGTCCCAATTACCACGTAATGTGGTAATCGTTAAACCAAGTTGGAAACCTTATGGGCGTCTTGCTAAGTTCCAACAGCAGGTGGCCACAAGCCCGCCTCCACCGCACCGCACTGGCTCCGCGTGCTGGAGTATGACCTAATCTCTATCACTGAGATTTGTGAGAGAAGGCCTTTGCCCAGCAGTTGGACAATATATGATGATATTATTATTATTATCAGTAGCGATGAAGTATGAGACGAACTATGCGACTGGAGGAAGCCAGAGAGGTATGTAAGGGTAGAACCTGTTGGAACTCTAAGGGTAGAACCTGTTGGAACTCTGTACTCTCTGCCTACCCTGCAAGGGATCTAGTGTTACAACCACAAGGATCAGCGGGACGAAATGCATAATAGCTTTTAATTATTCTCATTTTTTCTTCTCTTAAAAAAGCTCAGAGTTGCTCAGCGAGGTATGGCGAGATCTATGCTCGGCGTTTCTCTACGTGATCGAATCAGGAATGAGGAGATTCGTAGAAGAAACAAGGTCACCGACATAGCCCTTAAGATTAGCAAGCTGAAGTGGCAATGGGCGGGCCTCATAGCACGAAGATGGGACGGGCGTTGGGGCAGAAAGATTCTAGAGTGGAGACCACGTATTGGCAAGCGCAGCGTGGGACGACCGCCTGCCAGATGGACCGACGATCTTGTGAAAATCGCAGGAAGTCGTTGGATGCAGGTGGCGTCGGACCGGTTACGCTGGAAAGCGATTGGGGAGGCCTATGTTCAGCAGTGGACAAGTATAGGCTGAGATGACGATGATGATTCTCATTTCCATTTTAGTTTATGATTAATTTATAATATAAATGTTGGCAACACTGATTTTAAAATTGTGTAAATTACGAGTAACGGATATTTTGAGGGCTTCTTGGCTGGTACAGCGAATAAAGAACGTCTGGAATCAGTGTGTTTTCTTGCTCCATCACTGCACCCAACGCTTCTGCAGCTGCTTTGCTAAACTCACGAGGAAATCACGCATAATCTTCGTAATACTAGCGTGATGATATAAATAGATATAGCTATAGATTATCAGTAGTTAGATACACGGTGTAATTTCAGTCCTCCAGGAGCGAAAGCCGAGGTAATGTATCTAAAGTATACTGTTCCCTGGTAGTAATAGAGACGGACGATTTAGAGCAGTGGTTAAGATCTTAAGCCGTTCCGCCCACTGTGTCTAATAGTCGCGGGTTCGATTTCCGCACGGGACAAATCTTCGTGTGACCCACAATTATTTGTTTCGGTATGGGTATTTGTGTATCTGAGTTTGTAAACCCACCCACGACACAGGAATAAATTCTAGTGTGGGGCAGTTTTTAAAACGCCAGATAGGCAGAGAGTACAGAGTTCAACAGGTTCTTTCCTCCCAAACTTCTCTGGCTTTTCCACTCTCATAGATCGTCTCATACACGCTCGCCGGTTACGGAGACTCTCGGCATGTCCTTCACGGTCTATTTGGTCCTTCCGAACTACTCATATTTTTGGTCATGTTTGTAAACCCGGACACCCGACACAGGAATAAATATTAGTGAGGGGCTACATTTAAAAAAAAAATGAAAATGCATCCTATAATAGATAACATACTCCATAAAAATACTAGTTTAGTGCATTAAAAACATCTATAGAGAGTTTTGTAGAGTTGAATATTAACCATTATGTGTTCTTATATGTGCACGAGTGAAGGTAATTGTAACAAAGTGATAAAATGTGCCTTTTCGACTTCCCTCAAAACGGCCGTCGCAATTGGTATGTAAAGTGTCCACCGCTTAACTATCCAGGGTGGGGTACTTCATTAATTTCGTTGTCATCAAATTCATCGGGGAGTCGAATTAATTAAACAAACACGATTATATATCTCACTGGACACTGGCAAAATACACTTATAATGAGTGTGAAGCCATAAATTGAAGAAGAAGAACATCTATACCAAGCGCAAAATGACATTGAGGGATTGCAAGTCTCAACCGGCCGGTAGATACCGTCAGCGTTTCAGATTGTCAGCCAAGCTATAATATTCGGATAAGTCAGTAGGTAGATGTAACTTGTTGAAGTCTTCTTTTGATTCATTATTTGGTTACCAGTGTACAGTAGGCATTGGATACATCACTTTGGCTTTTGCTCCAGGACGACTAAAATGTACTAAAAGCCTAGCCTCTAAAATCAATTCCGAACGAGACTAACGGATATTAACAATTTCGACTCCATTTCCGCGATTTCTGGGCCCCAAGTCGGTTATTGCAATTTTAATAAAATTGTTGATCATTGACACCATAATTGTTGGTTTTGACAGTTTTCAATCCACTAATTCAATGCTTTCCAATTCTTATGATACCTATCAATAATTCTTATGGTTTTACATAGTTGTAGGTACCAGTTCAAGCAATTGCCGACTTTTGGCAGTAATTAAACGATTTTTGTCCATCTATCTATCTATCTATAACCTCACGCCAGATCCCTTGCAGGGTAGGCAGAGAATACAGAGTTCCAACAGGTTCTTTCTCTACATACCTCTCTGGCTTCCTCGACTCTCATAGTTCGTCTCATAC
Organism: Phalera bucephala; assembly: GCA_905147815.2. Taxonomy (NCBI): domain Eukaryota; kingdom Metazoa; phylum Arthropoda; class Insecta; order Lepidoptera; family Notodontidae; genus Phalera; species Phalera bucephala. Next base: position 7,247,607 of record LR990637.1, on the reverse strand, counting down.
ACGCTCGCCAGTTACGGAGACTCTTGACTTTTCCTTCAGATAAGACTCGGTTTATTTGGTCGTGGTAAGATAGTCTGGGTCTTCCCCGGTACCTGCATCCTTCCACTTTCACATTGTATATCTGTTTTGTCATTCTTTCCTCTGGCATTCTTTCTATATTACTACTTCTATATTACTGGCATTATTGAAAACAAAAACAGATTGGTCAATTACTCTAGAGGTCAAGTGGTAACTATATACTTTTCTTCTCAACTGATTAGATCAAAGATATTGCATTTATTAAGTTTCAGATGGAAGACCGTCGTAGCGCTGTGGTCTATCAAGGTTAGGTCTGAGATGAGTGATTGTTTATGGCAATTTCGAGTGTCTCCATACTTCGGAAGGCAATCAAAGCCGTTGATTTTGAATGTTTCTTAAAGTGTTAGTCGTAAAGGTGAGTTAAAGCCTTTATCAGAATGAGATGGATAACCTGATGGAACTCTGTACTCTCTGCCTACCCTGCAAGGGATTTAGCGTGATGATACGTAGAAAGATGGATAACCGTTTGACATTTTTTTTATATTTTCGGTAAGGGTCGCCATAATGAAATTTGTTCATATTAATATATATCACCTTGTTTTGCGCACTAGTCCCTTATACCGATAAATATATATTTTAATCTATGAATTTTAATAATAAAAGGAAATATAAGCCGAACTAAATTAGTTAAATTTTCTTAAAGCAAGGATAAAACTATAGGATAAGTTACAATTTAAATAAGAAGAATTGTATATTTTATCCAAGTAAAATTCCCTATCAAAACAAGACAATTTATAAAAAACATCAATCATCGTGTTTTCTTTACACCAGGGCTTGTTCTGACTCTGTTTCAAAATAAAAAAAAATATATATATAAATCCTACAGGGATCATCCCATTACCAAAGCTATTATGAAAAAAAGTAAATAAAAAAAAACATACCGGTCACTCGCTTCTCTTGAAATTATTTCACGTAGCACAGAATTGTCACCACAGATATGTCTTTATTATATTAATTAATACCACAACATAGATAGTATTTGTTTTTATACAATCACGAAATTTTCGTTCGTACACGCGTGGCGCCGGAAAAATAATGGAGGGAAAATCGATTACCGGCAGTAACCTAGTGTGGGAGAGGGATAGATGTATACAGTATTGCGCGAGCGGGTAAGAGTGAGGTGATTCGCGAGGGCGCACTTGTGGGAGTATGAAATATGTGTATGTGTGCGTTGGACCCCAGTAAATAGGGTTGGTTTGTGAAGGGATACCATCTGTTTTCGAAATTTTGTGATTAATACAATATGTTTTTGCTAACCATTATTGGTGGATGCGTGCTTGCGTCTCTTCAATCAGATAACCAAAAGTACCAACTAGCTCAAGAGCTCCTTAAGAATCGTCTCGGTAAGGGCAGTGGCTATGGAGTGGGCATAAACTAAATGTTATGCCGTGGTGCTGAGCGTCGGTTGGTAGGTTGAGGATTCCTCGATCAAGCCGACGAGGCCAGTGTCTGATCCTGCATGTAGTATATGTATGAGATAAAAATGAATTGAGGGTATCAGGAGGGTCACTTCACTCACACTAAACGCTTTAATCATGTCCCTACGAGCAATCATTAAGAACACTAGCTAGCGTCTACCCAACGAAAGCTATTCCAGAAAAACGTCAGCGATTTAAAAATCTGGGTTTGTTGACACTCTTACAGACTGTGTAAACGGACATACTATAAAATATTCAATGATTCAAAGCACAATAAAAAATAAGTGTTTTTGTTATACGCAGTGTACCTATCGCTCGACTTCTGGCTCGCTTATCTGGTGAAGCTGTAAAGGCCTCGAGGCCAGCAGCGTTGATCACCCACCAGATACAGCACCTGACTCGCTAGTACCTGGCTAGAAGATCTTCCCTCTGCCAAATCCCGCCACAACGCACCTGTTACGCGATATTTATAATCTCGCTCATAAATGGTAACAAATGGTAGGCCTCTGCAAGTGTTTTCATTGCACCTCTGAGAGCATTCCCCATATATAGAGCAGTAGGGGAAAGTTGGAGGGTGCCGCGGTGCATACTTGCAGTTTTATCTCATTCTCTATCGGATTATGCTATCTATACATACTGTGGATTTGTGGTCTTGCAGAATTTACAAAGCTTAGCAAATTCAAACATGATATTGACATACGATCGTCAAGGACAGCGCTCATGCATAAAAGTATATTCTGTATGGCGCCTAAGGTGTACAATAAAATACCTAATAATATTAGGGACTTGGATGTGGTGCAATTTAAAAAGAAATTATTTCAATTACTCATAACCAAATATTACTATTCTATTGATTAATTTCTTTCAGTGACATAATTATCCATTGCTTTTTTTTATTTTTTATTTATTTATTATTGATTGGCATTATGATTTGGACATTATTAATATTATATTTTGATTTTTTTACTTATTATTATTGTACCAGTGTTTCGTTCTTTTTATTTTATATCTTGATCATTTTATAATAATCATCATCATTATATTAATACGTGAAACAAAAATTTTGTACCCTTTTTTACGAAAATTGCGCGGACGGAGGAGTATGAAATTTCCCACACTTATAGTTCTTCTTCTTCTTCTTCAAGTTATGGCTTCACACTAATTATAAGTGTACCCTGGATAGTAAAGCGGTGGATACTTACATACCAATTGCAATGGCCGTTTTGAGGGAAGTCGAAAAGGCACGTTTTATCACTTTGTTACAATTACCTTCACTCATGCATATATAAGAACACATAATGGTTAATATTCCACTAACATTAGACATTATTAGTCGAAATAACACAAGTTTTGGAAATTAAAACAAATTGACAACATCACTCTTCGACTTCCCGCCAAAAACCACTTATAGTTTATATAGAGAAGGAGTGCAGAATGCTAATATTATTTTAAATTATGAATAAAAAATACTATAATTCAATAAAAAAACATTACACACACTACCATGTAATTAACACACACGCTGTCAAAGTCTGTATTCAAATTGAGAATAGATTAATATTGTTTGTCTTTAATATTATTTGTTTATAGTCTTACTGAATGTCAAACATAACCAGCAAATGATGAAAGAGTTTTTACATGAAACATCGTTTACAGAGAAGTTTTGTATCATTAATTAAATTATTGAAATAAGTATGTCAAGTTCAATGGACAGCATTTTATTAATCGCATGATTTTTTGATTCGATATTTTTTTTCTAAAAAGTTATTCTTTATTTTAATCATTTTTTGGATATTTTCTATCTATCTATAACCTCACGCCAGATCCCTTGCGGGGTAGGCAGAGAGTACAGAGTTCCAACAGGTTCTTTCCTTACATACCTCTCTGGCTTCCTCGACTCTCATAGTTCGTCTCATACACGCTCGCCGGTTACGGAGACTCTTGACTCTTGGATATTTTAATTTCATATAATTTGTTAAAAAAAAATCGGCAAATTAACAGTGTAGCCTTGGCGAAATCTGTGATTATAGAAGTATAGTCTTTGTCAATAGAACCTTAATAATGTTCAAACATATAATTTAAATTAATTATGGTCGAATTTCGACCAATGGGCAACCACTAGTTTATATAGATTAAAATTGATTTGATTTGATTTAGATGATTACTTGTCTAGATAGAGTTTCGCGCTCACGGAACAGGCATAAAATGTATCTAACTATAGGTAGATAAATTGTAGAACTCACACGCAACGCGCCTGCAAACATTGACAGCTTTTGAACAAATTTAAAAAAAACCGAACCCAGGCATCATGCACGCATAGTGTGTACCGCAGTCCGCGGCATGTTCTCACCGACTCTTTTAATGCCCTTGCATCTCTTCTTTCGGATAGAGATACCGCACACAGGTTCAGACACCGACTTCGCCGGCGAGCTCGAAGAATCCTTTCCCCGCCGGCCGGTGCAGAGCAGCACGGCGAGACACCTAGTATACGTACTCCCCATAGCGACTGGCCAAGCCGAGGGCGTACCTCCTTGAGGCGCCCTTGAATTAGTTGGCCCCTTGCCCTTCTGGCTCTCAGCGTAGTGGTTGCACGCTCGCCCACTTGTCCGGTGAAGCTGTGAAGGCTCCGCGGCCAACAGCGTAGATCATACACACACACACAAACACACACACACACACGCATAGTGTGTAACCGTTTTAAGCGCCATTTTTGTTAGGTCCGTTATGCATGCAAGCATGTTCCGTCTAGACAAGTCTTAGTCTAAGTTATAAAGGCATTGGTGATCTATCGATATCTATATCATCAAACCAGTTCCCTTGCGAGGTCGGCAGACAGTACAGACTCGCCGGCTAGGTCGGTGTCTGATCCTGTGTGCGGTATCTGTATCCGTAAGAAGACATGTAAGGACATCGGGAGGGTCGTTGAGAACATGCCGCGGACGGCGGTAGCATCTGATAGGAGGGGAGTTATGATTGGACGCGTTCGTGAAATATCGGGTTGTCGCCTTTTTAATAAAGGCGCGAATAGGTTCGAGACCAAGATCGGAATGGAGATCGATATTCCGTATAAACCACGGGGCTCCGACGGCTTTGCGGAGGAAACGGGATTGAACCGTTTGGAGACTATCGATGTGTCTATCGTCTATCGATGTAAGACACAGTCAAAACCAACCAATATCGCACAAGACGTTTAGGGGGAAAAGAATTACGAACATACGCACAACGGAATTTTATATACCTATAAAGAAAATGTGAACCCTTCTTTATCTTTTACCTCTTGATGAATGTCTGTATCCTTCCCCTAATCGGTGCCTATGTATAATACCCCTGAATTCTAAATCAACTTTGACCTTATTATTTATTTAACAGAAGTGACCCGCTGAAATTTTAATGTAACGGAGGTAGACATTGTTTTGGACTACATTTCCTCTGTGAAATGGTTGCTTAATTTATTTTTATTTGATGAAATTATATATACTAGTGGTCGCCCATTGGTCGAAATTCGACCTACTCTTTCATCGTTTGCTGGTTATGTTTGACATTCAGTAAGACTATAGACAAATAATATTGAAGACAAACAATATTAATCTATTCTCAATTGACCACAGACTTTAACAATAAACAAAAGAGTATATATGCGTGAGTGTGTCAAATACATGGTTGTTTGTGTAATGTTTTATTTATTGATTTAATGTATTTTGTATGCATAATTTTACAAAATATTAGCATTCTGCACTCCTTCTCTATATAAACTATAAGTGTGGGAAATTTCATACTCCTCCGTCCGCGCAATTTTTGTAAAAAGTTTTTGCTTCACGTATTAATATAATAAAAAGGGGTACAAAGTTTTTGCTTCACCTATTAACAAAATGATGATTTAACCGTGATTTCAGATGTTAAATTTCATAGGCAATGATTTTTCATTCGCTAAAAGCTCATTTGCTAGTTACTAAAGTATGAATAATTGATCTGCTACTAATTAGAGAGGTGGACCAGCTTGGTGACTACGGACTCTCAACTCTTCGCAGTGCGAGGAGAATATCGCGGCACTCCAATCCTAACGATATCATCCGTCGGTTTCTTGTGACCACCGCTAATGTACCGGCCGTTTTAGAACCAAATGGCCTGTCACGTAGCGACGGTATCTTATCTTGTCATTGGCTTATCGGACCGAGGAGACCTCAGGCGCACTTCGACCCGCTGGGATCTTTTGTGCTGTCCTTGCCCTAACGCTCTTACATACCTGTAGAATCGAATACTCCCTGTACCAGGCTGTAGATTCCAGCAGGGGGGAAGAGCCGAAATTCCTCTGGGTTTGTATAGGCCACTCCCAGTAGCTTCATTCGCCGCGCCGCCAGAGCGTCGCAGTGGCATAGGACGTGCTTCATGGTTTCAGTTTCTGTGCCACAGTTCCTGCATGCCACGTCGCTGCAGAGGTTCATCTTATGTAGATGTTCTTTTGTGCCATAGTGGCCAGTATAAGCTCCGATTAGTTGCCTTAATTGTAGTCTACTATGTTTTAGCAGGCTCTCGCTGTCGCTGTCACACCATGTGGAAAGGAATTCCTTGGAGTGTCTCAGCCCTGTTTTAGTTTCCCATTCTCTCCCGTGTTGTTCTTGGGCATATTTAAACAGCGCTTCTCTGTAGGCACCATCTGGTATGCCTATGAACGGTTCTGGACCAACAAATTTCTCCATTGCTCCCGTTTTGGCTAAGTCATCCGCACGCTCATTGCCATCAACCCCCGTGTGCCCAGGGACCCAGACTAATCTGATCGTGTTGCGCGCTCCACATCTGTCAAGAAGGTATGCGCACTCCACGGCCAGTGCCGAGTTTAGCTTATAGGAGCTGATGGCTTTGAGGGCAGCCTGACTGTCACTACAAATGTAGATTCTCTTGCCTGTAATTCATCTGTCCACTATCTCTTTTGCACAAACATTTATCGCATAGGTCTCTGCTTGGAATATTGATGCAAATCTACCCATGCTTTGGCTTAGATTGTATCCTTCTGTATATACACCGGCTCCTGTTTCAGACTTGGTTTTGGATCCATCCGTATACCATATCATTTGTTCCTTACCTTGCTTGTTTAGACCACTTTTCCATTGTTCCCTGGTAGGGATGTGGGTGCTAAATCTTTTGTTGAACATGTGCGTGGTCAAGATCTTGTCACATCTAATGTTCCTAATGTCATCTAGTTCCTTGTGTGGCGCTAGCTTGGTGTGTTCAAGGCTTGGCGCTGTTATGCTCCATAGTCCAGTTTTCTCCTGTCTATGAGCGCCTTCCTCGCCTCAGTCTCAATGACGATGTGTAATGGAGTGAGCTTAAGTAACCGCTCCATAGCTGCCGTCGGTGCTATTTTGAATGCACCTATGATGGCCAGGAAGGCTGTCCTTTGTAGTTTCATTAGATCGTCCCTGCAGGTTTGTATTTTAGTTCTGGGCCACCACACGATGCATCCATACATTAATATCGGTTTTACCATAATTTTGTATACCCAGTACATTATTTTGGGCTGTAGGCCCCATGTCTTTCCATATGCTGACCTACACATATTCAGTACTCTCAATGCTTTAGCAATGGTATGGTCAACATGTGCATGCCACCGCAGTTGCTTATCTAGTATAACCCCTAGATATTTAACTTCAGTGGCCCATTCAATTCTATTACCGTACATATGTAGATCTTGTAGACCTGTTAGTACCTTTTTCCGTGTGAATAGGATCACGTTAGTTTTCTTTGGGTTAACCGAGAGACTATTTGTCATGCATAGCGACGGTAAGAGGCCAGACGGCATAACTCTTATTCCTTGGAAGATGAAACTGCCTTTAGTATAAGACGCCACTTACGTTGATACTCTAGCGCCGTCTCACCTTCCCGAATCAACCGTTAGGGCTGGAGCAGCCGCCGCACCTGCCGAAACCCTTCAACGGCGCAAATATAGCAACCTCGATAGAGGTTACATGTCTTAGCGGTTTGGGGTGGAGACTCTGGGTCCGTGGGGTCCTGGCGCACATCGTATATTTGGCTACGTGACCAATTTGCTGGTCGAAGTAACAGGTGATCAGAGGACTGGCTCATACCTCGCACAAAGGTTAAGCATTGCCATTTAACGTGGCAATGCTGCCAGCCTTATGATTATGAGCACAGTGCCAAACGGCAGCGACTTGACACAAATTTATTTGTTGTAAATAGTATGGTTTTTGAACGGGAAGAAACCAGAACGAATGCAAGGATTGTGGTTGGTAACGATGTGCTGGAGCAAGTGAATGAGTTTGTATATCTTGGATGGCCTTCAGTAAGGATGGGAAATACACCGCTGATATAGAGAGAAGAGTGAATGCAGGTAATAGAGTGAATGGTGCGATGGGAAGGCTACTTGGGAGCCGGCACTTAAGCCAAAAGGCGCAGCTGGCCATGCATAACGGAGTGCTTGTCCCAACGTTGTTATATGGCAGTGAGAGTTGGGTATGTAAGAAGGAGAACGAAAGCAGGTTAAATGCGATCTCTGCGGAAGATGTGCGGAGTCACGCTGACCGACCGTATTCGCAACAGCGTAGAAAGAAAGCGAGTAGGTATGAAAGATAGTATCGGTGTAAAGATGAGAAAGGGTATGCTCCGTTGGTTCGGGCATATAGAAAGAATGCCAGAAGAAAGAATGACAAAACAGATATACAATGCGAAAGTGGAAGGATGTTGGTGCCGGGGAAGACCTAGACTATCTTACCATGACCAAATAGACCGTGTCTTAGCTGAAGGGCAAGTCAAGAGTCTCCGTAACCGGCGAGTGTGTATGAGACGAACTATGAGAGTGGAGGAAGCCAGAGAGGTATGTAAGGAAAGAACCTGTTGGAACTCTGTACTCTCTGCCTACCCCGCGAGGGAGCTGGCGTGATGATATAGATAGATAGATAGATAGTATGAACAGATACAGTTTTTATCTTTATATTATTTAATGCCTGCCTCGTTGGTCTATTGCTTTGTGATCACGAGGTCCTTTTTTCAAATCCTAGGTCGGACAAGTGTAGTTTTTCTAACGAAAACTTCCAAGTACGAGTCCGGAGTCTGGAATTGTACCCGGTATATGGCAATAGGCTCGCCCCCTATCACATGGGACTTAACATCGTCGGCGAAACGTGGGTGTACTCAGGTACACCTCTGCCAACCCCGCTTGGGGAATATAGGCGTGACAGTGTGTGTGTGTGTGTGTATTATTTAATGTTTTTTTGTTGTATACCTAACTTTTATGTTTTAATTTTTTTTATATTATTTGTGATTTTGAAATAAAAATTACATTTAGTTAGGTTGAAGTACCTAGAAAAATTAAAACATTTTACGTGCTTGATTTAAAATAACTACTCAAGTTAGCAAATCAAGGCCAAATGAAATGTCATTTCATATCGAAAACTGAGCTAAAAAAACTGAGATTTCATATCAAGTATAATTTCCTGGGTCTCTTACCTGGGTAGTGCCAAAACTGGATCAATTATAATTTCGTAGAAAAACGACATGATAATTTGCGCTCCATACATTATTTTTTAACATGCGGCATTATTTCGCCATGTATTACAAAATACAAAATCGACGGAGTGGTTATTGAGAGGGTAACAGGGGTGAGAGATTAGGGGGTGCATTTTATCAGCGGACTAACGTTTCGTGATCATATCACTAGTATATGCAAAAAAGCATATAGAAATCTAGGCTTTACTTTACGTATGGTTCGGGGATGTACAAATATTAAAGCTATAATTGCCTTGTACAATGCATTGGTTAGATGCCAATTAGAAGGTCATGCTGTCATCTGGTCTCCGCATGAAGCAAAATACAGCCTTATGTCGGAGAGAGTACAAAATAAGTTCATTAGGTACCTGTACATGAGGATGTATGGAGTTTATCCGTTTTACCCATTAATGTACCCCAACTTATTTATACTCGGCATGGTAGGATATAACGAACTAAGAGACAGGAGAGAACTTGCACTTACGCTGTATGTTTTTAAAATCATGAGGGGGAAGGTGCATAACCCGGATATACTGGCGAAGATAGGTCTATTCGTGCCGGACAGGTATGTGTGGCGGCGGCGCCGACCGAAGTTGCTAGCGGAGCCATGCGCGCGCACCAACCTACTGGCACAGTCGCCGCTCACGCGAGCGCTTCGCACTCTTGACCTCATATTTATTTTATTGTACTCTGGGTGAATTTACAAAGTTAACATTATATACTTTATGTTATAGATAGGCTAGGAAGATTTTATTTATATAAATAATAAAAAATAAAATTTATTATTTCAAGGGACAGGGACTCATATTAGGTACAAACTTTTAAATATTAAAAAGGAAACATTAAAAGTACACACAAACAGAAAAATAGTATGTCTCCCGTACTTTAACGACCGGTTCAGCCAATGACAGTGTTATGTCTGCCGCAGCAGTGTCGTATGTAAGTACAGTCCTCTTGTTCAGCGATCATGTTCAGGACGGTGTTGGCGCTGCAGGCGTCGCTCGTGCGCGGCGTACCCTGCGCACGAGCGACGCCTCCTAGGTTTTTGTACATTTTGTTTATTAGTTTTAATTGTTATTTTTTTATAATTTAGAAATGCAACACTATTGTATTGGGAAAAGCTGTAAAGATAGTACTACGTTTGGATAAACAAATAAATAAAATAAAAATAAATTAAACTTATGAACAAATTATTCGAAATGATTTATGAAGAGTTTGAGCGCTGTCAATAAAATAGCAATAATAAAATTCTAGAGGCGCTCGTAGCGCTGTGCGACCGCGGTGTTCTTACCGACCACCAAGGTTAAACAGCGTTCGACTCGGTCGGCCTGAGATGGGTGACCGTTTGTGGCATTTTCATATTCGAGCGTCTCCGTGCTTCGGAAGGCACGTTAAGCCGTTGGTCCCGGTTACCACTTAATGTGGTAGTCGTTAAGCCGAGTTGGAAGCCTTAAAGGCGGCTTGATAAGTTCCAACAGCAAGTGGTCACAAACCTGCCTTCATCAATCCGCACTGGGTCTGCGTGGTAGAGTATGACCTAATCTCTCTCACCTCGATTTGTGAGAGAAGGCCTTTCCCCAGCAGTGGACAGTATAGGCTGATATTATTAATAAAATTCCAGATTTAAGAAAAAACCTATGTCCACATTTTATCACTTTTCACCTAATGTGAGCGGTTGTTAAGTAGCAGCAGTACGACGAATGAAAAAAAATCATATAATTTTTCACATAATACCTACTCGTGAAATGAACCTGGCCTACGGGGCGTTCGCTCCTGTATTTAACCTCTCATTTAAGTATAATTGACGGACGATTTAGCGCAGTGGTTCAGAGCTTAAGCCGCTCCGCCCACTGTTTCTAAGAGTCGCGGGTTCGATTCCCGCACGGGACAAATCTTTGTGTGATCCACAATTATTTGTTCCGGTCTGGGTATTTGTGTACGTCAATTTTCATGTTTGTAAACGCACCCACGACACAGGAATAAATAATAGTGTGGGGCTAAGTTTAAAAAAAAAAATTAGGTCTCGCGCCCCGCCTGGTCGTATCCAGGGAAGTGGGTATAAAGCTTATAGAAGGGTTGTGTTTTTTTTGTTAGGGATTAATGAGCGATTAACCCCTATCATATATATAGCACTATATACACTTATTACTAATAAATTAACTCGCACACACACACTCACAAACACACACACACACACACACACACACACACAAATGCATGTCAAACCTTTTTGTAAATGTATCCATAGTTACTAACAACCGCGCACTATTGTACGATAGATATTTCACATTGTAAATTACTCTAGTTTAAATCACAACATTTGTTGCCATTATATAGCCGAAAACTGCCCCTTAAGATACAGGGCAACCTAGTTAAAGAGGCAGGGTTTACATGTTTTGTATACAGATTTAACTTGTACAACCTAGATACTGATTATTATCCTTGTTATCATCTATCAATCTGTAATTACTTATGCGCAAATAAACAAATTTATAATATTATTATTATATCTCATCTGATGGAAAAGGTGGGGCCGAAGATGTGACTCGCTGACTCAGTAGTAGTCTGTTCACTCTAAAAGTTACACCAAGTTACACCAACCCGATCATACAGATTCGGAAAAATCGGTATGATCGGGTTAAATCCGACTCCTCGTAAGACAACTCTTGGCAACACGCCATAACACGATTGGGTCACTTGACGGCATGTCTCTACTGGAAGGGTCCAGCCACAGCCGTCCTACCACCGGTAAAGGTTTAGAAATGCCCAGGGACCACGTGTAAATTGAGAGTAAAACGTTGCGAGCAGCTTCTGCCTCCAAAATCATTCATTTTCAGGAATGTAATCCCAAAACAAATACTTTCGATTCCAGTTCATGGTTGGAATTCGAACAGTATTTTCTGTAGACGACTTTTTGATTCGTGAGTTATGGACGTGTTGAATACACAGCACATTTCCTTTATACATTAGTCGAGTAAAAACCGGATACTTCTTCTTCTTTTTTAAGTTATGGCTTCACACTAATTTGAAGTGTATTTTGCCAGTGTCCAATGAGATATATATTCGTGTTTGTTTAAATTAATTCAATTCCCCGATGAACTTGATGATAACGATGATAATGAAATTAATGAAGTACCCCTGGATATTAAAGCGGTGGATACTTTACATACCAATTGCGACGGCCGTTTTGAGGGAAGTTAAAAAGGCACGTTTTATCACTTTGTTACAATTACCTTCACTCATGCACATATAAGAACACATAATAGTTAATATTCCACCAACATTACACATTATTAGTCAAAATAACACAAGTTTTGGAAATTAAAACAAATTGACAACTTCACTCTTCAACTTCTTACGTAACATTTATCTATTCGATCCATTTATTATTGCAGATTCAATTTAATGAAATAATTCACATAAATGCGACAATTCAATTAGAATGTGCCAAAAAGCCCCAAAGTTACCTTTTTTCAACAATATTGGTTGCAATCCACAGTATTTTTATTTCTAAACGAATACTACACATTCATAGCTGTCAATGTCACAAAAAATATTTTTAATCTACACGCTCTTTTGTTTGGCATCGCAACGCGAAAACGCGTTCATTGTTTTATCAATAATTTTCATTTAACTCGCAAACTAACTCAGAGAACACCCAGAAAAATGGCTGTAAGTAACTAATCTACTTATTAAACTATATTTATAACGTCTAAATTGACTATAACAACCGGTATTTCAAAATATAACCTCAAAATGTCAATGTTTTTGCCGTTTCTAATTTAAAGAATCAAATAAGTCTAATTGGTTAGATACTTGCCTTGTTGTTGTTTGTTGCCAGGTTCAGGATTCCAACCGCGCAACGAGATATTGTCTCAGTTTAACTGTAATTCAAATCTCCATATCAACACATACACCTGCCGACACGCCTATAATCCCCCAAGTGTGGGTGTCAGAGGTGTATTGTGTACACCAATATCTTGCCGGCGATGTTAGGTCCCATGTAATGTGGGGCGAGCCTAGCGAACCGGGCACAATTCCAGACTGGCCTGAAATTAGGCATTTAGAAAAATTAAATTTGTATGAGCTAGGTTTGATGACAAGACCTCCTCATATCCGATAGAAGTTAACCGGCTTACAAAAGACGGGAAATGAGAGGCATAAAAGAATGTGGCCAAAGCTGACATGTGGTATTTTCTTATGAATACTCAGTGTGAAATGAGTGGTGTACTTGTTACATCTCCCCTCAGCCAATAATTACATTGTTTAATTTCTAAGTCTAATAATATTATAGAGAGAGAGATACACATATATCTTTTATCTCTTTCAGTCTATAGCAGCGGCACAAGTGCAGGAGGTGCGTTCCATAACGCGTATAGAAAGAATTGGAGCTCATTCACACATCCGAGGACTTGGTCTCGATGACTCCCTGGAGCCCAGGGCGGTGTCCCAGGGTATGGTGGGGCAGAAGATGGCGAGGAAGGCTGCAGGAGTCATCCTACAGATGATTCGTGAAGGTATTATATCATTATTATTTACCTCGTTTCTCTGTAACTTCCCAATTTGAGTCCAGAGTCGGAATTGTGCCTGGGCAATAGGCTCGCCCCTATAACGTAGGATTTAACATCGTATGCAAAAATTGGGTGTACTCAGTACACCTCCACCCGCTTGGGGAATATAGGTGTGACGGCGTTTCCTTTTGTATGTCAAATGCATGCCAGTGTTTGGGTATCTGCCACTGGAGACGTGTCCTGACACCAACCTCATTCATGAGGTTTAAAAATGAATTGCCCACTGGCTGGTGCAGAGCACCACAGTGAGATATGTAGTAGATGCCCTCCCCCATAGTGACAGCCCAAGCTGAGGCCAGGAAACACCTAGTTAAAATGCTATAGGATTATAATATGTTCTTGAATCCCCTGCAAAATAACAGCAGCTTTCCTTGCCATCTTTTGTGGTACCATACCCTGGTATGGTAGAGCAAAAGATGGCAAGGAAAGCTGTTGTTATCTTGAAGGGATTCAAGAAGGTATTATAATCCTATTGAATTTCAATTGTGGTGGTCTGTTGGGAGGCCTTTGTTCTGCAGTGTACTAGTTGAGAATTATACATATACATCAACCATACCCACCATAAGGGGCATCAGGGCTTAGATGAACAGTGCATTGAAATTTGGGCCGATTCATAACCACTGCCACTGGACGGCTCCAGTGGTAGTGGAGCCGTCCAAACATCGACGAGGATATCGAAGAATCCCTTGCCTGCCGAGTAGTACACAGTACTATGGTAAGACACTTGGTATATGCCCTCACCTATAGCACCGGCACAAGCCAAGGCTGTTTTTATGGCGCCCTTGAGCTAGTTGCCTCCGTGCCCTTTCAGCTAGAGCGTAGTTGTTGCTCGCTCGCCCTCTTGCCTTGAGAATGACACATTGATTTAAACCATACTCACCATGAAGTCAGGGCCTATTTGGAAGACAGTGCACAGCTGCTTAGGCCGATTCATGGCCACCGCCAGGTATCGACGGCTATATCGAAAAATCCCTTGCCTGCTGACTGGATAAAGTACTACGATGAGGCACTTAGTATATGCCTACACCTACAGCGCCAGCACCAGCTGAGGGTGTTCTCGAGGCGCCCTTGAGCTAGTTGCCCCCCTACCCTCCCAGCTAGAGTGTAGTTGTAGCTTGCTCGCCCTCTTGCCCAGTGTACCCCTCGGCCAAGAGTGTAGGTCATTCACATACACACACTTGTTAGACTTTAGCACGTTCACACACATTCATTGCTAAATTACCTCTCATATCCTTGGTGGGTACAAACTGATTTATTCCAGGTAAAATCGCTGGTCGAGCAGTATTACTGGCGGGACAGCCAGGAACTGGAAAGACAGCTATTGCGATGGGTCTAGCGCAGGCGTTAGGTCCTGATACTCCTTTCACAAGCATGGCGGGCTCCGAGATATTCTCCCTGGAGATGAGCAAGACAGAAGCTTTGACGCAGGCCATCAGAAAATCTATTGGCATTCGAATCAAGTAAGTATCATTATCAATCACCCTGTAGCCCACTGCAGGCTAGTGTTGAATATTATTCAATAATTTCTTTTTTTTGTAGGATCAGTTCGATCGAAAATTGAAAGTTGAATCTATACATATATACAATTAAATAAACTTGAAGTGTCTGTTTCTAATGTCACAATAACAGCTTTTTAATAAATACATATGAAAGTATATAAGGTACTTATAACATAAACATTTTATAACAATTTGTCTGTCTGTTTGTTCCGGCTAATCTCCGAAACCGTTGGACCGATTTTGACAGGACTTTCACTGGCCAATAGCTGATGTCATAAGGAATAACTAAGGCTACTTTTATTTTAGAAAAAGTTTTTTTTTGTTAAATGCCACGCAATCGAAGTCGCGGGTAACAGCTAGTAATATTACAAAGAGGAAAGATTTGTTTGTATGTAATCGATAAACTCTAAAACTACCAAACCGATTTCAATAATTCTTTGACAATATGAGAGCTATATTATTCAGATGTAACATGCCTATATATCGTAGACCCTGGAGTGCTGTTGTCGACTGGGTGTGAAGCCGCGGAAAACTGCATTTGTTCCATTTTGTTAAGTTGAAATTAAATTAATCCCTCTAAGGTGCTCCAGAATAACAATGACTTGACCTCACAAATGGGCAAAAATTTGTTGCGAAAACCATTAAATTTCAATTAAAATATTTCAGATTTTATTTTTGGTTTTTATGATCTAAAACTATTTTTCGGATTTTATCGCGGTTTATTTTGATTTTTAAGTTCCCGACGTTGTATAGGACAAACAAAAAGACCGGTAAAATCACGGGTTACAGAACACATAGCTGACCTAAAACACCGTCCCTCAAAGAAGTCTGCAGTCTGTGAACATGTCCTTGACCGCACCCGCCATAACATCAGATTTGATAGACCACAAATCCTCGTGAAAGAACACCGATTCCTATCAAGGAAAAGATGGCTGGGTGCTTCCATCGACTTGGGATCCGGTATTAAATAAAATCAAATCCAAAACCAAGCATAACACTGCAAGGCCTCCAGACACCGTGAGCTCATTCTGCGTAGATCAAACCACCAAAAATAATTAAGAAGTTTGAGTGTACCCTGGAACATTAATGCCTTTTGGATGTCTAACACCTCAGTCCTTCCCGTGACAATGGGTGCTGCAAAGCACTCGAAACGTCGGGAACTTAAAAATCAAAATACACCGCTATAAAATCCGAAAAATAGTTTTATTTCATGTGTAATATTCGCGTAAATCTAAGAACTCAGTATTGGGATTTATGTTCGCGACTTAAGCAGTTTTGCAAAGCACCCTTCGTCACGCAGGGCCTTAGGCGTTCAAAGTACAAGTCATTTTTATTCTGGAGTACCTAAGGGGGAGGGCACTTAACAATTTGCTTCTACGTTCTAATATTGCTAAAAAATAGAATCCGGTCCCAATTTCTTCTTATCTTGTTATTGGCTTATCGGAGGACCTCAAGTGCACTTCGACCTGATGGGATCTTTTGTGCTGTCCTTGCGCTGATGCTCTTACGTACATGAAGGACCAAATACTCCCTGTACCAGGCTGTAGACTCCAGCAGGGGGGAAGAGCCGAAATCCCTCTGGATTTGGATAGGCCACTCCCAGTAGCTTCATTCGCCGCGCCGCCAAAGCGTCGCAGTTGCAGAGAATGTGCTTCATGGTTTCAGTCTCTGTACCACAGCTCCTGCATACCAAGTCGCTGCAATGGTTCATCTTGTGTAGATGTTCTTTTGTGCCATAGTGGCCTGTATATTCTCCAAGTAGTTGCCCTAGTTACAGTCTACTGTGTTTTAGTAGTCTCTTGCTGTCGCTGTCACACCATGTGAAGAGGAATTCCTTGGAGTGTCTCAGCCCTGTATTAGTTTCCAGAGAGGTATAACTTGGGAAATATATCTATCTACATCATCACGCCGGAGCCCTTGCGGGGTGGGCAGAGAGTACAGAGTTCCAACAGGTTCTTTCCTTACATACCTCTCTGGCTTCCTCCACTCTCATAGTTCGTCTCATACACGCGCGCCGGTTACGGAGACTAACTTGAGTAATAATAATAATTTGTTTATTCACCAGGGAGGAATCGGAAATAATCGAAGGTGAAGTGGTGGAAGTGGTGGTGGAGCGCGCGGCTGGCGGGGGCGGGGCCAGGGTTGGCCGGCTCACCCTCAAGACCACTGACATGGAGACCAACTACGATATGGGAGCTAAGATGATCGACTCACTTCTGAAGGAGAAGGTTGGTACATTCGTTTGGTTTGGCTGGTTGGTGGATGGCTCGGACCAGTGGTTAGGAGCTTAACCCGCTCAGCCCACTGGATCGAGTAGTCGCGGGTTCGATTCCCGCATGGGACAAATCTTTGTGTGACCCGCAAATGTTTGCTTCCTCCTGGGTGTTTGTGTATTTCGTGTTTGTAAACGCTGGATGCGTTTACAACATCGGCATTTTTCATAGGGAAGGGCTACGTTTTATAAAAAATCAAAGAATTATGTTGGTACGTGCTTACAATGGCTATCTGGCGTGGGTGACTTTCTTCCCTCTAATATGGTTATACTCTCTATATGGTCATACTCGTAAACGAGTTCTGATTGTGGGGACTGGTCCACCCAGAATCCTATAGACACTCTCTAGAAATAATATCAGTATTCTCATATCATGACTGCCTCGTTGGTCTGGTGGCAAAGCGCATCGCTTTGTGATCACGAGGTCCTGGGTTCAAATCCTAGGTCGGACTAATGTAGTTTTTCTAACGAAAAATTCCCAGTATGAGCCCGGAGTCTGGAATTGTGCCCGATATATGGCAATAGGCTCAACCCCTATTACATGGGACCTAACATCGTTGGCGAAACGTGGGTGTACTTAGTACACCTCTGCCACCCTCTCTGGGGAATATAGGTGTTTCATATCATGATCGTAAAGCATCACACTGGAGCTACATCTTAACTATTTATTTGTAACCTAAATATTGTTAACGACATGATAAAAAAAAGAGAATAAAGACTAAGAGAATTAAATAAAAAAGACAAGCCCGCTCAGTTTCTCGCCAGATATTATCAGTGGAAGCCGCGTTCCGCTCCGGTGGTAGCTTAGTAGTTGGATTAGATAAAAAAAAATTGTAATTCCCCCATAGGGTTAGCAAAATTTTTTTTTTTTTTTTTATAAATAAAACGTAGCCCCACACTAGGATTGATTCCTGTGTCGTGGGTGCGTTTACAAACATGAAAATTTACATGCACAAATACCCAGACCGGAGTCTAATTATTTTGAGTTTGTAAATAATGCAAATCGGCTTCGTAGAGCGTTGCCTCTGTCACTCAGTACACTATGTGACCACAGGCACTGACGGAAGCTACATAACGACAGCAGTTTAGTGATTTAAAAAAATAATGCAATCATGACACCCCTCTTGATTCTTCCAGTCGTTAAGACGGGTCCTTCACTGTGCGTGCTGTGCGTGGAACTTACTTCCACCCCTCCTATCAACCGCTACCGCCGTCCGCGGCATGTTCTCACCGACCCTCCCGATGCCCTTACATCCCTTCTTTCGGGCACAGATACCGCACACAGGATCAGACACCGACCTCGCCGGCGAGCTCGAAGAATCCCTTGCCCGCCGGCCGGTACAGAGCACCACGGCGAGATACCTAGTATACGCCCTCCCCCATAGCGACTGCCCAAGCCGAGGCCGTTCCTCCTTGAGGCGCCCACCAGCTAGTTGCCCTTCTGGCTCGAGCGTAGTGGTTGCACGCTCGCCCTCTTGTCCGGTGAAGCTGTAAAGGCCCCGCGGCCAACAGCGTAGATCATTTACACACACACACACACACTTACTTCCACATTCCATTCGTACAAGCTCTTCAATTGATGTTTTCAGAAGAAGAATCAGAGAACATTTCCTATCTTGATTTTATTTAGATATTTATGTTTATGTATATATTATAATTATATGTATTAATTTAAAAATACAATATTTATTTTATATTATTGTTATTTTCTCTAGACATTCTATTGTATAATAAGATATAGAGAATAAGAGTCTAGGCGTATTTTGCTTATGAGTATGATGCTCTTTGGCTTATGTAATAATAAGTTCGACTGTAATGACCTCATGAATGACATATGTTATGTTGTACCTAGAACTGCGACGGTGCGTGGGGCTCGTGCGCCTTGTTTGTTCTATACACCTAGGTGCAGAACTAATGCTGGTGTGCGGGTCCCGCTACGTCGGCTCTTGGAAACATATAACACGCACTTTCCTGATGTTGACATCTTTGCCCACTCGGAGTATCAATTTAAAAAGATGATCAATAATAAACTTAGCTCGTCTAGAAGTAACAATCTCTAGTTGTTGATTTTTTTTTCCATACTAATACATACTGGTCGGCGAGCGCCCATGATTATTCTTATTAACAGCATTTTAGTTTATGCCGTGGACAAAGCCATGGGTTATATGTTTAATATATCAGCCTATACTGCCCACTGCTGGACAAAGGCCTTCTCTCACAAATCGAGTTGAGAGAGATTAGGTCATACTCCACCACGCGGACCCAGTGCGGATTGGTGGAGGCAGGTTTGTGGCCACCTGCTGTTGGAACTTATTGAGCCGCCTTTAAGGCTTCCAACTCGGCTTAACGACTACCACATTAAGTGGTAGCCGGGACCAACGGCTTAACGTGCCTTCCGAAGCACGGAGACGCTCGAATATGAAAATGCCACAAACGGTCACCCATCTCGGGCCGACCAAGTCAAACGCTGCTTAACCTTGGTAATCGGTAAGAACACCGCGGTCGCACAGCGCTACGAGCGACTATCTTATGTTTATCTTATATAAATCTACCCGTTTTTTTTATGTAACAGAACATGTAACAGTTTTTTGACCCTTATTTTAAAAATAAAATAAAAATAACTGCCCTCTTATTCATCTCTTCATCTCTCAACACTCAAAGGGCCGCTGGAAGATAACTCACATTTGAGTTAAGCTCGCCTTTTTGTATACTTCTTAAATGTAAACTTTATTCCACCTCCCACTAAGTATAGTAATACAATAAAGAATAAAGAGAAATAACAGTTTGTAAGTGGCCCCGCAAGGTTTATACAAAATTAATGATTTAATTTTAACACACTCATAAAAAAAACACCTTCACGCCTATATTCCCCAAGCGGCGGTGGCAGAGGTGTACTGGTACACCCACGTTTCGCCGACGATGTTAGGTCCCATGTAATAGGGGGCGAGCCTATTGCCATATACTGGGCACAATTCCAGACTCCGGACTCGTAGGGAAGTTTTGGTTAGAAAAACCACACCTGTCCGACCTAGGATTTGAACCCAGGACCTCGTGATCACAAAGCGATGCGCTTTGCCACCAGACCAACGAGGACCACACTCATGAAACATTATACTGGGGTACTGGGTACTTCCCGTTGATCTGGAATCATAAAATCTGGCAAGAAGCAAGGTTGCAGTATAAGTAACAGTCCAACAATTAGTGATTTGTTTTATATAAAAAAAATCGGTGAACATACATTAAAAAAAAAGCATACATACAACCGAACATAGAACCTCCTCCTTTTTTTGTCGGTTAAAAAATAGTTTTTGAGGACGCGTTGCCCAACTGTGGATGTTCGCCTACATATTTATTGTTTTTCCCAGGTCCAAGCCGGAGATGTGATCACAATTGACAAAGCGACAGGAAAGATCAATAAATTGGGAAGAAGCTTCGCTCGCGCAAGAGATTATGATGCTACAGGTAAAATTTATTTTTACAAGCTTTTATTCAACTCGTTCGTATGTCTGTCTGTCTTTGCGGTTCAAATGTTGAGATCCATTTTTCGAGCACTTGCGAGTTTCCGATTGAGCAGAAATTTGGCATACATATGTAAGTTAGGTGACAATGCAATAATATGGTACCATGGAGCTGTTCTGATGATGGAGTCTGAAGGTGGACATGAAAACATGCCAACTACACAACATAAACGCCTTTTGTTCAGGCTTGTTGGATTGGCATTGATAAGTACTACTGCCTGCCTCGTTGGTCTTGTGGTAAAGCGCATCGCTTGGTGATCACAAGGTTCAAATCCTAGGTCGGACAACTGAAGTTTTTCTAAGGAAAACTTCCCAGTATGAGTCCGAAGTCTGGAAGTGTGCTCGGTATATGGCAATAGGTTCGCCCCCTATTACATGGGGCCTAACATCGTCGGCGAAAAGTGGGTGTACTCAGTACACCTCTGCCACCGCCGCTTGGGGAATATAGGCGTGACGGTGTTGTATGTCTGTCTTTCTTTGCGTTTCAAATGTTGAGATCCATTTTTCAAGCACATGCGAGTATTCGATTGAGCGGAAATTTGACATATATGAAAGTTCGGTGACAATGCAATAATATAGTACCATGGATCTGTTCTGATGATGGTGTCTGAACGTCTGTGTGAACGACCATGTGTCTGAGTATCGATCTCATTTAAGGCGGTTGCCTATTCGCAAGCGCAGAGCTCTACGAGCACTGACAATGCTATTCTCCATTCTTTATCCTCCTGCTTCACCTAATTATCTTTCCTCCCATTTTCAATATCTATGCTCTAATCACGATAAACTTCTTCGTTCTTCTAATAATCGCCTTCTTCAATGCCCTTCTCACCATTCTAATTTTATTCACTTTCTTTGTCCAATCCATGTTACTATGGAACTCACTACCTCTGGATATCAGGATGGCCACAAATCGCTTATCTTTCAAAAGCAAAGTACAGGATTATCTGCATAAAACTTTGGCGGAATCATCTATCTATCTATAACATCACGCCAGATCCCTTGCGGGGTAGGCAGAGAGTACAGAGTTCCAACGGGTTCTTTCCTTACATACCTCTCTGGCTTCCTCCACTCTCATAGTTCGTCTCATACACGCTCGCCGGTTACGGAGACTCTTGACTTGCAGTGACCTTGTTGACATTTGGCTTTGGCTGGAAACCAGCGCTGGGGGATACTCGGTTCCCCTCCAGCATATTCTGAGCGAATTTCTTTTCGGCACAGCTCACACCAAAGAGAATGCTATAGCAGTAGCCTACTGTAGCTTAATTTTATTTTGTTTTTTCTTTCTAACGAAAAATTCCCAGTATGAGTCCGGAGTCTGGAAATGTGTCCGGTATATGGCAATAGGCTCGCCCCCTATTACATGGGACCTAACATCGTCAGCGAAACGTGGGTGTACTCAGTACACCTCTGCCACCCCCTCTGGGGAATATAGGCGTAACGGTGTGTTTTTTCTCTGTATTTTTTTTTTTTATCGCAACCGATCCTACGTTTTGTGATTTTCAAATGTGCGCTGTGTTGAATAAATATTTTTTCATTGTCATTTTTCACATTAATTTTGAGACGATGGCAATATATTATAAAAAAAATTATAGCCATCTCACCTAAGTCTCACCTAAGTCTCACCTAATCATCTTAGTCACTATACTGCACATCCTCTGAGATCCAGCTTTAACCTTCCTCACGTTGTTGTTTATTTCTGTACTTTTAAAGTGAAACTTTTATTAGAATGTCTCAAACTTTTTGGTCTGTGTGTTGCATGTCGCGTGACGGTCGGCCGCGGAATATGGATAAAGTGAAAGGCGCTCGCCAGAGCAGCCAAGGCCAATATGTTTCACTTTTACCGTGGTTTCATTAAACCACACAAGGATTTTTATGTTAAGTCGTCATGCGTTGTCCGTTTATGAATTTCTTCTTCAGCCGAAACACGTCCACTGCAGGACAAAGGCCTCCCCTAAAGACTGCCACAATGACCGGCTTTGTGCTGTGCTTATCCAACTTCTACCCGCGACCTCACCCAGGTCATTTGTCCATCTTGTAGGGAGCCTGCCCACTCCACGTCTTCCGGTACGTGGTCGCCATTCGAGAACCTTTCTGCCCCAACGGCCGTCAGTTCTACGAGCGATGTGCCCCGCCCACTGCCACTTAAGTTTAGCAGTTGTGAGTGCTATGTCAGTGACCTTCGTCCTCCTGCGGATCTCCTCATTTCTGATTCAATCCCGCAGGGTAACTCCGAGCATAGCTCTCTCCATCGCCCTTTGGGTGACCTTGAGCCTTATGAGGCCCATCGTAAGCGACCATGTCTCAGTGCCGTAAGTCATCACTGGCAACACACACTGGTCAGAGACTTTTGTCTTGAGACACTGCGGAATTTTGGACGAGAAGATGTTACGTGGCTTCCTGAACGCCGCCCAACCGTTTATAAATTTAGTTAAATTTAATGTAAGAAGCTTAAGAAATACCTATTAGCGTCTATTATATTGCATGCTGAGGTCACCCTTAAGTGGTTGTGCATTTAGTTAAAAATCCTTAGAAATACTTAGATGTGAATTGAATGTAATAATGTAATAACTGTTGGGGATCATTAATAATAAAAAAAAAACCAGATGGTATTCAGAGTCTGATAATGAAGCCGAATGATGGCCAATGGTACCACCCAACTACTAACACAACCACGCCATGTTTGGGCTCTTTGGATTTGTTTGGACGAGTACTGTGCACTCAGATGGCATCTAGGGTCTCATGATGAAGCCGGAAGGAGGCCATAGCAACTCTTCAACTTAGCAAAATAATTTTTTAATTGTTTTTTGTTGCTATACTCTGGCTCTCTGGTGCGGGTCCCTTCCCTATAGGGAGTGATGGCTGTTCCAGTAGTCATACTTCGGAACGGGTGCTCATTGTGAGGACTGGTCCATCCGGAATCATTTACGCTTCCTCTTTAAAAATACATCATTAGTCTCATATCTCGATCGTAAGGCATCACACTGGAACTAGATATTAACTATTTAAATGTTGACCAACGGCTTAACGTGCCTTCCGAAGCACGGAGACGCTCGAATATGAAAATGCCACAAATGGTCACCCATCTCGGGCCGACCGAGTCGAACGCTGCTTAACCTTGGTAATCGGTGAGAACACCGCGGTCGCACAGCGCTACGAGCGGGTTAAGCCGTTGGTCCCGGCTACCACTTAATGTAGTAGTCGTTAAGCCGAGTTGGAAGCCTTAAAGGCGGCTTGATAAGTTCCAACAACAGGTGGCCACAAACCTGCCTCCACCAATCCGCATGTGGGTGTGTGTGTGTGTGTGAGTGTGTGTGTGTGTGTGTGTGTGAGTGTGTGTGTGTGTGAATGATCTACGCTGCTGGCCGCGGGGCCTTTACAGCTTCACCGGACAAGAGGGCGAGCGTGCAACCACTACGCTCAAGCCAGAAGGGCAAGGGGGCAACTGGCTCAAGGGTGCCTCAAGGAGGAACGGCCTCGGCTTGGGCAGTCGCTATGGGGGGGGGCGTATACTAGGTGTCTCGCCGTGGTGCTCTGCACCGGCCGGCGGGCAAGGGATTCTTCGAGCTCGCCGGCGAGGTCGGTGTCTGATCCTGTGTGCGGTATCTGTATCCGAAAGAAGGGATGTAAGGGCATCGGGAGGGTCGGTGAGAACATGCCGCGGACGGCGGTAGCGGCTGTTAGGAGACGTTAGGTTCGTAGTCGGCGGCGGCTACGATTAACGGATTTCTATGATTGGACACGTTCACGAAATATCGGGTTGTCGCCTTTTTAATAAAGGTGCGAATAGGTTCGACACCGAGATCGGAATGGAGATCTACATTCCGTATAAACCACGGGGCTCCGACGGCTTTGCGGAGGAAACGGGGTTAAACCGTTTGGAGTCTATCGATGTGAGAGCGAGCGGCGTGCCCGAACACCTCACAAGCGTACGTCATGATGGGCCGTATACAAGTTTTGTAAAATTCACCTTATTCCTAAGGGATATTTTACTCCGCTTGCAGATCATCTTTCGCTCTAGGACTACTAAGATTACACCGTGTATAGATAATGTATTTATGTAAGTTTTTATAACGATTTTTATCGTATTATATTGTTCCCAGGTCAGCAAGCCCGCTTCGTCCAGTGCCCAGAAGGGGAGCTACAGAAACGCAAGGAAGTCGTCCACACGGTCACACTGCACGAAGTAGACGTCATCAACTCCCGCACGCATGGATTCCTCGCTCTATTTTCTGGTGAGTTTTTTTTGTATAATCTTTTATAAGGGTGGATAACTTAGAAGGTTTCATGGGTCACTTTCCTCAAATATGGTCGAGGGGAGTGATAACTGCGTCAGTACTCATACTCGCGAACAGGTGCTGCTTGTGGGGAGTCCATCCGAAATCCTTAAGACATTTACAGGCCTTTTTCTAAAACGTCGCCCCACACTAGTATTTATTCCTGTGTCGTGGGTGCGTTTACAAACATGAAAATTCACATACACAAATACCCAGACCGGAACAAATTATTGTGGATCACACAAAGATATGTCTCGTGCGAGAATCTACCCCGCGACTATTAGACACAGTGGGCGGAGCAGCTTAAGCTCTTAACCACTGCGCTAAAGCGTCCGTCCGATTACTACTAAACATTGTATTGAGGGTGAATGAATTCTATATTTCTGTCATCTGTTATTTGACATTTCAAAGAAGAAAACAAAGCATTCTGTAACTATCATGGATATATTACAATGAATGGATTGAGCACTCTGCGAAAAAAACGTGATGACAAAGATACTCACTTAGAGCCCTACGTCTCTTTCTAAGTAAGGTGACCAAACATCGGTACGATTATGGACTTGTTGACATATAATTAACGTATAATTCTCGGGCACTGTTTATTGCCGTAATTCTGTCTTTCTACGCTAATGCCACATCTTAAATGAGTAGTAGTCAAAGTTTTTGATTAAATCGTCAATTTTCTTGCTGTCTGCACATATGTTTCAGAATCGGTAAATTTAGCTCCAAATATCGCAAAAATTAAGGATAATCTCCTAGGGCCGTTTTTTCAGTATCTACAATGGTTTAGATAGCTGTCCTTACTGTCCCATCTTAATCTATCCTGTATATACAGACGAATTGAGAACCTTGTACGTTTTGAACTCGGTAATAAGTGGTTTACAGCGTATTTAAACCATATTACAAATAGGTATTAGTCCGTATTAGTTCTACCTAATGGTCACCGTACTGCATCGTAATGGGTGCGAGCGTGACACCGGGGTTCTGGTTATTGCTCTCACTCATCATGGTTTCTCGAGTTGTTTAAATCGTAGAAAATTCAATGTTGTGTCTGTGAGTAAGAGTTTAATTTTCTTTAGCAATTTTTTTTTTTTTTCTTTTTTTTTTTAAACTTTGCCCCATACTAGGATTAATTCCTGTGTCGTGGGTGCGTTTACAAACATTAAAATTCACATACACAAATACCCAGACCGGAACAAATAATTGTGGATCACACAAAGATTTGTCCCGTGCGGGAATCGAACCCGCGACTATTAGACACAGTGGGCGGGGCGGGCTAAGCCCTTAACCACTGCGCTAAATCGTCCGTGCGCTAAATTTCGACAGTACTCAATCCATTGTATCCATGGTATATATCCATGGTAACTATACAGACGCGTGTTATTATGATATGTTTATTAGTGTGTGTGTGAGTGATCTACGCCGTTGGCCGCGGTTTTAAAGGTTCAAGAAATAACACAATTATTATTATATCTCGATCGTAAGTCACTAGAGCTATATCGTAAATTGTTAATTGCAATCTAAGCATTAAACCAACATAATATATGATACATACCGGGGAAGATCTAGACTGTCTTACCATGACCAAATAGACCGAGTCTTATCTGAAGGACAAGTCAAGAGTCTCCGTAACCGGCGAGCGTGTATGAGACGAACTATGAGAGTGGAAGAAGCCAGAGAGGTGTGTAAGAAAAGGACCGGTTGGAACTCTGCACTCTCTGCCTACCCCGGCGTGATTATATAGAGAGAAAGACAGTATATGATTTAAAAATTGAAAGAAAAAAAAGAGAATTAAATAAACAAAACATGCCCGCTGAGTTCCTCGCCGGATCTTCTTCGGTGGTAGATTTGTAGTTAGATTAGAAAAAAAAACTTGACAATTTGTAAGTACACCCACCCGCAGGGTTCTATCTATATCACCACGCCAGATCCCTTGCGGGTTAGGCAGAGAGTACAGAGTACCAACAGGTTCGTTCCCTACAGATCTCTCCGGCTTTCTCCACTCTCATAGTTCTCATACACGCTCGCCGGTTACGGAGACTCTCGACTGTCCCTTCAGATAAGACTCGGTCTATTTGGTCGTGGTAAGATAGTCTAGGTCTTCCCCGGTACCTACATCCTTCCACTTACGCATTGTATATCTGTTTTGTCATTATGTCTTCTGACATTCTTTCTATATGCCCCAACCAACGGAACATGCCATTTCTCAAATTTGCCGTTATTATCACCTATATCCGCTACTTTCCTGCAGGTGATACGGGTGAGATCAAATCAGAGATCCGTGAACAGATCAACAGCAAAGTGGCGGAGTGGCGTGAGGAGGGGAAGGCAGAGATGATACCCGGAGTACTTTTCATTGACGAGGTAAATATCGGTTGAGGAAAAAAGAATATTTACATATTTCTCAAACAACATTGTTTTTATGAATTTGTTACACGGTCACGCCTATATTCCCCAAGCGGGGGTGGCAGAGATGTACTGAGTACACTCACTATTCTCCGACGATGGTTGGGCCCCATATAATAGGGCGCGAGCCTATTGCCATACACCGGACACAATTCCAGACTCCAGACTCATAGTGGGAATTTTTCGTCAGAAAAACTACACTTGTTCGACCTAGGTTTTGAACCCAGGATCGCGTGATTATAGACCAGTCAAATTTGTATTCATCATCATCATCATCTCAGCCCATACTTGTCCACTGTTGAACATAGGCCTCCCCAATCGCTTTCCAGCGTAACCGGTCCGATGCCACCTGCATCCAACGACTTCCATCTGGCAGGCGGTCGTCCCACGCTGCGCTTGCCAATACGTGGTCTCCACTCTAGAATCTTTCTGCCCCAACGCCCGTCCGATCTACGCGCTATGTGGCCCGCCCATTGCCACTTCAGCTTGCTAATCTTAAGGGCTATGTCGGTAACCTTGGTTCTTCTACGAATCTCCTCATTCCTGATTCGATCGCGTAGAGAAACGCCGAGCATAGCTCTCTCCATAGCTCGCTGAGCAACTCTGAGCTTTTTTATGAGACCTATTTATTGTAAGAGACCACGTCTCTGATCCATATATCATCACAATCAAATTTGTATTAATTGATATGAATTTGTATTCCTTTAAAAACTAAGCAATGGTTCACAATTTTGTTCGAGATCTGGTAATTTTATACAAGGTGTATCGTAAATAACACAAGACCTCAGACACCCCGATTAGATTATTGCTTCACAAATTACATACGAAAATCAATTTTGCAAATTTAATTTTTGTTAACCCCTTTATACGCACTTTTATACCCCAATTAACAATGTAATTTGTACATGTATATGTGTGCGAATTGAGAAATACGTTTTAGTAATGCATTTGAAATCTCCGTATTGGTTTGAAACAAGGATAAATTTAGTTTATTATAGCGTGTTAAGGTCAAATTTGGCAAACATAAAAAAAAAATACTTTTCAAATAGTTTGGACACACACACTGGAGCTATGACCAGTTGTTTTGTACGCGCTCTTTACATATTTTATAGTAACACTTTCTCTTACTATTATTATTATGCTTTTTATTATATACCTCTACAACATCTCTATTTTGTAAATGAGAGGACTATGTAGACACTGACCAATATCATGAATCTAAGTACACTTATGATTAATCTATACTTAAGCACATCTATTTAGCTCGTTCTGCATTGTTTTTCCATACTCCATAAATGCAATGTATACAAAAAGAATTGTAAACCTCATTTTTAAAAAAGAGTAACCTTGGAGTTTCTTGCCCTTCTTCTCCACAGGAATGACTTTCCGAACGGGTAGAGTCTTAAGTAATAATAATTTTCTCTTTTTGACTATTCATAAGTGCCTTTTGGTCTACATGAATAAAAAACTTTTGATTTTGATTTTTTTGATTTTGAATCCATTCAGTTATTGATTCACAACAAACTACTTTCAGGTCTTGCGTTTATTATGTTACAGCTTGTATATAAAAGCTATTGTAAATAAAGCAAGATCTCAGACACACCAATTAGATTATTGCCTTACGAATTCAATTTGACATTCAAATTTCCAATTTTAAGGAGTTTTCTGCCGTCTTTTAAGTTCTTTGGTACCCAAATTAATCATGCAATTTCATAAATAATTAACATTTGTATGCATATTTTTTCTTCTTTAATTTAAAAAAGAACTTACCCCCACACTAGGAGTTATTCCTGTATCGTGGGTGTGTTTATAAACATGAAAATTCACATACACAAATACCCAGACCGGAACAAATATTTGTGGATCACACAAAGATTTGTCCCGTGCGGGAATCGAACCCGCGACTATTAAACACATTGGGCGGAGCGGCTTAAACTCTTAACCACTGCGCTAAATCGTCCGTCAATATTGAGGTGTGTGTAATAGAAATGCATTTAAAATAGCTATAATGCTTTGAATAATGATTAAATTTTGTTGAATAGAGCTAAATGAAAGAGTAACGACATTCTTTGATAATTACAAAAAAAATTAACTTTAAAAATCTTTTATAAAAAAAGGTAAACCGACTTCAAAAAGCAAAGAAATAAATATTTGAAGTTGGTGCTGGTGGGTGCAGTCGGTTACTTGGCACCGACTTCAAATATTTATTTCTTAGCTTTTTGAAGTCGGTTTACCTTTTTTTATAAAAGATTTTTATTTTACAATTTTAAGTGACCAGTGAATTCTATAGTAGGGTACCTATAGGATTGACGTAATACCCATAATATCGCAATTTACACATGCCTATTGTTTGTAGTTAAGGAGTTCCCTGGTGTATCTTCTAAGTCCAAGGTCCAATGTCAATAAAATTAATATGGGACCACCTTGGAGATATACTGAACCCAATGCAAAAAAAATTATCAAAATCGGTCCACAATTGACGGAAATATCGCTGAACATACATAAAAAAAAAAGCATACATACAACCGAACATAGAACCTCCTCCTTTTTGAAGTCGGTTAAAAACAGTTGGAATCGATTCAGTTGCCGATTTAGAACAAACTACTTTCAGGTCTAGCGTTAATTATGTTACACCTTGTATAAAATTCCGATTTGACAGATTTTGAGTTTTTTTTTTGTACTTATGGGGTCACCTGAATGTTTCTTAGCTATAGGATACGACTATATAGCTATAGGACGATTTAGCGCAGTGGTTAAGAGCTTAAGCCGCTCTGGCAACTGTGTCTAATAGTCGCGGGTTCGATTCCCGCACGGGACAAATCTTTGTGTGACCCACAATTATTATTTCCGGTCTGGGTATCTGTGTATGTGAATTTTCATGTTTGTAAACGCACCCACGACACAGCAATAAATCCTAGTGTGAGGCAAAGTTTAAAAAAAAAAAAAGAAGTATATAGCTTGTTCACCGGAAGCCGCGGAATTCTGCTAGTTTCGCGAAAAGCTATAGTATATATGGGATGGCTGGCGAAATAATTGCGATCGAGGTTTGCCAACGAGCAATGGTCTGTAGCATATTAGGTATAAAACATATCGATCGAGTAACGAACACGGTGCTACGCTCCATGACCCGAATTGGAGACGTCGGAGTTAAAACCGCGACATTATATTATAATAATTATAATAAAATCGTTTATTAAAACCAGAAATAGTAACATTAAAGTTTAGATTAGACTTACAATTTGATATCAATGTAAAATATAGTCCCCTTTCCTCCAAACTAGGATTCAACATCCTGCATCTTGGAGGGAAGTGATTCCAAGTGATACAATAATGCGAAACCTTATAATATAACAAATTCATGCTTCTTTCTATTTAAGATCTTTTAAAACATTGAAAAGGTAACAATTACAAAAATATATTTATGTATGTAAAGGCAAAATAAGAGAGTGTGAGCGTGTATGTGTGTGGTGTGGTGTGTGTGCGTGCGTGTGTGCGTGCGTGCGTGCGTGCGTGCGTGCGTACGTGCGTGCATGTGTGTGTAGCGGTGGAACAAAACTTTTATGTACGTAAGGAGGTTCTCAGTTTCATTAAAGTCCAGGTCTTGCAACAAGTTTGGAGTTTTCGTTTTTACTTCATATTTTGTGAGATTTACAATATCAAGTAATTTATTGGCCGTATTATGGAGATGTGAGCTTAGTGTCGTATATTGACGACCGTAGAATACGGTATTATACCGATCTATTTATTATATATATATATTAGCCCTGTTAAGACACTGTCCCACTGTTGGGCACGGGCCTCCTCTCAAACTGAGAGGGTTTAGGCCATAGTCCACCACGCTGGCCCAGTGCGGGTTGGCGAACTTCACACACCTTCGAGAAACTCTCAGGCATGCAGGTTTCCTCACGATGTTTTCCTTCACCGTTAAAGCAAGTGATAAATATTTTTTTTTTAAATTCTATTCCGATCTATTTGGAATATTTTAATGTTGCTTCGTCTACGGGGGTTACTAATTGTGGGTCCGCTTGAGTGTTCACGTAGAATGGAACGAACGGTTTGGAATGCATCACTTTAAGGATGGAATTAAAATGGAATTGGGCGGGCCACCTGAACCAAATGGACACAATTAGGTGGGCCAGACTGTGTACCGAATGGGTCCCACAACGAGGTCATCATCGCACAGACAGACCCAGAATAAGGTGGCGCGATGACTTCGACGCGTATCGATCAGAATGGCCGTTATTGACATACGGGAATAGAGATCGTTGGAGAAAAGAGAGGGAGACCTTTCCCCAGCAGTGGAACACATTTGGTTGATTATAATAAAAATCTCTATCTCTATATCATCACGCTAGATCGCTTGCGGGGTATGCAGAGAGTACAGAGTTCCAACAGGTTCTTTCCTTATATGCCTCTCTGGCTTCTTTCACTCTCATAGTATACACGCTCGCTGGTTATGGAGACTCTTGATTTGACCTTCAGATAAGACTCGGTCTATTTGGTCGTGGTAAGATAGTCTAGGTCTTCCTCGGTACCTACATCCTCCCACTTTCGCATTGTTTTTTTTATACTCGAGGTATGTCGCCTCCAGTATGTCGCCTCTTACCCTTCTGGCTGGCTAGAGCGTAGTGGTTGCACGCTCGCCTTTAAGTCCGGTGAAGCTGTAAAGGCCTCGCGGCCAACAGCGTACATCATTCACACACACACACACACACAATGCCTTAAGTGCCGGCTCCCAAGTAACTTCCCCATCGCACCATTTACTCTGTTCCTTGCACTCACTCTTCTCTCTATATCAGCGAATAATAATAATAATTTATATTATATAAGACGAACTATGAGAGTGGAGGAAGCTATAGTGGTATGTAAGGAAATAACCTGTTGGAACTCTGTACTCTCTGTCTACCCCGCAAGGGATCTGGCGTGATGATACAAAGTCAATTCGATATAAGTACTTACAATACTTTGAAATATTCGTTTTAGATTGCAAATTGTCCATTAGATACTTATTTATCTATTTTATTATTTTAATAGAATAGATAAATAATGATGGCATGGCTCATATGTTTGTTGGTTCTGGGACGATTTTCGACATTGTCCTCTGAACAGTTTTTTTAGACTTCGTTTACGTAACG
Source organism: Phalera bucephala (assembly GCA_905147815.2). NCBI lineage: Eukaryota > Metazoa > Arthropoda > Insecta > Lepidoptera > Notodontidae > Phalera > Phalera bucephala. Next base: position 7,214,936 of record LR990637.1, on the reverse strand, counting down.
TATTATATTTTTTTTCCCAGGCCCACATGCTCGACATAGAATGCTTCTCATTCCTGAACCGGGCACTCGAATCCGAGACCGCCCCCGTAGTGATAATGGCCACCAACCGCGGCATAACCCGCATCCGCGGCACCAACTACCGCAGCCCGCACGGCATCCCTCTGGACCTGTTGGACCGCATGATCATAGTGCCCACCGCGCCGTACACACACCACGATCTGCGGGAGATACTTAACATCAGGTGAGCGTGCAAAGTACACCCCGACTGTCACCATGTGGTCACAGAAATATCGTGAATAAAATTTAGATGGCGAAATTTGAGTGTAGTTTGTACACCCATGACTGCCTACCTACCATATAGAGATGTTTCTGGTAAGTTAATTAATTAGTGGCGAATTTTGGGCGTGCTTTGTACACCCCTGAGCCGCCTCCGGAGATAGAAACCAACTCGGAGAATTAATTTAGTTGTTACCGAAGCTTAGGTGTATTTCGTACACCTTCAGCTTACACACACAAATATGTATCAGGTACATCAGTAGCTAAGTTAATAGTGAAACTTAGGCGTACTTTAAACACCCCGAGCCCGCGCCCGTAGTGATAACGGCCACCAACCGCGGCATAGCCCGCATCCGCGGCGCCAACTACTGCAACCCGCACGGCATCCCTCTGGACCGCATGATCATAGTGCCCACCACGCCGTACACGCACCACGAGCTGCGGGAGATACTTAACATCAGGTGAGCGTGCAAAGTACACCCCCGACTGTCACCATGGGACCACAAAAATATCGGGAAAAAAATTTAGATGGTAGTGAAATTTGGGCGTACTTTGTACACCTTCGAGCGTTATCGCATAAACAAAAACTCGAGGAAGTAATTTAGTTGGTGGCGAAAATTGAGAGAGCTATGTACACCCCTGAGCCGACGGATCTTATCTTAATGTTGGCTTACCGGACCGAGGAGACCTCTGGCGCACTTCGACCCGATAGGATCTTTTGTGATGTCCTTGCCCTAATGCTCTTACGTACCTGAAGTGTCTAATACTCCCTGTATTAGGTTGTAGATTCCAAAAGGGGGACAGAGCCGTAGTTCTTCTGGGTTTAGATAGGCCAATCCCAGCAGTTCCATTCGCCGCGTAGCCAGAGCGTCGCAGTGACAGAGGACGTGCTTCATGGTAGTAATGTTTTTTTCATTGATTTAATGTATGTTTTATGCATAATTTAAAAGAAATATTAGCATTCTGCACTCCTTCTCTATATAAACTATAAGTGTGGGAAATTTCATACTCCTCCGTCCGCGCAATTTTCGTAAAAATGTGTACAAAGTTTTTGCTTCACGTATTAATATATAGATAATGAAGTTATATGGTTTAACCAGCGATTATCCTGGATTGGCTCTTGTTTCCGGGATAAAAAGTATTTACTATTTTAAGTTAGGGTATACGTTATTACCATACCAATTTCATTGAAATCCGTTCGGTAGATTTTGCGTGATTAAAAATCAAAGAGACAGACAATAATTCCAAAAAAAATGTTTTGATGAAAAGATGAGAAAGGGTAAGCTCCGTTGGTTAGGGCATATAGAAAGAATGTCGGAAGAAAGAATGACAAAACAGATATACAATGCGAAAGTGGAAGGATGTAGGTACCGGGGAAGACCTAGACTATCTTACCATGACCAAATAGACCGAGTCTTATCTGAAGGACAAGTCGAGAGTCTCCGTAACCGGCGAGCGTGTATGAGACGAACTATGAGATTGGAGGAAACCAGAGAGGTATGTAAGGAAAGAACCTGTTGGAACTCCGTACTCTCTGCCTACCCTGCAAGGGATCTGGCGTGATGATATAGATAAGGAAATGTTGAGTTCATTTCCTTAACGATATAGAAGCCAAAAATTTAAAAAAAATATTGAATGTACAGTTTCGGCTAGGTTACAGTTTTATTATATGTATAGATAGCCTTACCCATATCTAACATATACAGAAACTTATTTACACTAAAATAATCCTCTACAACGGCATATTTTTTCACAGGTGCGAGGAGGAAGACTGTCAAATGTCAAGCGACGCTTTGACAGTTTTGACGCGCGTGGCGACAGAGACTTCTCTCCGATACGCCATACAACTTATCACCACAGCCTCGCTTGTGGCTAAACGACGAAAGGCGACGGAGGTAAGAACCAAATACCCATCCATCACTTAGGGGCAAGTAGGCGCCGTGCGACCGCGGTATTCTTAGCAATCACAAAGGTTACGCAGCGTTCGGCTCGGTCGGCCTGACATGGGTGATCGTTTGTGGCATTTTCATATTCGAGGGTCTCCGTCCTTCGGAAGGCACGTTAAGCCGTTGGTCCCGGTTATCACTTAATGTGGTAGTCGTTAAGCCGAGTTGGAAGTCTTCTAGGCGGCTTACTAAGTCCCACCAGCAGGTGTTTACAAGCCTGCCTCCCCCGCACCGCACTGACTCCGTGTGCTGGAGTATGACCTAATCTCTCTCACCTCGATTTGTGAGAGAAGGCCTTTGCCCAGCAGTGGGCAGTATAGGTTGATATAAGTATTTACAGATTTTATAGAAACCCTTTCTCTTATTATTATACTTTTTATTATATACTTTTACAAAGTCCCTATTTTGTAAATGAGAGGAATATGTAGACACTGACCGATACCATGAATCTACGTACACTTATGTTTAATCTATACTTAAGCACATCTATTTAGCTCGTTCTGCATTGTTCTCCCATACCCCATGAATGCAATGTATACAAAAATAATTGTAATATTCTCACTTTTAAAAAAGAGTAACCGTGGAGTTCTTGCCCTTCTACTCCACAGGAATGACTTTCCGAACGGGTGGTAGAGTCTTAAGTAATCAATAATTTTCTATTTTTAACTATTCATAACTGCTTTTGGTCTACATGAATAAAAAACTTTTGATTTTGATTATTATTTATACAATTCTGTTCCTCATCAGGTCAGCATGGAAGACGTGAAGAAGGTTTACTCCCTGTTTCTGGACGAGCATCGTTCGGAGCAGTTCCTAAAGGAATACCAGGATGAATTCCTCTTCAACGACGGATCTGGAGGTAAGCATACACATTATCAGGTGTTCTTATGATTGCATTTGTGAATTTATCCCTTTCAAATATATTTAATTAATTTCCACTTTCAAAATTTACTAAATCGATAGATTTGTTGATTGTCAATAGTATTTTGACCTGCCCTTTACAGTGGAACAAGGATCTATTTGCTTACGGATAACATTGACAGAGGGGCGTTGGTGTGAAATTAGGGTCAACATTTAGTAAAATAAAAGGAGATATTTAGACAGGGTTACTAATTAAAACAAACTTAGGTAAATTTCCTCTCGGCGCATACTGTCACGTTCGCAAAACGTCGCAATATTTTTTTACACTCGCATAATGTCACAGCAAAATGTCACAATCGCACAATGTCACATTAGCAAAATGTCACATTCGCACAATGTCACATTCACATAACGACGCGATCGCAAAATGTCACGTTCGTAGAATTCTCAAAATGACTACTTTCTATAAATGTCCCAGTGAAGCTATCCGTTTTATAGATCCTACAGGTGAATCTATGTATGTTAGTTACGTTTTTGTCTCTTTTATCCACCGAAATTTCCTTTTTGATTTATATAAAATATATATTTTGAGAATCTTACGAAAGTGACATTTTGCGAATGTGACATTGTGCGAGAGTGACATTTTGCGAACGTATCATTATGCGAGTGTGACGTGTTTTGCGAACGTGACATAATGCGAAAGTGTTGTTTTGCGACATGGAGACATTTTGCGAACATGACATTATACGCAGAGAGGGTAAATTTCATGGCAAACCGCTACTCTGAGACTGACTCAAACTCAAATAATTTATTTTACAAAACCCTGCAGGGGTAGTTACAAATTGTGAGTTTACATTTTTTTATTTAATCCATCTACTAATCTACCACCAGATCCGGCGAAGAAACTCAACGGGCTTGACTTTTTTATTTTATTCTTTCTTTTTATTCCTTTCTATTTTTTATAATATAGTGTGGGTGTATAATGTTTAGGTTACAATTAAGAAGTGACATTTCACTTGATGACAGCGTTAGTTCTAATTTTGGCCGCGGGCCAAAAGATCCTTGTACGACTGTACTCAATTTGCGGCCGATCTGCTATTTTAACGTCCAGCCGTTACCATTACCAGTAGATTTTCGATCAAAATATGTCAAAAACGATATAAAGGACATTGTCGAAAATTGCCCTGGTACCAAAAACATTTGACCCATGCCATCGTTATTTATATATTTTATTAAAGTAATGGCAAATATCCGTATCTAACGGACAATTTGCGATCTAAAAGGAATATTTCAAAGTATCGAAGTCGCCGACATCTTTACTAAATGTCAACACACACTCATTTGTATTAATGGCTACTGAATTATAACCTCAAAATCTAATACTTGTGCAATATTGCGATTCCCCCGCTTGTCCGTTTAATAATAAATGCCTTAGGAGAATTTATGGGTGATTTGAAATCATACAAGTATTTTTTCATTGCTGTTGGTTCTGGGGCAAATCATGTATGGGCGCAGAACCATGTCCTTTACAAATCACGCTCTTCGTTTGTGGAATGCATTGCCCGTTACAGTCCGACGTGCAAAGTCACTGGCTGCCTTTAAAAATATGGCTAAGGATCTCTTTCCTTTGCTAGTTAATATGTAATGCTGCCAATGTGTGTTACCAGTGATGATATATGGATCAGAGACGTGGTCTCTTACAATAGGTCTCATAAAAAAGCTCAGAGTTGCTCAGCGAGCTATGGAGAGAGCTATGCTCGGCGTTTCTCTACGTGATCGAATCAGGAATGAAGAGATTCGTAGAAGAACCAAGGTCACCGACATAGCCGTTAACATTAGCAAGCTGAAGTGGCAATGGGCGGGCCACATAGCGCGAAGATCGGACGGGCGTTGGGGCAGAAAGATTCTAGAGTGGAGACCACGTATTGGCAAGCGCAGCGTGGGACGACCACCTGCCAGATGGACCGACGATCTTGTTAAAATCGCAGGAAGTCGTTGGATGCAGGTGGCATCGGACCGGTTACGCTGGAAAGCGATTGGGGAGGCCTATGTTCAGCAGTGGACAAGTATAGGCTGAGATGATGATGATGATGATGTAATGCTGCCATAATTTAGCTAATTTTTGTATTGTATATGTATTTAACGGAGGATCATTACTTTCCTGATCCTGATGCAATATTACGATTCCCCCGCTTGTCCGTTTAATAATAAATGCCTTAGGCGAATTTATGGGTGATTTGAAATCATACAAGTATTTTTTCATTGCTGTTGGTTCTGGGGCAAATCATGTATGGGCGCAGAACAATGTCCTTTGTATGACGGACCGCCATATTAAGTTCCCGACACTGCCACTTTATTTTCGTAGTTAGGGCATGTCCATATACAAAGTGTGTCCTGAAAGCAGTTTGTTCTAAATCGGTAAATGAATTGATTCCAACAATCTTTAATGTATGTTACATTTTCTTAAAATTTGCAAAAATGATTTTACTCCTTTAGTGCGCTATAAAAAACTATTCTTCATTCATAGCAATAAGGAGATTTCAAAGGCATTCCTAAAAAGTATCTCCCAAAACGCACACATACATGTGCAAGTTTAATTGATAATTGGGTATAAAAGTGCATAAAAAAGGGTAGAAGCCTTTAAATTTGGAAATTTGGTTTTCGTTTTGAATTTATGAAGTAATTCTCTAATCGGGGTGTCTGAGGTCTTGCGTTTATTATGTTACACCTTGTATATTACCTCATTGCTTAGTGATTGAGATTTAAAATAATTTAATATTAAGAAATCCTTTTGAAAAAACCAGCTTTCATAGCAAAAACACAACGCAGATATTTTGCTTAGTGGAGGAGTTCCTTTCGGCTCCATCATCAGATCTTGGACATCATCCGGGTCTAATGTACTCGTCAAGACAAATCCAACGAGATGATACACGGCGGAGCTATATTGAGTAGTTGGTTGGTTCTATTGGCCATATTCGACCTCATCATCAGACCCTGAACACTACCTCTCATTTTTTTTTAAACGTAGCCCCACTCATATTTATTCCTGTGTCGTGGAAGCGTTTACAAACATGAAAATTCACATACACAAATACCCAGACCGGAACAAATAACTGTGGATTACACAAAGATGTGTCCCGTGCGGGAATCGAACCCGCGACTATTAAACGCAGTGGGCGGAACGGCTTAAGCTCTTAACCGTTAGTTCTTAGTTATATAGTGCTTGTCAATACCAATCTAACAAGCCTAAACACATGGGGGTTACATTGTATAGTTTACATGCTACCATGCCCACCTTCGGACTTCATCATCAGACCAGCTCCATGGTACCATATTATTGCCTTATCACCGACTTTACATACGTATGCCAAATTTCAACTCAATCAGATATCCACAAGTGGTTGAAATGGATCACAAGATTTGAACCGGAAAGACAGACAGACATACGAACATTGTAAGTAAAAGCTTGTAAATGTGTATTTTGTTTTCAGATGCCCCTCAAATGATGGAAGTGTCACAGTAATGGACAGAAACAACGCCAAAAATTACGCTTTAATATTGGATTGAACAGTGGTGGCCAACATTGGGCCTGTCTTGTGTCTAGTGCCCGGCGAAGTCAAATTAACAAGTATTTTAACTTTTAAAAAGAATGAAATATTTACGCAAATCTATACGCTAATGGTTGTTTAAGAATCTTATTTTTAAAGTATGCCCACAAGGTTGGCCACATCTGATTTAGAATAACGTTTTGGTTTCCGAAGAAGTTGGTTATTTTAAGTTACTCATAAGTTTAGGAATGTAAGTTTATATAATAAACTGTCATGAAAAATATCTTTCTTTGTTTTTATTTGCATCCTCAACTCCATTACACCCATACAATGTTTGTTCAATTCAATTTAATTTCATTCCGATCTAGGTCTCGAGCCTATTCGCGCCTTCATTAAAAAGGCGTCAACACGTCACTTCGCGAACGCATCTACCCATGCGAATCCGTTAATCGTAGCCACCGCCGACTACGATCTCCCCCCCGACCCCTGCCGCCACCGCCGGCCGCAACATGTTCTCACCGACCCCCCCGATGCTTTGTCATCCCTTCTTTCCGCTCAGAATACGGGCGGCGACGACGACGACGACGTAGTAGTAGTAGATCCCCACCCATAGCCGGCGGTTGACCGGTGCACTTAGTAGTGCACCCGTCCCCCTACAGCGACTGTCCCAACCGAGTATGTCTCCTCTTGCCCTTCTGGCTGGCTGGAGCGTAGTGGTTGCACGCTCGCCTTTAAATCCGGTGAAGCTGTAGAGGCCTCGAGGCCAACAGCGTACATCATTCACACACACACAATTTAATTTCTTTATTTGCGTAATATGGGTCTACAACAGATGGAAAGTAAGTACATTTTAATTTTGTTACACCATATTCAGCCTTTAAGCAAGCAAAAATTTAAAAAAAATGTATAACTTTTAATTCCGTCTTGCTCGAAGAGAAAACGCCGGAAGCATAGAAACAGGGGTGTGGTGGTACTGTTTTTCAAGAAAGGTGATAACACTTTACTGAAAAATTATAGGCCCATCACACTGCTGAGCCATGTTTATAAGGTGTTTTCGAGAGTCATCACGAATCGTCTCGAACGCAGGCTTGATGACTTCCAGCCTCCCGAACAAGCCGGTTTCCGGAAAGGCTTTAATACCATATACCACATACATACGCTGCGGCAGATTATACAGAAGACCGAGGAATATAATCGGCCACTATGCTTGGTGTTTGTGGAAATGAGAAATGAGAAAGCCTTCGATTCGATCGAGACTTGGGCGGTTCTTAGATCTCTCCAGCAATGCCGCATTGACTATCGGTACATTGAAGTGTTGAAGTGCTTGTATAATAACGCCACCATGTCAGTCCGAGTACAGGGGCAGTGCACAAAGGCGATCCCCATAAAAAGAGGAGTAAGGCAGGGAGACGTCATTTCTCCGAAACTGTTTACGGCCACCTTAGAGGACGCCTTCAAGCTCTTGGAATGGCAAGGACTTGGCATCAACATCAATGGCGAATACATCACTCATCTTCGATTTGCCGACGACATTGTGGTCGTGGCGGAGTCGCTGGAAGATCTAGGACGAATGCTCGGTGACCTCAACAGAGTATCTCAACAAGTGGGTCTTAAAATGAACATGGACAAAACGAAAATAATGTCTAACGTCCATGTCGTACCCACCGCACTCACCGTTGGGAACTCTACTTTTGAAGTTGTCGACGAATACATTTACCTGGGACAGGTAGTCCGGTTAGGTAGGTCCAACTTTGAGAGAGAGGTCAATCGACGAATCCAACTCGGCTGGGCAGCGTTCGGGAAACTGCGCAACATTTTCTCATCCAAAATACCTCAGTGCCTTAAGACTAAGGTTTTGAGTCAATGTGTCTTACCAGTGATGATATATGGATCAGAGACATGGTCTCTTACACTAGGTCTCATAAAAAAATTCAAAGTTGCTCAGCGAGCTATGGAGAGAGCTATGCTCGGCGTTTCTCTACGCGATCGAATCAGGAATGAGGAGATTCGTAGAAGAACGAAGGTCACCGACATAGCCGTTAAGATTAGCAAGCTGAAGTGGCAATGGGCGGGCCACATAGCGCGTAGATCGGACGGGCGTTGGGGCAAAAAGATTCTAGAGTGGAGACCACGTCTTGGCAAGCGCAGCGTGGGACGACCGCCTGCCAGATGGACCGACGATCTTGTGAAAATCGCAGGAAGTCGTTGGATGCAGGTGGCATCGGACCGGTTACGCTGGAAAGCGATTGGGGAGGCCTATGTTCAGCAGTGGACAAGTATAGGCTGAGATGATGATAACTATTAATAACAATACACATTACAATTGTTTTTTTTTATGTTTATTGCATCGCAACGACGATATTTTGCCAATGTCAAGTATTACGAATATTTTTTCTAAATTAATTTAACTCCCCCGATGAACTTGATGACAAAGATGATTATGAAATTAATGAAGTGCCCCATCCTGGATGGATCCCCCCCAGCGATGGATACTTTACATACAAATTGCTACGGCCGTTTTGAGGGAAATCGAAAAGGCACGTTTTATCACTTTGTTACAATTACCTTCACTCATGCACATACAGGAATACATAATGGTTAATATTCCACCAACATTACACATTATAATTCGAAATAGCACAAGTTTTGAACGGAACAAGGTTTAGAAGTGGTGGTTTAAAACAAATTGACATCACTCTTCGGTTTCCCACCAAAAAAAAACAACATTACAATTGGTTTCATGAATAAAATACAATACAAAAAATGTCATAAGTTCAATGTCAAATAGAAATGTCAAAATAGATCAATTATTCAAAATATATTATAAAACAAAAGTCGCAGTTAATTAAGCAGGATCTTCCATGTATTCGGTAACTGAGTAATATGATTTTTCAACGAGTGATGTGTATAACTATTTTTTAATTAAATTGTTGTTATTTTCGTATCTTGCTTTGGAGGGTCTAATGCTTAATTATGACATGACGCTTCCTAGTGCGATGTTCAAATAAATGAGGTAATGATTTATTAAATAGCACGGTTTTGAAATTATATCCGTAAGGTAGTGTTAAAAGTTTTAACGCCTTAAAATGAGGTTTTCATGAGTATCTGTTTTAACGAACAAATATCGAACACATCTTTTTTGCATTCTGTTTGCATAATTATTTTTTAAGAATAACAAGTCGGATATATAATGCAAAGGTAGCTTGATGTAGGTAATATACAAGGTGGGAGTGGCTGGGGCGACGACACGGTGTCCTCACGTACCGTCTGACGCAGGTACTGTCCGGGCATGGTTGCTTCGGGCGGTATCTGTGGCGGATCGGTCGTGAGGAGGCGGAGCGGTGCCACCATTGTGCGGCCCCGGAAGACACGGCGGCGCACACGTTGCTGGTGTGCCCGGCATGGGATGCCGAGCGGCGCCGGTTCGCTGGAGCGCTCAGTGCAGGGAGACAGGGGCTATCGCTCCCGACCGTGATATCATCCATGGTTGGGGGCGAGAGCGCCTTGGCGGCAATGGCGGCCTTCTGCGAGGCCGTCATGTCCGCAAAGGAGGAGGCGGAGCGGGTGAGGGAGGAGACGTCCTCTAATCCCGCTCGCAGACGGCGCGCTGGGCGAAGGCGCAGGGACTACGCCCGAAACGACCTTCGCCCACCGTAATCTCGGCCTGCAGGCGTCGGGGAGGGCACGCCGGCGCCCTAGCACTTAGCAGGCCCGCGCCGGTAAAGCGCTGCGTCCGCGCAGCCTCCAAAAGGCGGTTGGGGGAGACCGAACTGCCCTACACGTGTCGAGGTCCGCGCCTAACTGCGGACCGAGCCCGCCGGTGCCACAGAGGTCATGCCAGTGACGATTCCTGTGGCCCGGCAAAAGGGCAGTAGGACGCCGGGTGGTTTTAGTGGGTGCAAGCCCCATATAACCACCCGGGCCGTGCCCTCGACCCGGGGGTATGCGTAAGGCATTTCCCCCCGAAAAAAAAAAGGTTATATACAAGGTGTAACATATATAAGGCAAGATCTCAGACACCCCAATTAGTTTATTGCTTTACGAATTCAAATCGAAAATCAAACTTACGATTTGATGGTCCTTTCTTCCATTTCTTAAGCCAAATTAACCACAAAAACTGTACTTTTGTGTGCATATTGTGGTATATATGTTAGGAATGCATTTAAAACAGCCGTATTGCTTTAAATAATGATTTATTTTTCTTAATACAGTGAACTGAACGAGTAAGAGCGATATTTGCTAATTAATTTTTTTTAACTAATAATAGCTAGAATTACCGTTTAGAACACTACTTTCAGGTCTTGCGTTAATTATGTTACATCTTGTATAACAGGAAAAACTATCTTGCCGTAATCAAATAGACTTTGAGACAATCCCGCAAAGGATCTAGTGTGATGATATGGATTAATTTCAAGTTTGTCCTCAAACCAATTAATCTGCTAATTGTGCCCAGTTTTATCTGTATATATAAAATCAGGAATGTATTATGGTTTTCTCATGTATACCGGTTGTGTAAATGGCTAAAATAAGGAAAAACAACAGAATGTTTTGTGATTAAACAGTTTTTATAGTTGACTACAATGTTTTTCAAAAGTATAATAAAGGGCTATTAAATTCAAAGAAAGCCCAGAATCGTGGAACAAATTTACTGCAAGCAAATTAAATTTAAAATCTGGTAACAATACTGTAGTAGATATTGTGTTTTTTTTTAAATGATAACATTAGCTAGAGTTGCAAAATTAATATTAATAACATTAGATACTTATAATCGACTAATCTTTCATAATTAACATTAGATTAATGATTGTTAAGTGAAATAAATTATTATTATATTATTAGTAGTATTTCATTTCAGAATATTCAATGGTCATCGTATAACGTAAATATAAAGGAAAAGGTCAAAGAGGCACGATATATTTTTTTCGCAGTCAAAGAAACGAATGATCTTACACAATGCAATAAATCTTTTTTTTTTAATTGTTACAACTTGATATACCACAATATTAGGAAATGAACCTCTTAATTACGTTTCCTCAATAAAATTATAATCATTTTATTGAATACGAATATAAAACTCTACTAAAACTAAATCAATAAATGGTCCCAACTCTAACTTCAATTGATTTTTGTACAGCCTGCCGCTGCTGTGGGGTTTTTGTGTCATTTTACAAAGTTAAATAATTATAAATCAAAATGCTGGCTATCAGGAGCATGCTTAGAGCTAGCCCTCAGGCTTTCAAAAATGTAGTTCAACAAAGGAACATGAGTGTTATCGCTACACCCGCCAGAAATAAGGTATCCAAAGGCGTAAGTATTTACATGTATTTTTCGCTAATTTCTGTTAATAATTTTGATATTTCTTTAGTATTACTGGTTCAGGTAAGCATTTTACTTTATGTTTAGTGGTGTTTAGTTTTTTGAGACGTTAAATATTGATCTTATTATTACGTAATTATATGAGGAAAAGATAGGTTATCTATATAACAGGTACGGACAAAGTATGTACGTATTATACTACCTATGGTTTTTCTGTTAGAAAAGTAGGTAGACTGTGTTTCTATTAAAAACTACTATTATTTAAATGAAAAAGTAGATTTCGAGCATTTCGAGGTCTTTGTACAATTAATTTTTTTTGTTTTTTTTTTCTGTCCGTTTTTACCCCATCCAATAAGTTTGTATATTACACTTGTCTTCTTTTAAATAAGGGTATTATCTCTAAGGCAGGGTCAGAAAGCGATGGTGCGATGACCTTGACACATATCGAACAGAATGGCCATTATTGAGAGGGGATAGAGACCGATGGAGTAAAGAGGGGGAGACCTTTGCCCAGCAGTGAGACACATGGGGTTATAAAAAAAAGATATTCCTGCTCGGCTGTGATATTACAATGGAAAATAACTTTAAAACTTTTGTACATTCTCATATCATATACCAATAATATACACTATGTAGCATGAATGAATATCATCATAATTCTGTCAATATGTAAAAAATAAACATAGTTCTATATACCTAAATCTTCCCACTAAAAAAATATGGTAAAGGTGAATTTATACAGGTTGGATTTTTAAGACAGGGCAGTAAGGGCAGCTACCTCAACCGTTGTAGCTACAGAAAAACGGTCTTAGGAGACTATCCTCAACTTTTTGCGAAATTTTGAGCAGCATTTACAGGTTTTGTAAAAATGTACAGTCAGCAAGAAAATTGGCAATTCACACAAAAACTTTTTTTGATGCCAATATGCCATACCAATTCCGTTTCTTATAAGGATCAAAAACTTCTATCGGATCAACTGAGATTGGAGTACTAGAAAAGTCGGAAATCGCAAATAACTTTCTCATTCATTTTGTAGGAGCTTACTGTGGCAAATTACACATTTTTTTTTGATGCCAATCAATACTGGTTATCATAAGGATCAAAAACTTCTATTGTGTCGACTGAGATTGGAATACTGGAAATGTATAAGGCATAAAAAGCAATTAAAAAACTGTTTCCTACAAAATGTATGGGAAGTTTTTTTGTATCAAAATCAAAAGTTTTTTATTCATGTAGACCAAAAGGCACTATGAATAGTCAAAAAAAGAAAATTATTGATTACTTAAGACTACCACCCATTCGGAAAGTCATTCCTGTGGAGAAGGGCAAGAAACTCCATGGTTACTCTTTTTAAAAATGAGAGTCTTACAATTTTTGTATTATGCATATATGCATACTTTTTGTATTTAAATTGCATTCTTGGGGTATGGGAGAACAATGCAGAACGAGCTAAATAGATGTGCTTAAGTATAGATAATAAAAAGAAGTCATAAATGTATTTAGATTCATGGTATTGGTCAGTGTCTAAATAGTCTTCTCATTTACAAAAAAGAGATGTTGTAGAGGAATATAATAAAAAGTATATAGTATAGATTAATAATGTAGACAGACACTGACCTCTCTGGCGAGGAATCCCTTGCCCGCCGGCCGGTGCAGAGCACCACGGCGAGACACCTAGTATACGTCCTCCCCCATAGCGACTGCCCAAGCCGAGGCCGTTCCTCCTTGAGGCGCCCTTGAGCTAGTTGCCCCCTTTGCCCTTCTGGCTCGAACGTAGTTGCACGTTCGCCCTCTTGTCCGGTGAAGCTGTGAAGGTCCCGCGGCTAACAGCGTGGATAATTCACACACGCAATGTAATAATAGTCAGGCAAGAAGTTTTCCCATATTCTTGTTTTTAGTTAAGTCATTATTCAAATCGGGCTTTAATATAAGTAGGATTTTAGAAATAAATAAAAAATATCTCATTATTTAGTTTTAATATTAAGATACGTGTAAAACAGTTTTGGTTAATATTCTTATTTCGTTTACCGCATTTTAAAATACGCTCCGTCGCCTTGTCCAGTACAGCTGTAAAGGCCCTGCGGCCGACAGCCTGCATTCACACAAACAAAAACGCTTCGTTGCGCACCGACTGGACCCATTAGATGTGAATCTCTATCTATCTATCTATATCATCACGCCAGATCCCTTGCGGGGTAGGCAGTGAGTACAGAGTTCCAACAGGTTCTTTCCATACATACCCTCCGGAAAATGAAAACTTCGCAGTACGAGTTCGATATCTGGAGATGTGCCCGGTATATGGCAATAGGGTCGCCCCCTATTACATGGGACCTAACATCGTCGGCGAAATGTGGGTGTACTCGGTACACCTCTGCCACCCCGCTTGGGGAATATAGGCGTGACGGTGTGTGTATACCTCTCCGGCTTGCTCCACTCTCATACTTCGTCTCATACACGCTCTCCCCCCCCCCCCCCGACCCCTGCCGCCACCGCCGGCCGCGACATGTTCTCACCGACCCCCCCGATGCTTTGTCATCCCTTCTTTCCGCTCAGAATACGGGCGACGACGACGACGTAGTAGTAGATCCCCTCCCATAGCCGGCGGTTGACCGGTGCACTTAGTAGTGCACCCGTCCCCCTACAGCGACTGTCCCAACCGAGGGCGCCTCGAGTATGTCGCCTCTTGCCCTTCTGGCTGGCTAGAGCGTAGTGGTTGCACGCTCGCCTTTAAGTCCGGTGAAGCTGTAAAGGCCTCGTGGCCAACAGCGTACATCATTTACACACACACACACACGCTCTCCGGTTACGGAGACTCTTGACTTGTCCTTAACATAAGAACCGGTCTATGTGGTCATCTTATCTTAATGTTGGTTTACCGGACCGTGGAGACCTCTGGCGCACTTCGACCCTTGGGATCTTTTGTGCTGTCCTTGCCCTAATGCTCTTACGTACCTGAAGTGTCTAGTACTCCCTGTATTAAGTTATAAATTCCAGCAGGGGGACAGAGCCGTAGTTCTTCTGGGTTTGGATAGGCCAATCCCAGCAGTTCTATTCGCCGCGCAGCCAGAGCGTCGCAGTGACAGAGGACGTGCTTCATGGTTTCAGTTTCTGTGCCACAGCCCCTGCATACCACGTCGCCGCATAGGTTCATTTTGTGTAGATGTTCTTTCGTGCCATAGTGGCCTGTGAATGTTATTTGCCTTAGTTGTAGTCTACTATATTTTAGTAGTCTCTTGCTGTCGCTCTTACACCATGCGAAAAGAAATTCCTTTGAGTGTCGAAGCCCTGTGTGTGTGTGGTCATGGTAAGATAGTCTTCCACGGTACATGCAACTTTCCACTTTCGCATTGTATGTATGTTTCGTCATGTGAATCATCAACTTATCTATTTATTTATCTATTTCAGGAGGTGATTTTCCTGGCCACCGCTATGGTTATTGGTTGGTCTGCTGTCCCCGCCTGGGTGCTCGTCAACATCAAGAATTACCGCGACAAGGACGGTGCATAAGCATCAAACGCTTAGTTGAATATGTAGATACCGCTAAAAGTGTAACATTTTAAGTAAAGTTTAATTTAATCGATTATATTGTAGTTTTTTTCCTCATAAATAGGACAATGATTGGACACTTTAAGGAAACTTTCAAGTTTAGTAAGCGACTAATGAAATATGGCGTTAGAATCTGCAGATTCAAAAATATATATGAATGCTTATTTAGCGGATTTTGTTAACTTTTCTATATGAAATTACACAAAATAAGGAAAAATTCCCAAAAGCATTGATTGGCATCCTTCGGCACAATGATTAAAACAAGTATAATGATTGGCATTGCCAATCACTACATGCAAGTGGTGCCAATGAATGTTACATCATTGAGTAATAGTGATGGGAAATTAGTGAATAAGACAAAATATTAGGCAAAACCATTTCATACTCTATAACAGTGATCCCGTACAAACTAAATCCCGCAAAAATAAGTTATGCCTATCACACATTCTGATAATATCATAATATAGAATGTTGAAATTTAGAATGGCTATGAATGTCCTGAATATGTCTTCTAACTGTCATAACTATTTTTTCGTTTGTTTTTGACTGTTTATAGATGGGAAATATATTTTCTATTATTTGAATTTTGTTAAGGTATGATGATTTTTTTTTAAACTACTACTGGTCAACTTGTTATAAGCTGTGAATCCTTAATAATTGCGGTTAAAGTTCAAAGTGGTAGGTAGTGTAGGTACCGGGGAAGACCTAGACTATCTTACCATGACCAAATAGACCGGGTCTTATAAGGACAAGTCAGAAATCTCCGTAACCGGCGAGCGTGTATGAGACGAACTATGAGAGTAAAGGAAGCCAGAGGTATGTAAGGGAAGACCCTGTTAGAACTATGTATTCTCTGTCTACCCCGTAAGGGATCTGGCGTGATGATATAGATAGAAAGTTCAAAGTGCCAATAATTGGAGGAGTGCCAACATTAGTACTGTTTCCCCTATTATAGGGCGCGCGGAAACTGCATAAAACTGATCTACCCACAGACAGATGGGCAAAATGTAATCAAATTAACGGTTACGATTGCATTTTGTAATATTCAATCAGGATTCAAGTATAATCGTAGTCGTTAATTATTTTTTACACCGTCACGCCTGAATTGGGGAATATTCCCCAAGCGGGGGTGGTTAACCATTAATCTAATTACATTTTGCTCATCTATATAAGATAAATTTTAGTTCGCACGCACGCATTGACAGCCTTTGAACAATTCGAACACTGGCCTCACATACGAGGCATGCCTTTTAAGTTTTGTCGTTTGAAAAAAACATCCTAGAACCTTATAGTACTTTTTATTGTTTTTCAAAGTATTCACCACGTAGCTTAATACACTTTTATATTCGCTCAAACCAGTTATTACTAGGCATGCCTTTTAAGTTCTGTCGTTTCCATATTTCCCGGCAATTTTGAATTTGGAACTGTTCTATATTCGAATGTGTTTAAAATATTTTGAATCTCAAAATAGTTGAAAGTATTAGGATTAATGCTATTGTTTAGTCACAGCGTCGATTGGAATCTGTCAGGTTACGTACGAAAATGAATCTTCCTAAGGAAAATGTTCGTGCAATCATTTTCTACAACTTTAGAAGATGCCTGACACGGCTTCAGTGTTTTGAAGAGCTAACATCTGTGTTCAGTGATGAAGCCCCATGCCTGCGGACTATTGAACGCTAGTATTTAGAGTTCCAGCGTGGGCATACTAGTGTTAGTGACAAATCTTACGAAGGACGCCCAAAATCGCCTTCACTTAAGATAACATCATTGCTGTAAGACAACTAATTCTCGAAGATCGTCATGTGACGTATCGAGAGATAGAGGCTCTATTAGGCATCTCAGGGACAACCATTCAGAAGATCTTGCATGAAGCGCTTGGTGTGAGAAAGCTAGTTTGCCGTTGGATACCGCATCTGCTTTCCGACGATCACAAGGCGGCCCGCGTCAGATGGTGTAAAAAAACTCTGCAAAGGTTCAACCGAGGAGAGTCAAATGACGTCTACGACATCATCAGTGGTGACGAATCTTGGATCTATGCCTACGATCCTGATTCCAAACAACAATCTACAATCTGGGTCTTTCAAGAAGAGCCAAAGCCGACTAAAGTTGTTCGTTCTCGAAGCACTTCAAAGAAGATGGTGGCCACGTCCGTTAGAAAAACCGGCCATGTTGCGACTATTGCACTTGAAGATCGTAGAACGTTTAACGCAGAGTGGTATACCATAGTTTGTTTACCACAAGTCATCGCCGAACTTCGAAAATCTAACTCAAAGCGACACATCATCCTGCACCACGACAACGCAAGCTCACACAGCGCTCGTCAAACGATTGAGTATTTGAAGCAGGAAAAAGTAGAAATTCTTGACCATCCTCCATACAGTCCTGACCTACGCGATTTCTTTACATTTCCTAAAAAAAAAGTCGTCTTATAAGAAAATGGAAGTTTCAAAATGGAATAAATTTTTTTTTGATTAGGATACATATGTCTGCACGAAATTGGTTGAATAAATAAACTAATACTTGTTTTCTATTTTATCATTTAATGATATATTAGTGAAAAATTGGTATCTTCCCTTCATACTTCTTACAGGCTTAGGACTGTTAACTTACGAATGTATAAAGTTTTGAGTCTTGCGATATTAAATATTCCGCAAAAGTTTAGCGTTCACAAGATGGCGTATTTAAAAGATTTCAATTCATTATATTTACATTTGTTTCATATCAATACGCGTTGTATAGCGCTGTCTCGCTCCCTCCACCCTTACACGTAAGCGGGATAGCAAAGCGATAAGCATATGAGTGAGTGAGAGAGCGCGGGAACAGGTGTGAGTGAGCGAGCTAAACGGCTAAACATTAGTTTTTATTGAATATGAATATTAGGTGGATTAGGTATTGTCAGAATTGGATAAGGTGCCGCCTAGTACCGTAAAATACCTGTTCTTTGGATCTGTTCTAATAAATACGACTCACCTCTACCTACAACATTTCGGATTATCGATGACGATAAAACAGATTGGGTAGGAGCAGCTCCTCAATCAGCAAAATTAAACAATGCTAAACAATTTTGAAAAAAAGGTAGAAAGGCCAAACAAATTAAGTTATAAGACTAGCCCGCTGAGTTTTTCGCCGGATCTTCTCAGTGGAGGCCGCGTTCCGAACCGGTGGTAGATGTAAAAAATGTAATAATTTTGACGTTTGTAATTGCTCTTGTATTGGCCTAAACAAATAAATAATTTTTGACTTTGATTTCATAAACCAAACGACATGATAAAAATTACCTAAATGCTAAAATGATTTAATAGCCTATTCTGTTTTCCACTGCTGGGTAAAGGCCTCCCCTTTACGTCTCCACACAAATCGATCCTGGGCCTGTAATATCCATGTCTTTCCCGCATAAGTGTCCAAGTCGTCACACCATCTTCGTCTCGGCCGACCACGGCGTCTGTGACCGTCCTCAGGGGTCCATACCGTGATGATGTTTGCCCACCTTCGCAATGTATGGCACATAAAATGAATTAGGTAATTTTTATCATCTCGTTGAGGCTAAGGGCAGGCTTAAATGATAATACTGAAATAATATTATTTATAATATTTATTTACTTAAAATCATTCGTAAGTCGTTAACCGTAACCGTTACATTGTTCAGTAGGGAATATGCGTGTATTTTTTTATATTTTTATACGATAGATTAAATCAAAATATAATTGCAAAAAAAATTAAGCGTCAAAAACATAATGTAAAGGGCAAAAAAAATGTTGAAGATTGCAAACAGATAAGAGCACTTTAAACGCCCGCCATTTTGGCGCGCTTGGCGTGACGTCAAAGTCTATAATAAGAATCAATTGGTGAACAGCTGTAGAAGTATTTAATTCTGTAATTTTTGCATTTTGCGACTATTATACAATGGAACAACACTGTTGTGCCTAGGTGTAAATACAATAAGAAATGAACCCGATAGGTGAGGACATAAGGAGAACGTGGTGTAAAATCAGAAAAAGAGACATGGTATCTCCATCAACTTGTTTATATTGCTGTGAAGATCACTTTAACGTAAGAATTAACTTAAATAATTTAAACTAAAATTTTGTCTTTGTGTAAATCGACAACAAATAATAACAATAAAACTAACTCAATAGCAAACATCCAACAAATATGCACTTGTTGACATTTGTATTGTAGACTTTGACGTCATATTCGACCTGACCAATAGCGTGGCGTTCCAGCTACTTTGAATTTCCCACTCATTTTTTGTACTTACAAAAAAGTAATGTTATCAAAAAAATTTTGGTATAGGCATTATTCTAATGCGACAGTTAGTAAAAAAAATATTTGAGCTTTATTTGAATTACACGCATATTCCCTATTTCGGTGCTTCCTGGAAACCTACGGTTTCGGCCAAAAGTTCGGCCTACCTTGGCTGAAGCCGAAGGATTGGCCGAAGGTGGTAATTTTGGTTAAAGGTGCCCGAAGCCGAGGTTTCGGTCGGACATTAATAATATTGCACCAATATTCAACATTTTCTATACAAATACATAAAATTGATGAAGTGTATGTTTGTAATGTTAAAATAACAACGTTTTACTTAATACATATGAAAGCAAGCAGGAAAGAAACGATTTTTGAAATTTTGGTCTGTTTGTTCCGGCTAATCTCCGTAACGGAATCTCTTATTAACATTCTCATCTCTCAACACTTAAAGGTTCGCTGGAAGAGAACTCATATTTTGAATTAAACTCGCCTTTAAAAAATATTTAAACCCATGAAATCCACAATATATATTTATTTATACTATAACTATAAATAACTCTATAATAGGTGTTATTTTTTTTACTCATCGAACTGAACAAACATTTTTGGTTAAATTCCACGCGGACAAAATCGCGGGTAACAGTTAGTTATCATTATTAAAGACAACTTTTGGGAATTAAAGCAAAATTTACAACATCAGTATTCTATTTCCCGCCCTTCCTGCCTCTAAAGCCAAAGATGTATGTTCCAATTAAAACAAACAAGATTGTGTAAAAAATAACGGTATTTTAAAACTTCTAAGCTCCTACCCACATAACTACAACACTAATTACCGCCAAAACGGGTGACGTTTGAACCAGAATGGCGGCGCTACGTTGTATTGGCGCGCATTCTTTCTCAAGCCATTCATATTCCTCCGTGAGCCCGCGCTGCTGCAGGATCGGTCCGATGGTTGACAGAACTCTAGCGTGGTAGTCGTTCAGATACTTTATCTGTAATTAAAATACAATTAATGCAAAATTCCTTCCTTCTTTCACAATTCAAGGTGATATTATTATCATATTAAGGTTAATCGGGACTAACGGCGGTTTAACGTGACTTCTGGAGCATGGAGGCACACCACGAAGCAAATAAAATTAAATTTATTTGTGCATAAACAAAATTAACAAAATATAAATACTGGTGGTTCCCAAACTAGGCGATTGCCTGTATCCTGGGAGCCAGTTTCACGTTAGTATTTATACAGCTATGCACTAAACTCTAAACCAATATTATAATACAATGAGCGTAGCTTGACTAATAAACAATCTTAAACATGTTATGAATCAATTAAGAAAGAACAAAAAAGAATTTAAAGAAATTTTAAAGGTGCCAGAGTTACGCTTTAACATATTACTGCAATCAGAGTTACGCGTTAAGATAATATAGCAATGCATTAAACTTGGAACTATGAAATGTATAAAGAGGAATTAGCTTAAGCAACTGTGCACGGTGTTTTTCAACAAGACCCTGACGTCATAGTGACGGGCGCGGTCAGTCTGTCATTCTCAGTTAAATGGCAAATACAGAAGTGGGTGGGGTGTAAGTATTCTCCATCCCACGCCACCCCACGCAGTGACACGCTTGATTGTATAGGAAAATCTCGTAATACCATCTCCTGTTTATATTTTCGGTCGGTCTTAACTATAACGATTCATCGTCAAACGACGGAGGCAAAAGGCGCTGTTACTTATATAGAAAAGATGTAGAAAACACCTACTGTTATTTAAGAATAAAACTTACTTCATGATCGTTCAGTAGATTCACTTCCAAGCAATCAGTTTGATGTGGCACCAACGATATGGTGTAAAATGCTACAGCGCCACGTCCATCGAAGTCGCTCACGAGGCTGTCAGCCTATGAAAATAATTATAGTTAGTACAAGATTAAAAGCGTCTCCTGCCCCGATTCCTCCGCAAAGCCGTCGGTGCCCCGTGGTACTGGAGGAACTTAATCCATTCCCATTTCGGTGTTGCACCTATTCGCATCTACTTACATGTAAAAGGCGACGAGCCTGATTTTTTGGAGATGCGTCCAATCATTCAAACCCCCAAGCGTAGTCGACTTTGCACTTGTCTCTCCTCCTTACAGTCTGCGTCATTCCCACTGACTCTCTCGATGCCCTTACCTCCCTTCTTTCTTATACAGATTACAGAGCAGTCTGATCCTGTGTGCGGTTACATAGGATCAGACACTGATCTCGCCGGCAAGCACGAAGAATCTTGCCCGTCGGTCCCGATAGCGACAGTCCAAGTCGAGGCCGGCGGGTGACTAATCACTCACTTTCCCTACCCCGCGCAAAGGAGTATATGCCCATTCCCGCACCATTTAGCCAATTTTTCATAAACTCAAACTCAAAGAATTTATTTTATATACACCCTGCGGGGTGCTTACAAATAGTCCATTTACATTTTTCTTAATCCAATTTAACTACTAATCTACCACCGGACAAGCGTGCAACCACTACGCTTGATCCAGAAAGGCAAAGGGGGCAACTAGCTCAAGGGTGACTCAAGGAGAAACGGCCTCGCCTTGAGCAGTGCTATGGGGAGGGAACGCGGCCTCCACTGAGAAGATCCGGCGAAGAAACTCAGCGGGCATGTCATTTCTTGTTTAATTCTCTTTTTTATTTCTATTTTTTCAATCATATTGTGTGGATACAATGTTTAGGTAACAATTAAATAGTTTAAAATCTAGGTCCAGTGTGATGCCTTACGACCCAGATATGAGACTAATGATGTTATTTATAAAGTGTCTAAAGGATTCCAGATGGAGCAGTCCCCACAAGCAACACTCGTTTACGAGTATGACTACTAAAACACTCATCACTTCCCTCAACCATAACCATAAACCGGGACGTGACCTTTTTTATTCTCTTTCGTATTGGGAAAACCCTTAAAACAAAGACTCGTCCACGTAGACAGCTAAAGCGATATTACATACCAGTAAATGATCAGCATTTCTGGTCATTTCTATCGTCTCAACCAGATCTTCGTGTCGGATCCCATATTCTCCCACTTCGTAATACCCGGGTTCTGGAAACAATACAGTCGGATGTGTATTAAAATTTAAACTAGTCATTTATTTTTGTTTATTAATAACATCGTATGCAATCCGCGACTGTCTCTTTCCCTCTTGACGGCGGAAGCGAAATAAAACTTAATCTCTAGATCACTAATCTCTAGGTCGCTAGAACAAAAACATTTAGTCGTCATTACGTTGCTTTATTTAATGAACTCTGCGGAGGCACTTACTAAATGTCAAATTTATATTTTTCTTTATCTTACTAATTTACACGAGATTGGAACACGGCCACTGAGAAGATCCGATAAGAAACTCGGCGGGCTTGTCTTTTTAACAGACTTCAAAAAGGAGGAGGTGCTATATGCGTCTGTATGTATACTTTCACCGATATTTCCGTCAATGGCGAACCGATTTTGATGATTTTTTTTGCATTGGGTTCAATATAGCTCCCAGGTGGTCCCATTTAAATTTCATTGGTATTGGACCTTGGACTTTGAAGGTACACCTGGGAACTCCTTAACGGCAAACAATAGGAATGTGCAAATTAAGACATAATGGGTATTATTACTTCTACTAGAGGCGCTCGTGTGCGGCCGCGGTGTTTTTACCGGTTACCAAGGTTAAGCAGCGTTTGACTCGGTCGGCCCGAGATGGGTGACCGAATGTGGCATTTTCATAGTCGAGCGTCTCCGTGCATCGGAAGGCTAACGTGCCTTCCGAAGCCGAAGCCGTTGGTCCCGGCTACCACATAATGTGGTAGTCGTTAAGCCGAGTTGGAAGCCTTAAAGGCGGCTTGATAAGTTCCGACAGCAGGTGGCCACAAACCTGTCTCCATCAATCCGCACTGGGTCCGCGTGGTGGAGTATGACCTAATCTCTCTCACCTAGATTTGTGAGAGAAGGCCTTTGTCCAGCAGTGGGCAGTATAGGCTGATATTATACTGGGTATTACTTCAATCCTATAGGCACCCTACTATAGAACTAAGCAGAATATTCATCATCATCATCATCATCTCAGCCCATACTTGTCCACTGCTGAACATAGGCCTCCCCAATCGCTTTCCAGCGTAACCGGTCCGATGCCACCTGCATCCAACGACTTCCTGCGATTTTCACAAGATCGTCGGTCCATCTGGCAGGCGGTCGTCCCACGCTGCGCTAGCCAATACGTGGTCGCCACTCTAGAATCTTTCTGCCCCAACGCCCGTCCGATCTACGCGCTATGTGGCCCGCCCATTGCCACTTCAGCTTGCTAATCTTAAGGGCTATGTCGGTAACCTTGGTTCTTCTACGAATCTCCTCATTCCTGATTCGATCGCGTATTAAACAGAATATTAACAGACTTAAAAAAAGGAGGTGGTTTATAATTCATCTGTGTTTTTTTTATCGGTGTTTATTTAACGGCTGCCTTGTTGGTCTTGTGGCTAAGTGCATCGCTTTGTAATCACTAGGTTCTGGGTTCAAATCCTAGGTCGGACAAATGTAGTTTTTCTGACGAAAAATTCCCAGTGTAAATCCGAGTCTGAAATTGTGCCTGGTATATGACAATAGGCTCGCCCCCTATTACATGGGACCTAACATCGTCGGCGAAAAGTGGGTGTAGTTAGTACACCTCTGCCACCCCCGCTTGGGGTATATAGACGTGACGGTGTTTTTTTTATAACTTATGAACCGATTATGACCTTTTTGCATTGGATTTAGTATAGCTTTGAAGTGATCCCATTTTAATTTCAGTGATATTGGATCTTGGACTTTGAAGATACACCAGGGAACTCCTTAACGACAAACAATAGGAATGTGAAAATGTAGATATAATGGGTATTACGTCAATCCTATAGGTACCGTACTATAGAACTAAGCAGAATGTCAACCGACTTCAAAGAAGTAGGAGTTTCATAATTCGTCTGTATTTTTTGATAATTTCTATGCATATAAAATGATTTTGATGATTTTTGCACTAGATTCAGCATAGCTCCGAGATGATTCCATTTAAATTTTATCGGTATTAGACATTTGGCTTTGAAGATACACCAGGAGACTCCTTGACACCAAACAGCATGAATGTGGAAATTCAGTTATTAGGAGTTTTATATCAATCTTGTAGGTTACCTGTGACCTTACTGTAGAACTAAATAGAATAATATTATATAGTAACAACCCTGTAGAAAACTGCAGTCGTACAGCGTAATTAGTGGAAACCGAAGGGTGCCCGCAGGACTCTCGGCTCTGGCTAGCCTTAATTGGCCGTCCAGAGAGGAGCCGTGAGAGCTATATCGTCGTAGGAAGATAATGCGTTCCTACGTCGATGTACTCCAGGGGTGGAAGTGTTAAAGGGCATAACGCCGCGAGTAACTTCGGAGAAAGCGCAACACACCTCTCTACACCCCTGAGCCGCTCACACCGGTGTTGCCCTCAGTTGTCCTAGGACGACCGTTTGAGGGCCCATCTAGTAAGCGGCGAGTCACCGCCGGCCACGGGTAATTAGGTATCACTAATTATGGCCGGTGTCCGTCCCCTTTAAAATAGTCCAGTTTTTGTCCATCAAACCTCATTTACATAGCCCTTGTTTTCTTTCCATAGTTTACAATAGTCCTTGCAACAGCCGGGGTCAGTTCGCTGGTTATGTTTCTTCATTTTCAGCAAGTGATCTCAGCAGGTGGCTTACATAACATTAACTTCTCGCAAAGGGCCTCTACGTGTTGGACCCATGTCCCCATGCAAGCGTTTCAAAGGTCCGGGTAAAGCCCGTGAATCTCAGCGAGATACATATTTTAAATAAAAATGCGCTTTTAAAAACAAGCGTTTATAGCAAAAACACTACGAAGATATCTGGCTTAGTTGAGGAGTTCCTATGCTTTCATCCGGATCCATCATCAGATCCTGGACACCAGCCGGGTCTAAAGTGCTTGTTAAGAGGAATCAGACGGGTTCAATCTCGGTGGGTTATAATGAGTAGGTTGGTGGTGCCATTGGCCACCTTTCAGCTTCATCAACAGACCCTGAACACTATCTAGTTGTGTAGTACTTGTCAATACCAATACAACAAATCTAAACACGTGGGGTTATATTGTGTAGTTGATATGTTGGCGACCTTCAGACTCCACCAGACCAGCCTCCATGGAACCATATTATTGCATTGTCACCGACTTCGGATATCCGCAAGTGGTTGGATAATGGATCACAAGATTTGAACCGGAATCATATAGAAACAGTGCAAGTTCAATGAAAGCTTGTAATAAATAACTTTTTAAAAAAGGAAAACCGACAGCCGTTTGGTGCAGTCGGTTACTTGGCACCGACTTCAAATATTAAATTTTTGCTTTTTGAAGTCAGTTTCCCTATTTTAAGTGATAAGTAAATAGATTATTAATATGTCTATATACCTATATTATAATATTCTCCTAAGTTGTACAGTAAGGTACTTACAGGATCAATATAATACTCATAATAACTGAATTTGCACATTCGTACTGATGGTCCACTTTCGCTTGAACCACACTGGCTATTGCCGGTATCAACTATTGCTGAGGTAGTTTCCTTGGGGGGCACAACTAGCGGGTGATGTAGACTGCTCACTTTCTTCCCGCTCGTAGCACCTACTTTGTCTGCCTCCGCCTTAGGTATTTCGCCACGATTCGTCCCAAATAAAACACCAATATCTTCAAAAACGCTGGGTCCCAGTTGGGCCTCCACTAGTTGGACTTCTGAGCTGGCTACGCGATGGCTGAGACGCAACTGAGAGCGAGGCTGTTTCGGCCCTCGCTTATGTTCTATTCTTTGGGGTCACAACTAGTAGGGGTTGTACTGAGCCCAGCGTTTTACTTTATTCCTTATAACTTAACCTATGGTACGAGTACATCTTACATATTGGGTAATTACAATTAGTCGCGAACACGAACAATTATTAAGAAGTCGCGAACAGTACTGTTTGCCGTCAAGGATTCCCGTGGTGTATCTTCATTGTCCAAGGTCCAATACCGATAAAATTAAAAAGGAACCAACCCGGAGCTATACTGAACCCAATGCAAAAAGAATCATCAAAATCGGTTAAACAAAGAAGTTCTAAAAATACAGACGAATATGAACCTCCTCCTTTTCTTAAGTCGGTTAATATTCTACTTAGTTCTATAGTAGGGTACTTATAGGATTGATGTAATACCCATAAAATCTCAATCTACACATTCGTATTGTTTGTCATTAAGGAGTTCCCTGGTGTATTCAAAGTCCAACCAATGTATTTAAAATGGAACCACCTTGGAGCTATACTGAACCCAATGCAAAAAGAATCATTAAAATCGGTTCACAATTGACGGAAATATCGGTAAACATACATAAACTTTATCATACTTTTTGAAGTCGGTAAATATAGTAAATTTCTCTCACTTACCATTACTATAGATCATTTTAGGCGAAATCCCAGGGTCGTTGGCCGCTGGGCCGCTCAAGATCCAGGCTGGGCCCTCGTGGACATTCAGGAAATGGCCTACTCCGTGTCCTGTGCCGTGGCCATAGTTCAAGCCAACGTCCCAAAGTGCTTTCCGGGCTAATACTTCTATTGTGTGGCCCTGAAAGATGACTTTAAGGTGTAGTTCTGCACCTTCATTGAAAGCTGATGCAAGTCAAAAATTATAGTTTGGAGAAAATCGACGATATTTTTATTATATACTAAGTTGAATGTTCTATCTATCTATCTATCTATATCATCACGCCAGCTCCCTCGCGGGGTAGGCAGAGAGTACAGAGTTCCAACAGGTTCTTTCCTTACATACCTCTCTGGCTTCCTCCACTCTCATAGTTCGTCTCATACACACTCGCCGGTTACGGAGACTCTTGACTTGCCCTTCAGCTAAGACACGGTCTATTTGGTCATGGTAAGATAGTCTAGGTCTTCCCCGGCACCTACATCCTTCCACTTTCGCATTGTATATCTGTTTTGTCAAGTTGAATGTTGATTGCGGTTATTGATACTTATAATATTAGCCCTGTTAAGAAACTGTCCCATTGTGGGGCAAGGGCCTCCTCTCAAATTGAGAGGTTTTAGGCCATAGTCCACCACGCTGGCCCAGTGCGGGTTGGCGAACTTCACACACCTTCGAGAAACTCTTAGGCATGCAGGTTTCCTCACGATATTTTCCTTCACCGTTAAAACAAGTGATAGTTATTTTTTTTAATACGCACATGCTTTCGAAAAGACAGAGGTGCGTGTCTGGGTTTGAACCCGAGACCTCTGACTTTGCAGTTCAACGACCTAACCACAAGGCTATCACTACTTATTCTGTTGTTGTTTGCTTATATGTTGAATTACCTTTCACTGAACATACAGAGTTGTGTCCGTGACGTGCATTGCGTACAGGTAATCAAGCAGTGCCTCTCGCCTACCTCATAAGAATTCAGTTACACTACCTTTAAATATTTCTACATGAAAAAATAGTATCACTCATCATACTTTGGTACTTAAGTATAGTAATTAATAAAGAATATCAACATTAAGTTTAATTACAGTGTAAACTCCTTTTAACAAATCTGAAGGGATTGAATGGGAAGGCATATCTTATCGTTTTTGTATACGGAGGGAAGTAGAAAAAAACACCAAATTTCACCAATTACAATAATTTCTAATTTAATCTCTTTCAATAGGTAATTAAATTATTCCAAACACAGATGTTCTGTTAATTTTGTCTGTCATTTTTTGCTATGGCAATATTCCTTTTGTACAGTTTCAAAGTTGGTTTACGACTGTTAATAGAATAGGTGTCTAGTGCGTTTAGTAACTGGCACCACCAAAATTTCCTAGAAATAATCCAAGAGTAATGCAGGCACACGTGTTCGAGGCAATTAACAATAAAAAAAGCAAGGCAGTTGTTTTCGACCGCAGTCTGTCTTAGAAATTTCGGCACCTCAACGGAACCTTGTGTAAGCTTAATTCACAAAACAATTACACTATTAAATACTTCTGTATATATTTGCTGTCGTCTAAATATTAACATCACTTCTTCTTCTTCTTCTTCAGGCGAAAGACGTCCACTGCAGGACAAAGGCCTCCCCTAAAGACCGCCACAACGGCCGGCTTTGTGCGATACGCATCCAACTTCTACCCGCGACCTTCACCAGGTTATCGGTCCATCTTGTAGGGGGCCTACCCACTCCACGTCTTCCGGTACGTGGTCGCCATTCGAGAACCTTTCTGCCCCAACGGCCGTCAATTCTACGAGCGATGTGCCCCGCCCACTATTAACATATTTCTTTATAATAAAGAGGTGTATTAATGTAGCTTTGACCAACTAAATTGATCTAATATCTGTGTTATAGAAAGTTTGTCGTTATAACGAACACACATACAACACGGAGTTGTGTATGTATGTTTTAGTGTGCGAGCGGATGAGAGTGTGAGCGCGTAAAGTTGCATATCCACTAGGTATGTTCGTGAAACAAATATCGCTCGGCCCCTGTATCCTTTCAAATAGTGACTTGATTTATGAACACAGTCTCTCCGTATGCGCTGTAATGTAATGCCAAAAAAATTCGGTTCGTATTCGGATCGACCTTGTTGGAGAGAACTGCTATGCTTTTTTGAGTATGAGTCTTGTGTGCTACATGCTCGGAATGCGATAACGAATCCACTGGAAGCAATCACGTAGAGCCACTAGTTCGCGAATATAATGGATATGCACCTTGAAAGTATACGCGTGGCGGAATGTAAGCGTATGGGTGTGAAAGTGTAAATATGAGCGAATGCGCGTGTAAACATGAACGCCTCGCAGTGTGAAAGCTTATGAGCGTTTAACGCTCACTTACACGAACCAAACGGTTAGCGTTACCTATTGACTTATCATCTCAGCCTATACTTGTCCACTGCTGAACATAGGCCTCCCCAATCGCTTTCCAGCGGTCCGATGCCACATGCAGCCAACGACTTCCTGCGATTTTCACAAGAGCGTCAGTCTATCTGGCAGGCGGTCGTCCTACGCAGCGCTTGCCAATACGTGGACTCCACTCTAGGATCTTTCTGCCCCAACGCCTGTCGGATCTCCGCGCTATGTGGCCCGCCCATTGGCACTTCAGCTTGCTAATCCTGAGGGCTACGTGTGTGACCTTTGTTCTTCCACGAATCTCCTCGTTTCTGATTCGATCACGTAGAGACACGCCGAGCATAGCTCTTTCTATAGCTCGCTGAGCAACTCTGAGCTTTTTATGAGACCTATTGATTAACTCAAGTTTATAACGTTAAATTGCCTTCAACTTAGTTATTACTTTGAGTTAGTCATTAAGTACCGCTAATCCTGGTTCATGCAAGTGGGCTTAAGTGTAATGGGCGTGAGTGCTTACTCATAAGTAGTCAGTATGTGAGGAAAGAGCGAAGGTGCTTGGGATCTACATGTAAAAAAAATATTTATTTGACGACTCTCTTCCGTGGTTTGTGTATTGGCAAGTGTGACCGTGTCTTTAAGTTACCAAACATTTGTAGGAACCGTCAGTTATAACAAAGGACATTATTCTACGTCCATACATGATTTGCCCCAGAACCAACAGCAATGAAAAAATGCGTATATGATTTCAAGTTACCTGCAAATTATCTTCATGCATTTATTATTCAACGGACAAGCGGGGGAATTAAATTATTGCAAAAATGTATTAAATATTGAGGTTATAATTTTAGTAACCAACAATTCATTCGGAAAATCGTTATGTAAAATACACTAGCAATAATCAAATCGATCATTATTTAATGTAATCGATTGAATATAACCGATTGATAGGATTGACATCTCCAACCGCAATTCGATAACAACATTGACATTCGGAAAAGACGTTGGCGACTTTGATTTAAGTACACAGTACTTTGAAATGTTCGTTTTGGATTGCAAATTGTCCGTTAGATATGGACGTTTGCAGCTACTATAACAAAATAGATAAATAATGATGGTACAGGTCACATGTTTGTTGGTTCTGGGGCCATTTTCGATGATGTCCTTTAGCGAGATTGTAAGCTGTCGATAGATTGTGAGAGGCCTAGTTATACGATTTTACCTTAGAATAAGAACAATCTAGAAGCCGCGGGCGCGCAACGGGTTGAAGCAACAATTAGTACCTGCAAAGCAAGTAGTCACGCGTTTACGCGATTAGTCACTCGGCGACCGTGGCGCGGAATAAAGTGCTCTACGCGTGTCAAATTAAATTAAATTATGGCGTCTTATGGCGTTCCTACCTGCAACAATTCCGTCAAGCTCAAAAAGAAATAGGATAGGATTACTTTTCATTTGTAAGTAGCGCAATTGGACATCGTAATATTTAAATATTGAATTAAATGTTCCGTTCATAATTGTCACCGAAAATGATGCGTCCATTTTGTCTGTGTTGCCAATACTACAGTGTAATTTTTCCCGACTTTTATTCACTATGGATCTTAGTTGTTATAGTCATCATCATCATCATCATCATCAGCCTATCGCAGTCCACTGCTGGACATAGGCCTCTCCAAGTGCACGCCACTGAACGATCCTCGGCTACTCGCATCCAGTTTCTGCCAGCCGCCCTACGAAGGTCATCGCTCCACCTAGCCTGAGGGCGTCCTGCATTACGTTTGCCAGTCCGCGGTCTCCACTCAACAACTCGTTTGTCCCAGCGGTTATCGGTTGTTCGGCTAATGTGACCGGCCCATTGCCACTTCAGCTTACTAATCCGGTGGGCTATGTCGATAACTTTGGTTCTCTGTCGAATGACTTCGTTCCGGATTCTATCCTTCAGAGAAACTCCGAGCATAGCCCTTTCCATAGCTCGCTGAGTGACTTTAAATTTATGAACCATTCCAACCGTGAGTGTCCATGTCTCGGCTCCATATGTCATAACGCGCAGGACGCACTGATTAAAGACTTTTGTCTTTAGGCTTTGTGGAATGGGCGATGTAAATACTCGACGTAATTTCCCAAATGCCGCCCAGCCCAGCCGTATTCTTCTGTTGACCTCTTTCTCGAAGTTGTTTACCTCAACTGCAGAGTTTGCCCTAGGTAAACATATTCTTTAACAACCTCGAGAATAGCGCCATGTATTGCAACAGGTTCCGGTACTACAAGTCGGTTAAACATTACCTTGGTCTTGTCCAAGTTCATGCGGAGACCTATTTGTTTGGAAGAATCGGCTAGGCTGGTCAGCATCTGTTGTAAATCCTGCAACGTTTCGGCCATAATGACGATGTCGTCTGCAAATCTCAAGTGTGAGATATGACTGCCATTTATGTTTATGCCATGACCGTCCCAGTCCAGCGTCTTAAACATATCCTCCAATGCATTTGTGAACAATTTGGGGGAGATAACGTCCCCTTGTCTCACTCCTCGATGCATTGAGATAGGGTTGGTCTGCTGGTTTTATAACTGGATGGGCATGGTCGCGGCGTTATAGAGACTTCTTAACACTTGGATGTATCGCCAGTCGACTTGGCATCGTTGCAAGGATATCAGAACTGACCAGGTCTCGATCGAGTCAAAGGCCTTCTCATAGTCCACGAATGCTAAGCACAGGGGCCGATTATACTCTTCGGTCTTCTGTATAATCTGCCGTATAGTGTGGATGTGGTCTATGGTTCCATACCCTCTTCGAAACCCGGCCTGTTCCGGGGGTTGAAATTCGTCGAGCCTTCGCGCAAGACGATTCGTGATAACTTTTGAAAACAGCTTATAAATGTGGCTCAGGAGCGAAATAGGGCGGTAGTTCTTCAGTTGGGTCTTATCACCCTTTTTGAAAAACAATACGACCACGCTCCTACCCCAAGCCTCTGGAGTTCTCCCATTTATAGTGCTTTTATTAATTTAGTTACTTATTACATAATGATTTATCTACTTAGTTACGATGACGAAAGTACTTTTACCACTTTTAATTACTAAAACCTGTATGGAATGACGCTTTTATATGTATGACGCAGTAGTAGATAGTAAAAGTCGGGATATATTTTTATTCCTAATAGTATAATGATATATTTTTATTCCTAGTAGTATAATGATATGAATGTTTATGAAGCCGTATGAATCATAGGCATACATTTTGCCGACGATGTTAGATACTAAAAACATATTTCGCCACGTGGCGGTGGCACAGGTGAACCGCGTACACTCACATTTCAGACAATATTTAAAAAAAATATTCAACAAAAGGGATATTAAATATAATACATTTTTTTTCGGCCTAAGAATCAATTTCAAGAACTTCGTAATTGTAACGCAACGACACAAATGAAAAAAAAAACTTATAAAAAAATAAACATAACAGAACCTACTTAATAACGTCTATTTCCTTCGTTAATATATACTATAAAGTTACATGTTACTGCTAGAAATAAACAATAATGATTTTATAATTTCTTACTGAACATTTACCCCAAAAGTGGTAAATCATTTTTAACTAGCAACATTATGCGGGTGGGAATTGCGGTGAGTGCGGGACGTTTGTTGATTTTTTGGCTTCACCGCGCGGCGTGCAATAGGGAATATGCGTGTAATTCAAATAAGGGTCGAATATTTTTTTTTACAAACTTTATCGCATTAATCTATACCAATATTTTTTTAATAACATTACTTTTTTATAAGAAAATAATTATTGAAAGTATTAAAAATGAGTGGGAAATTCAAAGTAACGGGAACGCCACGCTATTGGTCAGATCGAATATGACGTCAAAGGCTACAATACAAATGTCAACAAGTGCATATTTGTTGGATGTTTGCTATTGAGTTAGTTTTATTGTTATTTTTTGTTGTCGATTTACACGAAGACAAAATTTTAGTTTAAATTATTTAAGTTAATTCTTACGTTGAAGTGATCTTCGCAGCAATATAAACAAGTTGATGGAGATACCATGTATCTTTTTCTGATTTTACACCACATTCTCCTTATATCCGCACCTATCGGGTGCATTTCTTATTGTATTTTTACACCTAGGCACAACACACTGTTGTTCCATTGTATAATAGTCGCAAAATATAAAATAAAAATAAATTACAGAATAAAATACTTCTACAGCTGTTCACTAATTGATTGTTATTAGACTTTGACGTCACGCCAAGCGCGCCAAAATGGGCGTTTAAAATGCTCTTATCTGTTTGCAATCTTCAACATTTTTTTTATGCCCTTTACATTTTGTTTTTGACGCTTAATTTTTTTATGCAGTTCTTCTTCTTCTTCTTTAAGTTATGGCTTCACACTAATTATAAGTGTATTTTGCCAGTGTCCAGTGAGATATATAATCGTGTTTGATTGAATTAATTCAAGTCTCCGATGACCTTGATGACAACGATGATAATGAAATTAATGAAGTACCCCACCCTAGATAGTAAAGCGGTGGATACTTTACATACCAATTGCAATGGCCGTTTTGAGGGAAGTCGAAAAGGCACGTTTTATCACTTTGTTAGAATTACCTCCACTCATGCACGTTTGTTACAATTACCTCCACTCAAGAAAACATAATGCTTAATATTCCAGCAACATTACACATTATTAGTCGAAATAACTCAAGTTTTGGAAATTAAAACAAATTGACGACATTAGTCTTCGACTTCCCGCCAAAAACCTCCGATTTTTCTTTAAATGCTTTATGCAGATATATATTGATGTAATCTATCGTATAAAAATATAAAAGAAATACACGCATATTCCCTATTACGAATGAACGCGGCTTCTGGATTACTGTTGTTCTATGGATTTTACAGTAAATATATTTACCAGTATGCCACGCGGTAGGACGGCTGTGCCTAACATAATCTGTCCCTTCATGACGCGAGTGAACGCGCGGCGTTTCGCGGGAGTGGGCGCCGCGCTCATGTGTCGTGTGCGAGTTATATCCGTGGTGCCGTCCCTGGAAACAAACTCTTATGTTATCACCACGAGGCAAATATAAAGCCTAAGCAACTGTGCATTGTATCTTCCTACTAGGCCATCATTCATCGCAGTGGACGTGGTTTACGTCAGTCATTCTCAGCTAGATGGCAAATACAGAAGAGGGCGGGGTGTAACTTCCTCTTCGTCCGGCGCCACCCCGCGCAGTGACACGCTTAATTGTATAGGAAAATTAATTAATGCCATCTCCTTTCTACATTTTCTACGTGGTTATAACCATGGATTTGTACCAATTAAAGGTGACATAGATACATTATCTGTACTAGATGCACTCGTTAACATGTGGCACGGCGGCGTTTTTAGCGATCACTAAGTTTAAGCAGCGTTCGGCTCGGTCGGCCTGAGATGGGTTAGTGGTATTTTCATACGATATTTGAGTGCCTCCGTGCTTCAGAAGGAACGTTAAGCCGTTGGAAGCCTTGTAGGTTTCTTGCCAGCCCTTGATCTAGGATTTTTTCGAACCGGGGCTCACTTTTCAACGTTTGAGATAAATTACTTCAACAACTCACAAATATACAATGGTTAACCATATTATAATATGATTTTGGCGCCCCCTGAGACTGCCGCGCAGGACGGGTGCCCTGGTCTGTGTATCTTGCTATAATATATCGATGGATTCTAGTGTTTGTATCTATACAAAAAGGACATTGACGAAAATTGCCCCAGAACTAACAAACATTTGACACATGCCATCATTATTTATTTATTTTATTAAAATAATGGCAAATATCCGTATCTAACGGACAATTTGCAATCTAAAACGAATATTTCAAAGTATTGTAAGTACTTATATCGAAGTCGCCGACATCTTCAATGTCTTGAATCTGTCTGGAGTCTGGAATGTCAACACACAATATACCGTATTAATGGCTACTGATTTATAACCTCAAAATCTAATCCTTTTTGTGCAATATTGCGATTGTCCGTTTTATAATAAATGCATTAAGAAAATTTATGGGTGTTTTTAAATCACACAAGTATTTTTTCAATGCTGTTGGTTCTGGGGCAAACCATGTATGGGCGCAGAACAATGCCCCTTTAATATCGCTAATTAGACGTACGCCTGCTATCGGGGCTGAGTGTAATAGTGAGCCAGTAACACACGCATACATATAGTTAGTTCTTTTGTCCTGATAGTGATCACTACATCCATGATACGGTGGCCTCGACTTGCAAGGAAAATGGTCGTTAAAAGTATAGCATGTTCTACCAACTTGTACTGTCCACCAGAGTCCACTAAAAGCATGTCATCAGCTCTGATCACCCGTTGTTCACCCTCCCTCAAAGGGCTGTAGTGTATGATAGCTCCGTTCTCACCAGCACCCACGATTGTGGAGAAGGAAGGACCCATGAAATCTTCTTCTTCACTGTAAAAGGAATTCAATATTTATATTCATTGATAGGTATGTAATTTTTTTGTTGCAAAGTTCAATTGTGTGTGTGAATGATCAACGCTGTTGGCTGCGGGACCTTTACAGCTTCACCGGGTAAGAGGGCGAGCGTGCAACCACTACGCTCGAGCCGTATATACTTTCATATGCATTTAGTAAAAAGCTGTAATTTTGAAATTACAAAGAGAGACTTTAACACCGTCACGCCTATATTCCCCAGAGGGGGTGGCCGAGGTGTACTGAGTACACCCACGTTTTGCCGACGATTTTAGGTCCCATGTAATAGGGGGCGAGCCTACTGCTATATACCGGGCACAATTCCAGACTCCGGACTCATACTGGGAAATTTTCGTTAGAAAAACTACATTTGTCCGACCTAGGATTTGAACCCAGGACCTCGTGATCGCAAAGCGATGCGCTTTGCCACCAGAACGAGGCAGAGGACTAAAGAGAGACTTTAATTTTATTTATTATAGTGTGTTAAAGAGACGTGCAACCAATACGCTCGAGCCAGAAGGGCAAGGGCCAGAAGGGCCGCAAGGAGGAACGGCCTCGGTTTTGACAGTCGCTACGGGGAGAGGGGGTGTAATTAGTGCACTGGTCGGCGGGCTAGGGCATCTACGACTTCGTCGTCGTCCTCTGTATCCGGAGCGGAAAGAAGCGATGTCAAAGCATCAGGGGGATCGGTGAGAACATGTCGCGGCCGGCGGTAGCGGCAGGGGTCGGGTTCGTAAATAAGATATCCAACCAAAAAGTAAGGAAGAAAAAGTATGGATCGTATTTATTACCCTCTCAATTCTTCTAGTTTATCAGACAAATTAACTTCTGTGACGTTGACTCCCGCGGCGACTTGCTGGTGGACCCAGTACAGAGCTCGGACCACCGCAACTCCATCCTTAATATGGGCTGACCGGAAACCCTGGAAGAAATTATACCTTTTAATTCATTATAGGTAATAAATTTATACTTATTGGTCAGTGTACATTCCTATTGATATCGTGAAGTAATTGTTTCCACCATCTAAGATCGACCGATGTACCTCGATTCCACTTATTATTAAAGAAAGGGGGGAAAAAAGGGAAAGAAGAAGGAGAGGAAAAAAGGAGGATTATACATTTTATTTTATTTTATTTTTTTTCTTTACAAGTTGAGTAGCTGATTTAGGTCAAGAGTTACCTTTTTCTTTCTATTTTTGTCATTTTTTTTTCTCTCTTGTATTTCTCTTTTGTTAATTTGTAAATAATAAAGTGTGATGCCGTGACGTCAATGGTCCTGCAAAAAGGTACTAACGGAAGATCAGCGCTGGCTGTCCACAGCCAGCAAACCTGCTGAGTTAGGACCTATTTTGTAATGCACCTTAAAGTTGTTCCACCTCTTTTAATAGGTACTTACCATATTTATTTATGCCATCATGTACGTGCACCGTGTAATATTTAATCTTTTCTCTGTATTGTGCGTTGCAAATAAACGTTTTTATTATTTATTATTATTTTATTATTAAATTATCAACTTTTCAATGTGTGTGTGTTTGAGTGATATACGCTGTTGGCCGTAAGGCCTTTACAGCTTCAACGGATTTAAGGGCAAGCGTGCAACCAATACGCTCGAGCCAGAAGGGCAAGGGCCAGAAGGGCCGCAAGGAGGAACGGCCTCGGTTTTGACAGTCGCTACGGGGAGAGGGGGTGTAATTAGTGCACTGGTCGGCGGGCTAGGGGATCCTCGACTTCCTCGTCGTCGTCCGTATCCGGAACGGAAAGAAGCGATGTCAAAGCATCGGGGGATCGGTGAGAGAATCGGTGCGGCCGGCGGTAGCGGCAGGGGTCGGGTTCGTAGTCGGCGGCGGCTACGATTAGCGGATTCGCATGGGAAGATGCGTTCGCGAAGTGTCGAGTTGTCGCCTTTTTAATATAGGCACAACTTTTCAAGTGTCTCGTTGGTCTAATGGTGAATCATGCGCGTAGCGATCACGAGATCTTGGTTGCAAATTCTAGGACAAACAATATGTATATTCTATTCCATTGAAACTTTGTAAACTAACCATTACCATTTTTAGATGTTTTAATTGTGATTGCTATCTTTAACAAGTGTGGTATAAAGGCGACAGTATTTCCGAATACATCGAAATGAAAATGTTGTTAGCAAGAAATCAACGTTTTTATGTTGAGTGAAAAAGTTTTAATTTTTTTTAAGTTTCTATTTTTCTTTTTTTTAAGTGTGGCCATACACCAGCATTTATTCCTGTCGTGGATGTGTTTACAAACGTGAAAATTCACATAAACAAATATCCAGACCGGAGCAAATAATTGTGGATCACACAAAGATTTGTCCAGTGCGGGAATCGAACCCGCGACTATGAGACACAGTGGGCGGAGCGGCTTAAGCTCTTAACCACTGCGCTAAATCGTCAGTCAAGTTTGATCGGTATAGACCAAAGTATTTGGAAAGAAAAAATCCAGTCCAGTCTAGAGTCTGGTATTGCGCTTGGCATAATGACAATAGGATCCCCCCCCCCCCCCTATTAACTGAGAGGACGTAGGTGAAAATTATGTGGACACGGTACACCTCTACCACCCCTGTTTGGGGAATAAAGGCGCGTCGGTTTTTAAGCTCCACACTAAGAATAAACGTCTTCAAACCGGCGAGCGTGTTTGAGACGAACTATGAGAGCGGAGGAAGCCAGAGAGGCCTGTAAGGAAAAAACCTGTTGGAACTCTGTACTCTCTGCCCTGCAAGGGAATTGGCGTGATGATATAGGTATACAGATAGACTAAGGAGTATAATTTCCTTTTTTGTGTGTGTGTGATTGATCTACGCTGTTGGCCGCGGGGCCTTTACAGCTTTACCCGACAAGAGGGGAAGCGTGCAACCACTACGCTCGAGCCAGAAGGGCAAAGGGGCAACTAGCTCAAGGGCGCCTCCAGGAGGAACGGCCTCGACTTGGAGGAGTCGGCAGTCGCTATGGAGGGAAGCATATACTAGGTGTCTCGCCGTGGTACTCTGCACCGGCCGGCGGGCAAGGGATTCTTCGAGCTCGCCGGCGAGGTCGGTGTCTGATCCTGTGTGCGGTATCCAGTGGCGCATTTACCAGGAGGCTGATTAGGCTCAAGCCAGGGGCGGCAAATTTGGCTCAATTTTTTTTTATAAATAGTACATGTTGAGGTTTTATTAACTCAAAAATATACCCAAAAACCATTACTTGTGTAAACTTTATTAAATCGTGAGTTGTAAGAATAATAAGGAACTTCCACAACGACCCATTAGTTTACAATCATACTAATAACGGGAAAAAGCTGATGTAATGATGACGATAGAGCAAAAATCCCAAATTTCCAATTTCATTGACAAAGACAAGGTTTAATTAATATGATTGTGAACTACGGTATTGAATTGCCGAGGTTAGTAGGGGCGAAAAAAATTGAATAGCCTACTGGCAGCTACAAATTTATAAATCCGCCATTGGTGGTATCTGTATCCGAAAGAAGGGATGTAAGGGCATCGGGAGGGTCGGTGAGAACATGCCGCAGACGGCGGTAGCGGTTAATAGGAGGAGAGTTAGGTTTGTAGTCGGCGGCGGCTACGATCAGCGGATTCCTATGATTGGACGCGTTTGCGAAATATCGGGTTGTCGCCTTTTTAATAAAGGCGCGAATACGTTCGTGACCGAGATCGGTATGGAGAGCGACATTCCGTATGAACCACGGGGCTCCGACGGCTTTACGGAGGAAACGGGATTGAACCGTTTGGAGTCTATCGATGTGAGAGCGGGCGGCGTGCCCGAACACCTCACAAGCGTACGTCATGATGGGCCGTATACAAGTTTTGTAAAGTGTCAGCTTATTCCTAAGGGACATTTTACTCCGCTTGCAGATCATCGGGTAAAGACGACCGAGCACAAAGGCTGCTCGATTACGGACTCACTTGATGTGCGGTCCGAAGGTCATGGTATTGTTTAGGGTGACCCCTGGATATTTGACCTGTTTGACTGGGCGCGTTTGCAAAATATTGGGTTGTCGCTTTTTTCGGAATGGAGAAATATCCGTGTCGCGGGTGCGTTTACTAAAAAGAAATTAACATACACAAGCAACCAGACTGATACAAACATTTATGGGTCTCACAAAGATTTTGGCGGACGGCTGGGTCGAGTGGTTAAGAAGCTCAGCCGCACAAATCTTGGCGTAACCCTCGAATTATTGCTTCGGCCTGGGTGTTTGTGTATGTAAATTCATGTTTTCGTAAATGTAATCACGACACAGGAATTGTTCCTAGCGGGGCTACGTTTTATGAAATAAAATAGAAAGAAATGTCCCGTACAGGGAGTGAAAGCGTGACTGTTCCATCAATGGAGCGGTTTAAGCTCTTAACCATTGTACCAAGCCGTCCATCCGTTTTTTTGAGTATATTTGTCAGGGTTGTTACAAAAAAAATCATTTTGTTTTAATCACCGCGCTTAAACATGTTTTAAACAGTACTTTCGACTCTTATGTATTTTAAACAATGTCTTAAACACGGTTTAAATAAGTTCTAGATTTGCAAATAAAAAATGCTTACGGACGTAACGAAAATATTATTTATGGGTGTATTCATTTATTATCCTTTTTATTGCTTTGATATCAACAACGATCTTTATCAAAAATTACAGGATGGAATATATCTTTCTATACATGAAACCCACTACTAAATCCCACTCGACGAAATAGGTTTCTTCATAGTGACGTTCCTCTAAATATAAGTAATTATACTGAGTTCTTAGATTTACGCGAATATTACACATGAAATAAAACTATTTTGTCGCGGTTTATTTTTGATTTATAAGTTCCCGACGTTTCGAGTGCTTTGCAGCACCCATAGTCACGGGAGGGACTGAGGTGTTAGACGTCCAAAAGGCATAGTTCTTCCGGGGTACCCTCAAACTTCTTAATTATTTTTGTTGGTCCGATCTACGCAGAATGAGCTCACGGTGTCTTGAGGTCTTGCAGTGTTATGCTTGGTTTTGGATTTGATTATATTAATTACCGGATCCCAAGTCGATGGAAGCACCCAGCCATCTTCTCTGTTAAAAATAGGATGTTTTTTAATTTCAATAGCCTCGCGAACCATCCTTGGTAGGAATCGGTGTTCTTTCACGAGGATTTGTGGTCTATCAAATGTGATGTTATGGCGGGTGTTAGATAGGGTTTAGGGGTTAGAGTAAAATACAAAATAAATTCTATGAGTTTAAACTTAACTGACGTCTGCTGTTCTCCCCTTACTTCGTAACTGAGCAGAATGTAAACTCGATGAAAGAGAATTAAGGCAACAAA
Organism: Phalera bucephala; assembly: GCA_905147815.2. Lineage (NCBI taxonomy): Eukaryota > Metazoa > Arthropoda > Insecta > Lepidoptera > Notodontidae > Phalera > Phalera bucephala. The sequence goes on along the minus strand of LR990637.1, from coordinate 7,173,559 downwards.
ATAGCTGCAGGGGTAGAATCCGTTGAGGTACTTACCTGTAATTCTACGTCGTTCTTGATAACTTTCATCAAAGCGACTGGTGACACTGTTGATAGGATACCGGCGGAACCTTCCTGTCGAAAAAAATATTATGTAGGTATGATAAAATAATAATATATAATATTAGCCAGGGATCACATGCGTGGATGACATGCGTGCCAATGGCCTCACCACAAAGGATGCCGAAGACCGCGCGAAGTGGAAAGGGAGCAGCAAGAAAGCGGACCCCGGGCTCCGAAGCAACAGCTGAGGATGCTACCGGAAACACGCTCAGACGAAGAAGAGAAGATTATCCCTGTTAAGAAACTGTCCCACCGTTGGGCACGGACCTCCTTTCAAACCCTCTCGGTTTGAAAGGAGGTCCGTGCCCATGGTTTAGGCCATAGGCCACCACGTTGGTGGTTTGGATGAGATTTTTATTTTAATGAAGAATATCTGGAATACTTAAAAAAAAACCTGCATTTTGAGTTTCCGAGATACACTTTTCACTGTTGTCAAGATCATCAGATAAAGGCGATTTTCAATCAAAAGTTCTCAATGTCGTTGTCGTTAATGCGAAAGTGGAAGGATGTAGGTACCGGGGAAGATTAAGACTATCTTACCACGACCAAATAAACCGAGTCTTATCTGAAGGACAAGTCAAGGCGAGCGTGTACGAGGCGAACTATAAGAGTGGAGGAAGCCAGACAGGTAAAGAAAGCACCTAAGCACAAATAAAATTATTGTTGTAATCAACATAACTATCGTGTATCGTATCGTGTCTTGTAATCACATAACTATAATTAATAACACTACTTTATCAATCTAAAGATGAGAAAGGGCATCCTCCGTTGATTCGGGCATATAGAAAGAATGACAAAACAGATATACAATGGAAAAGTGGAAGGATGTAGGTACCGGGGAAGACCTTGACTATCTTACTTAGACCAAACAGACCGTGTCTTATCTGACGGACAAGCAAGAGTCTCCGTAACCGACCACCGTGTATGAGGCGAACTATGAAAGAGGAGGAAGCCAGAGAGGTATGTAAGGAAAGAACCTGTTGGAACCCTGTACTCTCTGCCTACCCCGCAAGGGATCTGACGTGATGATATAGATAGATTAATGTAGAAAACCAGACTAGTGCGAGTAGGAGTCGCGTTTTGAGGGTACCGTACAAGTACCACTAGATGTCACTATTTTAATTTTATACCGACATCGAAGATTTTAATTAAAAAGTAATTTTTAACCAACTTACCTCAACAGCGGAAAATACGGCATGACTCCCGTCTTCCGATAACCATATTCTACTGCCTATGGTCAACTCACTCTGGAAAAAAAAAATTTACAAATAGATTATACGGATAAGTGTGTGTGTGAGTGATGTACGCTGTTGGCCGCGAGGCCTTTACAGCTTCACCGGACTTAAGGGCGAGCGTGCATCCACTACGCTCGAGCCAGAAGGGCAAGGGGCGACATACTCGAGGCGCCCTCGGTTGGGACAGTCGCTGTAGGGGGACGGGTGCACTACTAAGTGCACCGGTCAACCGCCGGCTATGGGAGGGGATCTACGACTATGTCGTCGTCGCCCGTATTCTGAGCGGAAAGAATGCATGACAAAGCATCGGGGGGGTCGGTGAGAACATGTCGCGGCCGGCGGTGGCGGCAGGGGTCGGGGGGGAGATCGTAGTCGGCGGCGGCTACGATTAGTGTCGTGTTGTCGCCTTTTTAATATGGGCGCGAATAGGTTCGAGACCTAGATCGGAGTGGAGATCGACATTCCGTTCGAACCAGGCTTTACGGAGGAAGCGATTTTGAACCACTTGGAGTTTATAGTTTCACCAGGTGGTCACGTACTTCCACGCTAGTGTTGTAAAAACGGTCGATTCGGCGCTTAAAACGATCGCGTCTTCTACGACTTTAGCGCTAAACGCTCGACTTCAGCGCTCATTTTCACTACACTGCTCCACGCACATTAACTCCGCGTGGTGGAGTATTATATACCTATTCTCTGGACCATATAGGCTTATTTAACAACTTAATAAATTACACCGGCTCGCCTATATTCCCCAAGTGGGAACTGTACTAAATGCACCTACTTTTCGCCGATGATATTACGTCCCATGTAATAGGGGCGGGCCTATTGCCATATACCGGGCACAATTCCAGCCTCCGGACTCATAATCGTCAACCAGCATAAGCTGGTTGACGCAACCAGCGCTGGTATTCCGGTTAGGCCCTTGGAGAAACAAATCCTAGGTAGAACAAATCCAGCTTTTCTAACGAAAACTTTCCAGTATGAGTCCGGAGGCTGGAATTGTGCCCGGTGAAGCTGTAAAGGCCTCGCGGCCAACAGCGTGTATCACTCACACACACACATAGGTCCCGCAACAGCATTATGCTGGTTGACGCAACCAGCGCCGGTATTCCGGTTAGGCCCTTGGAGTAACAACGGCCTGTCACGCTAAATAAACTTAAAATTATTATAATATATAAAAATTAAAAACAGTTACGGACAAAAATATGAAACAAAACTGATGACGACAGAAAAGCCATGGGTTTCGCTACTAGTGCAATGCAGGAAAAAATATACATATAATAAATAGCATGCTTAAAGTGAAATCCCGTGTGTTGAACACACGGGAATAACTGCTCTCGGTGATGAATGAATGATGATGATGATGAAACTGGCAACCACAAACAAAATAATAATAATAAGGGAAAAGTAATATATAATAAGAACTGTAGTGGCATATGAAGTGGTGTAAGACGATGATTAAGATTCCACTTTCCCCAATAAGTTAACGAAGAAGGTTAGGGGGCAAACAATCGGCAACAAATAATAGATGGTAGACGAGTTTTAGTATTTTAGATGCATTTCACAACATCCATTGGTAATGTTGCCAGGCGTCCGACTTTAGCCAAATATGTTTGGGTACGTGTTGCATTATTTAGGTACGTGTCCGGCTTATCCGGCTATGTCAATGTACCTAATTAGTTACGCAGCGACTACAGAGCGAGCGAGCGTGTGTGTGAGTGATCTACGCTGTGGACCGCGGGGCCTTTACAGCTGAAGCAAGAAGAACGAAGCGATGCAGAGTAGATTTGCGGCAATGGACCGACGAACACTGATTCATCAGTTTTTAATAAATAATCCAGTTTAGTTGAGCGTATTTTCATTAAAAAAACTTATGCCCAGCTCTAAAACTAAGGCCCGTATTACCGAACGAAAAACAATCGTAATCTAGTTTAAAAATTAACATTTTAGTACAGAAATTAGTTTATAAAACTAGATTTACGACAGACTTACGATCTGTAATACGGACCATAATGTCCGGCTTTAAAAACGTTTGTGTGGCTTTAAAAACGCATCTGTGGTTCGGCTTTAAAAACGTTTGTGTGGCTTTAAAAAGGCATGCTTATAGCGCCGAGTCCGGCTTTGGTATTTTTAGGGTTGGTAACCATGTCCTCAGAAATGGTGACATCCTATTACCACCGTCTCCTATTGCTCGAGGAGTGTAAGACCTGCGGTACAAAGAATTAGAAGGAATATTTTTTTTGTAAAAATAAAGTAGCCCCACTTTAGGAATTTTGACCGTGTCGTAGGTGCGTTCATGAATATAAAATTCACAAACACACATATACACCCAGGTGGAAACAAATATTTATGGGTCAAAGAAATATTTGTCCCGGAGCGGCTTAAACCACCACCGTACCAAGCCGTCGTCAAATAATATACCATTATAACTTACTGAAAAGGTTCTTAGGTACTGGAAAATCTCTTCATAAGGTCTGGCTTGAAGCTGGACTCCTTCAGAAGCAAGGTGAGCGACGATATCAGAAGACAAAGATCCGTTACTCCAAAAGAGAATCAAGTTGTTTGGAGCGCTCTGAAAATGATAGTTAAAATATATAAAATTAAGTTAATTTCAAGTGTATGTTTTAATGATATCAATTATATTAATATTAATTATAGTAATGTTAAAGATATGTTTAGATATCACAATAAGTCAAAAGCCTCCGTAACCGGCGAGCGTGTATGAGAGAAACTATGAGAGTAGAGAAAGCCAGAGAGATCCACATATTATCTCTGAAATACCTACTTATTGCCTACTACCCACGGGTAAAAAATATTCAGAATATGTTTCAATTGCTTTCGGAACAAAATTTTAACAGTTTGACTTACCACGTCAGCTCTGATGATGAGATAAGCGAAAAACACTGGGTTGTAAGGAATGTCAGAACCACGCAGATTTAAGGTGTCTGTAAATTATAGCATGTTATTTTATTTATAATAAATAATATTAGCCCTGTTAAGAAATTGTCCCACTGTTGGACACGGGCCTCCTCTCAAACTGAGAGGGTTAAGGCCATAGTCCACCACGCTGGCCCAGTGCGGGTTGGCGAACTTCACACACCTTCGAGAAACTTTTAGGCATGCAGGTTTCCTCACGATGTTTTCCTTCACCGTTAAAGCAAGTGATAATTAATTTTTTAATACGCACATGCTTTCGAAAAGTCAGAGGTGCGCGCCTGGGTTTGAACTCGAGACCTTTGACTTTGCAGTCCAACGGTCTAATCACAAGGCTATCACTGCTATTTTATTTATCAAGTAAAAAATAAAAAAAAAAGTTTTTCAAAGCAAGATTTAAAAAAATAAATGTAAGGAAACACCGTCGTGACGATGTTAGGTCCCATGTAATAGGGGGCGAGCATAATTCCATATACCGGGCACAATTCCAGACTCCGGACTGATTCTGGGAATTTTTCGATAGCAAAGCTACATTTGTCCGACCTAAGATTTGAACCCAGGACCTCGTGATCGCCAAGAACTTTCGCCACTAGATTAACGAGGCAGTCGAGCGAGATTTCATTTATTTATTTTAACGAAATACAAACATGAATTTGTGCATTTTATATTGCAATGACGTTTGTTAGTCTCACAAAAACTCGAGAACGACTGGACTGATTTGGCTATTTGGTTTTAAAATATTTGTAGAAGTCCAAGGAAGGTTAAAGAGGTGAGAAAATATAAGAAATTGCAAGGAAAGTAGTAAAACCAAATATTTTTTGGCGGTACGAAGTTCGGCGGGTCAACCCCAATGATGGTTTATTTAATAACCTCTGTCTGCCCATCTCTTACTTGGAAAAAAGACCATAAGCTAGTTACTACAGGATCAGACACCGACCTCGCCGGCGAGATCGAAGAATCTGTTGCCCGCCGGTGCAAAGCACCACGGCGAGACACCTAGTATACGCCCTCCCCCATAGCGACTGCCCAAGTCGAGGCCGTTTCTCCTTGAGACGCCTTTGAGCTAGTTGCCCCCTTGCCCTTCTGGCTCGAGCGTAGTGGTTGCACGCTCGCCCTCTTGCCCGGTAAAGCTGTAAAGGCTCCTCGGGCACCAGCGTAGATGATTCACACACCCAACAAGGCTAGTTTCTGTTAGTATACTCACAAGCAATATCATCGAGAGCTGTTAGTACTAAAGCACTGGCCCCTCTCGCTCTAATCTGAGTCATTATTTCTGATATTTTCTGTGAAGACGGTTTGCCTGAAACAAATAACTTGATGTATATTTTTACGCGGTGTATATGACCTAGTCCCGATTTATGAGAAAAGGCCTTCACTAAATCATCATCATTATCAGTCACAAAACGTACATTACACAATATCTCTGTCTTCACCCTAAGTTATATATACTATATAATTTAGCCCTGTTTAGAAACTGTCCTACTGGTGGGCACGAGCCTCCTCTCAAAGGCAAGTTACCCACTTCACACACCTTCGAGAAACTCTCAGGCGTGCAGGTTTTCTCACGATGTTTTCCTTCACCGTTAAAGCAAGTTTTAGTTAAATTTTAATACGCACATGCTTACGAAAAGACAGAGATGCGTGCTTGGGTTTGAACTCGAGACCTCTGACTTTGCAGTCCAACGGTCTAACCTCTAGGCTATCACTGCTTTTTAAGCAACCTAAGTTAGTAAAAAAAAAAAATAAACCCCGTCACGCCTATATTCCCCAAGCGGGGATGGCAGAAGAGCACGGAGAACACCCACTTTTCGCCGACGATGTTAGGTCCCATGTTATAAAGAACGAGCCTATTGCCATATAACGGGCACAATTCCGGACTCCGGACTCATACTGGGAAGTTTTCGTTGGAAAAACTACATTTGTCCGACCTAGAATTTGAACCCAGGACCTCGTGATGACAAAGCGAAACCATTTGCCGCCAGACCAACGAGGCAGTCTAAGTTACTATTTAAGGTAACTTGTCTATTATTTTTATATAAATGCCTCAAACAAGTGATGTTATCGTTGGCTTAAGTTATTTATTTGAGGCCTTTGGCCTAGACACATTTTGTCCATGAAGATCGTGCCGTCGATTTTCATGCACACACCATACAGTTTCTCAAAGATTTGTCTCGTGTGGGGATAAAAATACAAAAGGACCTTTACTGACCGGTATAGTTCAGGGTTAGGGCCAACAGAGGGTTGCTCGGCCGCGCTGGTGGTCCATCATTTATATTCGCTCTGGCTATGTCTATCAAGTTTTCAGAAATCGCTTGTAATGTCACGTTCACTTGAGCTAAAGCGTTCTGGAAATACAACAATAAAAATTCTATCTATCTATAACCTTACGCCAGATCCCTTGCGGGGTAGGCAGAGAGTACAGAGTTCCAACAGGTTCCTTTCTCACATACCTCTCTGGCTTCCTCGCCTCTCATAGTTCGTCTCATACACGCTCGCCGGTTACGGAGACTCTTGACTTTTCCATCAGATAAGACTCGGTTTATTTGGTCGTGGTAAGATAGTCTAGGTCTTCCCCGGTACCTGCATCCTTCCACTTTCATATTGTATATCTGTTTTGTCATTCTTTCCTCTGGCATTCTTTCTATATGCCCGAACCAACGGAGCATGCCCTTTCTCATCTTTGCTCAATAAAAATCTCACAATAAAAATTACAAAAGGAAATTGGCGAGAGAGATCGGTAAGATCCCCAAAATTGATCTGAGACGATGAATCTGGGGTGTTTTTTCGAGTTGATTTTCATAAACCTTGACCCGCTAAATTCAACAAAGGTAACAGATTGTCTACGGCAATTATACCCATACGAGGCACTTTTAATCGTCCTCTAGAGCAGAAGCCCAGCTAAGGTATCTGATGTCTGATGTTCTTTGGTACGTATTTGGTAGATCGTTTTTAAAAACAAGCTTTTATAGCAAAACAAAGAAGATAATTTGCTTAGTTGAGTTCCTACTGCCTCCCTCTGGCTCCATCATCACACCCTGGACACCATGCTGGTCTAAAGTACTCGCCAAGACAAATTCAACAAAAACAAACACGGCGCGTTATATTGAGTGATTGGGTGGTTCCATTGACCACATTCGTCTTCATCATCAAACCCTGATCATCTGGTTATAAAGTACTCGTCATTAGAAATCCAACTAGCCTAAACATGAGGGTGTTATGTTGTATAATTCACATATTACTATAGCCATCTTCCGACTCCACCATTAGACAAAACTTCATGGTACCATATTATTGCATTGCCACCCAATTAATATGTATGCCAAATTTCAGCTTAATCGGATACCTGCAAGTGCTTGAAAAATGAGTTACAAGACTTAAGCCGGAAAGTCAGACAGACATATCAACAGTGCAAGTTTAATAAGATCGTGTAAAAAGTAACCAAGTTGAAAGCGGTTTCTATCTATTTTCTTTCCGAAATCGGCAGCGCCTTGTCCTGACCACTTTTCCTTGTAATTTTATATTTATTATTAGTTTTAGTGGAGACCACGTATTGGCAAATGCTGCGTGGGACGGCTATTGCCACATATGGACCGACGATCTTGTGGAGATCGCAGGAAGTTGTTGGATGCAGGTGGCATCGGACCAGTTGCGCTGGAGAGCGATTGGGAAGACCTATGTTTAACAGTGGACAAGTATAGGCTGAGATGATGATAATATTAGTTTTTGCCGTACATATTTTCATTTTCATGGCAACAGGTCATCAAAACTTTATCTGTTCCGCCCTTACTCAATGTATACACAGAATGCTTACGAAACATCGTGGTTTTGGAGTTGCTTTCTATTTACGGCCGGTTTCAATATTTAACTTAGGGAAATACTCGTATTTGCTTACTATGCATAGAATTTTGACATATTTTGTTTAAAAATCTGTCAAAATTCTACTGTCAGTAAGCAAATCTATCCTTGAGTTGTATATTGAAACCGGCCATTAGTAGTCTTCGTTATACCTGCTGAGAGCCTCCCTCCTGGACATGGCCGGTCTGGAAATCTTTAACTTCGGACCCAGGTCGGCCGCAGCAAGGAAAACATTTCAGACGGTACCAATTTAGGGTGTTTATGGGGCGTAACCCAAACGATGTTCCACTTTATATCGTGCTCCGCATACCCTTACACGTGTATAATAATATCAGCCTATACTGCCCACTGCTGGGCAAAGGCCTGCCCTCACAAATTGGGGTGAGAGAGATTAATTTATTCACCACGCGGACCCAGTGCGGATTGGTGGAGGCAGGCTTGTGGCCACCCGCTGTTGGACTTAACAAGCCGCCTTTAAGGCTTCCAACTCGGCTGAACGACTACCACATTAAGTGGTAACCGGGACCAACGGCTTAACGTGCCTTCCGAAGCACGGAGACGCTCGAATATGAAAATGCCAGAAACGGTCACCCATCTCAGGCCGACCGAGTCGTACGCTGCTTAACCTTGGTGATCGGTAAGAACATCGCGGTCGCACAGCGCTACGAACGCCTCAACCTAACAGGTGCACACAGCAGGATTTGATGGCTGCCTCCGACAATGTAGTCAATGTGGCCGCATTCTGGGCTGCTTCCATATAACTTTAGCATGTTTGCCGTCGAAACGCAAAGAAGAAGTAGTTACCAGCAGGCCTATCAGAACCTATTCGTTTTCGCAGTTCGTTCGCCAAATAGAACAGTGACATAACTAAAAATAAAGAAGACGGGAAATTAGGCTTAATACGTGTTGGATTAGAGTACATGTTCAAATGATAAATTTTTTGACTTGTGTCGTTATTACATTGGATTATCGAGTTGATCTATATCACTACCTACCTGTAATGGGGTCCAAGCGCTTCTAGTGTATGTAGTTGGATCGACTCCGACCACAGAAAGTGGAGACATGTTTTCCTCAAGCCACTGTTGGATTGTGAGGTCCGTTCCTGGAACAAATAGTTCACTTACAGCAATATTTCACAAGTACCTAATATATACAAGCTGTATCGTAAATACCGCAAGACCTCAGACATCCGATTAGATAATTGCTTCAAAAATTCAATACGAAAATGAAATTCCCAAATTTAATTCCTTTTTGACTGCCTCGTTGGTCTAGTGGCAAAGCGCATCGCTTGGTGATCACGAGGTCCTGGGTTCAAATCCTAGTTTCAGAGAAATGAAGTTTTTCTAACGAATAAACTACCCAGTATGAGTCCGGAGTCTGGAATTGTGCCCGATATATGTCAATAGGCTCGCCCCATATTACGTGGGACCTAAAATTGTAGGCGAAACTTGGGTGTGCTCAGTATACCTCTGCCACCCCCACTTGGGGTACCGTGACGGTGTAATTTTTTTACCCCTTTTTAAGCACTTTTATACCCCAATTAACAATGTAACTTGTACGTGTATGTGTGCGTATTGAGACATACATTTTAGAAATGCATTTGAAATCTCCGTATTGCTTTGAATCAAGAGTAAATTTAGTTAATGCGCTGTAATAAACTAAACTAAAGGAGTAACAGCATTATTTGCAAATTAAAAAAAGTAAGATACAATATCGGTATGAGTATCGGTGTAAAGATGAGAAAGGGTATGCTCCGTTGGTTCGGGCATATAGAAAGAATGTCCGAAGAAAGAATGACAAAACTGATATACAATGCGAAAGTGGAAGGGTGTAGGTACCGGGGAAGACCTAGACTATCTTACCATGACCAAATAGACTGGGTCTTATTTGAAGGACAAGTCAGGAGTCTCCGTAACCGACGAGCGTGTATGAGACGAACTATGAGAGTAGAGGAAGCCAGAGAGGTATGTACGGAAAGAGCCTGTTGGAAGTCTGTACTCTCTGCCTACCCCGTAAGGGATCTGGCGTGATAGATAGAGAAGATACAATAAAAATTGTTGGAATCAATTCAGATATCGAATAAAAACAAACTACTTTCAGGTCTTGCGTTTATCATGATACACAATGTATACAAGGCCTAGTGTACTAGGCCTGGCAGTTATTTCTAATAGCCGGACACGCGGAACATATATTTTATAATCGGACATACTTTTTTAAAGCCGGACAGACGTTTGTTACAGTACGAAATCTGAGATTCTAAATCTTACCATGACCAAATAGACCGTGTCTTATCTGAAGGGCAAGTCAAGAGTCTCCGTAACCGGCGAGCGTGTATGAGACGAACTGTGAGAGTAGAGGAAGCCAGAGAGGTCTGTAGGGAAAGAACCTGGATTCTGTACTCTCTGCCTACCCCGCAAGGGAACTGGCGTGATGATATAGATAGATAGATAGACGAAATCTAAGGCTTAATACGGGATCAACTCCGGATTTTGTATTTTATAAGACCTTGATAGCAACTAATACCTTTTAAATTAAAAAAATCACAATTAAGACTTCATTAGACCCTAAATCCAAGGTTGAACCTTAACTTCTAGCGGTGCAAGACAATTAAACATTATAACTTCGAATCAGACATTTTTGTGTGTGTGTGTGTGTGTGTGTGAAAGGTCTACGCTGTTGGCCGCGGGGCCTTTACAGCTTCACCGGACAAGAGGGCGAGCGTGCCACTACTACGCTTGAGCCAGAATGGCAAGGGGGCAACTAGCTCAAGGGCGCCTCAAGGAGGAACGGCCTCGGCTTGGGCAGTCGCTATGGGGGAGGGCGCATACTAGGTGTCTCGCCGTGGTGCTCTACACCGGCTGGCGGGATTCTTCGACCTCACCGGCGAGGCGAGGGTGTCTGATTCTGTGTGTGATATCGGTATCCGAAACCGAAAGAAGGGATGTAAGGACATCGGGAGGGACGGTAAGAACATGCAGCGGACGGCAGTAGCGGCTGTTGGATTCGTAGTCGGCGGCGCCTGCGATTAGCGAATTGCTATGGTTAGACGCGTTTGCGAAATATTAAGTTGTAGCTTTTTTAATAAAGGCGCGAATAAATTCGAGACCGACATTCCGTAAGAACCACGGGGCTCCTACGGCTTTGCAGAGGAAACGGGATTGAACCTTTTTGAGTCCCAAGAGTTGTTGTGTGTTTGAGTTATATACGCTGTTGGCCGCGAGGCCTTTACAGCTTCACCGGATCCCAAGAGTTGTTGTCGGGGACTTATATATATGTTACACGTCGTGCTCACTCTAATATCGCGTTCTAGTCATGTATGGCGAATCGTCAGCACCATCTATTGGTAGGTAGTCGCAACTATGTAGCGATGGGTCGATAAAAATGTAATAATTTTGACGTTTGGAAGCGCTTTTTTGTTTGTAATTGACCTGCACAAATAAATGATTCTCGACTGACTTTGAATCTAGTTCTTATGACCTCATATATTTACCTTGTCTCATCAGCACCCAAAGAGTATTGTCTACTTCTACCTCGAACTGAGTAAAGTATCTTGCGTCTGTCCACACCAGAGCTCTGGTGGCGGTCACCACGGCAGTACCAGAGGACCCTCGGAGCCCTGACACCCACTCCCTTCGGGCATCAGCTGGGGCGATGTATTGGGACTGAAATAAAATCAAATTTACTTTCTGACAACTAAACTTAATTCTTAACCGACTTCAAAAAAGAGGAGGTTCTATGTTTGTCTATGTATAATTTTTTATGTATGTTCTCTGATACTTCCGTCAATTGTGGACCGATTTTGATGATTCTTTTTGCATTAGGTTCACATTTAAATTTCATCGGTATTGGACCTTTGACTTAGCTGATACACCAGGGGACTAAATAACAAAAGAGAGCACGAATGTATAGATTCAGGTTTTCTGGGTATTATATCAATCTTGTAGGTACCTTACTGTTGAACTAAGCAGAATAACATAATTTAGGTGATTAAATATTAATTAATTCACTAATCACTTAAAATACTGCAATATTATTTTCAAAAGAACCTACTTTAAGGCAAAAATTAAATATTTGAAGTCGGTGCCAAGTAACCGACTGCATAAACCGACACCGACTTTATGTATTATTGGTTTTTTATTGAAGTTGGTATCCCTTTTTTTAAAAGTTATTTTTCTACCTATTTATATCATCACGCCAGATCACCTACAGGTTAGTCGAAGAGCACAAAGTTTCAACAGGTTCTTTCCTTACATACCTCTCTGGCTTCCACCACTCTCATAGTTCGTCTCATACACGCTCGCCGGTTACGGAGACTTGTGACTTGGCCTTCGGTTCGGTCTTCCCCGGTACCTACATCCTTCTACTTTCGCACTGTATATCTGTTTTGTCATTCTTTGTTCCAAAATTCTTTCTATATGCTCGAATCAACGAAGCATAACCTATCTCATCTTTCAAAAGTTATTTTTAAGTAATTAAAGCTATTTCTATCCAATTGAAAACAAATAAATGAATACCTCTTCATACAGTTTATACTCTCTCTTTAGACTGTCCGTCTAATTTGGAGCTCACTGATAAATGTATCTTAGATATTAAGTTATGTGAACAAACAATATGTTAATATTTTTATCACCTCAGCCTATGCTCGCCCAATCGCTCTCAAGCGCAGCCGGTCCGATGCCACCTGCATTCAACTACTTCCTGCGATCTTCACAAGATCGTCGGTCCATCTGGCAGGCGGCCGTCCCACACGGCGCTTGCCAATACGTGGTCTCCACTCTAGAATCTTTCTGCCCCAACGCTATATGGCCCGCCCATTGCCACTTTAGCTTACTAATCCTATGGGCTATGTCGGTAAACTTGGTCCTACTTCGAATCTCTTCATTCCTGATCCGATCACGTAGAGAAACGCAGAGCATAGCTCTTTCCATAGCTCGCTGAGCGACGCTGAGCTTTTTTTATGAGACTTAAACTCAAACTCTAGTAATTTATTTTATATAGAGCCCTGCGTGGGCACTTACAAGTAGTCAATTTACATTTTATTAAATATAACTACAAATCTACCACCAGATCGAAACGCGGCCACTGAGAAGATCCGGCGAAGAAACTCACCGGGCTTGTCTTTTTTACTTACTTCTCTTTCTCTTTTATCGTTTCTATTTTTTTTAATCATATTGTATGGATACAATTTTTAGGTTACAATTAAATTGTTTACGATCTAGCTCCAGTGTGATGCCTTACGATCGAGATATGAATCTAATGATGTTATCTGTAAAGAGTGTCCAAAGGATTCCAGATGGACCAGTACTCACAAACAGCACCCGTTCACGAGTATGACTGCTGCTACAGCCATCACTCCACTCGACTATATTGGAGGGAAGGGAGTGACCCGCGCCAGACAGCCACCGCAAGCAAAGACATTATAGTGTGTAAGTATTCTTCGAACCTCCGCAACCTTGATTCGATCACGTAGAGAAACGCCGAACATACCTCTTTCCTTAGCTCGCTGAGAGACTCTGAGCTTTTTTATAACTCTGTAACACTTACATTATGAGCATCTGCAGTTGGCACAATATAAGCGTCGACTCCTCTCTCAGCTAAGACGCTTCTCACAGCCGTAAGTCGTTCTTGACTAGTTTGCCGACTCAGCTTGTCGGCGCTTGATAACATTGCTGTAGACAAAAAACAAACTGTCACGCCTATATTCCCCAAGCAGGGGTGGCAAAGGTTTACTCTGTAAACCTATCGCCGACAATGTTAGGAAGCAATGTAAAGGGGGTGAGCGATAATGAGCGTGGCGATCATGGGGTTCTTGGTTCGAATCGAAGGTCGGACAAATTGTAGCTATTTGATGGAAATATTTTCAATAACAGTCTAGGATTGTGCAAGGTATAATGCCCACAGGTACACAGTACCTCAGTTAGTAGGAATATAGTAGGATTCTTCTATAATCCTACTACTATTATAAATGTAAGAGTTTGTATGTTTGAATTCTCAACCACATAAAACGGCTGAGCGGATTTGAATGAAATTTGGCACACAGATATTTTATTACCTAAATTACCAAATAAGATAATATAAGTATATATAAGTTTTTATTCCGGAATAATCTAAGGTTCCTGTATTAAGTAAGACGCAGACAAAGTCGTGGGCAGAAACTAGTAGTTCATATTTTTACCGTTAAACGAGTGGTCAACTCAATCGCGCTATTTTTGCCCGAGCTCAGCTCTCCGTAGCAGAGGTGGGATACAAGAGGCAGACCAGCAGGTGTGACATCTTCCGTAGCAGAGGTGGGATACAAGAGGCAGACCAGCAGGTGTGACATCTTCCGTAGCAGAGGTGGGATACAAGAGGCAGACCAGCAGGTATAAAATATGAACGGTTTCAATATTCAACTCAAGGATACATTTGCTTACTGTCACTAGAATTATGACAGATTTTCCATACAAGATATGTCAAAATTGTATCCGTAAGCCGCGGACGGCGCTATCAGCCGCTACCGCCGTCCGCGGCATGTTCTCACCGACCCTCCCGATGCCCTTACATCCCTTCTTTCGGATACAGATACCGCACGCAGGATCAGACACTGACCTCACCACCGAGCTCGTAGAATCTCTTGCCCGCTGGCTGGTGCAGAGCACTACGGCGAGACACCTAGTATACGCCCTCCCCCATAGCAACTGCCCAAGCCGACGCTGTTTCTCCTTGAGGCGCCCTTGAGCTAGTTTCCCACTTGCCCTTCTGGCTCGAGCGTAGTGGTTGCGCTCGCCCTTTTGTCCGGTGAAGCTGTAAAGGCCCCGCAGCCGACGGCGTAGATCATTCACACACACAAATCTATCCGTGATAGGCAAATTTATCTTTGAGTTGATTATTGAAACCGGCCGATAGTTAGTGAGGTCGCACTGCAATCGCACTCGTATAACTAATAATATATAGTCGAGGAAGACAGGTTCTCGAGTGGCGACCTCGTATCGGAAGACATGGATTTTGCAGGCCTTCTCAAAGGTCATCCACCGCCGTCATATCTGGCGGGGGAACTGCAACAACATCAGCAGAGAGGCCTTCGGGGTCGCGGACGTAAGGGATGGGGGCCCTGAGCGTCCTTCACGAGCGAACCCTAGCGAGGGGAGCGTGTCATCCAGTCTCCCCCCGATGGCGGTCTATTCGGAGCGTAGCACAATAGAGGCACCGGTGCTTATGTCGGTTACCCTTGGGTTTTTTGTCGGTAGGAATCCCGCGAGCTGCCCCCGAGAAAAAAAGGGCCTTTCAAAAGGTGGTCCGATGACCTGGTGCCGGTCTCTGGTAAAAGCTGGCTGCGTACAGGTCAGAGCCAGTAGTCGTGATGATCTTTGAGATGCCTCTGTACTGTAGTGAACTTATTTCGGCTTGTGATGATGATGACTGATTAAATACTTACTGAAAATGGGCGAGTCCGGTTCAGCCGAGTTGTAATAACCTCCTGGAATATGACCAAGAGCCATATTTGCTCCTAAACTGAAATAAAATTAATATTTTTAATAATAATAATAGCCCTGTTAAGAAACTGTCCCACCGTTGGGCCCGGGCCTACTCTCAAACTGAGAGGGTTTAGGCCATAGTCCTCCACGCTAGCTCAGTGCGGGTTGGCGAACTTCACACACCTTCGAAAAACTCTTAGGCATGCAGGTTTCCGCACGATGTTTTCCTTCACCGTTAAAGCAAGTGATAGTTAATTTTTAATTCGCACATGCTTTCGATAAGACAGAGGTGCGTGCCTGGGTTTGATCCTAAGACCTCTGACTTTGCAGTCCAACGGTCTAACCACTTAGCTAGCACTGCTCTAAAAAGTTAGCCAAGTTTCTTAAGATCCTCTAAAGTTTTCATATTAAAAACAAAGCTTATCAAGCTAAGTGAGACCTCAAAATGTTATTTAATATTACTATAAGAAGAGGCGCTCGTAGCGCTGTGCGACCGCGGTGTTCTTACCGATCACCAAGGTTAAGCAGCGTTCAACTCGGTGGGCCTGAGATGGGTGACCGTTTGTGGCATTTTCATATTCAAGCGTCTCTATGCACGTGAAGGCACGTTAAGGCGTTGGTCCCGGTTACCACTTAATGTGGTAGTCGTAAAGCCGAGTTGGAAGCCTTAAAGGCGGCTTGATAAGTTCCAACAGCAGGTGGCCACAAACCTGCCTCCACCAATCCGCACTGGGTCCGCGTGGTAGAGTATGACCTAATCTTTCTCACCTTGATTTGTGAGAGAAGGCCCAGCTGTGGGCAGTATAGGCTGATATTATTATGTTATATATGTATATATTGACGGACGATTTAGCGCAGTGGTTAAGAGCTTAAGCCGGTCCGCCCACTGTGTTTAATAGTCGCGGGTTCGATTCCCGCACGGGACAAATCTTTGTGTGATCCACAATTATTTGTTCCGGTCTGGTATTTGTGTGTGAATTTTCATGTTTGTAAACGCACCCGGGAAACAGCGCAACATCTTCTCATCCAAAATACCTCAGTGCCTAAAGACTAAAGTTTTTAGTCAATGTGTGTTACCAGTGATGACATGTGGATCAGAGACGTGGTCTCTTACAATAGGTCTCATAAAAAAGCTCATAGTTGCTCAGCGAGCTATGGAAAGAGCTATGCTCGGCGTTTCTCTACGTGATCGAATCAGGAATGAGGAGATTCGTAGAAGAACCAAGGTCACCGACATAGCCCTCAGGATTAGCATGCTGAAGTGGCAATGGGCTGGCCACATAGCGCGAATATCGGACGGGCGTTGGGGCAGAAAGATTCTAGAGTGGAGACCACGTATTGCCAGATGGACCGACGATCTTGTGAAAATCGCAGGAAATCGTTGGATGCAGGTGGCATCGGACCGGTTACGCTGGAAAGCGATTGGGGAGGCCTATGTTCAGCAGTGGACAAGTATAGGCTGAAATGATGATGATGATGAAACGCACCCACGACACAGGAATAAATCCTAGTGTGGGGCTTCCTTTTTAAATAAAGTTAAAGATTATTATGTTATATAAGAATATGAAATTTTGTATAATATAAATTTCGAATGTAATATCTTAATAATACGTAAAATAAGTGGGATACGTACCTAATGAGAATTAACACATGCACAATAACTTTTAAACAAAACTTAGAAAACATCTTCTGAGTATTATGACAAGAACTTACTTATAGACTTAATAATGGGTAATGAAATATTTTATATTAATACCGTAGATTATTTTCTTAAACACAAAGTGGGTACTTAACAAAAAATCTATTCTGAACGATCGTTGTATTCCCGCGTTTCATTATCATAGAGTAGCGTAAGCTCCAGAACCAACAAGTTTCGCGACCGCATTGATATAATAAACATTTTGAGAATGTTGTATAATTAAAGAATGATCTATCTATATCATCACGCCAGATCCCTTGCGGGGTAGGCAGAGAGTACAGAGTTCCAACAGGTTCTTTCCTTACATACCTCTCTGGCTTCCTCCTCTTTCATAGTTCGCCTCATACACGGTGGTCGGTTACGGAGACTCTTGACTTGTCCTTCAGATAAGACACGGTCTATTTGGTCTAAGTAAGATAGTCAAGGTCTTCCCCGGTACCTACATCCTTCCACTTTCCCATTGTATATCTGTTTTGTCATTCTTTCTATATGCGAGAATTAAATAAATAAATAAATAAATAAAATGCCCGAATCAACGGAGGATGCCCTTTCTCATCTTTAGATTGATAAAGTAGTGTTATTAATTATAGTTATGTGATTACAAGACACGATACGATACACGATAGTTATGTTGATTACAACAATAATTTTATTTTCTCTTGTAGCATAAAAATACAGTGTGTAAATGGTTAAAATTTGGTTAGTTTCCTAAGTGCACTGGTTTAATTTTGGACTTTCACATTCGGATTTTTCACATTTGATTGCGAAGACGCGCGATGTCCGAAAATTAATATGATATTAAATCATTAATTTGAGGTTAGGTAAGGTTAGTTGTTATATGGGGTGGTGGCGACTCCTTCTCAATATATATATATATATATATATATATATATATATATATATATATATATATATATATATATATATATATATATATATATATATTAGTATTAATTTGCAAAATTTAATACGTAATATAAAATTTTACTTCATACATTCAATTCTCGACCTTTTCATCATCATTTTTATAAATCTATCTATAACCTCACGCCAGATCCCTTGCGGGGTAGGCAGAGAGTACAGAGTTCCAACAGGTTCTTTCCTTACATACCTCTCTGGCTTCCTCGACTCTCATAGTTCTCTCATAGTCTCATACACGCTCGCCGGTTACGGAGACTCTTGACTTTTCCATCAGATAAGACTCGGTTTATTTGGTCGTGGTAAGATAGTCTAGGTCTTCCCCGGTACCTGCATTCTTCCACTTTCACATTGTATATCTGTTTTGTCATTCTTTCCTCTGGCATTCTTTCTATATGCCCGAACCAACGGAGCATGCCCTTTCTCATCTTTACACCGATACTATCTTTCATACCTACTCGCTGTCTTACTATGCTGTTGCTAATGCGGTCGGTCAGCTTTACTCCGCACATCTTCCGCAGAGCTCGCATTTCTACCGCATTTATCCTACTTTCATTCTCCTTCTTACATACCCAGCTCTCGCTACCATATAACAGCGTTGGGACAAGAACTCCGTTATGTATGGCCAGCTGCGCCTTATGGCTTAAGTGCCGGCTCCCGAGTAGCTTTCCCATCGCACCATTCACTCTGTTCCCTGCACTCACTCTTCTCTCTATGTCAGCGGTGTATTTCCCATCCTTACTGAAGGCGCATCCAAGATATACAAACTCATTTTTATAAATATTTCCAATAACAATTTTGCAATCAACATTCATCAACAATCTTTTGTAAATAGATCCATTTTTGGGAAGTTAGGTTCCACCTTCACTACCGTATTTATGGATAAGACTTAACGTGTAGAGTTAAGACCCGAAGAAAATGAGAAATAAAAGCAGGGGTGGCAGAGGTGTGCTGTGTACATCCACTTTTTGCCAACGATGTTCGGTCTACCAACGATGTTACACTACGCCATATGTCGGGCACAATTCCAGACTCCGGACTCATACTAAGAATTTTCCTTTAGAAAAACTGCATTAGTCCGACCTAGGATTTAAACCCAGGACCTCGTGAATACAAAGGAAGCGCTTTGCTACGATGCAGTCAAATTTGTCTGACCAAAATTGTCAGATCTAAGATCTGAACCCTGATCTGATCGCTACGCGCGAATTCGCCACCAGAGCAACGAAGAATCTAAAATATAAAATCTAAGGTTTATTTATAAAATCTAAGGGTTAATTTTCATACAATACGACATTTTTTAATTCTCTTAAAAAATGGAGACAGGGTATGCTCTGTTGGTTCGGGCATATAGAAAGAATGTCAGAAGAAAGAATGACGAAACTGATATACAATGCGAAAGTGGAAGGATGTAGGTACCGGGGAAGACCTAGACTATCTTACCACGACCAAATAGACCGAGTCTTATCTGAAGGACAAGTCAAGAGTCTAAGTAACCGGCGAGCGTGTATTAGACGAACTATGCGAGTGGAGGAAACCAGAGAGGTGTGTAAGGAAAGAACCTGTTGGAAGATAGATAGATAGATAAATCATTTATTGCTTGAAACATGGTTTTATACAAGGTGTTTGTTATAATAATATTATTATTTCAGTGCTACATGTTTCGCCGAGAGCTTGGCATGCAAATTTGTCATATTCTGGAACTCTGTACTCTCTGCCCACCCCGCAAGGAATCTAGCGTTATGATATAGATAGATAAAAATGTGGTGATTTCAGACTTAAGTTACGGCAACTTTACACTTGTCTGAAAAAATACTGGGCAACGTTATACACAATGGCCGGTAACAAATATAATTCTATAGTTTACTTACATAGAAAATATTAGAATTACACTCCGGTCCGCCATTTTCGATAAACTCACTCAAAATATTGAGAACGCCCGCTCATTACACTATCAATAAATGTTGTTAAGATAAGATTGTTGTATTATTATACTTACCTATCTATCTAATCCAACACGCGACTTATGCCATAGACTGAAAAAATAATACGGACAGAGCATTTTTTCATCGGTCTAACCCCGTCACACATTCCCAGAATTGTAACTCCTGTAAGCCAGGATCCACAATTGTTTTCATAGATGAAGCCAAGGTTTGAACCTTGGGTTTTCCCGGGAAGCGCTTTAATTAATTGTCTTGGAACCCACAACAAATTTAATTAGAAAGGAAAACAGGGGGAGTAGGAAAAATAAAAAATCCATTTCTCTCCTTTGCAAAGCGGGAGACTAAAAATTGGGAGATCAGCCATAGAGAAGTAGACTACAACTAGGATAAGCCCAGTTGTAAAGCACCACGGATACGAAAAAAATATTGACAGGGCCTATTTGTGGGCCTCATGTTTGATTCCAGTGATAGATATGGCAAAAACGCTTGAACGCACGGAAATTATCCCGAATTTCTACAAGATCCATGTAGTAGACAATTTCGCAGACTGTTTAACATAATTGAACAAGACGAATATGATACGGCGTGCGCCCTGTTGCAATTCTGGCCAGTATGCGTCACGGGGGAAGATTCAAGTGAAAAACCAAACAAATTCTTGAAACAGTGCTCCACCCACCAGTTGTGACCCTCTTCAGACAGACGCGCAGAGTTTCTTCTCAAAGTACAGGTGCCCAGTCGCTCGAACGTACGCGGCGCGATGTCGCGCGCGCTTAGGTGCAATTTTATAGGGTCACAACTAGCGGGCTTTGCAACGAGCTTTATTGGTCTAATAATCCAATTACATATTACAACATCCGTCCTTGTCTAGGATTTTACTATTCTAATCCTATCTATCCCTTTCTAGGGTAACACTTGTAGCGACCCCTATACATCGCTACATAGTTGCGACTACCTACCAATAGATGTTACTGACGATCCGCTATACATGTCTAGAACGCGATATTAGAGTGCGCACGACGTGTAATATATATACAAGCCCCCGACAACAACTCCTGGGTAAGACCGGTGAAGCTGTAAAGGCCTCGCGGCCAACAGCGTTCATCACTCACACACACACACAACAACTCTCGGGGAGAGTGGCAGGCCCCGCGAGACACACCACCCGTCTGGCTGGAAGATCCTCCCCTTTGACAAATCCTGCCACACACTATTCTAATTTTATGTATTTACCTATCACATGGATTTACTGACTATTGCTTATGTGCTATAACTTATTCTATTACAATATCTTATTTCTAACTTAATTTATTACATATATACTATACATATATACTATACATATACTGGACAGCAAAGCATACCAATGCGTCTATCCTTAAGGAGCTAAGGATCAAAACGAGGCTTCCTACCGTATGCCTAAAGCGGATATTAACGTACTTTGGTCACATAGCTAGGCGAGATGAAGATAGCCTCGAAAAGCTCGTGATAGTGGGTAAAGTAGAGGGAAAAAGGCCTCGAGGCCGTTCACCAACACGGTGGTCCGACCAAATACGGGATCTGACAGGAATGTCTTTCAACACCGCTCTACGACATGCCCAAAATAGAGAAGAATGGAGAAGGCTTCTAAACACCTGTGAGAGGGCATCCTCCTGATATTGACACGACCCTCAGCCATAAGGAAACGACTGAGAAGATACATATATACTATACAACATGAAGACGTCCCGTACAATAATGGTACGCTCGTTGTACTAGAGACTGCACTCCCACTTACATACACACACTAACAGAGCATACTTACTTCAAGACAAATGTACTTTACATGGGGTTGAAAATGAGGCGCTCTTAGCGCTGTGTGACCGCGGTGTTTTTAGCGATCACCAAGGTTAAGCAGCGTTCGGCTCAGTCGGTATGAGATGGGTGACCGTTTGTGTCATATTCATTTTTGAGCGTCTCGATGCTTCGAAAGACACGTAAAGCCGGTTCTGGTTACCTCCTTATGTGGTAGCCGTTAAGCCAAGTTGGAAGCCTTAGTCTTCTTGATAGATTCCAACAGCTGGTGGCCACAAGCCTGCCTCCAACAATCCGCACTGGATCCGCGTGGCGGAGTATAGCCTCTCACCTCGATTTGTGAGAGAAGGCCTTTACCCAACAGTGGGAGAGTATAGGCGGTTATTATATAATGAGGTCGAAAAAGCGTCTGTGGCAGGAACGTTGTGGCAGGATTTCTCAAAGGGAAGATCTTCCAGCCAGACGGGTGTTATATCTGGCGGGGCCTACTACTCTTCCTGAGAGTTGTTGTCGGAGGCTTGTATTGTATATGATACGAGTCGTGCGAACTCTCATATCGCGTTCTAGATATGTATGACGGATCGTCAGCGCCATCTGTTGGTAGGTAGTCGCAACTATGTAGCGATGTATAGGGGGTGGTATTGTAGAAACGCTCGAGTCTGCGCTTAAAACGCTCGCGTCTACTACGAGTTTCAACGCTCGTAGCGTCGACTCAGCGCTAAACGCTCATTTTTACAGAACTAATAGGGAGTCCCAACACTTCTAATATACTAGTTAATTAATCACTATCCAATAAGAAGCTGTCCCACTGCTGGGCACGGGCCTCCTCTCCAACTGAGAGGGTTTAGGCCATAGTCCACCACGCTGGCCCAGTGCGGGTTGGCGAACTTCACACACCTCCGAGAAACTCTTAGGCATGCAGGTTTCCTCACGATGTTTTCCTTCACCGTTAAAGCAAGTGATAATTAATTTTAAATACGCACATGCTTTCGAAAAGACAGAGGTGCGTGCCTGGGTTTGAACCCGAGACCTCTGACTTTGCAGTCCAACGGTCTAACCACTAGGCTATCACTGCTGCAATAGTAGGTTGAAAAAGCCTCCAGTAGTATCCCTGAGTTAATGGATAGATTAAACACTATTTAAAGGACGTTGACCTTCAGTAAATATGTCTCTCTACAATATCTATCTATCTATCTATCTCTATCTATCTATATCATCACGCCAGCTCCCTCGCAGGGTAGGCAGAGAGTACAGAGTTCCAACAGGTTCTTTCCTTACATACCTCTCTGGCTTCCTCCAGTCACATAGTTCGTCTTATACACACTCGCCGGTTACGGAGACTCTTGACTTGCCCTTCAGCTAAGACACGGTCTATTTGGTCATGGTAAGATAGTCTAGGTCTTCCCCGGCACCTACATCCTTCCACTTTCGCATTGTATATCTGTTTTGTCATTCTTTCTTCTGGCATTCTTTCTATATGCCCGAACCAACGGAGCATACCCTTTCTCATCTTTACACCGATACTATCTTTCATACCTACTCGCTTTCTTACTACGCTGTTGCGAATACGGTCGGTCAGCGTGACTCCGCACATCTTCCGCAGAGATCGCATTTCGACCGCATTTATCCTGCTTTCGTTCTCCTTCTTACATACCCAACTCTCACTGCCATATAACAGCGTTGGGACAAGCACTCCGTTATGCATGGCCAGCTGCGCCTTTTGGCTTAAGTGCCGGCTCCCAAGTAGCCTTCCCATCGCACCATTCACTCTATTACCTGCATTCACTCTTCTCTCTATATCAGCGGTGTATTTCCCATCCTTACTGAAGGCGAATCCAAGATATACAAACTCATTCACTTGCTCCAGCACATCGTTACCAACCACAATCCTTGCATTCGTTCTGGTTTCTTCCCGTTCAAAAACCATAATTTTGGTTTTCTTCACATTCAAATGTAAGCCATTGATCATGCAGTCGTCTTTTATAACTGTGACTAGTGTATGCAGATCAGTGGCTGTTGGCGCTATCAAAACCGCGTCATCTGCATACAATAAGTGGTTTATCACTAGATCACCCATTGATACCCCTTCAGTCATCGCATTCAGTCTTTGAAGACTTTTATTAAACAGTCTAGCGGACAACACGCAACCCTGCTTGACGATTTTAACGTCAAACCAAGGTGACATGTTACCAGCCACCCGTACGCATGCCTTGCTGTCCACGTAGGTGGACTGGACGGCTCGCAACAGGGTGCCGTTTATACCATACTCTGGCAAAATGTCCCAAAATCTCTTTCGCACGACTCTATCAAACGCTCTCTCTACTTACAATACTTTGAAATATTCGCTTTAGATTGCAAACTGTCCCATACATACCGATTTATTCTTGTGTCGTGGAAGCGTTTACAAACAAGAAAACTCACATAAACAACTATCCAGACCGAAACAAATAACCGACCGAATTTCTTTCTTTCTTTCTTTACATATTTTTTATAAAAAATCTGTCATAATATTACTGACAGAATTTTGACATTTTATATTAAAAATCTGTTTAAATACTAATAATAGAATTTTGACAAATTTTATACTAATAGTCTGTCAAAATACTACTAACAGAATTTTTACATATTTTATATGAAAAATCTGTCAAAATACTACTGACAGAGTTTTGACATTTTGTATGAAAAATGTGTCACTGACACTGACAGAATTTTGACATATTTTATATGATAATCTGCCAAACTCTACTGAAAGAATTTCGATATATTTTATATGAAAATTGGTTAAACTCTACTGACAGAATTTCGACAGTAAGCAAATCTATCGTCGAGTTGCATATTGAAACCGGTCATAAGTAATCTTATTTAACAGATAAGGATTTTACAATTCGAAGTAAGATAATCCAAATATCTATATTGTTATTATAGTTTAATCAAATTTATTGATATGATTTAAGGATTGACTATGTCATACTATTAGCACCGTCACACCTATATTCCCTAATGGTTTGATCGAATAGCCGACGGAGCGCGACGGGAGCGCGACCGAAGCGCTCGGCTATGCTCGGTCGTGACGTTTGCCGCCGCACCGAGTGGGGCTGCGCTTTGTAGCGTCTCCCGTAAATTTCAGTACAACTCCCCGAGCCGCGCCGAGCGGGGCTGCGCTGTGTGGCATTTCCCGTACATTACAACTCCCCAAGCCGCGCCGAGCGGGGCTGCGCTATGTGGCGTTTCCCGTACATTTCAGTACATTACAACTCCCCAAGCCGCGCCGAGCGGGGCTGCGCTGTGTGGCGTTTCCCGTACATTACAACTCCCCAAGCCGCGCCGAGCGGGGCTGCGCTATGTGGCGTTTCCCGTACATTTCAGTACATTACAACTCCCCAAGCCGCGCCGAGCGGGGCTGCGCTGTGTGGCGTTTCCCGTACATTACAACTCCCCAAGCCGCGCCGAGCGGGGCTGCGCTATGTGGCGTTTCCCGTACATTTCAGTACATTACAACTCCCCAAGCCGCGCCGAGCGGGGCTGCGCTATGTGGCGTTTCCCGTACATTTCAGTACATTACAACTCCCCAAGCCGCGCCGAGCGGGGCTGCGCTATGTGGCGTTTCCCGTACATTTCAGTACATTACAACTCCCCAAGCCGCGCCGAGCGGGGCTGCGCTATGTGGCGTTTCCCGTACATTTCAGTACATTACAACTCCCCAAGCCGCGCCGAGCGGGGCTGCGCTATGTGGCGTTTCCCGTACATTTCAGTACATTACAACTCCCCAAGCCTCGCCACCGTCACACTCCCGTCGCGCTGCGTCGGCTATGTGGCGAAACCTGGCAGAAGAATACATACTGTGTACACTCACTTTTCGCTGACAACGTTAGGTCTCAATGTATGAGGGGGCGAGCCAATACTCATTCGTAACACCAAGTCACGTGCCACGCCAAACTGAGGTTGGCCCCGTTAGTCGATTCTCGTCCCAGATCTTCTCCCAGGTCTAGTCGATAGCCCAGCCGAGCCGCCATCTTGACATATCCATTGACGCCCTGCCAAAATGCCACTACCAAAGTAGTGGGGATGTGTCTATAAGCCTTAGCAAAGTCATTTGTGATGCTTTTTGAGTACTTATTAAAAGGGTAGAACGAAACTCTGCTCCATTTTATTTCTATCCATTTATCATTATACTGGGCACAATGTCGGGCTCTGGACTGATAATGGGAATTTTTCGATAGAAAAATTACACTGCTTCCGACCTAGATTCGAATCCAGAATCTCGTGATCGACTGCACTCGTATAGTCACGTGTCTGTCATATTTTCTAATTTTTTTTAACATTTAAATTTAATCTATCTATATTATCACGCCAGACCCCTTGCTGGTTGGCCTTTAAATTTAATCTTTCCATATAATTGATTGAAGATAGATGCGTAGGCGCATGTTAGGTGGCGCCAGTGTAAATTAAGCCACAAATATCGCCTTTGGTCACTAGGCAGCCTCATTTTAATACCTTTGGTCTCTTTGGCCAAATTTTACAGGAGAGTAAAAACACATTTTTTGGGAGCCCTCTTCTATTTAATATCTGCTATATTGCTATTCGCCAAATTAAAATTTAAAAAAGCGAGTATTTTCAAAGCCTTGATTTGTTACATATATTGCTTTTTTAAGACAAGTTTTATAAATATTAATTTTGAAAATAAACATCTATGAATAATTAGAAACTCAATTTCAAAAAGGAGTATGGACTCTTAAAAGTTTGCTTTATTGGCCAAGTTAATCTGGTGTTTTGGTGTATTTAGATAAAGGACATTGTCGAAAATTGCGCCAGAACCAACAAACATTTGACCAATGCCATTATTTATTCAAATAATGGCAAATATGCGTATCTAATAGACAATTTGCAATCTAAAACGAATATTCCAAGGTATTATAAGTACTTACGAGTACATCGGAGTTGCTGACATCTTTACTGAATGACAACACACACAATATAACGTCATATGTATTAATGGCTACTGAATCATAATGTCAAAATCTAATACTTTTTGTGCAATATTGCGATTCCCCTCGATTAATAATAAATGCCTTATGTAACGGACGTAATGTCAGCCAACGCGTCAGCCTGCCAAGGTAAGCCAAAGTCATGCCAAGCCAAGCCACGCCGAAGCGAAGCCATGCCAAAGCCAAGCCACGATAGTCGATTCTCGTAACTGTTAATCGCTGTCACCATGTTGCACATCCCTTGTCGCCCCGCCAAAATGCTACTGCCAAAGAAGTGGGGATGTATCTATATAAGCCTTAGCTAAGTCATTTGTGATATTATTCTAGTACCAATTAAACGGGTAGAACGAAACTCTGCTTCATTTTATTTCTATCCGTTTCACTTACGATAATTTATGAGTGATTTTGTAAGGTTCACCATTATTTTGTAATAATTATCTCGTTATAAAGCATTTTATTTGGTATTTATAAATTATTTGATACATTAAAACTTACTTCCGGTAACCGTTCACCATTTCTAATAAAATAAATTTACCGATACCTATATTTAAATTAATAATAAACATAATTAATATATTAATACATATGTTGCTATATCAATAAATACTTCATGATGACACATAATTAAGATGGTGAAATGACTTTGTGGTTTTGGTAGAAGGGCATAAAAATGAAAGACTGACGGTGGGACGACGATTTGTTTGGTGAACGGTGGACAGGAAAGACGGTGGAAGTTGTTAGTGTGTTTAAAGTGCGTGTATTGTCAATTGTGATATGTGATATAAAGTGTTATATCGAACAAATATAAATAAAAGGAAAAATCAGAACTATGAAGTGTTTTGCTGCTGACCCTGCTGGCTGTCCTACAATTTGAAATCATACAAGTATCATACTAAACCGATTGGCGAACGATATCGCCGAAGTGAAACAACAAAATACACTCATACAGAAATCGTATTCTGAGATTGAAAGATCTATGGAGTTTATAAATAAAAATTATGAGGACATAAAATCGGAGGTCTGTAAATTGCAATTTGAACGACAAAAACAACAAAATTATATTCTTCACTTGGAGTCTCAGTTAAATGACTTGAAACAAAGTTACAGATCTTCCAGTATAGAAATTAGAAATGTCCCGCACTCGGAAAATGAAAGCTCTGAAGACATTATGATGGTGGTCATGAATACATGCAAAGCTCTCCAGATAAAGCTAGATCCCAGTGAAATCAGGGATATCTATCGTTTACCGGGTAAACCCGAGTCAAATAGGCCTATAATTACAGAATTTATGACTGTTCCGAAGAAAAATATGGTCCTAAGGAGTGTTAAAAATTACAATAAAAACCGCTCTGTGTCCGACAAACTAAACACGGCGACAATTGGTCTACAAGGTAACCGCTCACCTATATACGTCGCGGAATACTTGCCTCAAACATTGCGTAAACTTTTTCACCAAGCAAGGGCTTTTGCGAAATCACATAATTATAAACATTGCTGGTCTACGAATGGGCGAATTTTTCTACGCAGGACTGATGGAGATAAACACATCCAGATCAAATCAAGTGAATGTTTTTCCGCGCTGCTCCAAAAGAATTGAACGATCCTTGTTTTTGTTTTCATTTAATATTTTTCAAACTCTTTCGTCATCAAAATTATTACATTACAATTTACTTTGCATGTTTATAAGTTATTTTTTGTCTCTCTATATTAAATTACATGGAATGTCACTATATATTAATCATATTTTTAGTTACGTTTTTCTTACACAAATGTCTAAAATCAGATATTACAGCAACATGCATGTTTTAATATATAATCTAACCTATCAATTGTCATACTCTGGGTGCCTTATACAATACACTCAGCTACTTTCCCACATTACAGACACACACAATAACTCTCTACATCTTACAGATTTACACATTCATTACACAATTTTAGTGAAAACTGGGTATAATATACTAATTTTAATCTATAAATCTCTCATTCACATATTACATTTTCTATGTGTACTGAAATTACTCCCTATTCCTTGTCACCATTGCTGGATTCAATTTTCTCCTGGTACCTTACACTTACTACCAATTAACTTTTTCCGTAGTTGCGTATTTGTGTTCTCTTGTTTCGTTTTCATTTACAAATGGCTAACTTAGTGGATATACAAAACGATATTGACTCGCTCAGTGTCTCCAAATCATTCAAATGCAAACCACAAAATTGTTTGCAATACATTCCTAATCCCTCTGGAGAATTGAAAATTATTCATCTTAACATACGTAGTATCTGTAAGAATTTTGATGAAGTTCCCGTTCTTATGCATCAAATTGGCTTCCAATGTGACATTTTAGTATTAACCGAATGCTGGTTAAGCAAAATTTCTCTTATGCCAGTGCTTGAGGGCTTTATATCCTTCTACACAAAAAATACTAAAAACCAAAACGATGGTTGTGCAATTTATATTAAAACAACTGTTAAATGCAACGTTTCTGAGCCTCACTTCGAAGGTGCCAATTCATTAATCTGCCATATCGGTAATGAGATCACACTCATTATTCTTTACCGTTCGCCTTTTTATAAAGACATCCACACTTTCATTGATAGCTTAAACAATGTTCTTTCAGCATCGACTAACACGGTCATCTTAATGGGAGATATTAACATTGACATCAAGAATGGCAACCTAGACAGTCGTTCTGATGAATACTTAAACTGTGCGGCTTCACACGGGCTCCTCCCAGCTCATCTATTTCCCACTGTTATTAACAACTGTCTAGATCATATTCTATTAAAAACTAACTTGCCAGCTACAACCCTTGTCATTGAGACCGCGATCACCGATCACTTACCCTTGTTACTTTTTCTTGAATCCTATAACCCAAAATCGGGCGTGGTGAGTACGAAATACAAAATCGACCATAGTTCTGTCATAAATTCTATAGAATGTACTGACTGGTCCCCCATAGAAACAATTACTGACCCCAATGAGGCCGTTAATACATTAGTGAATAACCTTTTCTCTATCATTGATCAGAATACGCTAATTTGCACTGTACCTAGAAAACTAAGAATCTTGAAACCCTGGATTACCCCTGGCCTTCTGCGCTGCATACGCCACCGTGATCGTATGCACGCAAAATTAAAAAACACCAGAAACAATGATATACTTAAAATTAGTTATACCCGCTATCGTAACTACTGCAATTCTCTGCTTCGTAAGCTCAAGGGTGCGTATGAGAAACAGGAATTTGCTAAAGCAAAGAATAACATTAAAGCCACTTGGGACGTTATTAAAAAAGTCTCCGATATGCATACCCAACCTCAGTTATCTTCCGATCTTCTAAGCCTACACAGCTCCCCAGTCTCTTCCCTCAATTTTATAAATAGGTACTTTGCGACTATCGGTGAAAACCTTGCCGCTAATATTTCACCATTTACTCACCCTACTAGAACCTTCCACACTAGTCACTCTAGCTCTATGGTGATCATGGAAGCTACTGAGTATGAAGTCGACTCAATAATCTTGGGTTTAAAGTCGAATTGTTCTGTTGGTTGGGACGGTATACCGGCTTCTATAATTAAGGCCTCGCGTCATGTTTAAACTCCAATCATTACACGTATCTGTAATCTATGTATCTCTATTGGGGTTTTTCCCAAAGCGTTTAAAAAGGCTATAGTTCATCCAATTTTTAAGGCTGGTTCCAAAGCAGATGTCAGTAACTATAGGCCTATCTCTGTCCTTTCTACATTGTCAAAGATCTTAGAGCGTCTATTAAGTAAAAGTCTTATAAGCTACCTTGATAGACACAAGCATATCGCCGACAACCAATTTGGCTTCCGACCTGGGGTTAGCACCGAAAATGCTACACTGGCCTTGACTGATCATGTGGTTAAGACACTGGATGCAAAGCATAAATGCCTTGGAATCTTCCTTGATCTAAGTTAGGCTTTCGATACCGTCTCTGCCCCAATTTTACTTACTAAGATGGAGCACATAGGCATTCGAGGCATACCCTTAAAAATGTTTGCAGACTATCTTCAAGACCGTTCCCAGATGGTAAAGATTGGCAATCATATCAGTGATGAAATACCTATCTCCTACGGTGTTCCTCAAGGTAGCATACTAGGTCCAACGCTATTCCTACTCTATATTAACGACCTCTGTAGTCTCTCCATAGATAATTGTAAAATCTTTACCTACGCAGATGACACCGCACTACTAATTGATGGACCCGATTGGCGTCAAACCTATAATAACGCAGAAGTTGCATTATCTGGTGTCATGAAGTGGTTAGCCTACAGTGTTGGGCACTAATTGTTTAATTGTTCAATTGTAGGACCAAACAATTGAAATTTCAATCGCAGAAAAAATCAATTGCAATTGACGATTGAAAAATTAATTGTTAATTGTAGGGTTCACAATTAACAATTGATCAATGGTAATTGTAAAACGTTGCAATTACCATTGATCAATTGTTAATCGTTTTTTGCATGTTTACGATTAAACAATTAACAATTAAACACACGACAATATATTTTAAACACATCCAAGATGGCGGACGTGACTTTTGAAGTAAAATTGGTGTCATTTTTGGGGTTTCAGGGAATACTGATTGCAAATATGGCATGAATTTTTGGATCTAAGTAAAATACGACGATAAGACTTTTGAAGTAAAATCAATATAGGAGTCACATTTGGGATATTAGGGGATGCTGATTACGAATATGACGTTAATTTCTGGATCTAAGATGGTGGACGTGACTTTTGTAACAAAATTAATATGCATGTCACTTTTATGGTTTTGAAAGAAGTTGATAACGAATATTATGTTAATTTTAAAATCCAAGATGGCAGATGCGACTTTTTATGAAAATCAATATGGGTATTGATTTCGGGGTTTTATGAGATGCTGATTACGAATATGGCGTTAGTTTCTGGATCCAAAATGGCGGACGCGACTTTTTATGAAAATCGATATGGGTATCGATTTCAAGGTTTAGGTAATGTTGATAACAAATATAACGTTAATTTTAAAACCCAAGATGGCGGACGCGACTTTTTATGAAAAGCGATATGGGTAACAATTTCAGGGTATTAGGGGATGCTGATTACGAATATGGCGTTAGTTTCTAGGTCCAAGATGGCGGACATGACTTTTGAAGTAATATCAATATAGGTGTCACTTTTAGGGTTTTAAGGAATGCAGAGTAAAAATATAACGTTAATTTAAAGATCCAAGATGGCGGACGCGACTATTGAAGTAAAATCGATGTGGGTTTTATTTTTGGGGTTTTAGGGATGCTGATAACAAATATAACGTTAATTTTGAAATCAAGATGGTGGGCGCAACTTTTTATTAAAATCAATATGGGTATAGATTTCGGGATTTCAGGCGATGCTTATTACGAATATGGCGTTAGTTTCTGGAAACAAGATGGCGGACGCGACTTTTGATGTAAAATCAATATGGGTGCCACTTTTAGGGTTTTAAGGAATGCTGAGTACAAATATAACGTTAATTTAAAAATCCAAGATAGCGGACGCGACATTTGATGTAAAATCAATATGGGTGTCACTTTCTGGGTTTTAGGGGATGCTGATAACGAATATGGCGTTAACTTTTGGAACCAAGATGGCGGACGAGACTTTTGGAGTTAAATCGATATGGGTTTCATTTTTGGGGTTTTAAGGGGTGCTGATAACAAATATAACGTAATTTTGAAATCCAAGATGGCGGGCGCGACTTTTTATGAAAATCGATATGGGTATCGATTTCAGGGTTTTAGGGGGATGCTGATTACGAATATGGCGTTAGTTTCTGGATGCAAGATGGCGGACATGACTTTTGAAGTAAAATCAATATAGGTGTCACTTTTAGGGTTTTAAGGGATGCTGAGTACAAATATAACGTTAATTTAAAGATCCAACATGGCGGACGCGACTTTTGAAGTAAAATCGATATGGGTTTTATTTTCGGGGTTTTAGGGGATGCTGATAACAAATATAACGTTAATTTTGAAATCCAAGATGGCGGGCGCGACTTGTTATGAAAATCGATATGGGTATCGATATCGGGGTTTTAGGGCATGTTGATTACGAATATGGCGTTAGTTTCTGGATCCAAGATGGCGGTCGTGACCTTTTTTGTAAAATTCGATATGAGTTTCATTTTTAGGGTTTTAGGAGATTCTGATAACGAATATAACCTTAATATTGGAATCCAAGATGGCCAATGCGACTTTTGAAGTAAAACTAGTATGGGTGTTATTTTTGGGGTTTGGGGGAAGCTGATAAAGAATATAGCGTTAATTTTGAAATCCAAGATGGCGGATATGACTTTTGAAGTAACATCAATGTGGGTATCATTTCGGGGGTTATGTCCAAGAGCGTGCTCGTTGCGACCCCTGCCAGCCATCTAGGCTGGGTCGTTTCCTCGAGGCGACGCGTGTATTCTAGGGTACCACTGAGCGGTCGTGCCAGCAAGGGGGTGGGTATCTGGCTGTCCCATCGCCTGGCTTCTGGAGTGAGACTATGGCCTGTACGATGCAAGATTCTCTCAGTCCGTTTAAATCCTAAGTCTCACTAGAGTATTTTTGGATGCAGCATACGCTTCCGTAAGCTTGTCAACACACCAGGAGCTTGAAAAGTTTTAGGATAATGTCAGGGAACTTTTGAATCTGACTGATGCAAATGAAAAGGTGATTTTGTGCGACGACCTGAATAAATGGGTGGGAACCAGTTGGCAATCTTACGACGTTGCTCTAGGTCCTTATGGTGATAAGAGAGTAAATGATGCGGGTAAGCTCATTGTAGATGCATGTTTGGAAAGAGGCCTTCTTGTGTCAAATACGATATTCCAACATAAAGCGATTTATATTACGTGGAGAAGGAATGAACAGAAAAGCATGATAGATTTGATCCTAGTAGATAACCGTCTCCAGAGCAAACTTTAAGATATCTGTGCATATAGAGGTCCCACTCTTGAATTGGAACACGATCTCATAGTTACGTGGTTTGTTTAGAAGAAGAGGCACTGGCGAGAGCATATACCCTTCGGAGGCCATAAAAGAATTATAATTGAAAAGTTGCAAGAGTGAGAAGAATGTATGAAGATCTGTTCATAAAGACTCTGGTTCGGGAGAAGCTTTTAACAGCAGGTACTTCGGACTCGAATATAAATGAATGCTGAAATAGCCTGAAAGAGAGTTTGTTAGAATCCGCAAAAGAAGTATGTCGTTGTTCAAACAAGCAAAGCACAGCGGAAGGTGGGACGGAGAGTTACAAAGCTTCGTAGAAAGTAAGAAGAAGGCGTGACAGGACTGTGTTTCTTCTTTGAATGTAAATGACAGTATGACAGAGCTGAAGAAATAAATATACGGCAATGCAAGAGTGCCACCAAAACTTTAGTGAAAGAAATGTTTGAAAGAACTAGTGCGATTGGAGAAGAAAGGCTCGAGGTGATTCGTCAGGCTTAAGCCAAAAGGCGTAGCAAGCCATGCATTAAGGAGTGCTTGTCCTAACGCTGTTATATGGCAGTGAGGGGTGGTTATGTAAGAAGAAGAATGAAAGCAGGATAAATGCGGTCGAAATGCGAGCACTGCGGAAGATGTGCCGTGATTGACCGTATTCGCAATAGCATAGTAAGAAAGCTTGTAGGTATGAATGTTAGTATTGGTGTAAAGATGCGAAAGGGTATGCTTCGTTGGTTCGGGCATAAAGAATGTCGGAAGAAAGAATGACAAAACAGATATCAAATGCGAAAATGGAAGGATGTAGGTACCGGGAAATATCTAGACCATCTTACCCAGTTTGATTGGTTATGACGAGTACTATAGATCCTAAGAGTTCCGTTGGCCACCTTCCTGATCCATCATCAGGACGTGGCCGCCATCTGAGTTTAAAGTACTGGTCAAGACAAATATAACGATCTAAAACACGACGGAGTTTCTAAATCTCGAACTGACCAAGACATGTTGGTCTAGTTTTTTCGACCCGCAAAGTCAATTTGTTTTCTTATCACAAATTCAATTTGTCATTAGAATTCAAGATAAACAATAGCAAACAAGGAGCAACAATAGTGTTAAATAAATATACAACGAGAAATATTAAAAATAAATTTTTATTCAATAATAAATCAATGTTCCGATTTAATTATGTGTCTAATGACACATAATTAAAATGTTTTCTGTATATTCTTTGAATAGGTTAAGTTGCACTTCAACACGACTCTCTTTTCAAACATTTGATCTGATAATCTATGACTTTTTAGTGAATTGGTCATAGTAGCAAAAGAAAACAATCTTTTAACTGCTGCGGAAGCTGGTAATGGCGTATTAAATTTTATAAAGACTCTTTTTATTTCTGGGTATTTGTTCAGCAGACTTAGTTCTTCACTTTCTTCAGCAAAAAAGTGTAGCATTAATAGCTCAGCCTTTGTTATAGGCATGTTACTACCGGCAGCCGCTGTAGGTGACACATGAATATTACTATCTGAGTCAGAATCAGATTCAAAAAAATTTTCAATACGACTTTTAGTTGCTATAATTTGTTGAGGCTCTTCATTGAGTTCTTTTGAAATAAGGGTTTTAAAAAGATTCTGTACCTTAGTTTGGTCTTGATTATCTAAGCGAGAAAGCCACTTATTTTTAAAACGGGGATAAGATACAGCAGCTGTTGCTGCATGTTCTGCCTCAGCAGTGTTAAAGTTAAAAAACTGTTTAAATTTCGTTTCAACGCTTATTCTGTACGCCTTGATTAAAGGTGCACAGTACATCAAATTGCCTCTCCTTTCAATTTTTTGTATTTTTCTTATCAATGCGAACAGACTTGGCAATGAAATGCCATAATAGGCATTGGTTTCACTTTGCATAATATCTAGTGCTTCTGCTACTGGTGCAGCACATGTCAAATATTCTTTCAAGTAATCAAATTCAACATCTTTTATGGGATTACTAATATTTAAAGCTCTATGAACCTGAATTTTTTTTTCTTGAATTGATAATTATTGTTGATCATATAGGCTATTCCATCTGGTTTCACCCGGTCGACTTAATGTGTGTTGTAATATATCTTGTATAATTTCAGCCGTTTTTGGACGACCAGCTGCATTCCATAAAGAGTTGCAATTTTTTTAATGTGGTGGTATGTAGATGAGATAATGGAGTACCTATGTCATTTAAAACTTTATTGGCATCAACGGTAGCACATAAGCTTAATGTATGCGCACAGCATCTTAGATGGGCAGGCAAAAAAAAAACTTCGGATTCTTCTTCGTCCAGACTTGAGTCAGATTCCACATCCATTTCTTCAAACAAAGAATCTTCCGGCTGACTGGTTTTGTCACAACTGATGTTTGTAAGTTCCACGCCAAAAGCGCGAAATGCTTTTACGAAATTACTGCCGTTGTCAGTAATGGTTGCGACTACCTTATTACCGTTTAAGCCAAATTCTGTATAAATTTCTTTAATTAAATTAGTAATACGATCGTAACTATGAATGCCTTTGAACCGCTGACATGCTAATGCTACTGAAACACGTTTCAAATCTTTTGTGATCCAATGTGCAGTCATACCTAAGAAGCTTCT
Source organism: Phalera bucephala (assembly GCA_905147815.2). Classification (NCBI taxonomy): domain Eukaryota; kingdom Metazoa; phylum Arthropoda; class Insecta; order Lepidoptera; family Notodontidae; genus Phalera; species Phalera bucephala. Next base: position 7,137,065 of record LR990637.1, on the reverse strand, counting down.
CTTCTTTCCCGACCAGATATCAGTTGTAGTGCACACGAAATCAACAGCCTTTAGTTCAGATTTTATGGCAGACATTTTTTCTTCATAATATGTATTTATATGGCGACTCAAACTTCGACGGCTTACAACTTTCAAATTCTTATCGGATATCTTCAAGTTGCTAAATATGGGTTTTCAATAGCCCTCAATGGGATCATAGAATCAATAAAGAAGTTTATTATATTTTGTGCAAATTTTTCTTGTGTATATGACTGGACCTCTTCAACTTTTCTTAAGCCCCTAGTCGGTATTTTTTTTGGAATGTTTGCACCTTTTTTATCATTTTCCTTTGTTTTTATGTATCTTTTATATTCATTTACACAATTTGTCCATGTTTCCGTTTGAGGTGACTCAGAAAATTGGATATACAGTTGTCGAATCGTCTAGTTTTAGTAGTGACAGGCGAGCATTTAGTACACAGAGCTGTAATTATATGTGCTGTTGATTCTTCTGGTAAATATTTGAAAAATGTACCGTCAAGTAGTGCAAGACGCGGGGGTGAAGATATCGACGTGATTGAGCTCGGCCCTGAAGACTGCCCATCTCGATCTAACTGTTCATTGATGTCCGTATCTAACGTGTTAACTGACATATAACTATATTCCTCTTCATCCATAATGACTATAATGTCCAAAAAGTGTGGAAATATTCGTTGAAATATGCGAATATACTTAATAGAAATGAATTTAAGTTCCTACAATATTCCTGTGTGCGCACGATTCAGACTCACACTCTCTATGTTTGTGGAAATTAGTTTAGTTTAAACAACTGCTACTAAAAGTACACACACAAAAGTACTCTGAAGTGAGATCATGTCGAAATATACGCGATACTTTGCGCTCCGCAAAAAAATTATGACAATATTTTCGTCCTAAATCCTCAGGCCGAATGAACAGAGACACGCGGGATCTCAGTGCGCGGGGTATGTGGTGTGCCCTACCACAGTGTAATATAATACAGTAAAACATCTTAGTACTTATGGTCCGAATTAAACTCACGCACACAGACGCGCGCTCTACACGTCTTCTCGATACTTTTGTTGATATTTAGTAACTCATGTGGTTTTTAACAAATATACTTATATACAATTTCCAAGTAATCTATCATACACTCTCAATAACAATGAGATTCGAGAATACTTATATATAATGAGAATACTTATTCGTAAAATGAATTTTTGAAAGACGGACGATTAAGCGCAGTGGTTAAGAGCTTAAGCCGCTCCGCCCACTGTGTCTAATAGTTGCGGGTTCGATTCCCGCACGGGACAAACCTTTGTGTGATCCACAATTATTTGTTCCGGTCTGGGTATTTGTGTGTGTGAATTTTCATGTTTGTAAACGCACCCACGACACAGGAATAAATACTAAAGTGGGGCATCGTTTTTAAAAAAAAATTGCAATAAAGGTAAATAATATTTAAGCATAAACATTAAAATCATAAACGTTTTCATTATGCTGTTATGACACAGTCCCTATGGTAAATTGTATTACGCTGCACTCATACGAAAAATTACAGGTTTATAACCACTGCAGTAGATAAGTTTTAATAAATGAAAAAAAAAGTGCTAACCTTAACAACGTTCTGACGGGGAGTGTTGGTTTATTATACCACTAAAACGGCTTAGATGAGTTACTGGAGAGATAGATACTGTGGCATTACCGACCGACTCTAGCTACCTACGCACGTACCCTTTGTCGGCTCGTGCCGGTGCCGAAAGGCGACGAGTCACTAGGGTTGCTACCTGTAGTTTATTATAAAGTACGTATCGTACGTTATTTAAGGTAAGTATACCTTGTACTTTATGAGAACTGTAAAGTATGCGAAAATACTTTATTTCGAATAGTCAACCTTTTAAGATTTATTTTAAATAAATCATTAAAAAGAAAAAAAATGATCGCAATTAAAAGTAAAGTAGATGATGTCTGGTGTTAAAATCTGAATTTATGGTACTAGATTTAAGAAAAAAAACATTATTACATCTAACTTCTCTAACTTAAAGAAAATAGTAAAAACTATCAGCACTTCTTAATTCTTACTAATCTATTCAAGTTAATTATAGACTGTCAACATGCTGTGAAGGTGTTTAGCAATGATAACAGTGACTGAAAAGTTCTAAAAGTAATAATAAATATGTTTTTAAACAAAATAATAAAGTGAAATAAATAATACTTTATTTTGATACAATGTACATTTTTTGCCTACCTTTAAAAACCAATGTACTTAATTTGCTCAAATAAAAGGTGGCAACCCTACTAGTGACGCACGCGCACTTGTCGGCTCGTGACACTGCCGTAAGACGACAAGTGCGCGCGCGCTTCTTTAAAGTTTAGGTACCTTTTTATAAACAAACATTTGGTTACCACGGGAGGTTGGCAGAGAGGTGCAGTGTATTGGCCGAATTTCGAATGATTTATGGAACTGGAACTTGTAAAATATTCCATTTTTATATGGACAAAATAGAATACTTAATTTTTACAAGCTTTTATTTGCTCCCTGCCTTACTACTGCTTACTGCCTCGTTGGTCTGGTGGCAAAGCGCATCGCTATGTGATCACGAGGTCCTGGGTTCAAATCCGTGGTCGGACAAATGTAGTTTTTCTAACGAAAAATTCCCAGTAGCAGTCCGGAGTCTGGAGTTGTGCCCGGTATATGGCAATAGGCTCCCCCCTATTACATGGGACCTAACATCGTCGGCGAAACGTGGGTGTACTCAGTATACCTCTGCCACCCCCTCTGGGGAATATAGGCGTGACGGTGTTACGGTGTTACTTTTATTTAACTTGCACTGTTCGTATGTCTGTCTGTCTTTCCTTCATTCATAAGAAGTCGCGACGCCATCTTTGATCCAAAAATAAAAGCCATTTTAGTTATCAGCATCTCCTAAAATCTCATAGATAATGATGACTTCTTTTGTCTTGAGTCTTTTTAGAAGGCAAACATTCACTCAAGCTTCGTACTCCCGATTCAAGCCTTACAACACCAGACAGAAGTTTACATTGTACACTCCCACATTGGGCCAACATTAGATGTGCTTTTTTTGATGATTAATTGTTAATTGTTTAATCGTAAATGTGCATAAAACGATTAACAATTGATCAATTGTAATTGCGTTGTTTTGCAATTACAATTGATCAATTGTTAATTGCAAAACATTGCAATTACAATTGATCAATTGTTAATTGCATAACACTGCAATTACAGTTGATCAATTGTTAATTGTCAATTGTTCAATCAATTGATTTTTGCCCAACACTGTTAGCCTATAATCTTCTCACCCTGAATCCTAATAAAACTGTCCATGTTCCTTTTAGCATTAGATCCAATCTTTGCCCACCTCATTCCTACGTCTTAAAGGGCCATTCATGTACGTCATCTGCTAAATGTACCTGCCCAATAATTGAAAGAACAACTAGTGTCAAATACCTAGGGGTTAACATTGATCAGCACTTAAATTGGCATAAACATATTGACTCGCTAGTGGTTCGATTACGTAAAATTACCTACATATTCAAAAAATTACGTAAAGTAGCTGATCGCAAAACCTTAGATCTGGTTTACTGCTCTCTTTGCCAATCCTTATTGTCCTATTGCATTGCTGTCTGGGGCGGCGCGTCCAAAAGCGAATTCCTTAGACTAGAACGTGCTCAACGGGCGGTCCTGAAGGTAATGTCTTCGAAACCAATTAGGTACCCTACAGTTCAACTCTACTCGGAGTCCACTTTCTTGACAGTAAGACAACTCTACATTCTATTAACTACTCTTCGCAAACATTCCACACGCCCTGTAGTCCAGCCTTCAGGCAGAATCAAATACAGGGTATTTCCCCTGAAGTCGCATCGTACAGCTTTCGCTAGGCGCCAGTATCCTATTTCCAGTCCACATCTATATAATACCCTAAATAAACATTTAAACATATTTAATGTCACAAACAAATTCAAACTTAAATTAAAATTAACAACTTATCTTAAATCACTCACTTATGACGAGACTGAGGATCTAGTTTCATGTACTTTAGGCGCCTAGTGATCGCATAAAACGGTGTGGCTATCAAACACTTTCACTTACCCCCCCCCCCCCCCCCATACAACATACACTAAATAAACACATACTCTACACACATAACACATTCCCTACATATAATTACACGACTCACAGCCACTCACACCTCACTCTACAAATTACACATAATACTCTCACTCCTCTTTTACTGCTCACTCAAACTTGCATATTTTCCCCACGATACCATATGTAATATAGGCCTCCAAAGTATATATTTTAGATTGTTATATATATATATATATATATAACCTAACACACCTAATACATTTTTAATTTTTTTTTCTCTCTTTAATTGTCTATTTCAGCTCCAGGCTCTAAAGTGACATTGCAACGGTTGTTTCACTGACTCCTAAGATACAGGTTTATACACCTAGTTTAGGAGACAGGGTTCCAATTTCCTATGCTTATAGCCTACTGGTTTTTTTTAATTTATTGTGTACATTTTACTGTAAACATTAGGTTTAACTTTTTTTTGGGTCAATAAATTATTATTATTATTATATATGTATCTCGCTGAGATTCACGGGCTTTACCCGGACCTTTGAAAGGCTTGCATGGGGACATGGGTCCAACACGTAGAGGCCCTTTGCGAGAAGTTAATGTTATGTAAGCCACCTGCTGAGATCACTTGCTGAAAATGAAGAAACATAACCAGCGAACTGACCCCGGCAGGTGCAAGGACTATTGTAAATTATGGAAAGAAACAAGGACTATGTAAATGAGGTTTGATGGACAAAAACTGGACTATTTCAAAGGGGACGGACACCGGCCATAATTAGTGATACCTAATTACCCGTGGCCGGCGGTGACTCGCCGCTTACTAGATGGGCCCTCAAACGGTCGTCCTAGGACAACTGAGGGCAACACCGGTGTGAGCGGCTCAGGGGTGTAGAGAGGTGTGCTGCGCTTTCTCCGAAGTTACTCGCGGCGTTATGCCCTTTAACACTTCCACCCCTGGAGTACATCGACGTAAGAACGCATTATCTTCCTACGTCGATATAGCTCTCACGGCTCCTCTCTGGACGGCCAATTAAGGCTAGCCAGAGCCGAGAGTCCTGCAGGCACCCTTCGGTTTCCACTCGACCGACGAAGACACGCCGAGTTAGGGGCCCTGTTCGACTCTCTGAAGCACTCGGGTCCGTGGTGTCGTTACTCACCAACAGCTCGCCACAAGCTGCCCTGCGGGCTTATTATTATTATTATTATTCTTTCACTGCTGTTGGTTCTGGGGCAAATCATGTATGGACGTTAAACAATGCCCTTTACCGTTAAATTCTTCCTTGTACCGATCATAGATGTAGTATTAGGAAACAGCTTGAACGATATTAACGATTTTTTTGTACTTATGGGGTCACTTGGATAGTTCTTAGCTACAGTTGGAACCGGTAGGTGGAGTCTTTGTCGATCGGGTGGCCCGATAATAATAAAACAAACAGACAAGAAATTATACGAGTAGTTTATTTTTAATATACATTAGAAAGAATAAAAAAATAATGAATTACAAAAATACAATCTTCATGCGTTTGACTGAAATCTGAAACAAAACAAATATTATACACAGTTATAATGCGACAAGGATCTTTTAGCCCGTGGACATGGACAGGTTGATATGAAATGAGTGTTACCATTTAGCAAAATGTTCCTGTTTCTAGAGAGATATTTTAACAGGTGGGTATACGACAAGAATCTTTTGGCCAGTGGACACGGACAGGTTAATATGAAATGAATAACACCGTCACGCCTATATTCCCCAGAGGGGGTGGCAGAGGTGTACTGATTACACCCACGTTTCGCCGACGATGTTAGGTCCCATGTAATAGCGGGCGAGCCTATTGCCATATATCGGGCACAATTCCAGACTCCAGACTCATACTGGGAATATTTCGTTAGAAAAACTACATTTGTCCGACCTAGGATTTGAACCCAGGACCTCGTGATCACAAAGCGATACGCTTTGCCACCAGACCAACAAGGCAAATGAATGTTATCATTTAGCAAAATTTTCCTGTTTCTAGTCAGATATTTCAACAGGTGCGTCCCCAGAAAGAACTTAGGTAAATTTCATAGCAAACGGCATTCTGCGACTGTCAGGAAGTGACATTTTAGTTGATGACAGCGTTAGTACGGAATTTCACCGCATCGAAAGATCCTTGTACTCCGCCTTGTTGGTTGAAATGCGCATAAATCGGCTGGCGATAGCAGGGTCGTGGGTTTAAATATAGGTCGGATAAAGGATATTTCAATAAAATAATCTTCCATACATTAGTTCCCCGACTTCCACGACATTATTATATCGAAATGTATACTTATGACTATATTAATGACATTTTATTCATTCATTTAAATATATACTAATTTTATTTAATACATGATTTCTTGACTCTTTTCGACTTTTATGATCATGTAAATATTACTAGTGAGTGATTGACACGTATGTTTGAATCTGAATTATTGATTGAAAAGCTAATGTATTTTTTTAGACCGTCACACCTATATTCCCCAAGCGGGGGTGCAGAGGTGTACGTTTCGCCGACGATGTTGGGTCCCATGTAATAGGGGGCGAACCTATTGCCATATACCGGGCACAATTCCAGACTCCGGACTCGTACTGGGAAGTTTTTCGTTAGAAAAACTACACACACCTAGGATTTTAACCCAGGACCTCGTGATCACAAAGCGATGCGCTTTGCCACTAGACCAACGAGGCGGTCAGCTAATGTACTCTTATTATTTATTACATATTGCATGCCAATTATTTGGCGAAACATGAACTATAATTAAGTTTGTAATATCTATGTAACCATGTTTCAAGCAATAAATGATTTCTGATTCTGAAAAGAAACGCCACAAACGGTCACCCATCTCAGGCCGACCGAGTCGAACGCTGCCTAACCTTGGCGATCGGTAAGAACACCGCGGTCTCCTAGCGCTACGAGCGCCTCAAATAAGCATTACACAAAAGATCACGTCAGTCTCTGTAACCGTCAAGCGTGTATCAGACGAACTATGAGAGTGGAGGAAGCCAGAGAAGTATGTAAGGAAAGACCCTGTTGGATTACTCTGTACTCTGTCTACTCCGCAAGGGATCTGGCGTGATGATATAGATAGATACACACAAAAGATTTTTTTCTTATTTAACACACTGAGAATAAATATAATCCAGAAGCCGCGTCCAGTCGTAATTGCAGGCCGCGCGGTGAAGCCAAAAATTCCACAAACGTCCCGCACTCACCGCACTTTCCACCCGCGTAATGTGGCAGCCCGGAAAGATTACCCCTTTTTGGGGTAAATGTTGATGCCATTAGAGAACAAGATAATAAAATCATTGTTACGGTAACGTGTATTTTAATGCATATTAAATTCAAGAAATTGATATACAAGCTGTAACATAATAAACGCAAGACCTGAAAGTAGTTTGTTCTAAATCGGTAACTGAATCGATTCCAACAATTTTCAAAGTATTTTAATTGTTTTTTTAAATTTGCAAAAAATGCTTTTACTCCTACAGTGCACTAAAAAAATTAAATTTATTCTTGATTCATAACAAGATGAAAATTCCAAACGCATTCCTAAATCGTATTTCTTAAAACGCACACATACACGTACAAGTTTCATTGTTAATTGGGGTATAAAAGTGCTGTAAAAAAGGGTAAAAACCTTTAAATTTGAAAATTTGGTTTTCGTTTTGCCTTTATGAAGCAATTCTCTAATCGGGGTGACTCAGGTCTTGCGTTTATTATGTTACACCTTGTACTTGAACTATTAAAGTTTATAGTAATTTAATGTAGGCACAATATATTGTTATCATCTTAAAAGGTCACCGATATAGCCCTTAAGATTAGCAAGTTGATGTGGCAATGGGCGGGCGTTGGGGCAAAAAGATTCTAGAGTGGAGACCACGTATTGGCAAGCGCAGCGTGGGACGACCGCCTGCCAGATGGACCGACGATCTTGTGAAAAGCGCAGGAAGTCGTTGGATGCAGGTGGTATCGGACCGGTTACGCTGGAAAGCGATTGGGCAGGCCTATGTTCAGCAGCGGACAAGTATAGGCCGAGATGATAATGATGCTCATCTTAAATAAATATTAAAAAAAATAAGTGTTAAATGGTATGAATATAGTAGTTAACTATATTCATACCATTTAACACTAGAACTAATAAAGTCCTCAGCAAATAAAAGTAAGGAAAAATAACATTATTATACTTGCAACACTGACAAAATGGACGCGTCTTTTACTATGACAATCACAGACGGAAGAATTAATTCAATATTAAAAAAAAATTGTGCGTCTCGGGACGCCCGACAGAAGTGACAACTTAAACTAGCGCTGTGGGTTAGAGTGAGAGAGGAAGAGCCTGCCTACCGCTGCTGTATGCGTGAGAGAAAGGGAAGAGCGCTGTGGGTTAGAGGGAGAGAGCAAGTGCATGCCTACCGCTGCCGTATGCGTGAGAGAAAGGGAAGAGCGCTGTGGGTTAGAGTGAGAGAGGAAGAGCATGCCTACCGCTGCCGTATGCGTGAGAGAAAGGGAAGCCAGACAGACTAGCGCCGTAACGCGTTACGTTACGAGGCGGTTTGCCCTCCCATAAGAAGTTATCACTTCACTGATACGGCACCTGAATGCGCTAGTTAGGTATAAAATATGATCCTATCATGTTTCTTTTTGATCTCAACAACATTTTTACAAGCAGGAACGACACAAGACGGCATAATATAAATTAATTTGAGACGCGCAGAACATTTTATTGAACAATTACTACCTACTTCGCAGGTAGTAATTTTTGCTTCAATTTGATACGCGCCCGCGGCTTCTGGATTATTTTTATTTTAAGTTACCACATTATCGTTCGCAAACTTAGTGGAACGGGCCAATAGAAATACTTGTAAAAGGAGAATATACCTTCAGCCCCTACTGATTGGGGCGCATTCTTGTTCCAGCCACTGGTAGTCTTCTATCAAGCCTCTCTGCTTCAGTATTGGACCCAGTGTTTCTAGGACACGTTTGTGGTATCCATTTATATAGGACAACTGAAAATATGTAAATCGTTAAAAAAATTAGCTTATACCGTCCCACTGCTGGGCAAAGACTCACCTCGAGCCAAGTAACTTTTTCACACAATTGTGTTATAAAACATATGTTTCAGAATTGCTGATTGAGAACCTGTTATTAAAGGACATGGTTCTGCGCCCATACATGATTTGCCCCAGAACCAACAGCAATGAAAAAATACTTGTATGATTTCAAATCACCCATAAATTCTCCTAAGGCATTTATTATTAAACGGACAAGCGCAATATTACACAAAAAGTATTAGATTTTGAGGTTATAATTCAGTAGCCATTAATACATATGAGGTTATATTGTGTGTTGACATTCAGTAAAGATGTCAGCGACTTCGATATGAGTACTTACAATACTTTGAAATATTCGTTTTAGATTGCAAATTGTCCGTTAGATACGGATATTTGCTATTATTTTAATAAAATAGATAAATAATGATGGCATGGGTCAAATGTTTGTTGGTTCTGGGGCAATTTTCGACAGTGTCCTTTCATTTTATTACTTAAGAAAACTCACAGCTATTACATTAAGTACAAAACAATACTTAAAAGGCCTATTAAAAATCTCAATAGTTAAAATAAGCGAAAAAGTGCGAGTAGGACTGGCGCTCTGAGGATGCCGTACAAGTCAGTATAGTCTATCCTACTAATATTATTTAATATCAGCCTATACTGCCCACTGCTGGAAAAAGGCCTTCTCTCACAAATAGGGGTGAGAGAGATTAGGTCATACTCCACCACGCGGACCCAGTGCGAATTGATGGAGGCAGGTTTGTGGCCACCTGCTGTTGGAACTTACCAAGCTGCCTTTAAGGCTTCCAACTCGGCTTAACGACTACCACATTAAGTGGTAGCCGGGACCAACGGCTTAACGTGCCTTCCGAAGCACGGAGACGCTCGAATATGAAAATGCCACAAACGGTCACCCATCTCGGGCCGACCGAGTCGAACGCTGCTTCACCTTGGTAATCGGTTAGAACACCGCGGTCGCACAGCGCTACGAGCGCCTCATAACACTCCTACTAATATTATAAATAGGATAGTTTGCATGTTTGGATGTTTGTTACCCAATCACGCAAAAACGGCTTAAAGGATTCGGGTGAATACTGGAACATAGATAGTTAATTATCTGTATTAACACATAGGATTATCTACCGATTTTTATCCCGGAAAAATGTTAGGTTGCTGTCTAAAGTCAACGCGGACAAAGAACAACGCGGGCAGAAACTAGTTTAATAATCAAAATAATTATTTCTTTATTTCCCTATCAAAATACATACAAATGAGGTTATCGTCGTGCCCAAACTAGGCTACAGACGTAGCCTAGTGATCTTGGGCACCGTGTTTCATATAAATATATTGGGTTGTCATAACAAGTGAGATCATAGAATATTCTTACAACATAAAACAATCAAAGAAGGAAAGAAAGTAAAAAGAAAATTATTAAAATATACAGAAACGTGTTACGTTAATATACAATCTTAGTAACTAACAATCAGTTATTTTATCAAACAGCGCGTGTCTTTGTGAGTGTGTGTGTGTGTGTGTGCGTACATGTGTATGTGTGTGTGTGCGTACATGTGTATGTGTGTGTGTGCGTACATGTGTGTGTGTGGGTGTGCGTACGTGTGGGCGTGCGTGCGTGTGTGTGAGCGTACGTGTGTGCGTGCGTGCGTGAGTGAGTGATTTCATGCGTGCATGCGTGCGAGCTTGCGTGCGCGTGTGTATGAGTTTGCTTGTGCTTGTGCGCACGTGCGAGTGTAGGTAAATGTATAAAGCCCAAGAAATTAATTTATCTACGTATTGTTAAATTAAATTTTCTGTTTTTATTCCAATCAAACTTTCAACCTTTTTCGCTCAACATAAAAACGTCTTTGGAAATAGTGCCGCCTTTATATTACACTTGTTAAATATTGCAATCACAACTTAAAACACCTTCAAATGGTGATGGTTTGTTCATAAGGTTTGAAAGTTTCATTGAAATAAAGTATAGATATTATTGTTTTTTTCATTTTACTCAAGTAAATCATATTTGGAACAATTTTGGAACTGGATCTCTGTACTCTCTGCCTACCCTGTGAACTGTCGTGATGAGATAGATAGATAGACGAACAATTTTCTTATCATTTTCTTTAGTTGTACAGTGAAAACCTTCCTTCTTGTCAAATTTCATGAATATATGTTATCGGGAACTACCCTACAGGTGGGTTTTGATTGGAGAGTTTAAAAGGCCTTATATTATCATTGCACTGTCTTAGAAGCTCTATTTTTTACATCGTAAAGGGTCCGTTAAACTTAGCTTAAATTTCATATTGATACCTCCACCCGTTCCTGTTAAAACGGGTCTTAACTGTCGTCGCCTCTTGCCCTTCTGGCTGGCTAGAGCGTAGTGGTTGCACGCTCGCCTGTAAGTCCGGTGAAGCTGTAAAGGCCTCGCGGCCAACAGCGTACATAATTCACACACACACTGTCAGACAGACAGACGGCCAGCTGGACGCGTACCACAATCGCTACTATAATCTTACTTTACTGTAAGAAAGAGATGTAGATATGCGTAGTTTAAAGTCTCTTTTTTAAGATTAAAATGAGATTGTAGTAGCCACCGTGATCCTAACAGGTTACATTTTTAGCTATTGAGGTGCATACCTAATGAAGTGGGGGTATAAGAAAGGGAAGAGATACCAACCTCAAAATCTGTAAGCATTGTAATATCGATGCATTCCCGTTGGTTCGGCACCAGGGTTAGAGTGTGGAAGCCGAGCACTCCACGACCATCGTAATCTCCTACTAGATTAGCAGCCTGCGAATGAAGTAACCCATGAATCGGTTTCACTTCTAATAGCCCTATATTATAAGTAGTGTCCGACCGAAGGTCGAGTTTAGGCCGAAACCGCAGCCGATAGGCGAAATAGGCCATCGCCGAAACCTTCGGCCGAGGCGGAAGGTTCAATAACCCTAATTGGTTCATGATTGGTTAAATGTTTAAAAAGTTACGTTGACTGTATTAACTTAACGTAAAAATAACCTACATCTGGTTAAAAATAATAACACTGAAATATATTTATTTATAACATTTATTTACTTATAATAATAATAATAATAATAGCCCTGTTAAGAAACTGTCCCACTGTTGGGCACGGGCCTCCTCTCAAACTGAGAGGGTTTAGGCCATAGTCCACCACGCTGGCCCAGTGCGGGTTGGCGAACTTCACACAGCTTTGAGAAGCTCTTAGGCATGCAGGTTTCCTCACGATGTTTTCCTTCACCGTTAAAGCAAGTGATAATTAATTTTTAATACGCACATGCTTTCAGAAAAGACAGAGGTGCGTTGAACCCGAGACCTATGACTTTGCAGTCCAACGGTCTAACCACTAGGCTATCACTGCATAGATATTATAGATTTATTTACTTAAAAGCATTCATTAGTTGTAAATCGTTGCAGATCGTTCTATTTCTGTGCTTGCTGGAAGCCTTCGACTTCGGGCTTAACTTCGGCCTACTTTGGCCGAAGGTGGCTTAAGCCGGAGCTTCGGTCGGACACTAATTATAAGTCTCTTATATATTATCTGAAGGGCAAATCAAGTCTCCATAACCAGCGAGCGTGTATGTGACGAACTATGAAAGTGGAGGAAGCCAGAGAGGCACGTAAGGAAATAACCTGTTGGAACTCTGTACTCTCAGTCTGCGAAGGATCTGGCGTGTTGATACACAAAGATTTTATATAGAGTATCACGGACGGCTTAGGCCAGTGATATTACAAAATAAACACGTGCGCCCCGCAGGTAACTGTTTTCAGTAATATACAGTAGAAACCATGAAGCACGTCGTCTGTCACTGCGACGCTCTGGCTGCGCGGCGAATGGAACTGCTGGGAGTGGCCTATCCAAACCCAGAAGAACTACGGCTCTGTCCCCCTGCTGGAATCTACAACCTAATACAGGGAGTACTGGACACCTCAGGTACGTAAGAGCATTAGGGCAAGGACAGCACAAAAGATCCCATGGGTCGAAGTGCGCCAGAGGTATCCTCGGTCCGGCAAGCCAATATAAGATAAGATAAATATACAGTTTCCGAAAATTTCAATTTTAATATATTTCAATTTAATTTTTTTCTGTAAGAAACGAACCTGTTCTAATTCTGTACACTTTGACTACCCCGCAAGGGATCTGGCGTGATGATATAGATGGACAGAAAAAAATAAACTTTAGTTCCGTTATCCTACTAATATTATAAATGTGAAAGGTTGTACGTTTTTTTTTCTTTTTTAAAAACGTAGCCCCACACTAGGATTTATTCCAGTATCGTGGGTGCGTTTACAAACATGAAAATTCACATACACAAATACCCAGACCGAAACAAATAATTGTGGATCACACAAAGATTTGTCCCGTGCGGGACTCGAACCCGCGACTATTAGACGCAGTGGGCGGAGCGGCTTAAGCTCTTAACCACTGCGCAAAATCGTCGTTAGATTCCCCCCGATGCTTTGTCATCCATTCTTTCCGCTCAGAATACGGGCGACGACGACGTAGTCGTAGATCCTCGCCCATAGCCGGCGGTTGACCGGTGCACTTAGTAGTGCACCCCGTCCCCCCACCGCGACTGTCCTAACCCTCGAGTATGTCGCCCCTCGCCCTTCTGGCTCGAGCGTAGTGGTTGCACGCTCGCCCTTAAGTCCGGTGAAGCTGTAAAGGCCTCGCGGCCAACAGCGTACATCACTCACACACACACACACACACGTCGTTAGATGTTTGTTGCTTAATCACGGCAGAACGTATTTGGATGAAATTTGGCACAAAGATAGAATATTACCTGAATTAATACATAACATACTTTTTATCCCGGAAAAATGTACAGTCGCGAGCAGAAACTAGTGCTAGATAATTTTAACTTAAGAAGATAAAATGATCAAAACCTTAGGATGTTCCGAATTCTTGTCGACTGCAATAATTTCAATCAAATCCTCGTGTCTTATACCAAACTCGCCCACTTTGTAGTACCCAGGTTCTGGAACAAGAAAATATTTAATTCAATGGTAGATTTTATTCAACAGTAATTTTTATTTGATTGTAGTTTTTATTTAATGGTATATTGATAATTTTGTATAATATGATAATCATCGTAAGGTAACCTGCACGCCTAAGTGTTTCTCGAAGGTGTGTGAAGTTCGCCAACCCGCACTGGGCCAGCGTGGTGGACTATGGCCTAAACCCTCTCAGTTTGAGAGGAGGCCCGTGCCCAACGGTGGGAGAGTTTCTTAACAGGGCTAATATTATTTTATATATCCTAATCTATCTTACCATGACCAAATAGACCGAGTCTTACCTGAAGGACAAGTCAAGAGTCTTTGTAACTGGCGAGCGTGTATGAGTCCAACTATGAGAGTGGAGGAAGCCAGAGAGGTATGTAAGAAAAGAACCTGTTGGAACCCTGTACTCTCTGTCTCCGCCGCAAAGGATCTGGCGTGATAATATAAATAGATAGATTATAGTAGTTTTTATTCAATAGTAGTTTTAAGTCAATAATATTTTTATATATTAGTAAAAAAAAAAACGCCGTCACGCCTATATTCCCCAGAGGGGGTGGCAGAGGTGTAGTGAGTACACCCACGTTTCGCCGACGATGTTAGGTCCCATGTAATAGGGGGCGAGCCTATTGCCATATACCGGGCACAATTCCAGACTCCGGACTCGTACTGGGAATTTTTCGTTAGAAAAACTACATTTGTCCGACTGAGGATTTGAACCCAGGACCTCGTGATCACAAAGCGATGCGCTTTGCCACCAGACCAACGAGGCATTTACATTTATTAGTAATTTTACATTAAATGGTAGTTTTATTAAGTAGTAATTTTTACCTGACTCCAAACTCAGCTCTCATGAGGAATAGCGAACATTCCTCATTCCTTCGATTCCCCCCTTCTTTACCCCTCCAACATTCAATCTCTCTCACTTCTCCTACTATATCTTTTTTTATCTTCTATACTCCGCCGTTTTCTTTATCTTAAACTCACCTTGATGGAACTCTTGTTCTCTCTGCCTTCTCCGACGAGGTAGATATGTAGATAAACTCCACTTACCGTTGCTCAGTATCTGTCCGGGTTTGAGTCCTGGGTCATCAGGGTACGGTCTCCAGGACACGCCGCTAGGTCCCTCGTGCACGTTCAGGAAGTGTCCTACGCCGTGGCCTGTGCCGTGGGCATAGTCCAACCCTACTTCCCATAGGGAGTGGCGGGCGAAACTATCTAATACGTTACCCTGAGGATTTCAATTAGTAAAAATAAAAAATAAATAAACACCTATATTTCCCAAGCGGGGGTGGCAGAGGTGTACTGTGTACACTCACTTTTCGCCGGCAATATACGGTTCCATTTAATAGGGGGCGACCCTATTGCCATATACCGGGCACAATTCTAGACTCCGGACTCATAATGGCAAGTTTTCGTTAGAAAAACTTCAT
Source organism: Phalera bucephala (assembly GCA_905147815.2). Classification (NCBI taxonomy): domain Eukaryota; kingdom Metazoa; phylum Arthropoda; class Insecta; order Lepidoptera; family Notodontidae; genus Phalera; species Phalera bucephala. Next base: position 7,121,446 of record LR990637.1, on the reverse strand, counting down.
TTGACGTTTTTATTTGCAAGTGACGGACGATTTATGATATGACACATACATATAGGCTATATAACCATAAAATTACAAAAAGTAAAAACTATTTGCCACAAAAAAAAAAGCATGAGAAAAGATACAAAAAAGGAACCGAACAAAGTAATACACATGTGTATGTCTCACGGCTGAGCCAAATTGGTATCCAGATCAGCTTAATGTCAGGCACAAATGCGAGATGCTGATTTTCATCTGGACCCTATCCGTTCCGATCATACTGGTTGAGGTACAGAACCCTAAAGAAGTATTAAAAAGGCTATCATACCTTAACTCCTTTCGGGAACAATGCAGTTCCAACCATCATCTGTCCTTTGAGAACTCTGGTGAAGGCGTCCTTTTCTTCAGCGGTGGGCGACCTGCCCATGTGTCTGGTACGAGTTATATCCGTAGTACCATCCCTAAAATGTTAGATTGTTCAGCGTATCCGGAAGCGCCATGTATTTTGTGATAAAATTCATACAGAACTCTAATAAATTAAAAAACTTTAATAATAATAATATTAGCTCTGTTAAGAAATTGTCCCACCGTTGGGCACGGGTCTCCTCTCAAACAGAGGGTGTAGGCCATAGTCCACCACGCTGGCTCAGTGCGGGTTGGCGAACTTCACATACCTTCGAGAAACTCTTAGGCATGCAGGTTTCCTCACGATATTTTCCTTCACCGTGAAAGCACATGCCGTGCACTCAGTCCGAAAAATGTATGTATGCCGAAGACCTGGCACTAGCACACCAGGGGAGGACATTTGAGGAGGGAGAAATAACAATATCGCAGGATCTTTGGGAGATGAACGCGTACTATACCAAATGGAGGCTATGCCCTAACCCTTCCAAAACTGAGGTAAGCGCTTTTCATCTCTCAAACAGTTTGGTTCAGAGGAAGCAAAAACGTAACATTCTGTCCTAAATACCTGGGGGTCATCCTTGACCGCTCTCTTACTTTCCACGATCAAAAATTGAAGTCCCGAGCCAATCTCATAGGTCGCCTAGCGGGCACATCTTGGGGCGCTCGTGCTGACGTTCTGCGTACTTCTGAACTAATTACCGGTACACTCCGACCCACGCCCACCTCTTGGTTACCGTTACTTGCAAACATTGCGCCACCAGAGCTCAGAAGAAAAAAGGCAGCAGCCAGTGAGTGGCGGAAGTCATTTCGGACGACCCCCTATGAGATGCCAATCCGAAAGACCCTCAACAACATTCCCCCTCAGAGACTACCTTCTCAGAAACTGATCTGGAGCGAAAACAACATCCAGATACACCCCAACATCCAGTCAGAGTGGAAAAAGCAATGGGCGAGGTCGGTCACTAACAGGGTAATATCGCCATAGCCGACCCCTCGACTGTAGTACAAGGCTTCAAAGAGCAAAGGCTGGTGTGGTCCTCCATTAACCGAATCAGAACCGGAGTCGCAAGGTGCAATTATGACCTTCACAGGTGGGGCATCACTGACTCTGCTTGTTGTGACTGTGGAGACTTAGTACAGACTATCCAGCACATCGTGGACTGACCCACTCGAAAATTTAGCGGCGGATTCGAGGGGCTATACCAGCTGACACCAGAGGCTAAACAGTGGCTCCTCCACTCTGACATTAAGTTCTGATCTAGGTTCGCATTATTAAAAATAACACCGCCATACGATGTTGATGATGACCGTTAAAGCAAGTGATAGTTAATTTTTAATACGCAACATGTTTTCGAACAGACAGAGGTGCGTGCCTGGGTTTGAACCCGAGACCTCTGAATTTGCAGTCCAACGGTCTCAGCACTAGGCTGAAGCTAACGGTGAAGGAAAACATCGTGAGGAAACCTGTATTCCAGAGAGTTTCTCGAAGGTGTGTGCAGTTCGCCAACCCGCACTGGGCCAGCGTGGTGGACTATGGACTAAGCTCTCTCAGTTTGAGAGGAGGCCCGTGCCCAACGGTGAGACAGTTTCTTAACAGGGCTAATATTATTATTATTATATTATATTACTTGTTAATGCGACAAGGATCTTTAGACCCGTGGATGTCATTAACAGGGGGGCGTTGGTTTGAAATTAGCGTTAACATTTGGTAATTTTTTTTTACGTCCAAGGAGATATTTTAACAAGTGGATCGGACGGTTACTAATTAAAAAAGAAATTGCGTAAGTTTCATAGCAAATGGCAACTCTGCGTGTAAGGGAGTGACATTTCACGAGTGAAATTCCCTAATTTCAAAATGGCAGACTTCATATATAGATTGACGATTCACAACAGTCATAGATGGCCTAATACGGTGTGTATGAGGCCATGTATGACTGTCACGCCTATATTCCCCAAGCGGGGGTGGCAGAGGTGTACTGAGTACACCCACGTTTCGCCGACGATGTTAGGTCCCATGTAATAGGGGGCAAGCCTATTGCCATATAACTTTCTCTTATCGTCGCACTAGTGTTGTGTATATTTTCATATTTTTGACGGACGATTTAGCGCAGTAGTTAAGAGCTTAAGCCGCTCCACCCACTGTGACTAATAGTCGCGGGTACGATTCCCGCACGGGAGAAATATTTATATGACCCACAATTATTTGTTTCCGGTCTGGGTATTTGTGTATGTGACTATCACTTGCTTTAACGGTGAAGGAAAACATCGTGAGGAAACCTGCATGCCTGAGAGTTTCTCGAAGGTGTGTGAAGTTCGCCAACCCGCACTGGGCCAGCGTGGTGGAGTATGGCCTAAGTGCCCACCGGTGGGAAAGTTTCTTAACAAGGCTAATATTATTATATATTATATGGCTGGCGCTGTACCCACATACCTGTACTGTCCTCCGGAGTCGAGTAGAAACATTTCACGACCAATCACAGCTTGGACTCCATCCCTCGAAGGATTATAATGTATGATGGCTCCATTTGACCCAGCTCCGGGTATAGTTCCAAATGATGGTCCCATAAAATCTTTTTCATCTCTGTAACAATGAAAAAAAATTACACCGTTACGCCTACATTCCCAAGCAGGGGTGGCAGAGGAGTACTGAGTACACCCACTTTTTGCCGACGATTTTAGGTCCCATGGAGGCACAATTCTAGACTCCGGACTCATACTGGGAAGTTTACGTTAGAAAAACTTCATTTGTCCGACCTAGGATTTGAACCCAAGACCTCGTGATCACCAAGCGATGCGCTTTGCCACTAGACCGACGAGACAGTCAAAAAAAATTGTTTAATAATAATAATTGATTTCGGATTAGATCCATAGTTTGTTAGTAACAATTTACTTATAATCTATTTTAGTAACATTAATTATTTTAAATAACACTATTTGGCACTCGACCAGCATGAACCATGCATACTGATCCAATGCCTCATTATAACACCGTCAAACTGGTCCGCAAATATTAACAAAAATCTGTTAGAGCTGTCACGCATCCTCGTCATCATGAATGCTGCTCTTTAAAGAAAAATCGCGTGAAAGCAATCCACATGGGCAGCCGCTAACATCTCTGATGCGCTGCAGTATCGCGGCAGCCCCAACAGAATCCTGAACGCATTATTGTATTGGATCCGCAGAGCATCGAGTGCCCCCTTTGTATAGTTGACCCACAGGCTGCACGTATAGAAGATTTGACAATAGGCTTTAAATAACGATAATTTTACTTCTTTAGTGCAGCGTGTAACCCTGCGGGCCAACATATTACATCTGACTGACAACGCTTTGTGTTCTATCTATCTATCTATATCATCACGCCAGATCCCTTACGGGGTAGGCAGAGAGTACAGAGTTCCAACAGGCTCTTTCCTTACATACCTCTCTGGCTTCCTCTACTCTCATAGTCCGTCTCATACACGCTCGCCGGTTACGGAGACTCCTGACTTGTCCTTCAGATAAGACCCGGTCTATTTGGTCATGGTAAGATAGTCTAGGTCTTCCCCGGTACCTACATCCCTCCACTTTCGCATTGTATATCTGTTTTGTCATTCTTTCTTCAGACATTCTTTCTATATGCCCGAACCAACGAACGAACGAACGCTTTGTGTTTCCTCTCCAAATCTTCTTCGTCAAGCAAAGACTCTTTAAAAATACCTCTTTATTGACAAGCTTTTATAGCAAAAGCACCACGTAGATCAACTACCCCGCAAGAGATCTGATGGCGTGATGATATAAATAACTAGAGACCACGAAGATATCTAGCTTAGTTGAGATGTTCCTATGGTTACCTTCCGGGTCTATTATCAGCCCTTGGATACCATCTGGGTCGAAAGTAATCGTCGAGACAAATCCAACGAGTCCAAACATGGCGGGGTTATATTAAGTAGTTGAGTGGTTCCATTGACCACCTTTCGGATTCATCATCAGACCCTGAACACAATCTGGTTGTATAGTACTTGTCAATACCAATCTAACAAGCCTAAACACGAGAGTGTTGCGTTGTATATTTTACATGGTCCTATTGCCACCTTCCGACTCCATCATCAAACCAGCTCCATGGTGCCATATTATTGCATTTTTTTAAACGTAGCGCTACTCTAGGATTGATTCCTGTGTCGTGGGTGCGTTTACAAACATAAAAATTCACATACACAAATACCCAGACCGGAACTAATAATTGTGGGTCACACAAAGATTTGTCCCGTGCGGGAATCGAACTCGCGACTATTAGACACAGTGGGCCGAGTGGCTCAAGCTCTTAACCACATACGTATACCAAATTTTAGCACAATCGGATACTTGCAAGTGCTTAAAAAATAGATCACAAAACTTGAACCGGAAAGACAAATAGACAGACATACGAACATTTCAAGTTAAATAACAGCTTGTAATAACATCTATATGCTCCAAAGCGCTTGTCCAGTGGAGCTGTAAAGGCCCCGCGGCCAACAGTGTAGATCATTCACACACACACACGGTCCGAAGCATTTATCTATATATATCTCAAGTATATCTCAAATTTCTTAGAGGCGCTCAAAATGCTCTGCGACCGCGGTTTTCTTACCGATCACCAGGGTTAAGCAGCGTTCAACTCGATCAACCTAAGATGGGTAACCGTTTGGGGCAATTCCATAATCGAGCGTATTCGTGCTTCGGAAAGTACGTTAAGCTGTTGGTCCCGGCTACCACTTAATGTGGCAGTCGTTAAGCCGAGTTGAAAGCCTTATTAGCCTTGATAAGTTCCCCCAGCAGGTGTCCACAAGGATGCCTCCACCGCACCGCACTGGCTCCGCGTGCTGGAGTATATGAGCTCTCACACCTCGATTCGTGAGAGAAGGCCTTTGCCCAGCAGTGGGCAGTACGGCTGATATAATATATATATATATATATATATATATATATATATATATATATATATATATATATACGGTTGAATCTACGGACTATGACAAAGCTTATAACTGTTTGCTCCAGAAGAACTTAAATAGTCTACTTCTTTATAATGACCCCAATTTAGTTATAGAGCACCTTCTAAATTTTTTGACAGAGTCGCTAGAAGAAAGTAAATCAATTAAATACCTTACAAAAAAACAACGTATTATTAAGCCCTGGATTAGCCCAGGTATTCTAAGATGTATCAAAAACAGAAACAAAATGCAATTACAGCTAAGACCCGATCCACATAATGATATTCTAAAAATTACATTTAAGCGCTATCGTAACTTCTGTAATAGCCTAATAAAAAAACTTAAATGGAAATATGAAAGAGAGCTTTTGGCTAAAGCTGCTAAAAATTCTAAAGCGCTCTGGAAAACGATCAAAACGGTCACTCACTTTAAGGCTACTAAATCTCACTGTAATGAATTACTTCACAATAAACATTCTCCTGTCGATTCTCTCAATTCCATAAACAATTTCTTTGCCAATGTTGGTAAAAACTTAGCTAACCACATACTAAACAATTCTCAAACTTCATTAAGCAACACTAGATCTAGGCTCAATTTGAACTCATCATTTGCTCTTTTAGAAACAGACCCCCAAGAAGTTAGTAACATAATTACAAACCTCAAAACTGACCGTGCCCCTGGCTGGGACAACATTCCAATCAAATTTCTTAAAACTTGCAGCTCTTTAGTTGCCCCTATTATTAGTCACTTAGCTAACTTATGCTTTTCATTAGGTGTGTTTCCGGTGCCGCTTAAAAAATCAATTATCATTCCAGTGCACAAGGGTGGAGAAAAAGGTGACATAAATAATTATAGACCGATTTCTATCTTACCTGCTATCTCAAAAATTCTTGAAAAATTAATAAATTCTAGACTCTTGAACTATCTTGAAAAATTTAACATTATATCTAATTCACAATACGGATTTAGACGTGGCCTTTCTACAGAAGATGCAATCCTTGCTTTAACGTCTAGTATTACTAACCAGCTTGACAAAGGACAAAAATGTTTGACAATATTTCTAGACTTAAAAAAAGCATTCGATACCGTATCCATCCCCACTCTTGTGAACAAACTGGAGAACATTGGTATTCGAGGAACACCATTAAACTTGATTAGAGATTATTTAAATGAACGAACCCAACGTGTAAAAATTGGAAATTATACGAGTCAAGACCTAGATATAACGTTTGGTGTTCCTCAAGGGAGCGTTCTGGGTCCGAGCCTTTTTTTAATATACATAAATGAACTGACTAATCTCGATATTGAGGGCGGTGGAGTATACTCTTATGCAGATGATACGGCTATTGTTATTTCAGGTCAGACCTGGAACTCAGTATATGAGAAGGCTGAAACAGAATTGGCTAGGGTTTCTAACTGGCTAAGAATCAACTTATTAACTTTGAATACTAATAAAACAAATTACATGTGTTTTAGTATTAATGAAAAATCGCAACCTAGGCAAAATCTATCATTAAAGCTACATACATGTGACAAACTGGATTGCTTAAACTGCCAATGTAAAGTTATAGGAAAAGTAACATCAACTAAATATCTTGGAGTGGTACTAGACAATAAACTGACCTGGCATGATCAAATCGATTACGTGAATGATAGAACTCGAAAGCTTATCTGGATTTTTAAATCTCTAAGACACATCGCATCCCATAAACTTTTAAGACAAATTTATATCTCTCTAGTCCAACCTGTTTTGACCTATTGCATTCCTATTTGGGGAGGTTCATCAAAAACAAAATTCTTGGAAGCTGAACGCGCACAACGTTTTTTACTCAAAATTATGTACTTCAAACCACGCCTATTCCCCACCTCAGATCTTTTCAAAATATGTAACTTACTAACCGTGAGACAATTATATATTGTATTAGCCACTATAACACTTCACAAGAACCTTCCGTTTGACCCCGACTTACTACTAAAGAGAACGGTAGGCAACGTCGTTACTAATTATCACACTAGAACTTCTTTTGCTGAAAGGCAATTCTATGCAAAGTCTGCGATTATATACAATAAACTAAATAAACTACATAATGTACACAAACTGACCCACCATGGGCTTAAGAAAACTATTACAAACCGGATAAAAACTTTAAATTACGATGAGACGGAGGCACTTCTAAACATTTGTCATACAACTTAACACTTACAATATAAAATTATGACCAAATTAGGCTAGTTATGCACAACACACATACACACACTAACATGCAAACACACATAACACACACTCAAGCACGCAAGCGCTCACACACACACACACACATACACACACACACACACACACACACACACACACACACACACACACAAACGCACGCACACACATACATTTTAGATTACTAGTTAATTAATTTATCTTATATCTATATTTGTTAGAGATATAGAAGAGCGGGGACTTCTGACACAAGTTTTTTATAAAACTTACTAGAAGAACCCATGTACTGTTAATATGTTTGTAACACATTTATAGAAATAAACAATTTTTGATTTTTTTTTTTTTGATATATATATATATATATATATATATATATACAAGGTGTAACATAGTTAACGCTAGACCTGAAAGTAGTTTTCTTAAATCGGCAACTAAAATTATTCCAACGATTCTTAACCACTGGCCTAAATCGTCCTGACGGACGATTTAGCGCATTTAGTAGTCGCGGGTTCGATTTCCGGAACAAATCTTTGTGTGATCCACAATTATTTGTTTCGATCTGGGTATTTGTGTATGTGAATTTTCATGTTTGTAAATGCACCCACGATACAGGAATAAATCCTAGTGTGGGGCTACGTATTTGTTAGAAAAAAGAAAAATTATGTTAATTTTTTTTTAATTATCAAGAATTGCTGTAATTCGTTTAGTCTGATGTATTAAACAAAATTTAATCATGATTCAAAGCAATACAGCTATTTTAAATGCATTTATATTACACACACATCAGTATGCACACAAAAATTAATTATTATTTGAGTTTCGTGGTTAATTCCGGAACGAAAGTGCTTAACAGATATACAATGCAAAAGTGGAAGGATGAAGGTACCGGGGAAGACCTAAACTATCTTACCATAACTAAATAGACCGAGTCTTATCTGAAGTCAGGAGTCTCCGTAACCGGCGAGCGTGTATGAGACAAACTATGAGAGTAGAGGAAGCCAGAGGGTATGTAAGGAAAGAGCCTGTTGGAACTCTGTACTCTCTGCTTACCCCGTAAGGGATCTGGCGTGATGATATAGATAGATAGAGCTTAAAAATTTGGTAGAAATCTCCTAAAAATTGGAAGTTATGATTTTCGTATTAAATTCGTAAAGCAATAATCTAATTGGGGTGTCTGCGGTCTTGGATTATATATGTTACACCTAGTATACCCCAACTTACTTGCGGAATTCCAGGAGTTTGTCAGCTGCTTGTATCTCAGTGACGGTGGCCCCCGAGTCGATCTGGTCGTGGAGCCATTTGAAAAACCTCACAACCGCCACCCCATCCCTGACGTGGCAATTGCGGAAGCCCTGGGGAATACAATAAATAATTGTCGATACTATCTTTCATACCTGTAAGCAGAGATGGGCAAAATGTAATCAGGTTAATGATTAACCACCCCCGCTGGGGAATATAGGCGTGATGGTGTATTAATGATTCATCATCTCCGCCTATACTTGTCCACTGCTGAACATAGGCCTCCCCAATCGCTTTCTAGCGTAACCGGACCGACGCCACCTGCATCCAACGACTTCCTGCGATTTTCCCAAGATCGTCGGTCCATCTGGCAGGTGGTCGTCCCACGCTGCGCTTGGCAATACGTGGTCTCCACTCTAGAAGCTTTCTGCCCCAACGCCCGTCCGATCTTCGCGCTATGTGGCCCGCCCATTGCCACTTCAGCTTTGCTAATCTTAAGGGCTATGTCGGTGACCTTGGTTCTTCTACGAATCTCCTCATTCCTGATTCGATCACGTAGAGAAACGCCGAGCATAGCTCTCTCCATAGCTCGCTGAGCAACTCTGAGCTTTTTTATGAGAACTATAGAGATTAATGATTAACGATTACAATTACATTTTGTAATCATCAACGACTACCATTACACTTTTAATCTTGAATCATGATTGAATATTACAAAATGCAATTGTAATCATTAATCTGATTACATTGTGTCTATCTATGCCTGTAAGCTAGTATTGGGTACCTATTACAATAATAATATTAGCTCTGTTAAGAAACTGTCTCTCCACTCAAACTGAGAGGGTTTAGGCCATAGTCCACCACGCTGGCCCAGTGCGGGTTGGCGAACTTCACACACCTTCGAGAAACTCTTAGGCATGCAGGTTTCCTCACGATGTTTTTCTTCACCGTTAAAGCAAATTTTCGAAAAAACTGCCTCTTTGATCTGGTGGCAAAGCGCATCGCTTTGTGATCACGAGGTCCTGGGTTCAAATCCTAAGTCGGACAAATGTAGTTTTTCTAAACGAAAAATTCCCAGTGCGAGTCCGGAGTCTGGAATTGTGCCGGTATATGGCAATAGGCTCGCCCCCTATTACATGGGACCTAACATCGTCGGCGAAACGTGGGTGTACCCAGTACACCTCTGCCACCCCCTCTGGGGAATATAGGAGTGACGGTGTTTTTTTTATGTTTTTTAACGTAGCCCCACACTAAGATATTTACCTGTATCGTGGGTGCGTTCAGAAACATAAAAATGCACTTACACAAACACCTACATCAAAACAACTAATTGTGGGTCACACAAAGATTTGTCCCGTGCGCGAATCGAACCCGCGAGTATTGGACCTAGTGAGCGGAGCGGCTTAAGCTCTTAACCATTACGCCAAATCGCCCGTCAACTTCGTCAATTGCAATTAAAATCCTACCAATATTATAAATGTAAGAGTTTGTATGTTTGGAAATTTGTTGCTCAATCACGGAAAATCGGCGGATTGGATTTGGGTAAAGGGCATTGTCGAAAATCGCCCCAGAACCAACAAACATTTGACCCATGCCATCATTATTTATCTATTTCATTAAAATAATGGCAAACATCCGTATCTAACGGCAATCTAAAACGAATATTTCAAAGTATTGTAAGTACGAAGTCGCCGACATCTTTACGGAATGTCAACACACAATAGAACCTCATACGTATTAATGGCTACTGAATTTTAACCTCAAAATCTAATACTTATTGTGCAATATTGCGATTCCCCCGCTTGTCTGACACCAACGAGGCAGTCAAGTCAGTTTTTAACCGACTTCAAAAAGGAGGAGGTTCTATGTCCGGTTGTATGTATGCTTTTATGTATATTCAGCGATATTTCCGTCAATTGTGGACCGATTTTGATATTTTTTTGCATTGGGTTCAGTATAGCTTCGCGGTGGTCCCATTTTAATTTCATTGGTATTGGACCTTGGACTTAGAAGATACACCAGGGAACTCCTTAACGACAAACAATAGGCATGTGTAAATTGAGATATTATGGGTATTACGTCTATCCTATAGGTACCCTACTATAGAACTAAGCAGTATATTAGCCAACTTCAAAAAAATGAGGTTTATAATTCATCCTTTTTTTATAACTCCTTTGCTTATGAACCGATTTTGATGATTCTTTTTGAATTTGGTTCAGTATAGTTTTGAAGTGGTCGTATTTTATTGTTATTGGTATTGGACCTTAGACTTTCAAGATACAAGAGGGAACTCCTTAACGGCGAACAGCACGAATGTATAGATTCCGTTATTATAGTCATTATATTAATCCTGTAGGTACCTTACTTTGCAACTTAGCAAAATAATATAATATCGGTATATAATTATTACTAAATATTCACGCGTCACTTAAAATTGTAAAATAAAAATATTTAAAAAAAAAAGGTCGGTGCCAAGTAACCGACTGCACCAACCAGCACCGACTTCAAATATTTATTTTTTGCTTTTTGAAGTCGGTTTACCTTTTTTTTAATAAGATTTTTTGTTTAGATACATACATTTTTATATTATACAAAATAATTAATGCGATCCAGCTCTAGTGTGATGCCTTACGACTGAGATATAAGACTATTTTTAACCGACTTCAAAAAGGAGGAGGACCGCACACAGGATCAGACACAGACTTCGACAGCGAGCTCGAAGAATCCCTTGCCCGCCGGCCGGTGCAGAGCACCACGGCGAGACACCTAGTATACGCCCTCCCCCATAGCGACTGCCCGAGCCGAGGCCATTCCTCCTTGAGACGCCCTTGAGCTAGTTGCCGTTCTGGCTCGAGCGTAGTGGCTGCACGCTCGCCCTCTTGTCCGGTGAAGCTCTAAAGACCCCGCGGCCAACTGCATAGATCATTCACACACACACACACACACAAAATGAGAATTTTGTGTTTATAAGCGCACCCACGCCACAGAAGTAATTCCTGGTGGGGGGCTACGATTTCTAACATGTCATTTGCCACTTACCTCAAGTTCTTTTTCGTTCTTGACGAGTTTCATTAACGCGACTGGAGATACTTCGGATGTTAAGTTCAATGGCTTTTCTAACACATCTAACTGCAATAAATAAATCATTGAGTTATGAGCTACGAACTAGAGAAGCCAGATAAAACATGGCGCGCAACTTGATGACTGCGAGGTTAGCGAGGATGTTTGTGTTTTCATAAAAATAATAATATTAGCCCTGTTAAGAAACTGCCCCCCCGTTGGGCACAGGCCTCCTCTCAAACTGAGAGGGCTTAGGCCATAGTCCACCGCGCTGGCCCAGTGCGGGTTGGCGAACTTCACACACCTTCGCGAAACTCACAGGCATGCACGTTTCTTCACGACGTTCTTCTTCACATCTTTCTTCACTGTTAAAGTGATAGTTAATTTTTAATTCGAACATGCTTTCGAAAAGACAGAGGAGCGTGCCTGAGTTGAATCAGACACCTCTGACTTTGGCAGTCCAACGGTCCAACTAGGATATCACTGCTCTTGTGTTTTTATAGATAAAAATAATACTTATATTACCCGATTTTGTTTTTTGTCCCAGTGCACCTAAAATAGAGTGTATGCACTCTAACGCGTGCTACAAAAAGTTGAGATGTCTTCTCTATGAAATAAATCTACCCCTATCATCACGCCATTGTGGCATTTTCATTTTCGAGCAAACTCAAACTCAAATAATTTATTTTGTGTAAGCCCTGTAAGGCGCTTCTAAATAGTCGATTTTAATTTTTAAGTAAATTCAACTGTTCGAAAGCAGTAGTTCGTAAGCATTCCGTGCTGGAATCAAAAAAATGTTAAGCAAATAGACACGACTTTCATTTTTTTTTATAGTATATTGAATTTCATATATTACTTTTATCAGAATCTAAAACATACCGTCAAACATCATATTTCGAAATATTAAGTCTCTAATCTATATACTTTAGAAGTGCATGCAGTACAGAAATTTCAACGCTTTTTTCGCGATAGCCGCTTAAGCATAGTTGGAAACCTTATATGCGGCTTGCTAAGTTCCCCCAGCAGGACCAGACACCGACCTCGCCTCGGTTAAAGAATCCCTTGCCCGCCGGCCGGTGCAGAGCACCACGGCAAGACACCTAGTATGTACCCTCCCCCATAACGATTGCCCAAGCCGAGGTCGTTCCTCCTTGAGGCGCCCTTAAAGCTGTAAAGGCCCGGCGGCCAACAGCGTTGATCCTTGCCATCCTTTGGTCTACCATACCCTGGGACACCCCGCAGTCTCCGGTGAATCCTACACTGTTCGCCAAGGGTCCTTTACTGCTTAACCGGGCAAGGGGGCAACTAGCTCAATGGTGCTTCAAGGAGAAACGGTCTAAGCTTGGTCTGTCGCTATGGGGGAGGGCATCTACTAGGTATCTCAGTGTGGTGCTCTGCAGTGGCCAGTGGGCCATTGATTCTCGCCCTCTTGTCCAGTGAAGGTGTAAAGGCCCCGAGGCTAATAGTGTAGATCATTTACACACACACACACGCACGCACGCACGCACACACGCACGCACACACACACTAGAGTATGACCTATTCTCTCTCACACCGATTTGTGAGAGGTCTTTGATCAGCAATATAGTGATTTATTACTATTATCGTCTCGTTTGGACTCTAGTGCTGTATTATTCTGGTGATTTTATTATAACATACTTACCCCAGAAGCAGCCCTATGTATGGCTTCACTAGCATCACTTGAGAGCCATATAGAATGTCTACTGTCTCCACTTTCTGATAGTTCTTTCTGCAACAAAACTTACTTTTGGTTAGAAAAATGTACTACTTAATGAGACGTCAAAATCACGCGAGGCTCGAAAGGAGGAAAGGAGGGGTTCGGAAAGAATCACGATATATCACAAGAGGGGAGTCCGGGTGTAGTGAGTGTAGCGACCACGTATTTATTTTTTCGTTGAGTGCGCGATTTCTAAAACGAAAAGTGACGCGTGACCTTGATTAGATCTGAAAATGTTTAAGATACTTTTTTTAAATATCTTTACAATTTTCCGGTTAATCTAAAACCTCACCACATATTACCAAGGTAGAGAACAGGGGATGGGCGGGGTTAAAAAGTTGCTAAAACATCACGTGATTAATAGACGACCCCTAAAGAACCTGTTGGAACTCTGTACTCTCTGACGACACCGCAAGGGATCTGGATTGATTGATATAAATAGATAGAATGTGTGTCACAATAGCATCTTCTTAAGGGTAAACTCTTTAGTTATGGGGTCATAAAATTACACTTAAGGGGATTGCAAATATAACTTATATTTATATTGCAAGTCAAATTTTGTGTAATAGATGTACATATCTTCTTGGGTGTTAAATCTTCTGTTTTGGGGTCAAAAATTGCATTGAATGCGATCATTCTGCATTGGTCATATCCCCTTTTAAAATCAAGCAATAACATATATCTTAATTGCATACAATATGGTAGATTTTGTTTCTAATTCATCTATCTATCTATATCATCACGCCAGATCCCTTGCGGGGTAGGCAGAGAGTACAGAGTTCCAACAGGTTCTTTCCTTACATACCTCTCTGGCTTCCTCCACTCTCATAGTTCGTCTTATACACGCTCGCCGGTTACGGAGACTCTTGACTTTTCCATCAGATAAGACTCTGTTTATTTGGTCGTGGTAAGATAGTCGAGGTCTTCCCCGGTGTGTCCCCTGCCGCAACAGCTGGTGCCCCCCCCCCAGCACCCGCAGGGGGGCCTTTGGGGTCGTGGGACGCTGGGGCGGGGGCTCTAAGCGTCCTTCACGCGCAACCCCGAGGAGGATGGCGGCGTGGTGTGGCCCACGCCGCTGTGAGCACCGCGACGGTGCAGGGGAGGAAGCAAGCCACAAGCTTCCACCTTGAGGTGAGCTCTTCGGAGCGCGGCACAAGGGGGGCACCGGCGCGTACAACTCGGGAGATCCCGGAGCCCCTCTGACATGTGTCAGTGTAAGAGTCCGACATGCCCCGCCAGCTTTCCCCGAAGCTAGCGGAAATCCATGAGGATTACCCCACGGAAAAAAAGGTCTTCCCCGGTACCTGCATCCTTCCACTTTCACATTGTATATCTGTTTTGTCATTCTTTCATCTGACATTCGTTCTATATGCCCGAACCAATGGAGCATGCTTTTTTTAACCGACTTCAAAAAGGAGGAGGTTCTATGTTCGGTTTTATGTATGCTTTTTTTTATGTATGTTCAGCGATATTTCCGTCAATTGTGGACCGATTTTGATGATTTTTTTTGCATTGGGTTCAGTATAGCTCCGCGGTGGTCCCATTTTACTGTGGACTTAGAAGATACACCAGGGAACTCCTTAACGACAAACAATAGGCATGTGTAAATTGAGATATTATGGGTATTACGTCAATCCTATAGGTACCCTACTATAGAACTAAGCAGTATATTAGCCAATTTCAAAAAAGGAGGTTCATAATTCGTCCTTTTTTTATAACTCCTTTGCTTATGAACCGATTTTGATGATTCTTTTTGCATTTGGTTCCGTAGTTTTGAGGTAGTCCTATTTTATTGTTATTGGTATTGGACCTTTGACTTTGAAGATACAAGAGGGAACTACTTAACGGCGAACAGCACGAATGTATAGATTCCGTTATTATAGTCATTATATTAATCCTGTAGGACCTTACTTTACAACTCAGCAAAATAATATAATATCGGTATATAAATATTACTAAATAATTCACTCGTCACTTAAAATTGTAAAATAAAAATCTTTTAAAAAAAAGGTAAACCGACTTCAAAAAGAAAAAAATAAATATTTGAAGTCGGTGCCAAGTAAACGACTGCATCAACCACCACCGACTTCAAATATTTATTTTTTGCTTTTTGAAGTCGGTTTACCTTTTTTATAAAGATTTTTATTCATTTTTACACCGATACTATCTTTCATACCTACTCGCTTTCTTACTACGCTGTTGCTAATGCGGTCGGTCAGCTTCACATCTTCCGCAGAGCTCGCATTTCTACCGCATTTATCCTACTTTCATTCTCCTTCTTACATACCCAGCTCTCGCTACCATATAACAGCGTTGGGACAAGAACTCCGTTATGTATGGCCAGCTGCGCCTTATGGCTTAAGTGCCGGCTCCCAAGTAGCTTTTCCATCGCACCAATCACCCTGTTCCCTGCACTCACTCTTCTCTCTATGTCAGCGGTGTATTTCCCATCCTTACTGAAGGCGCATCCAAGATATACAAACTCATTCACTTGTTCCAGCACATTGTTACCAACTACAATCCTTGCATTCATTCATCAAATACTTACTTTTTTAGAAATAATCGCATATATCGCGGTAAATTAACATCTCATTAGGGGTTGAATTAATACCTCCTACGTACATTAGACCCCTAAATAGACCCCATTTAACGCTTCAGTAGAGGTTAAATAGATACCTCCTTAAAGCTTACATTAATATCTGAACGGGGGTCACATTAATTTCTCTCTGGGGGTCATCACCTACAACACTGGGGTCAAATAAAATTCAAATATAAATAACTCACCGCCATATTCTGCAGATAGTCCACAGCTTTATCATAAGGGTACGCCTCAAACCCATCAAGTTCTTCTCTTTGGAAATGTTCGTAGATAGTATCGGATACATCTCCAGTACCGTGAAACATTATTACGGATGTAGGCCGGACGATAAGATACGAGAAGAATACTGGATTGTACTGAATGTCGCTACCACGAAGATTTAAGGTGTCTAAAAACAAAGTAATTATATATTGAATTCTCAGACGCGAAAATAATATAACACATTTTTTTTTGGATTTTATAGCGGTTTATTTTTGATTTTTAAGTTCCCGACGTTTCCATCGACTTGATCTCAAAAATCATAATCAAAATCAAAAGTTTTTTATTCATGTAGACCAAAAGGCACTTATGAATAGTCAAAAAGAGAAAATTATTAATTACTTAAGACTCTACCACCCGTTCGGAAAGTCATTCCTGTGGAGAAGAAGGGCAAGAAACTCCACGGTTACTCTTTTTTTAAAAATGAGTTTTACAATTCTTTTTGTATATATTGCATTTATGGAGGATGGATCTGGTAATTAATATAATTAAATCTAAAACCAATCATAACACTGCAAAACCTCACGACACCGTAAACTCATTCTGCGTAGATTGATACCAACTAAAGTAATTATAAAGTTGGAGGGTATCCCGTAATAACTATGCCTTTTGGACGTCTAACAACTCATTCCTTTCCGTGACCATAGCTGCTGCAAAAGCACTCGAAACGTCAGAAACTTAAAAATCAAAAATTAACCGCGGTAATATCCAGTAATTATAATTTAAAAAGATCTTTTTAAAAACAAGCTTTCATAGTGTTAGCACAATGGAGATGTCTTACTTAATGGAGTAGTTCCTATAACCTCTTTCTGACTCCGTCATCAGACCATGGATACCACCTAGATTTAAAGTAGTTGAATTTAAATACTACCACTATAGAGATTAATAGAGATTTTAAATACGACGAGACTATATGGTTTATAGTTAAGGAGTTTATATGACCTTGCGGCTTAATCATCTGACTTTAAACATTGTCTGGGTGTATAGTTCTTGTCAATATCAATCCAAAGAGCTTAAACTGAGAATTATGATGTGTAATTGACATGTTCCTATGGTCAGCTTTCGGTTCCATTAACAGACCAGCTCCATTATACCGTATTATTGCATTGTCATCGAAATACGCATTCCAAATTTGAATACCCGCATTTACTTGATAAAAAGATCACAAAATTTGAATCAGAAAGACAGACATTCGACAGAGCAATTTAAATAAAAGCTTGTAAAAATAAACACCGCCATGCCTATATTCCCCAAGCAAGGATGGTAATGTACTGAGAACACCCACATTTTGCCGACGATTTTATATCCCAATCTAATAGGGGGCGAGGCTATTGCTATTTACACTACCTAACAATCATTGTCTGTGAATTTTCACATGTAAATCACAAAAATATAATTCTATTAAATGAAATTAATCAAAAGAAGTTATCATTACCATGGATAGTACTAATCAACTTACAAGCAACTTCATCTAATGCCGTGATGATCAGAGCTGACGCTTTTTTCTCTACCATCTTGTCTCTTAACATTTTGATCTTCTGTCCGGCTGTTATACCTGTTAAACAAAGCATTATTTAAATAAGAACCTCTTGGAACTCTGTATTTTCTGCCTACCCAGCAAGAGCAAATCTAAAGGGAATATGTATTTTTACCCTACAACATCAAAAGATGACGAAATATACAACGATTGACCCCCAATATAATAGAAAAGTATGTCGTAACTACTCTACAACTACAAAGGGGTCAATATTTGAAAATACATAAAGACATTTACTCCTAACTTACCGGTATAATTGTCAGGCAGTGGTATAATAGAATACAAAGCTTCTGTTGGAGTAGACTTTAAGAATGGTATCCTTACAAACGGTTGGGGATATTATACATTATTAGACCCCATCAAGCCAAAAGAAGACAAAAATACAAAATAGACCCCTGATTAATAAGGCTAGATGTATAAACGGATCTTCATGATCTTCATGAGATCTTCACGAGTTACGGCTATCATGAGCCCTTTGTAGTCAAAGGGCTCATGATAGCCGTAACTGAAGTTTAACTACAAAGTGGTCATGATATTGGAGAGAAAAGAAGATAAATTGAATTAAGTCGGGGGGACTTACATGCAGTGGTATTTTTTATGGATATATTTTATGGATTTAACAACCCGCTAAGACGAAAATGACCCCTTTGTAGTTAAACTAACTTTAACTACAAAGGGGTGGTGATATTTTGCAATAAAAAAGACAAAATGACCCCCAACTTACCGGTGTAATTGACAGACAGTGGTATGATGGGGTTACAAGGCCTCGGAGGAGGGGATTCATGAAGCTGCTGCCTCGCTTCGTCCACCAAGTTATTTGGCACCGGGTCCAGTAGCATGTTAGCTTTGTTTAACGCCGTCTGTTAACAAAAGGGAAACTGCTCCATTCCGATCTCGGTCTTGAACCTATTCGCGCCTTTATTAAAAAGGCGACAACCCGATATTTCGCGAACTTCTCCAATCATAGGAATCCGGTAATCGTAGCCGCGGCTAACCTAACCCTTGCCCTTCTGGCTCGAGCGTAGTGGTTGCACGCTCGCCCTCTTGTCCGGTAAAGCTGTAAAGATCCCGCGGCCAACAGAGATATAGTATATAGATCATTCACACACACACACACACACACACACACACACACACCTTTTACGAGTTCTGCCTCAACCTAAATAAATACTTACTTGCAGCGGAGTCCAGTCCTCTTTAGTGAACGTGTGAGGGTCCACACCAACTACGGATCCCTCTATAAGGTTACTTGTCAACCATTTGTCAATCGTCGGCGTTTCAGGTAGAGCTGGAATAAATCATACTAAAGTTTTTTTAAATTAATTATGAGGGAAAGAAGACGAAGAAGAAATTGGGACAAGCTGGAGTTGGACTCGCGCTCTGAGAGTTCCTTGAAGGTCGCACGAGGAGGCGTTATTTAATTTTCCGGTCTTTGTCGAATTTTTAATCGGTAGAAAATCGACACGCCTCGTAGGACGCTAGCGGAAGTCATTTGCATGATTTTCCCCACATACAAAATGTATGGTTGGATGTTTATTACCTGGTACATGAATGCGTTGGTTTAGCTGGTTGGATAATTCACTCATGGATTCGTTGGTCTACCACACCGTCACGCCTATATTCCCCAAGCGGGGGTGGTAGAGGTGTACTGTGTACACCCACGTTTCGCCTACGATGTTAGGTCCCATGTAATAGGGGGCGAGCCTATTGCCATATACCGGGCACAATTCCAGACTCCGGACTCATATTGGGCATTTTTCGTTAGAAAATCTTCATTTGTCCGACCTAGGATTTGACCCCAGGACCTCGTGATCACCAAGTCATGCGCTTTGCCACTAGACCAACGAGGCAGTCACTTCGTTGGTACTTGGTTGAATAAACGTATTTAGTTGAATAATCTACTTACATTGCTTCATTAAAGTCCAGAGCGAAAGGTCTACTTCTTTCTCAAACTGTGTGAAGTACCTCCCATCGGTCCAGACGAGGGCGTGGGATGAGGTCACAACAGCTGTGCCCGCAGATCCGGTGAACCCAGAGATCCATTCCCGACGAGCATCCACCGGCGCTATGTACTCAGACTGAGAGAGAAAGAAAAATAAAGTGAGATCATGAGTTCATTCTTAGGTCTTATCACAGAAAAAGAGGTCAATCGCCAATAATTTCAAATAGGCAGACAAGGAAATTTAGTTATGAAAGTGAGTAAAAAATCGTAAATAAGTGTTATAATAATAATAATGATAGTCCTTTTAAAAACTGCCCCACTGTTGGGCACGGGCCTCCTTTCAAACTGAGAGGGTTTAGGCCATAGTCCACCACGCTGGCCCAGTGCGGGTTGGCGAACTTCACACACCTTCGAGAAACTCTTAGGCATGCAGGTTTCCTCACGATGTTTTCCTGCACCGATAAAGCAAGTGATAGGAAATTTTTAATACGCACATTCTTACGAAGAGACAAAGGTGCGTGCTTGGGTTTGAAAGAGAAACCTCTGACTTTGCAGTCCAGTGGTCTAACCACTAGAATATCACTGCTCTTAAAGAAGTGTAAATAAGTGTTAGATAATTGTTTTTTAATGAATGTTTGAGATTACATCTTGTATCATAGCCTGAGGGCCTAGACAAGTTGCAAGCGTCTTGTTTCTATTCTCTTGTCGCAATCGATAGCGCATTGTTTTGATCACGTGACTTTTCGTTGCAAAATGTCATTCCCATACATTTTTCCGCTTTCTATTAGCGTTAACGACCGTAGATTGTCGACTTGGCTCTAGGCGCAGATCACATTGCGGGCACGACGTGAGCGTGACGTGACGCCCGACGGCCTGAGGTGCTGTAATGTACTGAAATGTACGGGAGACGTGACACAGCTCCGACGCGATTATACACAAAGCACGGTAGAAACGAGACGAAAATACGGGTGCCAGCGGGACGCTAGTCGTTATTTGGCGCACACAGCGTGCCGCCCCTCTCCGGAGGCTATGCGACGAAAGTTTAACGGTGTGTGTATGTGTGTGTGTGTGTGTTTACAATATACAATTTACAGCTTCACCGGACTTAAGGACGAGCTTGCAACCACTGCGCTCGAGCCCGAAGGGCAAGGAGCGACATACTCGAGGGCGCCTCAAGGAGGAACGACCTCGGTTTGGACAGTCGCTACGGGGGGAGGGGTGTAATTAGTACGGACCACTCCTTACCATTAGCACCCGTTCACGAGTGTAACTTGAGGAGCATCCATTATTCTCCTCGACAATATTGGAGGGAACAGAGTGACCCGCTCCTCAGTGCCGCCAAGACTTTCGTGTGTGAATCAATTCAAAACCGTGTCATGATACACCGTCACACCTTTATTCCTCAAGCGGGGGTGGCAGAGGTGTACTAAGTACACCCACTTTTCGCCGACGATGTTAGGTCCCATGTAATGGGGGGCGAGCCTATTGCCATATACCGGGCACAATTCCAGCCTCCGGACTCATACTGTGAATTTTTTGTTAGAAAAACTACATTTGTCCGACCTAGGATTTAAAAAAGCGATCCGTTTTGACACGAGACCAAAGAGGCAGTGAAACCGTGTCAACAAAAAAATTTGTAATCGTTAAACTCTGAAACTACTGAACCGTTTTTAATAGTTTTAACAAACTTCTAAAAAGGAGCAGCTTCTCAATTCGACTGTGTTTTTTTTTGTATGTATATTACGCGATCATTCCGCCAATGGCGGAGGCGCTCGTAGCGCTGTGCGACCGTGGTGTTCTTACCGATCACGGAGGTTAAGCAGCGTTCGACTCGGTCGGCCTGAGATGGGTGACCGTTTGTGGCATTTTCATATTCGAGCGTCTCCGTGCTTCGGAAGGCACGCTAACCCGTTGGTCCCAGTTACCACTTAATGTGGTAGTCGTTAAGCAGAGTTGGAAGCCTTAAAGGCGGCGCACTGGGTCCGCGTGGTGGAGTATGAACCTAATCTTTCTCACCTCGATTTGTGAGAGAAGGCCTTTGCCCAGCAGTGGGCAGTATAGGCTGATAATATTTATTCCGCCAATTATGAATCGATTTTAATGATTCTTTTTGCATTGGGTTCAGTATAGCTCCAAGCTGGTCCCATTTTAATTTCATCGGTATTGGACCTTTGACTTGGAAGATACACCAAGGAACTCCTTAACGACAAACAATACGAATGCGTAGATTGAGATATATTGGGTATTACGTCAATCCTATGCGTACTAGGCCATAGACCTAATCAGAATATTAACCGACTTCAAAAAAGGAGTAGGTCGCCAATTCGTCTGTGTTTTTAATAACGTCTTTATTTATGAACTAATTTTGGTGATTCTTTTAGCGTTGGGTTTAGTATAGTTTCGAGGGAGGACTTTAAAGATTCATCAGGGGACTCCTTAACGGCGAACAGCACGAATGTGTAGGTAGGACTCAGCAAAATAATATATAATATAGGTATATAAATATTACATTGGGACATTTTGCCAGAGTATGGTATAGATGGCACTCTGTTGCGAGCCGTCCAGTCCACTTATGTGGACTGCAAGGCATGCGTACGGGTGGGTGGTAACAGGTCACCCTGGTTTGACGTTAAAATCGGCGTCAAGCAGGGTTGCGTGTTGTCCGCTAGACTGTTTATAATATATCTGGACAAAAGTCTTCAAAGACTGAAAGCGATGAATGAAGGTGTACAAATGGGTGACTTAGTGGTAAACCATCTACTTTATGCAGATGACGCGGTTTTAATAGCGCCAACAGCCACTGATCTGCAAACACTAGTCACAGTTATGAAAAATTTCAAATCCGACTCCACGACTGACATGCCCCCGCTGTCCCGCCCTTCAGGCGCAGCGCCCCCAGCCTTCGACGACGACGAAAAGGCCGAGCTTCTCGCCGACTCCCTCGAGAGCCAGTGCGCCCCCAGCTCTCAGTCCGTCGACCAGTCCCACGTCGACGCGGTAGACAGGGAAGTCGAGCGCAGGGCATCCCTCCCCCCCGTCGATTCCTTGCCTCCTATCACGCAAACGGAGGTCGAAGATCTGATTATGGGTCTTAAAACTAAAAAAGCCCCCGGCCCTGACGGCATTTCGAATCGCGTTCTGAAATGCCTGCCCGCCCAGCTCATCTGCCTCTTGGTGGCCATTTTGAACGCCGCCATGACGAACTGCACCTTCCCCGGTAAGTGGAAGGAGGCGGACGTCATAGGCATTCCCAAGCCCGGCAAACCTCGCAATCTCCCCGCGAGCTACCGCCCTATCAGTCTCCTCAACTCCCTGGCCAAGATATACGAGCGCCTACTTCTGGCGAGGCTCAAAGACTTCGTAACGTCCAGGGGTATCCTTATCGACGAGCAGTTTGGCTTTCGAGCCAAACACTCTTGCGTCCACCAAGTGCACCGCATCACGGAGCACATCCTCTCCGGTCTCAATAGACCCAAACCCATCTACAGGGGCGCCCTCTTCCTAGATGTCGCGAAGGCATTCGACAAAGTCTGGCACAACGGCTTGATCTACAAGCTCTACCAATTGGGGGTGCCGGACAGACTCGTGCTCATCTTACGAGACTTCTTGTCGAATCGCGCCTTCCGTTATCGCGTTGAAATGACGCGCTCCACTTCCCACTCCATCAGTGCTGGAGTCCCACAGGGCTCAGTTCTCTCTCCGCTCCTGTTTAGCCTTTACACGAACGACATTCCTCGTTCGAGTAAGGCGCATCTAGCCCTATTCGCGGATGATACCGCTCTCTACGTCTCGCATAGGAATAAGGGTTTCATTACCAGACACCTTCAGGCATCCGCCAATTCCCTAGGGAATTGGTTCAGGAAGTGGCGTATTGAGGTGAACCCGGACAAGAGCGCTGCGGTGTTCTTCTCCAGAGGTGCCACCCCGCGCCACTCCCTGCGCCGCCCTAGAAGTAATCTCGGCCAAGTGACCATGTTCGACCGACCCATTCCCTGGGTCAAAGAGGTCAAATATCTAGGGGTCACCCTAAACAGTACCATGTCCTTCGGCCCGCACATCAAGCGGGTCCGTCACCGAGCATCATTTGTGCTCGGTCGTCTCCATTCGTTAATCTGCAAGCGGAGTAAAATGTCCCTTAGAAATAAGGTGACACCTTACAAAACTTGCGTTCGACCCATCATGACTTATGCGTGTGTTGTGTTCGGGCATTCGGCCCCCTCTCACATCGATAAACTCCAAGTGGTTCAAAACCGCTTCCTCCGTAAAGCCGTAGGAGCCCCCTGGTTCGTACGGAACGTCGACCTCCACTCCGATCTAGGTCTCGAACCTATTCGCGCCTTTATTAAAAAGGCGTCAACACGTTACTTCGCGAACGCATCTACCCATGCGAATCCGTTAATCGTAGCCACCGCCGACTACGATCTCCCCCCCGACCCCTGCCGCCACCGCCGGCCGCGACATGTTCTCACCGACCCCCCCGATGCTTTGTCATCCCTTCTTTCCGCTCAGAATACGGGCGACGACGACGACGTAGTAGTAGATCCCCTCCCATAGCCGGCGGTTGACCGGTGCACTTAGTAGTGCACCCGTCCCCCTACAGCGACTGTCCCAACCGAGGGCACCTCTTCGAGGCGCCCTCGAGTATGTCGCCTCTTGCCCTTCTGGCTGGCTAGAGCGTAGTGGTTGCACGCTCGCCTTTAAGTCCGGTGAAGCTGTAAAGGCCTCGCGGCCAACAGCGTACATCATTCACACACACAGTTATGAAAAACGACTGCATGATCAATGGCTTACACTTGAATGTGAAGAAAACCAAGATTATGGTTTTTGAAAGGGAAGAAACCAGAACGAATGTAAGGATTGTGGTTGGTAACGATGTGCTGGAGCAAGTGAATGAGTTTGTATATCTTGGATGCGCCTTCAGTAAGGATGGGAAATACACCGCTGACATAGAGAGAAGAGTGAGTGCAGGGAACAGAGTGAATGGTGCGATGGGAAAGCTACTCGGGAGCCGGCACTTAAGCCCTAAGGCGCAGCTGGCCATACATAACGGAGTTCTTGTCCCAACGCTGTTATATGGTAGCGAGAGCTGGGTATGTAAGAAGGAGAGTGAAAGTAGGATAAATGCGGTAGAAATGCGAGCTCTGCGGAAGATGTGCGGAGTGAAGCTGACTGACCGCATTAGCAACAGCATAGTAAGACAGCGAGTAGGTATGAAAGATAGTATCGGTGTAAAGATGAGAAAGGGCATGCTCCGTTGGTTCGGGCATATAGAAAGAATGCCAGAGGAAAGAATGACAAAACAGATATACAATGTGAAAGTGGAAGGATGCAGGTACCGGGGAAGACCTAGACTATCTTACCACGACCAAATAAACCGAGTCTTATCTGATGGAAAAGTCAAGAGTCTCCGTAACCGGCGAGCGTGTATGAGACGAACTATGAGAGTCGAGGAAGCCAGAGAGGTATGTAAGGAAAGAACCTGTTGGAACTCTGTACTCTCTGCCTACCCCGCAAGGGATCTGGCGTGAGGTTATAGATAGATAGATAAAAAAACCGACTTTAAAAAGCAAAAAATTAATTTTTTAAAAGATTTTTATTTTACAATTTAAAGTGACAAGTGAATTATTTACTAATATTTAGATACCTAAATTATATTATTTTGGTAGTTTTTTTTAAAAAGATTTTTATTTTCCCTACAAGAAAGCTATATTATCGCGAGTATATGGACCCGGTAGGTATCGCTGTTGTCGATCGGGTGTGAAGCCGCGGAAAATTGCTAGTTTGATATAATATGAACTGCAATGTGGGCCGAACGACGACGACGCTGACTCGCCCGGAGTGTGTACGAGCCCCGCTGTCGTCCGCCGGCGTCGCGCCACCGTCCCGCTCCGTCGGCTGTGTGGCGAAAGCTTAAAGTTATGGTCGAACAGCCGACGGAGCGCGACGAAAGCGCTCGGCTATGCTCGGTCGGGAGCGACGTCGCGCCGGCCGGGCCTACACCCATAACTATCGTCCCGCTCGCACGCGTGTTGGTGTCTCGTTCCCCCGTGCTTTGTTTGTAATCACGTTGGGCGCGACGGCAGCGAGTCATGACGTTTGCGGTCGCGCCGAGCTCCCACTCCCCCGCCGACTCTCCAGGTCGTGCCACCGTCGCGCTCCCGTTACGCTGCGTCGGCTATGTGGCAAAAGCTTAAAGCACCAGAACCTTCTATCCTAACGTATTATACATCCCTAAGTTTGACGTCTATTATTTGACTGACGCTTTAGCGCAATCGTTAAGATCTTAAGCCGCTCCGCCCACTGGGTAGAATAGTCGCAGGTTCGATTCCCGTACGGGACAAACCTTTGGCCCGCAATTTGTTTGGAACTTGGTATATTTGTAAACGCACCCACGACACAGGAATAAATCGAAGCGGAGCTACGTTTAAAAAAACTTCCTAACTTTGTTATTATTATTATTAGAAATCCGACATCCTATTGTCCTTGTCTTAAGTCCGAAGTTGGAAAGTGTTAGAGCGAGAACGCTCGCTTTCTAAATAGGATGTACTACGGAAAACTTAGATAAGGAAGGTGTGGATTCCACTTAATACTCTCCACTCCGAACTAGGTCTTGAACCTATTCGCGCCTATATTAAAAAGGCGACAACACGCGACTGATAGATGATAGATGCGTTCGCGAACAACACTTCGCGAACGCATCTACCCATGCGAATCCGTTGATCGTAGCCGCCGCCGACTATGATCCCCCCCCCCCCGACCCATGCCGCCACCGCCGGCCGCGACATGTTCTCACCGACCCCCCCGATGCTTTGTCATCCATTCTTTCCGCTCAGAATACGGGCGACGACGACGTAGTCGTAGATCCCCTCCCATAGCCGGCGGTTGACCGGTGCACTTAGTAGTGCACCCCGTCCCGCCACAGCCACTGTCCCAACCGAGGACGCCTCGAGTATGTCGCCCCTTGCCCTTCTGGCTCGAGCGTAACGGTTGCACGCTCGCCCTTAAGTCCGGTGAAGCTGTAAAGGCCTCGCGGCCAACAGCGTACATCACTCACACACACACACACCCACTTAATACTCACATTATGCGCGTCTCCGGTGGGTACAATATATGCTGCTAGTACAGTCGGCTGGCTCGCCATCAGCGCGCGCAGCGCTGTCAAGCGCTGTAGCGACATCGTGCTGGAGACTGTAGCAAACAAAACAACATACTATACAAGGTGTAACATAATGAACGCAAGACCTGAAAGTAGTTTGTTCTAAATCGGTAACTGAATTGATTCTACTAACTATTTTGAATGTATCTCACATTTTTTTTAAATTTGCAAAATCTATCTATCTATCTATCTATAACCTCACGCCAGATCCCTTGCGGGGTAGGCAGAGAGTACAGAGTTCCAACAGGTTCTTTCCTTACATACCTCTCTGGCTTCCTCGACTCTCATAGTTTGTCTCATACACGCTCGCCGGTTACGGAGACTCTTGACTTTTCCATCAGATAAGACTCGGTTTATTTGGTCGTGGTAAGATAGTCTAGGTCTTCCCCGGTACCTGCATCCTTCCACTTTCACATTGTATATCTGTTTTGTCATTCTTTCCTCTGGCATTCTTTCTATATGCCCGAACCAACGGAGCATGCCCTTTCTCATCTTTACACCGATACTATCTTTCATACCTACTCGCTGTCTTACTACGCTGTTGCTAATGCGGTCGGTCAGCTTCACTCCGTACATCTTCCGCAGAGCTCGCATTTCTACCGCATTTATCCTACTTTCATTCTCCTTCTTACATACCCAGCTCTCGCTACCATATAACAGCGTTGGGACAAGAACTCCGTTATGTATGGCCAGCTGCGCCTTATGGCTTAAGTGCCGGCTCCCGAGTAGACCTAGAACTAAATTTGTAAAAAATGCCTTCAATCCTTCAGTGCGCTATAAAAAACTAAATTTATTCTTGATTCAGAGCAATAAAGAGATTTCAAATGCATTCCCAAAACGTATTTCTCAAACCGGACACATACACGTGCAAGTTTCATTGATAATTGGGGTATAAAAGTGCTTAAAAAAAGGGTAAAGCCCTTAATTTTTGAAATGTGGTTATTGTTTTGAATTAATGAAGGATTTCTCTAATCGGGGTGTCTGAGGTCTTGCGATTATTATGTTACACCTTGTATAATATAGGCAATCAAAGAATCAAAAGATAAGAAAGGGTATACTTCGGTGGTTGGCCATATAGAAAGAACATCGGAAAACAGAATGACAAAACAGATAAACGACGCAAAAGTGTAAGGATCCAGCTACCGAGGAAGACCTAGACTCTCTTACCATGACCAAATAGATCGTGTCTTATCAGAAGGGTAAGTTAAGAGTCTTGGTAACCGGCGAACGTGTATGAGACAAGCTATGAGAATGGAGGAAGACAGATCTGTAAGGAAAGAGTCATGTACCATTGGTCAAAATTACCACGAAATATGTAATTATAATATTTTTCACATAAGATGGAATCAGAATCAGAATATTTTTATTCATGTAAACCATTACAGTATTTATGAATCGTCAGAAAAGAAACAAAGACTCTACCACCACTTCGGAATGTCATTCCTGTGGAGAAGGGCAAGAAACTCCACGGTTACTCTTTTAAAATGGTATTTTTACATTTTCTTTTTCCATCTACATTTTGTTGTGGGATATGGGAGAACGATGTAGGCTAGTCTATCAGGTAGGTCTAAGTTAAATTATACAAATTATACTATTCATGTCAATGGCTACATGGTTCCCTCATTTAGAGAGAAAGAAATGAGAAAAAAAGGAACATTTTACTAAATTAATGAAAGGAAGAGATCCCTGGCTTCACACTTGAATGTGATCAATGGCTTACACTTGAATGTGAAGAAAACCAAGATTATGGTTTTTGAAAGGGAAGAAACCAGAACGAATGTAAGGATTGTGGTTGGTAACGATGTACTGGAGCAAGTGAATGAGTTTGTATATCTTGGATGCGCCTTCAGTAAGGATGGGAAATACACCGCTGACATAGAGAGAAGAGTGAGTGCAGGGAACAGAGTGAATGGTGCGATGGGAAAGCTACTCGGGAGCCGGCACTTAAGCCATAAGGCGCAGCTGGCCATACATAACGGAGTTCTTGTCCCAACGCTGTTATATGGTAGCGAGAGCTGGGTATGTAAGAAGGAGAATGAAAGTAGGATAAATGCGGTAGAAATGCGAGCTCTGCGGAAGATGTGCGGAGTGAAGCTGACCGACCGCATTAGCAACAGCATAGTTAGACAGCGAGTAGGTATGAAAAATAGTATCGGTGTAAAGATGAGAAAGGACATGCTCCGTTGGTTCGGGCATATAGAAAGAATGCCAGAGGAAAGAATGACAAAACAGATATACAATGTGAAAGTGGAAGGATGCAGGTACCGGGGAAGACCTAGACTATCTTACCTCGACCAAATAAACCGAGTCTTATCTGATGAAAAAGTCAAGAGTCTCCGTAACCGGCGAGCGTGTATGAAACGAACTATGAGAGTCGAGGAAGCCAGAGAGGTATGTAAGGAAAGAACCTGTTGGAACTCTGTACTCTCTGCCTACCCCGCAAGGGATCTGGCGTGAGGTTATAGATAGATAGATAAAAGAGATCCCTCTATAGGGTATATGGTATATATGGGTAGTGACGTAGCCAAACGAAATTAATATTGCATTCAATGCTATTAAGGCATAAAAACCATAAGTATAGAAACGGGTCATGCCTCTTATTGCCATTGAATAAAGTATAAATTCCTTTGACATTTACAACTGTGATAGTACCCATCTTACTAGTGGTTAAACAAACTTAAGGTAAGTTTGTTTACGGCCGGGTTCGATAGAATTGTGACATATTTTGTATGAAAAATCTGTCAAAATTCTACTGACAGTAAGCAAATCTATCCTTGAGTATATATATAGTATTCATAATCATAGTTGCATCCCGAGATTTATATACTTCACTATGTAGGCTACTATTTAATGTATTGGGGCTTAACTCTGTTATTGCTATTTTAAATATAATGTAGTTCATTGTCATTAAATTTGTTGATTTTTGACAGATTTGGTAATCCTATGATTAAATGATGTCCCTATGGGTTCCCGTAGGCATACCATCTTCTTGTCTGGCTCAAGCGTAGTGGTTGCACGCTCGCCCTTAAGTCTGGTGAAGCTGTAAACACCTCACGGCCAACAGCGTACATCACTCAAACACACACACACACACACCATCTTCTTCTGTAATAACAATAACTGTAATAACATAAAACTGTAACCGAGCCGAATCTGTAAATTAAATATTTTTCGAAAATTTTAGTTGGGATACATTTCCTTATCGATATGGAGGCCGAAACAATTTTTTTTGGAATTATTGTCTGTCTGTTTGCCTTTCTGTCTGTCTGTCTCTTGGAGTTTCAATCACGAAAAAACTACGGAACGGATTGCTTTGATTGATTAACTTAAAATAATAAATATTTTTATCCCGGAAACAACAACCAATCCAGATATATATATATACATATAATAATCTATCTATCTATCTATCTATAACCTCACGCTAGATTTCTTGCGGGGTAGGCAGAGAGTACAGAGTTCCAACAGGTTCTTTCTTTACATACCTCTCTGGCTTCCTCGACTCTCATAGTTCGTCTCATACACGCTCGCCGGTTACGGAGACTCTTGACTTTTCCATATAATAATCTCGAGATAAACCATAAATATTATTTTTATTATTGTTAGTTCCGAGCTGCAATGTTACTTTAAAATGCGTGATTTTCCCTACACATGAATTCCTCCATGAACTGATATTGGACTTAGGTTCGACTCCTCATGAGAAACTCTTCGATGGTTAAAGGCACTCGCCTGTAATTGTACATACACGTTTGATTTTAACACTTAAACATGATTTCGTGCATGAACCGACGATGCATTCAGGATTGTCTCTTCTGGAGAAAAATCTTTGACGATGAATGGCCCGTACACGAAACTTGGTATAATCATTTATTTAAGATATAATAATAATATAATAATATTAGCCCTGTTAAGAAACTGTCTCACCGTTGGGCACGGGCCTCCTCTCAAACTGAGAGGGTTTAGGCCATAGTCCACCACGCTGGCCCAGTGCGGGTTGGCGAACTTCACACACCTTCGAGAAACTCTCAGGCATGCAGGTTTCCTCACGATGTTTTCCTTCACCGTTAAAGCAAGTGATAATTATTTTTTTAATACGCACATGCTTTCGAAAAGACGGAGGTGCGTGCCTGGGTTTGAACCCGAGACCTCTGACTGCAGTCCAACGGTACCAGGCTATCAAGGTTCATTTACCAACTGAAAATTCTCCGGAACTAGGATCTTATCAATAAGTTCATTTTACTGGTCTTTATTCAAACCTTCACATAGTATACGTCCCCCGTATACATAACCTTTAACCCAATGTCTCTGATTTTTTCTTTGAGTCCCCTAGTGATTCCAAAATATCAATGGGTATGTTAGCATTTCCGAGATCCGTTGTTGACGTAGGCCCCGCTGCGGAAATTGTTGGCTCTGGTATGTTACATCTCGTGGGGGGAGGGACATTAAAACCGACCTAATATTTGACTGCAAGCTAGAGGCACCAGAATCAGATATTTCCCAGGCTAGATTATTTTACTCAGTGTAAGTTTGCTATGATGATGACTACCTCGTTGGTCTGGTGGCAAAGCGCATCGCTTTGTGATCACGAGGTCCTGGGTTCAAATCCTAGGTCGGACAAATGTAGTTTTTCTAACGAAAAATTCCCAGTATGAGTCCGGAGTCTGGAATTGTGCCTGGTATATGGCAATAGGCTCGCCCCCTATTACATGGGACCTAACATCGTCGGCGAAACGTAGGTGTACTCAGTACACCTCTGCCACCCCCCTGGGGAATATAGGCGTGACGGTGTAAGTTTGCGATGCTCGTCATGATGAGCAGGGCCTATAAAAAGTACATCATGATCGCATCATGATAGTATTGGGTATATATTTATGACCGTGATCGCATCACGGTACTAAACCATTTAAACTCGACTACGATCACACCGTAATACTCGTACTATAATGTAAAGATGCGCGACTGCGAATAATCCGTCTATTCGAATCATCTACAACTACTAATTTTCTGATTCGACTTGAACATTAGTAATATACTAATTTGTATATTCGAATGACGACTACTAATTAGTAACTACTAATGGTGATTCGATTAGATTATCTGCAACTCTCACCATTCGCTCAGTCGCACTTTCAGAATGAATAATGAATGAATTATTCGAATTATTTAGCCATAGTTTACCGCTTTTCGCGCCATTTTCTCGCCAATACGAATTACGTGTGCGAGTCAGTAGTAACTAAACGAAATATTACGTTTTTGGTGGTTTGTGTTTAAATATCCATTTTAATAAAGATTCTAGTTTGCAATTTTAATATAAGCACGTTTACGAATATTAACAAAATGCATGAAGTCAGTTTTATGGTGATGGCACACTAATACTCCATCGAAATATAAAAATATATTAATATTTCAGTGGACTTCTAAATTAATTTTACTGATTTAGTCATTGCTAAAGAACTTGTGTACCGTTTTGCTGCTTCGTGCAAGTTTTGGTGTTGGTGATCTTCGTGCAAGTATTGAACTCCAGTGCATAACGTCGGACGTGAACTTTTTTAATTTGTTATTTTCATCTTGGGTATCTAAAATGCCGCGACCTACATTTAAAAAATCTATTGTTTGGTCATTTTTCGACCATGATGCAGATAAAAAAAAATGTGTTTTGTAAACTTTGCAAAAAAACCTATATCAATCATGGCAATACCTCAAATTTAAAGGAGCATTTAAAACGCGTTCATCCGATTCAACTGCTTAAAGAAGAAGATGAACGTACCGGTATAGTGCGAACTAGTCCAGACCCTGTCCCATCTACTTCGGTTTCGGGTGTAGTCGCAGCTTCTATTCACATTTTAACGGACCAATCAAACACGACACAAATATCTACTGGAATGAAACGTAAAAAACAGCTACGGTTATGTGCGGAAGACAAGGAGAATGACTTGACAGACGAAAAAATTGCTCGGCTAGAAAAAGCTGTCGTCAAAATGATTGTAAAAGATTATCAACCACTATCAGTAGTTGAAGACAGCGGATTCCGAACTTTGATAGCTGAGTTAAACGCAAAATACAAGTTACCCTCACGGAAAACATTATCAGAAAAGCTCTTGCTGGAAACATATGAGACAATTAAGAAAAACTGCATGCCGAACTGCGAGAAGCCGAATTCATCTCGATAACTTCGGACTACTGGAAAGGTAATAATGATAAAACATTTCTGAGCCTAACTGCCCATTATATATATGACAAAAAACTTAAATCAACGAATCTTGCC
This sequence comes from Phalera bucephala, assembly GCA_905147815.2. Lineage (NCBI taxonomy): Eukaryota > Metazoa > Arthropoda > Insecta > Lepidoptera > Notodontidae > Phalera > Phalera bucephala. The sequence continues at coordinate 7,088,107 of LR990637.1, read as the reverse complement.
ACTAAAGAGGTATCGGAATTCCACAACGCCACAAATACTGCTGCTGTAATTGCAGGTATTTGTAATAATTGGAACATACTCAACAAAATAGTTACAGTGGTTACGGATAACGCTGCCAATATGAAAAAAGCAGTCGTAGATGACCTCAAAAAGCACCATCACCCATGTATAGCACACACACTTAACATAACAGTTTGCGATGCAATTAATGCCAACAAGCCATTAATTTCTATTCTTGATAAATGCCGTAACATTGTAACCTATTTCAAACAAAGCTCCGTCGCTGCCTATAAATTAAAGGCAAAACAAATAGAAATGAATGTTCAGGAACTAAAATTAAAAAAAGATGTTCCAACAAGGTGGAATTCCGTTTATTTAATAATCGAACGCTTGTTAGCCATTAAACGACCACTTACATTGGCCTTATCGGAATTGGAAAGAGCTCCAGAAAATTTAACATTAAATTTAACATTCAATTTTAAAACCAGCACTTGAATTGACTGCGCTGCTGTCTGGAGAAAAATATGTGACTATTTCAATTGTTGTTCCACTAATCAGGGGGCTACAGCATTCCTTACAAATAATTGTTCCGGAGACAGACGTAGGTACTAACCTTAGAAGGAGTTTAAGTGATATCGTTTTCCGCAGGCTTGGTCATCTAGAGGCTAACAAAATTGTAGCGAAAGCGGCATTTCTGGATCCTCGATTCAAAAAAGCCGGTTTCGGAACAGAACATAATGCTGCAAATGCTCAACAATGGGTAATTGACGAATTAAGCCACATTATTCACCAGGAGGGTCCTGGTCCTAACACGAGCACAAGGGGGAAATAACTACCGTATCCAACCCGTCAGTATCAAACAGTCAATCTGGCACATTACTGTGGGCGTTTTTTGACAATAAGATAGCTCACCAACAAAGGCAAGACACACGAAGTACTTCAGCGCGTGTAATGGTGAAGCAGTACATAGATACTAGTTTGATAAATAGGGATCATGATCCTTTAAAATATTGGGATGATCATTCTAAAATATTTCCTGGCCTTTATAAGATGGCGATGAAATATCTGTCCATCCCAGTAACATCTGTGCCTTCGGAGAGACTATTTTCTAAAGCTGGATTCATTTTGAGCGATCGACGAAGTCGGTTAAGTACGGATAAGCTTAACCAGCTCGTATTCCTCAATAATAATATAGATTAATCTAATTTAGTGAATTGGTGAATGAAAAATAAATGAGCAAGCCGCGCTACCGTCGCGCAGCGTATATATATACAATTATTTGAGGATTAAGAGCTCGTCACTATACAATAGTGAAATTATTTTTATGATTTCTAAGTGATTTTTATACATTTAGTAACTAATTTTAAGGTTTTGCCACATAGCTGACGCAGCGCGACAGAAGCGCGGCTTGGTTGGTTTTAATATACTAAAATGTACGGGACACGCCGAACAGCGCATCCCCGCTCGGCGCGACGGCAAACGTAACGACCTTATGTAGCCGATCGCTTGCGTCGCGCTCCATTCACGCTCCGTCGGTTATTTGGCTAAACCTTTAGAAATTGTGACATGTCAGATTGAAAAAAATCAGATAAGATCTAAATATTTTACTAGGTATAAATCACAAGTAAAATATCTAGATTATATGGGTCCTGACTCTTAAACCACTTATTATTGAGGATTGTTAGTATATTTTTCGGTTTTCTTATTAATTAATGAACCGTTAGCACATATTAAATATTCTTGCTAAATATGATAATCTTGATCTGAAACTTTGATTTGTTATAATATAGCATTTTCATTTATTACTATTTATAATACCGAGTATGGAACTTGTTGTAGATTAATATATTTGATTATCTTTGATTTTGTATTATTTCTTTTATTTTAATGCTAAACAATATGATACTTAGCTACTTTGCAAAAATTGTTACTTACTCCCCTTTACTTGTAAGAAGTGGTGTGGACGGATGCCGTATGCCAAGCTATAGGTAGCAGTAGGTAAACGTCTAACTAATATATACGCAGTATAAGTTCCTAATTTGTTCATTTATAATTTAACCTATAACTTATATGTGTAGAATTCTGTCTGTTAATAAAGTTGGTTTATAAACAAATACGAATAAAACTAATATTTACTCTGTGGCATAAAGTCGACTTACGCCCGCTCGCACGAGCGCTTTTTCAAGCGTTGAACTAAAGCGCTGTAAGGGCTTTTCAATAACATGTTTAACAGTTTGTTTGATTCCAGCGCTTAATTAATCACTGTGCGTTAATTTAGTGCTGGAATAAAACAAACAGCTGATAGTACACATTTTGAAAAGCGCTTACAGTGCTTCAACACGACGCGTTGAAAAAGTGTCCGTGCAAACGTGCGAGGGGGTGGGTAGACGTAGGGTAGCCCAATCTTATCTGTGGGGGTAGACTGCGGTCCTAATGATGCTATCGATATTAGCGTCATTCGGACAAACTTGCTTTGCTTTTTAAACTTCTTTGCTTATGGCTATGGCTTATGTCATGTCGACTGAGTTCTGGCTGTGCCTTGCGCGCGTTCGGTCGTGTCGCTGCGCTGCCCGCCCGCTCGCTATTTTCGTAATTACGTACGTATTCGATTTCGACTTACTCTTTTGGAAACGCCTGCGCTTGCGTGGAGTGGTGATCTGGTTGGCTCATATACGTGTATACGTACACATATACGGGCTTGCGACGTTACTTCTCCGCGTCTGGCTCGCGCGTAGCAACAAGGCGAGCCGTTAGGTAGACGCGCCGTTCTGACGGCGGTCGGCCTTCCCGCGTTTTTAGTAACGGTCGTTTTCCGTGACCTACGTGGTTTGTCGCGGCTGTGCTTACGTGTTTTGTGCTTGCGTGTTTACGTAATTGCATTCGCTGTGCGGTTCGCGTATCGCCCGGTGTGACCAATCACGTGGGTTGCTAGGCAGCCGCGTCGGCTAACGGCGCGGCTGGCCCTCCCACGGTTTTTCGTTTTCTCAACGGTTAGTTTCATAACTGTTTTCGATATTAGTGTTTATTGTAAATCCACGTCTTTTGTCCGTTCGTGGTAAGTCCGGTGGACGCCTAGCGGCGTCGTAAGCCGGCTTGAGCGGGACCCGAGCGCTCGCCTCCCTCCTTCAGAGGGCGGCCAAATCGGAAGGGCTTGAGCTCTGGCCTTGGGGGCTTCCCTAGTCAGGGCTCTTGATTCAAAAAAAAAAAAAAAAAAACCTTAACCCATCCCGCTATCCTATTCTCCGTGCGGCGGTTCTCTTCGCCCCGGAGCAGTTAGGGTTTGGTGCCGCCCGTTCGCCCCTAAGGCGAAGGGGCACACCGCGTCTCCCCGCGTCACCCCCCCCCCCCCCCCGCCGCCGCCCGGTGGGGGGATCAGGGCATCGCTCACGCCCGGGTCTTAGGGCCCTATTTTAGTTAACTCGCCCTGCCATTTCCCCTCTGGAAATGGCCGAAGACTTCCATCCCGATTTTGTCCGGGACTTAACGAAGTACATCGTCCTACATTGCCCGGACATAGTCCGGGAATTCAGGGCGACGTACTCGCCCGCCTCGCCCGATGCGTCGCCCGCGCGCGCGTCGGCCCCCGGCCCCGCGCACCCTGCGCCTTCTGCGCGCCCCGCGACTCCGTTCGCCGCGAACTGATGTAGGGGCGCAGCCCCAGACCCCCGCCGACCGACCCGTCTCGCCATGCGGGTCCGAGCCTCTCTCGGACTCGGATATGGAGGTCGAGCGCGCGTCCGCGCGACGCGCCGCCCCCGCCCGGTCCCCGTCCCCGTCGCTCTCGTCGGAGGACGACTTCGTTCCCATCGCGAATGGGAAGCGGGCGCGCAAACCGCGCGACTCGCCGCCACCCAAAATCCAGAGGGCCGGAAACGTTTCCGTTTCTCCCGGCCCCTCCGGCCCCCGGCCGTCTCCGTCTCCCAACGCGGCCGCGAGGGCCTCCCCCCTCGCGCGCCCCGCACGTCCGAACATCACTCCCCCGCCGCTTGTCATTCAGGACAAGAGCGCCTGGGAGCGCATCTCCAAGGCGATTTATAATCGCCAAATCAACTACACGCACGCGCGTTCCACCGCGCAAGGCATAGCCGTCAAGGTGGCGTCCTCGGACGACCACCGACGGCTATCCGCGTTCCTGCGATCAAACAAGATCGCTTATCACACATACACCCTGGAGGAGGAAAGGGAGCTCAGGGTGGTAATCCGCGGTGTCCCGAGGGAGCTGGACACCGCCGTCATCAAGGCCGACCTCCAGTCACAGGACCTTCCTGTGCGCCAGGTGCACAGAATGGTCAATGGGCGCTCCAAGGAGGCGTACGACATGGTGCTGGTCGTCCTCGACCGCACCGAGTCCGGCCGTAGGGTCTTCGACCTGAAGGCCGTGTGCCACATTTCTGGCCTCTCCGTGGAGGCCCCCCACAAACGTGGCACGCCCGGGCAGTGCCACAACTGCCAGCTGTACGGGCACTCTGCCCGTAACTGCCACGCGCGCCCTCGATGCGTTAAGTGCATCGGGGACCACGCGACGTCCCAGTGCGCCCGCTCGAAGGAGACGGCGGCCGAGCTCCCCAGCTGCGTCCTCTGCGGCACCAAGGGGCACACCGCGAACTATCGCGGTTGCCCCAAGGCCCCAAAGGGGAAGCGCGGCCGGGCGAGGCGCGGCGGCCGCCGCCACCCCCGCGCGGTTGCCCCCCCCCTCTGCCCCCTTAGCGCAACACCCCCCCGCGCCCTCAGCGCACCCTCGTCCGGTGCCTTCTGCGCCAGCGACCACGGCTCCCCGCGCTCCCGCGCCTCTGAAGCTGACCCCCCCTCCCCCGCCGCTCAGGCCGTCCCTCGGCGCCAACGCGTGGGTGAAGCCGCTGCCGTACACCGCGGCCTCCCACCCTGCGTCAGTGGGCCCTGCCCGCCCCCCGAAGCGCGCGCCGGCGATCCAGCCGGTGGCGGCTTGTCCCCCTCCGCCCTCTAACGTCAGTCAGGACGTCGACCTAATAATGAGCGTCTCAGCGGTTATAAGCCCCGCACTTTTCCCCAGAGTCCGCGAACTCGCACTTCGACTCCGCGCCGCCACCAACTTGGCGGACCAGGTTCTCCTGGCCGCGGAATACAGGGACGTATATGACGTCCTGGCGTCCCTCAAAACCCAACCCCCCCGCACCCAATAATGGATCTACGATCTCCCCGCCAAAAGCCCCACAACCTATCCCTGGCGTTCTTTAACGCCGATGGCCTTCGCTCCCAGCGAGATCAGGTTGCTGATTTCCTCCGAGATCACCAACTTGATATCCTCCTCGTGCAGGAAACCTTCCTGAAGCCCGCACAACGCGATCCTAGGATCGCAAACTATAACCTCGTGCGCAACGACAGAATCGGCTCCCGCGGAGGCGGTACTCTCATTTACTACAGGAGGTCCCTGCACTGCATCCCTCTCGATCCCCCCGCGCTCACCAACATCGAAGCCTCGGTCTGTCGCGTCTCTCTCACGGGGCACCAGCCCATCGTGATCGCCTCCGTTTACCTTTCCCCCACTAAATCCGTTCTCAGGAGTGACTTTGAAGCACTCCTCAATCTGGGAAGCGCCGTCATTCTGGCGGGCGACTTCAACAGCAAGCACGTGGCCTGGAACGGTCTCTCCACTTCCCCTAACGGTAGGAGCCTTGACGCCCTGGTCGACGTTCTCGACTTTGACGTCATCGCACCCATGCACCCTACCCACTATCCTAACAATCCCAATCACCGACTCGACGTCCTGGACATGGCGCTTCTGAAGGGTGTCACCCTACGGCTGCACTCCTTGGAAGTAGTCCAGGAACTCGACTCTGACCATCGACCTGTAGTCATGAGACTCGGTTCCCCCCCTCCCGCCCCTCAGCGACCCAAAAAGACGGTGGTGGATTGGCATGCGCTAAGCACGGCCTTGGCGGATGCCGACCCTCCCCCCCTGCTTCTCAGCTCGGACTCCATCCCGTCCCCTCAGGACACCGATCAGGCCGTAGATGCCTTCACCGAGCACATCCGATCGGCTGTCAGTCGATCGTCCAAGCAAGTCGAGGCGGAAGATCTCTACCTCAACCGCTTTCGACTGCCGGACGATGTTAGGGATCTCATTCGTTCCAAGAATGCTTCCATCCGAGCGTACGACTCCTACCCCACCGAAGCCAATCGGGCCCGGATGCGCGCTTTACAACGAGAGGTACAGCGTCGTGTCGCGGAGGTCCGGGAGGAACGGTGGGGTGTCCTCCTAGAGGGCATCGCGCCGTCGCATCTGGCCTACTGGCAGCTGGCGCGTAGCCTCAAATCCGACTCCACGACTGACATGCCCCCGCTGTCCCGCCCTTCAGGCGCAGCACCCCCAGCCTTCGACGACGACGAAAAGGCCGAGCTTCTCGCTGACTCCCTCGAGAGCCAGTGCGCCCCCAGCTCTCAGTCCGTTGACCAGTCCCACGTCGACGCGGTAGACAGGGAAGTCGAGCGCAGGGCATCCCTCCCCCCCGTCGATTCCTTGCCTCCTATCACGCAAACGGAGGTCGAAAATCTGATTATGGGTCTTAAAACTAAAAAAGCCCCCGGCCCTGACGGCATTTCGAATCGCGTTCTGAAATGCCTGCCCGCCCAGCTCATCTGCCTCTTGGTGGCCATTTTGAACGCCGCCATGACGAACTGCACCTTCCCCGCTAAGTGGAAGGAGGCGGACGTCATAGGCATTCCCAAGCCCGGCAAACCTCGCAATCTCCCCGCGAGCTACCGCCCTATCAGTCTCCTCAACTCCCTGGCCAAGATATACGAGCGCCTACTTCTGGCGAGGCTCAAAGACTTCGTAACGTCCAGGGGTATCCTTATCGACGAGCAGTTTGGCTTTCGAGCCAAACACTCTTGCGTCCACCAAGTGCACCGCATCACGGAGCACATCCTCTCCGGTCTCAATAGACCCAAACCCATCTACACGGGCGCCCTCTTCCTAGATGTCGCGAAGGCATTCGACAAAGTCTGGCACAACGGCTTGATCTACAAGCTCTACCAATTGGGTGTGCCGGACAGACTCGTGCTCATCTTACGAGACTTCTTGTCGAACCGCGCCTTCCGTTATCGCGTCGAAATGACGCGCTCCACTTCCCACTCCATCAGTGCTGGAGTCCCACAGGGCTCAGTTCTCTCTCCGCTCCTGTTTAGCCTTTACACGAACGACATTCCTCGTTCGAGTAAGGCGCAGATGCGCCTTACTCGAACGCCTTACTAGCCCTATTCGCGGATGATACCGCTCTCTACGTCTCGCATAGGAATAAGGGTTTCATTACCAGACACCTTCAGGCATCCGCCAATTCCCTAGGGAATTGGTTCAGGAAGTGGCGTATTGAGGTGAACCCGGACAAGAGCGCTGCGGTGTTCTTCTCCAGAGGTGCCACCCCGCGCCACTCTCTGCGCCGCCCTAGAAGTAATCTCGGCCAAGTGACCATGTTCGACCGACCCATTCCCTGGGTCAAAGAGGTCAAATATCTAGGGGTCACCCTAAACAGTACCATGTCCTTCGGCCTGCACATCAAGCGGGTCCGTCACCGAGCATCATTTGTGCTCGGTCGTCTCCATTCGTTAATCTGCAAGCGGAGTAAAATGTCCCTTAGAAATAAGGTGACACTTTACAAAACTTGCGTTCGACCCATCATGACTTATGCGTGTGTTGTGTTCGGGCATTCGGCCCCCTCTCACATCGATAAACTCCAAGTGGTTCAAAACCGCTTCCTCCGTAAAGCCGTAGGAGCCCCCTGGTTCGTACGGAACGTCGACCTCCACTCCGATCTAGGTCTCGAACCTATTCGCGCCTTCATTAAAAAGGCGTCAACACGTCACTTCGCGAACGCATCTACCCATGCGAATCCGTTAATCGTAGCCACCGCCGACTACGATCTCCCCCCCGACCCCTGCCGCCACCGCCGGCCGCGACATGTTCTCACCGACCCCCCCGATGCTTTGTCATCCCTTCTTTCCGCTGAGAATACGGGCGACGACGACGACGTAGTAGTAGATCCCCTCCCATAGCCGGCGGTTGACCGGTGCACTTAGTAGTGCACCCGTCCCCCTACAGCGACTGTCCCAACCGAGGGCACCTCTTCGAGGCGCCCTCGAGTATGTCGCCTCTTGCCCTTCTGGCTGGCTAGAGCGTAGTGGTTGCACGCTCGCCTTTAAGTCCGGTGAAGCTGTAAAGGCCTCGCGGCCAACAGCGTACATCATTCACACACACACACACACATACACACGTCATGTCGACTGACATATACTCTCTTATGCAGCCGATAGGTAAATTCATTAGTCGAAGAGATTTGGCGGGAAGTCGAAGACTGATATCGTCAATTTGTTTTAATTCCAAAATTGTGTTATTTCGAATAATAATGTGTAATATTGGTGGAATATTAACCATTTTGTATTCTTATATGTATATGAGGGAAGATAATTGTAACAAATTGATAAAGCGTGCCTTTTTGATTTCCCTCAAAACGGCCGTCGCAATTAAGAATAAATAAGAAGAAGAATAATTTTACTGTTGAAAAAGACTTAGCAACTAAGTGACAGGTTTTAAGAACCCCAAATTAGACGAAAAGTCTGTATCTTGGGACCCCGTAGAGTTAAACTATGAGTAAACTTAATTTAGTTACAATTACTAACGCGAGCCGGAAATTACTAACATATTATAATAGAAAAATAATAAAACAAAATTGAAAATTGGTATGTATCTCCATCGCTCTACCATTCAGGATGGGGTAATTATCAATTTTAATATCATCGTTGTCATCAAGTTCATTCATCGTATCTATAAAGAATACCACTTAAGACGAGGCTGTATGGGTTGGATCCCTTTGCCTACACCCGAAGAGGGATCTAAGGAATTGAAAAAAACCGCCATATTTTTTTATTCATTATTCGTTCATTCAGTCCAGCTGTGGTGCGACCGATAGGTAGATTCATTATTCGTTCGCCGAACTTTTTCTTCGTTATTCGTTCATTCGGTACAGCAAGTCGAATGGGAGGCAGTTAGTAACTAATTTTCGTGAAGCATTCGAATAATTCGAATGATGTATAAAGTCGAATGATTCGAATGAAATCATTCGCAGTCGCGCATCGCTACTATAATGTGCTCGACTTTGATCTCGTCATAGTACCAAAGAACTCAAAATGTTAAATATAAACACTTAATACGTCCCTGAGGGTCCCCTATCAGCCGCTACCGCCGTCGGCGGCGTATTCGCACCGACCCTCCCGATGCCCTTACATCCCTTCTTTCGGATACAGATACCGCACACAGGATCAGACACAGATCTCGCCGTCGAGGTCGAAGAATCCCTTGCGCGCCGGCCGGTGCAGAGCACTACGGCGAGACACCTAGTATACGCCCTCCCCCATAGCGACTGCCCAAGCCGAAGCCGTTCCTCCTTGAGGCGCCCTTGAGCTAGTTGCCCCCTTGGCCTTCTAGCTCGAGCGCAGTGGTTGCACGCTCGCCCTCTTGTCCGGTGAAGCTGTAAAGGCCCCGCGGCCAACAACTTAGATCATTCGCACACACAAACACACGTCTCTGAGGCATCATTTGACACAATTATGTATTTCAAAAAAATATCAGGAATGATAATGTTATCAACGATGTTTTAATCAATTTAACATAATACTAAAACATCAACAAGAGGGTAGAAACAGAAATATTAATTAGATCAATATAATACACACACCGTCACGCCTATATTCCCCAGAGGGGGTGGCAGAGGTGTACTGGGTACACCCACGTTTTGCCGACGATGTTAGGCCATATACCGGGCACAATTCCAGACTCCGGACTCATACTGGGAAGTTTTTCGTTAGAAAAACTACACTTGTCCGACCTAGGATTTGAACCCAGGACCTCGTGATCACAAAGCGATGCGCTTTGCCACCAGACCAACGAGGCAGTCAATATAATCATTTGGTATTACGTATAGGTAACGTATTTTTTCTATTATGATACGTCATAAAATTAAATTCGAAGGCATTTTGATAAACACCCAATGTTGTTAATTCAAAATAATATCATTTCAAATGGTTTCCACTTGAAAAACGACATAATTATACTTCTTTGTCAGAGAGATAGTATAGTATTCGTAATTACTATTTAAAATACTGATCGAATAAAAATTCTCACTGTCTTCGCTGCCGCTACCCGGATTTTCACATACTGGAAGAGGCTTCTCGATTTTCTTTTTAATGTGTTCTTGAGAACTCTTTGTTTTTCGTTTACCCATTGCACTTGTTTACACAATCCACTATACTGTAAATTAACACTATAAACTTAAGTTTATAATTCTGAAAAAATAAAAGGATGCTTTGATGCCCGCACAAAATAAGCGAATGAGGGTGGCGCGTGAGTGCACGCCATCTGTTGTACGTAGTGGGGACTGGCCTACCAATCCCCATTACAGATGGCGTGCACTCCTTCCTACAATGAGTTAATTGAATGTTTTTTTATTTTCTAGTGCACTCAATTGTAATTTGGTGCCCAGTACATTAAATAGTGGAATACATAGTGAATTGTTTGATTGTTTTTTATAAAAAAACGTAGCCCCACACTAGGATTTATTCCTGTATCGTAGTGCGTTTACAAACATGAAAATTCACATACACAAATACCCAGACCGGAACAAATAATTGTGGAACACTCAAAAATTTGTCCCGTGTAGAAATCGCACCCGCGACTATTAGACATAGTGGGCGGAGCGGCTTAAGCTCTTAACCACTGCGCTAAATCTTCCGTCAAATTATCTTCTTCTTCTTCAAGTTATAGCTTCACACTAATTATAAGTGTATATTGCCTGTGTCCAGTGAGATATATAATCGTGTTTGTTAAAATTAATTCGACTCCCCGATGAATTTGATGACAACGATGATAATGAAATTAATGAAGTACCCCACCCTGGATAGTAAAGCGGTGGATACTTTACATACCAATTGCAACGGCGTTTTGAGGGAAGTCGAAAAGGCACGTTTTATCACTTTGTTACAATTACCTTCACTCATGCACATATAAGAACACATAATGGTTAATATTCCAGCAACATTACACATTATTAGTCGAAATAACACAAGCTTTGGAAATTAAAACAAATTGACAACATCACTCTTCGACATCCCGCCAAAAAAACTCGTCAAATTATCTGTCCGTTAAATTAAATATAACTCTCGAGTATGCCACGTGTAAGTAATGAATGTAAGAATGATCTACGCTGTTGGCCGCGAGGCCGTTGTTGAGGGCAAGGGGGCAACTAGCTCAAGGGCGCCTCAAGGAGGAACGGCCTCGGCTTGGGCAGTCGCTATGGGGGAGGGCGTATACTAGGTGTCTCGCCGTGGTGCTCTGCACCGGCTGGCGGGCAAGAGATTCTTCGACCTCGCCGGCGAGGTCGGTGGTTGATCCTGTGTGCGCTATCTGTATCCGAAAGGTGATAACTGAATAGTTACTTACCTTTCGTAGAGTTATTATTTTCAAGTATTCTTGCACTGACGTCTGTTGAAAATCTGTAAAGAAATAAAACGATTATAGACATGGTAATTTCAAAAAGTTGACGTGAATAGCATATCGTCGTTTTCTGTATGTGTGTGAGTGATCTACGCTGTTGGCCGCGGGGCCTTTACAGCTTCACCGGACGAGAGGGCGCGCGTGCAACCACTACGGTCGAGCCAGAGTGCAAGGGGACAACTAGCTCAATGGCGCCACAAGGAGGAACGGCCTCGGCTTAGGCAGTCCCTATAGAGGGCACATACTAAGTGTCTCGCCGTCGTCGCCGGTCGTATTAAGTGGTCGCCACTTTTTTAAATTAAAATCAAATTGTATGAAACACATTTTACTTGGATAAATCTACAAAATCACTAGCACACATCAAAAATATATTTAGAATAATTTTGATTTAAAAAAGCCTTTTTAAAAACAAGCTTTTATGGAACACACAACGAAAATATCTTACTTAGTTGAGGAGTTTCTATGGCTTCCTTTCGCCTCCAGCATTAGACCTTGGACACCATACGGTGCGGGGATTGAACCCGACTACTAAATCCAGTGGGCGAAGCAGCTTAAGCTCTTAAGCAAGCCAAAAGATGTTCTGTGTCCATTCCGATCTCAGTCTCGAACTTATTCGCACCTATATCAAAAAGGCGACAACGCGCTACTTCGCGGACGCATCCATCCATCAGAACCCCCAAATCATAGCCGCCGCCTATCATACGCTACCGCCGCTCGCGCCCCTCCCGATGCCCTTACTTCCCTTCTTTCGAATGCAGATACCGCACACAGGATAAGACACCGACCTCGTCGGCGAGGTTGAAGAATCCCTTGCCCGCCGGTCGGTACAGAGCACCACGGCAAAACACCTAATATATGCCCTCCCCAAAGCGACTGCCCATGCCGAGGCCGTTCCTCCTTGAGGCGCCCATGAGCTAATTACCCCCTTGCCCTTCTGGCACGAGCACGCTTGCACGCTCGCCCTCTTGTCCGGTAGCTTCAAAGGCCCCGTGGCCAACAGCGTATATCATACACACACACCTATTCATTCTTAATTTACTGTATATTGCTTGGATGCCGTAGGAATAACAAATATAAGACATGAAAGCGGTCGAAATAAAATTTGCTTACCGCCTTATAAGTGACTAACGGCCGACTTCAATATTTAACTCAAGGATAAATATCATTGGATAGACAACAAGGATCGTTTGTCCGGCGTAATCCTACGATGTCCCACCTTATATCATGCCCCGCATCCCCTAACACTTGTACGCAGCGGGACTTGACGGCTGCCTCCGAGAATGCAGTCAATGTGGCCGCATTCTTGACTGCTTCCATATAACTATAGCATGTTTGCCGTCGAAACGCTAACAAGAAGGATAGATTTGCCTACTACGAATAGAAGTTTGACATATTTTTTATGAGTTGAAAATTGAAACTGGCTGTTAATAAATTACACCAGGCCACAAACTTGCCTCCGCTGCACCAAACTTGGTCTGCGTGGTGGAGTATGACATAAATCTCTCATATCTCAATCTGTGTGAGAAGGACAGAGAAGGCCTTTGCCGGCAGTGGGAAAATATAGCGTAATATATATTTACAATTATATGTACCGACCGTATTCGCAACAGCGTAGTAAGAAAGCGAGTAGGTATGAAAGATAGTATCGGTGTAAAGATGAGAAAGGGTATGCTCCGTTGGTTCGGGCACATAGAATGAATGTCAGAGGACAGAATGACAATACAGATATACAATGCGAAAGTGGAAGGATGTAGGTACCGGGGAAGACCTAGACTATCTTACCACGACCATATCGAGTCTTATCTGAAGGACAAGTCAAGAGTCTCCGTAACCGGCGAGCGTGTATGAGACAAACTATGAGAGTGGAGGAAACCAGAGAGGTATGTAAGGAAAGAACATGTTGGAACTCTGTACTGTCTGCGTACCCCGCAAGGGATTTGGCATGATGATATAGATAGATAGAATTATATGTATAGATATATTATGACTACATATTATAAAACAAAGTCCCCCGCCACGTCTGTCTGTTTGAACGCGATAAACTCAATAACTACTGAACGGATTTTCATACGGTTTTCACCAATGGACAGAGTGATTCAAGAGGAAGGTTTATGTATACAATTAACCCATATGAAGCCAGGGCGGGTCGCTAGTTACATATAATACTTAGACGAATTACTTAATACTTACATTGTTAACCAAAAAAATATAACCACAGCTTTCTGATTTAACATTTTTGTTTAATTTTAATATTTTAAAGAAACAAAGCCAGAGGACCACATACACACAAAAATAACACGAGAATAGAATAAATATCCAACCTCATACACTATTTAAATACCTTCCGAAATTAATGGGTACACTGACCGCAAGATAAACGGCACTTTAAATTTATAGAACTCGATAGAACTAGACTTAGATTGTAAATATATTCTTATATCATATTATTTTTATAACATAAAACTGACAAACGTCAACAGGTCGCCGCGGAATGGAAACTTTCCTTCGTTTAAAGTTTGGTTATGTTTAAATAGACTATAAGAACAATATTTACAGAGTAACCTCCAACCAATGAGGTAAAATATATGGACATGCCATAACTACGAAAATAACGTGCCAGTGTCAGGACACGGTCAGTCATAGTTCAGCTCACCAAAGCGTATCGCGACCCTCCAGATACCCTTACATCCCTTCTTTCGGATACAGATACCGCACACAGGATCAGTCGCCGACCTCACCGGCGAGGTCGAAGAATCCCTTGCCCGCCGGCCGGTGCAGAGCACCACGGCGAGACACCTAGTATACGCCCTCCCCCATAGCGACTGCCCAAGCCGATGCCGTTCCTCCTTGAAGCGCTCTTAAGCTTGTTGCCTTCCCTTCTAGCTCGAGCGTAGTGATTGCACGCACGCCCTGTTGTCCGGTGAAATTGTAAAGCCCCGTGGCCAACAACGTAGATCATCCACACACACACACACACACACAGACAATCGTATCGATTTTGGCCGAAGAGTAGTAACAGGTGTCCGTTAAAATGGCGATCCGCCCACAAATTGATTATTGCCAGAGACAAACATCTCATGTCCATATAAATTCCGTCATTACCACCAACTAGTGTCTTAAAGCTTTTCTAAGTCGATTTGCTATTGTCACTTGTTACAATTAAAGAAAACATGATGAGGGCAACACTATGCCTAAGTATAACGAGCTATTCATAAACTGTCTTATTGGGACCAAAAGTAGATTGGTAGGAAAGTGGGGCACACCCCTGTCTACCCATTCGGAGAAAATAAAACGTGAAGAATTCCTTCCTCACAAATATATTACGTCCGTCCTTCCGTCACAAATCGAGATGAGAAAGATTAGGTCATACTCCACCACGCGGTTCCAGTGCGGAAGAATACGGATTTATTACGTTTATTCCTTATTAATCTGTAGTCTATCAGTGTTATTAATTAACGAGGTAAAGTAGATCTCCGAGGTTCATCTTTGGACTTATCAAAAACTCGCGACCGCGAAGCAAATATAAAATGGAGATGGCATTATTGGATTTTCCTATACTATCAAGCGTGTGACTGCGCGGGGCGGGTCGAAGATGTTACACCCGCCCACTTCGTTATGTGCCGTCTAGCTGAGAATGACAAACCGACGAAAACCAGCGACGGACGATTACATATTCAACATTGACATGTGTACATATTGAATTGAAAATCCAAAGTCAAACCTCGTTAAACAATAAAACGGGACATATCGTACACTCTCCGTCTGTAATTAGTTTAGTCTGTAAACAATATTGTTCGAACACAATGCACGTACAATATTAAATTGACTTACAAAATAGACGGACAATGAAATCAGAGCAGCATTCACAATAAAAGTTTTTTGAGACGCATTCAAATATTCTAAATTATCTATCTATCTATATCATCACGCCAGATCCCTAACGGGGTAGGCAGAGAGTACAGAGTTCAAACAGGTTCTTTCCTTACATACCTCTCTGGCTTCCTCCACTTTCATAGTTCGTCTTATACACGCTCGCCGGTTACGGAGACTCTTGACTTGTCCTTCAGATAAGACTCGGTCTTATCTGAAGTACAAGTCGGTATCGGTGTTTAATCACTAGCTCTATCTATATCCTCACGCCAGCTTCCTTGGGGGTAGACAGAGAGTACAGAGTTCCAACAGGTTCTTTCCTTACCGACCTCTCTGGCTTCCTCCACTCTCATAGTTCATCTCATACACGCTTACCGGTTACGGTTTTGACCTCTAATAAGACAGGGCCTTTTTGGTTATAGTAAGATAGTCCAGGTCTTCACCGGTACCTATATCCTTCCACTTTCGCACTTTGGGGGCGTCCATTAATTACGTGAGTTGTTGGGTCGAGTCGAATCTTACTTTGGGGAGAGGAGGGGTCTCGACAAATATCACGAATTTTTTTTTCGCAAGAAACAGTAAATTTTTGAGAATATAGTATTTAATTAGTATTTATTGTCCGCCTCGCGGCTCGCGTCGTGCTCGACTCATGCCCGGTATGGCAGCCGAATGTCGCGCCCGCAGCGTGCTGTGAGAAAGGGACAGGTATACTGTTTTTTTTTTCTTTTACAATATTCTGGCTCAATGTCTGCGCGTTACTTGGGGTCTCATTGAAAACCAGCGCTGTGATAGGGTAATATTATTGCCTTATCACTGCATATAGCTGAATGAGTGTCCCTTTTGCTGGCGAGACTTGGGTATTATTATTGCTTTCATTATTAATAACATTTTGTAATCTTGTGTGTGGCCCTGGTTTCTCCAGAACATAAAATTATTTTTCTTTCTTCTTTCTTTCTTTCTAATACGTTAAAAGATATACTAAAATATTACCAAATCATATTCAATCGAAAAATCTCTAAAATCCCTTATATCATAAATTTGCACTTTCCCGCGGGTTCGTAAGCATTAATTTTATATTTACCCGGTTTTGGACATGTGAATTACACTCATAAACCTTCCTCTTGAATCACTCCGTCCATTTGGGGAAAACCGTATTAAAAACCGTTTGGTAGTTATTGAGTTTATAGCGTTCAGACAGACAGACGCGGCGGGGGGCCTTTGTATTATATCCGTCAGGTCGTTTAGGAAGAAAAGAATTACGAACACACGCACATCGGAATTTAAACCCTTTATATATAAACAAACACCGAGGCAGAGGAGTGGCAGAGGTGTACTAAGTACACCCACTTTTCGTGACGATGTTAGGTCACATGTAATAGGGGGTGAGTCTGTTGCCATATACCGGGCGAAATTCCAGACTTTGTGTGTGTGTGAATGATCTACGCTGTTGGACGCGGGGCCTTTACAGCTTCACCGGACAAGAGGGCGAGCGTGCAACCACTACGCTCGAGCCAGAGAAATTCCAGACTCCAGACTGACATTGAGAATTTTTCAATAGAACCACACTTTGTCCGACCTAGGATTCAAACTCAGGACCTCGTGATCGCCAGCCGCACTATGCACCACTACACTAACGAGGCAAAATAAAAATAGACTGTTTCTTATGGTTTATATGTTCACGTTAGATCCCTTGAAGACAGAGTACACAGTTCCAACAGGTTCTTTCCTTACAGACCTCTCTGGCTTCCTCCACTCTCATACTTCTCATACTCGCTCGCCGGTTACGGAGACTCTTGACTTGCCCTTCATATAAGACACGGTCTATGTAAGGTAAGGTTTTCTCTCCGATCCCCCCGAAGCTTTGTCATCCATTCTTTCCGCTCAGAATACGGGCGACGACGACGTAGTCGTAGATCCCCTCCCATAGCCGGCGGTTGACCGGTGCACTTAGTAGTGCACCCCGTCCCCCCACAGCGACTGTCCCAACCGCCTTGCGCCTTGAAGAGGCGCCCTCGAGTATGTCGCCCCTTGCCCTTCTGGCTCGAGCGTAGTGGTTGCACGCTCGCCCTTAAGTCCGGTGAAGCTGTAAAGGCCTCGCGGCCAACAGCGTACATTACTCACACACATACACGTAAGGTAAGGTCTTCCCCGGGTCCTATATCCTTCCACTTTCGCACTTTAAAACTAATCTAATTACATTATTAAACCAGAAATCCCTGTTGATTTTTATAAATACAAAATAGTCTACAAATACATTGAAATTTTACGTACTTCTGTTCAGTAGAAATAACTTTATTAAACTACAATAGACTTGTGTATTATGCCTAAAATGTCAAGTTTTTATGTATGTCGTATTGTGTTTATGACTAGGACTATAATCTCTATTTTATTTGCTTGTTTGTATCAGAAGTGTTAAGGACGAATCATATTTAAATTTAGGTACACCGCAAGCCCAAGTGGTGGCCCAAAAAGGGACGTAGACCTAGAGGCAGAACATCAGCCAGATGGAGTGATGAATTCGCGAAGGTGGCCGGAAAATTGTGGAATAGGCTATCACAGGACCAGGACGAATGAAGTAATAGACGAGAGGCCTACACTCAGCAGTGGGGTGGCTGATTGATGATGATGATGCTGGTGAGGACACCGCAATAGATGTGCGTGGTTGGGCATGACTCATTTTGTCTGACAAGAGTTTTATCGATGATTCGAATCTTGTAAGCAAGTAAAAATAGTCTTTTCTATACGTCAATACAACGATTCTTGAACGAGTTTTCTCGTCTCAAACTTGTCCTTCCAGATCCCCGGTCGGGAGACCCCCCTCCCTGCACCAACCTGAGCAGGGGCCTTTGGCGTCGAGGAAGCAAGGGGCGGGGGCCCCGGGGCGTTCTTCACGAGCGACCCCCAAGGAGGACGGCGGTGTTGTGTGGTCCACGTTACCGGGAACACCGCGTCGGTGCGGGGGGAAGCGTGTCATTAAGTCTCCCTCCGATGGCGGACTCTTCAGAGCGCGGCACAAGCGTGGCACCGGTGCGTTCCATACGGAGATCTCGGAGCCCCTCCAAAGTGCTGATGTCGGCCACCCTGTGGTTTTTAGTCGGTAGGAATCTGACACGCCCCGCGAGCTTCGGGGAAAGCTCCTATGCAGAACTTTCCCCACGAAAAAAAGTCTTCAGGTACATCTGTTTTGTTATTCTATTCCGACATTTTACTATATGTCCAAGCCGTAGCACACCGTTTCTCATCTTTACACCGATACTTTCTTTCGTACCTTCAGGTTTTTTACTACGCTGTGTAGAACCAAAAATGCCTCCACGAGATGTGGATCTACTATGTACAGCTCTACCAACCCCAACGAAAACAAAACGAGCATGAAATGTTATTTTAATTAACATACAAACATCGTCACAGAGTCGTGACAGAGATGTACTGCATACACGCACTTTTCGTCGACGATGTTAGGTCCCGTATAATACATCTATTACCAAGCCTATTAAATAGCCTATTGCCATATAGCGGGCACAGTTCCTGACTCCGGACTGATACACATTACATACATTTGTGCGACTTATGACAAAAGTAGTTTTAATGACTTTGGAAAACGAATGCGAGCGTCTAAATCTATCTTATCCTTTCTCAATACCAACAATAACGAAATTGTGTCAAGTATAAGTAACAATTTTAAGTGCCTTCTCCACTTGAATCTACAGTATAATAATATATAAAACAATATAAGACATGTTAAGAAACTGCCCCACCGTTGGGCACGGGCCTCCTCTAAAACTGAGAGGGTGTAGGCCATAGTCCACCACGCTGGCCCAGCGCGAGTTGGCGAACTTCACACACCTTCAAGAAACTCTTAACTTGCAGGTTTTCCTTCACCGTTAAAGCAAGTGATAGTTAATTTTTAATACGCACATGCTTTAGAAAAGACAGAGGTTCGTGCCTGGGTGTAAGCCCGAGACTTCTGACTTTGCAGTCCAACGGTCTAACCACCAGGCTATCACTGCTCATATATCGTGCTATTACAGTATTAAAACAGTATACAGTCCCACTGCCAGACAAAGGCCTTCTCTCACAAATCTCAGTAAGAGAGATTAGGTCATACTCCAGCACGCGACACCAGTGCTGTGCGGTGGGGGCAGGCATGTGGACACCTGCTTAGAACTTATTAAGCTGCCTATAGGGCCGTCAGGACCAACGACTTAGCGCGACTTTCGAAGCACAGAAACACTCGAACATGAAATTTCAAGTCCAACTCATCGGGATTTTTTTTTTAATAAAATCGTAGCCGCAACTAGGATTTTATTTACGTCTGTATCGTGGGTGCGTTTACAAACATGAAAATTCACATACACAAATACCCAGACCGAAACAAATAATTGTGGGTCACACAAAGATTTGTCCCGTGCGGGAATCGAACCCGCGACTATTAGACACAGGAGCTACTCAAGCTCTTAAGCACTGCGCTAAATCGTCCGTCATGTGTACTATATTTTGGCAAATCTTTGAAAATATAATTCGTCAAAAAAAGGTGGCAACCATAGCTAGCCCTGCAGGTCTCTCTGCTAAGGCCCCTTAAAATGTTAATTATAACAATGTGTTTATGCATGACCTGTATCGATATAATATTAATTAAAGGTCGATAGAAGGTGACCATTCAACCGAGTAGATTTTCCTTATTTAGACATCGCCAGTCAAAGCCACATGTAATAAAGGTTGTATTCATAAACTAGTCCTTGCCCGTAGCTCCACCGCTGGTGCGGATACAAATCACCATCTATCTATATCATCACGCCAGATCCCTTGCGGGTTAGGCAGAGAGTACAGAGTTCCAACAAATTCTTTTGTTATGTCCTTGCATACCTCTCTGGCTTCCTCCACCCTCATAGTTCGTCTCATACACGCTCGCCGGTTACGGGGACTCTTGACTTGTCCTTCATATAAGACCCGGTCTATTTGGTCATGTTAAGAGAGTCTAGGTCTTCCCCGGTAGGTACCTATATCTTTCTTCAAAATATTTATCACTACATATAAAACAAAGTCCTCCCGCCGCGTCTGTTTGAACTGAACACAATAAACTCAATAACTACCGAACGAATTTTCAAACGGTTTTCACCAATGACGGAGTGATACAAGAGGAAGGTTTATGTGTATAATTCACCCTTGCGAAGTCTCCATTCCGATCTCGGTCGCGAACCTATTCACGCCTTTATTAATAAAAATCTTTTAACAAAAAAGGTAAACCGACTTCAAAAAGCAAAAAATAAATATTTGAAGTCGGTGCTGGTTGGTGCAGTCGGTTACTTGGCACCGACTTCAAATATTTATTTTTTGCTTTTTGAAGTCGGTTTACCTTTTTTGTTAAAAGATTTTTATTTTACAATTTTAAGTGACGAGTGAATTATTTAGTAATATTTATATACCGATATTATATTATTTTGCTAAGTTGTAAAGTAAGGTACCTACAGGATTAATATAATGACTATAATAACGGAATCTATACATTCGTGCTGTTCGCCGTTAAGGAGTTCCCTCTTGTATCTTCAAAATCCAAGGTCCAGTACCAATAACAATAAAATAGGACCACCTCAAAACTATACTGAACCAAATGCAAAAAGAATCATCAAAATCGGTTCATAAGCAAAGGAGTTATAAAAAAAGGACGAATTATGAACCTCCTTTTTTGAAGTTGGCTAATATACTGCTTGGTTCTATAGTAGGGTACCTATAGGATTGACGTAATACCCATAATATCTCAATTTACACATGCCTATTGTTTGTCGTTAAGGAGTTCCCTGGTGTATCTTCTAAGTCCAAAGTCCAATGCCAATGAAATTAAAATGGGACCACCGCGGAGCTATACTGAACCCAATGCAAAAAAAATCATCAAAATCGGTCCACAATTGACGGAAATATCGCTGAACATACATAAAAAAAAAAAAAAAAAAAAAAAAAAGCATACATACAACCGAACATAGAACCTCCTCCTTTTTGAAGTCGTTTAAAAAGGCGACAACCCGATATTTCGCGAACGCGTCCAATCAGGAATCCGCTAATCATAGCCGCCGCCGACTACGAACCTAACTCCCCTTCTATCAGCCGCTACCGCCATCCGTGGCATGTTTTCACTGACCCTCCCGATGCCCTTACATACCTTCTTTCGGATACATATAGCGCACACAGGATCAAACACCGTCCTCGCCGGCGAGTTCGAAGAATCCCTTGCGCGCCGGCCGGTGCAAAGCACCACGGCGAGACACCTAGTATATATCCTCCCCCATAGCGACTGCCCAAGCCGAGGCCGTTCGTCCTTGAGGCGCCCTTGACCTAGTTGCCCCCTTGCCCTTCTGGCTCGCCCCGATGAAGCTGTAAAGGCGCCGCGGCCGACAGCGTAGATCATTCATTTACGTTTTAAATAACATATTTTTATACTCAGTTCTTAGATTTACGCGAATATTACACATGAAATAAAACTATTTTTTCCGGATTTTATCGCGGTTTATTTTTTGTTTTTTAAGTTCCCGACGTTTCGAGTGCTTTGCAGCACCCATGGTCACGGGAAGGACTGAGGTGGTAGACGTCCAAAAGGTATAGTTGTTCCGGGGTACCGTCAAACTTCTTACTCAACTTCCCGTGACCATGGGTGCTGCAAAGCACTCGAAACGTCGGGAACTTAAAAAACAAAAAATAAATCGCAATAAAATCCGGAAAAAATAGTTTTATTTCAAACATATTTTTATTATAATTTAGAATGTTTGAACACGTTAAAAATACCGTGCGAAGCCGGCGCGGACCTCTAGTAAATTATATAAATACCTAAACCTTGAATAGATAGTGCAGTGGCTAAGAGCTTAAACCACTCAGCCCACTGGATCGAATAGTCGCGGGTTCGATTCCCGCATGGGATAAATCTTTGTGTGGTCCAGCAATACCTGTTTCAGTCTGTTTGTACGCACCTACGCATATTATTAAATATAAACTGTACTTGATTAAGTACTTTCAGCTACTTAATTTGCAATTAGACATAAAATTAATGCATATACAAGGGTAATTTAGCAAATAGCACCCAGTGTGAAAATAAGCATGTAAAATTAATAAAAAATAATTTCATATGATTGATGAATTTTATTAAATTCATATGCTAATTGTGAAATGATCCATGCTTAATACTTATGTAAATAAAACACGAAGTTACTTTGTTATTAATTTAATCATTAAATTACATAATAATACAGATTATTGCATCATGACAACCGTTTGATCACAAAATACATTATTCGTTATATATAGGTACTGCTTTGAATCAATAATAATTTTAGTATATTATAGCGCACTAAAGGAGTAACAGCATTTCTTTCAAATTTAAAAAAACACACAGTCACTCCTATATTCCCCAAGCGGGGGTAGGTGGACAAGGTGTACTGACTACACCCACGTTTCGCCGACGATGTTAGGCCCCATGTAATAAGGGGCGAGCCTATTGCCATATACCGGGCGCAATTCCAGACTCCGGACTCATACTGGGAATTTTTCGTTAGAAAAACTACATTTGTCCGACCTGGGATTTGAACCCAGGACGTCGTGATCACAAAGCGATGTGCTTTGCCACTAAACCAACGAGGCAGTCAATAAACATGAAAAATTGTTAAAATCAATTCAGTTATCGATTTAGAACAAACTACTTTCAGGTCTTGCATTTATTATTTTATCTATCTATCTATAACTTCACGCCAGATCCCTTGCGGGGTAGGCAGAGAGTACAGAGTTCCAACAGGTTCTTTCCTTACATACTTCTCTGGCTTTCTCGACTCTCATAGTTCGTCTCATACACGCTCGCCGGTTACGGAGACTCTTGACTTTTCCATCAGATAAGACTCGGTTTATTTGGTCGTGGTAAGATAGTCTAGGTCTTCCCCGGTACCTGCATCCTTCCACTTTCACATTGTATATCTGTTTTGTCATTCTTTCCTCTGGCATTCTTTCTATATGCCCGAACCAACGGAGCATGCCCTTTCTCATCTTTACACCGATACTATCTTTCATACCTACTCGCTGTCTTACTATGCTGATGCTAATGCGGTCGGTCAGCTTCACTGGGAACAGAGTGAATGGTGCGATGGGAAAGCTACTCGGGAGCCGGTACTTAAGCCATAAGGCGCAGCTGGCCATACATAACGGAGTTCTTGTCCCAACGCTGTTATATGGTAGCGAGAGCTGGGTATGTAAGAAGGAGAATGAAAGTAGGATAAATGCGGTCGATATGTGATCTCTGCGGAAGATGTGCGGAGTCACGCTGACCAACCGTTTTCGCAAAAGCGTAGTAAGAAAGTAGGTATAAAAGATAGTATCGGTGTAAAGATGAGAAAGGGTATGCTGCGTTGGTTCGGGCACATAGAAAGAATGTCAGAAGAAAGAATGACATAACAGATATACAATGCGAAAGTGGAAGGATGTAGGTACCGGGGAAGACCTAGAGTATCTTACCATGACCAAATAGAACGTGTCTTATCTGAAGGGCAAGTGTCTGGCTCGAGCATAGTGGTTGCACGCTCGCCCTTAAGGCCGGTGAAGCTGTAAAGGCTTCACGGCCAACAGCATATATCACTCAAACACACACACACACTGAAGGGCAAGTCAAGTCTCCGTAACCGGCGAGTGTGTATGAGACGAACTATGAGAGTGGAGGAAGCCAGAGAGCTACTTTATAACTACATTCAGAGTATCATACTAAGTCAGACACTGCTTAATTGCCTATATTTAGTGTCCGACCGAACTTTCGGCTCCGGTCAAAATGAGCCGAAGGTTTCCGGCGAGTTCCGAAATTGAATAATCTATAACGAATTACGACTTAGGAATGCGCGAGAGCCCGGCGGAAGAAGCGACGCGCGGGAGTGGGGGGTGATCTTCTCGTCCAAAATTCCGCAGAGTCTCAAGACAAGTCTTTGACCAGTGTGTGCTGCCAGTGATTACTTACGGCACTGAGACATGGTCGCTTACGATGGGCCTCATAAGAAGGCTCAAGGTCATCCAAAGGTCGATGGAGAGAGAGCTATGCTCGGAGTTACCCTGCGGGATCGAATCAGAAACGAGGAGATCCGCAGGAGGACCAAAGTCACTGACATAGCACTCTTAAGTGGCAGTGGGCGGGGCACATCACTCGTAGATCTGACGGCCGTTGGGACAGAAAGGTTCTCGAGTGGCGACCACGTACCGGAAGACGTGGACTGGGCAGGCCCCCTACAAGATGGACCGATGACTTGGTGAAGGTCGCGGGTAGAAGTTGGATGAGTACAGCACAAAGCCGGTCGTTGTGGCCGTCTTTGTCCTGCAGTGGACGTCTATCGGCTGAGGCCGGAGGTTTTGGGGATTGCCTATTAATCGGCTTTGGCAAAAATCGACCTTAGGTCAGACACTTCCTATATTCAATGCACGCCACTGCTCAGCCACCCCTGCTAATGAAATATAGGTGTGATGGTGATTTTCAAACATTTTCACAAGTAAGGTTTATCCTGGCATATACAAGGTGTAACATAATTAACTCAAGACCTGGAAGTAGTTTGTTCTAAATCGGCAACTGAATCGATTCCAACTAAATTCAAGTAATTTTTACTTTTTAAAAAAAAAATTGTACTCTTTCTGTACGGTGTATTAAACAATATTTCATAATTATTTAAAGCATTGCAGCTATTTTAAATGTTTTACCTATTACACACACGCCTCAATATGCGTAAAAAAGTTAATTCATTATTAAATTTTATGATTAAGTGACTAAAAAAATTTATAGAAATCTCCTTAAATTTGGAAGTTTCATTTTCGTATTGAATTCGTAAGGCAATAATCTAATTGGGGTGTCGTGAGATTTTGCGTTGGATATGTTACACCTTGTACATCCAAAAAAAAAAAACAATCGGAATTGTATATATTGCTTTTTTTATTATTAAACTTGTTAATATCAGTACTTACATAATATTAATATAACTCAGACTAAAATAAATAGACAGACAAAAACACATTATGTCGTCCGCACAGCGGGTCTTGTCAAGTTGCAAGTATTTTGTATCTACAGTGCGACAAGTATCTTTTGGCACTGTGATGATTAGGGTTACCATTTAGTATTCTTACTTCTGGAAACTGGAATTGTGCCCGGTATATGGCAATAGGCTCGCCACCTATAACATGGGACCTCGCATCGTCGATGAAAAGTGGTGGTGGTGTAAATAGTACATATCTGCCACCCCGGCTTGGGAAATATGGGCGTGACGTTGTGAATGTTTCTAACTTCCAGGGATATATTTCAACAGGATTGATGCACTTGCTCAAAGAACATAATCAAGCTAACCCAATTAAACACTTTTTATTCAATGCCCACATCTTGCAGCAGTCAGCAGACATGGGATCAGTATACTGGCCAGTAGTACTGCGAATTAAGCATGCGATTTTTTCCCTTAACTTACTTTTCTAATTAATGCGAATGCTGTTTGCTAATAAGGCGGTATTAAATTTTTTTAAAGAATCATACGCCATCTTCTTCAAAGCATTTCCTTTAAAATAGATAATTCTCGCCAGGCACTCTACTCCTAACATCTGCTATTTCACTAACTCCTCGACCACATAAAGTACTTAGCACGGCCCTTAGCATAAGCAGCGTTTGTTCACAGATACATTCTGAAGAGAAGCTCAAGCTGATTATTGCGTCATCTGCTTACGAACGAAGCGACGATTGCGAGCTGCAACAAATTACTGCATTCACGAAAATTCACAACTACAGTTAATTTGCTAATTGCTAAATTTGAAATCGCATGCTGTATGATTGTGAATGCTAATCCAACACTGCTGGCCAATGAATGAATCAGAGTTAACACTGACTGCTAACACAAATGGTGTGTTTTAAAACCGCACGAATGTGGAACCTTTCGCCGCTAATTGATTCGATGCTCTCCGGGATAGTGGTGTTAATTGATTATGTCAAAGTCATCAAATCGATATTGGTTTGACAGTGGAAAATCGACTTGCGTCAGCCGTATGCCCGGTCAGACTAGTTTTCTCTCAAGTCTTGCGTTTATCTCCCTCTGATGCATGCATTACATGCGTGCGGCAGAGGGAGATGTAAGATAAAGATGAGAGCGCACGAGTGTTACCTTTTGCCTCTAATCGAGTCAATCTTCTCAGGGACTACGTGTTAATAAAATTTCGATATTATTACAACGTAATAAAAGTCTATATTGGTTTTACAGTGGAAAATACTCGGCGTTGAGCCACGCCATATCTGCATTGGCCCTTAGACTCAATAACTTGTTATATTTTGAGATATTACAAAATCAACTCTACCCATCATTCTTTGGGAGTAGCGTCAGTACACAATAGAATATTTTACAATTTCATATCGAAAAGCCCGTCGAACAAAGTTGTATGTGCCAATTTATAATATAAGACTTTATTCCCTTGGTCTTAAAGTCGAATATCGTCCGTGACATGCAATAACTCGTAAGAAAATTATACTTGGAATATCCGACTTTGTTCCATTAGTTTTAAAGTCGAATATTGTTTCTGACTTGCCAATACTTCCTAAGTATTCGAGCACGGTTGTGGGAAAATCAATTTTATGTACAATACTATTAAAGTATAAAATTTATTGCTATAAAAATATCACTTAGAGGAGGTATTCGTATATTTGGGTTCGGATTAACCCCCTAAATGTACGCGGTAGTGCAAAAATCAACTCTAATTAGGTGCTAACAAAGACCAAAGTTGATTGTTACAAAAATGTTGGTTAGGCAATTTTGTCACTTAATTGTCAAATACAATTTTGTCCCTCGGGACTTAATTACAAAATACTATCCAGTCAATACGTTTATTTCTTTTAGTTTTAATGTATTCCATAGAAACTTGTTTTGATACAAAAATAAACATTACCTAACAGTTTTTCATAGTGAAAGCCACACAAATTATGCTTTACTTAAATCGTTCAAGGAAAATAAATAAGCAATATATTTTAAACCAGATTCAAAATTACATTGAATAAATATTCTAATAATATACCACTAAATTAAATTTGAGACCATGCAAGAGACTGCACTCAGCATTGGGTGTCTACGGGTTGAAAATGATGATGAAATTAAATTTTTAATTGGTTATTTTAGTAATTAACATTTTATTACTAAACTGCATTCAATGGTCTCAATGGACTGTCAATACGAAGCAAATATAAATAAGGAGTCAGCCTAAGCAACTGAGCACTGTGTCTTCCAACTAGGCCCTAACGTATTCGCGGTTGGCTAGATGGCAAATACAGACAGTGGGCGGGGTCTAGCGTCCTATTCATTCCGTGCTACCGCGCAGTGACTCACTTGATTGTATAGGAAAGTCTTATAATGCCATCTCCCCCTTATATTTGCTGCGGGGCTGTCAAGTGTCAACTTTGAGGCACACATCTGCGAAGGACATTGTTCTGCGCCCATACATGATTTGCCCAACAGCAATGAAAAAAATACTTGTGTGATTTCAAATCACCCATAAATTCTCTTAAGGCGTTTATTATTAAACGGAAAAGCGGGGGAATCGCAATATTGCACAGAAAGTATTAGATTTTGAGGTTATAATTCAGTAGCCATTAATACATATGAGGTTATATTGTGTGTTGACATTCAGTAAAGATGTCGGGGACTTCCGATATAAGTACTTACAATACTTTGAACTAATCATTTTAGATTGCAAATTGTCTGTTAGATACGGATATTTGCCATTATTTTGATTAAGTAGATAGATAATGATGGCATGGGTCAAATGTTTTTTGTTCTGGGGTAATTTTATACTATGCCTTTGTCTAACTTTACAGATCCATCTAACAAGCTTGCATATGAACAAAGAGTTTGTCAAATAAGAGTGTCGTTTATGCTAAGAAATAGTGGAGAGTATAAGAGGAATATTCAGTTTCATTGACAAATACTTTGGTGAATGATCGTATAATTTGTCAAACACACCTTCAGATAAGAAGAATTTTGTACTAACATAGTTTGAAGAGTACAGACCTCATGGAATTTCACAAATATGTAAATTAAACTAATTATTTGTTTATGAGCATGCATCATTTTTACTTAGTCAAATAACTGGACAAATATATATTTAACTAATTTCCTGCTTATAAACCTGCAGAACAGACAATCAAATAATTTAAGAAACATGTGAATTTGAGAAATAATTTAGTTGTAAGCATCCGCTGTTATATTAAGTCACATAATTTGACAAACATGCGAATTTGACAAATTATTTACTGATAAGCTCACATAAATTTAGCTGCAGAGAATCAAATAATTTGACCTTTAAACAGTTTTATTATACAAGTTAACATACGCACAACACTTCATCATGTCAGTTCATTATTTAGACTACACTATGCACTAGAGTCACATAATTTGTAGGGCCCTTGATATAACCACTTTGGATTTTCACATTGCTATGTTTTTGGTAATCTGGAAAATAGAGAAATATATATTTAATTACAGGAAGGCATTGTCTATGTATGTATCTATATCATTACGCCAGATCCCTTGCGGGGTAGGCAGAGAGTACAGAGTTCCAAAAGGCTCTTTTCTTACATACCTCTCTGGCTTCCTCCACTCTTATAGTTCGTCTCATACACAGTCGCCGGTTGCGTTGACTCTTGACTTGTCCGAAGGCATCGTTAAACAGTAAATAATGATTAGGTAAATAAACACCAAGCCTATATCCCCAAATGGGGGTGGCAGAGGTGTAATGAGTACACCCACGTTTCTCCGACGATGTTAGGTCCTATGTAATAAGGGGCGAGCCTCTTGCTATCGTAGAGGGACAATGCCAGACACCAGTCTGATATTTATTTTATTTTATAGTTTCATTTTTAAAAATGTAGCCCCACACTAGGATTTATTCCTGTGTCCGGGTTACAAATACAAACCAGAACAAATATCATACCTGTTTTTAATAAATCTAATAAACATAAGCTATTAACTACTGCGCTAAATATTGTATATATTCTTACTTATTATCCGACCCAGGATTTGAACCTAGGACTTACCACTACTACTTTACCACTACACCAATGAAAACTATGTATTTATTTATATAATTATTTATAGTGTTAGAGGAAAGATATGGCGTAATGACATAAATAGATAGATAAATAGAAGAAAGATTGACAATTCAGATATACAATGCGAAGGTGGAGGGATGTAGGTACTAGGGAAGGCCTAGACTATCTTACCATGACCAAATAGACATAGTCTTATCTGAAGGACAATTCAAGAGTCTCTGTAACGGGCGGGCGTGTATGAGACGAACTATGAAAGTGGAGGAAGCCAAAGAGGTCTGTAAGGAGAGCACCTGTGGGAACTCTGTACTCTGTGCCTACCCTGCAAGAAATCTGGCGTGATGATATAGACAGATAGAAAAAAAATTATTCTTTATACTTTCTGCATACCCAGCAAGATATTTGATGTGATGATACAGGTATAAAAATTAAAGATACATCCTCTGTATCCGGGCTGTCCAAACCAGATACGACCCCAGGCCAACATAAATTTCCAAATAGGTGGGAGGGAACATTAACCTTACCTTATAAAGACAATAATATTCCACGAAATAAATTTTAGTATCGCAATATTTTGATATTTGCAGTAGATGAAATTATGTCGCAGGCCGCACAAACACAAGCTATGCTTTTTTGTGTGTGTGTGTGTGTGAATGATCTACGCTGTTGGCCGCGGGGCCTTTACAGCTTCACCGGACAAGAGGGCGAGCGTGCAACCACTACGCTCGAGCCAGAAAGGCAAAGGGGCAACTAGCTCAAGAGCGCCTTGAGGAGGAACAGCCTCGGTTTGGGCAGTTGATATGGGGGAGGGCATATACTAGATGTCTCGCCGTGGTGCTCTGCACCGGCGGCGGACAAGGGATTCTTCGACCTCGCCGGTGAGGTCGGTGTCTGATCCTGTGTGCGGTATCTATATCCGAAAGAAGGGATGTAAGGGCATCAAGAGGGTCGGTGAGAACATGCCGCGGACGGCGGTAGGGGTTGATAGGAAGGAGGGATAGGGGGAGTTGGGTTTGTAGTCGGCGGCGGCTACGATAAGCGGATTACTATGATTGGACGCGTTCGCGAAATATCGGATTGTCGCCTTTTTTAATAAGGGGGAAAATGGTTCAAGACCAAGATTAAAATGGAGATCGACATTCCGTATGAACCACGGGGCTCCGACTCAAGCCATGCTTTGGACAGCCCTGCTCTATATTACCTGTGTAAGAAACAATGTGGTCTAGGCTAATCACACCCAAAAACAAACTATCACACCTTTATTAATTAAAAAGGAGGAAGCCTTTCTGTAAGGAAAGAACCTGTTGGAAATCTGTACTCTCTGCCTACCCCGCAAGGGATCTCACGTGATGTTATAGTTAGGGATATCAATTAAAGTGTTTCCTATTGTGATATTTACAAGAATATGCAAATGGCATTATTTTCCTTCCCCATAAAGTCACCACTGCACGATGCAGTCCACTTCGCATATGAGCACACTAATTGTACATATTAACAATTCTCAGCAATGAGGAAGAAGTAACCTATCTATATCATCACGTCAGTTCCCTTACGGTAGGCAGAGAGTACACAGCTCCAACAGATTCTTTCCTTACAGAACTCTCTGGCTTCCTCCACTCTCATATTTCGTCTCATACAAACTCGCCAGTTACGGAAACATGACTTAAGAAGTAACCACAAAAAAAGCAATAAATATACTAACCTCAGCATTCCATAGGCGCTATTGAGTTAGAATTATCTCCGTACCCACTCAAACTGCCTTGAAACTCAATACCACTAATCTGACTGTCCGCATTGAATGACGCTCCATATGAATCATTACTTGGAGCATGTGAAGTTTCCATATTACCATCACCTGAATCTGTAGCAACGGCTGCATCTGGCTCAGCCCAATTTATCTTAAATCTAGTCACTCTAGGTTCTGAAGCTAGGATATTTCTCACTACTTTGTCAAACTGAGGCTTCGCTGGTGGATTTTCTCTTAACTCCGGTTCAGTTTCAGAGTATTCGTTGTTTATGAAGTATCCGACTCTGACGAACTCCTGACCGCGGTAAGAACATGTTAATAGTACTACAGTGACACCTAAAGCGTCGTTTTCGGGTATACGTGTGACGTCAGGCGGCGGAGCTTGAAAGACAAACATGTGTCTACCTTCTGGTATCGGACCAACATATATTGTGTCCAAAACTTGATCGTGCTCTTCTGTTTCCGCTGATCCGACGTATATCATCTTCCATTCCAAATCTTCTTTAAGTTCTTCAATACATTCGAATGTTAACTCGAATTGGAAAGGGTTTAAGAAAGGACTCGGGTTGTCTAGCACAACAACGTTGGTAATATGCACTTTTGCCATATTAAATCTGATGCCTTTTATTAATTTACGCACCGCAATACGTCCACAGCACGTTGGATTGATTATATTTAGGTTAAAACACTAAAATTGTGATGGTTTAACGTTTTTTCAACGACACAATTGATGGGTCGGCGAAAAAATGACAATAATTTTGGCGGTTGAAATAGTCACGTGACCAAAATAAGTGGCGATCGCCGCGCTACGGTGGCGATGACACATACTAAAATTTAAAAAGTAAATATTTTTTGACAGCGACGATGATACGTGAAATCTTTTAGATATTAGGAAATATTTTATTTTTATCAATTTTCTAACACTATCAATATAAAATATTTGTACAATATGACATAATAAACTAGTTTACTTACATTTTTCGTCGAATTTACAATTGTTTTGCCTACTTCAACACAAACAAGAAACGTCAAGATTTGACCATAAACTAGGAGTTTAATGTTGCCATTAGAAGTAAAACATCTGTTTGTTTTATGTTATCTATGCTTTTAAATATCTATTTCACGTTAGTAATAAATAATTGTAGTCACCCGAAAAATAAAAGTTTCGAAAGCTATATATCATATATATATAAAAACGCCGTTCGCACGAGCGTTTTTATATATATGATATTTAATCGCTTGCAAAATAAGTGTTCAAACGAGCGTTAAAAAATCACTTGAAAATGTTATGGCTTCACACTAATTTTAAGTGTATTTTGCCAATGCTTAGTGAAATGCTTAATCATGTTTGTAAGATTTCTAAAAGAATTCAACTCCCCGATGAACAATAATTAGAGATGATCGACTTCATAGATTATAAATAGGATTGGTTTGACGAGGTTGTAAGGTTTGGCGGATAGGTAAAGATTTGAGAAAAGTAGGCAATATAAACATAAATTGAATAAGATAACTTAAAAAACCAATTATAGACATATTACAAAATTTAATAAAGATATTATAATTGTGGGAAGCCAACGGTAGAGATCCGTAGATCCTTATTGTTTAACAGAATCAGTTTCTCTGCTCACTCTAATGCGCAGTTTAATAGAAATCCTTTTTAAGGGAAGCTTGAAATAAAAGGCTGGAACACTTCACGGTATACACATTATTAATCCGTTTATACAGTATAGGTATATAAGTTATTACAAAACGTTCATGATGGTATAATTGTACAAAATTATTATTATACTGTTTGCTTTGACTGACAACACAGCTCTTTCAGTTCTAACAAAATTTTTGCCAATCAAAAATTTTCTCAACTCATTCTGTGAAAATATTTAAATTCAAATTTACAACATCTGTCATGTGTGCCAGTAGCAAGATTATAAAAAACTAAAACCTAATTGCAAACCACTTTGCTTCAACAATTATGATGTACAATATACATTACAATAGCATAAATTAACAATTGATAAATTGTTAGATTATGACAGAATAGTTGATAAATTATAAGCAAGAGGAGCTTCATATTCAATAAGGAAATGTTGTAAGGATGAAAAGTTTGTGGAACTCATTACCTGCCTCTATAAGACGTGCTCCGTCCATTCGTGTTTTCAGGAATCAGGTTAAACAATTTTACATGACTGAATGACTTGAATTATTTAGTTTCTATTTGCTTGTCATTGTATGCTGTACATCCATTCCCAGTATTAATGTTATTATTTACACCATTTATATATTTTTAAGTTATTTGTTTAAGTAGTGTATGATAGATTTATTTGTGATTTATGTTAATTTGTTTTTTTTTTAGTACACCCCTAATCTTGCGATTCCTTTAAATTCTCTCCATCAAAAGGTTGCCTGGAAGAGATCACTATTAGTGATAAGGCCGCCCATTGTTACACTATCTTAGTAATTTATAAATTGTATTTCCATATTGTGTATCTTTGGTGGAACAATAAAGTGTTATCTATCTACTTAGTCAAATACACAACATCTTGGATTTCAAAATTAACCCCATATTCTTAAGAGAACCATGTAGCCATTCACATGAATAGTTTAACTTGGTTAATTTAATTTAGACTCACCTGATACTACATTGTTCTCCCATACCCCACAACAAAATGTAGATGGAAAGATTGTAAAAATATTATTTTAAAAGAGTAACCGTGGAGTTTCTTGCCCTTCTTCTCCACAGGAATGACATTCCGAAGTGGTGGTAGAGTCTTTGTTACTATTTTGACGATTCATAAATACTGTAATGGTTTACATGAATAAAAAATATTCTGATTCTGATTCTGATTAATCAGCATCACCTGTAATTCTAAAAATGATACCCATATTGATTTTACACAAAAATTCGCGTCAATGTGTGTGTGTGTGTGAATGATCTACGCTGTTGGCCTCGAGGCCTCTACAGCTTCACCGGATTTTAAAGGCGAGCGTGCAACCACTACGCTCCAGCCAGCCAGAAGGGCAAGAGGCGACATACTCGAGGGCGCCTCGAAGAGGCGCCCTCGGTTGGGACAGTCGCTGTAGGGGGACGGGTGCACTATTAAGCGCACCGGTCAACCGCCGGCAATGGGAGGGGATCTACTACTACGTCTGCGACTACTTCGTCGTCGCTCGTATTCTGAGCGGAAAGAAGGGATGACAAAGCATCGGGGGGGTCGGTGAGAACATGTCTCGGCCGGCGGTAGCGGCAGGGGTCGTGAGGGAGGTCGTAGTCGGCGGTGGCTACGATTAACGGATTCGCATGGGAAGATGCGTTCGCGAAGTGACGTGTTGACGCCTTTTTAATAAAGGCGCGAATAGGTTCGAGACCTAGATCGGAGTGGAGGTCGACGTTCCGTACGAACCAGGGGGCTCCTACGGCTTTACGGAGGAAGCGGTTTTGAACCGCTTGAAGTCTGTCGATGTGAGAGGGGGCCGAATGCCCGAACACAGCACACGCATAAGTCATGATGGGACGAACGCAAGTTTTGTAAAGCGTCACCTTATTTCTAAGGGACATTTTACTCCGCTTGCAGATTAACGAATGGAGACGACCGAGCACGAAGGATGCTCGGTGACGGATCCGCTTGATGTGCGGGCCGAAGGTCATGGTACTGTTCAGGGTGACCCCTAAATATTTGACCTCTTTGACCCAGGGAATGGGTCGGTCGAACATGGTCACTTGACCTCGGTTCCTTCCGGGGTGGCGCAGAGAGTGGCGCGAAGTTGCACCTCTGGAGAAGAGCACCGCCGCGCTCTTGTCCGGGTTCACCTCGATTCGCCACTTCCTGAACCAATCCCTTAGGGTATTGGCGGCGGTCTGGAGTTTCTTCGTGATGAGGGCCTTGTTCCTATTGGAATAATAAAGAGCGGTGTCATCCGCGAATAAAGCTAGTTTAACATCACTCGAACGAGGAATGTCGTTCGTGTAGAGGCTAAACAGGAGCGGAGAGAGCACTGAGCCCTGTGGGACTCCAGCACTGATGGAGTGGGAAGCGGAGCGCGTCATTTCGACGCGATAACGAAAGGCGCGATTCGACAAGAAGTCTCGTAAGATGAGCACGAGTCTGTCCGGCACACCCAATCGGTAAATTCGCGTCAATCATCTTGGATTTCAAAAAAAGAATCATCAAAATCAATGCATAATTGGAGGAATGTTCGAGTAACATACATACAAAAAAATTATACAGTCGAATTGAGAACCTCCTCTTTTTTAGAAGATGATCCTCATGATCGATATAAAATGAAAGTGATTAGTGATGTTTCGAAACATCAATCTTTTATTAAACTTTCTTTATTGTCGATGAATCGATGTATGATTTGAGGTTTTGTAAAAAAAAATCGCTTTAAAAATATCGTAAAATCGATATTTTACAAGTTTTTATGCCCTTTTTTTCGGATGTCTGTTTGTCATTCTGGTTCAAAAGTTGTGATCCATTTGCGGGCATATGCATGAGTTGAAATTTAGCATACAAATATACATTCAGTGACAATGCAATTTTGACGGTCTTGTTGGTCTGGTGGCAAAGCGCATGGCTTTGTGATCACGAGGTCCTGGGTTCAAATCCTAGGTCGGACAAATGTAGATTTTTTAACGAAAAATTCCCAGTATGAGTCCGGAGTCTGGAATTGTGCCCGGTATATGGTAATAGGGTCGCCCCCTATTACATGGGACCTAACATCGTCGGCGAAACGTAAGTGTACTCAGTACACCTCTGCCACCCCCTCTGGGGAATATAGGTGTGACAATGCAATAATATAGTTTCTTAGAGGTATGTATGCCAACACTACATCTGTTTACTGCATTGTACTAATCTAAAGCGAAATCGAAACATAAATAACTCGTTATTTAAAACGTCGATGTGTTGTTTATTATAACACCAATATATCGTTTTCAACCTTAGTGCTGAATTCCATGTCGCTGCACGCTACACGTCCCTCTGTGAAGAAGCGCGCGCGCTGACTGATCTAAAATAATTATTTGTTAATCTACCTATTTATCCGGACAGGAAATATGGAGCGACATACGAATAAAGAAATCCCAATAAAAGATTGATGTTTCGATACATCAGCAATCACTTTCATTTTCACATTATTTCTTTACACATTAACAATATCATATTATATCGATACATTGATGCTTATCATAACGATGACTGCATCACATAAAAAACCTCGGCCGTAATCGGGGTCGGGTGAAGATTCCGACCTGACGGCCTTGTAATAGCGTCTCAAGGCAGTCAGGTCGGAGTTGGAATCGGCAAGTGTGGTCACGGCTTAACGGTGTCTCAAGGCTGTTAGGTCGGAGTCGTGGTCGCGAAGTGTAATCACGGCTGAAACGGCGAGCGTTGAAAGTAGAACAAGCGCGATTAAAATCGGTCGCGATCAAAAAGCGCTCACGTGTGAACGCATGTACTATTTTCCATTTGTTTTATCTCGACGGTTTATTCCAGCGCTGCAAAAATACGCTCGTGCGAACGGCCCCTTATTTAATATTTTGAGTGGACTCCACAAACTTATTAAAACTACAAAGTTGCTACTTTGAATTGATAATAACAAATGAATAATTCCATTCGCCAGTTCTTGCAGGGTACTGTAATGGAACTATTGTAATTGCTCATGAAATAAAAGTATTTTACGGATTTTATCGCGGTTTATTTTTTTTTTTCAGTTCTCGACGTTTCGAGTGCTTTGCAGCACCCATGGTCACGGGAGGGACTGAGGTGTTAGACGTCCAAAAGGCATAGTTGATAAAATCCGTAAAATAGTTTTATTTCGTGTGTAATATTCGCGTAAATCTAAGAACTCAATATTGTAATTGCTATTTATTATGGCTATTGGAAAGACTTGATATTGTAAAGGAACTCTGTACACTTTGCCCACCCCGCAACCCCGCAATACCAGTCTGGTGTGATGATATTGATAGATAGATACTTTATTGATATTCGTGTTTATCTTTTTCACTCATAAAATATTTTCAAATTTTTTACGTGTTTTCATACTCTTAGACTGGTTCGAATAGCTTATTGTATGATAATGAATGTGGCGTCAAAACACAAATATTTATTTTTATACCTATGGTAATCCACTAAAAGAAATATGACGGATGTCAATTGTCATAAACGTCATAAATAATTTAATATGGCGACGACGCTTTGTGTTCATTGTGCGTGATACTGTCAAGCATTTATACAGTGATATAGAACGAGTAATTACAATTTCGCAACAACATTACAAATGATAAACCACGCCATTATAATATAGCATGAAGGCCGTTCATTGAAACTTTCATAATCATAAGGGAAAGGTTGGTTCTCATCTTTCGATTAAGTTTATTTTTTTGCGGTTTATTTCCCACTTTGTATACATAATTGTTACTCAATTGATAGGTAATACGCCTAGTTATGTCTTAGAAGTGCTAATTTCACTCTATTGTTAATTTTAAGTGGTGATTTTCTGTTTTCTCTTAAGACCATATATGTCAATGTTTTCGTAGGTTGGGTCCCTTATACAGAATGTGTATAGATATTTGAGCCTTGAGTCACCCGGTACGCTGTCTCGACTGTTCGTTTTAATTATTTCGAGCGTCAATTGTTGATGGCAACCGTAGATTACCGGATATTATCTATGTATTGTTCATTCCAGCATTGTTATGCATATCTTCACAATTTGATTCATGAAATTTCAACACAATATGTTTTTTAAATATTGTGCAATGGTAAAGTAGTTAAACTAATAATCCCATTTTTATAACTTATAATCTGTTCCACTCACTCTATATCATTATGCCAGATCTGTTGCGCGGTAGGCAGAGAGTCAATGTTCCAATATGTTCTATCTATCTATATCATCACGCCAGATCCCTTACGGGGTAGGCAGAGAGCACAGAGGTCCAACAGGCTCTTTCCTTACATACCTCTCTGGCTTCCTCTACTCTCATAGTTCGTCTCATACACGCTCGCCGGTAAGACCCGGTCTATTTGGTCATGGTAAGATAGTCTAGGTCTTCCCCGGTACCTACATCCATCCACTTTTGCATTGTTTATCAGTTTTGTCATTCTTTCTTTGGACATTCTTTCTATATGCCCAAACCAACGGAGCATACCTTTCTCATCTTTGCAACGATACCCTCTTTCATACCTATTTGCTCTCTTACTACGCTGTTGCGAATACGGTCGGTCAGCTTCACTCCGCACATCTTCCGCAGAGCTCGCATTTCCACCGCATTTATCCCACTTTCATTCTCCTTCTTACATACCCAGCTCTCGCTGCCATATAACAGCGTTGGGACAAGCACTCCATTATGTATGGCCAGCTGCGCCTTTCGGCTTAAGTGCCGGCTCCCAAATAGCTTTCCCATCGCGCCATTCACTCTGTTCCCTGCACTTACTCTTCTCTCTATGTCAGCGGTGTATTTTCCATCCTTACTGAATGCGCATCCAAGATTCCAATATGTTCTATCCTTACTTTTGCTTACTAATATTATAAATGCGAAAGTAACTCTGTCTGTCTGTTGCGCTTTCACGCCCAAACTACTGAACCAATTTAAATGACATTTGGTACACAGATACTCTGGAGCCCGAGAAAGGACTTAGGCTACTTTTTTATGCGAAAAAAGGGTTGTAACGGGTTGAAAGGGGAGGATGCAAAATTGTATGGAAGTATCGTCATTTTTAGAGCTAGAAGCTTGAAACTTTTTTAGGCTGTTGATTCGATATAAATAAATATGACATTCAAAGTGTGTAAAAGTTTAACCCTCAAGGGTGTAAAATAGGAATAGGGGATAAAAGTTTGTATGGAAATATGTGAGTTTTATAAGTTTGCGAAAAGAGACAAAATATTAGAGCTATTCTGATGTAACATTTACGGAGTCATTACAAAATATGAAACTGTAGTTAACGCGAGTAAGAAACTTGCCAAGCACCGCACCATACACAATGAGCGCCGTGCCGCCGATCAGGGGGGACCTGCGTGGAATAGTGTCTTTGGGTGCCCCAAAGACACTATTCCACGCGGACGAAGTCGTGGGAGCAATAAACGCAAGACCTCAGACACCCCAATTAAAGAATTGCTTCATAAATTCAAAACGAAAACCAAATTTCCCAATTTGAAGGCTTTTACCCCTTTTTTAAGCACTTTTATACCCCAATTAACAATGAAACTTGTATGTGTATGTGTGCATTTTGAGAAATACGGGTTAGGAATGCATTTGTAATCTCCTTATTGCTATGAATCAAGAATGAATTTAGTTTTTTATAGCGCACTGAAGGAGTAAAATAATTTTTTGCAAATTTAAAAAAAAAATAGTTGGAATCAATTCAGTTATCGATTTAGAACAAACTACTTTCAGGTCTTGCGTTTATTAT
Organism: Phalera bucephala; assembly: GCA_905147815.2. Lineage (NCBI taxonomy): Eukaryota > Metazoa > Arthropoda > Insecta > Lepidoptera > Notodontidae > Phalera > Phalera bucephala. The sequence goes on along the minus strand of LR990637.1, from coordinate 7,048,505 downwards.
GTTACAGCTTGTATAAATGTGAAAGTTTGTATGTTAGTTACTTAATCATGCAAAAAGGCTCTACATTATATGTAACAAAATGAAATTTGGCAAACAGTGTTTATTACCTGGACTAACACTTGACATTTGAAATAAAACAATTTTTCAGATTTTTACGGTCTATTTTTTATTTTTAAGTTCCCGACGTTTCGAATGCTTAGCAGCACCCATTTGGTCACGGGAAGGACTGAGGTATTAGACGTCCAAGGAACTTAAAAATCCGAAAAATAGTTTTATTTAAAAAAAAAAACCGTCACTCCTATATTCCCCAGAGGGGGTGGCAGAGGTGTACTGAGTACACCCACGTTTCGCCGACGATGTGTTAGGTCCCATGTAATAGGGGGCGAGCCTATTGCCATATACCGGGCACAATTCCAGACTCCGGACTCATACTGGGAATTTTTCGTTAAAAAAACTACATTTGTCCAACCTAGGATTTGAACCCAGGACCTCGTGATCACAAAGCGATGCGCTTTGCCACCAGACCAACGAGGCAGTCAGTAGTTTTATTTTATGTGTAATATTTGCGTAAATCTAAAAACTCAATATGTAGGACACTTTTTATCCTGAAAAAAATATTAGGGTCCTGTCTAAAGACAATTGGACAATGTCGCTGGCAGGAGTTAGTAATCAATAAACTCTAAAACGACTGAACCGATTTAACTAATTGTTTTACCATTACAAAGTTATATCCAGATGTGACATAGACCTACGGGATTTGTGCACGCTGCACAAACTCGTTAATAACAGAGTGTACAACTCCAGCGAGCTCCTTCAACTTATTTTATTTTATTTTATTTTTTATTGGTCTACCAACAATTGTTACACTATAACTTATGTTATTAACTAGGGTTACATTTTTACTTAATCTAAGTGCACAATTTTAATGGGCAAACACAACATGCAAAGTTATGGAACTGTTAAATTAATAAAAGATAACCAATTCAACTGAAGTGGTAAAAGTGACAAAGTGACAGACAGAATGAACAAAAAAAAGAAACAAAAATAAAAAGATAAAAACAGAGCAACAAATTGAGTGATTAAACTTTATTATCATCATCATCATCATCATCTCAGCCTATACTTGTCCACTGCTGAACATAGGCCTCCCCAATCGCTTTCCAGCGTAACCGGTCCGATGCCACCTGCATCCAACGACTTCCTGCGATTTTCACAAGATCGTCGGTCCATCTGGCAGGTGGTCGTCCCACGCTGCGCTTGCCAATACGTGGTCTCCACTCTAGAATCTTTCTGCCCCAACGCCCGTCCGATCTTCGCGCTATGTGGCCCGCCCATTGCCACTTCAGCTTGCTAATCTTAACGGCTATGTCGGTGACCTTGGTTCTTCTACGAATCTCTTCATTCCTGATTCGATCACGTAGAGAAACGCCGAGCATAGCTCTCTCCATAGCTCGCTGAGCAACTCTGAGCTTTTTTATGAGACCTATTGTAAGAGACCACGTCTCTGATCCATATATCATCACTGGTAACACACATTGACTAAAAACTTTAGTCTTTAGGCACTGAGGTATTTTGGATGAGAAGATGTTGCGCAGTTTCCCGAACGCTGCCCAGCCGAGTTGGATTCGTCGATTGACCTCTCTCTCAAAGTTGGACCTACCTAACCGGACTACCTGTCCCAGGTAAATGTATTCGTCGACAACTTCAAGAGTAGAGTTCCCAACGGTGAGTGCGGTGGGTACGACATGGACGTTACACATTATTTTCGTTTTGTCCATGTTCATTTTAAGACCCACTTGTTGAGATACTCTGTTGAGGTCGCCGAGCATTCGTCCTAGATCTTCCAGCGACTCCGCCATGACCACAATGTCGTCGGCAAATCGAAGGTGAGTGATGTATTCGCCATTGATGTTGATGCCAAGTCCTCGCCATTCCAAGAGCTTGAAGGCGTCCTCTAAGGTGGCCGTAAACAGTTTCGGAGAAATGACGTCTCCCTGTCTTACTCCTCTTTTTATGGAGATCGCCTTCGTGCACTGCCCTTGTACTCGGACTGACATGGTGGCGTTATTATACAAGCACTTCAACACTTCGATGTACCGATAGTCAATGCGGCATCGCTGGAGAGATCTAAGAACCGCCCAAGTCTCGATCGAATCGAAGGCTTTCTCATAGTCCACAAACGCCAAGCATAGTGGCCGATTATACTCCTCGGTCTTCTGTATAATCTGCCGCAGCGTATGTATGTGGTCTATGGTACTAAAGCCTTTCCGGAAACCGGCTTGTTCGGGAGGCTGGAAATCATCAAGCCTGCGTTCGAGACGATTCGTGATGACTCTCGAAAACAACTTGTAAACATGGCTCAGCAGTGTGATGGGCCTATAGTTCTTTAATAAAGTGTTATCACCTTTCTTGAAAAAGAGTACCACCACACCCCTGTTCCATGCTTCCGGCGCTTTTCCTTCGAGCAAGACGGAATTAAACAGCCTCTGAAGGACTTTAAATACCGGCGATCCGCCCGCTTTCAGAAGCTCTGCAGTAATTCCGTCTTCACCCGGCGCTTTGTTGTTTTTAAGTTGGTTGAGAGCCATCCTAATCTCGTACAGGCTGATGTCCGGGATATCTTCAGTGTAGTGTCGGGTTAGCTTGGCTCTTGGGTCTTTTACCAAGTCAACAATAGGTTCAGCTACTGAGGTATACAACTGTCCATAGAACCTCTCTATCTCCCTGAGCACCTCTGACCTATTCGACGTTACGTTTCCGTCCTCCGTCTTCAGCTTCGTCAACTGGCTTTGCCCAATCGACGCGGCTCTTGCGAACACTTTGGAGCCCTTGTTCTGCTTTATGGTCTCCTCAATACGTCTTGTGTTGAAGGACCGTAGATCGTGTCGCAAGGACTTCAGTATCTGTCCATTGAGCTGCCTATAGGACTTAGCATCATCGGAGGTTTGGAGTCTCATGGTACGTCGCTCAGCCATAAGGTTTCGGGTGTAGTCGGATAGCTTTTGAGGCCTATTTTTACGGTGGGGCTTAAAATGCTTAGACCCGAGAGTATGGACAGTCTCTACCAACCTATTGTTGATTTCGTCCACTGATGCGCTGCTGTCTAGCAATTCGAAGCGGTTTGACAATTCGAGTTGAAAGTTCTCGGGGTTTTGGATATGTGTATTAGAAGGTCGGAGCGTAGACTTCATCAGACGCGATCTTTCCATTTTGACATTAATATTTAATGTGCCTCTGACCATTCGGTGATCACTACCGGTTTTTACCCTGTGAATCACGGAGACATCATTAAATATTTGTCGCTTGGTGCTCATGATGAAGTCTATCTCATTTTTTGTGAAACCATCAGGGCTCATCCAGGTCCATTTCCTATGAGACGGCTTCTCGAAGAAAGAGTTCATCATAAAGAGTCCCTCCTTCTCCAGAAATTCGGCCAGCCTCTGACCCCTGGGGTTGCGCTGCCCATATCCAAATTGCCCCACTCTCAACTCATCATCGCCCCGTTTGCCCAGTCGCGCATTGAAGTCACCCATAATTACTGTAAAGTGTGCTTTGGAAGTATGTATGGCTCTACTAATGTCCTCATACATAACTTCGACCTCATCATCTGAGTATGCCGAGGTCGGTGCGTAGACCTGTATGACCTTCAGCGAATATCTTTTGGATATTCTGAGTATCAGGTACGCTACCCTGCTCGACACACTAGTGATGGACACAACGTTGTTTATGAGTGACTTGTGGACGATAAATCCGACACCACCTTGGGACTGCTGTTCGCCCTCCCGGTAGTAAAACAAGTTGCCGGATTTTAAGGTTATCGTGTCCTCGCCCTCTCTTCGGACCTCCGATAAACCAACAATACTCCACCGCAACTTGTTTAACTCTTCTTCCAGCTCAACTAGCTTCTCATCTGTCCTCAATGTGCGTGCGTTGTATGTCACCAGGGCCAATTTTCGGTTTTGGTGGTAGCCGAATCTCTGTTTATTACAGTTTAAAACTTTATTAGACATACTTAAATTGTGGACTTGGTTCTTAAGACTTTTAGTCGATATGCCAAACACATCAATGAGCTTGTCGTATTTGTTATATAATTTGCATAGCCTTGACACAGGTGAGTTACTACCTAAGACGGACTTTCGAAAAGGTGGGCATAAAAGCTTAATGGGTTAAACTTATCAACCTTAACGGTTCCTTCAGAGTACCTCGGCACCCCATACACAAGTGCTTTCTTACACCTTCTGTTAAGTCCAACGTTGGGTTGAACTCTGCCATCACGAGAATGTGCAACGGGTACAATTCCTTAGTCAGCAAAACGGACATCGACATCTTTCAGGACACCCTACCCACCTTTAAAAGTTGAAAACTGAAACTGGTCTCCTAACCAAGTCATACCATTCATTTATTCATTTAATCAATATCAATATCTGTATTTAAACTATATTTTAAATTGTTAAGAAAATAAAAAACGGTCAAAACCTTTAAATTTGGAAATTTGGTTTTCATATTGAATTTATGAAAGCAATTCTCTAATCAGGGTGTATGAGGTCTTGCATTTATTATGTTACACCCTTGTAAACTGATCCTTTTATTTCAGCGGATGCCGTCTAACTGAAAATGTCGTCAAGCAGAGACGAAGGTCCCGTATACTACAGGGAAATACAGAAAAATGCATATCTCACTAGGATACCGAATGAAGTTAGTGGTGGAAAACTTAGGCCTTTGGGAAGTAAGGTAATTTACTAATTTCCTAATTATGAACGACTCTAGCTTTAAGTTACAAATTTCGTAACAACTCAAGCACCATCATTATACCATTTCTCTTTTTTTCATACATAAAAAATAAAATAAATGAAATAAAAAATAAAAATAAAGTCAAACATACACTCACGCCTTTATCCCACTGGGGTAGGCAGAGACTAGAGTTTGCCACATACTACGATTCTGAAACACCTCTTTTGCTTCATCTACGTTCATACATCTCTTCATACATTTCCGTCGATTTAGAGTGCTACGCACTTGACCCTTTTCCAAGAGACTTAATTTGGGCGTGATAGGTTTACTTTGGGCGACCTCTTCAACGCTTGCGCTCACCTTTGCTCGATATATTCCTTTCGTTAGCCACCTGTCACACATCCTCTCCACTTGCCCATACCAATTCCACATACCTCTTTCAATCCTAGTCACCACGTCATCCTTCAACCTACATCCTTCCTTCTTCTTCTTCTTTAAGTTATGGCTTCACACTAATTATAAGTGTATTTTGCCAGTGTCCAGTGAGATATATAATCGTGTTTGTTTAAATTGATTCGACTCCCCGATGAATTTGATGACAACGATGATAATGAAATTAATGATACCCCACCCTGGATAGTAAAGCGGTGGATACTTTACATACCAATTGCAACGGCCGTTTTGAGGGAAGTCGAAAAGGCACGTTTTATCACTTTGTTACAATTACCTTCACTCATGCACATATAAGAACACATAATGATTAATATTGCACCAACATTACACATTAATAGTCGTAATAACACAAGTTTTGGAAATTAAAACAAATTGACAACATCACTCTTCGACTTCCCGCCAAAAACCACACCCTTCCTTCTCTTTTTTTTATATTTACAAAATATGTAGCCCCACACTTGTAATTATTCCTGTATCGTTGATGTGTTTAGAAAAAAAAACAAAACCATGATACAGGAATAATTTCTAGCTATAAAAGAGACATACATGAACACTCAGATTGAAACTAGTATCTGACCAAAGCTTCGGCTTCGGCCAGAAATAACACCTACGGCCAATCTTTCCAGCAACCACCAAAATTGAGCTCGTTAAGTTAATACAGCCACATAGATTTTTAAAAAGTTTTGCCAATCATTGATAGCCTAGTGGTTAGACCGCTGGACTGCAATGTCAGAGGTCTCGAGTGCAAACCCAGGCACGCACTTCTGTCTTTTTGAAAGCATGTCCGTATTAAAAATTAACTATCACTTGCTTTAACGGTTAACGAAAACATCGTGAGGAAACCTGCATACTTAAGTTTCTCGAAGGTGTGTGAAGTTCGCCAACCCGCACTGGCCCAGCGTGGTGGACTATGGCCTAAACCCCCTCAGTTTGAGAGGAGGCCCGTGCCCAACGGTGGGACAGTTTCGTAACAGAGCTAATATTATTATTATTATATTAGCCAATAATTACCTATATTTATTAGGGTTTTGACGATGACCTATTCGGCTTCGGGCAAAAATCGACCTTCGGTCTGACACTAAACAAAACAAATATTGTGGATTACACAGTTTGTCCCATGCGAGGATCAAACCCGTAACTACTTGATATAGTGGCTAATTATTTTCACAAGATCGTCAGTCCATCCGGCAGGCGGTCGTCCTACGCTTGCCAATACGTGGTCTCCACTCTAGAATCTTTCTGCCCCAATGCCCGTTCGTGCTATGTGACCCGCCTATTGCCACTTTAGCTTGCTAATCTTGAGGGCTATGTATTCGATCACGTAGAGAAACGTCAAGCATAGCTCTTTCCATAGCTCGCTGAGCAACTCTGAGATTTTTATGAGACCTATTGTAAGATCTACTTTTTGAAAAATAAAACAAATTTAATGATAAGCCTTCCGATAATGATAAATAAATCGGCTTGTACTCTCTCAGTGCTGGACGAAGGCCTTTTCTTACATATCAACATCAGAGAGATTAGATCATACTCCACCCCACACTCAACTTATCAAGCTGCCTATAAGGCATCCAACGTGGCTTATTAACTATTACATTACCACTTACCACTGTGTGATCTTGGTTGTGACCGCCGAGGGGTTATGTCGGAGTCCTTGATCCACTGACAGTCTGGGTCACCCGGCTGTCAGTGGACCAATTGTACCGACTAAAAACCCTGCGGTGACACCGTCTTTGTCGTTTGTCGGAGTCACGGGATCGCCGTTAGGCACGCACCGCACGCCTGTTAAACAAAATATTTTTGTAAAATTTCAGTTGCCTGAATTAAATGACTTATTATTATAATATACTACATATTTATGGCAGAAAATCCCCAACAAACCGATGTGGACGCAACTGTGCGTGCACAACGGGCGCACCCCGTACCTCGAGCAGTACCCCGAGGCGCAGTCGGGCGCCGCGCTCGCGCACAAGCCAGCGTGGCGCGTGTGCCTGCGCGGCGCGCGCCACGTCACGGCCAGCGTGCAGCCGCGGGCGGGGGACCAGTACGACTTCCTTATAGACACCGACGGCGGCGCCGTGAGGATGCTCGCGCCCGACTGGTGAGGCTTTTTGTACTAGAAACATCCACCTGTACTTTCTTTCTCCTCTTTCTTCTCTCTTCTATTTATTTATTTATATATAGATACACCAACGACATACTAGAAAAAATGCTTACAATAAATAAAAGAAACAATAATTCTTAAATTCTGTGTAGAATAACTTTACAGGTGTATACAGCACTATCTCCTCTCCTCTCTCTTTTGCAGCACTAAGGAACAACTAAACAATATGGATACAGTATGACTTCCTTATAGACACTAATATTGGTGCTGTAAGGATGCTTGCGCCCGACTTGTGAGACTTTCTGTACTAGAAACATCCGCCTGTACTGTCTCTCTTCTTACTCCTCTCTCTCTCGCCTCTCTCTCTCTCCTCTCTCCTCTCTCTCTCCTCTCTCTCCTCTCGCTCTCCTCTCGCTCTCCTCTCGCTCTCCTCTCTGTCTCCTCTCTCTCTCCTCTCTCTCTCTCCTCTCTCTCTCTCCTCTCTCTCTCCTCTCTCTCTCTCCTGCGAGGATCCTGGCGCCCTACTGTTAAAGCTTTCTATAGTAGAACACAAGCTTTTACAGCGAACAAGGAAGATTCTTGTTTAGTTGAGGAGTTCCTGTAGGCACCTTCCTGCTCCATCATCAGACCAGCTCCATGGTACCATTTTATTGTATAAATGGCTTAGATCAGGGATTCCCTTACTATTTTGGGCAAGAGACCCCTTTTCTAAAATGAACTGATACCTCAGACCCCCCATAGCCAAATTACTTTAAAAATCCTATGTCTAGGTTTTTTCATATTGGTTGGATAATTTAAATTTTTGCGGTTGGTTAAGTGAGTAAAGTACAACAATGATACTTCTTACTAAAATATTTGTCATTCTAATAACAAGTTGGTACACGTAACACAATCTTGAAAGTTTCATATAAGAACTTGTGTTAGTTAATAGGGGTCGATTTTGAGACCTCATTGACCCCCAAAATCAGGTTTCGTTTATGTCTACCCCCTGGGAAACCGATATCGACCACTTTGAGAATCCCTGGCTTCATCAATTCATCTAAATGAATTACTTGTCTAGATAAAGCATCACGCGCGGAAACTGCATAAAATGTATCTACACATGTGGTAGATAAATTTTAGTAAGCGCACGCACTCATTGACAGCTTTTGAACAAATTTTCATAAACTCGAACATCGAACTCATAATGTGTTCCTAAGGCCGCTTTTAGGCGCCATATTTCTTAGCAATGCTCAGTCTAGACAAGTTTAAGAGAAATGGTTTTGTTCGGACAGGGAATCTATGCAAGACTGGGTGACAACACTCCGCAATACACTTCACGAGCTGAAGATCGTAAGTCGCGGGGAGAACGTGTACTGCAGTGGGCCTGCTCCACCTGCGCCTCCCCCCGCGCCTCGCGCCGCGGCCAGAGACCCGACTTCCCCTCTACCGCCTACACCCCCCACACCACCCGACAGGTACGCATAACGATGTAATCGATCAGGGTCGGAACCGGTTGTTAAAAACCAGTTGAAAACGTTCGGAATCCGGTTAAAATATACGTTCTCAGCGATTAACTCGATAGTCAAATGCAGGCACGATGGAAAATACACTAACTTGTCACACATCTTACTCACGATACACAACACAGTTCCCAGGCTTGAGGTTAAGCTAGGCTTCTTTAGCCTAGGGCGGAGCGGATCCAAAGCCTCCCCCCCGAAGGCGGGCTCTTCGGAGCACGACACAGAGAGGCAACCGTTGCGTTCCTAACGGAGATCCCGGAGCCCTCCCCCCGAAGTGTCGATGCCGGCCACCGTGGGGTTTTAGTCAGTAAGAGTCCGACATGCCCCGCCAGCTACCCCCGAGGCTGGCGGAAGTCCATGAGGATTTCCCCACGTAAAAAAAAGGCTTCTTTAGCCACGATCAGCGATGGACTGATCATGAATACAGAGTGATACCCGTTTTATCGGTTACCTCCCACCACCTAGGCTCTGTATACACAACTTTGACGTTTGTGTGTCATTAAAAAACTGTTCTCATGACCCGGATGCGACATATTTATCTATATCATCACGCCAGATCCCTTGCGGGGTATGGAGAGCGTACAGAGTTCCACAGGTTCTTTTCTTCCTGACCTGTGATGTCCTCCACTGTCATAGTTCGTCTCAAACACGCTCATTAGAATTGAATTGCTATATTGATAAATTACAATGGCTATTATTAAACGAAAACTTTTAACAACTCCAATAAATTAACAAATCATTTTTTAAATAAAACATTATTTTCCACCCCACAAAGGATCTGGCGTGATGATATAGATGTAATTTATCATTCCAGAATTAGTAAAAAGATTATTTGTAATAACTATAATATAATTTTTGACATGTCCTACTTATTGGCACCACAAATACTTAGTGTAGAGAACTACAAAACTTACAACTCCGGCCTCGAAATTCATCATCTCAGCCTATACTTGTTCACTGCTGAACATAGGCCTCCCCAATCGCTTTCCAGCGTAACCGGTCCGATGCCACCTGCATCCAACGACTTCCTGCGATTTTCATAAGATCATCCGTCCATCTGGCAGGCGGTCGTCCCACGCTGCGTTTGCCAATACGTGGTCTCCACCCTAGAATTTTTTCCCGAATGCCCGTCCGATCTTCGCGCTATGTGGCCCGCCCGTTGCCACTTCAGCTTGCTAATCCTAAAGGCTAAGTTGGTGATCTTGGTTCTTCTACGAATGTCCTCATTCCTGATTCGATCATAGCTATATATAGATAGCTCTTTCCATAGCTCGCTGAGCAACTCTGAGCTTTTTTATGAGAACTATTGTAAGAGGCTGAGAAATTATTCGACAGAAAAATCGCTATGTCTCTTCGTCTGACGTAGTATGTGAACCCTGGACCAAACGCCACTATACCAACGAGACTTATATTCTTGTAGCGACCCCTATACATCGCTACAAAGTTGTGAGTTGACCGAGATGGCGCTGAATATAAAATCGACAACGATTCTCCATAGATGTCTAGAACACGATATGATAGTTTGCAAGCGTAACATATATACACGGACAGATATGACGGACGATTTAGCGCAGTGGTTAAGAACTTAAGCTGCTCGGCCCACTGTGTCTAATGGTCGCGGGTTCGATGTAGTGATGGGTACCGTAAGCAAAATCAGTCTCCGGAGATTTTCGGAGAATTTACAACAATAATCGGAGAATCTCCGGAGAAAAAAATCTTTTATAAAAAAAGGTAAACCGACTTCAAAAAGCAAAAAAATAAATATTTGAAGTCGGTGCTGGTTGGTGCAGTCGGTTACTTGGCACCGACTTCAAATATTTATTTTTTTGCTTTTTGAAGTCGGTTTACCTTTTTTTATAAAAGATTTTTATTTTACAATTTTAAGTGACCAGTGAATTATTCTATAGTAGGGTACCTATAGGATTGACGTAATACCCATAATATCTCAATTTACACATGCCTATTGTTTGTCGTTAAGGAGTTCCCTGGTGTATCTTCTAAGTCCAAGGTCCAATGTCAATAAAATTAATATGGGACCACCTTGGAGATATACTGAACCCAATGCCATTAGCCATATCTTAGCAAGTAAGACGAATTTTTTGCATGTCAACATGTTGTGACTAAAGTTGTATGAACCTTTTTATACTAAAATAAGACCGCAAATGTACCTACCAACTTTTATGCAAATAAATAAATGCAAAAAAAATTATCAAGATCGGTACACAATTGACAGAAATATCGCTGAACATACATAAAAAAAAAGCATACATACAACCGAACATAGAACGTCCTCCTTTTTGAAGTCGGTTAAAAACCGGTTCATAACGACTTAATGAATTGAATTGATACTTTATAAATTAGTGGAGTACCAATTTATAATGTATCAATTCAATTAAATATATGGACAAAATTATCAATTAAGGATGCAATAAAAAAACTCCGGTATTTATAGTAATTACCGGTGAAAAACCGGAGAATCTGGTTTTTATAGAACCGGTTCGCATCAATGGTTCGATTCCCGCACGGCACAAATCTTTGTGTGACCCACAATTATTTGTTTCGGTCTGGGTATTTGTGTATGTGAATTTTCATGTTTGTAAACGCACCCACGACACAGGAATCAATCCTAGTGTTGGGCTACGATTAAAAAGATTTTGTTTAAAAAGAATTTCAATAAAACAAGCCCCCGTCTACAGCTCTTGGGGAGTACCACCGCCAGATACAGCATCCCTCTGAAAGATCTTCCCTTTGACAAATCCTGCTACTATGTTCCTGTCACATTTTAACAGGGCCTAGTGTGGGGACCATAATTTTCAGTTGTAATTCCTGCAACTTACAAATATTATTATTAAATTGTGATCACACTGTTTTGTCTGAACATTATTTGTATGTGCAATAAATAATTTATCATATGCTAACATTTATATAATAAATTATTTATTGCCAGAATAGTTTGTACATATTGTAATTGCTTCATACTATGTTAATTTGTAAACATGTACATCATTTTATCACTAACGATCTCTGAGATACATAAATAAAATACTAAAGTGAAAAACACGCAATTAAAAATGGTATAGTCAATAAAATTAAAAAACCAAAATTTTATAAAAATAAAAGTAAATAAGACTTTAAAATAGATAATAAAATATAAATAACTACTCTCCTTTTCAGAGTACCCGGCATAGAACTAACCCCAAACACTAGAACTCAGCCAGAACCGATCAGACAGCAAGAACCCGCGCAAGAACCAGAACCGACACCAACATTAACACAAGAACCGGAAGAAAACATCGATATATCCAACTGGGAGCCTTTCCCATCACTACCATCCACAAGCGACAACCGAACTGAACCGAACAAACGCGTTGCAAAAATTTGCGGTCAAAATATATGTTTGGACGATTCGATATTTAAAAGGAGTAGTGATGGGACGGATAGTGACGATGATTTTTTTTCTGATATGGATAAAGCTGAAGAATCTATCGATTTGGATTTTGCTAACGGTTTTAAACAAAGATTGGTGGTTAATGATGAAAAGGCTGGTTCGTCTACGGATAGTAATTTGAGGTATGTATCTATCTATATAGGGGTTTCTCAAACTTTCTTTTGTTGTTCCCCCGGATAATAAATAATATTGTCATGTCCCATTCCCCTTTCATTTTTTCATTCTAATAAAAAAAAACATTATTTTAACATTCAATTTATTTTAATTGTAAGTTATACACATTATCTTCTATCTAACTTCAAACAAATTTAAAACGTTTTTCATCAAAATCAATTATGTAATTGAAATACTTCCTGAACTTCTTCTGAACGACGACGTCGCATTTTGAAACAGTGACAAACAGAATGGGATATTGTGATTAATTTACGCGTATTTTTTTTGATTTGAAGCACTGTACATTAACAAAAAAATACCAACGATTCTTTCTTAAATATAAATAAAAAGTAAACACCGTCATGCCTAAATTTCCCAAGCGGGGGTTGGCAGAGGTGTACTGAGTACACTCACTTTTCGCCGACGGTGTTAAGTCCCATGTAATAGGGGGCGAGTCCATAGCCATATACCGGGCACAATTCCAAACTCCGCACTCATACTGGGAAGTTTTCATTAGAAAAACTTCATTTGAACCCAGGACCTCGTAATCACCAAGCGATGCGCTTTGCCACCAGACCAACGAGGCAGTTTTCCTTTTTGTTTATATCAGCCTATACTGCCCACTGCTGGGCAAAGGCCTTCTCTCACAAATCGAGGTGAGAGAGATTAGATCATACTCCACCACGCGGACTCAGTGCGGATTGGTGGAGGCAGGTTTGTGGCCACCTGCTGTTGGAACTTATCGAGCCGCCTTTAAGGCTTCCAACTCGGCTAAACGACTACCACATTAAGTGGTAACCGGGGCCAACGGCTTAACGTGCCTTCCGAAGCACGGAGACGCTCGAATATGAAAATGCCACAAACGGTCACCCATCTCAGGCCGACCGAGTCGAACGCTGCTTAACCTTGGTGATCGGTAAGAACACCGCGTTCGCACGGCGCTACGAGCGCTACTATTAATAAAATAAATTTGTTACAGCAACAACGTTACGAGCAACATAACAGTTATCCAAGTATCCAACAAAGACCCACCACATACAGCCATACCCGTCTTAGGCCCAGAAACCGATGTTTTCGACTTCGATTTCAAACAGAAACTAACTATAAATAACTCGGAAAACCAAACTTTTGTAAACATAGTTAATACCGAACATAATAATTATAGTACATTTACAAAACCAGAATCCGATTACGGCCACCTTAGTCTGACTACCACTGTCAGTCTGACGGGTGCCAACTACCCGACTAACACGACTAAATCGACTAACGAAGAGTTATACGAAAGACTTTGTCTCGCTTCCACTTCGAACTCAAAACAGTCTCCTGCCATTAAAAAAGTTAAGTCTGTCGATAAAAACCGTAAGTCTTCTTTACCGAATTTAGACGTCAACGAATCGACTTATGAGTATCTATTTTTAAGTAATAACAACACTAATGTCGTTACAACTTCTAGTAATTTTTTTACAACTAGTAGTGTTACAACTTCTAGTAACTTTGCTACAACTAATAGTTCTACAAATTCTAATAATGTGTCTACAATAGCTAGTAACCCCGTCGTAAGTTCTAGTGTATTTTCCAATAGTATAGTAAGTAGTAACGTTACAGGTGCTAGTAATTCTATAGGCCCTAGTAGTTTATCTATAACTTCTAGTAATTTACCTGTCAATTCAAGCAATTCGGTAAATCATGAAGTTAATTCTAATGGGGAATCACATAGGGTCCAAATTAGTTCCATGGTTGTTGATCCTATAAGTAGGATAACGTCTGTAGAAAGATCTAGAAGCCAAAACGCGTACGATGCGTCACCGAGAGCGAGGGAGAGAGAAAATTTAGTTAGAAGAGTGCAGAATAATAGCCCTAAGAGAGACATCAAGAATGGTAAGTTTGAATAATTATATATTCTTTGAATAATAATATAACCACCTATATTTCCCAAACGTGGGTGGCAGAGGTGTACTGGGTACACCCACGTTTCGTTGACGATGTTAAGACAGCCTATTGTCATATACCGAGCTCAATTATAGACTCCGGATTGAAACTCGGGATTTTTCGATGGAAAAACTACATTTGCTCGACCTAAGATGCGAACCTGGAACCTTGTAATCGCAAAGCGTATTATGTGCCACTCGACCAACGAGGCAGTCTTATTCAATTTTTTTTTTACACGTAGCCCCACACTAGGATTTATTCCTGTGTCGTGGGTGCGTTTCAAACATGAAAATTCACATACACAAATACCCAGACCAGAACAAATAACTGTGGTTCACACAAAGATTTGTCCCGTGCGGGACTCGAACCCGCGACTATTAGACGCAGCGGGCAGAGCGGCTTAAGCTCTTAACCACTGCGCTAAATCGTCCGTCGGTAAATCAATTGTCTTTTATATGATCAAGATGCATTTTCAAATGATTACGAGACGAATATTATGAACGACACGAAAGCAGTGTAGGGCATTTTTCAATTGTAGCATCATAATAATAATATAATGTTAGCCCTTTTAAGAAACTATGCCACCGTTGGGCACGGGCCTCCTCTCAAACTGAGAGGGTTTAGGCCATAGTCCACCACGCTGGCCCAGTGCGGGTTGGCGAACTTCACACACCTTCGAGAAATTCATAGGCATACAGACTTCCTTACGATGGTCCTTGTCAGGGGTCACTCTCGCGAGAGTTGTTGTCGGAGTTCAGTCCCCCGAGTGTTGTTGTCGGAGATCAATCTCGCGAGAGTTGTTGTCGAGGGTCACTCCCCGAGAGTTGTTGTCAGGGGTCACTCCCGAGAGTTGTTGGCGGGGGTCACTCCCCCGAGAGTTGTTGGCGGGGGTCACTCCCCCGAGTTGTTGTCGGAGGCCACTCCCCGGAGAGTTATTGTCGGGGATTTTATATTCGGCGCCATCTGTCGGTAGGTAATCACAGCTTTGTAACGATGTATAGGGGTCGACATTTTTACCCTATTAATGTATATACTATACGACTGCACCGTTGATATTTTCAGAAAGAACAGAACAGACTCAACCTAAGCCAATATGGAAGCGAGGACTCACAGAGCTGTCCTTACTAACAAGACTGAGAGCCAAAGGCCAGGGCAAGAGGCAAGAGAGTCCTTCGAGAAACGACAATGAGGCTCATGATAGGTAAGTACCACCGTCAAAAACGAAGTAACTCTAAAAAATTGGTTTTTGAATAAGGACTTATTATAACGAGTATAAAGCTTGATTTTTTTTTTAACTTTACAATCTAAAACGAATATTTCAAAGTATTGTAAGTACTTATATCGATGTCGCCGACATCTTTACTGAATGTCAACACACAATATAACCTCATACGTATTAATGGCTACTGAATTATAACCTCAAAATCTAATACTTTTTGTGCAATATTGCGATTCCCCGCTTGTCCGTTTAATAATAAATGCCTTAAAAGAATTTATGGGTTATTTGAAATCATGCAAGTATTTTATCATGGCTGTTGGTTCTGGGGCAAATCATGTATAAGCACAGAACAATGTTCTTTCATGAGAATCTGGTTAGCGATTTAGGCACGAAAATGTAACAGACATTGATAAATAACTCTGTTTGTCACCTTTTTACGCTTAAACCGCTGAATAGATTTTCAGCAAATTTGACAAGGATTTAGATTGCCTCTTAGGAAAGGATATAATTATTCTATCTTTAATTTAATTCTAAAAACAATATTATTATTTAATGTAATTTAGCAGTGATAGCCCAGTGGTTAGACCGTTGGACTGCAAAGTCAGAGGTCTCGGGTTCAAACCCAGGCACGCACCTCTGTCTTTTCGAAAGCATGTGCGTATTAAAAATTAACTATCACTTGCTATAACGGTGAAGGAAAACATCGTGAGGAAACCTGCATGCCTGAGAGTTTCTCGAACGTGTGTGAAGATCGCCAACCCGCAATTGGCCAGCGTGGTGGATTATGGCCTAAACCCTCTCAGTCTAAGAGGAGGCCCGTGCCCAACGGTGGGACAGTTTCTGAACAGAGCTAATATTATTATTAAATGTAATTTCATTACATGAACCGGTGAGCGTGTATGGGACGAATTATGAGAGTGGAGGAAGCCAGAGAGGTATGTAAGAAAAGAACCTGTTAGAACTTTGTACTCTCTGCCTACCCCGCGAGGGATCTGGCGTGATGATAGTATTGGTGTAAAGATCAGAAAGGGTATGCCCCTTTCTGATCTTTACACCAATACTATCTTTCATACTTACACGCTTTCTTACTACGGCTTTATCGCGCGCACCGTCACGCCTATATTCTCCAGCGGGGGTGGCAGAGGTGTACTGAGTACACCCACGTTTCGCCGACGATGTGTTAGGTCCCATGTAATAGGGGGCGAGCCTATTGCCATATACCGGGCACAATTCCAGACTCCGGACTCATACTGGGAATTTTTCTTTATAGAAACTAACTTTGTTCAATCTAGGATTTAAACCCAGGACCTCGTGATCTCAAAGCGATGCGCTTTGCCACCAGACCAACGAGGCGGTACAATATAAATTCATAATTAGGCGTTATAATATTATAGATTTTTTCATGAGCCATAGATACGGTGACGTTTGGAATTTGCCGTTCCTAGAAATGTGGTAATGATAACATTGAATGAAATAGAATCGATTGAATATTGTATCGAGATAGTATATAACGAAAAATGAATTGATTTTAATTACAATTTTTTTTTTTTTTTTTTTTTTTTTCTTAATCGTAGCCCCACACTAGGATTTATTCCTGTATCGTGGGTGCGTTTACAAACATGAAAATTCACAAACAAATACCCAGACCGGAACAAATAATTGTGGATCACACAAAGATTTGTCCCGTGCGGGAATCGAACCCGCGACTATTCGACACAGTGGGCGGAGCAGCTCAAGCTCTTAACCACTGCGCTAAATCGTCCGTCAATAATTAAGGAACAAAAAAAAAACAAAATAATATTTTTATTACGGACGATTTAGCGCAGTGGTTAAGAGCTTAAGCCGCTCTGCCCACTGTATCTAATAGTCGCGGGTTCGATTCCCGTACGGGACCAATCTTTGTGTGATCCACAATTATTTGTTCCGCTCTGGCTATTTGTGTATGTGAATTTTCATGTTTGTAAACGCACCCACGACACAAGAATAAATCCTAGTGTAGGGGCTAGGTTTTAAAAAAAAATGCTTTATTTATTTACGAATCAAGCGATTGGTCAGAAAAATCGTCTGGCAAATCGCTGTATTCGTCGCTCACTTGAATAATCAGTTGAAAATCTATGAAACTATTTATTTTAATATGACAAAATGGCGAATCCACTGTTTTTATTAATTTCTTAACCATAAGCATACCATGTCTTTCAGTGGGATACATAGAATAATATTCGTAAAGGAATCGGCAATCGATTTCGTATGTTTTAAAAAACAATATATCGATTATAACGATTTTATTGTGTCTGTTTTTAACTCGCAAACCGTTCCAATTTACATAATTGAGTAATAGAGTTTTATTAGGTTTTAAGTTTTTTAAATCTATATATTAATACGTGAAGCAAAAACTTTGTACACATTTTTACGAAAATTGCGCGCACGGAGGAGTATGGAATTTCCCACACTTATAGTTTATACAGAGAAGGAGTGCAGAATGCTAAATTTTTTTAAATTATGCATAAATCATACATTAAATCAATGAAAAAAACATCACACACACTACCATGTATTTGACACAATACACGTCAAATTGATGTTTGTCTTTAATATTATTTGTCTATAGTCTTATTGAATGCCAAACATAACCAGCAAACGATGAAAGAGTAGGTCCAATATCGACCTATGGGCGACCACTAGTACGAGTAATTATGCAGAAATATAAACAGCTTATGAGTTAAATGGAATTTCAAATAGGTTCTTTGTTTATCTTTATAAAAGAGATTTTTTATTTTTTTGGATTTTTTGATTAAATATTCTATCTATCTATATCGTCACGCCAGATTCCTTGCGGGGTAGGCAGAAAGTACAGAGTTCCAACAGGTTATTTCCTTACACACCTCTCTAGCTTCCCCCATTCTCATAATTCGTCTCATACACGCTCGCCGGTTACGGACACTCTTGACTTGTTCTTCAGATAAGACACGGTATATTTGGTCATGGTAAGATAGTCTAGGTCTTCCCCGGTACCTATATCCTTCTACTTTCGCATTGTATCTCTTTAATATTTTTGAATGCAATATGCGTGAAATGGGATTTGATCAAACGCTACCGTACCCATGTTTCGTGAAAAGAATTAGAGTGTGGATTCTCAGTCATCGTCACGCCCGCATTCCCATAGCGGGGGTGGCAGAGATGTACAATGCCATATTTTTTTTTTAGGAATCCAGCTGTTACGTCACCAGTCAAAGTGGTCCACAGATCACGCCCCGAAGCTAGAATAGACTCTACTAGGAGGAGAAGTAGTTCGCTAAGCAACGGTAAGTGTTTTAAGATTATATATAGATTAATATAAGACTGCCTCGTTGGTCTGGTGGCAAAGCGCATCGCTTTGTGATCACGAGGTCCTGGGTCCAAATCCTAGGTCGGACAAATGAAGTTTAGCTCACGAAAACTTCCCAGTATGAGTCCGGTGTCTGGAATTGTGCCTGGTATATGGCAATAGGCTCACCCCCTATTACATGGTACCTAGCATCGTTGGCGAAAAGTTGGTGTACTCAGTACACATCTGCCACCCACGCTTGGGGAATATACAATAGAATATAATATATTTTAGGTGTTATTATAATTGTGAGTTTAGACCAGCACCTCCCCCTCTCAACAGGCGTGCCACCCATCTCGTCTCCACCGCAGCTGCAGCCGCTGCGCGCTCGACAGGCAGCTGAACTTCGCGCCGAGCAACGCCGGGGGGCAGCACTAGTCGCCGAGTTGCCTACGAGACATCCTCCACCTATATTTGCTGACTATAATAAACAAGTTTGGTAAGTGGTTAGACAGATGATTTAGCGCAGTGGTTAAGAAAGCTTAAGGCACTCTTCCCACTATGTCTAATAGTCGCGGGTTCGATCCACAATTATTTGTTCTGGTCTGGGTATTTGTGTCTGAATTTTCATGTTTGTAAACGCATCCAGGACACAGGAAAAATATACTAGCTTGGGGATACGTTTTTCTAAAAAAAAAGTTATGTGTCACAGCAATACGGCGATTTCAAATGCATATATCTTAGTATAGACACAAAAGTACAGGTTTTATGGTTAATATATTGGTAAAAATGGTAGAAAATGCTACAATTAAAAAAAAAACTCTCTTACTTCCCTCCTTTCAGATACAGATACCTGTTGGTTGGTTGTTATATGCAGGGGTGCTGTTATATACAAATTGTGTTGTTGTTATATACAGGTTGTGTTGTCGTATACAGGTTGTATTGTTATGTACAGGTGTGTTGTTATATACAGGTTGTGTTGTCGTATACAGGTTGTATTGTTATGTACAGGTGTGTTGTTATATACAGGTTGTGTTGTCGTATACAGGTTGTATTGTTATGTACAGGTGTGTTGTTATATACAGGTTGTGTTGTCGCATACAGGATGTATTGCTGTTATGTACAGGTGTGTTGTTATTTACAGGTTGTGTTGTCGTATACAGGATGTATTGCCGTATACAGGATGTATTGCTGTTATGTACAGGTGTGTTGTTATTTACAGGTTGTGTTGTCGTATACAGGATGTATTGCTGTTATGTACAGGTGTGTTGTTATTTACAGGTTGTGTTGTCTTATACAGGATGTATTGCTGTTATGTACAGGTGTGTTGTTATATACAGGTTGTGTTGTCGCATACAGGATGTATTGTTGTTATGTACAGGTGTGTTGTTATATACAGGTTGTGTTGTCGCATACAGGATGTATTGCTGTTATGTACAGGTGTGTTGTTATATACAGGTTGTGTTGTCGTATACAGGATGTATTGCTGTTATGTACAGGTGTGTTGTTATATACAGGTTGTGTTGTCGCATACAGAATGTATTTCTGTTATGTACAGGTGTGTTGTTATATACAGGTTGTGTTGTCGTATACAGGATGTTTTGCTGTTATGTACAGGTGTGTTGTTATATACAGGTTGTGTTGTCATATACAGGGTGTATTGTTGTTATGTACAGGTGTGTTGTTATATACAGGTTGTGTTGTCGTATACAGGGTGTATTGTTGTTATGTACAGGTGTGTTGTTATATACAGGTTGTGTTGTCGTATACAGGATGTATTGCTGTTATGTACAGGTGTGTTGTTATATACAGGTTGTGTTGTCGCATACAGAATGTATTTCTGTTATGTACAGGTGTGTTGTTATATACAGGTTGTGTTGTCGTATACAGGATGTTTTGCTGTTATGTACAGGTGTGTTGTTATATACAGGTTGTGTTGTCATATACAGGGTGTATTGTTGTTATGTACAGGTGTGTTGTTATATACAGGTTGTGTTGTCGTATACAGGGTGTATTGTTGTTATGTACAGGTGTGTTGTTATATACAGGTTGTGTTGTCGCATACAGGATGTATTGCTGTTATGTACAGGTGTGTTGTTATATACAGGTTGTGTTGTCGTATACAGGGTGTATTGTTGTTATGTACAGGTGTGTTGTTATATGCAGGTTGTGTTGTCGTATACAGGGTGTATTGTTGTTATGTACAGGTGTGTTGTTATATACAGGTTGTGTTGTCGAATACAGGATGTATTGCTGTTATGTACAGGTGTGTTGTTATATACAGGTTGTGTTGTCGTATACAGGATGTATTACTGTTATGTACAGGTGTATTGTTATATACAGGTTGTGTTGTCGCATACAGGATGTATTGCTGTTATGTACAGGTGTGTTGTTATATACAGGTTGTGTTGTCGTATACAGGATGTATTACTGTTATGTACAGGTGTATTGTTATATACAGGTTGTGTTGTCGTATACAGGGTGTATTGTTATGTACAGGTGTGTTGTTATATACAGGTTTTGTTGTCGCATACAGGATGTATTGCTGTTATGTACAGGTGTGTTGTTATGTACAGGTTGTGTTGTCGTATACAGGTTGTATTGTTATGTACAGGTGTGTTGTTATATACAGGTTGTGTTGTCGCATACAGGATGTATTGCTGTTATGTACAGGTGTGTTGTTATATACAGGTTGTGCATACAGGATGTATTGCTGTTATGTACAGGTGTGTTGTTATATACAGGTTGTGTTGTCGTATACAGGATGTATTGCTGTTATGTACAGGTGTGTTGTTATATACAGGTTGTGTTGTCGTATACAGGTTGTATTGTTATGTACAGGTGTGTTGTTATATACAGGTTGTGTTGTCGCATACAGGATGTATTGCTGTTATGTACAGGTGTGTTGTTATATACAGGTTGTGTTGTCATATACAGGGTGTATTGTTGTTATGTACAGGTGTGTTGTTATATACAGGTTGTGTTGTCGTATACAGGATGTATTGCTGTTATGTACAGGTGTGTTGTTATATACAGGTTGTGTTGTCGTATACAGGATGTTTTGCTGTTATGTACAGGTGTGTTGTTATATACAGGTTGTGTTGTCATATACAGGGTGTATTGTTGTTATGTACAGGTGTGTTGTTATATACAGGTTGTGTTGTCGTATACAGGGTGTATTGTTGTTATGTAAAGGTGTGTTGTTATATACAGGTTGTGTTGTCGTATACAGGATGTATTACTGTTATGTACAGGTGTGTTGTTATATACAGGTTGTGTTGTCGTATACAGGTTGTATTGTTATGTACAGGTGTGTTGTTATATACAGGTTGTGTTGTCGTATACAGGATGTTTTGCTGTTATGTACAGGTGTGTTGTTATATACAGGTTGTGTTGTCATATACAGGGTGTATTGTTGTTATGTACAGGTGTGTTGTTATATACAGGTTGTGTTGTCGTATACAGGGTGTATTGTTGTTATGTACAGGTGTGTTGTTATATACAGGTTGTGTTGTCGTATACAGGATGTATTACTGTTATGTACAGGTGTGTTGTTATATACAGGTTGTGTTGTCGTATACAGGTTGTATTGTTATGTACAGGTGTGTTGTTATATACAGGTTGTGTTGTCGTATACAGGATATTTTGCTGTTATGTACAGGTGTGTTGTTATATACAGGTTGTGTTGTCATATACAGGGTGTATTGTTGTTATGTACAGGTGTGTTGTTATATACAGGTTGTGTTGTCGTATACAGGGTGTATTGTTGTTATGTACAGGTGTGTTGTTATATACAGGTTGTGTTGTCGTATACAGGATGTATTACTGTTATGTACAGGTGTGTTGTTATATACAGGTTGTGTTGTCGTATACAGGTTGTATTGTTATGTACAGGTGTGTTGTTATATACAGGTTGTGTTGTCGTATACAGGATGTTTTGCTGTTATGTACAGGTGTGTTGTTATATACAGGTTGTGTTGTCATATACAGGGTGTATTGTTGTTATGTAAAGGTGTGTTGTTATATACAGGTTGTGTTGTCGTATACAGGATGTATTACTGTTATGTACAGGTGTGTTGTTCTATACAGGTTGTGTTGTCGTATACAGGTTGTATTGTTATGTACAGGTGTGTTGTTATATACAGGTTGTGTTGTCGTATACAGGATGTTTTGCTGTTATGTACAGGTGTGTTGTTATATACAGGTTGTGTTGTCATATACAGGGTGTATTGTTGTTATGTACAGGTGTGTTGTTATATACAGGTTGTGTTGTCGTATACAGGTTGTATTGTTATGTACAGGTGTGTTGTTATTTACAGGTTGTGTTGTCGCATACAGGATGTATTGCTGTTATGTACAGGTGTGTTGTTATATACAGGTTGTGTTGTCGTATACAGGATGTGCTGTTGTTATGTACAGGTGTGTTGTTATTTACAGGCTGTGTTATCGTATACAGGATGTGTGATTGTTATGTACAGGGTGTGTTGTTATAGACAGAATGTGTTGTATACAGGGTGTATTGTTGTTATGTAAACGGTATGTTGTTAAATACAAGGTGTGTTGTTGTATACAGGGTGTGCAGCTGGGGCGCGTGCGGAGCGCACTGGGCAGGACGCTGCGGGGACCGCGTAGTAGCACTGCGGGGGCTTCAGCCTAAAGACGCCGCTCACGCCCTACAACTATTGCAAGCCGTGCGACGACCTGTGGTTAGTAATATATATTTGTGTGTACAAATGTACATTTTATGTAACCACTTTGTACATATTCGTGCTTTTTAAGTACAAAATAAACGCCTGGGCAGCCGCGTATGACAGCTAGTAATTATTTAATAATAATCTATCCATCTATCTAAATCAGCACACCAGATCTCTTGCGGGGTAGGCAGAGAGTACAGAGTTCCTTGCACTCACTCTTCTCTCTATGTCAGCGGTGTATTATAATAATTCAATTATAATTTCATATTATATTACAGGTGATAGCCTAGTGGTTAGACCGTTTGACTGCAAAGTCAGAGGTCTCGGGTTCAAACCCAGGCACGCACCTCTGTCTTTTCGAAAACATGTGCGTGTTAAAAAGTAACTATCCCTCGCTTTAACGGTGAAGGAAAACATCGAAGGAGTGTGAAGTTCGCCAACCCGCACTAGGCCAGCATGGTGGACTATGGCCTAAACCCTCTCTCAGTTTGAGGGGAGGCCCGTGCCCAACGGTGGGCTAGTTTCTTAACAGGACTAATATTATTATTATTTATTACAGGTAGACATATTGTTTCACCGGGTGCCTCTTGGAAACATTTATGTTATCAACAAAAGGGAACAGGAAAGCTTAGGTAAGTATATCATTGTTAAATATATTATTGAGTCAACAGCTATTGCTTATTTCAGCGGTATTCCAAACTGGGGCCCGACAATCTATCTATATCATCGCGCCAGATGCCTTATGGGGTAGGCAGAGATGGGTGACCGTTTGTGGCATTTTCATATTCGAACGTCTCCGTGCTTCGGAAGGCACGTTAAGCCGTTGGTCCCGGCTACCACTTAATGTGGTTGTCGTTAAGCCGAGTTGAAAGCCTTATAGGCGGCTTGATACGTTCCAACAGCAGGTCGCCACAACCTGCCTCCACCAATCCGCACTGGGTCCGTGGAGTATGACCTAATCTCTCTCACCTCGATTTGTGGGAGAAGGCCTTTGTCCAGCAGTGGGCAGTATAGGTTGATAATATTATATTATATGTCAGTCCAAAATTTTATCGGAATACCGTTAACATTTTGTACCTCTTTGGTCGATATCGATTCGGTCGATTTTGATATTTTACGAGAATACCATTTCTGATATAGATATTAACCTTTTAACTTATTTGTGTGTGAATTTTCGTGTTTGTAAACGCACCCACGACACAGGAATAAATCCTAGTGTGGGGCTACGTTTTAAAAAAAAAAAAAAAAAAAAACTCACTAAGTCACAAATTTGTCTTATGATACTACCGATTTAAAAAGTCCATTCTAGTATGAACACGTGACCTTGTAGATATACGGTTTGTTCGGAAGAAATGTGGCGGAGGTTATGTTCTTTATTTTAGTGTATAATACTTGACATAGATTGTCTGTGAGCATCGGCCATTCATATTCCAAAACTCGTGAGAGAGGACGCACGTCATTTTGGTCACAAATGGTTACTTGCCATCGTTTTGGGCAATTATTTTGTTTAAAAGACATAAAACTAGATATGCAGATTTTTATAACTACTTATCTTTGATTACAAAAAGCATAACTTGTTATACCAAAGTAGAGTAATATTTTCTAAAAAAAAAATTGCGTGAACACTTTTTTTTCGTTTTTCGTATGTATTTTTATCTATATCATCACGCCAGCTCCCTCGCGGGGTAGGCAGAGAGTACAGAGTTCCAACAGGTTCTTTCCTTACATACCTCTCTGGCTTCCTCCACTCTCATAGTTCGTCTCATACACACTCGCCGGTTACGGAGACTCTTGACTTGCCCTTCAGCTAAGACACGGTCTATTTGGTCATGGTAAGATAGTCTAGGTCTTCCCCGGCACCTACATCCTTCCACTTTCGCATTGTATATCTGTTTTGTCATTCTTTCTTCTGGCATTCTTTCTATATGCCCGAACCAACGGAGCATACCCTTTCTCATCTTTACACCGATACTATCTTTCATATCTACTCGCTTTCTTACTACGCTGTTGCGAATACGGTCGGTCAGCGTGACTCCGCACATCTTCCGCAGAGATCGCATTTCGACCGCATTTATCCTGCTT
The DNA here is from genome assembly GCA_905147815.2 of Phalera bucephala. Classification (NCBI taxonomy): domain Eukaryota; kingdom Metazoa; phylum Arthropoda; class Insecta; order Lepidoptera; family Notodontidae; genus Phalera; species Phalera bucephala. The sequence goes on along the minus strand of LR990637.1, from coordinate 7,022,889 downwards.
TCGTTCTCCTTCTTACATACCCAACTCTCACTGCCATATAACAGCGTTGGGACAAGCACTCCGTTATGCATGGCCAGCTGCGCCTTTTGGCTTAAGTGCCGGCTCCCAAGTAGCCTTCCCATCGCACCATTCACTCTATTACCTGCATTCACTCTTCTCTCTATATCAGCGGTGTATTTCCCATCCTTACTGAAGGCGCATCCAAGATATACAAACTCATTCACTTGCTCCAGCACATCGTTACCAACCACAATCCTTGCATTCGTTCTGGTTTCTTCCCGTATAAAAACCATAATTTTGGTTTTCTTCACATTCAAATGTAAGCCATTGTTCATGCAGTCGTCTCTCATAACTGTGACTAGTGTTTGCAGATCAGTGGCTGTTGGCGCTATCAAAACCGCGTCATCTGCATACAATAGGTGGTTTATCACTAGATCACCCAGTTTTACCCCTTCAGTCATCGCATTCAGTCTTTGAAGACTTTTATCCAGATACACTATAAACAGTCTAGCGGACAACACGCAACCCTGCTTGACGCCGATTTTAACGTCAAACCAAGGTGACATGTTACCACCCACCCGTACGCATGCCTTGCTGTCCACGTAGGTGGACTGGACGGCTCGCAACAGGGTGCCGTTTATACCATACTCTGGCAAAATGTCCCAAAGTCTCTTTCGCACGACTCTATCAAACGCCTTCTCCAGGTCCACAAAACCGCAGAAAACCTTCCGGCCTACTGCCAGATGCTTTTCTACGATGTTGCGGAGGGAGAAAACTTGATCCGAACATCCTCTTCCAGACCTGAAACCTCCCTGTGCCTCACACAACACTCCATTTTTATCATATGTATTTTTAGGCTGCCATTGTAATTGTATAGGGTGATGTATCAAATAAATGTATATATAAATAAAACACGGTAACATCATAGATGAAAATACTTTTTATTTCAAGTCAAAACATTAGGTAGTTTTAGAATTATCGTCGTTTTTATAAACCTCGGCAAATTTCTGACCGCGCAGCCGCGACCTCATTGATCATACTAGTATAACGTCTTTCGTCGCGGGTTTAGCCAAAGGGGGACTTGGATGTGATCCGACCCCTGCCGCCACCGCCGGCCGCGACATGTTCTCACCCACCCCCCCGATGCTTTGTCATCCCTTCTTTCCGCTCAGAATACGGGCGAGGACGACGTAGTCGTAGGTCCCCGCTCATAGCCGGCGGTTGACCGGTGCACTTAGTAGTGCACCCCGTCCCCCCACAGCGACTGTCCCAACCGAGGGCGCCTCTTTAAGGCGCCCTCGAGTATGTCGCCCCTTGCCCTTCTGGCTCGAGCGTAGTGGTTGCGCGCTCGCCCTTAAGTCCGGTGAAGCTGTAAAGGCCTCGCGGCCAACAGCGTATATCACTCACACACACACACACACACGCAATTTTAAAAGAAATTATTACAATTACTAATAACAAAATGTGACTATTCTATTGATGAATTTCTTTCAGTGACCTAATTACCATTTTTTTTATTTATTAATGATTGACATTATGATTTGGACATTATTACTATTATATTTTGATTTTTTTACTTGTCATTATTGTACCAGTGTTTTGTTTATTTTTAATTTATTCCTTATTCATTTTATAATTTAATAATTCATTATTTTGTTTTTGACATAATCCTATAATGTTAATAATATTGTAAACGCAACAGGGTATGCTATAGAGAAATAAGATGCAACGTAGACCTAAGCAAAATTAATGTTGATGTAACAACAATAAGATTGATTTGATTTGTGCGATTTATGATATTAAGATTAGATCGAAATTGCATTTTAAACACTTAATGACGAGACTGGATAACACACACACGCGCACGCCCTCATGCACGCAGGCACGGGCGCGCACGTTGAACATAAATGATACTTATTATACATATTTCAAGTCATCACGGATCTACAGTACTTACAGTAGCGATGCGCGACTGCGAATAATTCCATTCGAATTATTCGAATGATTCATGAAAATTAGTTACTAACTGCCTCCCATTCGACTTGCTGGACCGAGTGAACGAATAATGAATAAAGTTCGGCGAACGAATAATGAATTTACCTATCGGTCGCACCACAGAGTACAAAGGAAAGTAAGTTAGCGTCATTCGGCCTGCAGCTTACCCCAACGTCCTCACGGGCGCTTTTTGTGCTGAAGCTCTGTAAGCGCTTTTAAAAAAATGTACTATCAGCCGTTTGTTTCATTCCAACACTTGATTACCGCGCGCGTATTATATTTAAATTCTATACTAGAAACTTTATTAAGACGCACTTTTAAACACAAACCAGCAAGAGCATTATTATTTAGTTTAGTCGTTACTACTCACTCGTAAACGTAATTGGTTTTGGCGCGGAAATGGCGCGAGGATCGGCGAATCATTCGAATAATTCATTCATAATCGGGTGAGAGTCGCAGATATTCTAATCGAATCACCATTAGCAGTTACTAATTACTAGTCGTCATTCAAATATAAAAATTAGTATATTACTAATGTTCTAGTCGAATCGGAAAATTATAATATAAAGAATAATATTAGCCTATACTGCCCACTGCTAGGCAAAGGCCTTCTCTCACAAATCAAGGTGAAAGAGATTAGGTCATACTCCACCACGCGGACCCAGTGCGGGGCGGTGGAGGCAGGTTTGTGGCCACCTGCTATTGGAACTTATCAAGCCTTCAAGGCTTCCAACTTGGCTTAACGACTACCACATTAAGTGGTAACCGGGACCAACGGCTTAACGTACCTTCCGAAGCACGGAGACGCTCGAATATGAAAATGCCACAACGGTCACCCATCTCAGGCCGACCGAGTCGAACGCTGCTTAACCTTGGAATCGGAAAATTAGTTGTAGATGATTCGAATAGACGGATTATTCGCAGTCGCGCATCTTTAACCTACAGTACCTATCCTAGTGCCGTTACCAGTCTCTCACAAAGGTGTGTAAGTATACTTTTATATCAAACTGTGTATCTACCAATTAGAATATAATCCTTCGTGTTGAGAAATAAATAAACATAATTATGTATCTCGCTGAGATTCACGGGCTTTACCCGTACCTTTGAAAGGCTTGCATGGGGACATGGGTCCAACACGTAGAGGCCCTTTGCGAGAAGTTAATGTTATGTAAGCCACCTGCTGAGATCACTTGCTGAAAATGAAGAAACATAACCAGTGAACTGACCCCGGCAGGTGCAAGGACTATTGTAAATTATGGAAAGAAAACAAGGGCTATGCAAATGAGGTTTGATGGACAAAAACAGGACTGTTTCAAAGGGGACGGACACCGGCCATAATCAGTGATACCTAATTACCCGTGGCCGGCGGTGACTCGCCGCTTACTAGATGGGCCCTCAAACGGTCGTCCTAGGGCAACTGAGGGCAACACCGGTGTGAGCGGCTCAGGGGTGTAGAGAGGTGTGCTGCGCTTTCTCCGAAGTTAGTCGCGGCGTTATGCCCTTTAACACTTCCACCCCTGGAGTACATCGACGTAGGACCGCATCCTACGTCGATATAGCTCTAATGGCTCCTCTCTGGACGGCCAATTAAGGCTAACCTGAGCCGAGTGTCCTGCGGGCACCCTTCGGTTTCTACTCGACCGACGAAGACACGCCGAGTTGGGGGCCCTAACCGTCTCTCTGAAGCACTCGGGTCCGTGGTGTCGTTACTCACCAACAGCTCGCCACAAGCTGCCCTGCGGGCAACATTATTATTGTTATCTAATATGTTTCCAGGTATAAAGCTGGACAGTGAGTGCAATATCGTGCAAGTAGAGGCCGACTCCGCGTGCGGCCGCGCAGGAGTACCCCCGGCCGGCCGCTGGGCCGTCACGGAGGTCAACAACCGACCCATCAACCTGATTAAGGTACCCCCCCCCCCCCCGATGCTTTGTCATCCATTCTTTCCGCTCAGAATACGGGCGACGACGACGTAGTCGTAGATCCTCTCCCATAGCCGGCGGTTGACCGGTGCACTTAGTAGTGCACCCCGTCCCCCCACAGCGACTGTCCCAACCCTCGAGTATGTCGCCGCTTGCCCTTCTGGCTCGAATGGTTGCACGCTCGCCCTTAAGCCCGATGAAGCTGTAAAGGCCTCGCGGCCAACAGCGTACACCACTCACACACACACACACTGATTAAGGTACGTATCATCATCATCATCTCAGCCTATACTTGTCCACTGCTGAACATAGGCCTCCCCAATCTCCAGCGTAACCGGTCCGACGCCACCTGCATCCAACGACTTCCTGCGAGTTTTACAAGATCGTTACTGGTCTTGGCTAATATCACGTAATTTTTTTCCCCAAGAAACAGTAAAATTGCGAGAAAATAGTATTTAATTAATTACAGAATTAGTAATTATTTCATGGGGCAATGTATACGCTTCTACAACAAATTACCCATAGATATCCGAAACATGCCTATCAATAAGTTTAAAAAGGCAATTAAATCTAGACTCTGTGAGAAAGGGTATTACAAAATTTCGGATTATCTTGACTATAAAACAGATTGGGTTCGAGCAGCTCCTCAATCAGCAACATTTATCAATGATGTATAATATAATTTTTGAAAAACAAAAATATGGTTATCAGAAAGGCCAAACAAATTAAATTAAAAGACTAGCCCGCTGAGTTTCTCGCCGGATCTTCTCAGTGGAGGCCGCGTTCCGATCCGGTGGTAGATGTAAAAAATGTAATAATTTTGACGTCTGTAAGTGCTTATGTATTACTATACAAATAAATGATTTTTGACTTTGACTGAAAGATTTTACTAAAATATGGCCAAATCATATTCAATAATACCTAAAGAGATTTTTCGAACGCCGCAAATTTGCACAAATCGTTAAACGGACGATTTAGCGCAGTGGTTAAGAGCTTGAGCTGCTCCGCCCACTGTGCCGAATAGTCGCGGGTTCGATTCCCGCACGGGACAAATCTTTGTGTGATCCACAATTATTTGTTCCGGTCTGGGTATTTGTTTGTGAATTTTCATGTTTGTAAACGCACCCACGACACAGGAATAAATCCTAGTGTGGGGCTACGTTTTTAAAAAAACTAAAAAAAAACGATTTAAGTATTTTATAGTTTACTTTTCACTGTTCTAGTCTAGTTTCTCAGAAATCTCAAATGGTCGTCTTGATTAGTCTTAAATAAAAATATTAAGATTTTTTTTCTTTTTAGCATAAATCCGATGCATTTACGAGATACATGCATTTTGAAAAATCTCACGTGAGATAGGGGGGGATGGGGGAGGGGAGTTGAGCCGAATCTCACGAAATCTCTCCTTCAAAAAATCTCTAAAAGCACCTCACTTATTTAATGGACGCCCCCTTACAAATAGCCAATTAACTTTTTTTTTTAAATCTATTTTATCTACTAATCTACCACCGGATCGGAACGCGGCCTCCACTTGGAAGATCCGGCGAAGAAACTCGGCTTGTCTTTTTTTATTTAATTCTCTTTCCCTTTCCCCTCTATTTTTTTAATGATATTGTGTGGATAGAATGTTTAGTTTACAATTAAATAGTTTACGATCTAGCTCCAGTGTGATGCCGTACGACCGAGATATGAGACCAATGATGTTATTTATTAAAGTCAAACTCAAATCGTTTATTTTGCATAAATCCTGCGGGGCTGTTTACAAAGTGTCATACTTACATATTTTTTTTTTACTTACTAATCTACCACCGGATGGGAACGCGGCCTCCACTGAGAAGATCCGGCGAGAAACTCAGCGGCATTGTCTTTTTTGTCAAATTTTTATATTATACAAAATCATTAATGCGATCCAGCTCCAGTGTGATGCCTTACGACTGAGATATAAGACTATTTTTAAATATGTGTTTTAATGAAAAGCTACTACGACTAGTATGACTGCTGGAACAGCCATGACTCCCCTCGACCGGAGGGAAGGGAGTGACAGACAGCCCCCCAGCCCCACCAGAACCCCAAAACCGGTGGTCAGATTACGTCTACAATACCCCAAACTCGTCAAACTCCCTAGGCTCGCCCCCTATGTCATTGAGACATCGTTGGCGAAGTGTGGGCGTACACAGTACACCTCTGTCATCCCTGCTTAGGGAATACAGGCGTGATGGTGTTAATTCAATTTTTTTTTCTTGTCTCAGGGTGGCGAAGAAGACATGAATAGATTAAGCATGCATGGATCAGAAGTGTCTATACTTATCCAGCCGAGCGCTCTAGTCAAGAAACTCCGCGCGGCGCTCAAAGCGAACAAGACTCTACTGGGACTGAGATAAGACTCAATTTACAACTGATATCAATTTATATATTTTTGTGAAAATCGTCTTTATTCGAACTAACGTGTAACATAAAGTCCCTGTATCGACAGAGAGAGAGGTAACTCCGTGAAATGTTGGTATTCTTTATGCCACTGAAATAAATAACTTAAATAAAAACGACACCGAGCTCAAAGAATCCAAAAGTATTTTAACTGTCGGTCGGTCAATGTCAAAGTCAATGCCAGTTGGCCGGTGAAGTCGGTTACTTGGCATTGACTTAAAAAAAAGAAACATTTTTTTGAATTCAATGGCAGCCGATCGCTGAAGTCGGTTACTTGGCACTGATTCCAAAAAAATATTATTGTTTATGTCGATGCCAGTCGATCAGTGGAGTCGGTTACTTAGCACTGACATAAAAAAATATTTTTTTTGAATTCAGTGCCTGTCGGTCGGTGAAATCGGTTACTTGGCACTGACTACAAAAAAAACTTTTTTTCGAAGTCGATGCCAGTCCTACGGTGGAGTCGGTTACTTGGCACCGACTTCAAAAAAATATTTTTTGAATTTTTATTATATTACCCTTGCATTCTTTGAACTCGTTTAAAAACCGGGTAGGTTTTTAAGTCGATCATTTTCGAGTCTTTTCCGTGACCATGGGTGCTGTAGAGCAGTGTATTTCAACCTTTTTCATGACGCGACCCCCTTAGTAAGAAAAATAAAATCACGAAATCCTGTCCTCCGCTGTTTGTAACCTACATTGTATTGTTACAAATATCAAATCCGCAAAACATTTTTATTATCTATACTAATCTATACATATATTATAAAGAGGAAAGATTTGTATGTTTGTAACGAATAAACTCAAAAACTACTAGACCGATTTTAAAAATTCTTTCACCATTAGAAAGCTACCTTATCCATAAGTAACATAGTCTATAAAACATAGATACGGTAGGTGGCGCTGCTGTCGACCGGGTACGAAGTCGCGGGAAACTGCTAGTTTTTTATAATTAGGTATCGACTAAATACATAATTAACTTACAAAGTGTCCCGTAATTTACATTTTCCTTATAAAAATATATTATTAAATAAAAATATTGGACTGCCTCGTTGGTCTAGTGGCAAAGCGCATCGCTTTGGGATCACGAGGTCCTGGGTTCAAATTCTAGGTCAGACAAATGTAGTTTTTCTAACGAAAACTTTACAGTATGAGTCCGAAGTCTAAAATTGTGCCCGGTATATTGCAATAGGCTCGCCCCCTATTACATAGGAGCTAACATCGTCGGCGAAAAGTAGGTGATCTCAGTATACCTCTGCCACCCCCGCTAGGAGAATATAGGCGTGACGATGTTTATATTTTATTTTTATTTTTTTTACTGAGGCTTCCAATCCTCCCGGGGGTCGCTGCTCACACGTTGAAAAACACTTCGATATATCGGGAACCGATGGACCGATAACTTGGTGAAGGTCGCGGGTAGAAGTTGGATGCGTACAGCACAAAGCCGGCCGTTGTGGCCGTCTTTAGGGGGAGGTCTTTGTCCTGCAGTGGACGTCTTTCGGCTGAAGAAGAAGAAGAATATCGGGAACTTAAAAATTAAAAATAAACTACAATAAATGCCAACAAATACTTTCATTTAATGTGTTTACTCAACGTTAGTTGTTTTAAAGAAGGTTTTTATTTCGTAAAATTAATATCTGTATAATATGGTAGCTTATAGTAATAAATATGATTTATTTTTAATAAAAAGGCTAAGACCCCTTTCTATTTAGGGGGGGTCCTTAATAAGAGACTTTGAAAGTGCTAATTATTATAAATATAAAAGATTTTGATGATTCTTTTTATAACGATATCTCTCACTTCATATAACATTATGTATGAATAATTTTAAGTATGGTAAACGGCGATGAATAATTCACATCGGCTAAAGAGGGAGATAATCGGCTACTTTCGGCTTCGTAGAGCGTCGTCTTTGTCACTCATTACATTACAGTGGGACAAGGATCTTTTGGCCTATGAATGACACTGTCAGAGGGGCGTTGGTGTAAAATTAAGGTTAACATTTAGTGACATTTTCCTACTTTCAAGCAGATATTGCAACAGGCCCGCACGGTTATAATATCAGCCTATCCTGCCCACTGCTGGGCAAAGGCCTTCTCTTACAAATCGAGGTGAGAGAGATTAGGTCATACTCCACCACGCGGACCCAGTGCGGATTGGTGGAGGCAGGTTTGTGGCCACCTGCTGTTGGAACTTATCAAGCCGTCTTTAAAGCATCCAACTCGGCTTAACGACTACCACATTAAGTGGTAACCGGGACCAACGGCTTAACGTGCCTTCCGAAGCACGGAGACGCTCGAATATTAAAATGCTACAAACGGTCACCCATCTCAGGCCGACCGAGTCGAACGCTGCTTAACTTTGGTGATCGGTAAGAACACCGCGGTCGCACAGCTCTACGAGCGCCTCGGGCCGCATGGTTACTAATTAAAAAAAAGTACTTGGGTAAATTTCATAGCAAACAACTCTGTGTCTGTCATGAAGTGACATTTCACTGGATGACGGATCTTTCATAAGCACGTACAGTCCTAAAAGGATCTTTTGGCCTCACAGAATCGGAGCGCTGAAGTCGCGACGCGTTACATGTTTATTTAGTTCCCCTCCTATCAGCTGCTACCGCTGTCCGTGGCATGTTCTCAATGACCCTCCCGATGCCCTTGCATTCCTTCTTTCGGATACAGATACCGCACACAGGATCAGACACCGACCTCGCCGGCGAGCTCGAAGAATCCCTTGCCCGCCGGCCGGTGCAGAGCACCACGGTGAGACACCTAGTATACGCCCTCCCCCATAGCGACTTCCCAAGCCGAGGCCGTTCTTCCTTGAGGCGCCCTTGAGCTATTACCCCCTTGCCCTTCTGGCTCGAGCGTAGTGGTTGCACGCTCGCCCTCTTGTCCGGTGAAGCTGTAAAGGCCCCGCGGCCGACAGCGTAGATAACTCACATGCACAAAAGTGTTTATTTGGTCTTAGCAAATAGGAACTCTGTATACACTTTAATAATATTTTTTTACCTCCTCAAATGGTTTGTGCAATTACTTATAAGTATATTTTTTACATATCTATGGGCCTGCAAGGAATGAACACTATACAAAGTGATATATAACTTTTAATAATTATAGTGGTCGCCCATTGGTCGAACTTCTACCATAATTAGTTTAAATTATAAGTTTGAACATTATTAAGGTTCTATTGTCAAAGACTATACTTCTATAATCACAGATTTCGCCAAGGGTACACTGTTAATTTGCCTATTTTTTTTTCCAAATTATTTAAAATTTAAATAAAACAAAAAATGATTAAAATAAAAAATAACTTTTCTTATGGAAACACAAAACCAAAAAGAAAATGCTGTCCATTGAACTTGACATACAACAACTTGATAATTTAATTAATGATACAAAACTTCTCTGTAAACGATGTTTTTTGTAAAAACTCGTTCATCGTTTGCTGGTTATGTTTGACATTCAGTAAGACTATAGACAAATAATATTAAAAACAAACAATATTAATCTATTCTCAATTTGAAAGATATTGTGTCAAATACACGGTGTGTGTAATGTTTTTTTTTATTAATTTAATGTATTTTTATGCATAATTTTAAAAAAATATTAGCATTCTGCACTCCTTCTCTATATAACCTATAAGTATGAGAAATTTCATACTCCTCCGTCCGCCCAATTTTCGTAAAAAGGGTTACAAAGTTTTTGCTTCACGTATTAATATAATGATAATAATCGTTTATTTATTGATCACCACAGACAGAACATATAAATGAAAATTACAACAAAATAGTACCTACTTAAAATGTAGAAAATTCTGGCTGTGGGTCACTGGTGCCTGAGGCAGGTAAAAAGAACCTGTAAAACAGGTCACCAGGTCCCCACCGCTGCAAAGTGCAAGTTAAAAATATATGCTTGTTAAATAGATTATTGCTTTACGAATTCAATACGAAAATCAAACTTCCACTTATAAGAAGATTTTTACAATTTTTTTAAGCTCTTTGGTACCTTAATTAACCATTTAAAAAAACACCTTCACGCCTATATTCCCCAAGGGTGGCAGGTGTACTGAGTACACCCACGTTTCGAGGACGATGTTAGGTCCCATGTAATAGGGGGCGAGCCTATCGCCATATACGGGGCACAATTTCAGACTCCGGACTCATAGTGGGAAGTTTTTTCGCTAGAAAAACTTCATTTGTCCGACCTAAGATTTGAACCCAGGACCTCGTGATCACCAAGCGATGCGCTTTTGCCGATAGAACAACGAGGCAGTCAGGTATCTATCAACTAAATTAACCTGACTAAATATAAAAGTGAACCAATTTAACAATGAATACAAAATGCTTTAACGGTGAAGGAAAACATCGTGAGGAAACCTGCATGCTTGAGAGTTTCTCGAAGGTGTGTGAAGTCGCCAACCCGCACTGGGCCAGCGTGGTGGACTATGGCCTAAACCCTCTCAGTCTGAGAGGAGGCCCGTGCTCTACAGTGGGACAGGTCATAACAGGGCTAATATTATTATTTTAGCAATAATATTAGAGTGTGTTTAACAATTACATTCATATAACTGTAATTTTACAAGGCCGCCGTCAATATCAAGTCAAGACTGCCCAGTACGAGTCCGGAGTCTGGAATTGTGCCCGGTATATGGCTATAGGCTCGCCCATATTACATGGGAGCTAACATCGTCGGCGAAACGTGGGTGTACTTTGTACAACTCTGCCACCCCCGCCTGGGGTGTAACATAATAAACGCAAGACCCGAAAGTAGTTTATTCTAAATCGGTAACTGGATTCATTCCAACTACATTCAATGTATTTTAATAATTTTAAGTTGCAAAAATGCTGTTACTCCATTCGTGCGTTATAACAAACTATTTTTATTATTGATTCAAAGCAATATGGAGATTTCAAATGCATTTCTAAAACATATCTTCGCACACATACACGTACAATGTTCATTGTTAATTGGGGTATAAAAGTGCTTAAAAAGGGGTCAAAAAGAAATACTTTTGGAAATTTGATTTTCGTATTGAATTTGTAAAGTAATTATCTAATGTCTGAGGTCTTGCGGTATTTACAATACAGCTTGTATAACTTGTGTAATATATATGTCTCGTGTTATATATAACAAACTAAAAAGAACGATCTCTCATATATTGGATCTGATAAATTAAACATTATATTTATTGCTTAAACATTATTTACTTTTTAAACTAAATATACAACTTATTGTGAATTTAATAATAATTTAATTAAAATATACATCATATTGTCATGAGAACCTGTTTAGTGTTTATATGATATATTGTAAAATTTATAGAAAAGGAAATTAATAATTTCTATACTCTACTCACTACACTACCAGCCTATACTGCCCACTGCTGGGCAAAGGCCTTCTCTCACAAATCGAGGTGAGAGTGATCAGGTCATTCTCCATCAAGTGGACCCAGTGCGGATTGGTGGAGACAGGTTTGTGGCCATCTGCTGTTGGAACTTATCAAGCCGCCTATACGGCTTCCAACTACCATATCAAGTGGTAACCGGGACCAACGGCTTAACGTACCTTCCGAAGCACGGAGACGCTCGAATATGAGAATGCCACAACTGTCACCCATCTCAGGCCGACCGAGTCGAACGCTGCTTAACCTTAGTGATCAGAACAACGCGGTCGCACAGCGCTACGAGCGCCTCTTTAATTATGCAATATTTTAGACGCTGCTGGGAGAAATCTAATATAACTAGTGGTCGCCCATAGGTCTATATTCGACCTACTCTTTCATCGTTTTTTTTTTTTTTTTTAAAACGTTGCCCCACACTAGGATTAATTCCTGTGTCGTGGGTGCGTTTACAAACATGAAAATTCACATACACAAATACCCAGACCGGAACAAATAATTGTGGATCACACAAAGATTTGTCCCGTGCGGGAATCGAACCCGCGACTATTAGACACAGTGGGCGGGGCGGGCTAAGCCCTTAACCACTGCGCTAAATCGTCCGTCATGTTTGACATTCAGTAAGACTATAGACAAATAATATTAAAGACAAACATCAATTTGACGTGTATTGTGTCGAATACATGGTAGTGTAGTAATGCTTTTTCATTGATTTAATGTATGTTTCATGCATAATTTAAAAAAAATATTAGCATTCTGCATGCCTTCTCTATATAAACTATAACTGTGGGAAATTTCATACTCCTCCGTCCGCGCAATTTTCGTAAAAATGTGTACAAAGTTTTTGCTTCACGTATTAATATATAGATGAATGCATTCGAAATCATACAAGTAGTTATACACACAGAACAATGTCCTTTTCTTTTGAGATTAACTACTAAATATTAATTACTTGAAATCTAATAAAAAGTCACCGAGAACAGCCACTAGACAAACAAATATTACCCGTTAAATTAGCGTGGAACCTACGTCCAAATTACAAGCCATGATATTTTGAATAAAAAGAAAGTATGAACCATGTAGGAACAAAGATTTTTAAATTGGTTACCTAAATGGGACCAAGTGTCCAGAAAAAGTGTACAGCTGAACTGGGTTTACAATTACTATGCTTTTAGTTTTGTCTCTAGGTACTGTTGTGACAACTGCAAGCCTTCCAAGTTGCAAGCAGAGATGGGCAAAATGTAATCATATATATATATATATATACAATTGGATTTTGTAATATTCAATCATGATTCAAGAATAAAAGTGTAATGGTGATCGTTGAAGATTAGAAAATGTAATTAGAATCGTTAATCATTAATACACCATCACACCTATATTCCCCAAGCGGGGTGGTTAATCATTAATCTGATTACATTTTGTCCATGTCAGGTTGCAAGAATGTTGTATCTATTCTCTACCTGCAATTGACAACGCCCTAATTTAACCACGTGACATTTTGTCGTTTTCTATTAGAATTAACGACTCCAGAAAGTTCACTTGTCTACATATGCTTTTTGTCTTAGAAAATTTTATTGAAATGAAACATCTTCATGTAATATCATTAACAATTGTGATTTTAATATAATTTTACACTTTACTATTATTAATATACATTATATACATATCTTTATATTGTGATCTACTTATTGTAAGAAATACATTTTTTGAAAAAATCTTGTTGTTTTTTTCCCTTATAGTTTGTAGAATACTGATTATATTATTTAAAATAGGAACCATGGAGCGAGCCAAGTTGGGTATCTCGCTTGCCGACCGAATACCTAACATAGAAATCCGGGTGAAAGTTGAAGATGTTGGTAAACGGATCACGAGGTTAAAGTGGAGATGGACAGGACACTTGATGAGGTCGTAGGAACCCCATGGTTTTTATGGAATGTCGACCTCCACTCCGATCTTGGTCTCGAACCTATTTGCGCCTATATTAAAAAGGCGACAACTCGACACTTCGCAAAAGCATCTACCCATGCGAATCCGTTAATCGTAGCCGCCGCCGACTACGTTCCCGCCGACCCCTGCCGCCCCCGCCACCGCCGGCCGCGACATGTTCTCACCGATCCCCCGATGCTTTGTCATCCCTTTTTTCCGCTCCGAATACGGGCGACAACGACGACGAAGTCATAGATCCCCTCCCCTAGCCGGTGGTTGACCGGTGCACTTAGTAGTGCACCCCCTCACCCCGCAGCGACTGTCCCAACCGAAGCCGCCTCTTCAAGGCGCCCTTGAGTATGTCGCTTCTGGCTCGAGCGTAGTGGTTGCACGCTCGCCCTTAAGTCCGGTGAAGCTGTAAAGGCCTCGCGGCCAACAGCGTACATCACTCACACACACACACACTTGATGAGGTAAGATGACAGCAGGTGGACTAAGGCCGTGACAGAGTGGTGGCCCAAAAAGGGACGCAGGCCCAGAGGCAGACCATCAGCTAGATGGAGTGATGGCATAGAGAAGGTGGGCGGAAAATTGTGTAATAGGCTGGCACACGACCGGAACGAATGGCGTGATAGAGGAGAACCCTACACTCAGCAGTGGGTAAATATAGGCTGATGATGGTGATGAGGAATCATTTCGGTGTCGTACACATCCATAAATATCCAGACCTTGCAGTATACGACATTGCTCTGCGTCCATACATGATTTGTCCCAGAACCAACAGCAATGAAAAAATACTTGTATAATATTAAATCACCCATACATTCTCGTAACGCATTTATTATTAAACGGACAAGCCGGGGAATCGCAATATTGCACACAAAGTATTAGATTTTGGAGGTTATAATTTAGTAGCCATTAATACATATGAGGTTATATTGTGTAGTCAAAAATATATTGAGTGGATGTAAAGATTAATTATATTTTTATTGATACCTATCGATACACTAAGGAACTATCTATATAAGTATTTAGTCTAACAAGACAATCAATCTAGATAGGTAATAGGTACGCCTACCACTTTTACAGAGCCAATTCGATATAAGTACTTAAATACTTTGAAATATTCGTTTTAGATTGTCCATTAGATACGGATATTAGCCATTATTTTAATAAAATAGTTAATAATGATGGTATGGGTCAAATGTTTGTTGGTTCTGGGGCAATATTTGACAATGTCTTTTCATAGGACGATTAGCGCAGTGGTTAAGAGCTTAAGTCGCTCCGCCCACTGTGTCTAATAGTCGCGGGTTCGATTCCCGCACGGGACCAATCTTTGTGTGATCTACAATTATTTGTTCCGGTCTGGGTATTTGTGTATGTGAATTTTCACGTTTGTAAACGCACCCACGACACAGGAATAAATCCTAGTGTGGGGCTACGTTTTTTAAGAAGAGGTAGAGAGATAGAGATGGGAAGCGGCAAATCTGCGACTGTTATTAGTTTTGTTTTGGTAAGTTCTATAGACCACAGTTGCCAGGGTCTGATGATTTTTAATAATCTATATCATCACGCTAGTTCCCTTGCGGGGAACCATTCCCTCCATTTTTAATAATGATGGAGATAATGGGGGGGGCCCAAAGAATTCGCCTTACATACAACGTACTATAAATAGTTTAAATTCGAGTAAGTACAGGGCCACATCGGAGGGGCTCTGGGCTGCGTGTTGTCAGAAGCAGGACAACACTTTAATGGCGGTATCTATTGGTGGCCTACACAGCCCCAGGCAGTTTGCCTATTGCGAGCCTCACGGAATAAAGGAGTATATACTTCTCTGTTCTATGGCGAGCCTGGCCCGCAGTAGCCTAGGACTTTTCCGTGTAAAAGTCACTCCCGTTCATTTTCCGTTGTCTATTAGCGTTAACGACTATGGAAAGCCCACTTGGGTACAGAAAAGGTTGTACCCTAAGGATTGACGTTTGGTAGACGGCAGGTCGCATAAACGATGGCATATACTTAGGCCACTTATAATTACAATGTCTTAGGATGGATAAAATAATTACATTGTAGTGATATCGATATTATGGTAGGAAGGAGGCAGGGCCAGAGTTCCAACAGCTTCTTTCACTAGTAATAATATTAGCCTTGTTAGGAAACTGTCCCACCGTCCTCTTAAATTGAGAGGGTTTAGGCCATAGTCTATCACGCTGGCCCAGTGCGAGTTGGTAAACTTCACAGACCTTCGAGAAACTCTTAGGCATGCAGGTTTCCTAAAGATCTTTGTCCTTCACCGTTAAAGCAAGTGGTAGTTAAATTTTAATACGTACATGCCTTCGAAAATACAAAGGTACGTTTGAACCCGAGACCTCTTACTTTGCAGTCCAACGGTCTAACCACTAGGCTGTCAATGCTTATAATGTTCACTAGTATTTAATTATATTTCTATATTCTTTTCTTACAGATTCTCACTGCCTCCACTTTCATGGTTGAAACATGATTTGCCCTTCAGATAAGACAGGTTCTACTTGGTTATGGTAAGGCAGGTCTTCCCCGGTACCTGTATAGCCCTCCACTTACGTATTTACTATTGTATATAATCAGAACAGAGTGAATGGTGCGATGGGAAAGCTACTCGGGAGCCGGCACTTAAGCCATAAGGCGCAGCTGGCCATACATAACGGAGTTCTTGTCCCAACGCTGTTATATGGTAGCGAGAGCTGGGTATGTAAGAAGGAGAATGAAAGTAGGATAAATGCGGTAGAAATGCGAGCTCTGCGGAAGATGTGCGGAGTGAAGCTGACCGACCGCATTAGCAACAGCATAGTAAGACAGCGAGTAGGTATGAAAGATAGTATCGGTGTAAAGATGAGAAAGGGCATGCTCCGTTGGTTCGGGCATATAGAAAGAATGCCAGAGGAAAGAATGACAAAACAGATATACAATGTGAAAGTGGAAGGATGCAGGTACCGGGGAAGACCTAGACTATCTTACCACGACCAAATAAACCGAGTCTTATCTGATGGAAAAGTCAAGAGTCTCCGTAACCGGCGAGCGTGTATGAGACGAACTATGAGAGTCGAGGAAGCCAGAGAGGTATGTAAGGAAAGAACCTGTTGGAACTCTGTACTCTCTGCCTACCCCGCAAGGGATCTGGCGTGAGGTTATAGATAGATAGATAGAGTATATAATCAGGAACGGTAAAAAAAATAGATCAAGAGGACAGAATAAATAAAACCCATATTTCGTACAAATAATACTATATTTACGAAATTATTACATAAGTTAAAATGTAAGTAAGGCAAATTTGATTCTTATTTCATCGTTCAAATGGCACTGTCACACAATTGACGAAGGTAAGCGCATTCTGTAACTTTCATACTAATTCAATACATCTTAAAAACTAGAATTTTAAAAATAAGGTAGAATGTATAAAATTCGTAGAAAATTCTTATACTAAAGAACCGACTCTCACTAAGGACACAACGAAATAGCTCATTTTTATGTTAAATTATTTTGAACCCATCAAATATAGGTAGATACACGCTCGCCAAACGAAAAATGGCACCACGGTTTTTGCTCACTTGGCGGGAAGTCAAAAAGTGATGTTGTCAATTTGTTTTAATTACCAAAACTTGTGTTATTTCGACTAATAATGTGTAATGTTGGTGGAATATTAACCATTATGTGTTCTTATATGTGCATGAATCCACGCTTTACCAGGGTGGGGTATTTCATTAATTTCATTATCATCGTTGTCATCAAATTCATCGGGGAGTCAAATTAATTTAAACAAACACGATTATATATCTCACTGGACACTGGCAAGATACACTTATAATAAGTGTGAAGCCAAAACTTGAAAAAGAAGAAGAAATGGCACCACCAAAAAGCAGGGAAGTGGAGGCTACTAAAAAATGAACAGGCTTCCGCTTTTTGCTAATACAACTTTAAATCATACAAGTAACGTACAATATGCCCTAATTTATGTTTATATCATAACTATAACTACACAGTGGATTTGGGGACGTTTTTAGTGTGACTTATGAACGCAACTGTGTATCTGATATAATATATCAATGTTTCAAATTTAAAGATAGTATCGGTGTAAAAATGAGAAAAGGCATGCTCCGTTGGTTCGGGCATATAGAAAGAATGCCAGAGGAAAGAATGACAAAACAGATATACAATGTGAAAGTGGAAGGATGCAGGTACCGGGGAAGACCTAGACTATCTTACCACGACCAAATAAACCGAGTCTTATCTGAAGGAAAAGTCAAGAGCCGGCGAGCGTGTATGAGACGAACTATGAGAGTCGAGGAAGCCAGAGAGGTATGTAAGGAAAGAACCTGTTGGAACTCTGTACTCTCTGCCTACCCCGCAAGGGATCTGGCGTGATGTTATAGATAGATAGTTTGAAATTTATTGAGTTGTAATATACCCACTTACTGGAGAAGCTATTTTAAACAAAAAGTGCCGCGCACATTGAAAACCACGGGGTTGGCGGGAATGAATGTTTTCATCATAGAGATGGGCACAACGTAATCGGGTTCAATCAATCAATCAGCCTATCGTAGTCCACTGCTGGACATAGTCCTCTCCTAACACGCGCCATTGCACACGGTCCTCCGCCTTCCGCATCCAGTCTGTCCCAGCGACCTTTTTGAGGTCGTCGGTCCATCTAGCTGGGGGCCGTCCTATCTTACGCTTACCAAGTCGCGGTCTCCACTCTAGGACACGCTTGCTCCATCGGCCGTCTGTCCTTCTGCAGATGTGACCAGCCCATTGCCACTTTAGCTTACTGAGTCTGCGAGCTATGTCGGTAACTTTGGTTCTTTGTCGGATTACCTCGTTATGAATTTTATCCTTCAAAGAGACGCCGAGCATAGCTCGTAATCGGATTAATGATTACAATTGCACTTTGTAATATACAACCATGGTACAATCGTAATTGTTTATCGTTTCATAAAAAAATTCTGCTTCCAAGGAGATATTTCAACAAGTGGGCCCATGGTTACTAATTAAAAAAGAACTTGGGTAAATTTCATAGCAAACGGTAACTCTGCCGTCGTGAAGCGACATATCACTTGATGACAGCGCTAGTTCAGATTTTTGACGCGGACCAATAGATCTTCGTGGGACTGTAGTTACAATTGGCTTTCAAATTGCTTAGACAGAAGAATCAATTTGAAACTAACGAAATACGACATAGAAAATCTTTCTATATCATCACGCCAGACACTTTGAGGTGTGGTAAGAGAATACAGAGTTCCAACAGGTACTTACAGACCCCCTGTACTTACAGACCCCCCATCTCTCTCCTCCACTCTCATATACTCATATACGCTCGCCGGTTACGGAGACTTTCGAATGAAGATAAAAAATAATTTAACTATTCTAAAAAGAAAGCAGTGATAGCCTAGTGGTTAGACCGTTGGACTGCAATGTCAGAGGTCTCGGGTACAAACCGAAATTTGTACCCGAGACCTCTGACCGTGTATTTTCGAAAGCATGTGCGTATTAAAAATTAACTATCACTTGCTTTAACGGTGAAGGAAAACATCGTGAGGAAACCTGCATGCCTAAGAGTTTTTCGAAGGTGTGTGAAGTTCGCCAACCCGCACTGGGCCAGCGTGGTGGACTATGGCCTAAGCCCTCTCAGTTTGAGAGGAGGTCCGTGCCCTAGGGTGGGACAGTTTCTTTACAAGGCTAATATTATTATTATATAAAAAGATTCTGTTTCATTCTGCGTCCCTAGAATGCGTCGGCTAAAGAGTTTATTTTACAATGACCTGATAAATTCTAAATAATGTATTAATAACTACGGACATGTATAAATGTGTAGACACACTTGTCTCACACGCCACGCGTAGTGTACGCGTGGCGTGTGAGACAAGTGGATCATAGTAAGGATTGATACATGATTCCGGCATGTTCAAATATAACTCCCGTACGAGGGTTATATTTACAAAATGTACACTCGAGTTCATTAATATATAATAATAATATCAGCCTATTCTGCCCACTGCTGGGCAAAGGCCTTCTCTCACAAATCGAGGTGAGAGAGATTAGGTCATACTCCAGCACGCGGGGCCAGTGCGGGGCGGTGGAGGCAGGTTTGTGGCCACCTGCTGTTGGAGCTTATCAAGCCGCCTATAAGTCTTCCAATTTGGACCTTGGGATTAAAGGCTTAACGTGCCATTTATATACGAGCTGTAACATAATTAACGCAAGACCTAAAAGAAGTTTGTTCTAAATCGATAACTGAATTGATTTCAACCATTTTTAACGTACCTTACTCTTTTTTCATTAGCAAAAAATGCTGTTACTCCTTGAGTGCAATACACAAAGGACATTGTTCTGCGCCCATACATGATTTGCCCCAGAACCAACAGCAATGAAAAAATACTTGTGTGATTTCCAATCACCCATAAAGTCTCTTAAGGCATATATTATTAAACGAACAAGTGGAGGAATCGCAATATTACCCAAAAAGTTTAAGATTTTGAGGTTATAATTCAGTTGCCATTAACACATATGAAGTTATATGGTGAGCGTTGACATTCAGTAAAGATGTCGGCGACTTCGATATAAGTATTTACAATACTTTGAAATATTCGTTTTAGATTGCAAATTGTCCGCTAGATACGGATATTTGCCATTATTTAAATAAAATAGATAAATAATGATGGCATGGGTCAAATAGACCGTGTCTTAGCTGAAGGGCAAGTCAAGAGTCTCCGTAACCGGCGAGTGTGTATGAGACAAACTATGAGAGTGGAGGAAGCCAGAGAGGTATGTAAGGAAAGAACCTGTTGGAACTCTGTACTCTCTGCCTACCCCGCGAGGGAGCTGGCGTGATGATATAGATAGATAGATAGATGGGTCAAATGTTTGTTATTCTGGGGCAAATTTCGAAAATGTCCTTTTAAATGCATTTCTAAAACGTATTTTTCAATACGCTCATATTCACATACAAGTTTCATTGTTAATTGAGGTATAAAAGTACTTAAAAAAGGAAAAAAACTTTAAATTAAAAAAAATCGTTTTGGTATTGATTTTGTGTAGTAATTATCTAATCATGATGTCTGAGGTATTGCGTTATTTAAGACACACCTTGTATAAACACTGATAATTATTTGACATATATTTACAAATATTGGCACACTCCATAATTCCATACAATCTTCATTCATGTACAGTCAGCGACTACATTTAATAAACAATTTTAATATTATACTAAATAAAGAAAAATAAAATCACGCCTATATTTTCCTAGCGAGAGTTGCAGAGGTCTATAGACGGTCCAAACGTTGGTTAAAACCAAATTTTACCAACATATACACATAAATATTGTTAAAATCTAGAGAAATAATATTATTTTTGGGGCAGAACAGTGTAAAAGCGATTTCAAATTTTCTTTTTTCTTTCAATAATAATTTAAGCATTAAGCATTTGTCAATTAAAACAAGTGTATACTACACATATAAGAACTCAAATTTTTGACTACAGAATATTGATATGATTAGTGATTAGTGTATAAATTACACTGTTAATTATAGTAGTGCTTCTTGACGTTTAAGAATGTCAAGCAAAAATATTTCTTATTACTTAAAGTTATGGTTTATCTATATTAATCAGAGATGGGCAAAATGTAATTAAGATTAACCACCCCCGCTTGAGGAATATAGGCGTGACGGTGTAATAATGATTAACGATTACAATTACATTTAGTAATTATCAACGATAAGATTACACTTTTAATCTTGTATCACGATTAATTCGATTACATTTTGCCCATCTCCGATAATAATATACAAATAACCGTAAGTTTAACAGATAAAGCATATTGTGGCGCAATAAAAATCTATTTTAATTAATAACACTTTTTTAAGCTTAAATATTTCTGAAACCTGGATATGCCAACATATTAATCAACTTGACTGTACACACATTAAAAACTACCGTAATTTTCGTAATAGATTTGTATGAAACAATCATTAACCGGCGTCAAGCAAAAAAACAATCTTATAATAAGCCTACTTAGAACTTTATTTGTACATTGTAGAACAGACTCTAAATTTTATAAGTACTACGGTCCGAAATATTGATAGGTTTTGAATCACACACCGTCACGCCTATACTCCCCAGAAGGGGTGGCAGAGGTGTACTGAGTACACCCACGTTTCGCCGACGATGTTGGGTCCCATGTAATAGGGGGCGAGCCTATTGCCATATACCGGGCACAACTCCGGACGCATACTGGGAATTTTTCGTTAGAAAAACTACATTTGTCCGACCTAGGATTTGAACCCAGGACCTCGTGATCACAAAGCGATGCGCTTTGCCACCAGACCAACGAGGCAGGTTTTGAATCAATATTATCAATCTATCTATCTATATCATAACGCCAGATCCCTTGCAGGGTAAGCAGAGAGTACAAAGTTCCAACAGTTTCTTTCCTTACAGACCTCTCTGGCTTCCTCAACTCCCACAGTTGGTCTCATACATACTCGCCGGTTACAATTAAATATATGGATATTTCGCGCTTGAGAGGTTTGTATAGAACCGGTACTTTGAGCTCTCTGGATATCTCGCAAGGGATTTGGCGTGATAATATATAGAGACGAGGATACTGCAAAATACGTCATGCAAATTTCATCGCATAAAATATTTTATGCGAGATTCAAAAAGATTTGAATCTCTCTAGATTTGAGACAAGAAAAAATATGACAAAATTTCCATAAATTCCAATATTGTCCTAAAATTTGATGACTCGTTTTCAAATTTGAGAAGTTTAAGATGAGCTACACTTAAGCAGAAATATGTTAAAATGAGACAAGACTATACTTAGAGGAGGCGGGCAGTACCACCAAAATTAAGCCACATTCGCCTCGGTTAAACTGAGAACTAAGACCGTTTGTGACAATTCCATTTACGAGAATCTCCATGCTTTGGTGGATACGTTAAGCCGTTGTTTCCGGCAGCCACTTAATGAGGTATTCCACCAGCAGGGGTTCACAAGCCTGCCTCCACGGCACCGCACTGGCTCCGCGTGCTGGAGTCTCAAATATAATCTAGAAGCCGCGGGCGCGCATCAAATTGAAGCAACAACTACTACCTGCGAAGCAGGTGATCACACGTTCACGCGAGTAGTCACTCTGTAACCGTCGTGCGAAATAACGTGCTCTGCGCGTCTCCAATTAAATCGAATTATGCCGTCTAGTGACATTCCCGCCTGTAAAAATGCTGTTGAGCTCAAAAAGAAACAAAAGGACCACACTTTATACGTATCTTAAGCATTTAGGTGCCGTATTATTTAATATAATATAATAATAATATCAGCTACTGTCCACTGCTGGGCAAAGGCCTTCTCTCACAAATCGCAGTGAGAGAGATTAGGTCATACTCCACCACGCGGACCCAGTGCGGATTGGCGGAGGCAGGTTTGTGGCCACCTGCTGTTGGAACTTATCAAGCCGCCTATAAGGCTTCCAACTCGGCTTAACGACTACCACATTAAGTGGTAGCCGGGACCAACGGCTTAACGTGCCTTCCGAAGCACGGAGACACTCGAATATGGAATTGCCACAAGCGGTCACCCATCTCAGGCCAACCGAGTCGAACGCTGCTTAACCTTGGTAATCGGTAAGAATACCGCGGTCGAACCGCTCTGCGAGCGCCTCTATATATATAGAATTAATTCTTTCGTCCGTCATTGTCATAGTAAAAGCGGCGTCCATTTTGTTAGTGTTGCTAGTGTAATAATTTAATTTTTCCCTAGTTTTATTTGCTAAGGACTTTATAAGTTCTACTGCTGCTAACATTACGCGGGTGGGAAGTGCGGCGAGTGCGGGGCGTTTGTTGAATTTTTGGCTTCTAAGCTTCTTCTGGGAATTATTCTAAGGCTGGAAGTATGACCTATTCTCTCACCTCTTATGTGAAAGAAGGCCTCTAAACTGCACTGGGATTGTATAGTTTGATCTATACTTGTTTTAATATTATTATTATACTTGAGAAGAGTTCATCTTAAAAACTCGTATGTAATAGCCGATACATTTTTTAATACATAAGTAAGTATTAATTGGATCTAACATTAAATGTGCGATCATTTTCCACGCATTACTATCTCCAAACTGGTAGAAATAATAGAAAATTATAAATTAAATTAAATCATAATTAAAATTGTAAAAATTACATAATTAAGTAATTACATTGCGAATACAAATAAAAATGTAAGCATAATTTAATTCCTATGAAATTATTTTACATTACTATAATATTTGACAGCGGTGCTGATGTCTAGTCAGCAATTGTTACACTATGACAAAGTAATAATTTCATGACAACTATAATAACTAAGTCTAGTCAACTATTGTTGCACTATGACAAAGTGATCATTGTCATGACAATCAAAGTAACAAAGTCTAGTTAACAATTGTTGTAATATAACAAATTGATAATTTTTATGACAACTATAGTCTAGTCAACAATTGTTGCACTATGACAAAGTTATCATTTTTATGACAAATATAGTAACTAAGTCTAGTCAACCAACAATTGTTCAGTAAAAAAATGTTGCACTATAATAATGTGCTAATTTGTTTGACAAAATTATAGTAACTATGGCCAAGTGGCTTAGAAGTTTTGGCGGGAAATCCATAAATGAAAATTATCTGCATTTGTATTGTTTGATGACAGTGGAAGTATGATCTGATCATGCTCCAAGGTTGCCAACCACACTAAAATAGAGTATTGTCATCTATTTTATGGACTTTATGATCGATTTGACTTCGACTTTAGAATCTACAACAATAACAGAGCACGCATAATTACCCTATTAACTTGTCGTTATTATAACAAAATTGTTACTACAATAGTAATGCAATTGTCAAAATTTCTAGCCAACAGCACCGCTATCAAAATAAAACCACGATTTAACTCATAGTTACCATGATATAACGTATCTCAACCGAAGTAAATAAATTTAACTAAACAAATAAGCGCCTTATTTAAGTAGAAAGAAGATCAATTTTGTGTGACTTCCTAGTTTTATATCACAACTACATTATAATTATCATCCATATCTTTGCGTTTAAGTTTAAGCACTAAAGAACTAAGTTTCAGTAACCTGTGTATTTTTTTTTGAATACCTGATCTTACACTGCAATTTATTCCTGTGTCGTGGAGAATTTACAAATATGAAATTCGCACACACAAACACCCAGACCGAAACAAATAAATGTGAGTCACACAAAGATTTGCAAGCAGTGATAGCCTAGTGGTTAGACCGTTGGACTGCAAACTCAGAGGTCTCGCGTTCAAATCCAGGCACGCACCTCTGTTTTTTCGAAAGCATGTGCATATTAAAAATTAACTATCACTGGCTTTAACGGTGAAGGAAAACATCGTGAGGAAACCTGCATGCCTGAGTTTCTCGAAGGTGTGTGAAGTTCCATTGTGGGCCAGCGTGGTGAATTATGGCCTAAAACCTCCTCACCTCTCAGTTTGAGAGGAGTCACTCAAACACACACACACATCGTCCGTTCGGTCTACGCACGTGACAAATCTGTGTGTAGAATAAAATATTAGCCCTGTTAAGAAACTGTCCCACCGTTGGGCACGGGCCTTCTCTCAAACTGAAAGGGCTTAGGCCATAGTCCACCACGCTGGCCCAGTACGGGTTGGCGAACTTTACACATCTTCGAGAAACTCTCAGGCATGCAGGTTTCCTCACGATGTTTTTTACCTTCACCGTTAAAGCAAATGATAATTCATTTTTAATACGCACATGCCTTCGAAAAGACATGGTTGGCCATGGCCTGGGTTTGAACCCGATACCTCTGACTTTGCAGTCTAACGATCAAACCACTAGGCTATCACTGCTGTAATATTTTTAAACACATGTTTTTTTTTTAATTTAAAAAAATGCTGTTACTCGTTCTGTTCGCTGTATTAAACAAAATTGAATAATTATTGAAAGCATTACGGCTATTTTAAATGTATTTTTATTACACACACCTCAATACGTATATAAAGTTAATTAATTATTAAATTTTATGCTTAATTTGGGTACCAAAGAGCTTAAAAAAATGGTAGAAAAAAATCCTTAAAATTGGAAGTTTTTCGTATTGAATTCGTATCAGTAAGCAATAATCTAATTGGGGTGTCTGAGCTCTTGCTTTATATATGTTACACCTTGTATACAAACCGCTCACCCCCATTTTTCCTGATAGCAAAAGGCATAGGTGTAATCTATTCCGATGAAACTAAAACTTTTTTCAATCGACATAAAAACGTCGATTTCTCGCTAACAGCGTTTTCATTGATGCCTTCGGAAATACTCTCGCCTTCATATTACACTTGTTATACATTGCAATCACAAGTAAAACATCTAATAATGGTGATGGTTTGTTTACAAAGTTTTAAAGTTTGATTGGAATAGACTATACATAACACACCCACGTTACACTCAGATATTTTAAGTCCCACTGTGATAGGGGGCGTACCATAATCATTATTTGACATTTTCTATTTTTTTACATTCTTTAGGATTTTTTTTTACAAGAGCACAAAAGTTTCAAAAGTCCAAAGAGCCGAAATTTGTATTCTGGACCTTGAGAATACAAGGCCAACCAACACCGCTAAGCTATCGCCGCTTATAAATTCTTTAGGAAAGTAGTATTAACGGGTGATTTTTAATTTAAAGATTCAAAATAAGGTCAGTATGTTAATAAATGTACATTTTTTTATTATTTTAATTGTAAAATTTAAAGATTTGCCATTTGAAAAATAAATAAATAAAAATTGTTGCCCTTTTAAAAAAATAAGTAGGATTTGTAAAAAGAAAAGAAAAATCTTTTTTTACGTAACCTTTTTAACTGACAGCTACAAAATGGCGCTTGAATATTTAAATCAGAAATCGGTGGTGGTTAATCTCGGTTCTGGTGTATCTGTTAAATAATAAAATACATGACAGGGTAAAATGATGTGTAGATCATTGAATAGATCATTTTTTGTAGAATTCCATACAAAAAAAATTACAGCACCGTAATAAATTTATACATAAACTACAATTCTGAAATTCTAAAACAATACTTATTCCAATTTAACAATTAAAAACATGAAATTAAAAAAAATATTGTTGTTCATGCGCCGCAACTCAATAGAAGGGAGTTTTTGGCGGCAAATCAAAGAGTGATGTTATCAATTTGTTTTAATTTCCAAAACTTGTGTTATTTCGAATTATAATGTGTAATGTTGGTGGAATATTAACCATTATGTATTCCTATACGTGCACGAGTGAAGGTAATTGTAACAAGTGATAAAACGTGCCTTTTCGATTTTCCTCAAAACGGCCGTCGCAATTGGTATGTAAAGTATCCATCGCTTTACTATCCAGGGTGGGGCACTTCATCAATTTCATTATCATATTTGTCATCAAGCTCATTTCTAAAACTTGTGTTATTACGAATAATAATGTGTAATGTTGGTGGAAGCATTTACCCCCAAAAGTGGTAATATTTCCGGGCTGCTAACATTACGCGGGTGGGAAGTGCGGTGAGTGCGGGGCGCTTGTTGAATTTTTTGCGTCACCGCGCGACGTGCAAGTATGACTGCGCGCGGCTTCTGGATATTTTATTCTCAGGCATGATGTCAGTTTTCGATATTTTGAAATTTTGTTTATAAGCTGTCAATGTGTGCGTAAGCATGAGAACTACAATTTATCTACCCTGCGCCTATAGCCAAGTTGACAATCTACAGTCGTTAACGCTAATAGAAAGCGGAAAAATGTATGGGAATGACATTTTGCAACAAAAAGTCACGTGGTCAAAACAATGCGCTATCGATTGCGACAAGAGAATAGAAACAAAACGCTTGCAACTTGTCTAGGCCCTCTGGGTAGATAAATTTACTGCCGTTTCCGCGCGCGCGCTCCATCTAGAAAACTAATTCGTCTAAAGAAATAACTTAAGAGGTTAAGCCGTTACGCTTACTGCATCGAATAGTAAATCTTGTGTGTCCCACAATTATTTTTTGTAGTCTGGGTATTTGTGTATGTGAATTTCGATGTTTGTAAATGTAAACGCACCCACAACACATAAATAGAAACGAGCGGAAAGTTTAGTTTTCAAATGAACAGTCAGTTCCCGGAACAGAGAATCTTACAGAAAATCAATAATATACAAATAATCAATTTGATACAATCATACAGGCCTTAATTAGAAACATCTTACGCCTTATCCAATACTTCCTTATTCTTCTGTGCCATTTTCCTTCTCCTATGAATCAAAGGGACCAATCCCCATAGCGCCGCACCGAATATTAGAATGAAACCCAAAGTTACAAAAAGAGACTTATAAGAATGAGCATACTCGAACCAAAATCCACATATCGGTGGACCTATTAACTGTAGAATACCATTCACGAACAAACTAATCCCATATGAAGACATCAATCGTTCTGTACCTAACATTTCAGTCATCACCAAAGCGGTAACCCCTACGTTTATTCCAGAAGCGATCCCAAATATAGAGCAAAATGCACTAATAGCGTAATAACTCTTCACCAAAGGAATCATAGCTAAACTCACTCCTGAAAGCAACAATCCGAAGATAAAAAAGTATCGTTTTGGTGTTAAAACTACATCGGATAACGCAGAACCGCCGATTCTACCAACCAGATCTAAAGCAGATATGATAGATAGAAGATATGCCCCCAAAGCTTTATCGAAGCCACATTCTTGTGCGTACGAGGGAACTAAAATAATGAAATTTGTATAAGAAATAGCGCAAGTACAGTTCGATATTAGAATTACTAAATATATAGGGTCTTTGAGAAGTTGAATATCGAAATATTTGCTCGGTTCCTTCTTTACGTCGTCGGTTTTTCGTTTAGGACGTTTTTGGCATCCACAACGGTAAGAAATTGGAGCTAAACTGTTTGTTACAGATTTGAGACTGAATTGAGAAGCAAATTCACTGGGTTTCTCGAATGCTGATAGTGTGGAACCGTGGAAAGGTGTCGACATGTATTGGAAGCTTGAATTTGAAGGGCTGCGTTTAGGAGTTTTGGGTACAGTTAATTTCTTGCCAAATGCTTCTTGAGAGTTCACACGGGAAGTTTTACCTTCGGGGACCGATCCGAGAAGAGATGGGTTACTTGGAAGGTGGTTCTTACTGGATATATGTTGGAGGCCATGCCTGGATGATACTGGAGTGGCTTTTCTCATTCTATCTTCGCGAGCGGCGACTTGCGCGGCGCTTGCCGATCTTGCAAAGTCCATATTGTTTAGGGATTTCTCTTCTAAGTTGACGTTGGATTTGTTCTTGAATATTGGCGAGGACCCGTTGGGGTGTTTGTCTCCTATTGGCGTTGGTTCTTCGGGGGTGAATGCGAGTTTGGGATGGGTGGAATCTTCGACGTCCCCTACATCCTCTTCTATGAATGGTTCGAGCTGGAATGAAATGGATTGGTTAATTTCTCTATATTAGGAATCAAAGCACATACGCTACATTTAGATTTGATTATCGACTATTTGATGGCTTTTCGCTGTATGTATGATGCGACTTTGATACCGCGAACGCAGAGTTAAAGAGATAATTTCGCAATATCGTTAGTCATCGATGATAATTGTATTTAGTTTTTATGGCACAAAATCATAAACGTTTGAAAGAGACATAAATGGCTCGGCTTAAAATTAATATTGTTACGACCCGAACATATCCCGATATCTTGAAAAGTCTTTATGTCGATGTCGATTCTAAAACGCATAACACACACTTAGGTCCCCTAGTGATCTGTCTAGAAAGATCTAGAATCCGCGCTTAGCTGCTGAAACGTCTATAAGGTTCCACCCCTTTAATTATCGCCGGCGCGCGGTCGTGGTATACAAGTACCTATTCGTTCACGCGCAAATAGGTATGTAATAATAATACCGCTTTGTGGGCCGCGCCGGCTATTGTTCAATGTACTTCTATCGATGTACTTAAGGGTTCGCGTCCGTTCTAGAACTTTCAAAGCGGAAGCGATAGTGATCAAATCAGAGAACAAGCGATCTAAGCGGAATACACCGGCGACTTTAGCAACGATATAGGATACTACAACTGACCCAGCGACTTGGAAGCTGTATTTGGATACTAACGCGAGTAGTACTAGTGTGTGATTAGTTCGCATGTGTATTTGCATACAACGTACTGTTTTGTGTGTACAGCGCCTAATAAAGTACTTCGCACGTTATTCGGCATTTAATTTACCACGCTACGTAACAATTTCAATATGTTTTTTGACAAAATTTCTTGAAAATATAAACGTTATTCATGCAATATTGAGAAAAAATTCAGATGTTTTATATCCTTCATAAAAAATACTAAAAAATCAATCAAATTCAAAGTAAAAAAAAATATTTATTTGTATAGGCCAATAAAAAAACATTTTTAACCATTAAAATTATTACATTTTTGATGTGTAACATTTTTCCTCTCGGTTGCTGGATATTTGTGAGAGTGATTTTGGAAAAGGGATAGAAATATGTTACAGGAAACCAGGTAAGCGCGCGCTATTTGATTTGACCAATGAGCGCGCGTGGTGGAACCGGGGAAGCGCGCGGTATTTGATTTGACCAATAAGCGCGCGCTATTTGATTTGACCAATGAGCGCGTGCGGTGGAACCGGGGAAGCGCGCGCTATTTGATTTGATTAATGAGTAATCTCAATTTCATAGTAGGATATTTACATCTATCACCGGATCGGAACACCGCCTCTACTGTGAAGATTAGGCGAGAAACTTAGTCCTTTCTAATAACCATATTGGTCTTTTTTTCTCAAAATTGTATTATACATTCATTGCACATTTATAAATTCTGATGGAGGAGCTTCTCAAACCCAATCTGTTTTATCGTCAAGATATCTATCATTACTTAAGTCCATCGTCTTAACTCGTTCTGCATTATTCTCTCATACCCCTTGAACGCAATCTATATAAAAAGGATAGTAAAACATTTTAAAAAAGTAACCGTGGAGTTTCTTGCCCTTCTTCTCTACAGGAATGACATTCCGAACGGGTGCTAATCTTAAGTAATTATTAATTTTTTTTTGACGATTCATATATGCTTCTTGGTCTACATGAATTAAACTCTTTTGATTTTGATTGGTGAGTCCTTCATCGTCTATAATGATTACGATGCGTCTGCTGCTTGTCTGATCGGAAATCCAGCCAGACCAGCTAGGGTCTCTCCGAACTGTGCGTCGTCATAGCGTACGGACGGTTATTTACATTTACTCACACTGTCAATTAGACCACCCACTGTAAACGCCAGATTCCTTGCAGGTTAGGCAGAGAGTACACAGTTCCAACGGGTTCTTTCCTTACATACCTCTCTGGCTTCCTTTCTCATAGTTCGTATCATACACGCTCGCCGGTTACGGAGACTCTTGACTTGCCCTTCAGATAAGACACGGTCTATTTGGTCATGGTAAAATAGTCTAGGTCTTCCCCGGTACCTACATCCTTCCACTTTGTATCTGTTTTGTCATTCTCTCTTCCGATATTCTTTCCATATTCCCGAACCAACAGAGTATACCCTTTATCATCATTACACTGATACTATCCTTCATACCTATATGCGTTGTTTTCAACTTTAATTTTTTTTTCAATTACTAATCAACCGGAACGCGGCCTCCACCCAGAAAACCGAACGAGAAACTTTTTTTTCATAATTTTCTGTATAGATACTAGGTATGTTACGTTATTACAAAATTATGCGATGCCTTACGAGTGTCGTAAGAATAATACTTTTTAAAGAATTCTGGGTGGACCCATCTCTATTAGCAGCGTTCACGAGTATGACTACTTGAGCAGCCATCACGTCCCTCGACCATATTGGAGGGATGGAAGTGACCCGCACTAAATAGCCACCGCAAGCGTAGACTTTAATGAACAGGATCAATTCTTTCCGAATATACCTCAAAGTAATTTTAAACATAAAATGTTGCTGTGGAAAATTAACTATAAGAGCTGAGGAAGCGAAAGAGGTCTGTAAGGAAAGAACCTGTTGGGAATCTGTACTGCCTCATATTTAAGGTTATGATGTAATTTTTTTTTTAAATATTTGGTATCAAGGCAACATGTAATTTTTTTTATATACCACTGCATTCATTTTTAGGTTCAGAATTTAAATAAAACTAATATATTCTTACAAAAAATACATAATTTATTGCTTTAAAATACAATTAATTAGTTACTTAAACATCAAATATTTCGCTACTTATAAAATAAAATAATATTATAAAGTAATCGAAAAATCTTACAATAAGCTTTCCTAGGGATGTATTTTGCTAAAAAAAACACCTTCACGCCTATATTCCCCAAGCGGGATTGGCAGAGGTGTACTGTGTATACCCACATATCGCCAACGATAGGTCCCATTGCAATAGGGGGCAAGCCTTTTGCCATTATACTGGGCACAATAAGAA
The DNA here is from genome assembly GCA_905147815.2 of Phalera bucephala. Lineage (NCBI taxonomy): Eukaryota > Metazoa > Arthropoda > Insecta > Lepidoptera > Notodontidae > Phalera > Phalera bucephala. The sequence goes on along the minus strand of LR990637.1, from coordinate 6,990,754 downwards.
TCTGGACTGAAACTAATAACCTTTTGATAGATCCCACTCTGTCCGACCTAGGATCCGAACCCAGGACCTCGTGATCACCATACGCCATACCCTACGCCACTAGACCAACGAGGCAGTCTTAACCACAAAGCATATATAAAGAGGGGTCGGCCTAAGCAACTGTGCACTGTGTCTTCCAACTAGGCCTTGACGTCATCGCGGTGGGCGTGGTTTACATCATTCTGTCAAATACAGATATACAGTGTGCGGGGTGTGACGTCCTCTTCGTCGCGCGCCACCTCGCGCAGTGACATGCTTGATTGTATAAGGAAATCTAATAATGCCTTTTTATATTTGCTTCGAGATTTTACCCAATCATGATATGAATTATCTACAATAGGCTTATAAAGTCAATTTTGAAGACTATGATTTTGACATGATTTTTGGAAGGAAATTAAGAACAATATACCAATAGCATCGATAGATTATTTGCACTATATTTAAGGCGATAATCCGATAAACGGCCCATTAAATAAGAGCATACAAAGATCTTGTGGGCCGCGACAAAAATCGGAACGAAAGCTGTCATCAAGTGAAATGTCACTTAATTACAGTCACATAGTTGCCGATGAAATTTACCCAAGTCCTTTTTGATTAGTAACCGTGCCGGGTCCCCACCTGTTAAAATATCTCGTTGGAAGTAGAACTATTTTATTAAACGGTAACCTCATTTCCCCCCTCTCCATTCCAATCTCGGTCTCAAACCTATTCGTGCCTCTATTAAAAAGGCGACAACCCGATATTTCGCGAACGCGTCCAATCATAGAAATCCGCTAATCGTAGCCGCCGCCGACTGCGAACCGAACTCCCCTCCTATTAGCGGCTACCGCCGTCCGCGGCATGTTCTCACCGACCCTCCCGATCTGTATCCGCAAGAAGGGATGCCCTTACATCCCTTCTTGCGGATACAGATACCGCACACAGGATCAGACACCGACCTCGCCGGCGAAATTCAAATAAACCCTTGCCCGCCAGCCGGCTCGAGCGTAGTGGTTGCGGGCTCGCCCTCTTGTCCGGTAAAGCTGTAAAGGCCCCGCGGCCAAGAGCGTAGATCATCCACACACACACACACAAAGTACATTCTTTCCTTACAGACCTCTCTGGCTTCCTCCACTCTCATAGTTCGTCTCATACACGCTCGCCGGTTACGGAGACTCTTTGACTTGTCGTTCAGATAAGACTTGGTCTTGGTCTGGGGCTTAACTCTGCTATTCTAAATAAAATATAGTTCATTGACATTAAAGTTGCTGATTTTTGACAGATTTGGTAATCTTATAACTAAATACTGTCACTATGGACTTCCATTGGTATACCACTTGAACAAAATTGTTGTTATTTGGTAATCTGGTAAACATAGGCAATTTAATTGTTTCTTTATCCGGTACTCTATTATATTGACGGTTTTTTGACAACCTAAATGCAATGATCGTTTTTTTTACACACTCAAATCGTAGTCGTCGTAGATAATGTAATAGAATACCAACTTTCGGCACAATATCAATTGAATGGTTACTGCTGCCTGTAATAATGACAAATTACGTTAAATAGCAGAGTTGAGGCCCAGTGTATTTAGCTTATATAGTCAGCTCGCTGTTATGCCTTCGAGTTAGCGTCGGTGCCGGGCGGGAAGGTCGAAGAGCGCACACCGTCACGCCTATATTCCCCAAGCGGGGTGGCAGAGGTGTAGGTCAAAGAGCACTTTGTAGAATGATCGAAACCGGCGCTCTCGCTAGTGGTGTAAAAACGCTCGAGTCGGCGCTCAAAACGCTCGCGTCTTCTACGTGTTTCAACGCTTGTGAGCGTCGACTCAGCGCTAAACAACACTAGCTATCGATCCTATCTATCAATCTTTAACACTAAAAGCGACTCGCTGACTAACGGCCAATTTCAATAACTTAAGGATATATTTGCCTAATACAAATAGAATTTTGACATATTTTGTATGGAAAATCTGTCAAAATTTTACTGACAGTAAGAGTTGAATAATGAAACCGGCCGATAGACGTTTCACGTTAAGACCAACGGCCGAGTGCCCAGACACAGCCACACTCGATTTTTAGGCTGTTATTTTTTTCGTAATCTTGTACGACTTATATATCGATGACCAATAGGAATGATTTTCGGAATGGAGAAATACATTTTTATCACAAATTTATAATAACAAACATTGTGCTCTATACGAGCTACACTATATTTGAGTGTACGCCCAGCAACGTAAGTCGGTCACCATTCAAACTTTGTCAAATCAATAACACTCTATTATGTTACAAATGTGAACGTTCTCAAAACCAAAATAATTGTAACATAATAAAATATATATTGTACTAGTTTCTGTATATTGTTTAGATAGAAACCGTACATTGTTAGGGGATAAGAAGAATCCTATGTTTATCTAGGTAATAGGTAGGTAGGTAGGTAACTGTTTAGCGCAGTGGTTAAGAGCTTAAGCCGCTCCGCCCAATGTATCTAATAGTCGCGAACCCGACACCCACGATACAGGAGTAAATCCTAGTGATTAAAAAAAAACTGGCTATCGTTTGGGCGTAGTTCGTTATTTAGTACGACTAACATTTCGATGAACAAAAGAGGTGGGTTTGATGCAAAACAAACATTACAAGTGATGTGAAAAACTAAGAATGTTAAGAGACTTATTTTTACCAATATGGCGTAACTTATTCAGTGATGGACATTATGCAATTATTTTTAAATTTGTAGGATCAATGAATTAAAACACATGGTTGTGCGCCCATACATGATTTGCCCCAGAACCAACAGCAATGAAAAAATACTTGTATAATTTCAAATCACCCATAAATTCTCTTAAGGCATTTATTATTAATCAGACAAGCGGAGGAATCGCAATATTGCACAAAAAGTATTAGATTTTAAGGTTATAATTCAGTAACCATTGATACTATCTATCTATCTATCTATAACATCACGCCAGATCTCTTGCGGGGTAGGCAGAGAGTACAGAGTTCCAACAGGTTCTTTCCTTACATACCTCTCTGGCGTGCTAGCTGAAGGGCAAGTCAAGAGTCTCCGTAACCGGCGAGTGTGTATGAGACGAATTATGAGAGTGGAGGAAGCCAGAGAGGTATGTAAGGAAAGAACCTGTTGGAACTCTGTACTCTCTGCCTACCCCGCGAGGGAGCTGGCGTGATGATATAGATAGATACATATGAGATTATATTGTGTGTTGACATTCAGTAAAGATGTCGGCGACTTCGATATAAGTACCCACAATACCTTGAAATATTCGTTTTTGATTGCAAATTATCCGTAATATACGGATATTTGCCATTACTTTAATTAATTAGATAAATAATGATGGCATGGGTCAAATGTTTGTTGGTTCTGGGGCATAACAATCACCTTTGGACGTCAAACGCCTCAGCACCTCCCGACCTCAGCCCCTCCCTGACCATGGGTGCTGAAGAACACTCTAAACTTTAAAAAAATGTACCCGAACCTGACCTTATTGTATTTAAAAATCGTAGTGTGAGACTACGTTTGAAAAAAAACATGTTATTTCGACAAACATTAAAATCACTATAAAAATAATATAAATTCTTTATTTTCTGGCAAGAAAATGTAGAGAGAAAGATAAGGTTATTGATTTTCATATTATTGAATTGAAAACCTCTTTTTTTGATGTAGGTTAAAACTAAAAAAAATGTCTATTTAGATCATTCTTCTTTATCCTCAGCCTAAAGTCGTCCACTGTTGGACAAAGGCCGCCCAAAAGATCGTCACGATTACCGGCTTCGTACTGGTTTGACCCACAATCTTATACCCAAATTCACACTCTGCTCACTTCCGCGTGAAGGGAGGGAAGGATACTCGTGTAAACACGCCACTTACGCTCTACTTCCCTTCCTACACTATCACTGCCGGGCGCTCCCTTTGCTGGCGGTTTTTTGAGCGGGAGTCAAAAAACTGACAGGCCACGCCCACTCAGTGTGGCCATATTATAAATCTTTTTGGAATTATGGGGAAAACTAATTTTGGAAAAAACTTAAGGATATACAAGGTGTAACGCAAGAACTGAAATTATTTTTTGCTGAATCGGCAACTGAATCGATTACAACTATTTTTAAATTAAGTTCTGTTTTTACTTTACATAAAAATCTGTTACTCGTTCTGTATTATATAAAAATTAATAATTATTCAAAGCATTACAGCTATTTTAAATGTATTTTCACACACCTCAATATGCATAAAAAAGTTAATTAATATTAAATTTTATGGTTAATTTGGGTACCAAATCTTAAAAAATGGTAGAAAACTCCTTTCAAATTGGAAGTTTGATTTTCATATTGAATTTGTAAAGCAATAATCTAATTGGGTTGTCTGAGGTCTTGCGTTATATTGACACGGCGTCCCACACCCTGTTGGTGTGTCCGGCGTGGGATGGGCAGCGGCTCCAGCTGGCTGCTGAATTGGGGAAATGGGCGCTCTCGCTTTCGGGCGTGATATCGGCCATGGTCCAGAGGGAGAGCGCCTGGGCGGCAACTGTCGCATTTTTCGAGGCGGTGATGGCAGCAAAGGAGGAGGCGGAGCGGGAGCGTGAGGAAACATCCTCGAATCCCGCCCGTAGAAGGCGTGCCGGGCGGAGGCGCAGGGCGTACGCCGGAAATGACCTCCGCCCGCCTTGAAGATTGGCCTGCAGGCGTCAGGGGAGGGCTCCCCGACGCCCAACCAGCAGCAGGCCCAAGAAGAGAAGGCGCCGTGTCACGCGCGCTTTGTACGGAGTCACACAAACAGACGTGTTCTGCGTCATAGACTCAGAGCGAGGCCCGCCCTATCGCAGATGAAATGCCCACGAAGCAACCCCTGCGACAGAGCATTCGGCCAAGCGAAGGACACCGGGGGGATTTAGTGGGTGCGAGCCCCACATAACTGCCACACCAAGCCTACCCTGGTGTGGCAGTAGGCGGCAGGCATTTCCCCACGAAAAAAAATAAAAAAGGTCTTGCGTTATATATGTAAAACCTTGTATAACTAAAGAAATATATAAAATACAAAAGAAATTTGAGGGAGGTGCATCAGAAAAGCTATGGGAAAGCCAGTATAAAAATTGCTTTGGGGATATTTTTATGAGAACAATGTCGTTTCGAGGAAATGAAAATCTGACGACGGGCGTTTTTTGCAATCTTAAGAGAAACGAAAGAAACAGAGCGACGCTTGAAGTGCGAAGGGAGCATGTGAACAGTCGACGCTGCCGGAGTACTACTCAATGCTTTTGACGGGAAGTGTATAAACCGAGTATCAGAATAAATATAAGCCAGAAGCCGCGGGCGCACATCATATTGAAGCAACAATTACTACTTCCAATGTGATGACTTTCACGTGTACGCGAGTATTCGCTCTGTGTCCGACGTGCGAAAAAACGTTTTCTACACTTGTCAAATAAAATTGAAGTATGCCCGTGTGTGTTTGTGTGAGTGATATACGCTGTTGGCCGCGAGGCCTTTACAGCTTCACTGGACTTAAGGGCGAGCGTGCAACCACTACGCTCGAGCCAGAAGGGCAAGACGCGACATACTCGAGGGCGCCTTGAAGAGGCGCCCTCGATTGGGACAGTCGCTGTGGGGGGACGGGGTGCACTACTAAGTGCACCGGTCAACCGCCGGCTATGGGAGGGGATCTACGACTACGTCGTCGTCGCCCGTATTCTGAGCGGAAAGAATGGATGACAAAGCATCGGGGGGATCGTAGAGAACATGTCGCGGCCGGCGGTGGCGGCTGGGGTCGGGGGGATCGTAGTCGGTGGCGGCTACGATTAACGGATTCGCATAGGTAGATGCGTTCGCGAAGTGTCGTGTTGTCGCCTTTTGAATATAGGCGCGAATAGGTTCGAGACCTAGATCGGAGTGGAGATCGACATTCCGTACGAACCAGGGGGCTCCTACGGCTGCTTTACGGAGGAAGCGGTTTTGAACCACTTGGAGTTTCTTGTGTCGTTCTTGCTTGTAAAAATGCCGTTGAGCTTAAAAAGAAACATGGTGAGTCACGTTTCATACCTAACGCATTCAGGTGCCGTATTATTTAAATATTAAATCAATTCTTCCGTCTGTAATTGTCATAGTAATAGACGCGTCCATTTTGTTAGTGTTGCTAGTTTATTTTCCCACAACACAATTTTATTTTCTCTAATTTTATTTGCTGAGGACTGGGACTAAGCCCGCCATTCATTCCCACCATTGTAACTCCTGTAAGCCAGGATCCACAATAGTCTCCTTAGATGACACCAAGGTTTGAACCTTGCGGTGGCCCGGGAAGCACTTTAATTGTCTTGGAACCCGCAACAAATTTAATTAGAAAGAAAAACAGGAGTAGAAAAAATAAAAATTCATTTTGTTGAGGACTGTATTAGTTTTAGTATTATATTAAAAAATATATATAATAATAATAATATTAGCCCTGTTAAGAAACTGTCCCACTGCTGGGCACGGGCCTCCTCTCAAACTGAGAGGGTTGAGGCCATAGTCCACCACGCTGGCCCAGTGCGGGTTGGCGAACTTCACATACCTTCGAGCAACTCTCAGGCATGCAGGTTTCCTCACGATGTTTTCCTTCACCGTTAAAGCAAATGATAATTAATTTATTAATACGCACACGCTTTCGAAAAGACAGAGGTGCGTGCCTGGGTTTGAACCCGAGACCTTTGACTTTGCAGTCCAACGGTCTAACCACTAGGCTATCACTGCTTATATAGTTTTAGTATTATACGGTATTAATTTAGTTAATTACTAAAACATGGTTCTAATATTTAGTTACCATGGTGAAAATATTTTCCCTACTTATTTACTCAAAGTCTTAATAGTTCAAGTATATCTATTTCCTGAGTTTAATATGCATTAAAAGACACGTTTCCGCAACAACGACTTTATAATCATCTACTCTAATGGCATCAACATTTACACCATAAAGTGGTAATGTTCCCGCGCTGGCAACATTACGCGGGTGGGAAGTGCGGTGAGTGCGGGACGTTTGTTGAATTTTTGGCTTCACCGCGCGGCGTGCAATTACGACTGGACGCGGCTTCTGGATTATATTTATTATAAGCTCGTAACCTTCACACAGCCAAAGTATATATGTTAACAGTTGAGCATCTTCTCTCAATCGGTCCAAATAAGTATCCTGCACACAGATGCGCTCTACGCGGCTTCTCGGAAGTGTTTAGCGGTAAACTCGAAAATTTCTTAAAGCTTAAAAAAGGCTTAATACCGAATAATTAGTTATCATAATAATACCAATCGTTAAATAAAAATAATTTATATAAAATATATTATAATAATTATATTTGAAAGCCTCTGTTGGGTAACTTTTGTTTTATAAGGTTTGATGTCCACTGACGCGTAACTTTAACATTATTTTATGGGACAGACTGGATGCGGAAGGCGGAGGACCGTGTGCAATGGCGCGTGTTAGGAGAGGCCTATGTCCAGCAGTGGACTACGATAGGCTGATTGATTGAATACTTTGTAATTATAAAGACAACCTTAGGCCGCACAGACACACTAAAAATTCTATGATCTTTAATCCGTGTCTTAGAACTATTTATTACCTGGTTTCCCAAGATATAGCTTTCGCCTAGTTTGGGAACATCTGGCATCATAATTATTATTTTTTGCTAGTTGGAACTCTATACTCTCTGAATACCCCGACAGGAATCTGGCATAATGATAAAGAGAGATGATATATTAAAAAACCGCGTATTAGAAGTTACGCTTCAGTAAACAATGAGCCTTATAACGAAAAAATCTTTGATTTCGGGAAAACTATGGAATTTCAAATTTAATAAAGGCAAGTCCATAAATTTTATTATAAAATATTAAAAAAATACGCGTTCTTAAAATTACGCTTCAGTTGACATTGTGCCTAAAAATTAAACATATATTTGATTTTTTTAAACTATGGACTTTTCATGTAACAAGAATACGTCCATAAAACTTATTTTTTATATGAAATATTAAAAAAATGCGTATATTAAATTGTGCTTCAGTTGGCAATAGGCCTAACAATAAAAAAAAAATGTTTTTGGAAATCTATGGACCTATAATACTATAAGAATGTGTCCATTAGACTTATTAAATAATAATTAAAAACAATACAAATCTAATTTAAAAAATATGAAAAATATATTAATACACACTTTTAAACTAGGGAGCTTACTACAATATGCTATTAGCAGTGTTATAATAACCTTACTTTGCCGTATGAAAAGTGACATGGGTATAAAAAGTCAATAACTCCGTTTTCACTGCTAAAGAGATCTTCATAAGCCCCATAAAATAGGATTTTTTTTTCATTTCAACTCATTCGTTGGTAGTATCATGACCATTATTTGGAAAAGGGTGGTTAGATATTCGGAACACTTCAAGGTGCAACATAATAAACGCAAGACCTCAGACACCCCGATTGAGAGACTTGCTTCATAAATTCAAAACGAAAACCAAATTTCCAAATTTAACGGTGTTTGCCCCTTTTTTAAGCACTTTTATACCCCAATTAACAATGAAACTTGCACGTGTATGTGTGCGTTTTGAGAAATACGTTTTAGAAATGCATTTGAAATCTGCTTATTACTAGGAATCAAGAGTAAATTTAGTTTTTTAAATTTAAAAAAAAATTAACATACCTTAAAATTGTTCGAATCAATTCAGTTACCGATTTAGAACAAATTACTTTCAGGTTTTGCGTTTATTATGTTACTTGTATATATACCAGTCCACATTCCACCACACTGATCAGAACAGCACACGTAATAGGGGATGGGGCTTTTGCCTTGACAGGTAGCCCTATGTTCCATGCGATCCAAATAAGAATACGAATGACTTTCCACCAATTTGCAAGTTTTTTTGTTCTTTATTGTTTCATAAAAAACGTAGCCCCACACTAGAATATATTCCAGTATCGTGGGTGCGTTTACAAACATGAAAATTCACATACACAAATACCCAGACCGGAACAAATAATAGTTGGTCACACAAACATTTGTCCTGTGCGGGAATCGACCCTGCGACTATTCGACCCTGTGGAGCACCTTTAGCTTTTACCCACAGCGCCAAATCGCCCATCGAAGATCAATTTCTATCTATATCATCACGCCAGATCCCTTGCGGGGTAGGCAGAGATTACAGAGTTCCAACAGGAAGATACGTCGAAGATCTTTTTAATATTCTATTTTGAACAAATAAAACTTTGATTTTCAGGTCGATGTCATCTCTAATATTCTTTGGATCACATATTTAAAATGTTCTTTTTCCTCTACGAAATCCACATGTATTCGTCACCATATATTCCATTCAGTCGCCAACAAAAAAAAAAGATTAAAATACTAAGCACACTACCGCCATTGTAAAACTAAACTTTCAGATTTTTCTCCGCTTCAGCCTTAGCCTTCTTTTGTCTATTGATTATAGGCATAAACAACCATAGAGAAGCACCAGCTACAAATATGAGGCCGAAAGTTAAAAACATTTTGGTATAATTCCTATCTCTCTCAAACCATAGACCACAGATTGGCGGGCCTACCAACTGTAAAATACCATTGACAAATAAACTAATCCCATAAGTCGACATTAATCGCTCAACTCCCAAAATTTCGGCCATAACTAAAGTCGTTACACTATTATTGACACCCGAAGCCAACCCGAAAAGAGCACAGAAAACGCTTATAGCTAAATAGGACTCCAAAAACGGTATAATACCCAACGTTATACCAGAGAAAAATAAACCACCTACAAAATAAAACGATTTTGGTATTATATTTAAATCGCAGAGCGCTGAGCCACCTATACGTCCGACCAGGTCGAGAGCTGAAACCGTACTGAGCAAATATGCTCCCCTGGTCTTATCGAAACCAATATTTTCTGCATGAGAGGGTAGCAAAATAATAAAATTTGTACAAGAAATAGCCACCGTACTACTTGATATAAGAATCACTAAGTACGTTGGGTCAGTTAGAAGAGAGAGATCGAAGAATTTATTTTTTTCTTTCCTCTCTTTCTTTTTGCAGCAGAAACAACAATAAGCAACATCTGTAACGCCATCCGTTATGGATTTTAGGGAGAATTGGGAAGCAAATTCGTTTGGTTGCTCGAACGCTGATAAAGTTGATCCGTGGAATGGAGTGGAGACGTGAGCGAAACTGGAAGTGGAGAAATTCCTTCGAGGACCTGCGGTACTTAATTTTCTGCCGAAACCTTCTTGAGAGCCAAGTTTCTTGAGCACTCCATCGCTTATAGAGTTTGAGCTATTAGTCGATTTTGGTAAGGGACGGGTGTAAGACAATTTTCTTTTTGAAGGGTTGTGACGTAAGTTTTGGGATGATGTGATTGGTTGCAATTGTTTGTCGATTCGACCGTTTTCGGTGATATCGTTCGGCGTGTTTTCGGTAGATGGCGTTGTCATCTGTATTTCCATTGGTTCTTCTTCTTCGAATAGAATGTCGTCCTGAAAGAGATGGGAGATATTTAGAATTGGAATTGTTGGTGTTTTGAAATATTTTATTGTTTGTAAAAACTAGGATTAGTTATTCCGAGATTTATCATTGGATTTGTCTAATAATAACGGCCGTCTTCATTTGGCACGGGTAGTATAAAATATACAATGTATAACACACATAATACCAAATCGGAAACTGAATCGATTTCAACTATTTTTAATGTATTATATTAACTCTAGTACCTATGACAATAATATTCTCGTTTCACCTGCGTTAACGTTAGTTTTTGCGTCTGCGTTAAAATGCGCTTTAAATAACGCGTTAAGCAAATGGCTATATTAAACCGCCACCCAAGTTATCGTCACACCACTAACATCCCAATTAACGCATTATGTGTGTGTCGTCCTTCATGTGTCGTAGTTACAGTGTTAATTAACGCATTAAGACGCAGGTGAATCATGAGCATAACAAATAAAAACAATACCATAATCACTTTCGTTACAGTTATTTTTCGTTATCGTTATTTTTCGTTACAATTATATTTCGTTATTTTCAACAATACACCGTTAGCACAACACCAATCATTTCTAATAACAATTAAATCTATAATCTAAGCGTTTTGAAAATGAAACTATACTCAGCACTTTTGTTAAGGAAAGTGATTATTTTTAGTGTGTGTGTGTGTGTGTTAGTTAGTAGTGTTATACAGAATGATTCGGAATCGGGGTATCATGCTCCAAGTGGTAACATTTATAAGTGTTTTCGTCAGGTACAATATCGGAAACACGATATGACAGTTTAGCAGAATGACAGATTATCAAAATGTCAGATTAGCCCAATGACAAATTCGTATGATGACAAATTTGCAATACAAATTTTCAGTTACATACAAAGAAAAAATCCTCAAACGACTAAATATGTTTCATTGTTTCTACATTTGCATATAAATGGAAACCGATCAATTTAATTTTTAAGGATTAGTTTATTTTTTCAGCAAAACGAATAGTCGTGTTTCATATATAACGTTTGACAGGTCTTTTTTCATACATAATATCGCCGATACAATTTTTTAATTAGATGTTTTAGGCACAACTATTATTTTAAAAATATCTTACATTAATTTTGATTAGAAAATTGATGCTTTTTGATGTGTAACATCTTTGCTTTCGGTTGATGGATATTTTTTGTGGGAGTGATTGTGGAAAAGAGACGGAAATGTGTTACAGGAAACCAGGGAAGCGCGCGCTATTTGATTTGACCAAAGAGCGCGCTCGGTGGAACCGGGGAAGCGCGCGGTATTTGATTTGACCAATGAGCGCACGATATTTGATTTGACCAATGAGCGCGCGCTATTTGATTTGACCAATGAGCGCGTGCTATTTGATTTGACCATTGAGTAATCTAAATTTCATAGCAGGATAACATGGCAGATGTTACACATCATATGCGACTACTGTAAGGCTCGTTAAATTTTTAATTTTATATTTACAACCAACAAATAAATGATAATTATATACAATACATTACTGTCAAACAAATTACTTAATTTAAAAATTATTTATTTAATTTGTGGTATATTTTTGGAACATTAATTATTTAAAAATTAAAAGTGTTAATAACCACTTTGTTATTGACTATGATTTATTCTTACGATTCTGTCATTTTATGAATCTATCACATTTCGCCACCACCGATTTGAGTTTGTATCGTTTAACGAAATTGACATCCCACGTTTACGACATTTTGCGTTCTGTCATTCTGCTTTTCTGACATAATACGCCCAAACCTAAATAAAATACATCAGTCTAAACAACTTATGTGTCTGTATACTAGTGGAATTTCTACAATCGTTAACGCTATTGGATAGCGAAAATTTACGGGAATGACATTTTACAAAGAGTCACGAAGGAAAGAGCATAGACATGCAACGCTTGCCACTCGGCTAGGCCCTATGCCAACATTTCTTTTTCGCGAATTGTTTTTGATCTCTATAGCATCGCGCCAGATCTCTTGCAGAGTAGGCAGAGAGTACAAAGCTCCAACAGGTTCTTTCCTTACAGACCTCCAGACAGACATTGTTTTTTAATCATTTTCAATACAAATTCATTAACTGATCGAGTGAACTTGTATGTGAAACTAAAAAAAGCGCGAAAATTAAAAAGTTCTACAAGAAAAATTATTTGGACTGACGTATAAACAACAACTTTCGACTTTATACCCCCAATTCCGAATCATCCTGTGGACCTCGTAGACAGAACGGCATAAGCGTCAATTTTGCGTTTTTGCAATAATGAAGTTACTCTCCATAACATTACGGACGATAATTGGGAGCTATTGAATCAAATCGGCTGTCATTTACGACGTTCTTTCTTAAAATGCATGTTGGTGTATGAGGAGCGATAATGAAAACTAAAGTATTAGGTATAAAAATGCGTGTTTTAAAAATTAAACTAAATTTAAGACGGACTATAATTATTGTGAATAGCTATAATATACTAGCTAGTAGTAAGCAGTGATAGCCTAGTGGTTAGACAGTTGGACTGCACAGTCAGGAGTCTCGGGTTCCAACTCAGGCTCGCACCTCTGTCCTTTCGAAAGCATGTGCGTATTAAAAATGAATTATCACTTGCTTTAACGGTAAAGGAAAAGATCATGAGGAAACCTGCATGCCTAAGAGTTTTTCGAAGGTGTGTGAAGTTCGCCAACCCGCACTGGGCCAGCATGGTGGACTATGGCCTAAACCCTCGCAGTTTGAGAAGAGGCCCGTGCCCAAAAGTGGGACAGTTTCTTAACGAGGTGCGTGCCTGAGTTTGAACCCGAGACCCCTGACTTTGCAGTCCAACGGTCCAGCCACTAGGCTATCACTGCTTACTAGCTAGTATATTATATAATCATTCACTACATCCTGCCAGGCTTTAACTATCTGGTGAAAACTTAACTAGTATCTCAAACATCTAAATATCCCATAAATGCAAAAAAAGATATTACTGCCGTCTTATAAACCTACGTAGGTATCTCCACACAAATCCCCAGCATGTATGAAACAATTAAGTTCCCATACAAAATGTATGGCTCCCATACATTTTGAATAATAGGAAAGTCAATGCATTTATTTATGCATAATTGGTACAAGGATGTTTCATATAATTATTAGTTCTACACCCTGACAAAAATTTAAATAAAGTTCATTAATAAAATGACTAACTGTTTTCACAATATCTTTGCATTGGGTCCTACCTTTTTCGTCCATACACAAAAACGGATGGCGTTATTGTTGTAACCCGAGTACCACCTACTTTATTTCATTTCATTAATGGCCAGTTTCAATATAAAACTTAAGAATTTTACTTAGTGTCAGTTTCGAAATTTTTCGAAACTGACACTAAGCTAAGAACTTTCGATTTCGAAAGATTTTTCATGCAATTCTATGTAGTTGGCAAAGCTATCCGTAAGTTAAATATTGACACCGGCCGTTTGTAACTCAAAATGTGTTTAAAAGTTAATGTGTTAAGAGTTATAATAAGAAAACTAAAATGTTCCTTGATATACATAAGGTTATGGAATGATGCGCAGAACTTGTAACAGGTAATGGTTCCTACATATCAATACAAATAACTTTCACTATGGGGTCACTTACAGAAATGAAAAATTCAGCAGTTTTATACATTTTGATGAAATAGGTATCAATATATTGTATGAAACCGCTAATTTTTTTCCGGCAAGTGTTGTCACAGTAATAGTTATAGTAGGTCGTATTCATGGGTACATTAGTCACTTAACATACTCAGTTTTTCAAATCACTTGCACACTTTTTGTTTTGCTTCAAATATAATAATAATAACAATAGCCCTGTTCAGAAACTGTCCTACTGTTGGGCACGGGCCTCCTCTCAAACTGAGAGGGTTTAGGCCATAGTCCACCACGCTGGCCCAGTGCGGGTTGGCGAACTTCACACACCTTCGAGAAACTCTTAGGGCATGCAGGTTTCCTCACGATGTTTTCCTTCACCGTTAAAGGAAGTGATAGTTAATTTTTAAAACGCACATGTGTTCGTAAAGGCAGAGGTGCGTGCCTGGGTTTGAACCCGACACCTCTGACTTTGCAGTCCAACGCATTTCAATATGTTGCTAATTAATGTGTTCTTACAATGTTTACCAACTTTTTTTAAATAAAAAATTGCTGATGGGAAAAACTGAGATTGTTACTACGTACTAGACTATTAGAATTTAGACCACGCGGCCGCAGGGCTATTACCTGTTTCAGGTTTTACACACCGATCCCTCGCACCCCGGATGAATGATTAGAATCATGCGTCTATTACACCCTGTATGAATTTTATTCATCCATACACCATATTTCATTCAATATTTAACTCATTTTACCAGTCATGTTGTACACAATATTTAGAGGTTGTTTCATCTATCATAATTAACAGTCTAGTGGCAACTACTTCTATGATACAGACAAATAAAACAAGAAGCTACAAACTCAATACTAGGTCATAGGTTCCCAAACTTTGGATAAAATACAAGTTATTTTATTTGTAAAGATAAAATTCTATTTTATAAATGAAAGGTGGAAGAGGAATCTTTTGTGCCGCGAGACAATGTAGACAAGTACAATTTCTCAAAGAAATGCTACGTATACGTGTCAATCCGTACGCACATGTTACCAATTTAAGTACTAATAAAAAAAATCCTTAGAACATTAACTGTACCAGACTTTACGGACAAAAGAGTCCGTCTTACATGTGAATTTAGGTTCAAAAACCATGGTTTTAGGTAGGTGCGGTATTATTACATTTATTCTTAAATTTTATAGCCCGCCTTCACAATTACCCCACGCCCACATCACAAAAATACTACAAATGTTGGGAACCTACGACCAACGCAAACAAGACATATAATAACACATAATAAAATGGATTTTCCTTACTTTATGTTTCGTGATGCCACCGACACATGACTCCCTTTTTTTATTGATAATGAGCACGTTTCATTTTCAAAAACACCTTTTTGATGTTCAATAATATGTGAAACACCGTTATTTAGAAATGTGTTTTTACACCGTTATTTAGAAATGTATTTTTTGATATGGTGAAAATAATTGTTAGCACTTAAATACACTGTCAAACTTTAAAAAAATATCTGTGGCTATTAGAACTATTTGTTGCGTCCTGATTGTAGCTGCGATTAAATTTTACGTCGTCCGATCAAACGGACTGATCAGTCGGGCTAGGCAGTCACAGGAATGACTACAGGTAGTAATTCGATCCAGTGGGCTGAGCTATCTAAGCTCAAAATACTAGACCAAGCCTAAAACACAAAACCCAGTCGTTTATAAATTTTGAATAACATTTTGTGTATTTACAGTGCCAATTATAAAAGTGCTAACAATCTATGCCGTCACCTTTTGTCTTTCAAAATATCAGCCTTTTCTATGTATATTTAGTACCACAAGAAAATGTACAAATGATGTCATAACACTACATTAAAATTCTCCGTTAAAACTTGTGTGATTGCCGGGGCCGATGACTACTATCAAGATAAGTTACTTAATTGTTGGTCAAGAGTCTCCGTAACCGGCGAGCGTGTAGACTTATAACTATAAGAGTGGAGGAAGCTAGAGCGGATAAGAAAACAACCTGTTGAAAGTCTGTATTCTGTACCTCTGTACTAGTGCCTGGCGTGATGATACAGATATCTATCTATATATATATTGATAGATTGTTGGTTAATAGTTCTTACTCCTTTTCATCCCTAAGGACCCGAGTTGCTAACATATCTTCATTATTAAAATTAGTTCGTTTTCCTAATCTGGGGGTCGTGGGGTGCAGAGTGCCGAATAGGCACTTGGAATGTAAGGGGTGGTATGGAAGATAAGATGCATGAGGTGACTGATGTAATGAAAGAGAGACGCCTGGATGCTCTGTGTTTAACAGAGACTAAGCGAAGGGGCAGTGAAACCTGTGATCTTCCTGATGGCATGATGGCTCTGTGGTCCGGGGTACCGCAGGGCAGTCATGCCAGCATGGGAGTGGGTATCTTGCTGTCTCATCGCCTGGCCTCTGGAGTGAGAGATTATGGCCTATACGATGCAAGACTTCTCTGGGTCCGTTTAAAACTGGGTGTCACTAAAGTATTTTTGGTGGCAGCATATGCTCCCGTAAGCTCGTCGACACCCCAGGACCTTGAGAAGTTTTGGGATAATGTCAGAGAAGTTCTGGATCTGGCTGAGGCTAATGAAAAGGTGATTTTGTGTGGCGATCTGAACGGATGGGTGGGAACCAGGCGGCAAACTTGCGACGCTGCTCTGGGTCCTTATGGTGATAAGAGAGTGAATGATGCAGGTAAGCTCATTGTGGATGTATGTTTGGAAAGGGGCCTCCTTGTGTCTAATACAATATTCCAACATAAGGATATACACATGTACACGTGGAGAAGGAATGAACAAAAAAGCATGATAGATTTGATCCTGGTAGATAACCGTCTCCGAAGCAAACTCCAAGATACACGTACGTATAGAGGCCCCACTCTTGAATCAGACCACTATCTCGTAGTTGCGCGGTTTAGTGGTCTCTTCAGGAAGTGGAGGCACTGGCGAGAGCGTATCTCCTTCGGAGACCTTGAAAGAATAAAGGTTGAAAAGTTGCAAGATGAGAGCGTGAGAAGAATGTATGAAGACAGAGTCCGGGACAAGCTTTTGGCAGTAGGTTCTTCGGACTCAAATGTAGATGAATGCTGGAATAGCCTGAAAGAGAGTTTAGTAGATTCCGCGAAAGAAGTATGTGGTTGCTCAAAGAAGCATATTACAGCAAAAGGTGATGCATGGTGGGACGCGGAGTTGCAAAGCTCCGTAGAAAGTAAGAAGAAAGCATGGCAGGACTATGTTTCTTCTTTGAACCTGAATGCCAGTATGACAGAGATGAAGAAAGAAATATACCGGCAATGCAAGAGTGCCACCAAAACCTTAGTGAAAGAAAAGCGTGAAAGAGCCAGTGCGATTGAGGAGGAGAGGCTGGCGAAGAACTTCGAGAACAACACTAAACTCTTTTGGAGCAAAGTGAGAAAGTCTCGAGGTGATTCGTCAGGTTCCAGAATGGAAAGGATAAAGTCTAAGGATGGTGACATTCTTGCAGATACACAAGCTGTATTAACCCGGTGGAGTGAATATTTTGGAGAAATGTATGGAGATGCCCCGGATACTGGTGCCACAGACGAGCCCAGAGACGAGTTTGTGGCACCGGAATCAACAGAGGGCATCACTATGGAAGAAGTTGAATGGGCGATAGGAAGTATGAAAAATGGTAAAGCTGCGGGAATAGACATGATATCTGCCGAGATGATCAAATATGGTGGAACTTGCGTCCGGGACGCCTTTCGGGTCCTTGCAAATCTTTGCTGGAGGACCGGTAGGGTCCCTACAGATTGGCGCCGCGCAGTCATTGTACCCTTGTACAAAGGCAAGGGTTCACAATATGACTGCGCCAATTACAGAGCCATTAGTTTGATCAGCTTGGCAGCCAAGGTGTATGGTAAAATTGTTGAGAGAAGAATGCGCGAGAAGTCCGATGGAATGTTGTGCGAGGCACAAGGGGGTTTCAGGTCCGGAAGAGGATGTTCGGATCAAGTTTTCTCCCTTCGCAACATCGTAGAGAAGCATCTGGCAGTGGGCCGGAAGGTTTTCTGCGGTTTTGTGGATCTGGAGAAGGCGTTTGATAGAGTTGTGCGAAAGAGACTTTGGGACATTTTGCCTGAGTATGGTATAAATGGCACTCTGCTGCGGGCCGTCCAGTCCACCTATGTGGACTGCAAGGCATGCGTACGTGTGGGTGGTAACATGTCACCCTGGTTTGACGTTGAAATCGGCGTCAAGCAGGGTTGCGTGTTGTCCGCTAGACTGTTTATAATATATTTGGATAAAAGTCTTCAAAGACTGAAAGCGATGAATGAAGGTGTACAAATGAGTGATCTAGTGGTAAATCATCTACTATATGCAGATGACGCGGTTTTGATAGCGCCAACAGCCACTGATCTGCAATCACTAGTCACAGTTATGAAAGACGACTGCATGAAAAATGGCTTACATTTGAATGTGAAGAAAACCAAAATTATGGTTTTTGAACGGGAAGAAACCAGAACGAATGCAAGGATTGTGGTTGGGAACGATGTGCTGGAGCAAGTGAATGAGTTTGTATATCTTGGATGCGCATTCAGTAAGGATGGAAAATACACCGCTGACATAGAGAGAAGAGTGAGTGCAGGGAACAGAGTGAATGGCGCGATGGGAAAGCTACTTGGGAGCCGGCACTTAAGCCGAAAAGCGCAGCTGGCCATACATAATGGAGTGCTTGTCCCAACGCTGTTATATGGCAGCGAGAGCTGGGTATGTAAGAAGGAGAATGAAAGTAGGATAAATGCGGTGGAAATGCGAGCTCTGCGGAAGATGTGCGGAGTGAAGCTGACCGACCGTATTCGCAACAGCGTAGTAAGAAAGCAAATAGGTATGAAAGAGAATATCGGTGTAAAGATGAGAAAGGGTATGCTCCGTTGGTTCGGGCATATAGAAAGAATGTCCGAAGAAAGAATGACAAAACTGATATACAACGCGAAAGTGGAAGGATGTAGGTACCGGGGAAGACCTAGACTATCTTACCATGACCAAATAGACCGGGTCTTATCTGAAGGACAAGTCAGGAGTCTCCGTAACCGGCGAGCGTGTATGAGACGAATTATGAGAGTAGAGGAAGCCAGAGAGGTATGTAAGGAAAGAGCCTGTTGGAACTCTGTACTCTCTGCCTACCCCGTAAGGGATCTGGCGTGATGATATAGATAGATAGAGATCCTAATCTGGTATCTATTTTTACTTCTACATTAAAGAATTCGTCTTTGTCGATTGAATAATTATAGCCCTTCTTTCACGTAACTACACATTTCCCGCTAATCACACAAGCCTGAGAAATTTTATAACGACTTAATTTCATCTTTAATTACACTGATATTTTGAATAAAACGAAGAAAAATACATAATTATTTATTCGCAAAGAAACAACACCGAACGCAGCAAAGAAACAATTTGCGCGTTTTTAAACCAAACTAACTACAAAATGGTAATGTTTATGTAGTTTTACACACACAAGAAACAGAAATGTATCCCATGTTTTTACATTGTGACTAAATGAAAGCGCGCAGATGGGCTATGGAGAAAAAGTTTGATAATCTCTGACTTTTAAGGGTTCCGTCACTAAAAAAGATAAAATATGAAACCCTTTTTTTATCACCCAGAAGGCCAATCTTCATAATTCAATGTTTAAAATTCAAGTTTCGATCTTATCTCAATGTCAGAAACCTCGCAAATGGTATTCTCGTAAAATATCGACATCGGACCGAAAGTTGAACAAAACGCAAATAGTATTCCGATAAAATTTTGATCTAACATTAACAACAAATATACAAAACAAACGTCAATTTGAAGATTTCAGTTTCATTCAATCATATTTTTATTTAGACTGTGGCTGTTAAGATTAACATATGATCAACAATATATTTTTAAATTAATACGTGAAGCAAAAACTTTGTACACATTTTTACGAAAATTGCGCGGACGGAGGAGTATGAAATTTCCCACACTTATAGTTTATATAGCGAAGGAGTGCAGAATGCTAATATTTTTTTAAAATTATGCATAAAACATACATTAAATCAATGAAAAAAAAACATTACACACACTACCATGTATTTGACACAATACACGTCAAATTGATGTTTGTCTTTAAAATAATTTGTCTATAGTCTTACTGAATGTCAAACATAACCAGCAAACGATGAAAGAGTAGGTCGAATATCGACATATGGGCGACTAGTATTTTTAATTAAATAACTTATAATATCGGAATTAGACTGAGGCGATACTGAAATCGGAGCGATATTACAGTAAGGCAGAATACCAATTGTGAGTCAATTCACAATTAAATCTCAATTCAGTCAATATTCAGACTCAGTCAATTAAATACGAAAATTGGTTTTCTGGTTTCTATTTAACCTCGTATTTATAGAAATACAAATGTCTCCCGAAGCGTGTTTCTTGAGATATTAGGCGACGTCACTCGCGATCTGCGAGGCGCTTGTAGCGCTGTGCAACCGCGGTGTTCTTACCGATTACCAAGGTTAAGCAGCGGTCGACTCGGTTGGCCCGAGATGGGTGACCGTTTGTGGCATTTTCATATTCGAGCGTCTCCGTGCTTCGGAAGGCACGTTAAGCCGTTGGTCCCGGCTACCATTTAATGTGGTAGTCGTTAAGCCGAGTTGGAAGCCTTAAAGGCGGCTTGAAAAGTTCCAACAGTAGGTGGCCTCAAACCTGCCTCCACCAATCCGCACTGGGTCCGCGTGGTGGAGTATGACCTAATCTCTCTCACCTCGATTAGTGAGAGAAGGCCTTTGTCCAGCAGTGGGCAATATAGGCTGATATTATTATTATATTACTCGCGATCTATTTAGTCGGTTGCAGCATAAAAGAGGTTTAAAGAGGAATGCGTTCAAAGGGATGCTACACCTCTTTCGCCTATATTGTTGTGCAAGACGTCTACATCCTATGAGTTCCGTTACTCAAAAAGTTCGTCGGTTCTATCGTCGGTCGATCAACTTCCATCTCCTCAGCCTATTTCAGAGTGAATAAGCTATTACTGATACTATGAGGCGCTCGTAGCGCTGTGCGACTGCGGTGCTCTTACCGATCACGAAGGATAAGCAGCATTCGACTCGGTCGGCATAAGATGGGTGACCGTTTGTGACATTTTCATATTCGAGCGTCTCCGTGCTTAGGAAGGCACGTTAAGCCGTTGGTCTCGGCTACCACTTTGGTAAGTTCCACCAACGGGAGTCCACAAGCCTGCCTCCGTGGCACCGCACTGGCTCCGCGTGCTGGAGTATGACCTTCTCTCACTTGATTTGTCAGAGGCCTTTGCTCTTTGCGGACAGTATAGGCTGATATTATTAAGCTATTACTGAGTCAGCAAGCCACATTTTCAGCCCCATCGCCACCTTCTGTCAGGTGAGATAAGGGGCAATCGCTTACCAGTCGTTCATAAGAAAAGTGACAAGAACCAGATCAAGAGCTGACTTTTCTGACGTCAGTAGCGACTCGTATCGCGAGATATTTGTTTCCTAATAAATACGAGGTTTTATACCGACACAGCCATTTTTCTGTGACATTTTACAGCACTCAAAAGCCTGATATTTTCATAGTCAATATTTTTTCCTTCCATTTCAAGAGAATATCGCTATGTAACTTTAAAAAAATATATAACGGATATGCGCGGATTAACTAGTCCGGAGAGAAGTTAGCGCTACGCAACACAAATGCGAAACTCACGGCTATAATATGTTTTACATGAGATGGATAGACTTTCGTTCTTTATCTTTTTTTAAAAACGTAGCCCCACACTAGGATTTATTCCTGTATCGTAGGTGCGTTTACAAACATGAAAATTTACATACACAAATACCCAGACCGGGACAAATATTTGTGGATCACACAAAGATTTGTCCCGTGCGGGAATCGAACCCGCGACTATTAGACACAGTGGGCGGAGCGGCTTAAGCTCTTAACCACTGCGCTAAAGTGACAGTTCTTATTGCCAAACGAAATTAATATTTAATTCAATGGTATTAAGGCATAACACCGTAAGTATAGAAACAGGTCATGCCTCTTATTGCCATTGAATAAAGTATAATTTCGTTTGGCAATTAGAACTATCACTACCCATCCTATATGAAAAATACTATACCAAACTCCAGCTCATCGGCAGTACAACTCTTTAGAAAACAACCAAACTACAAATCTTTACGCACTTAACGATCTTCTCCCAATCAGGGCAGAATGTAAACAACGGCTCACCTGAGGTCCATCCTCGTCTTCCTCTCGTTCCTTGTACTTCCTGACCATGTGTTCTTCAACAGGCTGGAACAGTAATGCAGCAGCCCATACGTTCAACATCGTACCGCCCAGGATCAGCACTGCACCTCTGGAAATTTTACATTAAACATTATAGTACATGCGACCATCGATATATTATTTGTACCAAATCAAAGGTCCGAAAAATGGCTCAAAAATATCTGCACAAGTTTAAATGTAGTCATATTTCGAATTAGCTAGATCCAACCGTAGCCAATGTGAGGACGCGTTGAAAAGCTGCAGTTTTCTAATATTAAAAAAATAAAACGTTTTAACGATGAAAGAATGACAAAACAGATACACAATGTGAAAGTGGACGGATGCACCTGCATCCTTCCACCGGGGAATACCTAGACTATCTTACCACGACCAAATAAACAGAGTCTTATCTGAAGGAAAAGTCAAGTGTCTACGTAACCGGCGAGCGTGTATGAGACGAACTATGAGAGTGGAGGAAGCCAGAGAGGTATGTAAGGAAAGAACCTATTGGAACTCTGTAACCTCTGCCTATCCCGCAAGGGATCTGGCGTGATGATATAGATAGATAGATGGATGAAACGTTTAATAACAAGCTTTTATAGTTAAAACGCATCGGAGACACCTTGCGCAGTTGAGGAGTCGTTATGGCTTTCTACTGACTCATCATCAGACCCTGCTCATCATAAAGATCTATGATACTTGTCAAAACAAATCCAACGAGACCAGACACGACAGGGTTATGGGTTAGGTTATGGTTAGGGCTATCGTGCTCTTCAGAGCGAGGCACAAGAGGAGCACCGATGCGTTCCATACGAAGATCCCGGAGCCCCTCCAAAGTGCTGATGTCGGCCTCCCTGGGGTTTTTAGTCGGTAGGAATTCGACACGCCCTGCGAGCTTCCCCGAGGCTCGCAGAAGTCCTAAGCAGGAATTTCCACAGGTAAAAAAAAAATGGCTATGGCTAGGATTAATTCCTGTGTCGTGGGTGCGTTTACAAACATGAAAAATTTAGATACACAAATACCCAGACTGGAAAAAATAATTGTGGATCACACAAAGATTTATCACAGTGGGCGGAGCGGCTTAAGCTCTTTACCACTGCGCTAAATTGTCAGTCGTAAATGTATTGTTAGTTTGTTAGAGCTATTGCTATGCTGGCAGGGGATTCGGCATAGGAGGCCGTATCCTTCTTCTGCGAGACCGGTATATCTCAGGAGGAGGCCGAGTGGGATTGGGAGAGGGCCGATCCTGCTCGACGAAGGCGACGGCGCCGGGGCGGAATTGGAGTCCCGGGGCTTTATAATACGGGCTAACTTGTGTCCCCTGCCGCAACATCCGCAGGGAGGTCTTCGGGGCCGTGGGACGCTGGGACGCGGGCCCTAAACGCCCTTCATGAGCGACCCCAAGGAGGACGGCGGCGTGGCGTGGCCCACGCCGCCGTGAGCACCGCGACGGTGCAGGGGAGGAAAAAGCTACAAATTTTCCCTCCGCGGCGGGCTCTTCGGACCGCGGCACATGGGGGGCACCGTAGCGTTCCACTTGTAGATCCCGAAGCACCTCTGACACGAGCCAGTGCCGGTCACCGTAGGGTTTTAGGTAAGAGTCCGAGATACTCCGCCAGCTTCCCCCGAGGCTGGCTGAAGTCCATGCGGGTTTCCCCACGTACAAAAAAAATGGTTAGGGCTACTGAGTAGTTTGAGTTCCATTGGCCACCTTCCGGCTCCAACATCAGACACTGATCACCATCCGGGCCTACAGCACATGTCAAGACAAATCCAACAAGCCCAAACACGACAGTTATGTTGAAAAGTTAGGTAGGTCCATTGGCACATTCTAGCTCCATTATCACACCCAGGACACCACGTATGTACATAATACTTGTCAGGATAGATCCAATGGGTCCAAACACGACGGGGTTATGTTGCATAGGTAGTTCCATTGGCCACATTCCGGCTTCATCATCACACCCCGAACACCTGTATCTGGATGTCATAATACTTATCAATTCCAATCCAACGAGCAATAGAAGGTGGTTATATTATGTAGTTGGTCAGTTCCCTGGTACCATATTATTACATTGTCATCGAAACAAATACAATATATTGTAATCGAATTGTACATACCTACGTAAGCCAAATCCCAGCTGAATCCGATGGGTATCCGATTTAAGCAAGAGCTTGAAAAATGGATCTTAAAATTTGAGCTTTGAATTTATATGCAATGCTGATATATGCCTCCTCTTAAAAATAAAAAAAATATATTATGTACTCACTTGTACCCATAAGTCTCCAACAAATATCTGAGTATCGGCGGTAGTATGATACTTCCGAAAGCGCTTCCCGACATACAGATACCGTTGGCGAGGCCGCGTAGACGTACGAAGTATGACGTCACTATATACACGGTGGGGGGGAAGGCTAAACCAGCTCCTGTCCCTACCATTGCTCCGAAACTGCGGAATAAAAATTTCAAAATCAAATATTGGCGCAACGCAAGGGTGTGGGTATTTGTATATGAACGTCGACTTGGTCTTCCAGTTAGTGCCCATGCAACGCAAGGGACGAATCTATGTGTGACTCACAAGTGTTTGTTTCGACCTGGTAGCTTGTGTATGAACGTCGACTTGGTCTTCTAGTTAGAGTCCATGCAACGCAAGGGACGAATCTATGTGTGACCCACAACTATTTGTCTCGGTCTGGGTGCTTGTGTATGGACGTCGACTTGGTCTTCTAGTTAGTGAGTAGGCATTTCCAGGCACAAATCTTTTTGTGACCCACAAGTGTTTTATTTCGATCCGGGTGCTCGTGTATGAACGACGGTTTGGTATTCTAGTAAGAGCGTAGGCAACGCAAGGGACAAATCTATGTGTTATCAACAAGTGTTTGTTTCGCTCTGGGTGCTTGTGTATGAACGACGATTTGGTCTTCTAGTAAGAGCGTAGGCAACGCAAGGGACAAATCTATGTATTATCAACAAGTGTTTGTTTCGCTCTGGGTGCTTGTGTATGGACGACAGTTTGGTCTTCTAGTAAGAGCGTAGGCAACGCAAGGGACAAATCTACGTATTATCAACAAGTGTTTGTTTCGCTCTGGGTGCTTGTGTATGGACGACAGTTTGGTCTTCTAGTAAGAGCGTAGGCAACGCAAGGGACAAATCTATGTATTATCAACAAGTGTTTGTTTCGCTCTGCGTGCTTGTGTATGGACGACAGTTTGGTCTTCTAGTAAGAGCGTAGGCAACGCAAGGGACAAATCTATGTATTATCAACAAGTGTTTGTTTCGCTCTGGGTGCTTGTGTATGGACGACAGTTTGGTCTTCTAGTAAGAGCGTAGGCAACGCAAGGGACGAATCTATGTGTTATCAACAAGTGTTTGTTTCGCTCTGGGTGCTTGTGTATGAACGACGGTTTGGTCTTCTAGTTAGAGCGTAGGCAACGCAAGGGACAAATCTATGTGTTATCCACAAGTGTTTGTTTCGCTCTGGGTGCTTGTGTATGAACGACGGTTTGATCTTCTAGTAAGAGCGTAGGCAACGCAAGGGACAAATCTATGTGTTATCCACAAGTGTTTGTTTCGATCTGGGTGCTTGTGTATGAACGACAGTTTGGTCTTCTAGTAAGAGCGTAGGCAACGCAAGGGACAAATCTATGTGTTATCAACAAGTGTTTGTTTCGCTCTGGGTGCTTGTGTATGAACGACAGTTTGGTCTTCTAGTAAGAGCGTAGGCAACGCAAGGGACAAATCTACGTGTTATCAACAAGTGTTTGTTTCGCTCTGGGTGCTTGTGTATGAACGACAGTTTGGTCTTCTAGTAAGAGCGTAGGCAACGCAAGGGACAAATCTATGTGTTATCAACAAGTGTTTGTTTCGCTCTGGGTGCTTGTGTATGAACGACAGTTTGGTCTTCCAGTAAGAGCGTAGGCAACGCAAGGGACAAATCTATGTGTTATCCACAAGTGTTTGTTTCGGTCTCGGTGCTTGTATAAGAACGGCGGTTTGGTCTTCTACTTAGAGAGTAGGCAACGCAAGGGACGAATCTATGTGTGACCCACAACTATTTGTCTCGGTCTGGGTGTTTCGTGTATGAACGACGGTTTGGTCTTCTAGTTAGAGCGCATGCAACGCAAGGGACAAATTTTTTGTGAAGCTCATATGTAGGTATTCGTTACAGTAAGGGTGTTTTTGTGTATGAAAATTCCATGTTTGTAAGCGCACCCACGACACAGGAACTATTCCTAGCGCCAACTAATCTATGATACGTGAAGAGCGTCTGGGCCCGGTTTATGATAAAAAAAATGGAAGAGTAAATTTTTCTACCCATTTTACTGGGGTAAAGATATTCCTTTCGTATTCGTTTTTTTATTTTTGAAATTTCCCTAAATCAGATTATATTATCCACGAAATTATAAAATATTATGAAACCATTCTTTTATGTTGCCAGTTGCTTTTTTAGCTTCGCTTATATGCCTCAAACTCAAATAAATTATTTTGTATAAGCCCTGCGGGGGCGCTTACAAATAGTCAATTCACATTTTTTTTTAATCTAATTTAACTACTAATCTACCACCGGATCGGAACGCGGCCTCCACTGAGAAGATCTGGCGAAGAAACTCAGCGGACTTGTCTTTTTTATTTACTTCCCTTTCTCTTTTTTCTTTCCTTTTTTTTAATCAAATCAAATCAGTTTATTTGCGAAAATGGGTTACAGTGGATGTTAAAATTACAGTGGTCGTACGCCATATTCTGCCTTTAGGCATGCAAATATCATTAGGAATAATCCAAGTACTTAAAGTACCTAACAATTAAGAAAAAATAATAATGGTATCAGACATTTATAAATTATTTAATTAAAAGTTAAATATATAATAAAATATGTACAATTGAATCATATTGTGTGGATACAACGTTTAGGTAACAATTAAATAGTTTATGACCTAGCTCCAGTGTGATGCCTTACTATCGAGATATGACTCTAATGATGTTATTCGTAAAGAGCGTCTAAAGGATTCCTGATGGACCAGCCCCCACAAGTAGCACCCGTTCACGAGTATAACTGCTGGATCAGCCATCACTCCCCTCAACCATATTGGAGGGAAGGGAGTGACCCGCGCCAGACAGCCACCGCAAGCAAAGACATTATAGTGAGCATGACCAAACCAGAACCCCAAAGACGGCAGCCACATTGTGTCTACAAAGCAACAATATCACAAGCTCGTCAGGCAGAACACGCTACGCTTTAACATTGCCGTAATTATAATAGAACAATACATAGCATTACTATAAATAAAACGGCACTTCAATCCCACGCGGTCTTGTCTTCTATGTAATCCGAGATTTTGTAATAAGCTTTCTTACATAATTTAGTTTTGATTATGGTTTTAAATTTATTAATTGGTAAATCTCGAATACCGTAGGGAAGTTTGTTATAAAAGCGTATACACTGGCCCATGAACGAATTGCTAATTCTGTGGAGACGCGTGACATGTACACCAAGATTATTTTTACTCCGAGTATTTACAGTGTGGATATCACTCAATTTTTCAAATTTGTCAATATTCTTTCTCGTATATAACAAATGTTCATATATGAATTGTGAAATAACGGTTAGAATGTTTATTTCCTTAAACTTATCTTTCAGAGATTCTTTAGGAGCTAGATTGTAAATGGCTCTAATAGCCCATTTCTGCAGTATGAATATGGTATTCAGGTCTGCAGAGCACCCCCAAAGCAAGATTCCATAGGACATAATACTATGGAAATAACTGAAATAAACGATTCTAGCCGTTTCAACATCGGTTAGGAGTCTAATTCTTTTAAACGCATAAGCTGCCTACTTACTTACCTAAAATATAAATACGTGATGTCGAACGCGCAACTGCTCAATATCATTCCAAAAGCTGCGAAACTGCCACCTATTAATGTGACTGTTTTGTAAGACCACTTAACGGACAAGATTGAGGATAATGGACCTGGAAAAGAACATGAATATTTTTTATTCGTGCAAACCTTTACAGTATTTATAAATCGTCAAGAAGTAAACTACCACCAGTTCGGAATTTAATTCCTGTGAAGAAGAAGGGTAAGAATCTCCTCGGTTACTCTTTTTCAATAAAAACCTTACAAATTTCTATCTTCATGACATTATTACATCATCCATTAAACATTACACATTACATTATGCCCAACCATGTTCGCAACAGCGTAGTAAGAAAACGTGTAAGTATGAACGATAGTAGCGGTGTAAAGATGAGAATGGCTTCAGTGGTTTGGGCATATAGAAAGTATGCCGGAAGAAAGAATGACAAAACAGATATACATATAATGTGAAAGTGGAAGGATGTAGGTATCGGGGAAGATTTGTGTGTGAGTGATCTACGTTGCTGGCCAAGGGGCCTTTACAGCTTCACCGGACGAGAGGGCGAGCGGGCAACCACTACGCTCGAGCCAAAAGGGCAAAGGAGCAACTAGTTCAAGGGCGCCTCAAGGAGGAACGGCTTCGGCTTGGGCAGCCGCTATGGGGGAAGACGTATACTAGGTTTCTCGCCGTGGTGCTCTGCACCGGCCGGCGATATCGGGGAAGACCTACACTTAGACAGTGTTTTATCTGAAGAGTAAGTCAAGAGCCCCCGTAACCAGCAAACATGTATGAGATGTACTATGAGAGTGGAGGAAGCCAGAGAGGTCTGTAAGGAAAGAACCTGTTGGAACTCTGTACTCTCTGCCTCCCCACAAGGGATCTGGCGGAAACCTGACGATAATTATATAGAAAAGTTGTCATGCCTAACTGGTATTTCATTTTTCGTTCCAATTGCCGTCCACCGTTGTTTGTGAAGAACTAAGTAAAATTAATAATAATATAATAACTTACCCAAACTACTGTACAGGAAGTAGCACAGCGCCACAATTCCAGATGACGCCGAAGCACTTGATTGAAAAACGTCTTTGAATTCCACTAGCAGAACTCCAAAGGATTTGATGGTTCCGGGTATTAAGATGTTCACGAGGGTCGCACCTGGAAAGAAATAATAAATCAGTTTATACTTTCCCACGTCTGGGCAAAGCCCTCTTCATACAAACTGAAGAGGTGAGAGAGATTAGGTCTGCATTACGCGGAGCCAGTGCGGTGTGGTTGAGGCAGGTTTGTTGCCACCTTCCCCCCCCCCCGCACCACCATCAGCAGGGGGGCCTTCGGGGTCGCGGACGCAAGAAGCGCGTCGGTGCGGGGGGGGAGCGTGTCACCAAGTCTCCCCCCGATGGCGGGTTCTTCAAAGCGCGGCACAAGAGGAGCACCGGTGCGTTCCATACGGAGATCCCGTAGCCCATCCAAAGTGCTGATGGCGGCCACCCTGGGGTTTTTAATCGGTAGGAATCCGACACGCCCCGCGAGCTTCCCCTGAGGCTCGCGGAAGTCTTATGCAGGATTTTCCCCAGGTAAAAAACAAAAAGGTTTTTGCCACCTGCTGTTGGAACTTATCAAGCCCTGTATAAAGCTTCTAACTTAGCTTGACACCTACCCATTAAAAGGCAGCCAGTATTAAATTTACGTGCGTGTGTATGAGACGAACTAGGGAGAGTGGAGGAAGCCAGAGAGGACTGTATGGAAATGACTTTTAGGAACTCTGTACTCTCTACTTACCAACCAGTTTTAAATTAATGTGCGTGTTTGAGACGAACGTGTGTATATGACACGAACTATGAGAGTGGAGGAAGCCCGAGAGGACTATTTTCTTTAAAAAGAAAACGTAGCCCCACACTAGCATTTATTACTATGTTTACAAACATGAAAATTCACATACACAAATACTTTGTCTGGACTGAGTGGACATGACCTCTAGGAACACTGTACACTCAGCTTACCAGCTAGTTGTTGGCAACATTAATTACAAGTGTTTATATTCTCTTTGATTTTATTGATTATCTTTGATATATTTGAGTATAGACAAGAAATGTGTTGTGGCATTACTGCTACCGTTTCCGCCCCGCACACACCTTTTTTTCTCTTGCTTAACACGTCGGACTCCATGTATGCCTTACCAGTTCAAAAATTATAAAATTAAAATAAATACTTAACAGCAGTGTTACACAATAGCTCCATTGTTTTAATGAAGAAACAACAAACCCCGTACATTGTTGTACATGGCCCAGCGAGCAACCACCCCTGTACAGTGCTGTACACTAGTCTTAATGTGCGTGTTTAAGACGAATGTGTGTATGAGACAAACTATGAGAGTGGAGGAAGCCAGAGAGGTCTGTGAGGAAAGTCAGAACTCTGTTCTCTCTCTGTACGGTGCAAGCAAGTACATTTTCATAAGTCAGCACTTTACCTGCGACGCGCGGCATTTCATCATACACGATCAGTTTGCAATTATCATTCATAGCGTGAACTCATACGTCATTTATCATAACAATTATTATCAATAAACACTTATCATCAATCTATAAGTGTATCAATCAAACATCAGACCAAGGTGTACGGTAGAAGACTCTACATCTTTATGGTCCTTCGAGCCGGATTAGCGCAGTGGTTTAGAGCTTAAGCCGCTCTGCCCACTGCGTCTAATAGTCGCGGGTTCGAGTCCCGCACGGGACAAATCTTTGTGTGATCCACAATTATTTGTTCCGGTCTGGGTATTTGTTTGTGAATTTTCATGTTTGTAAACGCACCCACGACACAGAAATAAATCCTAACGTGGGGCTACGTTTAAAAAAAAAACAACTTAAAAAAAATACTTATGCATAACCCGCAAGAGATCGTGATGTGCTGCCAGAATACCAGCGCTGCACCATGATCCATCGTTATGGTGCAGCAATATGCTGAGGCAGTATCCCGTTCAACCCCACACAACCTCTGGTGGCTGTAAACTGGTGGTTTTTCTTTTTCAATTCCGATCTCGGTCTGGAACCTATTCGCGCCTTTATTAAAAAGGCGACAACCCGATATTTCGCGAACGCGTTTAATTAAAGAAATCCGCTAAACTTAGCCGCCGCCGACTACGAACCTAACTCCCCTCCTATCAGCCGCTACCGCCGTCCGCGGCATGTTCTCACTGATCCCGATGCCCTTACATCCCTTCTTTCGGATACAGATACCGTACTCAGGATCAGACACCGACCTCGCCGGCGAGGTCCAGGAATCCCTTGCCCGCCGGCCGGTGCAGAGCACCACGGCGAGACACAGGTTTATCTGTCTTTCCTCTATGTACATTTTGTTGAGTGGGCCGGCCCCCACAAGGTAGACCGATGACCTGGTAAAGGTCGGGGGTACAACACAAAGCCGGTCGTGTTGGCGATCTTTGGAGGAAACCTTTTTCTAGCAGTGGACCTCTTTCGGGGTTCTGAGCGAGTTGCTAAAAAGCAAAATGCTTAAGAAGGCAGAATACCTATCTATCTATCTATTTGACGGACGATTTAGCACAGTGGTCAAGAGCTTAAGCCGCTCCACCCACTGTGTCTAATAGTCGCGGGTTCGATTCCCGCACCGGACAAATATTTGGGTGATCCACAACTATTTGTCCCGGTCTGGGTATGTGTCTATGCAAATTTTCATGTTTGTAACCCATCATTGTTTCACCCATGACACAGGAATAAATCGGGGCTACCTTTTAAAAAAAAATCTATATCATCACGCCAGTTCCCTTGCGGGGTAGGCAGAGAGTACAGAGTTCCAACAGGTTCTTTCCTTACAGACCCCTCTGGCTTCCTCCACTCTAATAGTTGGTCTCATTAATGCTCGCCGGTTACGGAACTCTTGACTGGCCCTTCAAATAAGACTCGGTCTATTTGGTTATGGTAAGATAGTCTAGGTCTTCCCCGGTACCTACATTCTTCCACTTTCGCATTCTATACCTGTTTTGTCATTCTTTCTTCTGACATTCTTTCTTTATGCCCGAACCAACAAAGCATAACCTTTCTCATCTTTACATCGATACTATCTTTCATGCCTACACGCTTTCTTACTACGCTGTTGCGAATACGGTCGGTCAACTTGACTCCGCACATCTTCCTTTAATACACCTTCTTACCTACAGAACACCTAAATGCAAAACCTATAAAGCGAGACTACCTCGTTGGTCTAGTGACAAAGCGCATCGCTTAGCGATCTCCAGGTCCTGATTAAATCCTAGCTCGGACAAATGCAATTTTTCTAACGAAAAAAATTCCAGTATGAGTCCGGAGTCTGGAATTGTGCCCGGTATACGGCAATAGACCGCCACCCATTACATATGACCTAAAATCGTCGGCAAAAAGGTTCTCAGTACCCCTCTGCGACCTCCGCTTGGGGAATATAGGCGTGGTTTATTTATAAAGGGATATGCCTGACTGGTTGAATGTCCGCAAAGCAAATTGCCTAAACAGTTGAATGCCTATAAAACAAACAGCCTAAGCTAAATATCTGTGAGTGTGTGTGTGTGTATGAGTGATGTACGCTGTTGGCCGCGAGGCCTTTATAGCTTCACCGGACTGAAGGGCGAGCGTGCAACCACTACGCTCGAGCCAGAAGGGCAAGGGGCGACATACTCGAGGGCGGCTTGAAGAGGCGGCGGTGGCTACGATTAACGGATTCGCATGGGTAGATGGGTTCGCGAAGTGTCGTGTTGTCGCGTTTTTAATATAGGCGCGAATAGGTTCGAGACCTAGATCGGAGTGGAGACCGACATTCCGTACGAACCAGGGGGCTCCTACGGCTTTACGGAGGAAGCGATTTTGAACCGCTTGGAGTTTATCGATGTGAGAGGGGGCCGAATGCCCGAACACAACACACGCGTAAGTCATGATGGGTCGAACGCAAGTTTTGTAAAGCATCACCTTATATTTAAGAGACATTTTACTTCGCTTGTAGATTAACGAATGGAGACGACCGAGCACAAAGGATGCTCGGTGACGGACCCGCTTGATGTGCGGGCCGAAGGACATGATACTGTTTAGGGTGACCCCTAGATATTTGACCTCTTTGACCCAGGGAATGGGTCGGTCGAACATGGTCACTTGACCGAGATTACTTCTACGGCGGTGCAGGGAGTGGCGCGGGGTGGCACCTCTGGAGAAGAACACCGCAGCGCTCTTGTCCGGGTTCACCTCAATACGCCACTTCCTGAACCAATTCCCTAGGGAATTGGCGGTTGCCTGAAGGTTTCAAATATCTGTGAAGCCAATCGCCTGCAAAGAGGAATACCGCCTGAGTAGTCGATCGTTTAAGAAGAAGAATTTCAAAGTGGTAGAACTGAACTATGATATAATGACATCACGTAACGTAATGTTATTAAAATGAATGCTGTTTAATTTTATAATATAGCATCTTTCGATATTCAACAATGCAGGAACAATTCACCGGTCGGCGAGTGTTTAAATTCTTTCCTACTTCTGTATTATGAATGTATATATTAAAAGAAATTGCGTGTTGTTGATATTTATGTATTAAAAACCTTTTACAATGATGAAACAGAATATAGGTAATGTCTATGCTTTGTTACAAAACTCGTTAAAACTGTTTTTTCTAATGCCGTCGAGTCATAGACCATCTTTCTGTTTTTTGTTTGTAGTGTTGCCATGCTGCACCAGACCCCTCTACTGCTAGCGAACACTACCCTTAAAGTTACCTATTGTATTTTAGGCATCCTGCTTCTTAGCCATGACGCATCTTCGGCATCCTGTTCATTAGCCATAATGAATTTTAGGTATTACGTCTTCTAAGACATTCTTAGACGAACTATGAGAGTGGAGGAAGCCAGAGAGGTATGTAAGAAAAAAACCTGTTGGAACTCTGTACTCTCTGCCTACCCCGCGAGGGATCTGGCGTGATATAGATAGACATTCTTTTAGACAACTCGCTCGCAACGTCTTTTGGTTGGCGATGATGACCTTTTCGTGGGGAATGGGAGAATAATGGGGTATAAAACCTGCAGTTACCTACGAGCACGCACCATCCCCACTTCCCGTCGGGGGGGACCATCTCCCAATCTCTTTCTGGAGCCGGTCCGATCGTGAACCGACCGCCCCCAACAGCGGTGCTCTCATCTTCTGGAAGTTTTACTGTAGACAAAGAAAACGTTATGTTAGCAAGATATACAAAGAAATCAGATATACAATGCCAAAGTGGAAGGATGTAGGTACCAGGGAAGACCTAGACTATCTTTTTAGTTTTCTTTCTTCAGCCGAAAGACGTCTACTGCAGGACAAAGGCCTCCCCTAAAGACCGCCACAACGACCGGCTTTGTGCTGTACGCATCCAACTTCTACCCGCGACCTTCACCAGGTCATCGGTCCATCTTGTAGGGGGCCTAGACAATCTTACCATGCCCAAATAGACCGAGTCTTATCTGAACGACAAGTCAAGACTCCGTAACCGGCGACCGTGTATGAGACAAACTATGAGTGTGGAGGAAGCCAGAGAGGTATGTGAGTAAAGAACCTATTGGAACTCTGTACTTTCTGCCTACCCCGCAATGGATCTGGCGTGATGATATAGATAGATAGACAGATAGTTACAAATTAACAATTTTCGGATTAATTCCGTTCCTTGTACTTTAAAAACTTTGTTTTTGCCAAATTCCATGTGTCTAGGTCAACGGGAAGTACTCTATAATTTCTGATGAGTGACTTTGAATGGCCATATCTTTTGTTTGGGTTTACTTAGAACCTTCATTTTTTACACCAGCAGAGAACTATAGCCTATATACCTTCATATTTGACATAAATTTCAACTTAATACCTCCAGCCGTTCCTGAGAAAAAGAGTGATAACCGTCAGACAGACAAACAACGTGATCCTATAAGGGTTTTGATTAACCAATTGAGGTACAAAACCCAAAAAATGATATTCCCGTACGTTTTTTTTTGTTTTCTTTTAGCGCTAACAACTGCAGAAAGTCTACGATACAGGTACAGACAAGAAATGAAGGGACATTGTCGAAAATTGCCCCAGAACCAACAAACATTTGACCGATGCCATCACTATTTATCTATTTTATTAAAATAATGGCCAATATCCGTATCTAACGGACAATTTGCAATCTAAAACGAATATTTACAAAGTATTGTAAGTACTTACGTACACACACAATATACCCTCATACGTATTAATGGCTACTGAATTATAACCTCAAAATCTAATACCTTTTGCGCAATATTGCGATTCCCCCGCTTGTCCGTTTAATAATAAAAGCCATAAGAGAATTTATGGATGATTTGAAAACATACACTATTTTTTCATTGCTGTTGGTTCTGGGGCAAATCATGTATGGGCGCAGAACAACGACCTTTACAAAGTGGTCATAAGCTTGCGTGTTTCGAGTAAACAAATGATTCGCCGTAACTCGGTTAAATGCCCATTTATGGTTATACTCTGACCTCGCGAACATGGCCGGTGGGACTGTATAATATTACGAAGGTTCAAGTTTGTAGTACGTCCATTGAAGTCAGATAAGGCCTGATTTATTTGAGTAGCACAGATCGATTAGAACGACGGAGTGGATTTTTAAAATTACTTGGTTTCATTCACTGTATAATCAAAATTTACTCCCTCGTTGGTCTAGTGGCAAAGCGCTCTGTGATCACGAGGTCCTGGGTTCAAATCAAATCATCTTGCGAAAATGGGCAATATGCAATATATTATTAAAAAAGAAAAAAAAACACTGTCACGCCTATATTCCTCAGAGGGGGTGGCAGAGGTGTACTGAGTACGCCCACGTTTCGCCGACGATGTTAGGTCCCATGTAATAGGGGGCGAGCCTATTGCCATATACTATTTATTTTATATACCGGGCACAATTCCAGACTCCGGACTCCTACTGGGAATTTTTCGTTAGAAAAACTACATTTGTCCGACCTAGGATTTGAGCCCAAGACCTCGTGATCACGAAGCGATGCGCTTTGCCACCAGACCAACGAGGCAACGAGGATATTCAGGATGGCCACAAATCGCTTATCTTTCAAAAGCAAAGTACAGGATTATCTGCACAAAACTTTGGCGGAATCATCTCAATATTAATTTAGTTTATGTATATGTGTACTTATTATTTATATTATTATATGTATACATTATATGTGTATTTATCTGTATATATATTATATCGTTATATATCAGTTCGATATAATATTTATTCTACTAATTATATATTTGTTACATATTTTCCTCTACATTTTTTTGGTTTTATGGTTCTGCACCTACTTCACTCGTTTCTGCATCACCCTAAGGTAGACTGGTAGATAATGCCTTAGGCATTAAGTCCGCCTTTGTACCAATAGTGCAAGAAGAATTAAATAAATAATAAATAAATATTATTATGTGACGTCATAATCTGCCTTAGACATGCAAAATGTAAAATTAAGAGTATAATTTAAGCAACTGAGTCCCCTTCACTGCCTCGTTGGTCTAGTGGCAAAGCGCATCGCTTGGTGATCACGAGGTCCTGGGTTCAAATCCTAAGTCGGACAAATGAAGTTTTTGTAATGAAAAACTTCCCAATATGAAGATCCAGTGAATGGAGTGTCTTAACCACTGGGCCAAATCGTTCTAAAATCGTCGGGAATATAAACGGAACGGTGTTGAAACTCTTCGATGGAAGAGTACCGTACCAGATAAACATAGTTATACAAGGTGTAACATATATAAAGCAAGACCTCAGACACCCCAATTAGATTATTGCTTTACGAATACAATACGAAAATCAAACTTCCAATTTTATGGAAATTTTGTACCATTTTTTTAAGCTCTTTGGTACCCAAATTACGCATAAAATTTAATAAATTATTACCTTTTGTATGCGTATTGAAGTGTATGTAATAGAAATACATTTAAAATGGCCGTAATGCTTTGAATAATTATTAAATTTTGTTTAATACAGCGAACAGAAGGAGTAACAGCATTGTTTTAAAAAAATTAAATTAAAAAAAACCTAATTTTAAAAATATTTGGAATTGATTCAGTTGCCGATTTAGAACAAACTACTTTCAGGTCTTGCGTTAATTATGTTACAGCTTGTATATTGGGATTTTCCACTTGCATATAAATCATTATCCTTATCACCCCATCTCTTTCGCACAAATGCGAATTGAATGTAAAGTTATACAATGCGAAAGTGGACTAGAGAGTGCAGAGTTCCGACAGGTTCTTACCTTACATACCTCTCTAGCTACCTCCACTCTCAAAGTTCGTCGCATACACGCTCGCCGGTTACGGAGACTCTTGACTTGTCCTTCAGATAAGACACGGTCTATTTGGTCATGGTAGGATAGGCTAGCTTTTCCCTAGTACCTACATACTCTGGTCATGGTAAGATAGTCTACGTTTTCCCCGGTACCTACAAACTTTGCGTTCGCAAAAATATAACACCGTCACCGTCACGCCTATATTCCCCAGAGGGGGTGGCAGAGGTGTACTGAGTACACCCACGTTTCGCCGACGATGTTAGGTCCCATGTAACAGGTGGCGAGCCTATTGCCATATATCGGGCACAATTCCAGACTCCGGACTCATACCGGGAATTTTTCGTTAGAAAAACTACATTTGTCCGACCTAGGATTTGAACCCAGGACCTCGTGATCACAAAGCGATGCGCTTTGCCACCAGACCAACGAGGCAGTCAAAATATAACGATAACATAATTATGTTATTTCATGAAACGAACGCACTCTCTGGGAAATCCCTGACAATATCAATATAATTTTAATTCAAACCGTTATCCTTATCCTCCAACTCTCTCACACTTAACTAACCGAAAGGGACAGACGTTTTTTAGCCTCTCAAAAGGGCTAACGCACTACCTTATAGTGACCCACAATTACTGTGTCACAAAATTGAGTCCGAATTCACTAAAACCAATTGAATACTTAACGCGACGAGTTAAGATATTTTTTTTCTACTGAGTTCTTAGGGATACCTTTTGGACGTCTACCACCTCAGTCCTTCCCGTGACCATGGGTGTTGCAAAGGACTCGAAACGTCGGGAACTTAAAAATCAAAAAATAAACCGCGATAAAATCCGAGAAAAAAAATAGTTTTATTAAATTTTTTCTCTTCTCTTTTTTAAAAACGTAGCCCCACACTAGGATTTATTCCTGTGTCGCGGGTGCGTTTACAAACATGAAAATTCACACACAAATACCCAGACCGGAACAAATAATTGTGGATCACACAAAGATTTGTCCCGTGCGGGAATCGAACCTGCGACTATTAAACTCAGTAGGTGGAGCGACCTAAGCTCCTTAACCACTGCGCTAAATCGTCCGTCATAATAAACCAATGTGTAATAATAAACACACCCACCCACTTTTCGCCGACGATGTTAGGTCCCATGTAAGAGGGGGCGAGCTTATTGTCATATAATATTAGCCCTGTTAAGAAACTGTCCCACCGTTGGGCACGGGCCTCCTCTCAAACTGAGAGGGTTTAGGCCATAGTCCACCACGCTGGCCCAGTGCGGGTTGGCGAACTGCACACACCTTCGAGAAACTCTCAGGCATGCAGGTTTCCTCACGATGTTTTCCTTCACCGTTAAAGCAAGTGATAATTAATTTTTAATACGCACATGCTTTCGATATCAAGAAGGAGGTGCGTGCCTGGGTTTGAACCTTAAACCTCTGACTTTGCAGTCCAACGGTCTAACCACTAGACTATCACTACTATTGCCATATACCGGGCACAATCCAGACTCCGGACGGATACTGGAAAATTTTTCGAAAGAAAAACTACATTTATCCAACCTAAGAACCCAGGACGTCGTGATCCCAAAGCGTATTATTCGTCACTAGACTAACGAGGAAGTTTCTAAGAAATCACAATATCAAAACAATTTTACATAAGGATAAATGACCTCACCGTCCATCGCTCTTATACTCGACCAACCGAAAGGGACAGGTGTAGTTTTTTAACCTCTCCAAAGGACTAACGCACTACAGTATAGTGACCAGCAAATATTCAGTGTCATAACCCTTGTCCGGTTAAGCTGTAAAGGCCCCGCCGCCCACAGCTTAGCTCATTCACACACACACACACACAAATATTTAGTGTCACTCGTGTGTGTGAATGATCTACGCTGTTCGCCGCGGGGCCTTTACAGCTTCGCCGGACAAGAGGGCGAGCGTGCAACCACTACGCTCGAGCCAGAAGGGCAAGGGGGCAACTAGCTCAAGGGCGCTTCGAGGAGGAACGGCCTCGACTTGGGCAGTCGCTATGGGGGAGGGCGTATACCAAGTGTCTCGCCGTGGTGCTCTACACCGGCCGGCGGGCAAGGGATTCTTCGACCTCGCCGGCGAGGCCGGTGTCTGATCCTGCGTGCGGTATCTGTATCCGAAAGAAGGGATGTAAGGGCATTGAGAAGATCTGTCGCGAAGTTGGGTCCTATTTCGCTATAACAACAATTATAACAATAAAAAAATGAGAACCGTCACGCCTATATTCCCGAGGCGGAGGTAGCAGAGGTGTGCTGTGTACGCCCACTTTTCGCCGACGACGTTAGCTCAAGCTTATTGGTATTATACGGGGCACAATGCCAGACTCCGGACTAAAACAGATTTTTTTTCTATCGAAAAATTACATTTTGTATGCCTTTATACCCAGAACCTCATGTCACGCGCAACATTCGCTATTACACCAACAAGGCAGTCACGTTATGATAATCAGAGATGGGAAAAATGTAATTGTTATCTATCTGTCTATCTATATCATCACGCCAGATCCCTTGCGGGGTAGGCAGAGAGTACAGAGTTCCGACAGGCTCTTTCCTTACATACCTCTCTGGCTTCCACTACTCTCATAGTTCGTCTCATACACGCTCGCCGGTTACGGAGACTCCTGACTTGTCCTTCAGATAAGACCCGGTCTATTTGGTCATGGTAAGATAGTCTAGGTAAGGTAGTAATTTTTATCGATAATCATTAATACACCATCACGCCTATATTCCCCAAGCGGGGGTGGGTAATCATTAATCTGATTACATTTTGCCCATCTCTGATGATAACTTTGTAAAATGATTGTTTAATACTAATACAGTTTTGGGCATCATTCAATTATTTTTTTAATTGTAGACACGCTTATATTCCCCAGAGGGGGTGGCAGAGGTGTACTGAGTACACCCACGTTTCGCCAATGATGTTAGGTTCCATGTAATAGGGAGCGAGCCTATTGCCATATACCGGGCACAATTCCAGACTCCGGACTCATACTGGGAATTTTTCGTTAGAAAAACTACATTTGTCCGACCTAGGATTTGAACCCAGGACCTCGTGATCACAAAGCGATGCGCTATGCCACCAGACCAACTAGGCAGTCTGTTTAATTGTAGTACCAATCAATTACCACGACCAAATAAACCGAGTCTTATCTGATGGAAAAGTCAAGAGTCTCCGTAACCGGCGAGCGTGTATGAGACGAACTATGAGAGTCGAGAAAGCCAGAGAGGTATGTAAGGAAAGAGCCTGTTGGAACTCTGTACTCTCTGCCTACCCCGCAAGGGCTCTGGCGCGAGGTTATAGATAGATAGATAGATCAATTAAAAGGACATTGTCAAAAATGGACCTAGAACCAACAAAAATTTGACCCATGCCATCATTATTTATCTATTTTATTAAAATAATGGCAAATATCCGTATCTAACGGACAAATTGCAATCTAAAACGAATATTTCAAAGTATTGTAAGTACTTATATCGAAGGCGCCGACATCGTTACTGAATGTTACAATATAACCTCATATGTATTAATGACTACTGAATTGTAACCACTAAATCTAACACTTTTTGTCCAATATTGCGATTCCCCCGCTTGTCCGTTTAATAATAAATGCCTTAATAGAATTTATAGGTGATTCAAAATCATACAAGTATTTTTTTCATTGCTGTTGGTTCTGGGTCAAATCATGTATGGGCGCAGAACCTTTCAATTGGAATTCAATAAATCCCCCTGAGGTACCCCGTAATAACAGTGACTTTTGGACGTCAAACACCTCAGTCCCTCCCGTGACCATGAGTGCTGTAGACCACTCGAAACGATGGAAACAGAAAAACTAAAAATATTTTTTTTTATAATAGACCGGGTCTTATCTGAAGGACAAGTCAGGAGTCTCCGTAACCGGCGAGCGTGTATGAGACGAACTATGAGAGTAGAGGAAGCCAGAGAGGTATGTAGGGAAAGAGCCTGTTGGAACTCTGTACTCTCTGCCTACCGCGTAACGGATCTGGCGTGATGATATAGATAGATAGATAGATTTTTTTTTTGTGACAATGTTGTGTCTATGCAGAATATCATTAAACAGTAATGTCACACAGTTTTCGTAACGCACCGCGTTTGGTCTTAACGAATAAGGACCCTGAGTGGAAAGGGGGGAGTATATTTATAAATGTTGCGCTCTTGGGAGCTTGGCGGAGCGCCAATTATGGAACTGGAGTTATTGAAAACATACGGGACGTAATTGAGTCGAGCATGCTCGATGAGTCATAAAGTCAGTCACAGCAAAAAGTCATGATCAACGATTACGATTTAGCGCAGTGGTTAAGAGCTCCGCCCACTGTGCCTAATAGTCGCGGGTTCGATTCCTGCACGGGACAAACCTTTGTGTGGCCCACAATTATTTGTCTCGGTCTGGGTATTTGTGTATGTGAATTTTCATGTTTGTAAACGCACCCACGACACAGGAATAAATCCTAGTGTATGGCTCATCAAAAACTCATGATTCACAGCAATACGGCAATAATGCATATAAAAAAATAAAAATGTTTTATTCAGTAACCAAGTAAAATTACAGTAACAGTGGTTGAAATCCCCTTTTAAGTAAATATTATACTTGTGCTAGGGGATCCCGCTCTCCATTAATAGTGAGTTTAGTTACATGAACAAAATATATTCTAACATGCGATAGTATTTGAAGTAGTAACACTTTAGTTATTTATTCAAGGATAGTAGCTAGATACATTTTTCCTTATAACTAGGTAGGTGGGTACGAACATTAAATTAAAATTAAAATTAAAAGTGAGCTAATGTGTGGTGTCCCTGCGCGCGCGTGCTTGTATGTGTATGTGTGTGTGTGTGTGTGTATGTGTATGTGTGTGTGTATGTGTGTATGTGTGTGTGTACATTCTAATTTTTTTTTTTTTTTTTCAACATTTATACAATATATATATATATATATATATATCCCAGTATAGACACAAAAGTACAGGTTACGTCGTTATTTTGGGTACCAATGCTTAAAAATTTGTAGAAAACTCCTTAAAATCCAGAATTCAATACTAAAATCAAACCTCCAGGTTTGATTTTAGTATTGAATTCGAAAAGCAATAATGTTATTGGGGTGTCTGAGGTCTCGCATCATATATGTTACACCTTGTGCTGTTGTTTCGTATCCTCGCGGAATTTACAGGAATAGCTGGACAGTAAGCTGCAAAATAAGTTTTTACAAGCTTTTATTTAGCTTGCAATGTTCGTATGTCTGTCTATCTGCCTTTCCATTTCAAATCTTGTGATCCATATTTCAAGCACTTGCGGGTATGCGATTGAGCTGAAATTTGGCATACGTATGTAAGTTCGATGATAATGCAATGATATGGTACCATGAAGCTAGTCTGATGATGGATTCGGAAGGTGGCTATAGGAACATGTGAACTATAAAACGTAACCCCCTCGTGTTTAGGCTTGTTAGATTGGTATTGACAAGTACTATACAACTAGATAGTGTTCAGGGTCTGATTATGAAGCCGAAATGTGGCCAATGGAATCACCTAACTAATCAATATCACCACGCTCGTTGGATTTGTCTTGACGAGTATCTTAAACCCGAATGATGTCCAGGGTCTGATGATGGAGCCGGAAAGAAGCCATAGGAACTCCCCAACGAAGCAAGATATCTCTTTGTATTTTTGTTGGCTTAGTTTTAAAAAGGTGTTTATAAATAAAGTTATTTGTATATGATTAATAAATTGATGATAATGATTAATGATGATAAAAAATAACCGTACAGAAAGGAAGAAAGAAATTTTATTTGTCACAGCAAGAGAGACACGTTATTTAACTGATATGACACATACATATCAGCAATTTAACCATACAATTACAAAATGTACGAACGATCAACATTGTCTCAAAAAATACAAATAAATACGCAAGAGGAAAAAACTACCAAAAATGAACACAACAAAGTAATACACATGAGTATATGTCTTATGGCTGAACCAAATAGGTATCCAGACCAGTTGAATGCCAGACACAAGTTCGAGACGCTGATTTT
This sequence comes from Phalera bucephala, assembly GCA_905147815.2. Classification (NCBI taxonomy): domain Eukaryota; kingdom Metazoa; phylum Arthropoda; class Insecta; order Lepidoptera; family Notodontidae; genus Phalera; species Phalera bucephala. The sequence goes on along the minus strand of LR990637.1, from coordinate 6,947,114 downwards.
CATCTGGGCTCTCCTGATTCTTCACAGATGTCAATCCAGTATCAATAGATAATAAAAATACAAAAAATACCCATCGCATAGGTTATTGTTCACTTAATAACATCAAATTGAAGCTGACCACAAACAAAGCGAGGTTATTAGAGTAAAAAATCTTTTATAAAAAAAGGTAAACCGACTTCAAAAAGCAAAAAAATAAATATTGAAGTCGGTGCTAGTTGGTGCAGTCGGTTACTTGGCACCGACTTCAAATATTTATTTTTTTGCTTTTTGAAGTCGGTTTACCATTTTTTTTATAAAAGATTTTTATTTTACAATTTTAAGTGACCAGTGAATTATTCTATAGTAGGGTACCTATAGGATTGACGTAATACCCATAATATCTCAATTTACACATGCCTATTGTTTGCCGTTAAGGAGTTCCCTGGTGTATCTTCTAAGTCCAAGGTCCAATGTCAATAAAATTAATATGGGACCACCTTGGAGATATACTGAACCCAATGCAAAAAAAATTATCAAAATCGGTCCACAATTGACGGTAATATCGCTGAACATACATAAAAAAAAAGCATACATACAACCGAACATAGAACCTCCTCCTTTTTGAAGTCGGTTAAAAATAATTAAGTACTTTGTCTATTACGTATTCCATCAATCCCGCAAAGGTACATAACATCAGCCATTAAAAACTGTACTGGTTATAATTTAGAATATTTTGTTCAGGCGTTTAGACGCTCGTAGCGCTGTGAAACCGCGGTGTTCTTAGCGATCACGAAGGTTAAGGAACGTTCGACTCGGTCTGTTTGAGATTAATGACGCTTTGTGATATTTTTATATACAAGTGTGTCCGTACTTCGGAAGATCCCCCCGATGCCCTTGTAGCCCTTCTTTCGGATACAGACACCGCGCACAGGATCAGACACCGACCTCGCCGACTAGGTCGAAGAATCCCTTGCCCGCCGGCCGGTGCAGAGCACCACGGCGAGACACCTAGTATACGCCCTCCCCCATAGCGACTGCCCAAGCCGAGACCGTTCCTCCTGGGAGCACCCTTGAACTAGTTGCCACTTTGCCCTTCTGGCTCGAGCGTAGTGGTTTCACGCTCGCCCTCTTGTCTGGTGAAGCTGTAAAGGCCCCGCGGCCAACAGCGTAGATAATTCACACACACTCTTCGGCATGTTAAGCCGTTGGTACCGGTTACTACTTAATGTGATTGTGGTTACGCGAACTTAGAAGCCATATGGGTGGTTAGAAAACTTCCACTAGCAGGTGCCCACAAACCTGCCTCCACCAATCCATACTGGTTCAGGGTGATGAAATGTCACCTATTTATTGCATTACCATGTGAAATTTCACAAACATGTGAAAAATGATATAAATTTGTTTTTCATTATCCCACCTCCAACTTGCCTTAACAATACCTGCTAAAATTACACTTATTTAATTTAAAGACTTACAGTATCAAGTGGGACACTACTAAACACTATATCCTAGCGAATACAAATCCTAGTCTGTGTAAATTCATATATAAAATCATCATAAAATAAAATAAAATTTTCATTCTATGAAATTCCTGAACCTGTTGGAACTCTGTAATCTCTGCCGCAAGGGATCTGGCATGATGATATTGATGCATAAAATGACTTAAAAGAAGAATCATTTCCATGCCTAAATAAAACAAAAGTGGGGTTAAAAACGCGCAATCAAGAACGTAAAACACGATATCTTTAAGTATTACTAAGTACTAACCTTCATTGCAAGGTCTATTGCTAATTGTTTAATTAACTTACTTTTGTTTCCTTTCGATTTAATTATAAATAAATGATACCACTATGCACATTGAAGGAATTGGCATAGGTGTACAAATTACTCACACATTTTAGCGAAATATATTCTTCAGTCATAATCATTTCAAAAAAAAAGTTTACAAAACTAGTTAATACTGTTTTATGTGTGTATGTGAATAACCTATGCTGTTGCCAACGGGGCATTTACAGCTTCACCGGATAAGAGAGAGAGCGTACAACCACTACGCTCGAGCCAGAAGGGCAAGCGGGTGACTAACTCAAGGGCGCCTCAAGGAGGAACGGCCTTGGCTTGGGCAGTCGCTATGGGGGAGGGCATATACAAGGTGTCTCGCGGTGCTGCTCTGCATCGACCGACGGGCAAGGGATTCTTCGAGCTCTCCGGCGAGGTCGGTGTCTGATCATGTGTGCGGTATCTGTATCCAAAAGAAAGGATGTAAGGAAGGAGGGTCGGTGAGAACATGCTGCGGACGGCGGTAGCGGCTGTTAGGAGGGGAGTTAGGCTCGTAGTCGGCGGCAGCTACGATTAGCGGATTCCTATGATTGGACGCGTTCGCGATATATCAGGTTGTCGCCTTTTTAATAAACGCACGCATAGGTTCGAGACAGAGATCGGAATGGAGAACAAGTTGAAAGTAAAATACGAATTAAGGGGAGCAGTTTGTGGTTATCTGCTTGTGGAACTTTTCTAGCCGCCCATAAGGATTTTAACTTGAGGTCCCATTAAGTATCACATAAGCCGGGAGGAACGGCTTAACGTGCCTTCCGAAGCACGGATACGCTTGATAATGGAACGATGCTACAAACAGACGCCGACCCAGCTGAGCGCTGTTTAACAAAGGTGATAGCTACAAAAACCGCCGTAGTTTTGTAGCCATAGCCTTGAGAGTCTCACAAGATATAAAAATATATCAATATTCATAAACCGTTGGGTTACTTACATTCATTATATTTATTCGTCTCATTTCGCTTCCGAGAACATAAATTCTTTACATAACGACAGCTCATAAAATTCCGTAATAACTTCAGAATATTTATCATATATTTATTTATATATATCTCATCACGCCAGATCCCTTACGGGGTAGGCAGAGTACAGAGTTCCAACAGGCTCTTTCCTTACATACCTCTCTGGCTTCCTCTACTCTCATAGTTCGTCTCATACACGCTCGCCGGTTACGGAGACTCCTGACTTGTCTTTCAGAGAAGACCCGGTCTATTTGGTCATGGTAAGATAGTCTAGGTCTTCCCCGGTACCTACATCCTTCCACTTTCGCATTGTATATCAGTTTTGTCATTCTTTCTTCTGACATTCTTTCTATATGCCCAAACCAACGGAGCATACCCTTTAGCACCTAAATATATGACATAGCACGTGACATTCGAATAGAAACATGGGCAAATTTAAATGTTGTACACAGTACACCTCTGCCACCCTTGAGGAACAAAGTCGTGACGGTGATTCGCTATTTATATTTCAAGTTCAGTTCGACAAATTATCTCCCGTATGTTTCCTACCCGTATATTATAGTATTATTTTCAGCTTCGAGTTAATGGTGTTGATTGGTCCCGTCTTTGTTTGACCCGGTCCGTTCGAAAACACATTACACTCTCTATTTGCAAATGGACGAGCAAATATTTATTTGATCTATGGAGAAATATTCTTCAAACGACCTCGAGTATGTAAAACTAACCATGTAAGGTGACAGAATTAAAATTTATGATCGCTTTCGTACAGTCAGTCACCAGCAATAATATAACGGGTTGAAGATAAATAATTAATACCCAAACTATGTGAGTGGAGGAAGCCAAAGACATGTTTTCCAGGTTCGTATGAGGCTGTTGAGAAAGCTGAGGTGTGCAATGTAAACCCTCAAAGTATAAAGAGAAGAGCAATGAGGATTCTCCATCTATACTAATATTATAAAGATTTGTGGAGGGATGTAGGTGCCGGGGAAGACTTACACTATCTTACCATGACCAAATAGACAGTCTTATCTGAAGGTCAAGTCAAGAGTCTCCGTAACCGGCGAGCGTGTATGAGACGAACTATGAGAGTGGAGAAAGCCAGAGAGGTATGTAAGGAAATAACCTGTTTTAACTCTGTACTCTCTGCCTACTCCGCAAGGCATCTGGCGTGATGATATTGATAGATAGATAGCGTTTCGACTCGATTCAAACCGAATCGAGTCGAAACGCTCCAAACTCGCTTGTATCATACATTCACCTATTTTGTTGGGGGCAGTAACTTCGTTCAATGTTCAATGATACTGCTAGTCATTGTGTCGACGCCCCCCGGCAGTGGATGTCTGCTAATTACAGATAGCATGGAACATATCACAAATAGCACGCGAATGTTAATTATAATAATTCAAATTAATTTATATTGTATAACGGACGATTTAACGCAGTGGTTGAACGGACAATTTAGCGCAGTGGTTGACAGCTTAAGCCGCTCAGCCCACTGTGTCTAATAGTCGCGGGTTTGATTCCCGCGCGGGACAAATCTTTGTGTGATCCGCAATTATTTGTTTCGGTCTGGGTATTTGTGTATGTGAATTTTCATGTTTGCAACGCACCCACGATACAGGAATAAATCCTAGTGGGGCTACGTTTTTTAAAAAAAAGAAAAGATATACGCAGTGATAGCCTAGTGGTTGGACCGTTGGACTACTAAGTCAGAAGTCTCTGATTCAAACCCACGCATCTATGTATTTTTAGAAGTATGTGCGTTTTAAAAATTAACTATCACTTGCTTCAACGGTGAAGGAAAACATCGTGAAGAAACCTGCATGCCCGTGAGTTTCTCGAAGTTGTGTGAAGTTCGCCAACCCGCACTGGGCCAGCGTGGTGGACTATGGCCTAAACCCTCTCAGTTTGAGGGAAGGCCCGTGCCCAACGGTGGGACAGTTTCTTAACAGAGCTATTATTATTTTTATATAAATCCTTCGGACGCATTTACAAATAGTCAATTTAATGGTTTTTATCTAACCTAACTACTAATCTACTACAGGATCGGAACTATCTTCCAATATATCATTCGTTTAACTAGTCAGCTATATTTAAAGCCGAGTCGAATCGCAACGCTCCAAATCCGCTTGGATTATTCATTTACCTGTTTAATCAGGGGCAGTAACTTCGTTCAATGTTCATTAACACAGTGCGAGTCATTGCGTCGGCTGCGGATGTGTCTGCTTTACTACAAATAGCATGGAGCATTACAAAAATAGCGTGCTAATGTTAATTATAAAAATTTACTAAGTTCTTAGATTTACGCGAATATTACACATGAAATAAAACTATTTTTTCGGATTTTATGGACATCCGACATCGACATAGGACAAACAAAAAGACCAGTAAAAACTCGGGTTAAAGAACACATAGCTGACCTAAAACACCGTCGTTCAAAGAAGTCTGGAGTCTGTGAACATGTCCTTGACCGCACCCGCCATAACATCAGATTTGATAGACCACAAATCCTCGTGAAACAACACTGATTCCTACCAAGGATGGTTCGAATTATTATCGAGGCTATTGAAATTAAAAAAAACATCCTAAGTTCACTAGAGAAGATGGCTGGGTGCTTCCATCGACTTGGGATCCGGTAATTAATATAATCAAATCCAAAACCAAGCGTAACACTGCAAGACCTCAAGACACCGTGAGCTCATTCTGCGTAGATCGGACCAACAAAAATAATTAAGAAGTTTGAGGGTACCCCGGAACAACTATGCCTTTTGGACATCTAACACCTCAGTCCCTCTCGTGACCATGGGTGATGCAAAGCACTCGAAACGTCGGGAACTAAAAATCAAACATAAGCCGCGATAAAATCCGTAAAATAGTTTTATTTCATGTGTAATATTCGCGTAAATCTTAGAACTCAGTAGCTTGTATGATTCCTATTTAGTTGGGGGCAGTAACTTCGTTCAATGATCAATGACACAGAGAGTGCGTGGGTTGGTGTCGACGCCCCTTGCTTGTGGGATAGCATTGATATTTCACAAATAGCATGCGAACAATATTCATTTTTGAAATCTATCTACTTATCTATACCATCACGCCAATTCCCTTGCGGGATAGGCCGAGAGTACGAAGTTCCAACAGGTTCTATCTTTACAAACCTGTCAGGCTTCCTCCACTATCATAGTTCGTCTCATATACGCTCGCCGGTAACGAAGACTTCTTTGGCCACCTTGTCGCTTTATCATCAAACACTAGGCAGCATTTGAGTCTATTGAATTTGTCAAGCCAAATCCAATGGGCCCAAACACGAAGGGATTATATAGTGTAATTGATATGTTCCCATAGCCACCTTCCGATTCTATTATCAGACCACCGCCTATAGCCAAGTTGACAATCTACAGTCGTTAACGCTAATGGAAAGCGGAAAAATGTATGGGAATGACATTTTGCAACGAAAAGTCACGTGGTCAAAACAATGCGCTATCGATTGCGACAAGAGAATAGAAACAAAACGCTTGCAACTTGTCTAGGCCCTCAGCTTCATATTATTGGATTGTCACCGAAATTACATAAGTGCCCATTTTCAGCTCATGTGGATGGACATCCACATGAGCTAGTGTTTAAAAATTGCAAGTGCTTAAAAACTCTATTACCAAATGTTGACCGGAAAGATTGATATACGAATAAAACATTGAGATTGTGAATTATATACATTTAAGGTCTCGCCACATAGCCGAGGCAGCGCGACGGGAGCGCGACGGTGGCGCGGCTTGGGGAGTCGTAATGTACTGAAATGAACGAGAGGCGCCACACAGCGCAGCCCCGCTCGGCGCGACGGCAAAAATCACAACCGAACGTACCCGAGCGCTTGCGTCGAGTTCCCGTCCCACTACATCGGCGATTAGACCAAACCTTTAGTCAAAACCAAAAAGTAGCGCGCAACTTGATAACCGCAGTGTTAGATGTTTATGTTTTCATAGATAATAAAATCTTACATTTCCCGAGTTGTTTAAACAGTATCTCATTGTACATTGTAATAAACACACAGGTGGTCGTTATCAAACATCAGATCCATGCAGGAATCGAACCCGCGAGTAGTAGCTACGAGTACGAGCTAATGGAGTCGGCATATTATAAATTTTAATTCAAGTGAGATAAGTAAGTAATATGAACAGTTTCAAAGTGACACAATTATTTATAGCTAAACAATTATAAACAAATGTAAAACAAAGTTATACTTATCTATTGAAAAATAACGCAAGTTTGTCTCGGGCCTTTATAGCAGCATCTCTGATGCGTGGACTGTGCGGAACAGGCGTATTTATAGGGGAATGATAAGCCGAATTATCACACGGCGTCGTTGATTCGTTACCTACACCGGGATCAACCTTCTTTCTTTCGGGAGAGAAAGAAAGTGTTGATGTACTCTCTCGTTCACTTGTCCGAATTAAGTGACGCCTATTCCTTCTAAACGCTCGTCCCGAGCGGTCCGAGAGAAGGTACGAGCGCGGCTGCGACGCGTGCGCCTCGACGCGCATCCGCCGGCGCGCGGCCCCGTCCGCCACGATAACGCGCTCACCGACTTTTAACTTTGGAAGATCATGAGCATGCAAATCGTAATATTTTTTGTTAATCATACGATTACGATGTATATTCGCGAAATCCTGTCTATTATTTCTATCAGGTTTCAATTTGTTATCATTAATCGGAAGTCGCGTATTAAGCCGACGCCCCATCAATAATTGCGACGGTGAAGATATTCCATCGCGTGGTGTGGCTCTCAAATTTAGCAATCCTAAATAATAATCTGATCCGGAACAAAGTGACTTTTTAATTATATTTTTTACCGTTCTCACCGCGCGTTCGCTGAGACCGTTCGATTGAGCGTAATTAGGAGAAGTCGTTGGTGTTCGAACTCACAATACTGGCTGAGCAGTCGCAATGCCGTGACATATGTATCTATGGTTTCGCCGTTTTCTTGATTTCGTGTGAAGAAACGAAATCTTGCCATTGTAGTGTTATACCGCGTGCCAAAATAGTCATTAAACTTTTTAATAATAACATCGATATCGTCTTGATCTTCAGATTTAGCAAACTTAAATGTTGAGAATATATCATATCCCTGGGGTCCCACAAGATTGACCAATAAACTGGATTGTATATCTTTCGCTTCTTTACACACCCCAGACGCCTTTAGAAATACCTTAAATTGTTTGAGCCATCGGCGCCATGTATCCGCTCTGTTGGCCGGGCCCCCTTCCAGTGTTAACTCGACTGGAGGCCTCGCGTGCTCCATAATTAATGTATCACAATATTTCTATTCGCAAATGTAATTAAAGTCAATTTCCTATTGGAATTTCACAACTGACTCAATAAAAGTAAATATTTGGTGCACCGCTGTCACCATGTAATAAACACACAGGTGGCCGTTATCAAACTGTCTTTATTTTTACGTTCATACAAGTATCAGTTCGCCGTGTACCCACATCTTAAAATATAAATTCTTATAATTACTACATACATAAAGGCATATTTTTTAAACAAAACTTAGCACTCGGTCGTGTCACGTTGCTAGGACCTAGAAATCCGCTTATCGTAACAGCAGCAAACTATGAACTTAACTCGCCTCCTATCAGCCGCTAGCCGCTAGCCGTTCGCGGCACACAGATACCGCACACAGGATCCAGACACCGACCTCGCCAGAGAGCTCGAGGAATCCTTTGCCCGTCGGCCGGTGCAGAGCACCACGGCGAGACACCTAGTATACGCCCTCCCCCATAGCGACTGCCCAAGCCGAGGCCGTTCCTCCTTGAGGCGCCCTTGAGCTAGTTTCCCCCTTGCCCTTCTGGCTCGAGCGTACTAGTTGCACGCTCGCCTTCTTGTCCGGTGAAGCTGTAAAGGTCCCGCGCCCAACAGCGGAGATCATACACACACACACAGATATAAAAAAAAAGTTGCAAGCACCAGCCAAAAAGGGAGATAGAGTGTGTGCACTCTAACTTTTGCTACAAAAAAAAAGTTGACATGTCTTCTCCAGTGCGTGGTATATTATAACTCAGTGCTTATGTAAACACGGCTGATCACTCACTAATAACGTGTGAACGAGAAATAACAAGCTTCTAACTAGATCCTTATTTAGTCGAGATTCATACTTACCTCTTTTATCGGATGCGGTATAATTGAAAACATCATATGAACAAACAAGCTTCAAATACATTGGATATGATACTTTAAGTATATATGGATAGGGTACGATTTTGTATGCGTTATGTTGGTTACATAAGTCTTTATGAAAGTACTGAAGTATGTTACAAATAAAATCTTTTAAGTAGGACGATTAGTATCTAAGTGTTAGATAAATAAGGTCTATATTGGCGTGGTATGTATTAAGATGTATATTAGAAATGGCTGTTATGATGCGATGACGTCATCAAGATGGCAATAACAATAATTTGTTAGATTTATCGTATAGTACTTAAATTCAAATGACCAAATAGACCGTGTCTTATCTGAAGGGCGAGTCAAGTCTTCGTAAACTCAAACTCAAATAATTTATTTTGTATAAGCCCTGCGGGGGGCGCTTACAAATCGTCAATTTAATTTTTTTTTTTAAATCTAATTATACTACTAATCTACCACCGGATCGGAACGCGGCCTCCACTGAGAAGATCCGGCGAAGAAACTCAGCAGGTTTATCTTTATTATTTACTTCTCTTTCTATCATTTTTTTTAATCATATTGTGTGGATACAACGTTTAGGGTTACAATTAAATAGTTTATGACCTAGCTCCAGTGTGATGCCGTACGATCGAGATATGAATCTAATGTTATCTGTAAAGAGCGTTTAAAGGATTCCAGATGGACCAGTCCCCACAAGCAGCACCCGTCCACGAGTATGACTGCTGCGTAACCGGCGAGCTTGTATGAGACGAACTATGAGAGTGGAGGAAGCCAGAGAGGTGTGTAAGGAAAGAGCCTGTTGGAACTCTACCCCACAAAGGATCTGGCGTGATGATATAGATAGATAAATACTAAAATTCATAGGAATATGTTTAAATGTTCGTAACTTAATCTACACTAATATTATAAAAAATCGTATGTTTATAATCGATAAACTTTTTCTTCTTTTTTTTTAAACTGCTAAAGCGATTTTAATCATTCTTTCACTATCAGAAAGCTGCATTATCCAGAATATAGCATAAACACGGTAGGTGGCGTTGTCGTCGACTGGATGCAAAGCCGCGAGAAATTGCTATTCGTTAATACGTATGAGGCGCTCGTAGCGCTGTGCGACCGCGGTGTTCTTATCGATTACCAAGGTTAAGCAGCGTTCGACTCGGTCGGCCCGAGATGGGTGACCGTCTGTGGCATTTTCAAATTCGAGCGTCTCCGTGCTTCGGAAGGCACGTTAAGTCGTTGGTCCCGGCTACCACTTAATGTGGTAGTCGTTAAGCCGAGTTGGTAGCCTAAAAGGCGGCTTGATAAGTTCCAACAGCAGGTGGCCACAAACCTGCCTCCACCAATCCGCACTGGGTGCGCGTGGTCGAGTATCACCTAATCTCTCTCACCTCGATTAGTGAGAGAAGGCCTTTGTCCAGCAGTGGGCTGTATAGGCTGATATTAATAATACGTATATCGCACCTTCAGAACGGTATAGACTTAACTCAAAAATCTAAGAATTCGAGTTACGGTCAGAGAGGGCCATTAAAAGGTACTGTCTATCTGGTGAATATTACAACAGCGGCGTTTTATGGTGGAATCAAGAATACGATACATCGGTCTCTTTCACTTTCCCTCCCTCTACCCGCGCCGCTCGGTTCTGAAGGGACGCAATTAGTTTCCAAAAACTTGATTTTTTGAGATAAGTCACTATCGTTCTGAAGGTACGATATATTCGTCTTCATAAGACGTATTTTAATGGTTGTGTCCAGACATCCATGGTCCAATGTTTTTATAAAAATAATCTTTCATACGTTCAGCGTGAAATCACCACGCTCGAGCCAGAAGGGCAAGGAGGCAACAAGCTCAAGGGCGCCTCAAGGAGGAACGGCCTCGGCTTGGGCAGTCGGTATGGGGGAGGGCATATACTAGGTGTCTCGGCGTGGTGCTCTGAACCGGCCGGCGGTCAGGTATTCTTCGACCTAGCCCTCGCCGGCGAGGTCGGTGTCTGATCCAATCTTTCATGCATTAGTACCTCCTACTTCCACGACACTATACAAGGGGGGTTTCTTGAATGGAGCACGACCACTTGACTGGTGGAGCTGTAAAGGCCCCGCGGCCAACAGCGTAGATCATTCACACACACACAAAAAGGAGCACGACCTAAGGGGTATCTTACCCGTTGTAGCTACAGGAAAACAGTCTTATCTATTACTAACCTTAACTTTTTGAGACATTTTGAGGTTCATTTTGTGCAAAAAATTAACACTTTATAACCTTTAAAGCCACGGTGAATGCCTACAAAACGCACGCAAAATGCAACTTTTCTAGTACTCAGTTGATCCAATAGAAATTTAATGCTGTTAAAAAACAGGATCGATCAGTACCAAAAAATTTTTTTATGTAAATTGCCCCTTTTTCTGACAGTACTTTTTCTTTCAAAAACTGTGAATGCAGCTTAAAATGTTGCATAGAGTTTAAGGATAGCCTCCTCAAACCGCTAGTACTGGAATAAAAGTCATGAAAGTGGTGGGAATAGAATTTTGGAACTCTGGGCACAAGTCGTCTTTGGGGGCATGGAAAACTATCTTTTGCAGAATTCCGTGGCATGCAAAGAGTGAATATTATAATCATACCTTTTAGTTTCTTATATCCTCGTATGTTGCCCATTTTGAATATAACTCGGCACTAAAACACTTATTTTAAGATCACACGGCACTTAATGAAGTTGTTGCAAACTTCAGATGGAACGGAGAAAAAAGTTAAAGTACCCACTCATTTTTTATAGTTTTGAAAGTTATACATTTTATGGGCTTTGGGTATTAGCATTGTTGCCTGATTTTTTAAGCTTGTTGAGAGTTATTTGTGCGTTTATAATCCCTCGTTCGCACGTACGCTTTTACTTAAGTGCATTTATTTCACTATATATACATATTTATTTCTCTATCTATATCATCACGCCAGATCACTTGCGGGGTAGGCCGAGAGTATGGAGTTCCAACAAGTTCTTTCCTTACATACCTCTCTGGCTTCCTCCACTCTCATAGTTCGTCTCATACACACTCGCCGGTTACGGAGACTCTTGACTTGCCCTTCAGATAAGACACGGTTTATTTGGTCATGGTAAGATAGTTTAGGTCTTCCCCGGTACCTACATCCTTCCACTTTCGCATTGTATATCTGTTTTTTCATTATTTCTTCTGGCATTCTTTCTATATGCCCGAACCAACGGAGCATACCCTTTCTCATCTTTACACCGATACTATCTTTCATACCTACTCGCTTTCTTACTACGCTGTTGCGAATACGGTCGCTCAGCGTGATTCCGCACATCTTCCGCAGAGATCGCATTTCGACCGCATTTATCCTGCTTTTGTTCTCCTTCTTACATACCCAACTCTCACTGCCATATAACAGCGTTGGGACAAGCACTCCGTTATGCATGGCCAGCTGCGCCTTTTGCCTTAAGTGCCGGCTCCCAAGTAGCCTTCCCATCGCACCATTCACTCTTTTACCTGCATTCATTCTTCTCTCTATGTCAGCGGTGTATTTCCCATCCTTACTGAAGGCGCATCCAAGATATACAAACTCATTCACTTGCTCCAGCACATCGTTACCAACCACAATCATTGCATTCGTTCTGGTTTCTTCCCGTTCAAAAACCATAATTTTGGTTTTCTTCACATTCAAATGTAAGCCATTGTTCATGCAGTCGTCTCTCATAACTGTGACTAGTGTTTGCAGATCAGTGGCTGTTGGCGCTATCAAAACCATTTCTTCAGACATTCTTTCTATATGCCTGAACCAACGGAGCATACCCTTTCTCATCTTTACACCGATACTATCTTTCATGCCTACTCGCTTTCTTACTACTATTTATTTCTTACTATATATATTTGTATGAGTGTAATATATTTCATATCAGTATAGTTAGTTTAATCTTAACAAATATACGCTAACAAATACCCTCCACTTTGTTGTATTTCTTTCGACTTGGTTGTTTGGAAGATATTGGTAGTAGCAATAAGACCGCCAATTGTACCTTATATATTTTTTTTATCAAAATGTATATACACTAAGCCAAGTTATGGGTTTTGCTGGGAAATCGAAGAGTGATGTCGTCAATTTGTTTTAATTTCCAAAACTTGTTTTTTCTTATTATAATGTGTAATGTTGGTGGAATATTAACCATTATGTGTTCCTATATGTGCATGAGTAAAGGTAATTGTAGCAAAGTGATAAAACTTGCCTTTTCGATTTCCCTCAAAACGGCCGTCACAATTGATATGTAAAGTATCCATCACTTTACTATCCAGGGTGGGGCACTTCATCAATTTCATTGTCATCTTTGTCATCAAGTTCATTGGGGAGTTGAATTAATTTAGAAATGAATATTCATAAACTTTGTACAATGGCATAATGTAAACGCAATTGCCACAAAAAAAAGTTATGTCCAAATTAATGAAATAGTATCCGTATGTCTTAGTTGATAAAATTAGCTATCATGATTAATAAAATAGGCTATCAAAATTCATTAAATAGAATGCGAGAATTGATAATATAATAAAAATGTCATAGTATAATTATTTAATACAATGTCAATAAAGAAATATTTAAGTTAGATTTTAATAATAATAATATAATAATATCAGGCTATACTGCCCACTACTGGGCAAAGGCCTTCTCTCACAAATCGAGGTGAGAGAGATTAGGTCATACTCCACCACGCGGACCCAGTGCGGTGCGGTGGAGGCAGGTTTGTGGCCACCTGCTGTTGGAACTTATTAAGCCGCCTCCCATCTCGGCATAACAACTACCACATTAAGTGGTAACCGGGACCAACGGCTTAACGTGCCTTCCGAAACACGGAGACGCTCGAATATGAAAATGCCACAAACGGTCACCCATCTCAGGCCGACCGAGTCGAATGCTGCTTAACCTTGGTGATCGGTAAGAACACCGCGGTCGCGCAGCGCTACGAGCGCCTCTTCTTATGCGATAATTGTACAAAATCACGTCTTTCAATGACAACTTTATAGACAAAACAGGTCACTGAATCGAGTGAGTATAAGGGGGTCGAACCCCGCACGGGATAAATCTTTGTGTAACCCACAAATGCTTATTTTGGATTGGACGTTTGTGTATGTAAATTTTATGTTTGCAAATGCGCCCACGACGAAATAACTCCTAGTACTTACCAGACTACGTTGTTCTTAAAAAGAAAATGTTTAGAATGTGGGTCGAAAAAATGGGACGATTGCAGAATAAACCGAATAACTGTGTGCGAGGTAAGTGTAAAAAGAAACTCACCTTTCTTTGAAGACTTAGCAGACACCAATCCGCCATCCTGACGCTGCGTCGAAGGAGGAACTATCAATACCTGATTCTCCTCCAACAGCTTCTCTTCAGCCTCATCTCCTCCTTCCTTCTCCTCCATTACGGGCCTCACCGGACTCGCCGCCATTTTGTTTGCCATTCCTCACACAAAATGGCCGCTAATAATCATAATATTCTTTTGTTCTGTTCGTCAATGAATCATGTTTCCTTGGAATGTGTATTTATTATAATGTTTTGGTGTATAAAGTTAACTACATAATTTATGTAGATTCAGTCTTATTTATTTGGCTGGTTGTGTTTATCTGAAACAAAAAAAAAACTTGGTAAATAAACATATTTAATCCTATCTATCATTTAGGTAAGTAAAGTATAGGTAGGCACATGTATAACAAACTACATTAACCGACTTAAAAAAAGGAGGTTCTCCATTCGACCCGAATGTATGTATGTTTGTATGTCCGCGATTTCCTCAAAAACTACTGATCTGATTTGGCTGGGGTTTTCGTTATTAAATGCATATTTTTTAAAGGAAAGTTTTAGTGTTTAGACAATGGAATCTCTTCAATAACAAAGAGCATATGGGTATTATGTCAATATTGTAGGTAGCTAACTGTAAAATTAAACAGATTAATATAATATAGATATATAACAATTAATAATTAATTTACTCATCACTTAAAAATGTAAATTAAAGGAAAACCGACTCCACAAAGTAAAAAATAAATATTTGAAGTTGCCAAGTAACCGACTTCACCGACCGACTGGCGTCGAATTTAAATATTAATTTTTTTGAAGTCAGCGCCTATAGCCAAGTTGACTATCTAGCGGTGACCACGCGTCTGCATTGACGTAGTGTTGAGTTGTACGAGTAGTATTCTTTTTTTGCTTTTTAACGACCGAAATTTTTAAAATGCCCGCCGACGTGTAGGAGCAAATTATTACAATGATTTTTGATAGAACATGTACGAATTTACATCTTCTTTTGCCCTCAATAAATCAAACTTTAGGAAGGAATTAGTATCAAAAAGATGCCGTCGCCCGTTTAGACATTTCGTTCGCGAACAAAGATACCAGTTTCTCGTAACACAACACTACGCCGCTCTATTGCAGTGCGGTCTGCCCGCTGGCTTCGAGACCGGGTATAGCGTTGCCGCGCCGCTTCCCGCGCCGCTGCCGTCGCCGCCCCGCTCCCGCTTAATTCGTGAGCGAGACCTAAGAGTTTCTCGAAGGTGTGTGACGGTCGCCAACCCGCACTGGGCCAGCGTGGTGGTCTATGGCCTAAGTCTATCAGTTTGAGAGGAGGCCCGTGCCCAACGGTGGAACAGTTTCTTAACAGGGCTAATATTATGTATAAGTAAGTCGGATAAATTACTGTTCCGACGGAGCCTGTTTCGGCTGCGCCTAGTGTGAAGGCTACAAGTAATATGTTACACTTTATACTTACTTTTGGTAAACTAAGAAAATGATTATTCTATCGATCTATATCATCATGCCATATTTGATTCAAAACAATCGATTTCTCGATTAATCGATTTTAAATCGAATTGCCTAGTGATGATGATGTGATCCAGACCGATTTCGGCCATGGCGATTGCATGAGCTCCGTTATTGTTAATGATCATGCGCTCATATGTGGCTTATTAGCCAATCTTCTTGGTAAAGATCCTCGCACATGTGAGCACCTGAAGATCAGTGTTAAGAAGATATGCCTAGTACATACTATATCAATGTGACCATACCAGTTTGTTACTACGGTAATAAACAACTTGTCATGCTGTCAAGACACATCGCCAAACAAACAGCTGAGCAAACGCGCAAGAATGCTCTGCAAATATTTTGATGACATTTTTAAATAAAGCATTTGATAGGAGACTTGATTGAACTTGCGATCAAATCCTTTAACAAGTTGTTACTAGCCGTCTTTCATTGGTATTTTTACAACCTTTTTTAACTTGGAATTTTAGTATGTCGGTCATTCTTTTCGGTTCAAATCTTATGAGCCATTTTTCAAGCTGTGTCCTTTAAGTGTGTTATATGGTTCTCGTATGAGACAGTCATCCAGAGAGGTAGTTGTGGGTATCCAATTGAGCTGAAATTTGGCATACGTATCTAAGTTCGGTGCATGCAATAGTATGCTATCATGGAGCTGGTCTGATGATGGAGTCGGAAGGTGGCCATAGGAACATGTCAAGTACAGGTTTAAGCTTGTTGGCTTGGTATTAAAGAGTACTATACTATAAATAAAACTACTATATATAGAAAAATATTTTAAACTATTGACAAGGCGGTCTATTATTTTTTTTTCTCCCAGAATTTTTATCTACACTAATATTATAAAGAGGAAAGATTCGTATTTTTGTATGTTTGTAACGAATAAACTCAAAAACAACTAGACCGATTTCAAAAATTCTTTCGCCATTAGAATGCTACATTATCCCTGAATAACATAGACTATATGTAATGTACTGAAATGTACGGGAGACGCCATACAGCGCAGCCCCGCTCGGCGCGGCTTGGGGAGTTGTAATGTACTGAAATGTACGGGAGACGCCACACAGCGCCGCCCCGCTCGGCGCGGCTTGGGGAGTTGTAATGTACTGAAATGTACGGGAGACGCCACACAGCGCAGCCCCGCTCGACGCGGCTTGGGGAGTTGTAATGTACTGAAATGTACGGGAGACGCCACACAGCGCCGCCCCGCTCGGCGCGGCTTGCGGGAGTTGTAATGTACTGAAATGTACGGGAGACGCCACACAGCGCAGCCCCGCTCCGCGCGACGGTAAACGTTACGACCGAACGTAGCCGAGCGCTTTCGTTGTGCTCCGTCGGCTGTTTGACTAAGCCTTTAATTATAAAACTCTGGTATAAGTGTCCGTAATTCTTCTCCTACTAAACAGCTTTAACGATATTGATTATTTTTATGGGAGCCACCTAGATGGTGCTTAGCTATAGTTAAACATGGTAAGTGGAGATGTTGTCGACTATAGGCCTCACCCTGGACAGTCGCTGGGGCTTCGAGGAGCACTTCGAGCGCCTAGTCCCCCGGGTCGCAAGGCTAGTGGGTGCTATGCATAGGCTGCTGCCCAACCTTGGGGGACCGTCGGAGGAGGTGCGCCGCCTCTACGGGGGGATCGTGCGATCAGTGCCCTCTATGGGGCGCCCGTGTGGTCACACCGACTGTCGGGCGTCCGCCGCAGCGGGATGAAGATCCAGAGCCTGCAGCGCAAGATAGTTATCCGCATCGCGCGAGGATACCGTACCATATCCTTTGTGGCGGCAACCCTCTTGGCGCGCTTTCCGCCGCTCGACATCCTGGCGGACATGGACGCGAGGGTCTACGACCAGACTCGTGGCGTCCGCCAAATCGGCGAGGGCGTGCCTGCGCTCGAAGAAGTGAGGCGGCGGGAACGACGACGCGCTCTGGAGGAGTGGCGCGCGAGGCTCAGTTAAGAACACATCGCGCGCAAACGTGTCGTCCAAGCCATTTTGCCGTCCTTCGAAGCCTGGCACCAGCGGAGGAGAGGGCGAGTCACCTATAGACTTACTCAGATAATCACTGGTCACGGCGTGGTGTGGCCCACGTCGCCGTGTGCACCGCGTTGGTGCGGGGGGGGAGCGTGTCATTAAGTCTCCCCCCGAAGGCGGGCTCTTCAGAGCGTGGCACAAGAGGGGCACCCGTGCGTTCCATACGGAGATCCCGAAGCCCCTCCAAAGTGCTGATGTCGGCCACCCTGGGGTTTTTATCTGAAATCCTAGTTTTTATGGTCACAGATCTTTTGACCAACTTTTAAAAAGCCAAGGATTTGTCCTCCAAAACGTTAATTAAACAAATCCCGGCCATTCATAATCGCAAATCAATCCTTCACGGTGTGTTGGTAAGCAGACCACGGAGACTGGTTTCATTACGCGGGTGCCCATCCCCGTATTCTTTCTAGTAACATTATTGAACCAAAACAAAAACTTAACCGCAGGTTTTTTAGATTAGAAGTTGAAGAATGTCTTGAATTACGCCGTGGTTATGTCGAGAATTCCCAAAACTAAAAAACAGCAACTGTGAATGTCGGAAGAAAGGCTGACAAAACAGATATACAATACGAAAGTGGAAGGATGTAGGTACCGGGGAAGAACTAGATTATCTTACTATGACCAAATAGACCGTGTCTTATATAATGGGCAAGTCAAGAGTCTCCGTAGCCGGCGAGTGTGTATGAGACGAACTATGAGAGCCGAGGAAGCGCCTGTTAGAACTCTGAACTCTCTGCATACCGCTCAAGGTATCTGGCATGATTATATAGATAGGTAAACGCCGTAGATCAGCGGCGATTAGGTTTCGATTTACCGGAATTTGGTTGGTAGAATTGGAGCCCTGTAATGCCACGGTCTTAATTCGTCTTAATTTGGATAACCATTGCTTCCTTATTACTTTTTAGTAGTTTAGACGGGAAATAGTTAATTAAAGGCGAAATACTTTTTGGTTCAATTATTTATATACTAGCTGTGCCCGCAACTTCGTCCGCGTGGAATAGTGTTTTTATATCGAATCAACAGCCTAAAAAATTAGTTTCAAGTTTCTAGCTCTAAAAATGACAATAAAAAAAAAAAATGGTTTATTGGTATCTCATACATTGTAGATTTATGTAAAATTGAGGCAGCCCCAGTAAGTGATATGAATACTTGTGTTGGGGTTGTCTCGCACTTCCCTTATACATATACTTATGCAAACAATGTTAAAGCAGTAGCAACAGAATATAAAATTGACTTATAGAAATATAAAACAGAAGAAACAAAAGTAGACAAAAATAAAATAAATAAATAGACGCTAACATGCAATTTTAGTTCTAGTATAGTGTGTGTGTGTGTGTGTGTGTGTGTGTGTGTGTGTGTGTGTATGTGTGTGGGCATGTGTGTTTGTCTGTGTTTGTAAGGTGTTTCGCGCACTGGTAACTCTTGTAATTTATCTGATTCTAACTAATATGTTTTCAACATCTTCGTATGTTAGCGTTTTCATCCACTCTATTACAGTTCTTTCGCACTCATATAACTTCATTGGGTAAATATTCAGTTTTTGATTTAGTTTGTTATATATAAATGCAGATTGCGTATTATACTGACGTCTGGCGAAGACAGTTCTAACATTTTCAGAATGGGCAACAGTATGTTTCCGCCTTCTATTCAGATATTCCGCATTAAAAGGTAATGTTTTGTGAAGATTTAGGGTTATGTATAGAAGATATAGTTTTCTAACCGTTAATAAATTACTACTTTTATAGAGGTCATCTGTAGAGAATCTGTATGGTTTGAAATACATGACCTTAATGAGCGATCGTTGGGCCCTTTCAAGATCAAGGAATTTGGTTTTTACTGCGCCGCCCCACACAGGTATACAGTATGTTATAATAGACTGCACCAAGGCAGTATATATTCTGTTTAATAGTTGGGCTGACATCACATGGCGTAATGTTTTAAACATCCAAATAAATTTCCTAGTACGACTCATAATAATTTCAATGTGAGAATGCCATGATAATCGCTGGTCTAGCATTACACCCAGATATTTTATGGTACTAACCTGTTTTATAGTTGGGCATTTACAACTATTGTTCAAAGGCTCAGCAGTATTGTCACACCCATGGATTTTCAACTCAATGTCCGTTCCTGGTTGGGTTCTTTGATTCGGAGTAAAACAGATAAAGTTCGTTTTAGTTGTATTAAGAGTTAACAAATTTGCATTGAGCCAGCTAGCTATTTCAAACAGGCCCTTGATAGCAGCATCTTGTACCGCCTTCCAAGAAACTCCGGAATAAACGACCGCAGTGTCATCCGCATAAGAGAAGATCCGCCCACCGTTGCTTCGCAGATTGCACAAATCATTTATATAGACAAGAAAAAGTGTTGGACCTAGGACACTTCCCTGCGGGACTCCGAACATTATGTTTTCCTCGTTACTATATAAATTATTGATTTTAACCTGTTGTGTCCTATTCTGGAGATAACTTTTGAAAAGACAAAGAGGAGTTCCTCGAATACCTACATTTTCAAGTCTTTGCAGAAGAATGGGGACGGAAACCGTATCAAAGGCTTTTCTGAGGTCCAAAAACACCACTAGACATTTATCACCCTTGTCTACCTTTGATACAATCTCCGAGTTCAAGGCGGTAATAGCGTCTTGAGTGGAAAATCCTTTTCTAAATCCATATTGAGATTTGGATAGAATGTTATATTTATTAAGATAGCTAATGAGTCTAATGTTAAGTAATTTTTCTAAAATTTTTGAAATGGATGGTAGAACTGATATCGGTCTGTAATTATTGACATCGCTTGCGTCCCCTCCCTTGTATATAGGAGTAATAATAGATTTTTTAAAAGCCTGAGGAAAAATACCTTTTTCAAAGCATGCATTTGCTAGCTGGCAGATTATGGGTACGATATAATCTCTAGCCACCTTTAGGAATTTCGTGGGTATATCATCACAGCCTGGTGCACTACCAGAATCGAGAGCCATGAGTATGCCATCTACTTCCTGAGGATCAGTCTCCAGCAGTACGAACGAGGTAGATGATGAGTGAGAATGAGAAGCTGAAATTCGTAGAGTCGCCTGAGTTGGAATGCCTTCCGCTAATGTTTTACCTATTTCAACAAAAAAATGGTTTACGCGATTTAACGAGTCGAGGGGGCAAGGTGTAACATTAAGTAGATTTAAGTTTGATGGCTTAGGGTTTTTGAATCGAGTAATTTCGTTAATTTTTAACCAAAGTTGTTTTGTATTTTTTAGGGATGCTCCTATTTGCTTTCGATGATATTCTCTTTTTAGTTTTTTTATCAGATTAACACAGTAATTTCGAAAGCGTTTGTATGTTATTTTCAAAATTATGTTATATGGATCTCTTCTTATTTGTAACTGCATTTTATTTCTTAATCTAATGCAACGCACTGCTCCCACAGATATCCAGGGCTTTAGTTTACGCTTGCAACTGGGTATAGATCTAATCGTAGTATTTGAGCGGATAGATGCCTTGATCATACTTATTAACTTATTTGCTAGTATATTGGGATCTTTGCATATTTTAAAAAATGATATGTCTGTTTTTAAAAGGCATTGAAAAGCATTTTCAAAGTTGATGATGTTTATAGATTTATTAAAGTTTTCAATTTTTTGTGTGTGAGATATATTTAGTAGTACCAATACTTCTATACAACTTTTCATCCCCCCCCTTTCAACCCGTTACAACCGTTTTTTCGCATTAAAAAGTAGCCTATGTCAGGCTCTAGACTATCTGTGTACCAAATTTTATTTAAATCGGTTCAGTAGTTTCGGCGTGAAAGCGCGACAGACAGACAGAGTTACTTTCGCATTTATAATATTAGTAAGGATTACTAGCGACCCGCCCTGGCTTCGCACGGGTGAATTATGCACCTAAACCTTCTTGAATAAGTCCACTGGTGAAAACCGTATGATAATCCGTTCGTTAGTTTTTGAGTTTACCACGTTGACAGATGGACAGACGCGGCGGGGGAACTTTGTTTCATAATATGTAGAGCTAGTGAAGTATTTTAAGGGCCTCTTTTAGCACATAATCATTATCAGCCCGTTTCAGTATAATGCTGGACGTAGGCCTCTCCCATGGCACGCCACTGAGCTCGATCTTCAGCTCTCCTCCTCCAATCCCTGCCCGCTGCCTTACGAATATCGTCGCCCCACCTAGCTACAGGGCGCCCTACACTACGTTTGCCGACACGCGGTCTCCACTCAAGAACCAGACTGGCCCAACGGCCATCGGTTCTGCGACATATGTGACCTGCCCACTGCCACTTCAGCTTGCTAATTCGCTGAGCTATGTCGGTAACCTTGGTTCTCTGACGAATGACTTCGTTCCATAGCTCGCTGAGCGACCTTGAACTGGTGGACAAGCCGCACAGTGAGTGGCCACGTTTCGGCTCCGTATGTCATTACAGGCAGGTTGCACTAATTAAAAACTATCGTTTATAGGCATTGGGGTATGGGCGATAAGTACCTCTTAGGTAAAACCTGAAGTAGGCTAATCGACTATTACAGTTGCAAGTAAGTCTATATACAAATTTCACCTCCCCTGAGTAGCCCTATCCGAGGGTTAATCTAGCCAGTCTTAATTGCCGAGTAACGCTGATCGAGCAGTAACTAACCACTACTTCACTCGAGGGTGGTGAAAACTCAAATATTTTAGTGTATAGGTATTTTTACGACGATCTTGTAAAGCAGTGATAGCCTAGTGGATAGACCGTCGGACTGCGAAGTCAGACGTCTCGAGTTTGAACCCAGGCACACGCACCTCTGTCTTTTCAAGAGCATGTGCGTTTTAAAAATGAACTATCACTTGCTGAAACGGTGAAGGAAAACATCGTGAGGAAACCTGCATGTCTAAGAGTTTCTCGAAGGTGTGTGAAGTTCGCCAACCCGCACTGGGCCAGCGTGGTGGACTATGGCCTAAACCCTCTCAGTTTGAGAGGAGGCCCGTGCCCAACGGTGGAACAGTTTCTTAACAGGGCTATTATTATTGTGACGATCGCAAGATGCCGTTGGATGCAGGTGGCATCGGACCGGCTGCGCTGGAGAGTGATTGCGAAGGCCTATGTTCAGCAGCGGACAATAATAGGCTGAGATGGTGATAACGACGCTGATGATGATAAGTATTTTAAATCTCAATTTATCATACCGTGTCTTGGTCGACCGGGACAAAGATGGCGTGACGACTTGGGACACTTTTGCGGGAAAGACATGTCTACTGGCCCAGGATCGATCTATGTGGAGACGTCAAGTGGAGATCTTTGCCCAACAGTGGGATACAGGGTAGGCGATTAAATTATATTGTAACCGCGACATTAAAATGGAATTGGGCGGTTCTTCAGAACTGAATGGACACAAATAATGTTCGGGCTTGGACGCCTGTCGATATCGTGGCTTACGCGTGGTTTGTCCTACGTTGCTCCCATCGCTGCAGGCACCACAGGAATTCATTCAAAACATTCACTCAGCCTTTCATTCATGTATTCACTCTTCGAATCCAAATTGTAAAACGGATAAATTAAAATATATCTTAATTACAAACTGGGTTTCATGGACTCCGGTATGTCATAAAACAGAAGCCAAACTGTGTACTTTTTTGTGTGTGTGTGTGAGAATGATCTACGCTGTTGGCCACAGGGCCATTAAAGCTTCACTGTGTGCCGAATGGGTACACAGTGAAGCTTTCAAGGGCATCGTTACCGAGGCAGGCCCAGAATGCGGTGGTGAGATTACCTCGACGCGTATCGAATTGAATGGCATTGACAGGGGATAGAGATCGTTGGAGGAAAGAAAGGGAGACTTTTGCCCATCAGTGGGACACGTTAGCTTAATAAAAAAATATATACAGTCATAAATAACTACAGGCCGTATATAATGCTTATAATTTTAAATTAAACAGCCTTATAAAAAAGGCGGTTATAGCAAACACGGACGGACGATATAGCGCAGTAGTTAGCTTAAGCCGCTCCGCTTAATGTGTCTAATAGTCGCGAGTTCGATTCCTGCACGGGACAAATTTTCGTGTGATGCACAATAATTTGTTTCAGTCTAGGTATTTGTGTATGTGAATTTTCATGTCCGTAAACGCACCCATGATACAGAAATAAATCACAGTGTGGGGCTACGTTTTAAAAAAAAAAAAAAAAATCAACGCGGTTCCATTAGCCACCATTCGGCTTCATCATCAGACCCTGAACACTGACTGGTTGTAAAGAACTCGTCAATACCAATCTAACAAGCCTAAACACGAGGTGGTTCCGTTCTATAGTTGACATGTTCCTATGGCCACCTTCCCACTCCATCATCAGACCAGCCCCATGGCACTATATGATTGCATCGTCATCCACTTTACATATGCCACATTTCAGCTCAATCGGATACCTGCAAGTGCTTGAAAATTGAATCACAAGATTTGAACCGGGAAGTTAAGTTTTTAAAAATTCAGAATACCGTGTGTGTCAAGTCCGTCTAAAAAGTAACAAAGCCTACCACCACTTCGGAATGACATTCCTGTAAAGAAGAAGAAGAGGAGCAAAAAAGTTCACAGTTACTCTTTTGAAATAAAAAACTTACAAAATTTCCATCTAAGTGACATTATTAAACCATCTATTACACATTACATTATGCCCAATCATGATCGCAACGGCGTAGTAAGAAAACGTGTAGGTATGAACGATAGTAGCGGTGTAAAGATGAGACTGGTTTTGGTGGGTTAGGCATATAGTTACCCCAACTTACCACTAAAGAGAACGGTAGCCAACGTCGTCACTAATTATTATCACACTAGAACTTCTTTTGCTGAAAGGCAATTCTATGCAGTCTGCGATTCTATACAATAAACTTCATAATACACAAACTGACCCACCATGAGCTTAAGAAAACTATTACAAACCGGATAAAATCTTTAAATTACGATGAGACGGAAGCACTTCTAAACATTACGGTCTAACAACACTTAGAATATAAAATCATGACCAAAGTAGGCTAGTTATGCACAACACACATACATACACACACTCACATGCACACACACAAACACACACACACATGTATATGTTAATTAATTTACCTTATTTACTTATCTTTTTGATTTGTAATTAATTTCAAATATTTATTTCTGTTTGTTAGAGGTATAGAAGAGCGGGGACTTCTGACTGAAGTTTTTTTTTATAAAACTTACTAGAAGAACCCCTGTTAACATGTTTGTAACACATTTATAGAAATAAACGATTTTGAATTTTTTGAATATATAGTAAGAATGCCGGAAGAAAACCAAAATTATGGTTTTTGAACGGGAAGAAACCAGAACGAATGCAAGGATTGTGGTTGGTAACGATGTGCTGGAGCAAGTGAATGAGTTTGTATATCTTGGATGCGCCTTCAGTAAGGATGGGAAATACACCGCTGATATAGAGAGAAGAGTGAATGCAGGTAATAGAGTGAATGGTGCGATGGGAAGGCTACTTGGGAGCCGGCACTTAAGCCAAAAGGCGCAGCTGGCCATGCATAACGGAGTGCTTGTCCCAACGCTGTTATATGGCAGTGAGAGTTGGGTATGTAAGAAGGAGAACGAAAGCAGGATAAATGCGGTCGAAATGCGATCTCTGCGGAAGATGTGCGGAGTCACGCTGAGTGACCGTATTCGCAACAGCGTAGTAAGAAAGCGAGTAGGTATGAAAGATAGTATCGGTGTAAAGATGAGAAAGGGTATGCTCCGTTGGTTCGGGCATATAGAAAGAATGCCAGAAGAAAGAATGACAAAACAGATATACAATGCGAAAGTGGAAGGATGTAGGTGCCGGGGAAGACCAGACTATCTTACCATGACCAAATAGACCGTGTCTTAGCTGAAGGGCAAGTCAAGAGTCTCCGTAACCGGCGAGTGTGTATGAGACGAACTATGAGAGTGGAGGAAGCCAGAGAGGTATGTAAGGAAAGATCCTGTTGGAACTCTGTACTCTCTGCCTACCCCGCGAGGAAGCTGGCGTGATGATATAGATAGATAGATAGAATGCCGGAAGAAAAAATGACCAAACAGATATATAAAATAAAACTATTTTTTTCGGATTTTATCGCAGTTTATTTTTGATTTATAAGTTCCCGACGTTTCAAGTGCTTTGCAGCACCCATGGTCACGGGAGGGACTGGTGACCATGGGTGTTCGCGTAACGAGTGACATAAACGTGAACATAAAAGTAGTCAAGATTTGAACCGGAAAGACAGACAGCCAGTCATACGAACATTGCAAGTTAAATAAAAGCTAGTGATAACAGCCAGTCACAAGGCTTTAGTATTGACAATCGTAAGCCCCACAAGGCCAATAACCTCGCCTCATTTAGATTATTATTACAAGATAGCTCGAAGCTAATAACAACTCTTATCTGTAACGCATTATATTTTCGCGTATCTTGTTACTATTTAAAAAAATAAACACCGTTTCGAATGAATAATAGTATTAACGAGTCACGAATAGCACTTTTAAAGTTTTTACCCTAGCGTTATCGACTAATGGCCACCACTAGTCGCTACTAAATTGATTATGATTAAACTTTTATATAAATCAGTACTTAAATAGGCCCTTCTGGCGGCCTCTGGGCCCTATAAAAGTAGGAGCATTGCATTAAAAATCATTAATTGAATTGGCCTCATTGAAAACCAGCGCTGTGTTAGGGTAATATTATTACCTTATCACTGCATATAGCTGAATGAGGGTCCCTTTTGCTGGCGAGACTTGGGTATTATGATTGCTCTTATTATTAATAACATTTTGTAATCTAGTGTGTGGCCCTGGTTTCTCCAGATAATAAATCTATTTTCCTTTCTTTCTTTGTTCTTTCTAATTGTGAACTCGAACTGCAAGGCGGAAGCTCTGCCCGAATATACATCTGCGTTACTGAAGACTGAGTGTTATCCCATCCCACGGTTTGTCACGCTAGTGAAGTTCCGTAACTATTCTAAGATGTCAAAAGTGACAGTGTACGGTCACCAGAGTTGGGCAAAAATTAATTGTGAAAGAATGGAGTAGCAATCAAAATATTTCGAATTTCGTCGCGGCTTATTTTTAGTTTTTAAGATCCCGGTGCTCAAACTTGACCGCTAACTAAACAAAAGAAATCCAGACTCAAGGTCTGCCAAAGAGCAATGGCTGAGTTCCATTGCTTTCTCTCTCTCCATTCTAGGTGTTAAACGGGCGGATCGCGTCAGAAATACCGCGCTGCGGTCCAGGACTCAGGTTACAGACGTGGGCTTAAAGTCTGAAGTGGGATTGGGCGGGACATGTCGTGGGTATGAACCCGCAAAGGTGAGCAAATATCGTCACAGTATGGATCCCTGAAGACGGTCCCAGGTGTCGTGGTCGACCGAGACGAAGATGGCGTGACGACTTGGACACTTTTGCGGGAATAACATGGATTCTACTAGCCCAGGATCGATCTATGTGATGACGTCAACGACCTTTGTTCCTCCCGACGTTTCGAGTGCTCAACAGCACCCATGGTCGCGGGGGGGACTGAGGCGTTTGACGTCCAAAAGTCAATGTTATTCCGGTGTACCTTAGGGGCGAGTAGAATACCACAGTGTGTGTGCGTGTGAATGATCTACGCTGTTGGCCGCGGGGCCTTTATAGCTTCACCGGACAAGAGGGCGAGCGTGCAACCACTACACTCATACCAGACGGGCCTCGGCTTGGGCAGTCGCTATGGGGGAGGGCGTATACTAGGTATCTCGCCGTTGTGCTCTGCACCGGCCGGCGGGCAAGGGATTCTTCGATCTCGCAGCTGAGGTCGGTGTCTTATCCTGTGAGCGGTATCTATATCCGAAAGAAAGGATGTAAGGGCATCGGGAGGATCGGTGAGAACATGCCGCGGACGGCGGTAGCGACTGATGGGAGGGTAGTTAGGTTCGTAATCGGCGCCGACTACGATTAGCAGATTTCTATGATTGGACGCGGTCACGAAATATCGGGTAGTCGGCGCGAATAGGTTCGAGACCGAAATCGGAATGGATAATGAAAAATCACATGAGATATACATTTGAAGAGCTGTACTATCTCTTTTACGCGGTACTTTACTTCTTTAGCGATACCAACGCACTGTTCTGCATCTTCATAGAAGTATCTATCTATCTTGCTTAATTATAAATACAAAAGTCACCTTCTTAATAAGCAAAAAATAAGTACATAAAACTTACGTCGGGCTATGCACGCGATAGGCAAGGGGAGCCATTCGTCGATGCAGGGGGTTGCTGCGTATCTCACATATAGGCACTTAATAACGACAAGAACATTTTGGTTTGGGTATTTTATGCAAATCGGGTCGCACAGTCGTCCAGTCGTCGAAACGATTGCAGATGCCACGATTTATCGTTTTATCGATTTGCCTCGTCGTACGCGCCATTTTGCTTGGGGACACCTTGGATTGACATTGATTGACAGCAAAATGAAACAGTGCTGCCAATTACCAAATAAAAAAAAACACAAAAAACTACAAAATGTCCACAGACAATAAATATATATTATTTGAAAAGATCTTTTGGAAGATTAGGTTCACACAGGGCAATTTTTCTTATTTTTCTTATTTTCATTCTAGTTTGTTAACCCCTCGGTTGCTCGAGCGCTTTTTATATATATATGCCTTAGTAGTTTTAGACTTTAATAAATATATCTAATGTGAGACCGCCCGTGATGTTACCGAAATATGGCGCTGCCGGAAGATCAGCGCTGCAGCATAATACAGCTGCGGCATTAGCTGAGGCAGGGACCAATTTTGGGTCTCACACAATCACTGCTTTGCATTTCTACCATTTTTATTGTTACTCTTTTGTCATTTTAATTATATTTGTTATGCATTTCATTCTTTTGTGTTTAGTTGTGTGAGCACAAAATAAATTATTTTTCTTTCTTTCTATCTATATCATCACGCCACATCCCTTGCAGTGTAGAAGTACAGATTTCCAACAGGTTATTTCCTTAAGCTGGCGTCCTCCACTCTTAAAATTCATACGCCCTCCCCCATAGCGACTGCCCAAGCCGAGGCCGTTCCTCCTTGAGGCGCCTTTGAGCTAGTTCCCCCTTGCCCTTCTGGCTCGAGCGTAGTGGTTGCACGCTCGCCCTCTTGTCCGGTGAAGCTGTAAAGGCCCCGCGGCTAACAGCGTAGATCACTCACACACACACAAAAAAGTCTCATATACGCTCGCCGATTAATGAGACTCGCTTTTAATAATTCAAATAAGATAGTCTATTTGGTCATAGTAAGATAGTCTAGGTCTTAACATTATAGCGATACAAACGCAAGGCTCAATGTGTGTTTGAGTGATATACGCTGTTGACCGTGAGGCCTTTACAGCTTCACCGGACTGGACCAAGCGAGCGTGCGACGATTTAGCGCAGTGGTTAAGAGCTTAAGCCGCTCTGCCCACTGCGTCTAATAGTCGCGGGTTCGAGTCCCGCACGGGACAAATCTTTGTGTGATCCACAATTATTTGTTCCGGTCTGGGTATTTGTGTATGTGAATTTTCATGTTTGTAAACGCACCCACGACACAGGATTAAATCCTAGTGTGGGGCTACGTTTTTAAAAAAAAAAGCTCGAACCAGAAGGGCAAGGGGCGACATACTCGAGGGCGCCTCAGGGAGGAACGGCCTCGGTTTGGACAGTCGCTATGGGGGAGGGGGTGTAATTAGTGCACCGGTCGGCGGGCTAGGGGATCTACGACTTCGTCGTCGTCATCCGTATCCGGAGCGGAAAGAAGCGATGTCAAAGCATCGGAGGGAACGGTGAGAACATGTCGCGGCCGGCGGTAGCGCGCAAGGCTCAATTCACGCGCGTAAGCGTAGGTACACAGCGCCTGTCACCAAGTTGACAATCTGCACTCGTTAACGCTAATAGAAGGCGGAAAAATGTATGGGAAAACATTTTGAACGAAAAGTCACGTGGTCAAAACAATGCGCTATCGATTGCGACAAGAGAATGGAAACAAAACGCTTGCATCTTGTCTAGGCCCTCTGATTGTGACATAATTGCGTTTGCAGGACGTTTTCGTTGCGTTTTAGACGTTTTACGCGATGAAAAATCGTCGTGTGCATAGGCCGTAATTCATAAATTACGGCCTATGCACACGACGATTTTTCGTTGTCGCAACGATTGTCGTTGAACGCAACGCAAAACAGGCGAATGTTTCATCATTCTATCAACAAGTAAATAGCCTATAAATAATTCTTGTAAATGTAAGTACTTTGTAGCAATTAACATAAGTCAAGAGTCTCAATAATCGGCGAGCGTGTATGAAACGAACTGTGAGAGTGGAGGAAGCGAGCGAGGTCTATAAGGAAAGAACCTGTTCGAATTCTGTACTCTCTGCCTACCCTGCACGGGATCTGGCGTGATGATATTGATAGGTTGAACTTAAGTACACAATGTAATAGGATAAGACTCCAGACACCAACTAAGATTTTTTCGATGGAAAAAAAAGGAAGACACCGTGATAGACATTAACAATATGCGCTACAGGCAAGCTGATAGTTATTTTTTTGGTGGTCACAGATATATTTGTCCCGGGCAGGAATCGAACCAGCTACCACTCGATCCAATGGGCGGAGCGGCTTAAGCTCCTAATCACTGCACCAAGCCGTCGTGAATTTATTTATTCTTTATTGTACAAAATAACATGTATGCAAAGATCAAATCAAGTTAAGTAATTATTACTATGTTCCTACACTATCAAGCTTCAAGGCTCTATCCCCCTTCATATCAGCCAATCAGTATCTCATTACATCGCAAGTAAAATAACAGTCACTGCCATAACAGCTTATTAAAGCAGGTGGTTCAATTTCATCATCATCATCTCAGCCTATACTTGTTCACTGCTGAACATAGGCCTCCCCAATCGCTTTCCAGCGTAACCGGTCCGATGCCACCTGCATCCAACGACTTCCTGCGATTTTCACAAGATCGTCGGTCCATCTGGCAGGCGGTCGTCCCACGCTGCGCTTGCCAATACGTGGTCTCCACTCTAGAATCTTTCTGCCCCAACGCCCGTCCGATCTACGCGCTATGTGGCCCGCCCATTGCCACTTCAGCTTGCTAATCTTAACGGCTATGTCGGTGACCTTGGTTCTTCTACGAATCTCCTCATTCCTGATTAGATCGCGTAGAGAAACGCCGAGCATAGCTCTCTCCATAGCTCGCTGAGCAACTCTGAGCTTTTTTATGAGACCTATAGTAAGAGACCACGTCTCTGATCCATATATCATCACTTTTCAATTTTGGTTCAATGTAGGGGTTAACTAAACGCAAGTTCACAAATCCACGGACCACATGACAGGTCCAGGTCATGTCAAAACGCTCGCACAATGGCTCCTGAGATACAAGTATTTTTAGTTAGTTTAGGAGTCAGTTGTTTTACTAGAATGATTACGACCGACCCAGGATTTGAATCCAGGACCTCGCAATCACAACGCGCATTATTCACCACTAGACCAACGAGGCAGTCATACCATTATAGTATTTATGAATAGTCAGATAAGTAACGAAGACTCCAGTACCTCTTCAGAATGTCATTCCTGTAAAGGAGGGCAAAAGAACTCCATGGCTACTCACGCCTATATTCCCCAAGCGGGGGTGACAGAGGTGTACTGAGTACACCCACTTTTCGCCGACGATGTTAGGTCCCATGTAATAGGAGTGAGCCTATTGCCATATACCGTGCACAATTCAAGACTACGGCATCATACTGCGACATTTTCGTTAGAAAAACTACATTCGTCCGACCTAGGATTTGAACCCAGGACCTCGTGATCACAAAGCGATGCGCTTTGCCACTAGACCAACGAGGCAGTAAAATAAAAAAAAATACCATATTATACATTACGCTATCTCACTATGATCAAATAGACCGTGTCTTATCTAAAGGACAAGTCAAGAGTCTCCGTAACCGGCGAGCGTGTATGAGACGAACTATAAGAGTGGAGGAAGCCAGAGATGTTTTTAAGGAAAGAACCCGTTGAAGCTTTTTAGTTGCTACCTATCCCATAAGGGATCTGAAATGCTGATATAGATAGTTAGAGAGAAAATGCTGTTATATTTACTATCCTTTCTGCCGAGTGTTACCCCATTAGTGCGGCTACATAGTAAGTACATGTAACTTGTTTTTCTTTATTTTATCGTTATTATTTTTGTAGTGTACTTTACTGTTAGCCTAACTAATAAATGTTTCTTTCTTTTCATGCTTCTGTTAACGAAAAATGGTGGCCACCCTAGTTCGGAGTGAACTCTCTGTTTATAAGCTGTACTGTTATCGCGTTAAACAAGTAATCTAATCCATAACAAGTGGTAGATAAGGTAACTACGATGTTAAAACCGTTTTCCACAATCATTCTCGAAGTAACAGATCATTTTTGATTAAAGGAAATGAGGACATTTGGCTTATGATTTAATCACAGATTTTAGATTACTTCTTGTCTATCTTTTTTTAAAAAAAAAAACGTAGCCCCGCACTAGGATTTATTCCTGTGTCGTGGATGCGTTTACAAACATGAAAATTCACATACACAAATACCCAGACCGGAACAAATAATTGTGGATCACACAAAGATTTGTCCCGTGCGGGACTCGAACCCGCGACTATTAGACGCAGTGGGCAGATCGGCTTAAGCTCTTAACCAATGCGCTAAATCGTCCGTCAAATCGATCTTTCTATATCATCACGTCAGGTCCCTTGCAAGGTAAGCAGAGAATACTGAGATCCAACAGGTTCTATACTGTCAGACCTCTCTGGCTTCCTCCACTCTCATAGTTCTTCTCATATACGCTCGCCAGTTATTGAGACCCTCGACTTGATCTTCGTCTATCGAAGGATCTAGAACTAGTAAATCATTGATCGATTTATAGTAATATGCTGGCTATTATCTTTCGTACAATACAATACAATACAATAGGTGTCTCGGGAGAAAACGAAAAGTAACCTCTTTTCTTAATTGTATAACCTATAACTTACATGTGTAGATTTTTCTGGTAATATAAGTTCTTTATAATATAATATATAATATAAGCCCTGTTAAGAAACTGTCCCACTGTTGGGCACGGACCTCCTCTCGAACTGAGAGGGCTTAGGCCATAGTCCACCACGCTGGCCCAGTGCGGGTTAGCGAACTTCACACACCTTCGAGAAACTCTTAGGCATGCAGGTTTCCTCACGATGTTTTTCCTTCACCGTTAAAGCAAGTGATAATTATATTTCGAAAAGACAGAGATGTGTGCCTGGGTTTATTTATTTATTTATTTATTTATTTATTTATTGGTCTACCAACAATTGTTACATCAAAACAGAAAAAAAAAATATACATAGCATTGAATCTTAATCTAAATGTACAATTTCAAGGGTAAACACTTCATGCAATAAAAAAATATCAAGTTGGGTTACGTAGAAAGTTAACAAAAAATCGAAATCGAGAAAACAATGGTGAGACAAAAATCTATTTTTACATTATAGGGGGAAAAAATAAAGAAAAAAAAAAAATATACGCAATAATAAATAAATAATTACCTATGTTGGACCTGGTACTTAAGTTTACCAAAGCTTGTGTGGTATGCATCAATAAATTTACTCATTTTATTAAAGAGCTTACAGAGCCTCGCAACAGGCGAATTGGTCCCTAGAACAGTTTTTCGGAAAGGGGGGCTAAAAAGTTTCATGTGATGTCTGGGATATTTGTGTGGGATGTTAAAGTTGAATAAAGCTAACAATTGGGGGCAGTCAACGTTGCTGCGCAAAACTTTAAAAAGGAATTTTAAATCAAGGAAGTCCCTCCGTTGGTCTAAGGTCATAACTTTAAATTTCTCAAGACGCTGTGAGTAGCTCTGAGTTTTTTTAGAGATGCCTGTTGAGTGAGCTAGGTGTCTCAGAAAGCGTTTTTGAATACGTTCAAGTCTTAGGCTATGTGTTGCATAGTGAGGACGCCAAACTACCGCGCAGTATTCAAGAGTACTGCGAACAAGGCAATCGTAGAGTAGAATTTTAGTGTTTGGTTTCCGAAAAGACTTTGCATTTCTTATTAGAAATCCAAGAGTTTTCGAAGCTTTTTTAATAACATGATTGATATGAGGCACAAAAGTAAGTTTCTGGTCCAGCAGAACTCCCAAATCTCGAACAACGTCTACAATTTTCAGCTGTATGCCATTTATGTGGTAGTTAAAAAGTATAGGATTTAATTTGCGTGTAAAAGTTATTTGCGTACATTTCTGGACATTCAGTTGCATGTCATTTTCCTTGCACCAGCTAATGAGTCTATCAACGTCTATTTGTAGTAGTAATGCATCGTTATATGAAACTATCACTCTAGATATTTTTAAATCGTCTGCATACAAGTACGGAGTTGAGTGCATAAAACAATTTGGGAGGTCATTAATGAATATGTCAAAAAGTATTGGACCCAAATGTGATCCCTGTGGGACACCAGATGTGATATTAAAAACTTCAGATTCAAAACCATCGATCACAACGTAAAAAGATCTGTTAGTTAAATATGAATTTAGCCAATTTAGAAGAGGGCCTGTAAAACCATACGCAGTAAGCTTTTGGATTAAAATCTCATGGGAAACCTTGTCGAAAGCTTTACTGAAGTCAGTATAAACAACGTCAATTTGTTTATTTGAATCGACTAGTTTCACAGCATTTTCGACAAAAGTAACCAGGTTGCTACATGTTGATCTGTTTGGAATAAAGCCGTGCTGATGCTCAGATACATACTTTTTAAGGTAGTTTTGTATGTGTGGTCGTATCAGGGCTTCAAACACCTTTGCGAATGTTGAAAGAATTGATATTGGTCTATAATTACTCACGTAATTATCAGCATCGGCTTTGTGTATAGGTATAACTTTAGACAACTTCCATTTCTCGGGAAAGATACCAAACTTGAGTGATTTATTAAATATAAACTGGAGAGGGATTACTAAGTTTTTAGCACAATTTACAATAAAAATAGGCGGGATTTTATCACTGCCTGGTCCCTTAGAGGTGTCAAGATTCTTCAAATATTTCAGAATAGATTCTTCATTAATACTTAATACGGAAAAGCTGTCAGAGCTGTTAGTTAATTTGTGCAAATAGAAATATTTTTTTGCCTCTTTATTTGATTGTTTTTTAGCTGGGCAATATACAGATGAAAAATAGGAGCCAAACATGTTGCATATGTCCGGACCATTATTAGCGATTTTATCCCCATTCATAAAAGTTGCGGGGTAGGTACTGGTATGCTTACGCTTGGCTTTGATATATGACCAAAAGAATTTAGGATTTGTGCTTATTTTCTGTTCAATGCTGTGCATATAGGTCGTGTAACATTCTTTAGCTAGACGTTCGCAGCGTTTGGTACATACTCGAAGAGATATTTTATCTAATGGATTTTTATAAATACTATACCTTTTCTTATATTTATCCCTCTCCCGTAATGCCTTTACTAGATTTATACTAAGCCAGGAAGGAGTGGAGTTATTTTTAAACTTAAAAGATGGAACAAACTGTACAATGAGTTCATTAATAACATTATAGAAAATTTCGAGCATAACATTTGGATCATTAATATCAAGAAATAGCTTTGGCCAATTAACTTTTTCTAATTCATCATTAAGTGCTATGTAGTCTGCTTTATTGTAATTTAATCTTAATGTTGTATTACTTTTTAGGTTTTTATTTATTTTACAATGGACAATAATTTCAAGCGGTGGGTGGTAGTAATCAATTTTAGATAGACTGTGTAAAGCTTTTGTTACGACACATTGTGGCAAATCAGCGAGAACCAAGTCCAACATTTTATTCATTTTATTAGGAACTAGATTGTATTGCGTAAGGTTGTTGGTATACGTAAAATCTAAAAAATCTTGACATATATTCGAATGTAAGCAGGAGGAAGAACCAGAAGAACTATTAATTACATTCCAGTTGATACTACTCATGTTAAAGTCGCCAATTAAAATCGTGTGATTGGCGTTTGAACCCGAAACCTCTGACTTTGCAGCCCAACGGTCTAACCACAGGCTGTCATTGCTTTGTTTGCAAGTTGTTTATAAATAAATTAATTATTCACGAAGTAAAGAATTCGAATATTGCTAACATCAGAAACAACACGTTTGGTTGCGAAGCTTATTTTAGCGAAAAAAAATCGGCTGTTACATAGAAAAAAAATATTGGCATTGAAGAAATGTATGAAACAACAGATTTTTTTCTGCGTTCTGTTAATTACGTTACACGTTGCGTACCTACTTATATTTCAGTTCATATATCTCTCAATTAAAATTAATCAAACAACTTTTATGAGAGCAATACGGCAGTGGCCTTACTCGATAAGCATTGGAATGTAGGTTGGCCCTTAACATCGTTTTACTTTGTAAACCATCTATCTATATCATCACGCCAGTTCCCTTGCGGGGCAGGCAGAGAGTACAGAGTTCAAACAGGTTCTTTCCTTACATACCTCTCTGGCTTCCTCCACTCTCATAGTTCACGTACGCGCTCGCCGGTTACGGAGACTCTTGACTTGTCCTTCGGATAAGACTCGGTCTATTTGGTCATAGTAAGATAGTCTAGGTATTCCCCGGTACGTACATCCTTCCACTTTCGCATTGTATATCTGTTTTGTCATTCTTTCTTCTGACATTCTTTCTATATGCCCCAACCAAAGGAGCATACCCTTTCTCATCTCACTGATACTATCTTTCATACCTACTCGCTCTCTTACTACGCTGTTGCGACGTGATACGGTCGGTCAGCTTCATACAGCACATCTTCCGCAGAGCTCGCATTTCGACCGCATTTAACCTTCTTTCATTCTCCTTCTTACATACCCAAATGTAATCCATTCATACCCATGTAAGCCATTAAGATAGTTTAGTTAGTAGAACTGGCTGCCGTGGCAGCAGACTTTTTTTTTGTGCGTCTCTGTGTGTGTGTGTGTGTGTGAATGATCTACGCTTGGCCGCGGGGCCTTGACAGTTTCACCGGACAAGAGGGCGAGCGTGCAACCACTACGCTAAGCCAGAAGGGCAAGGGGGGCAACTAGCTCAAGGTCGCCTCAAGGAGGAATGGCCTCGGCTTGGGCAGTCGCTATGGGGGAGGGCGTATACTAGGTGTCTCGCGGTGGTGATCTGCACCGGCCGGCGGGCAAGGGATTCTTAGACCGCGCCGGCTAGGTCGGTGTCTGATCCTGTGTGCGGTATCCGTATCCGAAAGAAGGGATGCAAGGGCATCAGGAGGGTCGGTGAGGGCAGCGATAGCGGCTGATAGGAGGGGAGTTAGGTATGTTTGGATGCGTTCGCGAAATATCGGGTTGTCGCCTTTTTAATAAAGGCGCGAATAGGTTCGAGACCGAGATCGGAATGGAGGGCAGCAGAAAGATTCCTAGTGGGGGCCACGTACTGGAAGACGTGGGGTGGCCAAGCCCCACACAACGTGGACCGTATTATTTTTTATTGATGACTAGTCAGCGATGGACCTCTATCTCACATGATGGAAAGACAATAGGCCCGAAAATATAGCTCGCTGACTCAGTAATAGCTCATTCAGTCTGAAATAGGTTGAGGAGACGGTAGTTAAACTGAGTTCCGAATCGTCAAATCGGGGTAGACCCGCCTCTTCGTATGGCATCTCATCGCAATATGTTGGAAACCGACTGGATTGCATGGCGGTACGACTGCTGGAAGGGTAGTGATGACCAATCACGGCTGTGGCTTTGTCACCACTTGTCATCCTCATCATCATCTCAGCCTGTACTTGTCCACTGCTGAACATAGGCCTCTCCAATCGCTCTCCAGCGCAACCGGTCCAATGCCACTTGAATCCACGACTTCCTGCGATCTGCACAAGATCGTCGGCCCATCTGGTAAGCGGCCATCCCACGCTGTGCTTACCAATACGTGGTCTCCACTCTAGAATCTTTCTGCCCAAAACCCGTCCGATCTTCGCGCTATGTGGCCCACCAATTGCCACTTTAGCTTGCTAATCCTATGGGATATGTCTCTCCTTATCAGACCACTTGTAATCGAGAGCAAATCCTACGGACGCGAGCGAACTTCCTGCCCTTCATCTATTGAAGGATCTGATGGTACGGCGGCCAAACCAAAGCGTTCAGCCGCGTCCGCATTGGCGTCCCGGGCGGCGATCACGGTGGCACTCAGTATCTCCCTATGACTGCGCGTGCAGACGCCGCCCAGATAGCGCGTGCGGGACGCGGGACGTGTTGATGTGAACATTTCCATGAAAATATTACTGCAGGAGCTGATCGCCACCGTCCACGCCGCGGACGCAGCTGGACGCGTTGATTTGCCCGTACCTTAGAGTACACCCACGTTTCGCCGACGATGTTAGGTCCCATGTAATAGGGGGCGAGCCTATTGCCATATACCAGGCACAATTCCAGACGCCGGACTCATACTGGTAATTTTTCGTTAGAAAAACTACATTTGTCCGACCTAGGATTTGAACCCAGGACCTCGTGATCACAAAGCGATGCGCTTTGCCACCAGACCAACGAGGCAGTCACCGTACCTTAGCTGCCGTACCTTAAAAGTAATAAATCATTGTTCATTTATATTAATAGGTTGGATATCATGTGTCGTTCCCGGTTCAATGAGTATCGACAGGTGGCCGGCCACGTGACGTTGTGACAACGACCAGTACTGTACAGCTAACAGTAATACAGTATAACAACTGACAGAGATACCACTCTATAACGCGTTGTAATTGTGTGGAAATATGCAATAATGATTCAATAATCAAATTAGTAGTTACGGATCCTAGTGGGGCCTGTAAGTCTACCATGAAACGTAATTCCGAATTTTCGGATCGAAATTTCGGGCGATTCGTACCACGAAGTAATTTCGTTCCGAAATCGGCCCCGAAGACGGCTTGTGACGTTTCGGCCGTCGTAAAACGCTACCATGAAGTGATCCGAACAAACGAAGTTTCGGCATTTTGACAGCGCTTCCTTCGCGATTTTAACCACAATAATACGAAAACTAAAGAGGTAACTTTTTACTTTCGTAAGTGTGAATTTTATAATTTTGGGTTTTTTTAATTTAATCTATCTAAAAGCAATAAATGCGTTCAAACTGGAATTATTTGGTGTTTTTATAATATTATTATTAACGAAAAGGCACGAATTTTGACGAGCCATCCATCCGACTAGGTTGCGGTGGCTCGTTTCTCATAATAAATCTTGTCGAGTTGCTTTTCTTATATAACCAAATAGACTTTGGTGCCGTTCCCATACGTAAAATAACAAAATATAAAAATTGTAAAAACACAAAAAGATAATTACAATATTCGTGGGTTTGAACTCACATCGATTTCTTGTCGATAGTCCGTTTATCAGTTTATTAATATCAAATGTGCTAACTCGGTTTATTAGTAATTAGAGATGAGTCGTATTTATTAGAACAGATCCAAAGAACAGGTATTTTACGAGAATAGGCGGCACCTAATCCAATTCTGGCAATACCTAATCCACCTAATATTCGTATTCAATATAATCTAATGTTTAGCCGTTTAGCGCGCTAACTCACACCTGTTCCCGCGCTCTCTCACTCACTCCTATGCTTATCGCTTTGCTATCCCGCTTACGTATAAGTGAACGAGACAGCGCTATACAACGCGTATTGATATAAAACAAATGTAAATATAATGAATTAAAATCTTTTAAATACGCCATCTTGCAAACGCTAAACTTTTGCGGAATATTTAATATCGCAAGACTCAAAACTTCATACATTCGTAAGTTAACAGTCCTAAGCCTGTAAAAAGTATGAAGGGAATATACCAATTCATCACGAATATATCATTTAATAATAAAATAGAAAACAAGTATTAGTTTATTCAACCAATTTCGTGCATAAATATCTAATCTAATAAAAAAAAAATATTCCATTTTGAAACTTCCATTTTCTTAAAAGTGTTATTATGACTCAATATAACAAAACAATTTAACATTAAATTAATTCAAATATCGATAATTCGATATCAGGATTTGATATAGAATAGGCGGATTGAGATCACTAAGGAACGGTATGTGTATGAGATCATTGAGATTAGGTGGAATAGGTATTTGGATTAGGTATTTATGCAGACTAG
Organism: Phalera bucephala; assembly: GCA_905147815.2. NCBI lineage: Eukaryota > Metazoa > Arthropoda > Insecta > Lepidoptera > Notodontidae > Phalera > Phalera bucephala. The sequence continues at coordinate 6,907,194 of LR990637.1, read as the reverse complement.
GAACAGGTGTACTTAGTACCTAATTTACCTAATACAACCCATCTCTATTAGTAATACGCGAAATTTTGAAACATTATATTCATAGTTCGCGTCTTTATGTCATTTTGACAGATTGACATTTAACAATTTTACACGACTAACGTGGAATATTCCTAAGTTACCATGTGTCTGATAAGAAACGAATGCAGTTTTTATTAGGTTGGTTTATACTACTTCATTTATTACCAACTTTTTTAGTAAACGGAAACATACTTCTCATCTGTCATTCATTCACGAACAAAGTCTATGGTGCCCGACCGAAAGAAATAAATCCGATACAACTTCATGGTAGGTACACGCATCGTATTTCGTTCGTGTATCGTTCGGCTCCGAAGTTTCGGATTGAAACTTTCATGGTAGACCTACTGGTCCATCCGGAATCCTTTACATACTCTTTAGAAATAATATTCTCTAGCAATAATTAGTCTCATTTATAGCTGTTTAATTAACTAAGGCGCTCGTACGTACTCTTACCAATCACCAAGGTTAAGCAGCGTTCGACTCGGTCGGCCTGAGATGGGTGACCGTTTGCGGCATTTTCGTTAAGCTGTTGGTCCCGGTTACCACTTAATGTGGTTGTTAAGCCGAGTTGGAAGCCTTATAGGCGGTTTGATGTTCCAACAGCAGGTGGCCACAAACCTGCTTCCGCCAATCCGCACTGGCTCCGCGTGCTGGCACCTTATCTCTCTTACCTCGATTTGTGAGTGAAGGCCTTGTACATAGACTGATATTACTATATATTATAATTAACTATTCTATATGCTCCGTTGGTTCGGGCACATAGAAAGGATGTCAGAAGAAAGAATGACAAAACAGATATACAATGCGAAAGTGGAAGGATGTAGGTACCGGGGAAGACTTATACTATATTACCATGACCAAATAGACCGAGTCTTATCTGAAGGACAAGTCAAGAGTCACCGTAACCGGCGACGTGTATGAGACGAAATATGAGTGTGGAGGAAGCCAGAGAGGTATGTAAGGAAAGAACCTGTTGGAACTCTGTATTCTCTGCCTACCCCGCGAGTGAGCTGGCGTGTAGATAGAGATAGATAGAACTCATCAGCTGAAAGATGTCCACTGCTGGACAAAGGCCTCCCCCAAAGCTCGCCACGACGACCGGGATTGTGCTGGACGCAGCCAGATTTTCCCTGCCACCTTCACCAGGTCATTGATCCATCTTGTACGGGGCCTGGCCACCCCACGTCTAATAATTAAATCTTATTAATACAAAACTAGCGAAAAATTTACGGCATTAGGTATAACCATTGCAGCCCCAAAGCCCGGGGCTTAAGAATACGGGCCTCTGCCGTAATATCTGGCGGGCCCCCTGCACCAACATTCGCAGGGGGGCGTTCGGGGTCGCGGACGCAAGGGGCGGTGGCACTGAGCGCCCTTTACGAGCTACCCCGAAGAGAACGACGGCGTGGTGAGGCCCACGTCGCCGTGAGCACCGCGTCGGTGCGGGGGGAGCGTGTCATCAAGTCTCCCCCCAATAGCGGGCTCTTCAGAGCGCGGCACAAGGGGCACCGGTGCGTTTCATACGGAGATTCCGGAGCCCCTCGAAAGTGCTAATGTCGGTCACCCTGGGGTTTTTGTCAGTAGGAACCCCACTCGCCCCGCGAGCTTTCCCCGAGGCTCGCGGAAGTCCGAGGCAGGATTTTCCCCAGGTAAAAGAATAGGTTACCACTAGCGTTAGGCAAATTTTGTGTATAAAAATCAAATTTCAAGGCAGAACCAAGTTGTTACACTGAATAATCAGTTTACTATGACAGTCATAATCATAACTATTTCATTAGGAAACAAACGTGCTGCAGTCACGATTGTAATGGTAACTAGCTCATTGTTACAAATGTACGTTGAGAATTAATTAAAGATTTATAACTTTACGACCGTCTACAAGGGGATAGTTAACACATTTCAAAAGGAAGTTAATTTCTTTTTTCTAAAGAGCACCTCGTTGGTACGCGTTGCAGCGATCAAGAGGTCCTGGTCATATCCTCGGATACATTTCTCCGATCTAGGATTTGTAGTTTTTTCATCGTAAAATTCACAATATCAATCCTGGCGGAGTCTGAAGTTGGGTCCGGCATATATCAATCAATCAATATTTTATTTGTCAAGTATAGTTACAATACATTTTGTTGTTATATATATATATATATATATACACTATAAAGATCTCTATACTTTGACTGTGAGGCGTACAAATGTCAGTGGTTAAGATAAGATGTAGTAACAATTATGACACAAATATTCCTTGTAAATCGGTGTTATGTCAATATCAATAATATAGTTATATATTTCACACACAAATACCCAGACCGGAACAAATAATTGTGGATCACACAAAGATTTGTCCCGTGCGGGAATCGAACCCGCGACTATAAGACACAGTGGGCGGAGCGGCTTAAGCTCATATATATCATATATATATATATATATTAATTAGCTAATAATTCACTTTACACATTTGTCATTTGTTGATTAATAGCAATGTCAATGTCTTTTTAAAATTATTTATATCCATGATCTTATTCCGATTTGGTAATTTATTATAAATAACTGCTGCCATGCCTAGAATACTCTTTCGTACCAATGCGGTTCTACATTTACGGGTACAGATATCATTTTTGTACTGATTTCGAATTGGGACTGTGCGCAAAGTAGACACGATTTCAAATTGTTGAATGTTTTCTTTTACGAACAACGCAACTTGTAAAATATATAAGGACGGTACAGTTAGAATTCCAAGTTCTTTGAAAGCTGACACACAACTCTCTCGCGTATTCAGACCACACATCGATCTTATACACCTTTTTTGGGATTTAAATATTGATTCTCGATCGGTCGAGTGACCCCAATACATTATACCGTATACTAGGACCCGTATTACAGAACGTAAATCAGTTGGTAATCAAGATTTTTTTACTAAAACGCTTATTATAAAACTAGATTCACGGAAAGGAAAAGGAAAATAGGATTATTTTCCATAGAAAAACTAACTACATGGTTCGAGCATATAGAAAGAATTTTAGAAGAAAGAATGACAAAACAGATATACATTGCGAAAGTGGAAGGATGTAGGTACCGGGGAAGACCTAGACTATCTTACCATGACCAAATAGACCGAGTCTTATCTGAAGAACAAGTCAAGAGTCTCCGTAACCGGCGAGCGTGTATGAGACCAACTATGAGAGTCGAGGAAGCCAGAGAGGTGTGTAAGGAAAGAATCTGTTGGAACTCTGTACTCTCTGTCTACCCCGTAAGGGATCTCATCATTATCATCATCATCATCTCAGCCTATACTTGTCCACTGCTGAACATAGGCCTCCCCAATCGCTTTCCAGCGTAACCGGCCCGATGCCACCTGCATCCAACGACTTCCTGCGATTTTCACAAGATCGTCGGTCCATCTAGCAGGCAGTTGTCCTACGCTGCGCTTGACAATACGTGGTGTCCACTCTAGAATCTTTCTGCCCCAACGCCCGCCCAATCTTCGCGCTATGTGTCCAGCCCATTGCCACTTCAGCATGCTAATCCTAAGGGCTATGTCGGTGACCTTGGTTCTTCTACGAATCTCCTCATTCCTGATTTGATCACGTAGAGAAACGCCGACCATAGCTTTTTCCATAGCTCGCTGAGCAACTCTGAGCTTTTTTATGAGACCTATTATAGATGCCTATATATATACCGAGACACGCAAGGGATCTAGCGTGATGATATAGATAGATAGATAGATAGATAGAAAACATATATTATACATTTCTCCGACCTAAGATTAACCCAGGACTTTGCGATCACAAATCGCCTGATTCGCCATTAGACTAACAAGGCAGTCTTCATTTTATTTTAACAATTTAATGATTTCAATCAGCAGTGATAGCTAGTGGTTAGACCGTTGGACTGCAATGTCAGAGGTCTCGGGCTCAAACCCAGGCACGCACTTCTGTCTTTTGAAAAGCATGTGCGTATTACAAATTAATTATCACTTGCTTTAACGGTGAAGGAAAACATCGTGAGGAAACCTGCATGCATAAGAGTTTTTCGAAGGTGTGTGAAGTTCGCCAACCCGCACTGGGCCAGCGTGGTGGACTATGGCCTAAGCCCTCTCAGTTTGAGAGGAGGCCCGTGCCCTACGGTGGGACAGTTTCTTAACAGGGCTAATATTATTTAATATTATAATTATTTCAAACGTCATCACTTCTAAGAATCGTCTGTTATCATAAGGGCAATACCAACAGGAAACTCAAACAGTCAGTTCGTAGATACGCCCCATTTGTGAACAAATAGACTCTTGTCACGAGATAACAAACTGAGCCATCGTTGAGTCACATCAATATTAGCTTTTACACGCGAGTTTGCTTGCCACACATAGCAGGAAAGCCAGAGTTCGCACGGGTGCTTTGTCAACGCGTTTTGCTGAAGATATGGGGAGGGCGTATACTAGGTGTCTCGCGGTGGTGCTCGGCACCGGCCGGCGGGCAAGGGATTCTTAGACCGCGCCGGCTAGGTCGGTGTCTGATCCTCTGTGCGGTATCTGTATCCGAAAGAAGGGATGTAAGGGCATCAGAAGGGTCGGTGAGGGCGCTGGTAGCGGCTGATAGGAGGAGAGTTAGGTATGATTGGATACGTTCGCGAAATATCGGGTTGTCGCCTTTTTAATAAAGGCGCGAATAGGTTCGAGACCGAGATCGGAATGGAGGGTAGCAGAAAAATTGCCAGTGGCGATCATGTACCGAAAGACATGATGGGCAAGCCCCACACAACGTGGGCCGTATAATATTTTATTGATGACTAGTCAGCGATGGACCCCTATCTCACCTGATGGAAAGACAATAGATCCGAAAATACAGCTCGCTGTTTGAGTAATAGCACATTTACTCTGACGTATTAACGAGTTAAGCTGAAGATATGTAAGTAAGAATTGGGCAGAAATTAATTGTGGAAACATTTTTAATTAAAATATTGCATAGCAGTGATAGCCTAGTGGTTAGACCGTTAGACTGCAAAGTCAGAGGTCTCGTGTTTAAACCCAGGTACGCACCTCTGTCTTTTCGAAACCATGTGCGTATTAAACATTAACTATCACTTGCTTTAAAGGTGGAGGAAAACATTGTGCTGAAAGCTGCATGCCTGAGAGTTTCTCGAAGGTGTGTGAAGTTCGCCAACCCGCACTCGGCGTGGTGGACTATGGCCTAAAACCCTCTCAGTTTGCGAGGAGGCCCGTGCCCAACGGTATGACAGGGCTAATACTATTATTTTATAAAATGTTTCGGATTTTTTTATTGCTTTTTAAATTCCCGACGGTTCGATTGCTCTACAGCACCCATGGTGACGGGAGGGACTGAAGCGTTTGACGTCCAAATGTCAATGTTATTCCGGAGTGCCTTAGAATGATTAATTTAATTGCAATAGATATTTCAATAGATTGCTCCTACAATTACAAAAATAATTGAATAATGCCCAACAATGATTGTCAGCAATCAGCAGCAGCACCATTCACCCTGTTCCCTGCACTCACTCTTCTCTCTATGTCAGTGGTGTATTTCCCATCCTTACTGAAGGCGCATCCAAGACATTCAAACTCATTCACTTGTTCCAGCACATCGTTACCAACCTTCCCTTTAAAAAACCACATATAGTTTAATTTTTTTTTAACCGCAGACAGGCAGTTACAAAATTATGTTTTACACTTAAAACTTAAAGTGATTTCGTTACACAATAGTGATTACCACAAATTATTTCGGAAATTGCCGATTGCGGAGCTACCTACAACTTGACGTAAACAAATTTGTTAATACTGATAAGTGTTATCAATAAGCCTACTTTTTATAACAGAACACACCCACAAAATTTACGATATGTATAGATACCATGATTGAATTAATGTATTTTTAATTGTTGCTTGTTAATTTTTTAGTGCCGTCCACTTTTGCCTGCCTTTTAATGGTGCCATTTTTCGTGCGGTGAGCGTGTCATCATCATCATCTCAGCCTATACTTGTCCATTGCTGAACATAGGCCACCCTAATCGCTTTCCAGCGTAACCGGTCCAATGCCACCTGCATCAAACGACTTCCTGCGATTTTCACAAGATCATCGGTCCATCTGGCAGGCGGTCGTCCCACGCTGCGCTTGCCAATACGTGGTCTCCACTCTAGAATCTTTCTGCCCCAACGCCCGTCCGATCTTTGCGCTATGTGGCCCGCCCATTGCCACTTCAGCTTGCTAATCTTAAGGGCTATGTCGGTGACCTTGGTTCTTCTACGAATCTCCTCATTCCTGATTCGATCACGTAGAGAAACGCCGAGCATAGCTCTCTCCATAGTTCGCTGAGCAACTCTGAGCTTTTTTATGAGACCTATAGTAAGAGACCACGTCTCTGATCCATATATCATAACTGGTAACACACATTAACTAAAAACTTTAGTCTTTAGGCACTGAAGTATTTTGGATGAGAAGATGTTGCGCAGTTTCCCGAACGCTGCCCAGCCGAGATGGATTCGTCGATTGACCTCTCTCTCTCAAAGTTGGACCTACCAAACCGGACTACCGTTAAAGCAGTGAGCGTGTATCTACCCATATTTGATTGAGGATTACAACTAATTGTAACTTGTTGGCGTACTTAAGATAGGATTACAAAATCTATCTATCTATCTATAACCTCACGCCAGATCCCTTGCGGGGTAGGCAGAGAGTACAGAGTTCCAACAGGTTCTTTCCTTACATACCTCTCTGGCTTCCTCGACTCTCATAGTTCGTCTCATACACTCAAAGATTTGTTCAGGATTACAAAAGATTTAATTAATAATCAATAACCCTGTATACGAATTACCTATTACATGCTTTAACGGAGAAGCAAAACATCGTGAGGAAACCTACATGCCTGAGAGTTTCTCGAAGGTGTGTGCAGTTCGCCAACCCGCACTGGGCTAGCGTGGTGGACTATGGCCTAAGTCTATCAGTTTGAGAGGAGGCCCGTGCCCAACGGTGGGACAGTTTCTTAACAGGGCTAATATTATTTATGATATAACCCTGTATACTGATAAACGGACTGACAAGAAAGCGAGACAATAAAAATGTGATAATCTCAGATCATATGTCGTTTCTGGATTGGTAATAATAAAAAAGTAACGTGGCGTCACACTTCTTGGGAGATCTTAATTAAATAAGTCTGAGGAGATCTGAAGTAAACAGGGTCTTTATTCGCTATAAACAATCGAAAACGTAACGCAGCGAGTTACGTTTACTTTGTAAAGTGGTCTTATTATGGCACTACAGTGGCGTACAGAATAGCATTTATGTTACTTAGGGATACTACCTATGTTACTCAGGGATATAGATACCTATGGTACTTAGGGATAATGTAGCATTCTAATTTTACGATTTAGCGCAGTGGTTAAGAGCTTAAGCCGCTCCGCCCACTGTGTCTAATAGTCGCGGGTTCGATTCCCGCACGGGACAAATCTTTGTGTGATCCACAATTATTTGTTCCGGTCTGGGTATTTGTTTGTGAATTTTCATGTTTGTAAACGCACCCACGATCCAGGAATAAATCCTAGGGGGCTACGTTTAAAATAAAAAAAAAAATGGTGAAAGTATTTTTGAAATCGTTCCAGTAGTTTCTGAGTTTATTCGTTACAAACATGCAAAAATACAAAGAAATAAAAAAAACACCAGCTTATCGTAACGCACCGTGTTTTGTCACAGCGAGTAACGGCCCTATCTTGTAGGTTATGTGACGTCATTTAAGGGGGAACCTTAACCTAACTTCGAAAATAGGCTCTATTTACAGAAGCTTATTGATGCATGTACTGCGTATATGATATCTATACTAATATTATAAAGAGGAAAGTGTGTAATCATATAGTTATTTTAATGGTCACTAGGTTTTATTTATTAAGTTTTCCATATCACAAAACTTTTGTTTTAATCTTTAACAAAGGCAATGACGCGCACCGCCATTTTAGTCTAATAAATAACATCTGTCACTGTCAATGCGGAAGCTGTAAAGGCCTTGCGGCCAACAGCGTACATCACTCACACACACACACACTGTCAATGCAGTAACTATCAAACACAATATTGCGACTTTGGGTTCTAGCCCTTTGAGGTTCACATCTTGCAGTCATTGATTAGTTACGTTTACGTATGTATACATATATACAGATATATAAATACGTAATATAAGTTTATACAGATATTTATATAAGTATATTGTTATTTATTCCCCTTAAGTCCAAGTTGGCATCTCGGTGCTGCCAGAATACCAGCGCTGCACCATGATCCATCGTCCATCCATGGTGTAGCAATATGCTGAGGCAGTCTCCTATTCAACCCCACACAACCTCTGGTGTCTGTAAATGTTTTGGCTAGTTTTTTTCTCTTGTTTTTTCTGTCTTTGTTATTATTTTTAGTTATTATTTTCATTATTAATTTTAGTATCATAATAACTACGTGAGTGTGGTTAAATAAATGTCTTTTCTTTCTTTCATTTGTATTTTTGTATGTTTGTAACGAATAAACTCAAAAACTACTGAACCGATTTTGAAATTTTTTTTCACAATTCTAAAGACATAGTCGGAAGTAACATAGGCTATATAACATAGACCCGGTAGGTGGCGCTGTTGTCGACCGGGTACGAATTCACGGGAAACTGCTATAAGAAATATATATATAAAAATGAAGATGATAAGATCGTGAATTTAATGTATGGAGTGAAAATTAATTTTACCTATTCAAATTTCCAAAATGAACTATCTATCTATATTATCACGCCAGCTCCCTCGCGGGGTAGGCAGAGAGTACAGAGTTCCAACAGGTTCTTTTCTTACATACCTCTCCAAAATGATACTTTTAAAAACTCTGTATCGAATATATATTGCAAACATTCTTTTCAATAGTAGATTGGATATGTATAAAATATACACGAAAAAACGCTAAAGATATGCTCGATAACTTGTATGAATGACTTTTTATTTTAATTAATTATATCTAAATTATTTGAAAAACTTGACTGCCTCGTTGCTCTGGTGGCAAAGCGCATAGCTTTGTGATCACGGTCCTGGGTTCAAATCCTAGGTCGGACAAATGTAGTTTTTCTAACGAAAAATTCCCAGTATGAGTCCGGAGTCTGGAATTGTGCCCGGTATATGGCAATAGGCTCGCCCCCCACATGGGACCTAACATCGTCGGCCAATCGTGGGTGTACTCAGTACACCTCTGCCACCCCCTCTGGGGAATATAGGCGTGACGGTGTTTGAAAAACCCTGCATTTAGGTCTTCCCGGGACACTTTTCACTGTTGTCAAGGGATCAGACAAGGGAAATTTTCCAGCAAAAATTCTTAATGTCATTGACGTCAGTAATGCCCTTAATGAGTTACGTCATATATATCCTTGAACCAATACTGCCCAACAAAACAAACATAACAACGTCTTACATATTATTACTAGGAACATGATAAGCAATAATTTAATTTAGCGCAGTGGTTAAGGGCTTAGCCCGCCCCGCCCATTGTGTCTTATAGTCGCGGGTTCGATTCCCGCACGGGACAAATCTTTGTGTGATCCACAATTATTTGTTCTGGTCTGGGTATCTGTGTATGTGAATTTTCATGTTTGTAAACGCACCCACGACACAGGAATTAATCCTAGTGTGGGGCAACGTTTTTTAAAGAAAAAAAAAAAAAAAAAAAAAAAAAAAAAAAATTAATTTTTATTGCTATGTTTTCAAACTTCAAGACTGGACCCATATGCGCCATGACCGAACACGGCGCATTTTAATATCGTGAAATTATGGTGTAAATGTATTCTGTATATATAACCAGAACGAATGCAAGGATTGTAGTTGGGAACGATGTGCTGGAGCAAGTGAATGAGTTTGTATATCCTGGATGCGCATTCAGTAAGGATGGAAAATACACCGTTGACATAGAGAGAAGAGTGAGTGCAGGGAACAGAGTGAATGGCGCGATGGGAAAGCTACTTGGGAGCCGGCACTTAAGCCAAAAGCCGCAGCTAGCCATACATAATGGAGTGCTTGTCCCAACGCTGTTATATGGCAGCGAGAGCTGGGTATGTAAGAAGGAGAATGAAAGTAGGATAAATGCGGTGGAAATGCGAAAGATGTGCGGAGTAAAGCTGACCGACCGTATTCGTAACAGCGTAGTAAGAAAGCAAATAGGTATGAAAGAGAGTATCGGTGTAAAGATGAGAAAGGGTATGCTCCGTTGGTTCGGGCATATAGAAAGAATGTCCGAAGAATAAATGACAAAACAGATATACAATGCGAAAGTGGAAGGATGTAGGTACCGGGGAAGACCTAGACTATCTTACAATGACCAAATAGACCGGGTCTTATCTGATGGACAAGTCAGGAGTCTCCATAACCGGCGAGCGTGTATGAGACGGACTATGAGAGTAGAGGAAGCCAGAGAGGTATGTAAGGAAAGAGCCTATTGGAACTCTGTACTCTCTGCTTACCCCGTAAGGGATCTGGCGTGATGATATAGATAGATAGATAGAAATATATATATACAAGGTGTATCGTAAATAATTCAAGACCTCAGACACCCCGATTGGACAAGCGATTCCCAAATTCAATACGAAAACCAAAGGGCATTGTCGAAAATAGCCCCAGAACCAACAAACATTTGACTAATGCCATCATTATTTATCTATTTTATTAAAAATAATGGCAAATATCCGTACCTAGCGGACAATTTGCAATCTAAAATGAATATTTTAAAGTATTGAGAATACTTATATCGAAGTCGCCGACATCTTTACTGAATGTCAACACACAATATAACCTCATATGTATTAATGGCTACTGAATTATAACCTCAAAATCGAATACTTTTTGTGCGCTTGTCCGTTTAATAATAAATGCCTTAAGAGAATTCATGGACGATTTGAAATCATACAAGTATTTTTTCATTGCTTGTCAATGCAATGTCCTTTCCAAATTTAATCATTTTTACCCCCATTTTTCATGCACTTCTACACCCCAATTAACAATGAAACTTGTACGTCTATGTGTAGGTATTGAGAATTAAGTGACAGAAATGCATTTGAAATCTCCGTATTGCATTGAATCAATAATAAATGTAGTTTATTAAAGCGCACTAAAGGAGTAACAGCATTTCTTGCAAGTAAAAAAAATTGTAAGATTTATTAAAATTGTTGAAATCAATTAAGTTACCGATATAGAACACTTTCAGGTCTTGCGTTTATTATGTTGCACCTTTTATATATATTCTTGTCCAGTAAAGCTGTAAAGGCCCCACGGCCAACAGCGTAGATCATTCACTAATATAGAGTCAAAAATATATATCTAGACATCAAATCCCTGACTTACATACTTCCCAAGATGCATGGAATAATCAAACACACGTTATTTCAATATATCGTCTTAAGAAGAATTCGTAAACACGCAACACTAGAACCGCGCACGCGTCACTCAGAACAATGAGAATGCGTCGACGCATAGCGTTGATTGGTGACGTGACACCACCAATTGTCCACTTGACATGCGCTTACAAACTGCGTGTTATATGGCATATGAATACACAATTGAAGATAGCTTAGTCTATGAAATAAGATTACTTTTCGATTTTATCGCGGTTTATTTTTGATTTTTAAGCTCCCGACGTTTCGAGTACTTTGCAGCACCCATGGTCCGGAAAGGACTGAGATGTTAGATGTCCAATAGACATAGTTGTACCGGGTTACCCTCAAACTTATTAATTGTATTTACCTTCATTTTCATTATCGTCCGCATGGTGGCCGAACATAAAGGAAATCTTGAAATAACACTGGGGTCTTGTCCGGTACACTGATCTTCCTTGATATCCGAGGATGCGCACAATACTTGGAGATTAAGTCACATGGAATGCAGTGAGGTTAGCTGCTCCACGATACGTCCGACCGCTTGCCCTGTTGCCGATCGACTAACAACGCAGCGCCGTCAGCCATCTTACATCGACTATCTGTCATCAGTGATTCGTCATCTGACAGATGCCATCTGTCATCGCTTTACAATTAAACACACTCGAGCAATCATAGAGTATGTCTATGACAAAATTACAAGGTTACTAAAATGAAAATAACTGCTCGCCATTCCATTAACTGATTTTCAATAAATAGTATAAGACATATAATTATTATTATTAGTTAGCCTACAGTGTCCCACTGCAGGGAAAGGGCCTCCCTCCATCTCCTCCACTCTACTCTATTTAGGGCTACTGAGCAAGAATCGTTTTAAAGGCGTTCAGTTCGTCCCGCCATCTTCGCCTGGGCCGCGACGCCGTTTAAAATTGAGAGGGTTGTCTATACTACATTGTTATTACCTTACGACTGAGATATAAGACCAATAATACTATTTTTAAAGAGCAAACGTCTAAGATTCCGGTTAGACCAGTACCCACAGTGAATAAGTCAGATAAGTAAGATATCGATAAACGACGTATCGCTATTTACCATCAATATACTATATCGTATATACTGAGGCGCTCGTAGCGCTGTGCGACCGCGGTGTTCTTGCCGATTACCAAGTTTAAGCAGCGTTCGACTCGGTCGGCCTGAGATGGGTGATCGTTTGTGGCATTTTCACATTCGAGCGTCTCCGTGCTTCGGAAGGCACGCTAAGCCGTTGGTCCCAGCTACCACTTTATGTGGTAGTCGTTAAGCCGAGTTGGAAGACTTTAAGGGGGCTTGATAAGTTCCAACAGCAGGTGGCCACAAATCTGCCTCTACCAATCCGCACTGGGTCCGCGAGGCCTTTGCCCAGCAGTGGGCAGTATATAACTGCAATTATTATTGTTATTATATATGCATTTATTCAATACCATTTCTTATAAAATATATATAAAAATACAAAATACAAATATTTTTATACGTATTGTATAAAAAAAAATGTGCTCCACCGACAGCAAGGTCTACGACCCAAGCTACCGGTGGTCAGGGCTCCAAAGAGAGGAACCTTCTCACAATGCGCGCCGTGTCCAACATTTCTGCCTTCTGTATCTGGTCCTTTACCCAACTGCCTAGCGAGAGCTTCTCGAGGTGTTTATCGAGGCTCTTTGCTATAAGGCCGTTGACAGAAATGACTATCGGAATAATGATAGTTGAGTCAACATTTCACATGGCGGTAATCTCATGGGCCAAGTCCAAATATTTAGATAATTCGGCTTTCACAAGGTTCTCATCATACGGAATGGTGATATCAACTAGCATTACACGACGCATCGATCGATCTATTATCACGATATCAGGTTTATTGGCTACAATCGTCCTGTCCGTGATAATAGATCGATCCCAGTAGAGCGTGATATGACCACTTTCGAGAACTAGAAGAGGCTGGTACTGGTAGTATGGTCCTTCAGAGTCCACAAGGCCATATTTAAGAGCAAGTAGCTGATGGATAATCCTAGCCACCTGGGTACTCTTCGTTAGCAAGACGAGAACAATTATTATTATTATATACTATATGCTGTTTACCGAAATAGTAGAGTAATTCCGGTCGGATCTTCCAATTTTGATGTTGTATATTAGTTCTTTTTTAAATAATTTTCTATTCCCATCTGTTCCACATACAAAAAAGTTAGGGGATCCGATCATAAAAGCAAAATATATTAGTGGACCAGACATGAATTAACAATAATATTAGCTACAACAGATATTTGCATGCTGCCGAACCAGGGAAACATGTAGAACTATGATATCTAGCAAATATTTTTTTAATAGCCTGTTACCACTGCTGGGCAAATATATATATATGGTCCATACCAAGACGTAACTAAATAATAATAATTTTTAATCTTAACACGTTGAAAACCCAAAAACTAACGCTTTCCCTACGAAGACAACTTACACGAGAAAAAAGAACAACAGTAATATTTCTAATTATGATATTATTACATAATTGCCTGTTGGAACTCTGTACTCTCTGCCTACCCCGCAAGAGATCTGGCGTGATGTTATAGATAGATATTATTGCCCTAAAAACCCCAGGGTGGCCGAACCAGCACTTTGGAGTTTTGCCTTTGCACCAAGTATTATGAGCAACAATCAACTCAAATTGCCTCATTCATATTTATTATCAGTACCTATGTGGAATAAAAAAATAATTAAATTGCTTAAATGTTTAACCACATCTTTGAGGAAAAATACTCATACAAATAAATGTAAACAACAACTATCAGTGTTACCTACTTTATTATTAAAATACTACAATCTCGTCAACTTTTGAAACAAAAATTATTATACGCATAATAAAAATTATACGTTAAAAAATCTCATGGCTATTAAAAACACTTGCTTTGCGAATTTAGTCTGAACAACTAGAGAACGCGCGTAATCTCGTCCGGTGAAGCTGTTAAGGCTTCGCGGCAAACAGCGTAGATCATTCACACACACACAAAAAAAAACTCACGTAAGGGGGACGGGGGTCCCACCAATTCTCACGAAGGTGCAGGGGGGTCCCAATACAAAGAAAAACAGCTTACTTTATTAATGGATGTCCCCTTAGCATTGCCCAGGAACCACGTGTGGATAGAGAATCGAGAGTAAATCTTACGGACGCGAACAACTTCACAAAACAAATGTTTCGAGTATTATCTGCGTGTGCGCATGAGTAATACTAATATGGCTGAGAGTGGGTCGCTGGCACGCCTTTGTTTCACGTATTCGGACCTTGGTCAAATCATTGTAACGAACATTAATTCTTCAACAAAGTCCATTTTATTGACATTTCCGTGAATTTAGTAAAATCATAATTCTTCCGTCACGCCTATATTTCCCAACGGGTGGCAGAGGTGTACTGCGTACACCCGCTTTTCGCCGACGATATTAGGGCCCATGTAATAGGGACCGAGCCAATTGCCATATACCGGGCACAATTCCAGACTCCGGACTCGTACTGGGAAGTTTTCGTTAGAAAAACTACACTTGTCCGACCTAGGATTTGAACCCAGGACCTCGTGATCACAAAGCGATGCGCTTTGCCACCAGACCAACGAGGCAGTAATTTGCAAAATAATTTTTATTTAAAAAGACCTTTTTAAAAACAAGCTTTTATAGCAAATACATGACGAAGTTATCTCGCCTAGTTGAGGCGTTCCTAAGGCTTCTTTCCGGCTCCATTATCAGGACCCTGGACACCATCCGAGTCTAAAATACTCGTCAAGTCAAATCCAACGAGCCCAAACACAACGGGGTTATATTGAGTAGTTGAGTGGTTCCATTGGCCACGTTTTGGCTTCATCATCAGACCCTGAACACAATCTGGTTGTATAGTACTTGTCAATACCAAACCTAAAGACGAGGAGGTAACGTTGTATATTTCGCATGTTCCTATGGTCACCTTCGGACTCCATCATCAGACCAGCTCCATGGTACCATATGATTACATTGTCACCGAACTTACATACGTACGTCAAATTTCAGCTCAATCGGACACCCGCAAGTGCTTGAAAAATGGATCACAAGATTTGAACCGGAAAGACAGACAGACATACGAACATTGGGGGTTAAATAAAAGCTAGTAAAAAAGTAAAGGCGAGCGTGTATGAGACGAACTATGAGAGTGGAGGAAGCCAGAGAGGTATGTAAGGAAAGAACCTGTTGGAACTCTGTACTCTCTGCCTACCCCGCAAGGGATCTGGTGTGTGTAAGTGATGTACGCTGTTGGCCGCGACGCCTTTACAGCTTCACCGGACTTAAGGGCGAGCGTGCAACTACTACGCTCGAGCCAGAAGGGCAAGGGGCGACATACTCGAGGGCGCCTTGAAGAGGCGACCTCGGTTGGGACAGTCGCTGTGGGGGGACGGGTGCACTACTAAGTGCACCGGTCAACCGCCGGCTATGGGAGGGGATCTACGACTACGTCGTCGTCGCCCGTATTCTGAGCGGAAAGAATGGATGACAAAGCATCGGCGGGAAACGGATCTGGCGTGATGATATAGATAGATAGATAAGTAGCAAAAAAGATTAATTTAGCGTAAAACCGTTCAATGACCCCTTCTGTTTATGAGCGTTATGATTTTAAACATAGTTATATAGTTTTATAATACCGTTTCGCCTTCAATAAAGAACATAATGTTTATTTATATATCAACTCTTTGTCACCAAGCTAGGTACCGAGGTAAACAAACTCACACCACAACCATTTAGCCAAGCTGAATTTAACTTTATTTACAACGCCACAAGGATTTATCCGTCATTGTGTTTTATGAAAACAGACTTTAGTGACGTAACAGTATTACATCGATAAATACTCGTGTATTTATCGATGTAATGTGTACAGTAGATTGACGAAATATGAGAGTGGAGGAAGGAAGCCAGATAAGTCTATTAGAAAAGAACTGTTGGAACTTTGCACTTTCTGCCTACCTCGCAAGGGATCTGGCGTGCTAATATAGAGTACAGTAAATTTTTTTTTAGTTTAGAAAAACGAAGCCCCACACTAAGATTTATTCCTGTATCATGAGTGCGTTTACAAACATGATAATTTACATACACAAATACCCAGACCGGAACAAATAATTGTGGATCACACAGAGATTTGTCCCGTTCGGGAATCGTACCCGCGACTATTAGGAACAGTGGGCGGAGCGGCTTAAGCTCTTAACCACTGCGCTAAATCGTCCGTCGATCGTTGTCGAGTAAAATAATAAATAGATCTAATTCATTTTCATGCGGTTATCGTAAATGTTAATTATAAGAAAAAAATCATATTTAACATGGATCAAGAGGCCTGTGGAGTGGCCAGCGCCCCATAAGGTGGACCGATGACCTGGAGAAGGTCGCAGGTGCAAAATGGAAGCGTACAGCACGAAGCAGGTCGTCGTGGCGATTTTTGAGGGAGCTTTGTCCAGCAGTGGCCTTCTTTTGGCTGATGATAGAGAGGTCTGTTACGGTAATAACCTCATTATTTTCATATGGATTCTTAAAGAGTAGTTATGGTTTTTTTTTTATAAACGTGTTATTTTATTCTGCAAGTGTGAAATAATTATAAAATATATTTTAATGACAAATCATCGTCGTCAATTTAAATAAAGTTTAAATTATGCCAACACTTAGAATAAATTACACAGTTAATTTCTCGTCAAAAAAAAACTTTTCTAAAATCGAAATGACAGCGAATACATAATGATCCGTGCCTAGCTAAAAAAATAGTATCCCAGTTATCGATATCGATAAACCATTGCCTCTCACTAGAATATAGTGTTACACGAATTAAAAAAAATGTTGCGAAACCAGTATGACTTGACAGAGTCCAGTTTATACCTACTAGCAAAAGTTCAAGAAAAACAAAGTATAAAATTTATATAGTTCGATAGAATAATAAACACTCTTTCATTTAACCTATACATCTTAAATAGTTATGGACCGAAGCTGTTCGCGTCCTTAGGATTTACTCTCGGTTCCTTACACGTATTCCCTGAGCGGTGATATACGGGCATAACCATCACCGTAGGTAGGCTACGGCCGTGGCTTTGTGTGTGAGTGATCTACGCTGTTGGACAAGTGGGCGAGCATGCAACCACTACGCCCGAGCCAGAACGACAAGAGGGCAACTAGCTCAAGAGCGCCTTAAGGAACGGCCTCGGTTTGGGCAGTCGCTATGGGGGAGAGCATATATTAGGTGTCTCGCCGTGGTGCTCTTTTCATTCTTTTTTAAAGCACGCACTAGGATTAATTCCTGTGTCGTGAGTGCGTTTACAAACATGAAAATTCACAAATAAATACCCAGACCGGAACAAATACATGTGGCTCGCACAAACATCTGTCCCGTGCGGCAATCGAACCCGCGACTCTTAGACACAGTGGGCGGAGCGGCTTAAGCTCTTAACCACTGCGCTAAATCGTCCGTCAATATTAGACAGGAAATCCTACTTTTCCTCGTTTCGGATAAATCCCACTTTTCTTTCGTTTACTAATGGCACAGTTTTCAAGGATTGTAAAAGTTGCCATATATGTTATTTCCCTTTTGCAAAGTTATTGGCAAGACGCCATTGGAGAAAAACAATTTGTTGTTGAGTATTCAGTAGAAGGGTATTGGGTAGGGTTGCCAGCCGTACTTTATGATAAAGTCTTGTACATTATTTAGGGTAAGTATACTTTATACTTTATGAGACCTATAAAGTACGCGAAAATACTTTATTTCGCATATTTTGATTTTACTAAGATTCATTTTAATCATCAATCATTAAAAATAAAATAAAAATGCTCATAATTTAACGTGTGTGTGTGAATGATGTACGCTGTTGGCCGCGAGGCCTTTACAGCTTCACCGGACTTAAAGGCGAGAGTGCAACCACTACGCTCTAGCCAGCCAGAAGGGCAAGAGGCGACATACTCGAGGGCGCCCTCGGTTGGGACAGTCGCTGTAGGGGGACGGGTGCACTACTAAGTGCACCGGTCAACCGCCGGCTATGGGAGGGGATCTACTACTACGTCGTCGTCGTCGCCCGTATTCTGAACGGAAAGAAGGGATGACAAAGCATCGGGGGGGCGGTGAGAACATGTCGCGGCCGGCGGTGGCGGCAGGGGTCGGGGGGGAGATCGTAGTCGGCGGTGGCTACGATTAACGGATTCGAAAAGAAAATACCACAAATAGTGGGTACGAACTCGCATTGACTTCTATAGCAAATGTGACATTATTTATTGCGCCATTTTACATAATTTAACGTATAACCGCTGAGTGGCTTAACTGAAGTATGAAATAAAACTATTTTTTTTCCGATTTTATCGCGATTCTTTTTGATTTTTAAGTTCCCGACGTTTCGAGTGCTTTGCAGCACCTTGTTGTTTGTTGTTCCGGGGTACCCTTAAACTTCTTAATTGAGAAGTTTGAGGGTACCCCGGAACAACTATGCCTTTTGGACGTCTAACACCTCAGTCCCTCCCGTGACCATGGGTGCTGCAAAGCACTCGAAACGTCGGGAACTTAAAAATCAAAATAAACCGCGATAAAATCCGAAAAAAATAGTTTTATTTCATGTGTAATATTCGCGTAAATCTAAGAACTTAACTGAAGTATTCACAATTAAAAGCAAAGTGGCTGATGTCTGGTGTTAAAATCCGAATATAAGGCAAGCTAGATTTAAGAAAAAATCATTGTTACATCTAACCTAACTAACTTAAAGAAAATTTTAAACACAAATTGCTACTATCTTTCTCCAATCTATTCAAATTATCATAGACTGTAAGTAAAGATCCTGTGAAACTGTTTGGCGGTAATAAAAGTTATTAAAAATTTCTACAAGTAATAAAAAATATGTTTTCAAACGAAATAGGAACGTGGAAATGAAGGCTCATTTCAGCACTGGACGGGGTTGTTAAGTTTTTGAATTGGCGAGTCACGAAAGTTCCAAAATGTGACCTTCAAATGCAGTGTTTCTAACGGAAACTTCCTAGTGCGAGTCCGGAGTCTGGAATTGTGCCCGGTATATGGCAATAGGCTCGCCAGGACCTAACATCGTCGGCGAAAGGTGGGTGTACTCAGTACACCTCTGCAACCCCCGCTTGGGGAATATAGGCGCGACGGTGTTTATGTAAAAAATCGATATTTTGTCGAACATTTTAATATCAAATTCGATAAAATTTTGTCTGAACGCAGCTCGGTTGCAATAATATAATAATTAGAAACATTAGACTGCCTCGTTGGTCTGGTGGCAAAGCGCATCACTTTGTGATCACGAGGTTCTAGGTTCAAATCCTAGGTCGGACAAATGTAGTTTTTCTAACGAAAAATTCCCAGTATGAGTCCGGCGTCTGGAATTGTGCCCGGTATATGGCAATAGACTCGCCCCCTATTACATGGGGCCTAACATCGTCGGCGAAACGTGAGTGCACTCAGTACACCTCGGCCACCCCCTCTGGGGAGTATAGGCGTGACGGCGATTATTTTGAAATGATTGATATTGTAAGGTGTGTTACAGGCCAACGTGACAGGAAAACTCACCAAGACGCTTGGCCAGCGTGGTGTTTTATGGCTAAAACCCCCTCTACAATATGAAACGGACGATTTAGCGCAGTGGTTAAGAGCTTGAGCTGCTCCGCCCACTGTGACGAATAGTCGCGGGTTCGATTCCCGCACGGAACAAATCTTTGTGTGATCCACAATTATTTGTTCCGGTCTGGGTATTTGTTTGTGAATTTTCATGTTTGTAAACGCACCCACGACACAGGAATAAATCCTAGTGTGGGGTTTAAAAAAAAAAAAACAAAAAAAAACAAAAAAAAAAACACGCCAAAAACCATGAAATAAATAATACTTTATTTTGATACAATGTACTTTTTTCCTACCTTTAAAAACCAATGTACTTTTTTGTTTTAATAAAAGGTGGCAACCCTAGTATTGGGTGAGCTCCATTATTCTATGCATTAAAACCTCTATATATCACGCCAATACCCTTTCAGGCCTATATTAAGACCTATTTTTTAAGAAATTGTGTTTATTTCTTATGTATTTTCTTGACTGCCTCGTTGGTCTAGTGGCAAAGCCCATCGCTTTGTGATCACGAGGCCCTAGGTTCAAATCCCAGGTCGGACAAGTGTAGTTTTTCTAGCGAAAACTTCCTAGTACAAGTCCGGAGAGTCTGGAATTGTGCCCGGTATGTGGCAATAGGCTCGCCCCCTATAACATGGGACCTAACATCATCGGTGAAACGTGGGTGTACTCAGTACACCTCTGCTACCCCCGCTTGGGGAATATAGGCGTGACGGTGTGTTTCTTATGTAAAAAGTACATGTATATCACAATAATTTTGTTTAGCCAGATCCCTAAGTCCGTTATTGCAATTTTACATTTTTTGACAGTTTTCAATCGATCGTATCGTATAATATCGATCGATCGTATAGTATCGTAATTCTACCATTTTTTTTTAAACGTAGCCCCATTCTGGGATTAATTTCTGTGTCGTGGGTGCGTTTAGAAACATGAAAATTCACATACACAAATACCCAGACCGGAACAAATAACTGTGGATCACACAAAGATTTGTCCCGTGCGGGACTCGAACCCGCGACTATTAGACGCAGTGGGAAGAGCGGCTTAAGCTCTTAACCACTGCGCTAAATCGTCCGTTAAATCTGGTTACCATTAAAACGCTACTATTTTAATATTAACCAGACTTTACCAGATAGAGCGTATCTTTTAAGGGCCCGCTATGAACGTAACTCGAAGTCTTAGATTTTTGATGAAATCTATACCGTTCTGAAGGTGCGATATTTGTTAGTTATGACAGTTTTCAATCTACTAACTCAATGCTTTCCAATTGTTATGGTACCTATCAATAATTCTTATGGTTTTCCATAGTCGTGGTACCAGTTCAAACAATTGCCGACTTTTGGCACCATTGTAATTAAACGATTTTTATAGCGTGTCATAATCACAAAACACTTTAAAAATAGCAGACTTGGGGCACAGGTACCTGTTCCTGTATTAGGCTAAATTAAAAAATGTAACAAGTTCTATAGATGAAATAAAACTACTTTTTACTAATTCTTAGAATATTAAAAACTTTTACTTTTGTTAGTGATAGAGAAAAAAAAATGACTACAAAATGTATGTATCTACAGAACTTACTGAGTACTTAGATTTACGCGAATATTACACATGAAATAAAACTATTTTTCGAATTTTACCGCGGTTTTTTTTTCATTTAAAAGCACTCGAAACGTCGGAAACTTATAAATCAAAAATAAACCGCGATAAAATCCGAAAAATAGTTTTATTTCATGTGTAATATTCGCGTAAATCTAAGAACTCAGTAAGTTCTATAGATACATACATTATGTATTCCTTTTTTTTGTCTCTATTAGTAACAAAAGTAAAAAGTTTTTAATATTCAAGATTATGCTTTGTATGACGGTTACTTAGTGTGTGTGTGTGAATGATCTACACTGTTGCGGGCCTTTACAGCTTCACCGTATGACATTCTAGTCCAGTGAAACTGCAAAGACCCCATGGCCAACAGTGTAGATAGATTAACAAACACAAAATAGTGTAACATTTTTTTTATCCTACGATGTCTTTATAAGCAGATACTACCGTACTTCTGAAGAAAATCATATACAAGGTGTAACATAATAAACGCAAGACCTCAGACACCCCGATAAGAGAATTGCTTCATAATATCAAAACGAAAACCAAATTTGGGGGTCTGTCCAAGAGCGTGCTCGTCGCGACCCCTGCCAGTCATTATGGCTGCAATCTTGGACCGAAGACGTACCGCAGTGCGGGCTAGGGCGTCCCCCCGAGGCGACGCGTACCGGCCCGCCCCCGTCGGTACGAATATAGGTGGAAGCGGCGATGGGGGCCGCCACCCATCACGCCGGGCCCGAACTGGCGAGTCGTGGGGTGCAGAGTGCCGAAAGAACCTGTTGGAACTCTGTACTCTCTGCCTACCCCGCAAGGGATCTGGCGTGAGGTTATAGATATAGATATAGATATAGATAGATAGAAAACCAAATTTTTAAATTTAAAGGTTTTTACCCTTTTTTAAAGCATTTTATACCCCAATTAACAATGAAACTTGTAAGTGCATGTGTGCGTTTTGAGAAATACGTTTTAGGAATGCGTTTGGAATCTTCTTCTTGCTATGAATCAAGAATAAACTTATTTTTTTATAGCGCACTGAAGGAGTAAAAGCATTATTTGCAAATTAAATAAAAATGTAAAATACATTGAAAATTGTTGGAATCGATTCAGTTATCGATTTAGAACAAACTACTTTCAGGTCTTGCGTTTATTATGTTCCAGCTTGTATATACCCCAAGGAAAAAAGAACTAATCCATATTGACCCTAAGCAAGTATAACAGAGATGTACCAAGTAAACCAACATATTATAGCCAATCATTATGAGAACATTGACATCACACTGGGCACAATTCCAAACTCCGGACTGTCAATAATAATCGTTCCACAGAAAAACCAAACTTTGTCTGTTCTGGAATCCAAACTCAGAATCTTGTAAATGCCAGCCGCAGAATGTATTAGACCACTTTCTAAATTAAGTTTTACAAGTTATGAATAATTTGATAGACGATTTAGCACAGTGGTTAAGAGCTTAATCAGCTCCGCCCACTGTGTTTAATAGTCGCGGGTTCCATTCCCACATGGGACAAATCTTTGTGTGATCCACAATAATTTGTACGGGTCTGGGTATTTGTGTATGTGAATTTTCATGTTTGTAAACGTACCCACGACACAGGAATTAATCCTAGGGTGGGGCTATGTTAAAAAAAAAACCAAAAATATTAAAATACAATAAAATCCATTTACTATGAGTCCGGCTATCGACCAACTGCTGAATATGATGAATCACAGAGCGAAGTTTGGTTCCATATAAACTTCTGT
Source organism: Phalera bucephala (assembly GCA_905147815.2). NCBI lineage: Eukaryota > Metazoa > Arthropoda > Insecta > Lepidoptera > Notodontidae > Phalera > Phalera bucephala. Next base: position 6,883,783 of record LR990637.1, on the reverse strand, counting down.
GAAATAAAGTTTGGATATAATGACTTCCCTCATTGATATGACTGTGTACTGAGTACACCCACTTTTCTCCGACGATGTTAGGTCCCATGTCCCCCGAGCCTATTGCCATATACCGGGCACAATTCCAGACTCCAGACTCGTACTGGGAAGTTTTCATTAGAAAAACTACACTAGTCTGACCTAGGATTTGAACCGAGGACCTCGTGATCACCAAGCGATGCGCTCATTGATATATCACTTATTATGACATATTATTACGAAATTGTGTTTATTTCTTGTGTAAAAAGTACAAATATACTGCAATAGTTATTAGTTTTTATTTAAAAAATCCTAGCCCCACACTAGGATTTATTCCAGTGTCGCGGGTGCCTTTACAAACATAAAAATTCACATACACAAATACCCAGAGCGGAACAAATAATTGTGGGTCACACACAGATTTGTCCCGTCCGGGAATCGCACCTGCGACTATTAGACACATTGGGCGGAGCGGCTTAAGCTCTTAACCACTGCGCTAAGTCGTCCGTCAATTTTATTATTTTGTTTCATCAGTTCATTGTTCCTGTTTTTGGTTAAGTAAAGAAATGTTAAAAGTTCTATAGATACTGATATTGTGTAGAAATTTTTCTCTCTGTTGCTTACAAAAATAAAAATTTGATTGACTTACAAAATAAGAGGTATATAAGGAAAGAACCCGTTGGAACTCTGGTCTCTCTGCCTACCCCGCAAGGGGTCTGGCGTGATGATATAGATAGATAAAAAGTTTATTTTCCTAAGTTTACTTTGTATAACTGTACTGTGACTTTGTATGTATGTATTTGCATGGATATATTACAATGGATTGAGCACTCCGCGCGAAAATATGTGATGACAAGGATACTCACTTAGAGCCCTATGTCTCTTTTTCTAAGTACCAAACATTGTTACAATTATGGACTTGTTGACATATAATTAACGTATAATTCTCGGGCACTGTTTATTGTCGTATTTTTTTCTTTCTACACATATGGCACATCTTAAATGAGAAGTAGACGGAGTTTTTGATTTATTTGCCCATTTTCTTGCTGACTGTAGATTTTATTCAGAATCTGTAAATTCAGCTCCAAATATCGCAAAAATTAAGGATAGTCCCTAGGGTCGTTTTTCTATATCTACAGCGGTTAAGATAGCTATATAGACATAGATCTGTATATAAAGATGAATTAAAAACCTTGTTTGTTTTGAACTCGGTAATAAATGGTTTACTGCATACTTAAACCATATTATAAATAGGTATAGTCCATATAAGTTCTACTTTATGCTGACCATACTGCACCCTAATAGGACAGCATGACACCGGGCTCCAGGTTATTGCTCTCACACTCTCTTGCTTGTTTAAATCATAGAAAATTTAATGTTGTGTCTGTGAGTAAGAGTTAAATTTTATTTAGCAATATTTTGACAGTACTCAATCCACTGTAATGTATCCATACATATTTGTCATTTCCCTTCAATGTCATTATAAAAGGATTCTACTGTATCTGTATAGGAATCATTATGAAATGGGAACTTCTGAACTATTTTTACAAAGTTATTTGACCCTATTCAGAGCTCTAGGTGATTTAAAATTCCTCTATTTTTTTTTCTTTATTACCATAAAAATAACAGAAGAGATTTATGACAGAAAAGAAAGGTTTGTTTTGGGCACATATTATTGGTCCATCTTAAAATACAACTGTTTGGTATCATAAAATATTATATGCTGCATTTGAAATAAAGGTGGATTGAAATTTATAGTCAAATTATATATATGGGAAACTTGAATATGAAATGACAATCAGACTTACATGAACATTGATTTTTAAAACCTTTATAACTATTAGCCAATATAGCTTTAAAATGCCATTATCTACTCAAATAATACTGAGAACTTTCTCATTAATATAATTATTAATTTATTCCCATCAAATCATTAATTTGATAATTGTCTAGGGTCCATTTTTATAAATTTTTTTTTTTAATAACTATCATTAGACTCCGATATTAAAAGCCACGGGCGTAGTAATTTGAAAAATAGTTTACCACATAACGGTAAATGATGTCCTGCTAAGATTTTATACAATATTATGCATAAATAACACGTAAACCTAACTTTACGTTCCATACGCATTTACGGTATTAAATTACGCTACGGATATAAGTAATATTATAGTTAATAACATACCAATTTCTGTGAAGCAGCGACTACAGCAAAAATATCGTCGTGATATTAAAAAACGCACACAATACGAACACTGAACACACACACAAACTCACAATGTCTTGTCATAAAAAAATAAAGAAATTAAAATAGTGGAACAATATGGATAATTTCGCGAAATTGCGAAACACACCCGTCATTGCCCATAATTTTACAACGAATGAAATATGAATGGATGATATTAAATCCGAAATGCACGGGGTTGCCCGCCTTTTCATAACTTTTACCCCTTACAATGAATCATAATATATCATTAATAGCATCTCATACGCCATAAATAAATTCTTACTATATAAACCTTGTTTTCTTCATTTTTTTAGATCATGGCTTTTCTTTCTATTCTATTCTATATCATCACGCCAGATCCCTTACGGGGTAGGCAGAGAGTACAGAGTTCCAACAGGCTCTTTCCTTACATACCTCTCTGGCTTCCTCTACTCTCATAGTTCGTCTCATACACGCTCGCCGGTTTCGGAGACTCTTGACTTGTCCTTCAGATAAGACCCGGTCTATTTGGTCATGGTAAGATAGTCTAGGTCTTCCCCGGTACTTGCATCCTTCGACTTTCACATTGTATATCACTTTTGTCATTCTTTCTTCGGACATTCTTTCTATATGCCTGAACCAACGGAGCATACCCTTTCTTATCTTTGCACCGATACTCTCTTTCATATCTATTTGCTTTCCTATTACGCTGTTGCGAATACGGTCGGTCAGCTTCACTCCGTACATCTTCCGCAGAGCTCGCATTTCTACCGCATTTATCCTACTTTCATTCTCCTAATTACATACGCTGCTCTCGCTGCCATATAACAGCGTTGGGACAAGCACTCCATTATGTATGGCCAGCTGCGCCTTTCGGCTTAAGTGCCGGCTCCCAAGTAGCTTTCCCATCGCGCCATTCACTCTGTTCCATGCACTCACTCTTCTCTCTATGTCAGCGGTGTATTTTCCATCCTTACTGAACGCGGATCCAAGATATACATACTCATTCACTTGCACATCGTTCCCAACCACAATCCTTGTATTCGTTCTGGTTTCTTCCCGTTCAAAAACCATAATTTTGGTTTTCTTTAGATTCAAATGTAAGCCATTTTTAGGTTTTTCTTTGATTTTTTTACATAAAGTAATCTTAGATTACATTAAAAAAAATAGAATGTTAAAAATCACATATTTATAACAAACTAGCTGACCCGGCGAACTTCGTACCGCCTAAAAGTCAATGAATCTGATTTAACTTTTTGCTGAACTTATTTTGGATTTTATGAACGTTGTACAATGAATTCTTTAAAAAATTTAGGTGTAATAGTTTATTAGAACAATAGCAGTACAAATAATTTATTAATTAATTTATCATCTGGTGATCGACCCCGATACAGTGGATACCCATCGTTGGCAGTAATGGTCTCCGCCGTCAATTTTCGTGGATGTTTGGAACACTTGCCATCGACCATGCACGGCGATTGGCGGTTGATGGTGCCACACGCTCCATGAATCATATTCGTAATTACAACATCATGAAGGACTGGATCGTTTTCGGTATCAGAAATCTCGGTACATATGATTTCATCTATTTGTTCTGGTCTAATTTTTTCAACTAACCAAATAAGAATGTGTGCATGCGGCAACCCTCGTTTTTTCCATTCGATTGAATACATCCAGCATCGAGTATTCTCAAAGACGTGTTGCTTAACAATGTAGTAATTTTTTTTAAGGAAATGAACATTCTATCTTCAACATAAATTACCTTGAAAGTTGGAATAAATCCATGTTCGTCGATAATGTCTGCCCCAAATGAAGTAATTTGCAAACGGCCATTTTATTTTTGAGTGTTCGCTAGAAAATGTCATGATTCTGGTGTTTCGCCCCGAAGCAAGGAATGCAATGGCTCAGGTGGCGGAGTCAATAATGGCAATTTTACTTTGCCATTAAGGCAGCTCAGTCCTGGTGTTTCTCCAGCAAACTTCAATGCGCCACTATGCTCGCAAAAAACGTCCATTGGACCAATGCAAACGAAAGGATGCAAGCTGTAGTCTACTGTGCAATCGTATATAAGCGTTGTTCGATTCAAATCAACATTTGAAGTATTTTCACGTTACCTAGCCGTTTCACGGGCTGCCTCTCTTTGCTCTTGTGTTGTCTATCTTCTTCGGTTGATTCTTTTTTTTTTTCTTTTATTTTAAAAAATGTAGCCCCGCACTAAGATTTATTCCTGTGCCGTGGGTGCGTTTACAAACATGAAAATTCACATACACAAATACCCAGACCGGAACAAATAATTGTGGATCACACAAAGATTTGTCCCGTGCGGGACTCGAACCCGCGACTATTAGACCCAGTGGGCAGAGCGGCTTAAGCTCTTAACCACTGCGCTAAATCGTCCGTCATTTCCTACGTTCGTCCGTTGATTGATTCACAATGTTCCGAAGCCAAATTGCATGACGGCTTCGTTGGGAAAGATTACATCTTCTTGGTCGCGGCATTGATTAATTATGCTCGCACAATAATATTTATTAATAACACTTGCACAAAACACAATAATCGCCCAGTAATGTATATATTCTTTTCTTTCAAAACATATCAGATAGCATGTAACAAAAAAAATTACACTATCACGACTTACAGGTTATATACTGACAGGATGACTGACTCATGCATACCAATCTATTTGACAGTTGTACTTTTTTATTTTAAATGTCGATCTTTTTTAAATTGCGCATTTTTATTTACTTGATTTTTTTCGATATTTTAATAGTTATTCTGCTGTTCGGGGCGGAGAGCAATCCAACAATTCATATATCATTAAAATCGGTCCAGCCGTTCTTTAGTTATAAATACTGTAACTAACCCGATCCTGTTTTATATATATAGATGTATACAGTGCGACCAAAAAGAGTAGAAATTAAATGAGGTCGCAACTATCTTTAACCGGGCCACATTGGTTACTTTGACTAAAATGTTTTAATACTTGAATGTTACGAGTGACTAGGAACTTCTTTAAGCAAGCTTTTATTATCACTATTAAAATATTTAAATTATAATTATCAGACTCCCATTTCAATAGTATGAAATCTCTGTAGGAAGTTATGAAACATCGAAATCCTTCCTCGGACAAACTTTCTGATGTAGGCCAGGCGTGTCAATTTTCCTTATATTTTAATACTCACTAGAACAATTCCTCTTACAATGCATACCGATTTACCTAAAACAATACAACGGAACTTTAATATCCATCAGCTACCACCATCCCTAAATTATCCCATAAATAAAATAAGCAAACACCGTCACGCCTATATTTCCCAAGCAGGAAATTTCGCCGACCATATTGAGTCCCATGTAATTGCGGGCGAGCTTATCCCCATATACCGGGCTCAATTCCAGACTTCGGACTGATACTGGGCCTTTTCGATAGAATAACTTCATTGGTCCGACCTAGGATTTGAACCAAGGACTTCGTGATCGCAAAGCGCATTATTCGCGACTAGACAAACGAGGCAGTCTAATAATTAATTTAATTACCCACTACTACCTGCTAATGCCCACTTCACAGTATTAAAACTTAATATAAGAAGTATACAACACAACTTTGACGAATTTTTGGTTGTACTTAATCGTATGAATATTCACCCAGATGTAATTATCCTGTCCGAATGTTGGCTTAGTGAAAACACGTTAATACCTCAAATTACTGGGTATGTATCGTATCACACAACAAACTTTATTAACAAAAGTGGTGGTGTTACAGCTTATATAAAGGAATCATTAAGTACTACAGTAAATGAACCTCAGTGCGACGAATGTAATTGCTTGCAGCTTACAATTAATAATAGAATCACCGTACTAGGTATCTACAGGTCTCCTTCATTTAAAGACAACTACATTTTTAACTTTTATAGATAGTACTTTGAAAGATATCAATAATAATCATTCTATCATTTTAGTAGGTGACATGAATTTAGACATATGCAGTGATACACCAAGTGAGCAATGTTCTGAATATATGTGTCTGCTAGCTAGTCATCAACTTCTTTGCGCTATCTCAATTCCTACTAGAGGCACAGCTTGTTTGGACCACATCTTTGTGAAGAATTTATCCTCAAGCGTTGGATTAGTTTGTCAAGCTGGAATAACTGATCACGACATATGTGTACTTGGTATGACTGATCGCCAGATTGGATGCGTTGACCGTTCCAATCGCATTAAATTAAAAACCTGCGTGTCTGGCATTATAAATGATCTTAAATCTGTAGACTGGGCACACATTCATAACATACCTGACGTGGACATAGCTGCTACCGAATTTAGTAAGATTTGAAACAGTGCCATGCGAAAAAACACTAGGCCAGTTATAATTAATCGCTCACAGTACATCTTGAAGCCTTGGATAACCCCAGGGCTTATAAGATGTCAAAAAAATCGGGACAAGTTACACGTTGAAAGCAAGAGTAAGCCTAATGATCTGATATGTCAAATCACATTTAAACGATATCGGAACTTCCTTTCCAATTTACAAAAACGACTTAAGAAAGACTATGAGTCCCGGATACTAAAAGAAAATTAAGACAACCCCAAGAAGCTTTGGAAGTCAATAAAAGATATTTGTAACATGCCCGTAACACACTCAACCCCAATAGAATTGACCATGAACCACTCTGATCCTTTAGTATCTCTTAATGTATCAAACAAATACTTCTCTAACATTGGTAAAACATTAGCTGACGAAACTCTTCTTAAACTTAATGTCACGAAAACTACTTTGGCTGCACAGTATAGTTCAGATAAACTACTCTCGAATGGAAGTTCTTTGTTCTTACAACCCACTGATCCCGACGAAGTAAACAGGCTTATTGATAATCTTAAAAATGATAGCGCTCCAGGACTTGACGGTTACAATTCAAATCTCATCAAACAAATTAAAAAGTTTATTTTGAGTCCATTAACGAACATTTATAATCTTAGTTTATCTACAGGAGTCTTCCCTCGTTGCTGGAAAACGGCAGTTATTACTCCTATTTATAAAGAAGGGGATAAGTCGGTTACAAGTAACTATAGGCCTATTTCTCTTCTCAGCATATTTTCCAAATTATTAGAGAAACTCGTTAATAAGCGTCTGTCTAGCTTTATGGAAAAGTACAATTTACTTTCAAATAAACAATTCGGTTTTAGATGTAAAAAATCAACAGAAGATGCTGTGGTGCTATTGGCGGATTTAGTGTCGAGTTCCTTGGATAAAAATGAATGTTGTCTTGGAGTCTTTCTGGATCTGTCCAAGGCATTTGATACAGTTTCCGTTCCTATATTACTACACAAACTCGAGTCTATTGGTGTGAGAGGAGTTGCTCTTAACTGGTTCCATAGCTACCTTTCTAATCGCTATCAGTGCCTAAGAGTGGGAACAATTACTAGCGAATTGCAAGGCATAGAGGTCGGTGTTCCTCAGGGAAGTATTTTAGGTCCTACTCTGTTTTGCATCTACATGAATGATATTCTGGAGTTACGTTTGTCGAATGTTGAAGTTTTGTGTTATGCAGACGATACGGCAGTTATTTTTCGAGAAAAGTCTTGGGAAAGGGTAGTAAGTATCGCTGAAAAAGGAATGGTAGTGATTGCAAAATGGTTAGAGAGAAACCTCCTTACCCTAAATTTGAATAAATCGAAGTATATTGCGTTTCACAAAACCGTTGCTTCAAGACCACCTTCAGTGCCACCTCTCATAATTCATAAGTGTGATTCCAAATCCAAATCGACATGTGATTGTAGTGTGATCAGCAATATTGACTCTGTTCGATACCTAGGAGTCATATTGGACGAACGATTGTCATTTACAAAGCATCTAGTTCACCTATCGGGTAAAGTTAGGAAAACTATTTATATTATGAAATCCCTTCGTAATAGTGCAGACAAAGATACCCTGATCATGGTTTACAAAACACTAACACAGTCCTTGTTTTATTATTGTACTTTGGCTTGGGGAGGTGCAATCAAAACTAAAATGATCCAACTGGAAAGAGCTCAACGAGCAGTCCTTAAAGTTTTGTTGCAAAAGCCCTTCAGGTTCCCTACAGATGAACTATATCGTGAGTGTATGGTACTGAGAGTGCGTCAAATATTTATTTTGAAAGCTACTATCTCGATGCATAAATACATTATCAAATCTCCTGACTTCTACCTTCTTACCCAACGGCGTATTTTTCAGGCACCTATACCTCCTATAAAAACTACATTCATAAAACGGCCGGCTATCTACTTGCGTCCTTCTGTGTACAACAGAGTTTGTCAACTGTTTACACACATAAAACATTCTTCCATTTGAAATGTAAAAAATATTGTTAAGAAGTGGTTAACCACTTTATCCTATGATGACACTGAACGTATTCTTACAAATCATATCTAATTCATTAGACACACACACTCACATACGCACACACACACACACACACCCACGCACGCACACATACACACACACTCAATTACAATCGCACGCGATACGCACAATCAGGCTATTATACAGAAGACTTTAATTTGTCGTTCTTGATGCATTACAATGTTTAATTGAATATTTTAAATTTAATTTAATAGTTTAATTTTATTTTTATAATAGCGTTACCTTTATGTTAATGTGAGTCAATTTTATTTGCTTTTCTTTTTAATATTGTTTGTTATAACTTGTACCTGAACTTGTGTCCAACAAAATTGTAAATCATAATATTTGAAATGGTCTGGTTCCTGCGATACAACCACGAGCTTAGTGCAGGAATCGTTGTTAAAATAATTGTAACTCTTATGATAATAAATAAATAATAATAATAAATAATAATAATAATTAATATTTAAAATAAAAGTAAAAATTCAGGATGTATAAAGATTGATCAAGTCGTACTATATTAGACGTCATTGTAATTTAAAATGATATAACTTTAAACGATTTAATAAATTCCCTCAAAATATTGTTACATTTGCGGTGTAACTAAATGTCTAATAACGTGCAAAGTACTTTATTAGGCGCTGTACACACAAAACAGTACGTCGTATGCAAATTCACACGCGAACTAATCACACACTAGTACTACTCTCGTCAGTACCCAAATACTGCTTCGAAGTCGCTGAGTAACTCGTAGTATCCGTATATCGTTGATAAAGTCGCCGGTGTATTCCACGTAGATCGCTTGTTCTCCGATTTGATCACTATCGCTTCCAAGAAGAGACTGTGTCCATCCCCGCGCTCTGAGTTCCTTCTATATTCGTATGAAAGTTGTAGAACAGACGCGAACCCACTAAGTACATCGATAGAAGTACACAATAGCCGGCGCGGCCCACAAAACGGTATTATTATTACATACTTATTTGTGCGTGAACAAATAGGTACTAGTATACCGCGACCGCGCGACGGCGATAATTACAGAGGTGGAACCTTCTAGACCCTTAGTTCCCAAAATGGTCCAAGTGGTCTACGGGAGACTCGACGGGGGACAAAAAATGGGGCGACGTTGGCGTGACAAAAAATGGGGGTTCGCAATTCGTAAGCGGGGGTCCACTAAAATTTATTTGCTTTCGATAGTGAAGAACTAAAATGTTGGCTTGACTTCACCTATCAATGTAGGCAGATAATATTTTAAGAAGCTCAGCGACTATTACTAGAAAAAACTTGCGTATTCCATATTCAGTACAACGTGTCGAGACTTGCAAAGCGCCGCTGCCGTCCGCAACGCTTGTTAAGACACCACCAGCACAGCCGCTCAAGAAGACGGTGGTGGATTGGCATGCGCTGAGTACAGCCTTGGCGGATGCTAACCCACCCTCCCTTCCCTTCAGCTCGGAGTCCACCCTGTCCCTTCAGGACACCGATCAGGCTGTAAATGCCTTAGCCACCTATATCCCATCGGCTGTGAGTCGATCGTCGAAGCAAGTCGAGGCGGAGGATCTCAACTGCTTTAGACTGCCAGACGATGTTAGGGAACTTATTCGGGCCAAAAGTGCCTCTTTCCGAGCGTAAGACTCCTTCTCCACCGAAGCCAATCGGGCCCGGATGCGCACCTTACAACATGATGTAAAGCGTCGTGTCGCGGGGGTCCGGGAGGATCGTTGGAGTGATTTCTTAGAGAGCTTCACGCCATCGCATCCAACTAACTGGAAGCTGGCGCGTACCCTTAAATCCGACTCCATGTCTGACATGCCCCCGCTGATCCACCCCTCAGGCGCAACCCTAGCCTTCGATGACGACGAAAAGGCCGAGCTTCTCGCCGACACCCTCAAGAGCCATTGGACTCCCAACTCTCTGGCCGTTGACCCGGGTCATGTCGACTCGATCGACAGGGAAGTCGATCGCAGGGCGTCCCTCCACCCCACCGATTCCTTACCTCCTATTACCCAGACCGAGGGTGAGGACCTGATTAAAGGTCTTAAACCGAAAAAGTTCCCCGGCTCTGACGGCATTTCTAACCGTCCCATCAGTCTCCTCAACTTCCTGGCAAAGATCTACGAGCTCTAGCTTCTGGCGCAACTCAAAGACTTTGTAATGTCCAGGGGTATTCTCATCAATGAACAGTTTGGGTTTCGACCCGAACACTCTTGCGTCTATCAAGTGCACCGCATCACGGAGCACATCCTCACTGGCCTCAACAAACCCAAACCCGTGATTCCACACAGGTGCCCCTTTCTTCGATGTCGCGAAGGCGTTCCACAAAGTCTGGCACAACGGATTGATCTACAAGCTTTACCAAATGAGTGTGACGGACAGACTGGTGCTCATCTTACGAGACTTCCTGTCGAATCGCGCCGTTTGGTATTGTGTCGAAATGACGCGCTCTACCCCCTACTCCATACAAGCTGGTGTCCCACAAGGCTTAGCTCTCTCCCCCCTCCTATTCAGCCTTTACACGAACGATATTCCTTGTTCGAGTAAGGTGCATCTAGTCCTATTCACGGATGATACCGCTCTCTACATCTCACATAGGAATAAGGGTTTCATTACCAGAAACCTTCAGGCAGCCGCCAATACTTTAGGGGATTATTAGCTCAGGAAGTGGCGTATTGAGGTAAACCCGGATAAGAGCGCTGCAGTGTTCTTCTCCAGAGGTACCACCTCGCGCCCCTTCCTGCGCCACTCCAGACGTAATCTCGGTAAGTAATCATGTTCGACCTACCAATTCCCTGGGTCAAACAGTTCAAATATCTTGGGGTCACCCTAAACAATAGGTCACCTTAGGACCTCACATCAAGCGAGTGCGTAACCGAGCAGCCTTAGTGCTCGGTCGTCTTTACTCGATGATCTAACAGTGAAGTAAAATGTCCCTTAGGAATGAGGTGACACTTTGCAAAACATGTATACGGCCCATCATGGCGTACGCTTGTGGAGTGTTCGGCCACGCCGCTCGCTCTCACATCGATAGACTCCAAACGGTTCAATCCCGTTTCCTCCGCAAAGCCGTCGGAGTCCCGCGGTTCATACGGAATGTCGATCTCTATTCCGATCTCAGTCTCGAACCTATTCGCGCTTTTATTAAAAAGGTGACAACTCGATATTTCACGAACGCGTTCAATCATAGAAATCCACCGCCACTGAATACGAACCTAACTCCCCTCTAACTCCCTTCCTATCAGCCGCTACCACCGTCCGCGGCATGTTCTCACCGATCCTGTCGATGCCCTTACATCCCTTCTTTCGGATACAGATACCGCACACAGGATCAGACACCGACCTCGCCAGCGCGGTAGAAAAATCCTTTGCCCGCCAGGCGGTGCAGAGCACTACAGCGAGACACCTAGTATACGCCCTCCCCCACAGCGACTGCCCAAGCCGAGGCCGTTCCTCCTTGAGGCGTCCTTGAGCTAGTTGCCCTTTGCCCTTTTGGCTCGAGTGTAGTGGTTGCACGCTCGCCCTCTTGTCCGGATCAGACACCGACCTCACACACACACACCCACACACTCAGTATTCTACCAACTGCGTATATTTTAAAAACCTATTTCGTCCCACTGCTAGGCAAAAGTCTCTCCCATGACTATCCACTTACCACGATCTACCAACTACATATACCATCCCTAAAATATGACATGCTTTTTATAAACCAACATGACACTCGCATTTTCGAAATCTGATTCACATAATATATTATGCCCAGATTAAGGGTAATAGACGCAAGTTGGTAACTCCGAATGAACTGTGATTACAATGAATGAAACACTACGTGTATCACTCTCTTTGTACATGTTTTATGTCATTCAATGTAAGGTACATTCCAGGTATTTAGTTAAATATGATATTAAACATAATATTAATTATCTAATGAGAACCTGCTTTCAAGTTCAACTCTAGTGAGAATCACATGAGAACAATGAATGTTATCTATACTTATACTAGCTGACCCGGCGAACTTATAATACTAATATTATAAAAAGGTAAAGTTTGTGAGTTTGGATGTTTGAGGTAATCTCCGGTACTTCTGATTCGATTTTAATGATTCTTTCACTATTGGAAAGCTACCTTATCCAAAAGTAACAAAGGCAATATAACATAGACCCGGTAGGTGGCGCTGTTGTGGACCGGGTACGATGTCGGGGGAAACTGCTAGTCCAAAATAAAATTCATCGTTTTCGAGTTCATGTCGGCTATAACTTCATTTTTGTATTTCTCGGGGGTATAATCTTCAAAGCTATCATTTACTAATTGTATCTATCTCTAGTAGGCAGACTTGTTGCTGATCTGTCTGTTACCTCTAGATAGTATCACTCATGTATCACTGGCTTGCCAATGCACCAATGTTGCAATACTATCTACTATGCCGTGAGACCGTGTTGCTATCACAGATAGCATACACCAAGCATATACTAGAGTACTAATTCTGATTAGCTATTTCTTTTTGTGTGAAAACATCGTATGAAGGTCTTTATAGTCCTCATGAATCAGCCTATATCTAACTACTGCCGAGTGTAGGCCTGTCCTCTATTACGCCATTCGTTCCGGTCCTGTAATATTCTATTCCTCCATTTGGTCCAGCTCGCATCTCCCTGCCTCAAAATGCCTGCCCATCTCCACTTGAGGCCCATTTACCAACATCTTCAACTTTAGTCCACCTTCAAAGGAGTTCATATAACTCAAAAATCAAAATGTGTACCTCTAAAAAGAATCAAACCCATAGCACAATATAGTTAGTTATAAACAGCAAACCTAAAGAAAACCCCAATAAAAGAAAAACCCAATAAGAAATATTTACAAAACATTTTCACCTTTTATAAACCCATACCCACATCATTCGCGGAAATCATAGAGCGAACGCATTTCAAGGAAATGTTTTTTAAAATATATGTATCTATATTTTCCTTTTTAATGCCAATAGTGATGTGCACCACATATCAAGATTTGGATCACACAGAAATACGGAAACAATTTTTAGATAGGAAATATCAGAACAAAGCAAATGAAGATAGAACTAAAATTCTAGATAAATCCGAAACGACCAAGGAATATCTAGACGGAGTTGTACATTATAAAATTAGTGACAACACAAAACATAAGAAATGGAATAAGTTCAGAGACATCGAAAAGGATTTTAGACGATTATTGGCGATGAAAGGAGTGACTTATAATTATAAAAGGGATGTTTTTTGGAGGACATGGCGGCCAGTAATGTATGCCAATGGAAAACAGAAAATAATTTGTTACAAATGTAACAGTGGTAACGGTGAAATGAAGGATTGCAAAAACTGTAATGGTGGTACTTGGGTATGTGATATTTTACATAGCTGTTAAGTAGATTTAAGATGCTACCACGAGATCTCGAGTCCAAATCCCTGCTCGCACTTCTGCAGGGCTGACACAGGCGGCGTGAAAAACCATTTGTTGCTGGATAGTTTTGTCGCCCTCAAGTCTAGGGCGATAAAACTATTTTACGTGCTGGCAGTTAGCACGGTGTCCATAACGAATGTTTTACACGATGAACCTTGTTTCAGGTATTATAATGTATTAACGCAAGGCAAGACTTTGATTTTGACTTGCGTACAAGCCTCGGAAAACGTGCGACAAAATTTTATACCGCGCAAAAGTCTTGCCGCCTAATCAATAATACAGTTTGACAAGGATTTTTTTCACGTGGGCAAAATCGGAACTAACACTGTCCTCAAGTGAAATGACAATTCTCTGTAGTTGCGATTTGCTATAAAAATTACAACAGTTCTATAAGTCAATTTGGTTTTTATTTTGTTCTATAAGTCAATTTGGTTTACTGCGTCAACATGATGCAGCTTGATTAATTGCGTTTAACAAGTGCCTATAAAATTATTTCCCTGTAAATAGGAAATTCTTTCTAAATGGTAATCCTAATTTGACACCAATGCCTTGCCAATGCCCCACTGCATTGTTATACATGTTAACACTGTCAATGACCGAAAGATCCTTGTCGCACTATAGGCTTGATCGTTTTTGAAACCTATATGCGACTGTCACCTGCCAAGTCCGTCAAGGCATACGAGCGTTAGAGGTATTAGCGTCAATTATTACGATAGGGTCACCAACCCTGACATTCGTAAAAAATACCTGAAAAATGGCTTTACTATACAAGGTTACCTGTACCACTAATAACCTCACAGGACTCAATAACTAATATCATAAACAACGAATTTTGTTCTAAGATTACTTTTATTTAAGCAAAAAGAAAACAATCTGCCTTTTTATACATTTTGTCGAGTCCATGCAATTATTTTATGAATCAACTATTTTTATTCGTTAACATTTAAAAAAATCTGAGTACAAAATGTAACGATATAGTGCAATTGGAACGCCTGAGGTCTTGCGTTATTTAAATTACACTTTGTTAAGATTAGGTATTTTAATTTAAAATCTTTTCCACTAGACAATAGAAGAAAAGCCACCACCATGCGCTTTCGAGTTCTACTCTCTGATTGATGTCGATTATCTATGCGGCGCTAATTACACACAATATAAGGACACAAAATCTCCGTGTCCATCAAGAATCAAATTCTCGGATTTGACAGCTACATGCGACAACCCTATCGAAACAACATGGCGGTTCAAAAGAGTTTTCAATCACTCAAAGAAATATGAAAACATTATTTGTAATGGAAGGGATTATTGCGAAATATTTACTACATACACGGTAAGTATCCAGTACTTGTATAGATTGTAAACGCCCTGCTACTTTTAATTGCTTACAGTTAAACTATGCAATGTCCCGGTAGTGAGATTAAACGTTACAAAATGTTACAGTAGTAGTACTATAAGTATCGCAACACACGTGTAAATATGTAGGTAGCTACATATTTACGTGTGTTGCGGTATTACCTACATCGTAATATGTGTGATACGATACTAGCTACATCGTTACACGTGTATTACGATACTACTTTCATCGTTATGTGTGACGCTACTAATGTTACAACACCACCTATATAGCTACACGTGTTTTACGATACTAGCTTCATCGTTACACATGTTACGTTAATACCTACATAGTTAAAAGTGTGTTACGATACACGCTACTTCGTTACACGTGTTACGATACAGCCTACATCGTTACACGTGTATTACGATACTAATTTCATCATTATTTGTAACGCTACTAGTGTTACGACACTACCTACATAGCTACACGTGTTTTACGATACTAGCTTCATCGTTACACATGTTACGTTAATACCTACATTGTTAAACTTGTGTTACGATACAAGCTACTTCGTTACACGTGTTACGATACAGCCAACATCGTTACACGTGTGTTACGATACTGCCTACATCGTTACACGTGTTTTACGATACTACCTGCATCGTTACACATATGTTGCGATTGTACACTTGTGCTGTAAATGACTAGAAGAATAGGGCGCGTTTTTGTAACAATCCATAACATGAAAATTTTAGTGTAATTTCCGCATATTTTTTAGCATGTAAACATTTAATCATACTACAGCGTTTCTATGTATATACCACGCCGGATCCCTTGCGGGATTTCCCAGATTTCTTTTCTTCTTATATAACAATTAACAACTTACAGATATTATAATCAGTGAGAGTATTATCATTTTAGGAATTCGCGAGACTTTCAGATACTCTTTTAGATACTCAAGTGTACGTTAAAGACGCTATAAAATTTTAAATACATAATTTAACAATACGATATCAAGATACTACTTACTTACAACTCACGAAATCCTGAACCAAACTTTGACACTTTTTTAGGTGTCAAAGAGACTGAACTACGAACTACAAATAACAAAAAGAAAATAACTGATATTTGCTTCTGCTGTGAAAAACATATTCAAGTATTCCTCCTTGTTGGAGTGATGAGGCCTGGAGCCTGTAGTAACTTGGTAGTAGATAATATCACAACACCCAACTGTAAAAAAAAAAATTGTAGCAATATTACGTCAAACATAACACGCGTAACAGGAATAACCCCTGTTATGAATGTACTGTTTGACGTTATTTTGATTTCGATGGCTGAAACAGGTATTTCCTTTCAGATATCACCGCAATACGTAATATTCAGAATAATCAACTCGTCAAACGTTATAATCTACTCGAGAATTATGAAACCAAAAAGAAATAACTATGTATGCATCGAAGAATGCGGTATTTACAATCCTTTCACTAAAGATGTAAAGAAAAACGAAAATCCATTGAGATTTAATTTATTATCCACCTCTATTAAAAAGAAAAGAGAGAAAATAGAAAAAAATGTATTTGAAAAAATATTACACGATCATCTGTCAAAAATTACCGGGAAATTTTTTGAAAAAAAGATGGCGGGGATAAAGAAAATAAGAAGAATAGAAAGTAGAAATGTTGACAAAGAACTTAACGACCATAATATGCTCGACGAGTCTCAAACAACTACACCGTCACATTCTAGTGAAGTCGAAAATTCGATAACTGAAGCTTTTTATTACGACGAATACAGTTATTAGATATAGTACTTCTATTAATATAAATTACTGGCCCCTATTGAAGTAACAAACCTATAAATATTTACTGTAATTAATCGCGCGATATACATTGTATTTTATTAGATTTTCTAGAAAAAAGCATCACAGCGTAGCGCACTTCAACTCCTTTTGTAAACGATGCCCTTACATCCCTTCTTTAGGATACAGATACCGCATACAGGATCAGACACCGACCTCGCCGGCGAGCTCGAAGAATCCCTTGCCCGCCGGCCGGTGCAGAGCACCACGGCGAGACACCTAGTATACGCCCTCCCCCAAAGCGAATGCCCAAGCCGAGGCCGTTCCTCCTTGAGGCGCCCTTGAGCTAGTTGCCCCCTTGCCCTTCTGGTTCGAGCGTAGTGATTGCTCGCCCTCTTGTCCGTTGTAGCTGTAAAAGCCCCGCGGCCAACAGCGTAGATCATTCACACAACTCCTCTTGTAAAATTGACAGCTGTCAAATTTACAGTAAGAGTTATTGAAGAATTGAAGAACCTACCTACAGTGTGTTTGTATATTCGCAAGGACTAACATAATTACTCAAATAATGAAACTACCATCACCAGTACATTTAAGTACTTATCTTAGGTACCTATCATCTTTTCGAAATGACACAAAACTCACATTTAAGTACCTATCAAAAACTTTTAACTAACTTTCAAAAAGAACCTTTCCCCGGACAATGGTATTATTCCCGTGTCGTGGATGTGTTTACAAATATTAATTTCACCACGTTTTTACATAGAGAAATACCTGGACCGTAACAAGTATTTGTGGGTTATATAAAGATTTATCGATTTATTGAACCGAACTTTGCGATGTCGGGTACATTGCTCAATTCGCTAAGACAATTAGACCGACATCAAACTAATTCTATAAATATAGAATACGAATTCATAAATGAGGTGGATTTCTTGGATGTCCTCAACTAATTCAAGGATAAAAACATTTATCGTAAAAATTGTCAATTTATTAGTTACAAGTTAAAAATAGTTAATACAAAATGGGTTTTTTATTCTAAGCTGGGTTGCACCAGTCCCTATCAAATGGTCCACTAATATAATAAAACAAGGTCCTTTAATATATTAAATAATAAGTTCTTATAACTTTAACAGCCACGGTTAACTTAATCTGGTACAACTTAGCGTAAATAAAACATAATATTTAATAATAACCTAATTAACTAACAATAGGCAATATTAAATAACTTCCTACATTTGAGTTATCGTTCCATACCCCAAAGTTCGTTCAAGCGCGTTCATCAGGCGCTGGAATGAAACAAACGGCTAACAATACCTCTATCTTATCTTTATCATCACGCCAGCTCCCTCGCGGGGTAAGCAGAGAGTACAGAGTTCTAACAGGTTCTTTCCTTACATACGTCTCTGGCTTTCTCCACTCCCATAGTTCGTCTCATACGCACTCGCCGGTTACGGAGACTCTTGACTTGCCCTTCAGATAAGAAACGGTCTATTTGGTCATGCTAAGATAGTCTAGGTCTTCCCCGGTACCTACATCCTTCCACTTTCACTTTCTCATCTTTACACCGATACTATCTTTCATACCTACTCGCTTTCTTACTACGCTGTTGCGAATATGGTCGGTTAGCGTGACTCCGCACATCTTCCGCAGAGATCGCATTTCGACCGCATTTATCCTGCTTTCGTTGTCCTTCTTACATACCCAACTCTCACTGCTTTATAACAGCGTTGGGACAAGCACTCCGTTATGCATGGCCAGCTGCGCCTTTTGGCTTAAGTGCCGGCTCGCAAGTAGCCTTCCCATCGCACCATTCACTATATTCCCTGGATTCACTCTACATACTTGCTAACAATACAATTTTTGAAAAGCGCTTCAGCACAAATCACTGAAGCTTCAGCATAAAACGTTCGCGCGAACGAGGTGAACTCGATTTGGCAAGTGTGCGTTCAGCTAGTATGTAGTTTTCTTGTTACACACATCGTTACATTATCATAACACGTGTAACTAAATACACTAGCAAAATGTTTCCCATTTACCTGCTTTGAATACGATTAGGAGAAAGGGTGGATCGCGATCCAATTAGTAGATTAAACGATCGATGGCCCGTATTACAGGACGAAAACCTGTGGAAATGAAGCTAGTTTTAAACGTCAAGGTTTAGTACAAATATCGGTCTAAAAAATGATTCACAACAGATTACTGTTCTATAATATGGGTATATAACTCCTTCCGATAAACTTTCATTACCGATTGTCCTATATATGCGACAAATGAATAAATGTCAAATGGTAGACGGATTTGCCTGTTTTATAACATAGGACTTACCATGACCAAATGGGTCATGGTAAGTGTCTTATCCGAAAGGCAAGTCAAGAATCTCCGTGACGGACGAGGGTGTATGAGACGAATTAGGAGAAGCCAGAGAGGTCTGAAATGAAATAACCTGTTTAACTCTGTACTCTCCGCCTACCCCGCAAGTGATCTCCCGTGATGATATAAATAGATAGATAACATAGGACACACATAGCATAGCTGCATTACGATAAAAATGCATCGAATCGTTACGTATCGCTCATGCAGGACAGCGGGTTAATTGTATACGAATCACAATATCATAGTTCGTTTTTAATTTATAACATTAAATATAAGGCACTATGGTCTTTAAAAATAAATAAACACTGCCTGCCTGCCTATATTCTCGGTGACTAGAAGACTTCTCGCGCCATAAGAATACAGACAATAAAATAACAATGGTCCCTGCACTGGTAGTCTTATGGAGCTCGAAGGATTTAAGCAATAAGGATATATTGGCCCGCGGCCAAAATCGGAACTAAGAACTGTCATCAAGAGAAATGTCACTTCATGACAATCGCAGAGATGGTGTTTATTATGAAACTAACCAAAGTTCTTTTTTTTTAATTAGTAACAGTGCGAACCTACCTGTTGAAATATTTCCCTGAAAGTAGAAAAAATAGAACTAAATGATAACCCTTATTTCACTCCAACGCCCCCTGTCCATATCATCCACGATTCAAAATATTCATGTAGCACTACAACAATATTATTAAAACTTAAATTTTGATTGTTTGTCACCTTTTCTAAAAATGTGCTTACAGCATTGAGTTATTACGGACTAGATGCGTACTAAAGAATTTACTTCAACTTAATGACAGTGGTTACTGGGATGTTTGTGTTTTTAATACAAATGCTAACCTCTAGTTAAAGTAATAAAATCTTGTTTCTCTATCTATATAGGCATCTAGGTAGGCAGAGAGTACAGAGTTCCAACAGGCTCTTTCCTTACATACCTCTCTGGCTTCCTCCACTCTCATAGTTCGTCTCATACACGCTCGCCGGTTACGGAGACTCCTGACTTGTCTTTCGGATAAGACTCGGTCCGTTTGGTCATGTGTGTGTTTGAGTGATATACGCTGTTGGCTGTGAGGCCATTACAGCTTCACCGGACTTAAGGGCGAGCGTGCAACCACTACGCTCGAGCCAGAAGGGCAAGGGGCGACATACTCGAGGGCGCCTCGAGTTGGGAAAGTCGCTACAGGGGGAGTGGATCTACGACTTAGTCGTAGACGTCCGTATCCGGAGCAAAAAGAAGAGATGTCAGAGCATCGGAGAGATCGGTGAGAATGTGTCGCGGTCGGCGGCAGCGGCGGACTTAAGAGCGTGCAACCACTACGCTCGAGCCAGAAGGGCAAGGGGGTGACATACTCGAGGGCGCCTCGAGTTTGGACAGTCGCTACGAGGGGAGGGGATCTACGACTTAGTCGTCGACGTCCGTATCCGGAGCGGAAAGAAGCGATGTCAGAGCATCGGCTGTATGGTCATGGTAAGATAGTCTAGGTCTTCCCCGGTAGCTACATCCTTCCACTTTCGCATTGTATATCTGTTTTGTCATTCTTTCTATATGCCCGAACCAACGGAGCATACACTTTCTCATCTTTACACCGATACTATCTTATATCTAATGTATCTCGAGTTATTTAAACAGTATCTCACTGCATATGAAGGAATATTTTTTAGAACTTAGCACTCATCACATAACAGCAAGTATCTGGCACAAAATGAGCTAGAGAGTATGCATTCTAACTTTTACTACAAAAAATCAGTTGGTGTCTATTCTAGCACACAATAACTCAGTGGTTTACAAGCTTCTTATATCTATATAAAACAAAATGAGTATTATATAATACACATGCCTTAAAACTAATGAAAATTAGCTAGTATTTATAAATAACACATAAATGTGTTCCTGTATATCCATCTGTTACTGGTTTATTGTAACTAGTTACATGGGACTTTTTTTTTAAAACATGTATATAATGTTTACAATGAAAAGGCATTTCTCAGTCTTTCAATTGTGCGACGTAACATAAGGCACTTAATTTTATGTATAACATATTTGCATAATATATAAAGTATGGAAATAGATTTGTTAACTACAATGTAATTAATTCTAATGTTATTTGGCACTCTGCATGCTAAAATAAACAACTAATTAGCTATGAATATTATGTATACACAATACAAGAATTTAGAATAAGTTTTTGTAAGGCACAAGTCATTTCACAATTTTATTATTACTTGAAAATATTTTATGATTAAATTGATTTCGCAAATGTGTTTTGAATCTGAAGTTTTGTCAAGCTGGCCCAAGATGTGGCTGTGTCTGACTACTGCCAATTTTAACATTGTAATACCATAACTAATTCACACTGGGTTCGCAGGATGAAGGCCATCTTATTCACTGGTTCATACCAATAGAGGTATTTTGTGTGCGTGTAAATGATCTACGCTGTCACTAGACATTGCCAACGCTTTTAATTCCATCCCGTACAGTACGATCATGGCTGCCCTGACGTACCATGCGGTCCCGCATTACCTCCGCTGCACCATAGGCGATTACCTGACCGACAGGCGCATCGCCTACCCGGGGCAGAAGCAATGGGGCGAGAGAAGCGTGGTGTGTGGTGTTCCACAGGGGTCGGTCCTAGGGCCTCTCTTGTGGAACATCGCATACGACTGGGTCTTGCGTGGTGCGTTGCTGCACGGGGCCTTTACAGCTTCACCGGACAAGAGAGCGAGCGTGCAACCACTACGCTCGAGCCAGAAGGGCGAGGGGGCAACTAGCTCAAGGGCGTCTCAAGGAGGAACGGCCTCGGCTTGAGCAGTCGCTATGGAGGAGGGCATATACTAGGTGTCTCGCCGTGGTGATTCGCACCGGCTGGCGAGCAAGGGATTCTTCGACCTCGCCGGAGAGGTCGGTATCTGATCCTGTGTGCGGTATCTGTATCCGAAAGAAGTGATGTAATGGCATCGGAAGGGTCGGTGAGAACATGCCGCGGACTGCGGTAGCGGCTGATTGGAGGGGAGTTAGGTTCGATTAACGGATTCCTATGATTGGACGCGTTCTCGAAATATAGGGTTGTCGCCTTTTTAATAAGGACGCGAATAGATTCGAGACCGAGATCGGAATAGAAAACCAATAGAGGCCGAATTCCATGCCCTCATGGGAGATAGAATGAAAAAAAAAGAAAGTTAACAACTTGTGAGCCCTGCAGCGTTTATACAAAAAATGATTTGAGGTTGACTTTCTTTTGAGTTTTGAGGATTTTGCCTAGCATCATATCATAACTAATTAGGTAGATAACATGCAGTGTATATAAGGCATCAAAGGTATATAAACATTTTACATATTTGACGAAGGCATACATATAATCATAAATACTGATTCATCGCATTTCACAAACTTTTTAATTCTAGTGGAAGACTTTCAAAATGGAAATATTATAATTAGATATATATTTCTAACTTATAAGGCAAATTTTCAACTATCAGATAAAAAGTTATCTATCAATAAAATTAAAAGCCGAATAACAATATAAGTAACCAATTGAAGTTTTTTTTAATTTTTTTTTAAACGTAGCCCCACAGTAGGATTTATACCTGTGTCGTGGGTGCGTTTACAAACATTAAAATTCACATACTCAAATACCCAGACTGGAACAAATGATTGTGGTTCACACAAAGATTTGTCCCGTGCGGGAATTGAACCCGCGACTATTAGACACAGTGGGCGGAGCGGCTTAAGCTCTTAACCACTGCGCTAAATCGTCCGTTAAAAAAAAGTAAAAAAAAAACCATTGAATTATAATATCTTTCACATAAGATGGGTAGTGACAGTTGTGAAGTGCCAAACGAAATTAATGTTTCAATCAATGGCAATAAGGCATAAAAATATAAGTACTTAAATGGGTCATGCCTCTTATTGCCATAAAATAAAGTATAATTATTTTTGACACGTACACCTGTCACAGACCCATCATACATGAAAAATACTATAATCTATTCCTCTAACCAAAGTCAAAGTAATTTTTAATTTGTAATAATGTTTTAGTAACTTTTAACTGTCAAATGATAAATCTGCCATCATAATGGCAATACTGGCCGAATAAATGAGCTGTAATATAACAATAAAAAATATCATACTACAGTATGTTCTTTTCAATGATGTAGTATGTATAGACATGGCATAACTATGAAAGGCATGGACATTTTATTGGCAAACTGGCCGTGAATTGATTTGCAGAGACAAACATTTCATGTCTATATATACTATCATTGATATTTTCTTACGAGGCCATTTCATAAAATAATATGACATGGCAACTTTATTTTTTCTTTTTTTTAAAAACATAGCCCCGTTCTTTCTGTGTCACTTTTATAACAAATGATTGTGGACCACACAAAGATGTCCCGTGCACGAATTGAACCTGCACACAGTGAGTGGAGCAGCATAAGCTCTTAACCACTGCACTAAACTAAAACTTGAAATGGTTCAGAAATCATTCGCTCCTCTGATTTACTAAACATATCATGTTCACGATCTTTAAAAGTTCCTTAGTTGTGAGTGCATTTACATATACCTAATTCATGATTACAAACAAACAGGCTGAAACAGATATTTGTTGATCTCACTAAGATTTATCCCATACAGAGATTAAAACAAGTTCATAATCCAGTGGCCTTAAGTGTACAATGTCGTCAATCAGTTGCCATGCTATTTAAGTTTAAAAAGTTGGCCACATAAAAAAAAACTTTACATCCTTCTTTTAGGCTTAAACTTCCCACATATATGATTGATCATTTGATAATGTCTTTTAAAACTAGCTTTACATGTATCACATTTAAACTTCCTTAATTTCAAATGTTTCTCTCTTATATGCACTTGCAAACTCTTTTTTAACATCTCCTTATTACAATAATCACAAACGGCTTTTGAATACTGTGACGTATCTTTACAAGCAAATATGGAAGACATATAATTTTTAAACGTAGATTTTTCACAGTCTCTTTCACTTGTCTTCATTTCTACATCACTCCTCTTGATATTAATAACGTTATTATTAATTTTCGTCATTTCAACGCACACTTCTGACTCCATTACTCTCTCAAACCAAGTTTCGTTAACATTCTTTTTGACATACACCGGTTCTTTGACTTGTAAATTGAAATGTTGTTTTCTTATATGATACTTGAGGAGTCTCTCTTCGCAGTAAGATATATCACAAGCCATGCATTTGAATCTTTGCTGATCGTACACAAGATCATCATGAATTTTCAAATGGGCGATCAAATTCCGTTTATCGACGAAAGAACGGTCACAATGGTCACACAAGTGAAGTTTTTTTATGCCTGTATGCACTGACATGTGTTTTTCATAAACATCTCGGCGATAATACTCTTTAGAGCAATGTGAACACTTAAATCGTGAATTTACCGCGCTATGATGGAACAAATGAGCACGAAACTTGAAAGTGCTACCGAAAATTATCTTATTACATATATAACACTGGTTGCTGGTGCTTTTCGATGATTTTTCGTGTTGTTTTGTATTCATAGTTGTGGAGAAAAAGAAATTAAAAAAATGAAAATACGTAAAAGAAAATTAAAAAATTGTTTGGCTCAATGACAGAAGCACGTCATGTCTTTTTGACAATTCAAAACTCAGCTGTTTGACGTTCTTGACAGATGTGAGAGAGTTAGTCATATGCAGGGCTGCCAATGCCAATTCCCCGAATTCCCTAAAAATCTGGGTCAAATTCCCAAAATTGCGATGAACAATATTCCGATTCCCCTCAAATTTCGCACAAAATAAGTTTGTTTCGGGGTATTTTTTCAGGTGTCTTTTTTGTAAATTTAGCGATAATTTTAACCATATCGAATGGCATATTTACTTCAGCTCTTGTTATTTTCACAATTATAAGGTTTATACATAACAGACTAGTTCATTTAAACAAATGAGTCATTATAGCACATTAATAAATTATATTTTATGGCCAAAACAGAAAATAAATAAAACGAAGTTAATTATTGTATTCAAAATCGTGGAAAAAATAGAAATACAACTCGAGTGGCTCCTTGTCACATGTCACCTAATAGTTGCTTGAGGCAAGCTTTCAAAGAGCCATGTGTTAAATACTCTGTATAGGTCTATGTTTGAGTACAATATATTTTCCGAAATCGCTTAGCCATATAGCATAAAACAAGATTCTCATTTAATTAAAGCTCTTCTATTTATCTAAATTGATCCCGCGTGACAAAACCTCATCTTTTGCCCAGGAAATGGCATTAAGATTGCAGCCAGTAAATTGCCACGACATAATATAGTTAGAGATTATGCTGTTTAGCCTAATATGTTAAAATCCCCGCAATTCCCCACATAATGCCAATCCCCACTAAATCCCCAGTCGACTTGAAATTCCCCGCAATTAAGGGAATTCCCCACAAATTGGCAACGCTGGACATGAGATAGAATCCATGGATATAAAATTTGTCAGGTAAGAAAGAGCGAAATGATTTCAGATCATTGTATAAGTGTAATGGAAATGAAACGCGCTGTGTAAAACAGGCAAAAAAATTATCAACTATCACGCCTATATTCCCGAAACGAAAGTGGCAGATATGCACTGTGTACACATATTTTCAACGATATAAGATCTCAAAGTAATAGGAAACTAAATCGGTATTATATTGAGTACAAATCCATACTGCGAACTGTTCCAATAACAGTACCATCTGATCCAAGATTCGAACCCGGGACCTTTTTTTGTGTGTGTGTGTGTGTAAATGATCTACGCTGTTGGCCGCGGGGCTTTTATAGCTTCACCGGACAAAAGGGCGAGCGTGCAACCACTACACTCAAGCCAGAAGGGCAAGGGGGCAACTAACTCAAGGGCGTCTCAAGGTGGAACGGCCTCGGCTTGGGCAGTCGCTATGGGGAGGGCATATACTAGGTGTCTCGCCGTGGTGCTCTGCACTGGCCGGCGGGCAAGGGATTCTTCGACCTCGCCAGCGAGGTCGGTGTGTGATCCTGTGTGCGGTATCTGTATCCGAAAGAAGGGATGTAAGGGCATCGGGAGGGTCGATGTGAACCTGCCGCAGACGGCGGTAGCGGCTGATAGGAGGGGAGTTAGGTTCGTAGTCGACGGCGGCTACGATTAGCGATTTCTATGATTGGACGCGTTCGCGAAATATCGAGTTGTCGCCTTTTTAATAAAGGAGCAAATAGGTTCGAGACCGTGATCTACATTCCGTATGAACCACAGGGCTCCGACGGCTTTGCGGAGGAAACGGGATTGAACCGTTTGGAGTCTATCGATGTGAGAGCGGGCGGCGTGCCCGAACACCTCACAAGCGTACGTCATGATGGGCCGTATACAAGTTTTGTAAAGTATCACCTTATTCCTAAGGGGACATTTTACTCCGCTTGCAAATCATCGGGTATAGACGACCGAGCACAGAGGCTGCTCGGTTACGGACTTGCTTGATGTGCGATCACCGCAGCGCTCTTGTCTGGGTTCACCTCAATACGCCACTTCCTGAACCAACCCCCTAGGGTGTGGGCGGCTGCCTGAAGGTTTCTGATAATGAAACCCTTATTCCTATGCGAGACATAGAGAGCGGTATCATCCGCGAATAGGGCTAGATGCACCTTACTCGAACGAGGAATATCGTTCGTGTAAAGGCTGAATAGGAGGGGGGAGAGAGCTAAGCCTTGAGACGCGAGGGGCCTCGGTGAAAGGGAGCGGCTTCACTCACGCGTTGGCGCCGAGTGCCGGCCTAAGCGAAGGCGAAGGTGTCAGCGCCTGGGGCGCGGGAGCGCGGGGGGCTGAGGTCGCTGGTGGGAGGGCCGCTTAGGGCGCCGGGTGAGAGTGCGCTGAGGGCGCGGGAGGATGTTGCGCTTTAGGCGCTAGGGGGCGAGCGGCCGCGCGAGGGCGGCGTCGACCGCGCCTTGGCCGGCTCTTCCCCTTTGGGGCTTTGGGGCAACCGCTATTGTTCGCGGTGTGCTCCTTGGTCCCGCAGTGGACGCAGCTGGGCGGCTCTGTCGCCGTTTCCCTCATTGCGAGGTCGCGTGGTCCCCGACGCATTTGACGCATCGAGGGCCCGCGTTTCAGTAACGGGCAGAGTGCCCGTACAGCTGACAGTTGTGGCACTGCCTGGGCGTGCTACGTTTGTGTGGGGCCTCCACGGAGGCAAGAGATGTGGCATACGGTCTTTACGTCAAAGACCTTGCGACCGGCCACGGTGCGGTCGAGAACGACCAACACCATGTCGTATGCCTGTTTGTTGTGGCCCTTAACCACCCTGTGCACTTGGTACGCCAGAAGGTCTTGAGCTAGGAGGTCGTCCTTGATTACGGAGTTGTCCAGCTCCTTGGGGAAGCCACGAATGACCACCCTGAGCTCTCTCTCCCCCTCAAGGGCATATGTATGGTAGCCGATTTTCTCGGCGCAGAGAAAGTGGGACAGACGACGGTGGTCGTTCGAGGACGCCACCTTTACAGTTATCCCTTGCGCAGTGGATCGCGCATAGGTATAATTGATGTGGCGATTATAGATCGCCTTGGAGATACGCTCCCAGGCGCTCTTGTCTTGGATTACAAGGGGCGAGGGTGGGATGGTCGGACGCCCGGGACGCGCAGATGGGGTATTTCTCAGGGCCGCGTTGGGAGACGGCGCGCGGGGGTGCCAGGGCCGGGGGAAGCGACGTCGCTTCAGGCTCTGTGGATTTTCGGGGGTGGCGAGTCGCGCGACTCGCGCGCGCGCTTTTTCCTGGTTAAGAATCCCGTGTCGTGTGCTGCCGTGAGCCTAACGTGCGTCCTTTCGCCAAACTTGTATGCGAAAGGGTGTGTGCCTATCAATAACTGCTCCAGGGCGAAGAGAACCGCCGCACGGAAAATAGGATTTCGGGGAGGGAAAAGGTAGGTCCTGGTGTAAGGATGAGACCCGGGACCTTGATCGCCGTCACTATAGTCCATTTTCAAAGGTCTCTCCCTTAATTCTTCACTTAACCCGAGTTATTATTGACTAGCTGTGCCCGCGTCTTCGTCCGCGTGGAATAGTGTCTATCTGCACAGCGCTCATTGTGTACGGCGCGGTGCTTGGCAAGTTTCCTACTCGCGTTATCTTCAGTTTCACATTGTGTAATGACTCCGTAAATCTTACATCAGAATAGCTCTAATATTTTGTGTCTTGTCGCAAACTTAAAAAACATTCACATAAACCTTACATATTTCCATACAAACTTTCATCCCCTATTCCCTATTGTTATTTTACACCCTTGAGTGTAAAACTTTTACAAACTTTGAATGTCATATTTATTTATATCGAATCAACAGCCTGAAAAATAAGTTTCAAGTTTCTTGCTCTAAAAATGACGATACTTCCATTCCACTTTTCAAGGCCCCCCCCCCCCCCCACCCATTCAACACGTTACAACCCTTTTTTCGCATTAAAAAGTAGCCTATTTCCTTTCTCAGGCTCTAGATTATCTGTGTACCAAATTTCATTTAAATCGGTTCAGTAGATTTGGCGTGAAAGCTCGACAGACAGACAGACAGAGTTACTTTCGCATTTATAATATTAGTAAGGATTTTGGTAGGCACACTTATCATTTTTTCTGTGTAATCTGTCTACAGAAATCGTACTAAATATGCAATCACGTTACGGTGAAAACAATTTAAATATTAAAAAAAAAACACAAAATCATGTAACTCAATGACTATAGAAAATCAGGCACGCCGCCCGTTCTCAAATCGATAGACTCCAAACGGTTCAATCCCGTTTCCTCCGCAAAGCCGTCGGAGCCCCGTGATTTATACGGAACGTCGAACTCCATTCCGATCTCGTTCCCGGACCTATTTGCGCGCCTGTTTTGAAAAGGCGACAACCCAATAATTCGCGGACGCGTCCAATCATAGGAATCCGCTAATTGTAGCCGCCGCCGACAACGAACCTAACTCCCCTCCTATCAGCCGCTACCGCCGTCCGTGGCATGTTTTCACCGAACCTCCCGATGTCCCCTTCTTTCGGATACAGATACCGCACACAGGATCACACACCGACCTCAAAGGCAAGGTCGAAGAAACCCTTGCCCGCCGGCCGGTGCAGAGCACCACGGCGAGACACCTAGTATACACCCTCCCCCATATCGACTGCCCAAGCAGAGGCCGTTCTTCCTTGAGGCGCCCTTAAGCTAGTTGCCCTATTGCCATGCCATGGCTCGAGCACAGTGGTTGTACGATCGCCCTCTTGTCCGGTGAAGCTATAAACGCCCCGCGGCCAAAAGCGTAGATCATTCACACACACAAAGGACTATAGAAGAGTTTAATAAACGTTTACGATACGCTTAAGCCGCTCCGCCCTGGACCAAAATCGCAGGTGTGATTCCCGCACAGGACAAATATTTCTTTCGGTCGGAGTCTTTGTGCTTGTAAAGTTCATGTTTGTAAACGCACCCACGACTCAGGATTATTGCTAGTATAGTAAATTAAAAAGAAACACGATTAAAAATTTACTCAACGGTTTTATCAGTGCAAAACCTGTATGGGCATACGGAATTAAACTGTGGAAGCAAAGAACTCTTAACATAGAAATCCTGCAGACTTTAAAATAAAGCTCTCAGAACCATATCTAGTGCTCCGTGGTTTATCAAAACGTCTGAACTAATGAGCATCTACAGATCAGAACAATCAAAGAAGAAATTGAGCAGAGTAAAACTGTAAAAATAGCACATGACAACCTTCTAGCTACAGCTCTTAGTGACTTACCAAAAGAGAATAAATAGGCTGAAACGTGGCCATATAATGGCAATATGATAAATAAAATGAATAGGCAGATCCTTCACTGGAAGTATGAACGTCACCCGCCAACCACTGGCATACAACCCATCTGCTATTGGCTAGTGTGTCATAACATTGGAAAAGGAAAAAAAAACGTTTATAATCACTTTTATTTCATCAATAAAACTAACTACACACATTTATAATACACTGTGTCGCAAGCCCTAAGTTTTTCGGCGGCTTGTTCTGGCGTCAGATCTCTTTGTGACTGCGCCAACATTTCGTATCCAACCATGAACTTCTTAACGGTAGCTGATCGAAGTAACGGGGGGAGGTAGAGGCCGTGGAACAGCCAGTGGGGGGAATCGCCTTGTGCCGCTTTTGGACCGGTTGGTGCACCTGGAAACATAGTTTTTTTTAATTGGACTAAGCTCGTCACACATTGCCACCATTGTAACTCCTGTAAGCCACGATCCACACTGGTCTCCTTAGATGACGCCAAGGTTTGAACCTTGAGACAAAAAATTTGCATATCAGCCATAGGAGACTACAACTAGGATAAGCCGAATTGTAATGCACTACGGATACGAAAAAATATTAACAGGGCCTATTTGTGAGTTTCTACCGTTCCGAGTTTCTACAAGAACCATGTAGTTGATTACCCCAGACGTATTTCACAGACTGTCTAACATAATGGTACGCTCGTTGTGCCAAACATAGAAAATTTTAATTGTATATTGATAGTTAATTTTATTTTCCAATTAACTTTTGTCCTTACACACAATGGCTTACATCTGAATGTAAAGAAAACCAAGATTATGGTTTCTGAACGGAAAGAAACCAGAACGAATGCAAGGATTGTGGTTGGTAACGATGTGCTGCAGCAAGTGAATGAGTTTGTATATCTTGGATGCGTCAGTAAGGATGGAAATACACCGCTGACATAGAGAGAAGAGTGAGTATAGGGAACAGAGTAAATGGCGCGATGGGAAGCTACTTGGGAGCCGGCACTTGAGCCAAAAGGCGCAGGTGGCCATACATAACGGAGTTCTTGTCCCAACGCTGTTATATGGTAGCGAGAGCTGGGTATGTAAGAAGGAGAACGAAAGTAGGATAAATGCGGTGGAAATGCGAGCTCTGCGAAAGATGTGCGGAGTCAAGCTGACCGACCGTATTCGCAACAGCGTGGTAAGAAAGCGAGTAGGTATGTAAGGTAGTATCGGTGTAAAGATGAGAACGGGTATGCTGCGTTGGTTCGGGCATATAGAAAGAATGCCAGAAGAAAGAATGACAAAACAGATATACAATGCGAAAGTGGAAGGATGTAGGTGCCGGGGAAGACCTAGACTATCTTACCATGACCAAATAGACCGTGTCTTAGCTGAAGGGCAAGTCAAGAGTCTCCGTAACCGGCGAGTGTGTATGAGACGAACTATGAGAGTGGAGGAAGCCAGAGAGGTATGTAAGGAAAGAACCTGTTGGAACTCTGTACTCTCTGCCTACCCCGCGAGGGAGCTGGCGTGATGATATAGATAGATAGATAGATAGTCAGAAGAAAGAATGACAAAACAGATACAATAAAATGCGAAAGTGGAAGGATGTAGGTACCGGGGAAGACCTAGACTATCTTACCACGACCAAATAGACAGAGTCTTATCTGCGCTTTTTAAACAAGACAAAAGTTTAGACCAAGGCTTGTCTAGACGGCGCAACAAAGAGGGCGCCTAAAAGTAGTCTCAGTTAGGTTTTATGTCCGTGATCACTGCTAAGCAAAGGCCGTCTCTCACAAATCTCAGTGAGAGAGATTAGGTGATATTCCAGCTCGCGGAGCCAATGCGGTGCGGGGGAGGCAGGCTTAGGGACACCTGCTGGTGGTACTTTGCAAGCCGCTTCTGGGTTCTTCTTCTCCAAATTGGCTTAACGACTACTGCATTACGTGGAACCGGGCCCAACGGCTTACCGCTACTTCCGAAGCACGGAGACGATCGAATATAAAAATGCCGCAAACGGTCACCCATCTCAGATCGACCGAGCCTAACGCTGCTTAACCTTGGTGAACGCTAATAACACCGCGGTCGTACAGCGCTACGAGCGCTCTCTTTATTAGCGTGGACTAGAGATTTTCCTTCAAAATATGTTTTATCTACATTTCTGTAGGTAAAACATATTGAGACTGTACTCTCTGCCTACCCCGCAATGTAGTGAGCGTGATGACACTGATAGATTCAACTATTTCAATTTAAACAAGCTTTTATAGCAAAAACACAAGGAAGATATCTGCTTAGTTGCGGAGTTCCTGTGGCTTCCCTTCTGCTCCATCATCAGACCCTGGATACCATGCGGGTCTAAAATACTCGTCAAGACAAATCGAACAAGTCTAAACACGGCGGGGTTATATTGAGTAGTTGGGTAGTTCCATTGGCCACCTTTCGGCTACATTATCAGACCCTGAACACTATCTGGTTGTATAGTACTTGTCAATACCAATCTAACAAGCCTAAACACGAGGGGGTTACGTTGTATGTTCTACATGTTCCTATGGCCACCTTCCGACTCCATCATCAGACCAGCTCTTAAAACCATATTATTGCATTGTAACCGACCTTATATACAAGGTGTAACATAATGAACGCAAGACCTGAAAATAGTTTGTTCTAAATTGGCAACTCAATAGATCCAAACCATTTATTGGTATCTTATATTTTTTTTTAAAATCACTGATTTCTTGTACTCCTTCAGTTCGCTGTATCAAATAAAATTTAATCGTTAATCAAAGAAATGCGTCTATGTTAAATGCATTTCTAATACATATACGAGTACCTCAATAAGCACAGAAAAGTACAGGTTTCGTGTGTTTGAGTGATATACGCTGTTGGCCGAGAGGCCTTTACAGCTTAACCGGACGAGTGCAACCACTACGCTCGAGGCAGAAGGGCAAGGGGCGACATACTCGAGGGCGCCTCAAGGAGGAACGACCTCGGTTTGGACAGTCGCTACGGGGGGAGGGGGTGTAATGAGTACACCGGTCGGTGGGCTAGGGGATCTACGACTTCGTCGTCGTCGTCCGTATCCGGAGCGGAAAGAAGCGATGTCAAAGCATCGGGGGATCGGCAGGGGTCGGGGTCGTGGTTAATTTGGGTACCAAAGAGCTTACATCTTAAGGAGATTTAAGCTCTTTGAAGTTTGATTTTCGTATTGAATTCGTAAGTTAATAATCTAATTGGGGTGTCTGAGCTCTTGCATTATGTATGTTACACCTTGTATATATATTTTTTAAAACTTATCCCCACACTATGGTTTATTCCTGTAACGTGGGTGCGTTTACAAACATACAAAAATCACATACACAAATACCCAGACCGGAACAAATAATTGTGGATCACACGAAGAATTGTCCCGTGCGGGAATCGAACCCGCGACTATTCCACCCAGGGGCGGGCTTAAGCTCTTAACCACTGCGCTAAATCGTCGATCTATCTAACATACATACGTATACCAAATTTTAGCTCAATCCGATACCCGCAAGTGCTTGAAAACTAAATCAAACAAGTTTTGAACCGGAAAGACAGACAGGCAGACAGACATACGATTATTGAAAGTTCGAAAAAAAAAAGTAAAAGTTCGTAAAAAGGAGACTCACCATGAAATCCCATGCTATAGGGGAAACTGCATTTAAACAAATTATCATATTTCGTTGTTAGTCCTTTCATAATATCCGCTAAATCTTTCTTCTGTGCCTCGTTTAGATCGGTCATACGTTGTATGTTTTTGTCTAAAGGAAGCACCATAGTTTCGTAAGGCCACGTTGCCCAGTAAGGAACTACCGCGACCCATTCTGAATTTTTCAGTACTATACGCTCCTGAAAAAGTTTAATTCATGTAAATATTAACACATGTCATATAAGCCAAATAATTATCGGATCGCCGTTTTATAAGCCCTATTAAGAAACTGTCCCACCGTTGGGCACGGGCCTCCTCTCAGATTGAGAAGGTTTAGGCCATAGTCCACCACGTTGGCCCAGTGCCTATCACTATAAATTAACTATCACTTGCTTTAACGGTGAAGGAAAACATCGTGAGGAAACTTGCATACCTGAGAGTTTCTCGAAGGTGTGTGAAGTTCGCCAACCCGCACTGGGCCGCGTGGTAAACCCTCTCAGTTTGAGAGGAGGCCCGTGCCCAACGGTGGGACAGTTTCTTAACAGGGCTAATATTATTATTGTTCGTCTAATAATGCATAGTGCGAATAGTGAACACGAAGATCTAGGTCGAGTCTTAAGTCAGATAAAGATAGTTAGAGTATGTACCAGGAAGCAAATATAAAAGGAGATAGCATTATTAGCATTATTAGAGAGGTATGTAAGGAAAGAACCTGTTGGAACTCTGTACTCTCTGCCTACCCCGCAAGGGATCTGGCGTGAGGTTATAGATAGATAGATAGATAGATAGATTTCCCTATTCAATCAAGCGTGTTATTGCGCGGGGTGGCGCGGGACGAAGAGGACGTTACATCCCGCCTACTTTTGTATTTGCCATCTCTGAGAATGACAGACTGACGTAAACTCGTCCTCCGCGATGACATCAGGCCTTAGTTGGAAGACACAGTGCACAATTGCTCAGCCTGACCATATTATTATGTCGTAAGCTAGAAAATATATCCAAAAACAGGTTTGTAAAATAAATTGAAAGGTGTGTGCGTGCGTACGTATGTGTGTGCATGAAAGCAAGTTAATAGTACACAGTTAACTAAATATGCTTTCTTGTATATGTATGTGCTAATAAATTAAGTAACTGATTGTAATAATGCCTCCACTGCATCATTATCGAGGGACTTAACCCACAATGTCATGGCGTTCTTACAGTCATGTAGCTTTATTGGGTATATATCTAATATCCTATATATTTTATTGTACAGAGAGCTAGATTGCTTCATATATGTTGTATAGTTATAGTTGTATATCACGTACATTTATAATACAAGTTGCATTCTAAATAAACCAGTTACCAACCGGCCACCGTGTTGTCATTACGTTATCCTCAAATATATAACAATTGGCGACGAGTTAACGACGTATCATTGCAAAATGGCGGACAACGCGCGTGCTATTGGAAACATAAAAGAATTCGATTCAAACACTGATTCTTGGCCAAGTTATATTAAACGAGTAAAAGCATTTTTTGTAGTAAACAATATAAAAGGCGCAGTGCAGACCTCATTTTAATAACGTTAGCGGGAAATGAAACATACGATCTCATTTAGGTATTGTGCAGTCCAGAAGAACCCGAGAAAAAATCTTTCGACGAACTAGTCACCATTGTGGACAACCATCTCAATCCAAAATCCAGTGACATGGCTGAAAGGATGAAGCTAAGGGCGTGCTTACAAAATGTCAATGAAACAGTAAATGAATATCTGCTGCGATTAAAAAAAATTGGCAATGACCTGTAAGTTCAAAGGTCAGGAATCTTTAGAGGAAAATTTGAGAGATCAATTCACTTACGGCCTGAGAAGCGAAAAATATAGACAACGGCTATTAGTCGAGCGGGAACTTAGTTTTACGAGGGCAGTGTCTTTGGCAACTACGTTGGAGGCAGCGGAGCTCGAGGCTAAATTAGGTGGCGTTGGTAACCAAAACGCAGGAGAGGAATCTCAAGCTGGAGTATACGCAGTCCAGTCCCGTAGCGGCAGCGGCGGGAGGGCAGGCAGCGGGCGGACGGGCGCGCCGCGCGGGGCCGGCGCCGGCGGCCGCGCTGGCTCGCCGCGCGCCACCGCCAGCAGGCAGGGTTACGACAAGTGCTATCGGTGCGGCTCGCGGCAGCACTCGGCCGATAAGTGTGTGTATAAAAGTGCTACTTGTTACAAGTGCGATAAAGTGGGCCATAGTCATATGTGTCGTAACAAGAGAAACAGTTCCAGACTTTTTCGAGAACAGGGTAGTGATTCCGAAGGAGAAGATAAGTCTCCTACGCTGTATAGACTTGGGGATTCCGAAGAGTCAGATAGGCCCTGGTATTGTAAGTTGAATGTGGAGGGTGTCCAATTAGACATGCAAGTCGACAGCGGTTCCTCGGTAAGTGCTATCTCTTAAAATACGTATCAACAATTATACAAAGATAGGCCGCTTATTAAATCGAACAAAGTTCTCACCGTGTACAGCGGCAAACAAATCAAGCCCATAGGTATAATGCCAGTTAACGTTGTCAATAATAATAAATCTTTAACCTCAAAATTGTATGTAATGGATAACGGCGACTGTCCACCAATTATAGGTAGAAAATGGATACGTAAATTACAGATAACTTTTCCTACAATTAATCATTTGTCACAGAATGAGGACGATAATATCCTTAAGAGCATCATGCAAAAATATAAAAACGTATTTGAGCCAGGTGTAGGGACTTTTAATCGCGGGACCATTAATCTGCAAGTATGCGAGGGAGCTATTCCTGTATGGAAGAGGGCGCGCGTGGTGCCGCATACACTGCGGGCGGCGGTGGACGCCGAGCTGGAGCGCATGCTGGCTGAAGGCATTATCAGCCCCGTCGAAGAGGTCGGCGGTTGGGGCACGCCAATTGTGCCGGTTAGAAAACCATCCGGGAAAATTAGAATATGCGGTGATTTCAAGTTGACTGTTAATCCTGTCCTATAGGACGATAAGTACCCCCTTCCGCGGATCGAGGACATATTTTCAGCCTTGAGAGGAGGACAAACTTATAGTAAAATCGATTTAAAAAACGAAAATTATGTACTATTGTAACCCACAGGGGCAACTTTGTTTATAATCGTTTACCTTTTGGAATTTTGTGGACGATTTGATCATTACAGGTCAGGATAGGGCTGCCCACATCGATAACGTAAATAAAGTTTTTAAAATTTTAAATGATTCCGGATTGCGTGTCGGTAAGGAAAAATGTTGTTTTTTCCAGAAGAAGGTGTCATACCTTGGACATGTTATCGATTCGGAAGGGTTGCATACCGAAACTAAAAAAGTGGACGCGGTTTTGGCCGCGGCTCGGCCGCGCGACATAAGTGAACTCAGAGCATTTATAGGGTTAGTTAATTATTATTCCAAATTTATAAAAAACTTTAGTAACCTAATTGCACCTTTATATAGTTTATTAAAGAAGAATAAAACTTGGTTATGAACAGATGAATGTGAAAATTCATTTACAAAAATTAAGGACATGTAAAAAATTCGGAGGTTCTGGTACACTTTAAACCGAATCTCCCCTTACAGCTATCATGTGATGCATCGCCGCGCGGCGTGGGGGCGTGGCTTGCGCATGAGATGCCGGACGGTCAGCTGCGCGCCGTCGCGCACGCGAGCCGCGCGCTCACACCGGCCGAACAGAATTACAGTCAGATATGTCGGGAAGGGCTTGCTATTATATTTGGGGTGCAAACATTTCATGAATATGTGTATGGAAGGCATTTTAAATTAACCGTTATGTTCTATATTCGGACCCAAAAAGGGTATACCTTTAATGATGGCTGGTAGGTTACAAAGATGGTCTATAATATTAAGCGAATATAATTACTCAGTAAAATGTGTTAAGTCTAAAGATAATTGTTTGGCTGATTACTTGTCTAGGGCGGCAGTCATACCGCTGGACAAATCAATGAAAGATGGTATACATAATAGTAGGAAAAAAGAGTATTCAGATTCAAATTATATTTACTTTTTAGAGTCTTCTAAACCTGTAGATTTTAAGGAAATTGCATTACAAACAAAAAAAAGACGAGACTCAGAAAAATTTTGGGATATGTTACTCACGGTTGGCCAGTACACAAATATGTACCCAACGATTGCAAAGAATATTATAATAGGAAAAATTTTATTACTTCCGAGCACGATTGTCTTTTATTTGGATTTAGGGTGATAATTTCAAGATGTTTACAGAACTTAATATTAAAAGAGTTACACAGCAGCCATCTGGGCATTGTCAAAATGAAGTCTTTAGCACGTACGTATGTATAATGGCCGAAAATTGACGAAGATATTGAGAATATGTGTGGTTCTTGCGAAATATGTGCGAAAAAAAGAAACAATCCAACAAAGAGCACTTTGTTTCCTTGGTCTTAGCCTACTATACCTTGGTACAGGCTTCATTTAGATCATTTGGGCCCATTTGCTAAACAATACTACCTTATTGTCATAGATTCCCATTCGAAATGGATCGAGGCTATTAAAGTGAGTTCTACTTCATCAGAGATAACAATACGGCATTTGAGGGAACTTTTCGCTCGATTCGGATTACCTCACGTAATTGTAACGGATAATGGTCCAGCATTTATTAGTAAAAAATTTTCAGATTTTTTAACGAAAAATGGCATTACACATAAATTGACGGCCCCTCGACATCCTCGTAGTAATGGTGCCGCGGATAATGCAGTAGGTTTGGTAAAAAAATGTTTGTAAAAGGCAATACATGAAGGAACCGCTGCCGAGATAGCCCATAATAGATTTTTGTTAAATTATCGTAATTGTGTGCACAGCACAACACAAAAATCACCCAGTGAAATGTTAATGGGTCGTAAATTACGCTCTTGCCTAGATTTATTGAGACCCGATACTAAAAATATTGTAATACATAATCAGTCGAAACAAATAAATGCTTATAATGGTAAGCACAGATATATCAATGTTGGAGATATAGTTATGTTTAAGAAGTGGCAAAACAATAAAGAAATCTGGGAAAAAGGGATAGTTAGTAATATTATAGGAAATGAAATGTTTTAAAATTGAATTTAGGGGACAAAAACACAGGCGTCATATTGATCAAATATATAAAATACTAAATTCAGAAGTAATATACAAAACGATAACATAATATTTGATGAATGTGGCCCCTCAGTGGCTAACAACCTTACACCAGTTAATAGTCCAAAAATACATTGCAATAGGACTTTTGCATCCCCCGGTACACCGGAAGATAAATATCTTCCATCTCCACGTTACATGGATGTGGAGGAACCTCACGGAAAGGCGTTACATGGATGTGGAGGAACCTCACGGAAAGGTTATAGATCATTCACTTAGCGAGCGAAGAGAAAGTATTATACCGGCAACTACACTGGGCAGGAAAAGAAATTATTTTCCAGACTCTGATTAGTAAATGTAATTTTTTTTTTTTATTACTTTTTTTTACAATTTTTGTTTTTGATATATGGTTCAAGTTTTTGTTATTAATTTAGTTTTTAAGTGCTTTTATTTAATCCTTTGTAAAACATACATATATATTTTTATTTTGTTAGAATTGTTGTTTATTACTTTGCGGATTGCGGGATGTGTCAAGAATTTTGGGGGGGAAATGTTGTATAGTTATAGTTGTTTATCACGTACATTTATAATACAAGTTGCATTCTAAATAAACCAGTTACCAACCGGCCACCGTGTTGTCATTACGTTACCCTCAAATATATAACAATATATTGGCGATAAGCAAATTTTATCTTAGCAGAGAAAGTATGAGCCACTTTAATTCTTCTTCTCGTAAGTCTACTAGCTTCGTAAAGTCTTCTGCATTTATGACTTACCTTCTTCTCTAATTCCTGTTCTAAATAATCAACAAGCATCGCTGTTCCATATTTGTCGTAATATTCTTTTTGACATCTGCAAAAAATATTCAATTAAATACGCTTGTCTTCCCTGATACAGGTGAAAAAAGGTTTCCCGTATAGGGCATAAAGCCCGTCGTCGTGGCGAGCTTTGGGGGAGGACTTTGAAGATGAAAATGATGATAAAAAGTAGTGCGTTTGTTTTACCTCTAATTATAAGTAGTGTTCGACCGAAGGTCGATTTTGGCTGCAGCCGACGTCAACTAATACGAGGCATGTCTTTTAAGTTTTGTCGTTTGAAGTAAAAAAAACTAGAACCTTATAGTACTTTTTATTGTTTTTCAAAGTATTCACCACGTAACTTAATACCCTTTTCTATTCGCTCAAACCAGTTAATATAACATTTATTCCACTCTAAAGTGGGGGTGTTCAAAATGGCTGACTTGAAAGCGTCGACTGCTTCTTCACCGGACTGGAACCTTTGACCACGAAGACATTTCTTATTTTTAGGAAATGTAAAGAAATCGTTAGGGCTTAGGTCAGGACTGTATGGAGGATGGTCAAGAATTTCTACTTTTTCCTGCTTCAAATACTCAATCGTTTGACGAGCGCTGTGTGAGCTTGCGTTGTCGTGGTGCAGGATGATGCGTCGCTTTGAGTTAGATTTTCGAAGTTCGGCGATGACTTGTGGTAAACAAACTGAGGTATACCACTCTGCGTTAACCGTTCTACGATCTTCAAGTGCAATAGTCGCAACATGGCCGGTTTTTCCAACGAACGTGGCCACCATCTTCTTTGAAGTGCATCGAGAACGAACGACTTTAGTCGGCTTTGGCTCGCCTTGAAAGACCCAGATTGTAGATTGTTGTTTGGAATCAGGATCGTAGGCATAGATCCAAGATTCGTCACCATTGATGATGTCGTAGACGTGATTTGACTCTCCTCGGTTGAACCTTTGCAGAGTTTTCTTACACCATCTGACGCGGGCCGCCTTGTGATCGTCGGAAAGCACATGCGGTATCCAACGGCAAACTAGCTTTCTCACACCAAGCGCTTCATGCAAGATCTTCTGAATGGTTGTCCCTGAGATGCCTAATAGAGCCTCTATCTCTCCATACGTCACATGACGATCTTCGAGAATTAGTTGTCTCACAGCAATGATGTTATCTTCAGTGAAGGCGGATTTTGGGCGTCCTTCGCGAGATTTGTCACTAACACTAGTATGTCCACGCTGGAACTCTAAATACCAGCGCTCGACAGTCCGCAGACATGGGACTTCATCACTGAACACAGATGTTAGCTCTTCAAAACACTGAAGTCGTGTCAGGCCTCTTCTAAAGTTGTAGAAAATTATTGCACGAACATTTTCCTTAGAAAGATTCATTTTCGTACGTAACCTGACAGATTCCAATCGACGCTGTGACTAAACAATAGCATTAATCCTAATACTTTCATCTGTTTTGAGATTCAAAATTTAAACACATTCGAATATAGAACAGTTCCAAATAAACATTGCCGGGAAATATGGAAACGACAGAACTTAAAAGGCATGCCTAGTAGGCCATCGCCAAAACCTTCGGCTGAAGCCGAAGATTTAATAAACCTAAAGAAAGGACAATGCCAAAATGTCCAAATGCAAAAACCAAATTGTCTAGTATATTTAAGAGAATATAATGTGTTTTATAATATTACGTATTTTCGAGATCTACTTCCGCAATTCGTAGTTATTCTCGATGAAATACTCGTATTATGAGGTTAGATTTAAACACACGCAAAATCTTCACCTAAGTGAGCTTTTTTAGTATATTATAAATGTTTATGTTGTTGTAACGGCATTACAATGTCTGATGTGAATTAGTGAGAGGAATATGTACGTTTTGAGGTTTTTGGTCCTATTAACAAACAAAATCTTATCCAGATATTACGGCGGGGGATAGCCCGTATTTTTAAGTCCCGGGCTATTGGGTTGGGGGCCTGGGCGGGATGTGCCTCTGCCCCGGCGACGTCGCCTTTGTCGAGCAGGATCGGCCCTCTCCCGATCCCGCTCGGCCTCCTCCTTCTGGGACATCACAGTCTCGCAGAAGGAGGATACGGCCCCCCACGCCCATTCTCCTGCCAGCATAGCCGCTACTACTGCCGGCAGAGAGAGGTCCGGTCCGATCCGGTCGTCCAAGATCCTCAGGAAATCTTAGCCCGACATAGTCGAACACTGATTAATCTCAGTGATTGCTAAAATCACCGCGGTCGCACAACGCTACATCTGAATATTATTACCTTTGTTAAGAAACTGTCTCACCGTTGGGCACGGGCCTCCTCTCAAACTGAGAGGGTTTAGGCCATAGTCCACCACGCTGGCCCAGTGCGGGTTGGCGAACTTCTCACACCTTCGAGAAACTCTCAGGCATGCAGGTTTCCTTCACCGTTAAAGCGAGTGATAGCTAATTTTTTAATACGGATATGCTTTCGAAAAGACAGAGGTTCGTGCCTGGGTTTGAACCCGAGGCCTCTGACATTGCAGTCCAATGGTCAAAGCACTAGGCTATCACTGCTATTATATAATACTTAGGGAAAATAAATAAAATGTGATCACCTGTCTTTGACCCTGGGCTCGTTGGGTAAGAAGCTGGATGCCCAGATCTGGCAGTGGGGATGTGGGTTGGAGCACCCCATGATAGCTCCCTTGTTCTCGAAGATCTGCACCCAAGTGTACCGGCGGCCTAGTTCCTTTAGTTGGTTTATCCACCTAAAATAGATATGGAAGGATTGCTAGTTTTATAATGAAATTACAATTTTATTTGGCAGTAATTGCGGAACAAAATGCTTGCAACTTGGCTAGAGCAGCTGGTTATATATGACAGGAAATGTATGAATTACGTCATTATATACAATGCCTAGGAAATGTATAAATTGTATAAATTTCCTAACGTCCTATCAGCAACCGGAATGTGTTAAATTTAGGATATTGATAAGTTACAGCGGCGTGTTCTAATCCTACTTTTTATATACTATCATTTTTGTTACAAATTTGTGTCAATATCGCTTATGTCGTTTTGATAATTATCACAAGTTTTTTTTCGCCTGAGAAAATCTTGCATAGGACTTTCGCTAGTCTCGGAGGAGCTTGCGAGGCGAGAGGGGGAGTCTCCTACTAACGGCTGAATCCCGGTGGAACTCCAGCAATATTGGTGCAGGGAGGGATTCCCGCCAGCTGGTACGCCGGAAGAAACTTATTACCCCATATTTTTAAGCCTGGGCTAATATTCTGAGGCTGGGGCCCCTAGCCCCATTAAGCTTCGAGAGTATGTTGTTTAGATAATCGATTTTCTATAATTTAGCTTCTGTCATTAACTTCCAACGGGATTTATGGTGCTTTGGTTGGTTATTAATAAATCCTAGGCCTAGTCAGTAATTATGTGCGATGCCTAGGAAATATATACATTTCCTAGGAAATGTACGTATTACAGAAACTTTGTCAATTATTTCAAACATTTCCTATTCCTTAATTGTATACAATTTCTTAATTTCATACATTTCCTGTAACACATATAATCTGTACTAATATTATAAAGAGGAAAGATTTGTATATTTGTAACGATGAACTCCAAAACTACTGGACCAATTTCAAAAATTCTTTCACCATTAGAAAGCTACCTTATCCAGAAGTAACATAGGCTATAATATTAATTTTATTATTAACATATAAATTATAATTTAGGTACGCACTCGTCAATGACCGCAACTATCTCGTCCAATGACATCAGTGGTATAGTTGTTGTAGAATCTGGATGGAAGCACATCACTCTGAAAATTAAACAAGAATACGGACTGTTGATTTACATATGTATTTATTTAGCAAAACAACATAATACTAAGAGAGGACACACACACAAACAAGGTATAGATTCTTCTTCTTCAAGTTATGGCTTCATACTAATTATAAGTGTATTTTGCCAGTGTCCAGTGAGATATATATTCGTGTTTGTTTAAATTAATTCAACTCCCCGATGAACTTGATGACAACGATGATAATAAAATTAATGAAGTACCCCTCCCTAGATAGCAGTGTTGGGCACTAATTGTTTAATTGTTCAATTGTAGGATCAAACAATTGAAATTTCAATCGCAGAAAACATCAATTGCAATTGACGATTGAAAAATTAATTGTTAATTGTAGGTTTTCACAATTAACAATTGATCAATGGTAATTGTAAAACGTTGCAATTACCATTGATCAATTGTTAATCGTTTTTTGCATGTTTACGATTAAACAATTAACAATTAAACACACGACAGAATATATTTTAAACACATCCAAGATGGCGGACGTGACTTTTGAAGTAAAATGGGTGTCACTTTTGGGGTTTCGGGAATAATGATTGCGAATATGGCGTGAATTTTTGAAATAGATGTCGCACGCGACTTTTGAAGTTAAATCAATATGAGTGTCACATTTGCGATATTAGGGCATGCTGATTACGAATATGACGTTAATTTCTGGATCTAAGATGGCGGACGTGACTTTTGTAACAAAATCAATATGCGAGTCACTTTTATGGTTTTGAGGGATGTTAATAGTGAAAATAATGTTAATTTTAAAATCCAAGATGGCGGCCGCGACTTTTTATGAAAATCAATTTGGGTATGGACTTTGGGGTTTTAGGGGATGCTGATAACAAATGTAAAGTTAATTTTAAAATTCAAGATGGCGGACGCGACTTTTTATGTAAATCAATATGGGTATTGATTTCGGGGTTTTAGGGGATGCTGATTACGAATATGGCGTTAGTTTCTGGATCCAAGATGGCGG
The DNA here is from genome assembly GCA_905147815.2 of Phalera bucephala. Classification (NCBI taxonomy): domain Eukaryota; kingdom Metazoa; phylum Arthropoda; class Insecta; order Lepidoptera; family Notodontidae; genus Phalera; species Phalera bucephala. Next base: position 6,839,130 of record LR990637.1, on the reverse strand, counting down.
ACGCGACTTTTTATAAAAAACTATATGGGTATCGATTTCAGGGTTTAGGTTATGCTGATAACAAATATACCGATAATTTTAAAATCCGAGATGGCGGACGCGACTTTTTATGAAAATCGATATGGATATCGATTTCGGGGTTTTAGGGGATGTTGATTAAGAATATGGCGTTAGTTTCTGGATTCAGGATGGCGGACGCGACTTTTGAAATAAAATCAATATGGGTGTCACTTTTAGGGTTTTAAGGGATGCTGAGTAGAAATATAACATTATTTAAAAATCCAAGACGGCGGACGTAATTCTTGATGTAAAATCAATATAGGTGTCACTTTTGGGGTTTTAGGGGATGCTGATAACGAATATGGCGTTAACATTTGAAACCGAGATGGCGGACGCGACTTTTGGAGTTAAATCGATATGGGTTTCATTTTTGGGGTTTACAGTTTATCATATTTTGTGCAAATTTTTCTAGTGTATGTGGCTGGACCTCTTCAACTTTTCTTAAGCCCCTTGTCGGTAATTTATTTTGGAATTTTTGCACCTTTTTTATTTTTTTTTCTTTGTTTTTATGTATCTTTTATATTCATTTACACAATGTTATCCATGTTTCCGTTTGAGGTGACTCAGAAAATTGGACGTACAGTTGTCGAATCCTCTGATTTTAGTAGTGAAAGGCGAGCATTTAGTACACAGAACTGTGATTATATGTGCAAGTGCAAGACGCGGGGGTGAAGATATTGACGTGATTGAGCTCGGCCCTGAAGACTGCCCATCTCGATCTAACTGTTCATTGATGTCCGTATCCGACGTGTTATCTGATGTATAACTATATTCCTTTTCATCTATAATGACTATAATATCCAAAAAGGGTGGAAATATTCGTTGAAATATGCGAATATACCTAATAGAAAATTCGTAAGTTTAAATACCTACTACTATAAGTACACACACAAAAGTACTCTGAAGTGAGATCGTGTTGAAATGTAGGCGATACTTTGCGCTCCGAAAAAAGTTATGACAATATGTAGGCGGGGTATGTGGTGTGCCCTACCACAGTGTACTATAACACAGTAAAACATCTTAGTACTTACGGTCCGAATCAAACTCACGCACACAGACGCGCGCTCTACACGCCTTCTCGATAGTTTTCCGCATGTAATAAGCCGCGGTGGCATGCACGTCCGAGACGGACGCTTTTTTTACAACTAACATTAGAACGTTCTGTGAAGAAATAACCTGTTCGAACTCTTTACTCTCTGCCTACCCCACAAGGGATCTGGCGTGACAATATAGATAGATAGAAAATTAATACAAATTTAAATATTTTGGCTTTTTGTGCTATTAGGCCTTAATATTTAGAATAAAATGACCACTTTAAACTTATTAGTTACTACATCGCTATTTGCTTATTGCTATCAAAATCGATACATGAGGGCTTGTATGGTTTCTCAATATGTATCTATTATTAGAATTAAAATAATGGCCACTCGAATCGCCAAATTGATATTTAGTAACTCATGTGGTTTTTAACATATATCATAACATATATAAACTCTCAATAAGAATGAGATACGAGAATACTTATATATAATGAGAATACTTATTCGTAAAAGGAGAAAACGTGTTTCTAGAATCAATTTGCAATAAAGGTAAATAATATATTCTTGAGAATAAAAATTAAAATTATAAATACATATATATACCGTCACGCCTATATTCCCCAGAGGGGGTGGCAGAGGTGTACTGAGTACACCCACGTTTCGCCGACGATGTTAGGTCCCATGTAATAGGGGGCGAGCCTATTGCCATATACCGGGCACAATTCCAGACTCCGGACTCATACTGGGATTTTTCGTTAGAAAAACTACACTTGTCCGACCTAGGATTTGAACCCAGGACCTCGTGATCACAAAGCGATGCGCTTTGCCACCAAGTAAAATTATAAACGTTTTCATTATGCTGTTATTGCACAATGTCTATGTTAAATTGTATTACGCTGCACTCATATCGAAAAAATACAGGCTTATAACCACTGCAGTAGATTAGTTTTAATAAATGACAAAAAGTAAATCCAATAAAAGGTGCTAAACTTAACAGCGTTCTGACGGGAGTGTAATTATGCCACTAAAACGGCTTAGATGAGTTACTGGATAGATATATACTGTGGCACTACCGACCGACTTTACCTACCTACGCACGTGCACTTTGTCGGCTCGTGTCGGTGCCGAAAGGCGACGAGTATCTAGGGTTGCCACCCATAGTTTATTCTAAAGTACGTATTGTACGTTATTTTGGGTAGAAATTAAAACAAATCGACAACATCACTCTTCGATTTCCCGCCAAAAAGCCCGATTGTTACTTTTACAAAATGGTTTGCTACTATATCTTGTCATTTATCTCTGTATCGGAAAAAGAGCACTGTGGTCTGAGATACAGGATGTCTCGTAGTTCAGGCACAGAGACACATTAAATCGCTTTAAATTTAAGATAGTTTAACTTTATTTATACGTACAATGAAGCAAATGTAGCGTAGCGCTGTGCGACCGCGGTGTTCTTACCGATTACCAAGGTTAAGCAGCGTTCGACTCGGTCGGCTCGAGATGGGTGACCGTTTGTGGCATTTTCATATTCGAGCGTCTCCGTGCTTCGGAAGGCACGTAAAGCCGTTGGTCCCGGCTACCACTTAATGTGGTAGTTGTTAAGCCAAGTTAGAAGCCTTGAAGGCGGCTTGATAATTTCTAATAGCAGGTGGCCACAAACCTGCCTTCACCAATCCGCACTGGGTCCGCGTGGTGGAGTATGACCTAATCTCTCTCACCCCGATTTGTGAGAGAAGGCCTTTGTCCAGCAGTGGGCAGTACAGGCTGATATTATTATAAGCAACTGTACATCCTCTTTTGATATCAATAAAAGTTATTATTATTTAACATCGTGTGGTGTTAAATCATAGCCTCACAAAACTGCGCGACCAGTAACACTGTGGAGCCAGTTGAGTCTCCTACTCGACACAAACTTAATATAAGTTACTGAGTTCTTAGATTTACGCGAATATTACACATGAAATAAAACTATTTTTTCGGATTTTATCGCGTTTATTTTGATTTTTAAGTTCCCGACGTTTCGAGTGCTTTGCAGCACCAATATTTCATTAATATAAGTTGCTTTCTATCATCGTGGTATTTACTGGATAAATGGTCCTGCTAACATTGAACACAAATTCCTTACAAATTCTATTTATCCATCTATATAATCACGCCAAATTCCTTTGCAGAGTAGGCAGAGAGTACAGAGTTTCGACAGGGTCTTCTTCTTCTTCAAGTTATGGCTTCACACTAATTATAAGTGTATTTTGCCAGTGTCCAGTGAGATATATAATCTTGTTTGTTTAAATTATTTCGACTCCCCGATGAATTTGATGACAACGATGATAATGAAATTAATGAAGCACCCCACCCTGGTAAAGCGATGGATACTTTACGTAGCAATTGCAACGGCCGTTTTGAGGGAAGTCGAAAATGCACTTTTTATCACTTTGTTACAATTACGTTCACTCATGCACATATAAAAACACATAATGATTAATATTCCACCAACATTACACATTATTAGTAGAAATAACACAAGTTTTGGAAATTAAAACAAATTGACAACATCACTCTTCGACTTCCCGCCAAAACTCCCGACAGGGTCTTCCCTTACAAATTTATAAATAAAAAAGTCGGGAACCTGAAATTAGTCATCTGTATAATATTATAAAGAGTAAAGATTTGTATTTTTTCATGTTTGTAACGAATAAACTCAAAAACTAATGGACCGATTTCAAAAATTCTTTCACCATTAGACAACATCGTTGGTAAAAAGAGCCACTCCCGCTTGGAGAATATAGGCGTCACGATGTATATTTTTTTATTATTATTAAAAACTATCAGTTTCCCGCGACTTCATACCCGGTCGACAACAGCGCCACCTACCGGGTCTATGTTATATAGCCTATGTTACTTCTGGATAACGTAGCTTTCTAATGGTGAAAGAATCGTTAAAATCGGTTCAGCAGTTTTTAAGTTTATTCGTTACAAACATACAAAAATACAAATATTTCCTCTTTATTTTATTAGTGTAGATTAGTAGTGGTGTAAAAAGGACAGCATAAAATCTCGACAGTGTTACAATAACGTCAATCTTTTCGTGCCTGGCCCCTAGATGTAAACTTAAGTAGTTAAAATATTACAAACCTACAAGTGCCTTTAGCTGGGGCCATTTGGAATAACGGATGGTCTGGAGTCGGCGGCTCTGGAACCCGTTCCAGTAACGCAGGGAAATCATTCGGAAATACATATGTCGATATGTATTTTGGGTTGCGCTGTGAAAATTGAGATGGAGATAAAAAAAACACTTTAATAAATAAGTGGTCCCCTCATTTCGTCACACAAAGATTAACACCAACAGACTCGTTTCGGGGCAGATGGTGCTCGCGTCAGTAGGATTTACTCTCGGTTCCCTACACATATTTCATGGGCAGTGCTAAACGAGCGGCACTTGCACCGGTGGTAGGCTACGACTGTGCCTGGTCACCACCCTCTCAGCACAATCACGCCGCCGTGTTCCAACATGCCGGCATTTTGTGTGTGTATATGAATGATCGCTGATACGCTGTTGACCGACAATCCGACCTCGCCGGCGAGGTCGGTGTCTGATCCTGTGTGCGGTATCAATATCCGAAAGAAGGGATGTAAGGGCTTAGAGAGGGTCGGTGAGAATATGCCGCGAACGGCGGTAGCGGGTCTAGCGGCGGGAAAATCCAGGGTTATAACTTTTATGTAAGTGATCTACGCTGTTGGTCGCGTGGCCTTTACAGCTTCACCGGAAAAGAGGGCGAGCGCGCAACCACTACGCTCGAGCCAGAAGGACAAGGGGGCAACTAGCTCAAGAGCGCCTCAAGGAAGAACGGCCTCGGCTTGGGCAGTCGCTATGGGGGAGGGCGTATACTAGGTGGCTCGCCGTGGTGTTCTGCATAGGTCGGCGGGTAAGGGATTCTTCGACCTCGCCGGCGAGGGCGGTGTCTGATCCTGTGTGCGGTATTTGAATCCTATGTGAGTACATCCCGCGGATGGCGATAGCAGCTGATAGGAGGGGAGTTAGTTTTGTAGTCGGCGGCGGCTACGATTAGCGAATTTCTATGATTGGACGCGTTCACGAAATATCAAGTTGTCGCCTTTTTAATAAAGGCGTGAATAGGTTCGAGACCGAGATCGGAATGGAGATCGACATTCCGTATGAACCACGAGCCTCAGACGGCTTTGCGGAGGAAACGGGATTGAACAGTTTGGAGTCTATCGATGTGAGAGCGGGCGGCGTGCCCGAACACCTCACAAGCGGCGTCATGATGGGCCGTATACAAGTTTTGTAAAGTGTCACCTTATTCCTAAGGGACATTTTACTCCGCTTGCAGATCATCGGGTAAAGACGAGGCATGCCGGCATGCCGAGTTGCCTTACGAGAAGACGGATCTAGCTTGCTCTTAAGGTTTGGTAAAATAGCCGACGGAGCGCGAGGGAGGCGCGACGATGGCGACGCCGGCGGTCGGCAAGGCGGGGCACTACACACGTCACACTACGGGCGCGACGTCGCGATGTCGAAACCTATACCAATGTGGAACTCAGTCTAACTTCCTCCTCCTCAACCTATTTCAAACTGAAAGCTATTATACCTACTAAGTCAGCTAGCTACATCTTCGGCCACATCGTCACTTTCCATGACGTGAGATAGGAGTCAACCTCTGATCAGAGCTTAATTAGAAAAAAACAAGCCATCCATTTTAAAAGAATTAATTTATTCTTTTAAAATGGATGGACTAAGACTAATAGAGCACTGAAAGTCGTCTAACGACTATCACTGCTTTTTTAGTTTAGCCGTTGGACTGCAAAGTCAGAGGTCTTGGGTTTAAGCCTAGGCACGCACCTCTGTCTTTTCGAAAGCATGTGCATATAAAAAAATAACTATCACTTGCTTTAACGGTGAAGGAAAATATCGTGAGGAAACCTGCATGCCTGAGAGTTTCTTGAAGGTGTGTGAAGTTGGCTAACCCGCACTGGGCCAGCGTGGTGGACTATGGCCTAAACCCTCTCAGTTTGAGAGGAGGCCCGTGCCCAATAGTGGAACAGTTTCTTAACAGGGCTAATAGTATATTATAGACTAAGACTAGTCTAGATGGGGCATTGCTAACAAAAATGGTGCCAAAAGCGACCTCAGTTACGCACTATATGTGCGTGACGCTAGTGTTCGATTATTTCAAATTTGCTCTAAAGCTTTTAATGTGTGCATGCGCGTGCGCATATATACTACGCCGTTTTAGCACGTGTAATGCTCTATTTTTTTTAATCGTAGCTCCGCACTGGGATTTATTCCTGTATCGTGGGTGCGTTTACGAACATGAACATTCACATACACAAATACTCAGACCGTAACAAAAAAATGTGGAACACACAAAGATTTGCTCCGTGCGGGAATCGAACCCACGTCTATAAGACACAGTGGGCGGAGCGACTTAAGCTCTTAACCACTGCGCTAAATCGTCCGTCAAAACCATTTAGACAAGAATGTATGTTTCTTACCTGGCCACTGGACCTGACAGCTCCAGGAAGTAGGGGGTTGTTAGGATCTGGAGGCTGGTCTTCTGGGGCCTGTTCCGTCTGCCCACTCCAGGGTCGGAGACAGCGGTGAGGAGACACCAGGATCCATTCGTCTTTCAGCGGGTTGTATCTGACATGTTGATGTTCTGAATAAACAAAATAAGGGAGTACGTTAGTAAAGCGCTGAAATGAAACGAAACGGCTAACAATACAGTTTTTGGAAAGCCCTTACAGCGATACGCGTTCAAAATGCGCCCGTGCGAACAAGGACTAAGCATAGGAAAGTTTGAAAAATCTGAAACAGGTAAGAATACCTAGAGAGATAGGTGTTCAATGTACACTACGCTTCACCGACACATGTTAATTTTGTATCATCGAGCTTGTATCATCGCTACAGATCCCTTGCGGGGTAGGCAGAGTACAGTTCCCACAGGTTCTTACCTTACAGACCTCTCTGGCTTCCTCCACTCTTAACGTTCGCCTGATACACTCTCGCCGGTTGCGGATACCCTTGACTTTTCGAATTCGAGTGTTTAGCCAATATAGGCTAATGCAGTTGTAGTAATGAACATACATATGTCCAATAAATAGAAAGAATGACAACAGATATACAATGCGAAAGTGGAAGGATGTAGGTACCGGGGAAGACCTAGACTATCTTACCATGACCAAATAGACCGTGTCTTATCTGAAGGACAAGTCAAGAATCTCCGTGACCGGCGAGCGTGTATGATAAACTATGAGAGTTTTGGATCTCTGTACTCTCTGCCTACCCCGCAAGGGATCGGGCCATCTATGATGATATAGATAGATATGTCAAATAAATATAAAAATCTTTACGGCTAAAATAATATTATTATTACGGCGAGTAAGAGTTGCAGAAGTGTACCGTCTGTGATCACGAGATCCTGGTTTCAAATCCTAGGTCGGACAAATGTAGCTTTTCTAACTTTTCTGTGCCCGGTATATGTCAATAGGCTCGCCCCCTATTACACGGGACCTGACATCGTCGGCGAAAAGTGGGTGTACTCAGTATACCTCTGCCACCCCCGCTTGGGGAATATAGGCGTGACGGTGTTCTTAGATCTCAATATAATAGATATCATTCCAGATACCTTCTGCAAATATTTCTGAAAGAAAACTCCCAATATTAATTTGTCTGACCTAGTAATGAAACCAGGAACTCGAGATCGCCTGCAAATAGACAAACGGAAAGGTAAGGTTAAAATATTGTGCCTGAAAGATGGCGGCAGGAACTTGGCACACAGATTAGAACGCAAATGAATTAAGGGTGGGAGTACTTTAGCGGACGAATTAGCGCAGTGGTTAAGAGCGTAAGCCACTCCGCCCATTGTGTCTAATAGTCGCGGGTTCGATGCCCGCACGAGACAAATCTTTGTGTGATCCATAATTATTTGTTTCGGTCTGGGTATTTGTGTATGTAAATTTTCATGTTTGTAAACGCACCCACGTCACAGTAATAAATCCTAGTGCGGCTACGTTTTTTTTTTTTTTTTTTTAAATCAAAAAAAATTCTTTCCACAAGTCCAAACATACCAAGCATGTAAGGTAGACAAAAATTTATGTTTATCTAACCTTTTCAGTGGTAGCCTAGTGAGACCGTTAGACTGCAAAGTCAAAGGTCTCAGGTCCCGGGCACGCACCTGTGTCTTGTTGAAATCATGTGCATGTTAAAAATTAACTATCACTTGCTTTAACAGTGAAGGAAAACACCGTGAGGAAACCTGCATGCCTGAGAGTTTCTCGAAGGTGTGTGAAGTTCGCCAGCCCGCACTGGGCCAGCGTGGTGGACTATGGCCTAAACCCCTTTCAGTTTGAGAGGAGGCCCGTGCCCAACGGTGGGACAGTTTCTTAACAGGTCTATTATTTTTTCATCTTTTTTAACCTTTTCCACGTCTATGTCACATAAATATTTATAATTTTAATTTAAAAACAAGCTTTTATAGCAGAAAAACAACGAAGATATCTTGCTTAGTTCAAGAGTCCCTATGGTAGCCTTCCGGTTCCATCATCAGACCAGCTCCATGGTACCATATTATTGTATTGTCACCGAACTTACGCATGCCAAATTTCAGCTTAATCGGATACCCGCTAGTGCTTGAAAAATGGATCACAAGATTTGAACCGGAAAGACAGACAGACATACGAACAGTGCAAGTGAAATAAAAGATTGTCATAAAAATACCTAACTGTTACATCTGTAGCTACTTCTGAAAACAGCAGACTAATCAAAGGCGTAACGTGGCATGATTCAGATTTCATCGTGAAATGATAGTTTAACAGTACTTTATTGACATATAGTATTATATATGTCAATGAAGTACTGTTAAAGCAGGTATGTAAACAGGCGGCCCACTGAGCATTTTTCTGCGGATCAAATCATTTGGAAAATAAAATGTGGCCCTGGAGCTTGTTAAAAACCGTTTTGGAAATTTAATAAGTACGAGTATACTTGTCCTATAATTTTCTGTTGTTTCTCTACTTTAAGATTAGGTTTTGCGGCCCACCTAGTCTACCGTCTGTGGCTACATGGCTGTGTTAATCTATCATTTCATCCATCACATCCTAATCACACCGTCAATTCGCGAAATGACTATAGTAGCTCCCTACATTTGGTCATAGCAAACGGACCTAGAATAGTAATAATCAAATAAAAATAATTCTCACCTGTAGACTTAAATTCCTGCATTTTTCTGATTTATTAATTTCGGTCGGTTAAATAGCGTGCTTTTCGTTCGCAGTCAAGGACGCGACTGAGCAAGTGTACGTTCGTTATTGAAGCGGGTTATTTAACACTGATAAAGAGTAATAAACTTTGTCATAGATTATTAAAATGCAGACACGATGGCAAATTAGCCTATTGACAGACATTGCAGAGTCGTCGGAGGCGCTCGTAGCTCTGTGCGACCGCGGTGTTTTAACGAACATCAAGGTTAAGCTGCCTTCGAAGAGGTCGGTGTGAGAGAGAGTGACCTGTTGTGGTATTTTCTTATTCAAGAGTCTCCGTGCTTCGGAGGGTACGTTAAGCCGTTGGTCCGGTTACCACATCACTTATAGTCGTTAAGCCAAGTTGGAAGCCTCATAGGCGGCTTGATAAGTTCCACCAGCAGGTTGTCAAAAACCTGCCTCCACCAATCAGCACTGGCTCTGAGTGTTGGAGTATAACCTAATCTCTCTCACCTCGATTTGTGAGAGAAGCCGTTGCCCAGCAATGACACAGTATAGGCTAATAAAAATGCAAGACCTCAGACACCCCGATTAGATAATTGCTTCACAAATTCAATACGAAAACCAAATTTCCAAATATAAAGTTTTTTAACCTTTTTTTAGGCACTTTTATACCCCAATTAAGAATGAAACTTGTACATGTATGTGTGCGAATTGAGAAATACGTTTCCGAATTGTATTTGAAACCTCCGATTTTTTTTTTGTATTAAGAATAAATGCAGTTTATTATAGCGCACTACGGGAGTAACAGCATTCATTGCAAATTTAAAAAAAATGTAATACACATTAAAAATGGTTGGGAATCAATTCAGTTATTGATTAAGAACAACTTAATTTCAGGTCTTGCGTTTAGTATATATTCGAAATACATATCCGTGCCTGTAACCCCTATCGTTAACCGTAATCGTAACCTACATTTTTTTTATGATTTTTTATTTTTGTGTTGCTAATTCGTTCAACTATACGCAATACTTTTTCTTATTTCTATTAAAATAAACGTAACCCTACACTAATAATTAATCCTGTGCCGTGTTTGCGGAAATTCACATACACAAAGACCCAGACCAAAACAAATATTTGTGGGTCACAAAGATTATCCCTTGCAAGAATTAAGCCCGCGCCTACTTGATCCAGTGGGTGGAACGGCTTAAGCCCTTAACCACTGGATCAAACCGTCTATCAGATATAGGTATAGTATACTGACACATTGTATATTCTAATTTATTATATTAACTGTGTTAGCCGAATGAACGAGAAACAACATAAAATACGAACGAATGAAATACAAAATTATGTCGGATAAATACGACAGGGACAATACGGACACAATAATTAGTCGGATAAATGCGATTAAGGTACGCTTATACCGTGAATTTGCTAGTGGAGTTAGCCCTCTGTCATTATTATTCTGTGACAATTATCTCACTGCCATTTCCAATATATTACAACACGCAGTAAACAATATTTTTATCTTTGTATCAAGAACATTGACCATTTAGGAAGGCGGATATTTTATCTGTTGACTTACGACCGTGTTCATAACTGGAAAGACAGAACTCTTTGTATATTCTGCGTGACTTTTTCACAGACCTTGCCGGCGATGTCAAAGAATTCCTCGCCCGCTGGCCGGTGCAAGCACTACGGCGAGACACCTAGTATATGCCCTCCCCCATAGCGCCTGCCCAAGCCGAGGCCGTTTCTCCTTGATGCGCCCTTGAGCTAGTTGCCCCCTTGCCCTTTTGACTCGAGCGTAGTGGTTGCACGTTCGCCCTCTTGTCCGGTGAAGTAAAGGCCCCGCGGCCAACAGCCTAGATCACTCACACACACACATACATACAAATGAATGGTTAAGAGCTAAAGTTGGTACGCCCGCTGCTCGCATAGCGGCTTCGATCCCCTTATGGGATAAATGTGGCCTACAAATGTTTGTTTCAGTGTGGGAGTTTGTGTGAATTTGCATTACGTGTAAAAATTTTACCTACTCCAGTGGCATATAGAATATCATTACACGATTATTCATTCATAACATTCCACGAAGTTATAGTAACGCCTTTGGTTATAGCTTATAAGAGCCCAGGCAAACCCACATTGCTATGTGGTGGTAAACCGGAAAAAAAAGAGGAACAGACTTCAAATATTGATTTTTTGCTTTTTAGTTACGAAGTCGGTTTCCCTTTTTTATTTATTTTACAATTTTAAGTATTAAGTGAATTCTGTATTAATGTTTTTATACCTATATTATATTGTTATGCTCAGTTCACTCATTCCAGATGAACCAGTCCCCGCAAGCAGCACCCGTTCACGAGTATGACTACTAGAACGGCCATCACCTCCCTCGACCAGATTGGAGTGACCTGCGCCAGACGCCCACCGCAAGCAAAGACATTATAGTTAGCATGACCAAACTAGAACCCCAAAGACGGTGGTCAGATTGTGTCTACAAAGCGTCAATTTGTGTCAATATAAATCCCCAAATTTTAACAATTTTGCTTATTAATTTGGGGTAATTGTGACCAATCATTCCGGGAAGTCATTCTAGAGCTACCAATAATAAACTACAGGCACCGTCGAGCCCTGTCAGGGCTCTACGGGCACTGACAATGTTATTTTCCATTTTTTACTCTCCTGCTTCGCCTGATTATCTTTCCTCCCATTTTCAATTTCTATGCTCTAATCATGATAAACATCTTCGCTCTTTTAATAATCGTCTTCTCCAATGCCCTTCTCACCATTCTAATTTTATACACTCTTCTTTCTCTGTCCAATCCATTTTGCTATGGAACGCACTGTCTCAGGATATCAAGATGGCCAGAAATCGCTCGTCTTTTAAAAATAAAGTACAGGATTATCTTCTCAAAATTTTAGCAGAATCATCTCAATTTTAATTTCATTTGTGTATATGTGTATTTAATAGTTATATATATCTATCTCTCTATCTATCTATCTATATCATCACGCTAGATCCCTTACGGGGTAGGCAGAGAGTACAGAGTTCCAACAGGCTCTTTCCTTACATACCTCTCTGGCTTCCTCTACTCTCATAATTCGTCTCATACACGCTCGCCGGTTACGAAGACTCCTGACTTGTCCTTCAGATAAGACCCGGTCTATTTGGTCATGGTAAGATTCTAGTAAGTCTAAGTATAAGTCTAGGTCTTCCCCGGTACCTATATCCTTCCACTTTCGCGTTGTATATCAGTTTTGTCATTCTTTCTTCGGACATTCTTTCTATATGCCCGAACCAACGGAGCATACCCTTTCTCATCTTTACACCGATAGATATATATCTATATATACCATATCTCTTTATTTTTATCTTCTATAGATTAGCACCTATTTCACTAGTTTTTGCATCACCCGTAAGGTAGACTGGTAGAGAATGCCTCGGGCATTAAGTCCGCCAGTGTACCTGTAGTGCATAAAGCATTAAATAAATAAATAATAACCTGTGTCTTAGTTGGGTTGACTTTGAGACCAAATTCGTTACTCCAAGTACATATTTTGGTTAGATCATCGCATTCGAGTTCGCATAGCTATCAAATAATATCCATTTTTACTTAAAATAAAACTAAAATGAAGTGATGTGTCTTAAACAAGCGAAAATTACTTGGCTCGACATTTTAGTCACACAAATATCACATGTCGCTTGTATTTTTTTCGTAATTCATTAGATTACTTCTATACTAAAATGACCAGTCTCCGCCAGATGGCAAATACAAATGTGGGGTGAGCGTAATGTCCCCACGCCCTGTGACACATGGGATATGCAATGACACATTCTCTAGAAGAATCTGTTTAGACCATCATCTTATTTGCTTCGTGCACCGCGACGACGTCAGGGCATAGTTGGAAGACACGGTACGCAGTTGCTTAGGCAGACTCCTGTTTATAATTGCTTTTTGCATTATAAACAGGAGTCGGCCTAAGCAACTGCTTCTATTTCCAGCCTAATCTCCGCTGTAGTTGTAAAAGCCCCGCGGCCAACAGCGTAGATCATACACACAGACACTCAAATCCAGCCTAATCATTATTGTTTTCTACGCTCTCTCTACGTTTCATTCGGTTTTTTAAATCAAATATCAGACAAATATATTTGACTTTTAACACATTACCACATTCAAAATTCCATACTTATTAAAAAGCAAACACATTTTATTATAAAAACAAGTATTTATTTATTTATAAATATTCCTTTTAATTCTTTGTCTTCTTTTTTCCATGTTATGTTTCAGAACATGTGCTTCGGCGTCGTTTAATAAGTTGAATCTTTTCTTACATTCTAAACATTCGTATCTGTAAACATAGCATTTTTTGTGTCCTTATCTATAATAATATCAGCCATTACTGTCCACTGCTAGGCAAAGGCCTTCTCTCACAAACCGAGGTGGGAGAGATTAGGTCATACTCCGCAATGCGGACTCAGTGGAGGCAGGTTTGTGGCCAACTACTGTTGGAACTTATCAAGCCATCTATCAGGGTTCCAACTTGGCTTATCGACGACCACAAAGTGGTCACGGGTGGCTTGAGCAATGCTAATATTATAAAAAGGAGAGAATTGATGATTTGTAAACGATAAACTCTGAAACTACTGAAACGATTTTAACAATTCTTTCACCATTAAAAGCTACATTATCATACATAATATAGACCCCGTAGGTAGCGCTGATGCCACCTAGGTGCGAAGCCGCGGGAAACTGATAGTATTTTACACGATTACCTTTTGTAATGTCTAGTCAAATGATTTTTGTATTCTTCGGTTACCATTTGCGAACATATCACGCATTTAGTGCTTCCAGGTTTCTGAAAATATCAATCGAGAATATTAATAATTAAACCTATATTAGGGCTAGCTTATAAAGGCTTCGTATGCCACCACGCAAAGATGGTGCGGTGCGATAGAGGCAGATTTGTGGGCACCTGTCGTTGGAACTTAGCAAGCCGCCTATAAGGCTTCCAACTTAACGGCCACTTTAAGCGGTAACTACCACATTAAATGGTAACCGGGATAATTTGCAGAGACCATTTACATAAATCAAAAATAATGATGGGCCGAGCACGCTACCTTGAGGCATGCCGAATATAAGAGACAGATCCTGACCAACAAAATTTCCTATTTTAACACACTGGGACCGGTTACTTAGAAAACTTGTGAATATGTCCAGGACTGTACCTGTAATACCAATTTACTCAAGTTTACACTGCATTATGGGAGCAGTGACAGTGTCAAAAGCCTTTGGTACCTGAGTTTAACAGAATAATATAACTAATGATGGATGCAGCGCTAAGGGAGTCGTTGTCTCTTGTGAATGGTGTGTTTGAAGGTCACGAGGTCCCGGGTCCAAATCCTATTTCGGGAGAAGCGTTATTGAGGTTTTACTATCGCAAAAATAACAGCAGTTTTTTATTATACTTGATTGCAACCAAATTAATGGTCTCTTTGAAAAGGATCAAGTGCGAAGCACTTTTAATCTATAGAAATGCATGAATACATGTATGAACGTAGATAAAGCGAAAGAGTCGGATCGTAGTATGTGACAAACTGTAGTTTTTGTCTACCCCAGTGGGATAAAGGGATGAGTGTACATATATATTTATTCCATTTTTATTAAAATAAAAACGTAGCACCACACAAGGATTTATTCCTGTGTCGTGGATGCGTTTACAAACATGAAAATTCACATACACAAATACTAGACCGAAACGAACCATTTTCGGTTACACAAAGATTTGTCCCGTGCGAGACTCAAACCCGCGACTATTCGATCCGGTGGGCGGAGCGGCTTAAGCTCTTAACTACAGCGCTAAATCGTCCGTCAATTGCAACTTACTTCTGTATGTTTCCTTTTTATATGGTCCTTAAGATTTTCTGAATAATTAAAAGCTATAATACAGTATACACATTTATGATTAGAGCGAAGATATTCACTTTCCATCCGCAACGCTGACCTTTCCTCCAATAGCTCATCATTAGTCAATTTAATACAATTTATTTTCTTATAAAATCGATTTAATATCTGTCGCTTGGGCTTCTTTATACCTGTTGTTGAATCCGTCTGAATTTGGCTTAAATCCGCTTGGTTTTGATCGGATTCCGGTTGGATTTTATTGAATTCCGGTAGTATTTTATTTGATTCTGGTTGGATTTCATTGGATTCTGGTTGAATTTGATTGGATTCCGGTTGAACACAGTTCAATCTTCTCTTGTGAGGTATCAGTTCAATAATTTTGTTTGCTTTTAATCGCATTCCAATAAATCCTTTTTTAATTGCATCTGTTCTATCAAGTTCGTTCCATTCCTGTTTAATTTCACCTATATCTGGTTGATTTAAATATAACTTTAGTTGATTTTCATTTAATCCCAATTGACTTTCATTTGATGTTTGTTGAGTTTCAATGGATTCTGGTAGCGTTTCATTTAATACTGGCTGTCTTTTATTTAAGTTTAGTTGATCAACTAATGATTCTGAGTTACTTTCATTTAATTCTGGTTGAGTTTCATTTAATTCTTGTTTCATTATATTGAATTCATCTGACACTTGTTGGAGATAATTCACTTCTGGTTGATTTTCATTTAATTTACTTTCGTATATTTCATTTGATTGTGGTTTATCATCACTCGATTTCACTAGACTTTTAACGAATTCTTCTTGGTTGATTGCATTTAATTGATTCTTTTCATTTGATTGTTTTTCATTTAATTTTAGTTGACTTTCAATAAATTCTAGTAAATTTTTATTTGTTTCTCGTTTAATTGTATTTAATTCATTTGATTTTGTTTCATATTCATTGGATATAAATTGCCTTACAATTATTTCTGCTTCCTTTCCACTTGTTTCTTGTTTTATTGTATTTAATTCATTTGATTTTGGCTCATTCTCCCCCGGTTCTTGTTTGATTGGATTTAATTTATTGATGTCGTTTGATTTTTGCGGAAATTTATTTATTACTGTTTGACTATCATTTGTTTCCGATTGAGTACCATTTGATTTTAGTTGAAGTGCTCCTGATATTGGTTGTGTGTCATTTGTTTTACTGTCTTGTTCGTGTGGTGTTCCTGGATTTATTTGGGAGTGTGAAGGTTCTGTAAATAATTTATAATAATAATAATATTAGCCCTGTTAAGAAACTGTCTCACTGTTAGGCAGAACCTTCGAAAAACTCTTAGGCATGCAGGTTTCGTCACGATGTAAATAATTTATCTATTATTATTTTGATTTATGAAGTAAATGAATTAATTTTTTTGATCAATCATCATGTTATGTTAATAGTCCCAAACACATGCAATGTAGGGTATTAAAATTGAATGCGTAAAGCACAAAACCGGTGGTCGTGGCGATCTTTGAGGAGACCTTTGACCTGCGGTGGACGTCTTTTGGGAATTAAATGTGGACATTTCACTGGAAAAACTCAAATTCAAAAAACATATTATTTATACTCCAAAGAGCTACCAGCGGATCCGAACGCGGCCGCCACTAAAAAGATTTAGCGAGAAACTCAGTGGACTAGTCTTTTTAACTCTATCAATCCATCTATATCATCACATCAGATTCCTTGCGGGGTAGGCATAAAGTAAAGAGTTTTAACAGTCTTTTAACTTATGTATAAGATACTTATATAAAAAGAGACTTTCCCACCTTTAAATTATATACTCATACACAAGTACTCACGGTGAGACAATTATATACCCTCCGCACTATCCTGCGACGGCATTCAATGCTGCCTTTAAATGAGTCCCTACTTCATAGAAGACAAGGTTTTCCCGTATGTGAAATCACTTCATGCCATACTGCATTTACAATCCGACAAATTATGGGCCAAAGTTTACAAATATATAATAACATTAGTAAAAATATCCAGATGTATAGTTGTGTGTGTGTGTGAGTGAATGATCTACGCTGTTGGCCGCGGGGCCTTTACAGCTTCACCGGATAGAAGGGCGAGCGCGCAACCACAACGCTCAAGAAAGAAAGACAAGGGGGGCAACTAGCTCAAGGGCGCCTGAAGGAGGAACGGCCTCTGCTTGGGCAGTCGCAATGGGGGAGTGCGTATACTAGGTGTCTCGTCGTGATGCTCTGCATCGGCCAGCGGGCAAGGGATTCTTCGACTTCGCCGACGAGGTCGGTGTCTGATCCTGTGTGCGGTATTTGTATCCTGTGTGAGAACATGCCGCGGACGGCGGTAGCGGCTGATAGGAGGGGAGTTAGGTTCGTAGTCGGCGGCGGCTACAATTGGCGGATTTCTATGATTGGACGCGTTCGCGAAATATTAGGTTGTCGCCTTTTATATAAAGGCGCGAATAGGTTCGAGACCGAGATTGGAATGGAGATCGACATTTCGTATGAACCATGGGGCTCCGACGGCTTTGCGGAGGAAACGGGATGAACTGTTTGGAGTCTATGGATATGAGAGCGAGCGGCGGGCCCGAACACCTCACAAGCGTACGTCATGATGGGCCGTATACAAGTTTTGTAAAGTGTCACCTTATTCCTAAGGGACATTTTACTCCGCTTGCAGATCATCGGGTAAAGACGACCGAGCACAAAGGCTGCTCGGTATCAGACTCGCTTGATGTGCGTTCCAAAGGTCATGGTGTTGTTTAGGATAACCCCTATACTAACTACACCTGTTTGACCCAGGGAATAGGTAGGTCGAACATGGTTACTTGACAGAGATTACTTCTAGGGTGGCGCGGTGTGGCACCTCTGGAAAAGAACACCGCAACGCTCTTGTCAAGGTTCGTCTCAATACGTTACTTCCTGAACCAATCCCCTAGGGTATTGGCGGCTGCCTGAAGGTTTCTTTTAATGAGACCCTTATTTCTATGTAATACACAGAGAGCGATATCATCTGCGAATAGGGCTGGATGCACCTTACTCGAACGAGGAATATCGTTCGTGTAAAGGCTGAATAGGAGGGGGGAGAGAGCTGAGCCTTGTGGGACCCCAGCTTGTATGGAGTAGGGGGAGATTTATAGCCTAACTCGACGTGAAGTCAAAAATAAATTCGAGAAATGGTCACAACATCTAACATACCAGGACACAGAAACACTATTAACTACTGTGCCATAATATTCTATTACGCCAATCTTATTCCAATCTGCAACTAACACTTATATTTAAAAAATATCATTGTTTATCTTTAAATTAATTTACGATGTACATAATATAACTATTTACAAGTTTACTGAATTTGAGTCACGGTTGCATAAAATAGTTGAAGCCGAAAACAATCAGACTCCTGAGATACAGGTCTGCGTACCTTAGGGGTCAGAAAAATGACAAAAACTTAGTCTTAAGTTGTACAACCTGAGGCCTGAAACCCTGAACTTGTCTAGACAAGTTGCAAGCGTTTTGTTTCTATTCTCTTGTCGCAATCGATAGCGCATTGTTTTGACCACGTGACATTTCGTTGCAAAATGTAATTCCCATACATTTTTCCGCTTTCTATTAGCGTGTAGATTGTCAGCTTGGCTATAGGCGCTGTTGTAATCGCTAATTGCATTGTGTTTTCTACCATGCACAAACGTTGTTATTATTACATATTGTTTTATTCGACTGGCCTTACTGTTTAAATAAAATACAACTTACCAAACTGATTTAAATTCTCATTGTTATCTATCACTTCTAATTTAATTTTCTTAGTTGGTACCACATTAATGTCATCATCATCTATATTTGTAGCATCTTTAGCTGTATGTACACTTTCAGTGTCCAAACTTGTAATAGGCACTTTCAAACTCTCCGCATTTAGCAAACTACTTGTTAAATCCAATAAATTGTAACCAGTTAGAGATTTCAATGATGAAGCGACAAAACTAACGCTTTCATTATTTCTTTTTATTATATTCAATGCTATTTGTATGTTTCTTTCTTTTTTCTCTATATTTTGTGTACATTTTTCGGTTTTGTTCGGGTTTGTTGGTGATATATCTATTTTAAACATGTCTGTGGTCAAATTTAAATTGTATGCTCTTTGATTTATTGTTTTTATGTTGGATGTCTGTGAAAAAGAGGTAAAATTCTATTACTTTTGGTTTTTAAGTTCCCAATCTTTCGAGTTCTCTATAGCACCCATGGTCACGGGAGGGACTGAGGCGTTTGACATCCAAAAGCCATTGTTGTTCTCCTACAGTACTCCAGTACCTCAGGGGGATTAATTTAATTGCAATTGTAATTTCAATTGATTCTATCTGCATATCTATATCATCACGCCAGATCATTTGCGGGGTAGGCAGAGAGTACAGAATTTCAACAGGTTCTTTACTTACATACCTCTTCTGCTTCCTCCATTCTCATAGTTCGTCTCGTACACGCTCGCCGGTTACGGAGACTCTTTAACTTGTCCTTTAGATAAGACACGGTTCATTTGGTCATGGTAAGGTAGTCTAGGTCTTCCCCAGTACCTACCTCCCTCCACTTTCAATTGATTGATCGTACAATCAAAAAATTTATTGAATAATGCCCAACACAGCTGATTTGTCTCATGCAGGCATCAAACTTGCTACTATTTGATCCAGTGCAAGGAGCAGCTTAAGTTCTTAATCAATGGATCACATAAATTGTGACCTAATACCGTCGGCGAATAGTAGGTGTATATAGTACACCTCTGCCAGCCCCGCTTGGGAAATATAGCGCGTTTAAAATGTTATGTAGAGCCTGCTGGCATCTGCTCCTACAGAATAAATTGATCTAAACCAGTTATGGAATAAATGAATATAAATACAGTGTGGAATTACGATAGCAAAAAAAAAACACCATCACGCCTATATTCCCCAAACAGGAAGGGTGGCAGAGATGTACTGTGTACACCCACTTTCTGCCGAGCTTATTGCCATATAGAGTATGGAAATAATGATCATTGATTAAAGGTCTCGCCTCATAACCGATGCAGCGCGGCGGGAGCGCGACGGTGGCGCGGCTTGGGGAGTTGTAATGTACTGAAATGTATGGGAGACGCCACACAGCGCAGCTCCGCTCGACGCGGCTTGGGGAGTTGTAATGTACTGAAATGTATGGGAGACGCCACACAGCGCAGCCCCGCTCGGCGCGGCTTGGGGAGTTGTAATGTACTGAAATGTATGGGAGACGCCACACAGTGCAGCCCCGCTCGGCGCAGCTTGGGGAGTTGTAATGTACTGAAATGTATGGGAGACGCCACACAGCGCAGCCCCGCTCGGCGCGGCTTGGGGAGTTGTAATGTACTGAAATGTATGGGAGACGCCACACAGCGCAGCCCCGCTCGGCGCGGCTTGGGGAGTTGTAATGTACTGAAATGTATGGGAGACGCCACACAGTGCAGCCCCGCTCGGCGCAGCTTGGGGAGTTGTAATGTACTGAAATGTATGGGAGACGCCACACAGCGCAGCCCCGCTCGGCGCGGCTTGGGGAGTTGTAATGTACTGAAATGTATGGGAGACGCCACACAGTGCAGCCCCGCTCGGCGCAGCTTGGGGAGTTGTAATGTACTGAAATGTATGGGAGACGCCACACAGCGCAGCCCCGCTCGGCGCGGCTTGGGGAGTTGTAATGTACTGAAATGTATGGGAGACGCCACACAGCGCAGCCCCGCTCGGCGCGGCTTGGGGAGTTGTAATGTACTGAAATGTATGGGAGACGCCACACAGCGCAGCCCCGCTCGGCGCGGCTTGGGGAGTTGTAATGTACTGAAATGTATGGGAGACGCCACACAGCGCAGCCCCGCTCGGCGCGGCTTGGGGAGTTGTAATGTACTGAAATGTATGGGAGACGCCACACAGTGCAGCCCCGCTCGGCGCAGCTTGGGGAGTTGTAATGTACTGAAATGTACGAGAGACGCCACACAGCGCAGCCCTGCTCGGGGCGGCTTGGGAAGTTGTAATGTACTGAAATGTACGTGAGACGTCACACAGCGCAGCCCCGCTCGGGGCGTCTTGGGGAATTGTAATGTAATGAAATGTACGGGAGACGCCACACAGCACAGCCCCGCTCGGCGCGGCTTGGGGAGTTGTAATGTACTGAAATGTACGGGAGACCCCACACAGCGCAGCCCCGCTCGGCGCGGCTTGGGGAGTTGTAATGTACTGAAATGTATGGGAGACGCCACACAGCGCAGCCACGCTCGGCGCGACTGCAAACGTCACAACCAAACATAGCCGTTTAACAAATCTTTATGTGACCTATAATATAACAAATAACATATGTAGACGCCGTGAAAATAAATAAAACACAGGAACAGTTAAAAATAAATACCTCGTCATTAAAAAGCAGTGTGGCCCTGAAACCAAAAGTTGATAACGGGATAGACTCAAATAGTACAGAAACTATCGAACAGATAGTAAATAACGAGAATAATGTTTTAGATAAGGAGAGTAATTGGAGAACAATAAACAGAAAAAAAAACAGATATCCACAAAGTGAAGTGAAAAAAGGAGGAAGTACTAATGCGCTAGATATTAAAGGTACAGAAAGAATGAAATATTTACATGTATGGCGGCTTCAAAAAGATACTACTGCAGAAAACTTGGAGAAATATGTCAAGAAGATATGTGGAAGCGAAGTTCCAATTAAGGTAGATCAAATAAAACATAAAACGGAAAGGAATTACGCCTCTTTTATTTTAGGGGAATTATTATGTCAGCCGGAAAATTGGGAAATAAATATTGAATTCTGCGAATGGGTATGGTTTCGTAGACCAGCCAACTCAACAGGAAAATCCGGATAAATTAATGGAGATATCTTATCAAAACGTAAGAGGATTACGGACAAAATTATAAGATTTTTTTGTCGGAGTAGCTTGTTCAAGCGCAGATCTTTTCGCCATTACAGAAACTAGTTTTACCAAATCTATATACGATTCAGAAATTATTCCACCAGGACACACGATCATACGGTGCGATCGAGCGGATGGGCGTAAGCAGGGAGGCGTCTGTCTCGTGGCCACACCGCGCTTCGAGATACGGCAAGTGCACAGCGACATAATATAGAAGATCATACGTTTGAAATTGTCAGCGCTACTGTGTACCTACGTCATAGACTGTTGTTTTTATTGTGCGTAGTTTATATACCACCTGGCAGTAGTGAAACTGAATACTTATTATTATTTAGAATTATTGAACAATATTGTGATAAGCATAACAGACTGATAGTTTTAGGGGATTTTAATTTGTATTCTTGTTCTTCGTATGTAAGTGATTATTACGAATACTTTTTAACATATTGTGGGTTCACACAGAGTAATAAAATAGCTAATTGTAATGATCGACAGCTAGATCTAGTGCTCAATTCATTGGCCGAGGGAGAGAGGGTGAGTGTCAGTGCGGCAGAGGTGCCGCTCGTGCCAGTGGACGCGTATCACCCGCCGCTCGACGTGGAGCTGTGCCTTGGCCGCTCCTCGACTGTTCGTACGCGCCCGGCGCCGGTGCCACAGAGCGAGACCGCAGGTACAGGTAGGGGGTAGAATTTTCGTAAAGCTAATTTTGTGGCTTTGTATGAATCGTTATCAACCATTGATTGGAGTCCGATATTCAAGTTGAGCTTACAAAAGAGTATAGATTACTTTTATGATACAATTAACTCAATTATAAACGAATGCGTACCCAGAAAAAAAACTGTCAATATAAACTCGCGATACGTTTACCCTGAGTGGTACACGGCAGAAATAATTCGCAATATTAAAACAAAGGCACAGAAGGTACAAAATGAGTAAATTAAAATCAGATTACGAAGCGTTTGCTCAAATTAGGACGAAAGTTAAATATACGATCCAATCCGCGCCGCAACAATATCATAACCAAATTGAAAAGCAAATGATAAAAGATCCTAAAACGTTTTAGCAACATATAAAGTCACAAAAAGGTAACAGAAATCCACATAGCATTTTAAAGAATGGTGTGCAGTGCAGTGTTATCTGCAGATCAATGTGCGAAGGAATTTGCTGATTATTTCCATTCAGTGTACACTACACAGCGACCGATGTTGGATGTGAGTACAGCGGTACGGGAAGCAGGTGGAGAGAACGCCGCAGCTCGAGTCCACTTTGATCGACTGAATTTGAAAGATATCCAGCATGCGCTTAAACAGCTTAAACCAAAGAAGAGTGCGGGACCGGACGGTATACCGCCTTACGTATTTAGGGACTGCAGATCCAGTTTAGCTGAACCGCTACTACATATATATAATAAATGTCTAGGAGCAGCTGTATTTCCAGATCGTGGGAAAATAACGAGGGTTGTTCCAGTACCGAAGGGAAGTGCAGGATCGAAGGGAAGTGCGGGATCGAAGGTAGAAGGTTATCGGCCTGTAGCAGTATTATCGACTCCGGCTAAAGTATTTGAGTCGGTGATATATAGAAATATATTTGAGCAAGTAGGAGCTCAGCTGTCAGATGCCCAGCATGGATTTCGACCAGCGAAAAGCACTACTAGTAACCTCGTGTCCTATATGGCTGATGTCGTACCGGTAGTAGATAGTGGGAAACAAGTAGATGCTGCTTACTTCGATTACAAAAAGGCATTCGACTTAGTCAATAATGACATATTGCTCAAGAAGTTAGCAGGGTTTGGCTTCTCCCCACATTTACTTAACTTATTTGCTAGTTACTTAAAAGATAGACAGCAATATGTGGAGTACGCAGGATATACATCGGACCCATATTTTACGTGGTCTGGCGTAAGTCAAGGCAGCAATCTGGGGCCTTTGCAATTTACACTGATGATAAATGACCTCCCAAACATTGTCACAGATGCAAAGTGTTTACTTTTTGCCGACGATCTTAAGCTGTTCCTGCCGGTGCGGAACATTCAAGACTGCGCAAGGCTCCAGAGAGACATAGACAACATCTTGACCTGGAGCAAGCAGAACCAATTACAGTTCAATACCACTAAATGCATCACTATCACTTTCTCTAGAGCTAGATATCCCGTTAAATATGAGTACAAAATCGACGGAATGGTTATTGAGAGGGTAACAGGGGTAAGAGATTTGGGGGTGCATTTTATCAGCGGACTAACGTTTCGTGATCATATCACTAGTATATGCAAAAAAGCATATAGGAATCTAGGCTTTACTTTACGTATGGTTCGGGGATGTACAAATATTAAAGCTATAATTGCCTTGTACAATGCATTGGTTAGAAGCCAATTGGAAGGTCATGTTGTCATCTGGTCTCCGCATGAAGCAAAATACAGCCTTATGTTGGAGAGAGTACAAAATAAGTTCATTAGGTACCTGTACATGAGACTGTATGGAGTTTATCCGTTTTACCCATTAATGTACCCCAACTTGTTTATACTCGGCATGGTAGGATATAACGAACTAAGAGTCAGGAGAGAACTTGCACTTACGCTGTATGTTTTTGAAATCATGAGGGGGAAGGTGCATAACCCGGATATACTGGCGAAGATAGGTCTATTCGTGCCGGACAGGTATGTGTGGCGGCGGCGCCGACCGAAGTTGCTAGCGGAGCCATGCGCGCGCACCAACCTACTGGCACAGGCGCCGCTAACGCGAGCGCTTCGCACTCTTAACCTCATTGCCAATGATATAGATTTATTTTATTGTACTCTGGGTGAATTTACAAAGTTAACATTATATACTTTATGTTACAGGTAGGCTAGGAAGATTTTTTTTTAAATAGGTTTTTTTTTTTTTTTAAACGTAGCCCCACACTAGGATTTATTCCTGTGTCGTGGGTGCGTTTACAAACATGAAAATTCACACACAAATACCCAGACCGGAACAAATAATTGTGGATCACACAAAGATTTGTCCCGTGCGGGAATCGAACCCGCGACTATTAAACACAGTAGGTGGAGCGACCTAAGCTCTTAACCACTGCGCTAAATCGTCCATTTTGTTTATTAGTTTTAATTGTTATTTTTTTTATAATTTAGAAATGCAACACTATTGTATTGGGGAAACCTGTAAAGATAGTGCTAGGTTTGGATAAATAAATAAAAATAAATAAATAAATATTTATTACAGTCTGGGTGTATATGTGTGTCTATTTTATGTTTGCAAACACATTCACAACACATTAATAATTCCTAGGGTAGGATTATGATTTTAATAAAAAAAAAAGTATTAAATGTGATTAACCGAGTCTTATCTGATGGAAAAGTCAAGAGTCTCCGTAACCGGCGAGCGTGTATGAGACGAACTATGAGAGTCGAGGAAGCCAGAGAGGTATGTAAGGAAAGAACCTGTTGGAACTCTGTACTCTCTGCCTACCCCGCAAGGGATCTGGCGTGAGGTTATAGATAGATAGATAGAAAGTCAAGAATCTCCAAGTAAGAGTAGAGGTAGCCAGAGAGGTCTGTAAGGAAAGAACCTATTGGCACTCTGTACTCCCTGCCCACCCCGCAAGGGAACTGGCGTGATAATATATATAGAGAAAAAGTATTAAAATTAAATTATTTAAATCTTACCTGATTGTTCAGTATCTTGATACTATTTTCAACTTGTTGTTTAAATAATTTTATTTTCTTCAAAATGTCGTGGCACTGCCTACAAACTACTTGACAGCTGGGATCTAACTGTAACAAACCATCACTGCAATGTTAAAAATAGTAAATAATTGTAAACTCAAATAATTTATTTTGTATAAGCCCTGCGGCGCTTACAAATAGTCAATTTACTTTTTTTTTTAATCTAATTTAACTACCAATCTACCACCAGATCAGAACGCGGCCTCCACTGAGATCTGGCGAAGAAACTCAGCGGCCTTGTCTTTTTCTATTTAATTCTCTTTCTTTTTAATGATATTGTGTGGATATAATGTTTAGAGACAGACGAGCGACGAGCAGTGATAGCCTAGTAGTTAAGACCGTTGCAATGTCAGAGCTCTCGGGATCAAACCCCGGCACGCACCTCTGTCTTTTCAAAAGCATGTGCGTATTAAAAATGAATTATCACTTGCTTTAACGGTGAAGGAAAACATCGTGAGGAAACCTGCATGCCTAAGAGTTTTTCGAAGGTGTGTGAAGTTCGCCAACCCGCACTGGGCCAGCGTGGTGGACTATGGCCTAAGCCCTCTCAGTTTGAGAGGAGGCCCGTGCCCGACGGTGGGACAATTTCTTAACAGAGCTAATATTATTAATGTTTAGATTACAATTAAATAGTTTACAATCTAGATCCATTGTGATGCCTTACAACCAGGATATGAGATTATAGTATTTTACACTTAGGATGGGTAGTGACAGTTCTAATTGCCAATAAATTATACTTTATTCAATGGCAATAAGATGCATGCCGGTTTCTATACTTATGGTTTTATGCCTTAACACCATTGAATTAAATATTAATTTCATTTGGCAATAAGAACTGTCAGTATGCATCCTATGTGAAATACTATAATGATGTTATTTAAAAAGAGTGTCTAAAGGATTCCAGACAGACCAGTCCCCACAAGCAGCATCCATTCATGAGTATGACTACTACATTAATATTATTTCTGAATAAATAGACTACTAGGCCTTTGTTCTTGTTATATATGATGCAGTAATTACGAGGTCTTGGGTTTGACTATTAGGTTAGACAAAAATTAAGTTTATCTATCTATATCATCAGGCCAGCTCCCTCGCAGGATAGGCAGAGAGTACAGAGTTCTAACAGGTTCTTTCCTTACTTACCTCTCTGGCTTCCTCTACTCTCATAGTTCGTCGCATACACACTCGCCGGTTACGGAGACTCTTGATTTGCCCTTCAGATAAGACACGGTCTATTTGGTCATGG
The DNA here is from genome assembly GCA_905147815.2 of Phalera bucephala. Lineage (NCBI taxonomy): Eukaryota > Metazoa > Arthropoda > Insecta > Lepidoptera > Notodontidae > Phalera > Phalera bucephala. The sequence continues at coordinate 6,812,045 of LR990637.1, read as the reverse complement.
TAAGATAGTCTAGGTCTTCCCCGGTACCTACATCCTTTCACTTTCGCATTGTATATCTGTTTTGTCATTCTTTAAAGTTAAATTAAGTTAAGTTACGAAAAAATCCCGGTAGCTATCCCTAAGTAACTACACCTCTGCCATTCCTGTTTGGATAAGATAGGCGTGATAGTGTTTATACCTCTCTGTCTGTACAGGATCTGGCGCGATGATATGGAAAAAATAATGTAAATACATACCTTTGGCATATAAAAATTATCCAAAAACTCAGAATGATTACAATTTTGTAGGTTCACTAAACGCCTCCCTGTTTCTAGACAGCAAATACAGAACAGTTCTGTATTTGCTGTTTGTAATGTAGTCTTCATTATTTGTTCTTCTAAGTCTACTGACATTGTAATTCGCGAAATAACTAAATTTGTATACAAAATCAGATTTCTTCTACTGATGTCTTTGAATATTTCATTTCACTCTTCCATTATTATATTTTTAACTGTCATTGGAAGCTTACAATATTTTAAAATATATTCATATTTTATTTAAAAAGATAGACCTGTATTGGAATTATAACATAAACAGTTTCAAGTGCACATATGCTGTATTTTGATTAATTTTTATCTTCAAAAATTTACAAAATAATGCTTAAAAAGGAAAGCCAAGACAACAATATACAGTGTAAAGCCATTAACTAGATTATAGAAGAGCAGAGCACGATTTATAGCCTTCCATGTTAAGTAAAATAATTTATTTTATGCTTAAGGTGATAGAGAGATGCTTTCTGTTTTTTTGTCTTATCGACCTAGCGCTAAAGTTCGGTTTAAAGTCATTTATTTTTTCCGCTATTATTTTTTGTACCTACTCACATTGAATACCTTTGTAAATAGGTACTAAATGTGCAATTCAATCCTTTGTCGTTAAAGCTAATTATATTTTTTTTTTTTTATTAAAACGTAGCCCCACACTAGGATTTATTCCTGTATCGTGGGTGCTTATACAAACATGAAAATTCACATACACAAATACCCAGACCAGAACAAATAATTGTGGATCACACAAAGATTTGTCCCGTGCGGGAATCGAACCCGCGACTATTAGACACAGTGGGCGGAGCGGGTTAAGCTCTTTAACCACTGCGCTAAATCGTCCGTCCTGCATATCTTCTTAGATTAAATTTAGTGATCGAATTTAATGTAGTAACCGTAACCAATCAACAGATTGTAGATCCGAATGAACGAACTAATCGAAACGTCACAAATTGAAACTCACTCATTGACGTTGACTTGACATCATCGTAATTTCTTTACAATATTTTGTTTATTGCACAAATCATTCCGTTACGGGACCGTTTTTTTTAATATGCAACCATTATAATAGATGTTGCTTAATGCTACAATCACAATAAATGGTGCTATGGAGACAGTGTTGTGAATTTATTTGTTAAGAAGTTATCATTTTCATTTTCAAAGTGGCGCGTAAGAAAATGTCATATTGTTTGTGATCGTGATTCACGCGAGAAAAGTAAGTTTATTGTATTCTAATTGGCTGCGAAGGCTACCTTCTGCTATTTATGTCAGCTTTAGTGCTATATTTGATGACGATTTTCTATATTTGGTAACTTACCGTTGTTATTTATTATTATGAGTTCGTTCTTGGTTTTCTTTATTTACAATGTTTTTTTTTTTAAAGTTAGTTATCTAGTTTAGGATTCTTGCCCGATTCTTTTTTAAAATTAAATATGGCCTTAAAGTTAGAAAAATGTACAAATAGTATTGATTTCTAAAAGTATTAATAAAAATGATCTTACATCCATTTTAACTGTAGCAAATCTATATAAGATACACCCCTTACATAGTTAAGATTATTGTTTTAGACCCAATGTGAATGGGAGATGCGCCTTTCTTTACACAATTCAAATTCAATTGAAAATGATCAATGGATTTTGATCAAAATCAATTTGGCGTACTAAAAATTAACAGTGAAGGAAAACATCGTGAAGAAACCTGCATGCTTGAGAGTTTCTCGAAAGTGTGTGAAGTTCGCCAGCCCACACTGGGCTAGTGTGGTGGACTATGGCCTAAACTCTCGCAGTTTGAGAGTAGGCCCGTGCCCAACGGCGGGACAGTTTCTTAACAGGGCTAATATTATTATTATTATATAGCGATTTGGTATAATGGCTTGGCCCCTTGTATGTTGGGACCTAACATCGTCAACGAAAAGTGGGTGTACACCGTACACCTCGGCTTCCCCTACTAGAGGAACATATGTATGATGGTGTTTATTTATATTTGTAAATAGGTATAATCACTGTTCGATGTGCTCATGGAGCTGTGCGACTGCAGTTCTTAGCAATCACCAAGGTTAAGCAGCGTTCGACTCAGTCAGCTACAGATAGGTGACATTTTCATATTCGAGAGTCTCCATGCCTACCACTTAATGTGGTGGTCTTTAAGCCGTATTGGAAGCCTTAAAGGTGGCTTGATAAGTTCCAACAGCAGGTGGCCACAAACCTGCCTCCACCAATCCACACTGGGTCTGCGTGGTGGAGTATTTCCTCATCTCTCTCACCTCGATTTGTGCGAGAAGGCCTTTGTCCAGCACTGGGCAGTATAGGCTGATATTATTATTTATTTATTATTACAATCACTGTTAGAATCTCTACTCTCTGCCTACACTGCAAGAGATTTGGTGTAATGATAACAATAAATAGCTAAATGACAGCTTCCTAAACAAGTTTGATGATATAAGCATATAAATATTTGACTTGTTTGGGTAAAAATGGTATAATAATATCTTACTTGACCTTTAAAACTGTTGCTTCTAGATATATATACTAAAAATATATACAAATTATTATTAATTTAATGTTTGAATTAGTGTTTTCTATCTATCTATATCATCATGCCAGATCTCTTGCGGGGTAGGCAGAGAGCACAGAGTTCCAACAAGTTCCTTCCTTACATACCTCTCTGGCTTCCTCCACTCTCATAGTTCGTCTCATACACACTCGCTGGTTACGGAGACTCTTGACTTGCCCTTCAGATAAGACACGGTCTATTTGGTCATGGTAAGATAGTCTAGGTCTTCCCCGGTACCTGCATCCTTCCATTTTCGCATTGTATATCTGTTTTGTCATTCTTTCTCTCTTACAATACTATGTATAATTTACCCTTGCAAAGCAGGGGTGGGTTGCTAGTTCTATTATAAAATTGTAATGGGCTGTGGATATTTTTTTAAATTAATATATATTATAAGCCCTGTTAAGAATGTGTCCCATCATTGGGCACGGGCCTCCTCTCAGACTGAGAGGGTTTAGGCCATAGTGCACCACGCTGGCCCAGTGCGGGTTGGCGAACTTCACACACCTTCGAGAAACTCTTAGGCATGCAGGTTTTCTCATGATGTTTTCCTTCACCTTTATGCATATATATTAAATGAATTTAAAAAGTATATGTGTATTACATTATGTGTGTTTTTATTTACACATGTGTCGTTAAACACAATGGGTATTTTATTCCTAAAGGAGAAAGTAGATGTTAAAACTGTATCACACCATCTATCTATCTATCTATATCATCACGCCAGCTCCCTCGCGGGGTAGGCAGAGAGTACAGAGTTCCAACAGGTTCTTTCCTTACATACCTCTCTGGCTTCCTTCACTCTCATAGTTCGTCTCATACACACTCGCCGGTTACGGAGACTCTTGACTTGCCCTTCAGCTAAGACACGGTCTATTTGGTCATGGTAAGATAGTCTAGGTCTTCCCCGGCACCTACATCCTTCCACTTTCGCATTGTATATCTGTTTTGTCATTCTTTCTTCTGGCATTCTTTCTATATGCCCGAACCAACGGAGCATACCCTTTCTCATCTTTACACCGATACTATCTTTCATACCTACTCGCTTTCTTACTACGCTGTTGCGAATACGGTCGGTCAGCGTGACTCCGCACATCTTCCGCAGAGATCGCATTTCGACCGCATTTATCCTGCTTTCGTTCTCCTTCTTACATACCCAACTCTCACTGCCATATAACAGCGTTGGGACAAGCACTCCGTTATGCATGGCCAGGTGCGCCTTTTGGCTTAAGTGCCGGCTCCCAAGTAGCCTTCCCATCGCACCATTCACTCTATTACCTGCATTCACTCTTCTCTCTATATCAGCGGTGTATTTCCCAACCTTACTGAAGGCGCATCCAAGATATACAAACTCATTCACTTGCTCCAGCACATCGTTACCAACCACAATCCTTGCATTCGTTCTGGTTTCTTCCCGTTCAAAAACCATAATTTTGGTTTTCTTCACATTCAAATGTAAGCCATTGTTCATGCAGTCGTCTCTCATAACTGTGACTAGTGTTTGCAGATCAGTGGCTGTTGGTTGTGTTGTATCACACCATTCGTACCAAATATGGTCAACAGACAGAAAACTTGTCTCTATTATTTTCTATATATCTATATCATCATGCCAGATCCCTTGCGGCGTAGGCCGAGAATACAGAGTTCCAACGGGTTCTTTCCTTACAGACCTCTGGCTTCCTTCACTCTCATAGTTCGTCTCATACACGCTCGCCGGTTATGGAGATTCTTGTCTTGCCTTCAGATAAGACTTTGTTTTTCCGTACAAATATTTAACTATTACTCGGTCCACAACAGCGCCACCTACCGTCTATATTAATTCTGGATAAAGTAGCTTTTCAATTGTAAAAGAATTATCAAAATCGGTTCAGTAGTTTCAGAGTTTTTAAATAACAAAGAAAACAAATGTTTCTTCTTTATAATATACCAGCAGTTTCCCGCGACTTCGTCCCCGGTCGACAACAGCGCCACCTACCGGGTCTATGTTAGATATATGTTATTTCTGGATAAGGTAGTTTTTTAATAGTGAAAGAATTTTTGAAATAGGTGCAGTGGTTTTTGAGTTTATTCGTTACAAAAATACAAATCTTTCTTCTTCATAATATTAGTATAGAAGTATAACAGTGAAAGCAATTCTGTCACCTTTTCATTCCTAAACCATTAAACAGATGTTGATAAAATATGGCAAGGTGATATATTGTATCCAAAGGAAAGACAGCATTAAGGAAATATAAAGAGAAGATGGCAGTAATAAATTTCCCTATACAATCAAGCGGCCACTTCTGTATTTGCCATCTAGCCGAGAATGACAGACTGACGTAAACCACGCCCACCGGGATGACGTCAGGGCCTAGTTGGAAGAAAAAGTGCTCAGTTGCTTCGGCCGACTTCTCTTCAGTCACGCCTATATTCCCCAAGCGGGGTGGCAGATTTGTACTGAGTACGCCTACTTTTCGCCGACGATGTAGGGACCCATGTAAAAAATCGACCCTATCGCCATATACCGGGCACAATTCCAACTACATTTGTCCGACCAAAGCGCATTATTCGCCACTAGGCCGACGAAATCGTCTACAAAATACATGCCTGAAAATCACGCGAAATAAATCGCGACTGCAAGCAATAATATGAAACGTTTTATTTTTATCAAATAATATTAATTTATCAAGCAATATTGTAGATAATTATGCTGATTAACTTCGATAGTAAAAGTTATCTAAAATCACCTTGAAAGTTAGATAATCATTTGCAGCAGCGTTACTATTGGTTTTCGAAGGCAATTCTCGATATCGAACCCGTTTATGTTCGTATGAAACATCGTAGCGAATACGAGAGGAATTAAAATTAGTTCTTTTTCACGAGACATCGGTCGTCGTGACGTTTGATCATATTCCATTACACGCATATTGCATTTAAGAATATTGAAAATATAGAATCCAAAAAATAAACAGGAATATAAATATAGATATAAGCGAATAGGTATGAAAGATAGTATCGGTGTAAAGATGAGAAAGAATATACTCCATTGGTTCGGGCATATAGAAAGAATGTCCGAAGAAAGAATGACAAAACTGATATACAATGCGAATGTGGTAGGATGTAGGTACCGGGGAAGACTTAGACTATCTTACCATGACCAATAGACTGGGTCTTATCTGAAGGACAAGTCAGGAGTCTCCGTAACCGGCGAGCGTATATGAGAGTAGAGGAAGCCAGAGAGGTATGTATGTAAGGAAAGAACCTGTTGGAACTCTGTACTCTCTGCCTACCCCGTAAAGGATCTGGCGTGATGATAGATAGATAGATAAATCTATCTATCTATCTATAACCTCACGCCAGATCCCTTGCGGGGTAGGCAGAGAGTACAGAGTTCCAACAGGTTCTTTCCTTACATACCTCTCTGGCTTCCTCGACTCTCATAGTTCGTCTCATACACGCTCGCCGGTTACGGAGACTCTTGACTTTTCCATCAGATAAGACTCGGTTTATTTGGTCGTGGTAAGATAGTCTAGGTCTTCCCCGGTACCTGCATCCTTCCACTTTCACATTGTATATCTGTTTTGTCATTCTTTCCTCTGGCATTCTTTCTATATGCCCGAACCAACGGAGCATGCCCTTTCTCATCTTTACACCGATACTATCTTTCATACCTACTCGCTGTCTTACTATGCTGTTGCTAATGCGGTCGGTCAGCTTCACTCCGCACATCTTCCGCAGAGCTCGCATTTCTACCGCATTTATCCTACTTTCATTCTCCTTCTTACATACCCAGCTCTCGCTACCATATAACAGCGTTGGGACAAGAACTCCGTTATGTATGGCCAGCTGCGCCTTATGGCTTAAGTGCCGGCTCCCGAGTAGCTTTCCCATCGCACCATTCACTCTGTTCCCTGCACTCACTCTTCTCTCTATGTCAGCGGTGTATTTCCCATCCTTACTGAAGGCGTATCCAAGATATACAAACTCATTCACTTGCTCCAGCACATCGTTACCAACCACAATCCTTACATTCGTTCTGGTTTCTTCCCTTTCAAAAAGGGAAGAAACCAGAACGATAGATAGATAGATAAATATACATTAAAAACCAGAACGATAGATAAATATACATTAAAAATCTACTTTACTTTTCATTTAAATCATATACTAATAATAAAACTATTACTTAATTATGACTCAGGAAAAATCAAAGTATGGTATTATTTTTTTTAATAAAAAAGAACTTTCTTCCTCTTTCGCTTTGTACATCTGTTATGTCCTTCAAGAGCCTCCGTATCCGGCGAGCGTGTATGAGATGAACTATGATAGTGGAGGAAGCCAGAGAGGTCTGTAAGTGTAGAAACTGTTGGAACTCTATACTCTCTGCCTACCCTGTACCTTAGGTACTGTACCTCTGCCAGTATTTTTTCTCGTGTTTACAAGGTGTATCGTAAATAACGCGAGACCTCAGACAACCCGATTAGATAATTGCTTCACAAATTACATGCGAACACCAATTTTCCAAATTTATCTTTTTTAACCCCGTTTTTACGCATTTTCATGCCACAATTAAACTTGTACGTTTGGGTGTGCGAATTGAGAAATACGTTTTAGTAATGCATTTAAAATCTCCGTATTGATTTGAATCAAGAATAAATTTAGTTTATTATAGCGCACTAGTTGGGGCAGAAAAGTTCTCGAGTGGCGACCTCGTACCGGAAGATGTGGAGTGGGCAGGCCCCCCACAAGGTCGAGCAATGACCTGGTGAAGGTCGCTGGTAGAAGCTGGATGCGTACAGCACATAACCGGTCGTTTTGGATTTTTTGGGGAGGCCTTTGTCCTGCAGTGGACGTCGACGTGCGATGATAGCGCATAGACGATAGGAAGTAACAGCATATTATGCAAATGTAAATTTGGTCTTGCGTTTAGTATTTTACACCTTGTATATATAAAACTTGTGTAAAACGAACGACATCCTGGGTTCAAATCCTAGGTCGGAAAAGCGTAGTTTTTCTAACGAAAACTTCCCAGTACGAGTCCGGAGTCTGGAATTGTACCCGGTATATGGCAATAGGCTCGCCCCCTATTACATGGGACCTAACATCGTCGGCGAAACGTGGATGTGCTCAGTACACCACTGCCACCCCCGCTTGGGGAATATAGGCGTGACGGTGTGTGTGGGTGTAAAATGAACGACAACTCGTGGTAGAACTACAGGTCTTACCTTGTCCCGCATTACCACACATTTGCGCTTCTTGCCACTAACATTTGTCTGAATCACTTTTAAACTTGAAATAAAACTATTTTACGGATTTTATCGCGGTTTATTTTTGATTTTTAGTTCCCGATGTTTCGAGAGCTTTGCAGCACCCATGGTCACGGGAGGGACCATGGGTGATATGTTTTATTTCATGTGTAATATAATAATATCAGCCTATACTGCCCACTGCTGGGCAAAGGCCTTCTCTCACAAATCGAGGTGAGAGAGATTGGGTCATACTCCACCACGCGGACCCAGTGCGGATTGGTGGAGGCAGGTTTGCGGCCACCTGCTGTTGGAACTTGTCAAGCCGCCTTTAAGGCTTCCAACTCGGCTTAACGACTACCACATTAAGTGGTAACCGGGACCAACGGCTTAACGTGCCTTTCGAAGCATGTAATATTCGCGTAAATCTAAGAACTCAGCACTGTCAAACTGTCACCCACGACAATTGCAGGGGATTGGAAACATCTATATCGTTACGTCAGATCCCTTGCGGGGTATGCAGAGAGTATAGAATTCCAACAGGCTCTTTCCTTACAGACCTCTGGCTTCGTCCATTCTTTCACGGTGACTTGACTGGATTTGTAACACATTGTACCTTTTCATTTTCGGGACTGCGGGATCACCAAAGTTAGGCAACGTTAGACTTGGTCTGTCTGAGATCGGTTACCGTGGTATTATCATTTTCGAGCTTCAGAGGGCACGTTAAGCTGTTGGTCCTGTTTGCCAATTCATGTTAAGCCAAGTTGGAAGCTATGAGCATCTTGTTAGGGTTTTTTTTTCCTGGTTAAAATCCTGCGACTTCCGCGAGCCTAAGGGCAAGCTCGCAAGGCGTGTCAGATTCCTACCCACTAAAATCCTAGGGGGCCGACATCAGCACTTTTGGAGGGCCTCTGGGATCTCCGTATGGAACGCACCGGTGCTCTCTCCCCCCCAAAGATGCAGTGCTTACAGTGAAGTGGGCCACACCACGCCGTAGTCCGGCCCACTTCACTCGGGATCGCTCGTGAAGGACGCTCAGGGCCCCCGCCCCTTGCGTCCGCGACCCCGAAGGCCCCCCTGCTGATGTTGTTGCCGGGGGAGACCCCGCCAGATATTACGGCGGGGGACGTAAGTTAGCCCGTATTCTTAAGCCCCGGGCTATTGTACTGGGGGGCCTGGGCAAGCTGCACCGCACCTCACTTGTGACATCTCACCTAAATCTGTGCGAGAAGGCCTATGCCCAGCAGTGGGATAATTTATCATGCCAGAGCCCTTGTGGGGTAAGCTCTTTCCTTACAGACCTCTTTGGCTTTAAATTTGCTCTTATAATTTAGTTTTTAGACATTTTAACGTAAGAAACGCTAATTTAAAACTGTAATTAACGTTTAATTAGGTTTTTGTAATTCAAATTAGTTTCTATTATTAACTGTACAATTCTGTTAACTATACCACTTTCGAAAAGAAAGCGTTAGCTTATCATGATTTTTTGTGTTGTTCTTTCGCAAGATAATATAAGTGGAACATTTATTTCCCCTTAATACGTGTTTATGAACATTGTAATAATGAGTGAATGAATGAGTTTGTATATCTTGGATGCGCCTTCAGTAAGGATGGAAAATACACCGCTGACATAGAGAGAAGAGTGAGTTCAGGGAACAGAGTGAATGGTGCGATGGGACAGCTACTCGGGAGCCGGCACTTAAGCCATAAGGCACAGCTGGCCACGGAGTTCTTGTCCCAACGCTGTTATATGGTAGCGAGAGCTGGGTATGTAAGAAGGAGAATGAAAGTAGGATAAATGCGGTAAAAAATGCGAGCTCTGCGGAAGATGTGCGGAGTGAAGCTGACCGACCGCATTAGCAACAGCATAGTAAGACAGCGAGTAGGTATGAAAGATAGTATCGGTGTAAAGATGAGAAAGGGCATGCTCCGTTGGTTCGGGCATATAGAAAGAATGCCAGAGGAAAGAATGACAAAACAGATATACAATGTGAAAGTGGAAGGATGCAGGTACCGGGGAAGACCTAGACTATCCTACCACGACCAAATAACTCGAGTCTTATCTGATGGAAAAGTGAAGAGTCTCCGTAACCGGCGAGCGTGTATGAGACGAACTATGAGAGTCGAGGAAGCCAGAGAGGTATGTAAGGAAAGAACCTGTTGGAACTCTGTACTCTCTGCCTACCCCGCAAGGGATCTGGCGTGAGGTTATAGATAGATAGATAGTAATAATGTTGTTGCTAATGATGTAGAAAAATAGTCTCAAAAGGAACTTTTGGGCCCGCAGCCAAAACAGGAACTAACGTAGTCACTGAGTGAAATGGTGAACCACCCTTCATTACGTCGCAGTGTCGTCGTATGCGACGAAATTTACCTAAGTTCTTTTTCAATTAGTAACTGTGCGGGGCCCACCTGTTGAAATATCTCCTTAGAAGTAGAAAAAAAATATTAAATGGTTAACCTAATTCCACACCAACGTTCGGTCGGTACATCGATATATTATTTGTGCTATATTAAAGGTGTCCGATAAAATAGAGAAAAATAAGAGCACATATACGAGTGTGGTCTTATTTTGAACTAGTTCGATCCAACCATAGCTAACGTGAAGACGAGTTAAATGCTACATAAAGTCTATATAAAGTCTGAAATTAAATATTTTGACACTAAAGGTGACATAGCCGACGCAGCGCAACGGAGGCGTGGCTTGGGGAGTTGTAATGTACTGAAATGTACGGGAGACGCCACACAACGCAGCCCCGCCATGCGCGGCTTGGGGAGTTGTAATGTACTGAAATGTACGGGAGACGCCACACAACGCAGCCCCGCCATGCGCGGCTTGGGGAGTTGTAATGTACTGAAATGTATGGGAGACGCCACACAACGCAGCCCCGCCATGCGCGGCTTGGGGAGTTGTAATGTACTGAAATGTACGGGAGACGCCACACAACGCAGCCCCGCCATGCGCGGCTTGGGGAGTTGTAATGTACTGAAATGTACGGGAGACGACACACAGCGCAGCCCCGCTCGGCGCGGCTTGGGGAGTTGTAATGTACTGAAATGTACGGGAGACGACACACAGCGCAGCCCCGCTCGGCGCGGCTTGGGGAGTTGTAATGTACTGAAATGTACGGGAGACGCCACACAGCGCAGCCCCGCTCGGCGCGGCTTGGGGAGTTGTAATGTACTGAAATGTACGGGAGACGACACACAGCGCAGCCCCGCTCGGCGCGGCTTGGGGAGTTGTAATGTACTGAAATGTACGGGAGACGCCACCCAGCGCAGCCCCGCTCGGCGCGGCTTGGGGAGTTGTAATGTACTGAAATGTATGGGAGACGCCACACAGCGCAGCCCCGCTCGGCGCGGCTTGGGGAGTTGTAATGTACTGAAATGTACGGGAGACGCCACACAACGCAGCCCCGCTCGGCGCGGCTTGGGGAGTTGTATTGTACTGAAATGTACGGGAGACGCCACACAGCGCAGCCCCGCTCGGCGCGGCTTAGGGAGTTGTATTGTACTGAAATGTACAGGAGACGCCACACAGCACAGCCCCGCTCGGCGCGACGGCAAACGTCACGACCGAAGGCCGAGCGCTTCTGCCACGCTCCCGTCGCGCTGCGTCGGCTATTTCACCAAACCTTAATTCCTACAGTTACTAGTTACGAGTATGCGTAAACATATCCAAACGCGGTCGTTTTTTAGCTCATCTATCTATCTATCTATATCATCACGCCAGCTCCCTCGCGGGGTAGGTTTTTTAGCTCATTTTCTTCGTTATTCGTAGTCTAGTACGAGAACGAACATGTGAAATAATGTGCTCAAGAAATGGCCACAGGCCAGTGTTGGGCACTAATTGTTTAATTGTTCAATTGTAGGACCAAACAATTGAAATTTCAATCGCAGAAAAAATCAATTGCAATTGACGATTGAAAAATTAATTGTTAATTGTAGGGTTCACAATTAACAATTGATCAATGGTAATTGTAAAACGTTGCAATTACCATTGATCAATTGTTAATCGTTTTTTGCATGTTTACGATTAAACAATTAACAATTAAACACACGACAATATATTTTAAACACATCCAAGATGGCGGACGTGACTTTTGAAGTAAAATGGGTGTCATTTTTGGGGTTTCAGGGAATACTGATTGCAAATATGGCGTGAATTTTTGGATCTAAGTAAAATACGACGATAAGACTTTTGAAGTAAAATCAATATAGGAGTCACATTTGGGATATTAGGGGATGCTGATTACGAATATGACGTTAATTTCTGGATCTAAGATGGTGGACGTGACTTTTGTAACAAAATCAATATGCATGTAACTTTGATGGTTTTGAAAGAAGTTGATAACGAATATTATGTTAATTTTAAAATCTAAGATGGCAGATGCGACTTTTTATGAAAATCGATATGGGTATTGATTTCGGGGTTCTATGAGATGCTGATTACGAATATGGCGTTAGTTTCTGGATCCAAGATGGCGGACGCGACTTTTTATGAAAATCGATATGGGTATCGATTTCAAGGTTTAGGGAATGTTGATAACAAATGTAACGTTAATTTTAAAACCCAAGATGGCGGACGCGACTTTTTATGAAAAGCGATATGGGTAACGATTTCAGGGTATTAGGGGATGCTGATTACGAATATGGCGTTAGTTTCTAGATCCAAGATGGCGGACATGACTTTTGAAGTAAAATCATTGTAGGTGTCACTTTTAGGGTTTTAAGGGATGCAGAGTAAAAATATAACGTTAATTTAAAGATCCAAGATGGCGGACGCGACTATTGAAGTAAAATCGATGTGGGTTTTATTTTTAGGGTTTTAGGGATGCTGATAACAAATATAACGTTAATTTTGAAATCAAGATGGTGGGCGCAACTTTTTATTAAAATCAATATGGGTATAGATTTCGGGGTTTTAGGGGATGCTGATTACGAATATGGCGTTAGTTTCTGTATGCAAGATGGCGGACATGACTTTTGAAGTAAAATCAATATAGGTGTCACTTTTAGGGTTTTAAGGGATGCTGAGTACAAATATAACGTTAATTTAAAGATCCAACATGGCGGACGTGACTTTTGAAGTAAAATCGATATGGGTTTTATTTTTGGGGTTTTAGGGGATGCTGATAACAAATATAACGTTAATTTTGAAATCCAAGATGGCGGGCGCGACTTGTTATGAAAATCGATATGGGTATCGATATCAGGGTTTTAGGGCATGTTGATTACGAATATGGCGTTAGTTTCTGGATCCAAGGTGGCGGTCGTGACCTTTTTTGTAAAATTCGATATGTGTTTCATTTTTGGGGTTTTAGGTGATTCTGATAACGAATATAACCTTAATATTGGAATCCAAGATGGCGTTCGCGACTTTTGAAGTAAAATCAGTATGGGTGTTATTTTTGGGGTTTGGGGGAAGCTGATAAAGAATATAGCGTTAATTTTGAAATCCAAAATGGCGGATGTGACTTTTAAAGTAACATCAATGTGGGTATCATTTCGGGGGTTATGTCCAAGTGCGTGCTCGTTGCGACCCCTGCCAGCCATCTAGGCTGGGTCGTTTCCCCGAGGCGACGCGTGTATTCTAGGGTACCACTGAGCGGTCGTGCCAGCAAGGGGGTGGGTATCTGGCTGTCCCATCGCCTGGCTTCTGGAGTTAGACTATGGCCTGTACGATGCAAGATTCTCCGTTTAAATCCTAAGTCTCACTAGAGTATTTTTGGATGCAGCATACGCTTCTGTAAGCTTGTCGACACACCAGGAGCTTGAAAAGTTTTGGGATAATGTCAGGGAACATTTGAATCTGACTGATGCAAATGAAAAGGTGATTTTGTGCGACGACCTGAATAAATGGGTGGGAACCAGGTGGTAATCTTACGACGTTGCTCTAGGTCCTTATGGTGATAAGAGAGTAAATGATGCGGGTAAGCTCATTGTAGATGCATGTTTGGAAAGAGGCCTTTTTGTGTCAAATACGATATTCCAACATAAAGCGATTTATATTACGTGGAGAAGGAATGAACAGAAAAGCATGATAGATTTGATCCTAGTAGATAACCGTCTCCAGAGCAAACTTTAAGATATCTGTGCATATAGAGGTCCCACTCTTGAATCGGAACACTATCTCATAGTTACGTGGTTTAGTGGTTTGTTTAGAAGAAGAGGCACTGGCGAGAGCATATACCCTTCGGAGGCCATAAAAGAATTATAATTGAAAAGTTGCAAGAGTGAGAAGAATGTATGAAGATCTGTTCATAAAGACTCTGGTCCGGGAGAAGCTTTTGACAGCAGGTACTTCGGACTCGAATATAAATGAATGCTGAAATAGCCTGAAAGAGAGTTTGTTAGAATCCGCGAAAGAAGTATGTCGTTGCTCAAAAAAGCAAAGCACAGCGGAAGGTGGGACGGAGAGTTACAAAGCTTCGTAGAAAGTAAGAAGAAAGCGTGACAGGACTGTGTTTCTTCTTTGAATGTAAATGACAGTATGACAGAGCTGAAGAAATAAATATACGGCAATGCAAGAGTGCCACCAAAACTTTAGTGAAAGAAATGTTTGAAAGAACTAGTGCGATTGGAGAAGAAAGGCTCGAGGTGATTCGTCAGGCTTAAGCCAAAAGGCGTAGCAAGCCATGCATTAAGGAGTGCTTGTCCTAACGCTGTTATATGGCAGTAAGGGTTGGGTATGTAAGAAGAAAAATGAAAGCAGGATAAATGCGGTCGAAATGCGACCACTGCGGAAGATGTGCCGTGATTGACCGTATTCGCAATAGCATAGTAAGAAAGCTTGTAGGTATGAATGTTAGTATTGGTGTAAAAATGCGAAAGGGTATGCTTCGTTGGTTCGGGCATAAAGAATGTCGTAAGAAAGAATGACAAAACAGATATCAAATGCGAAAATGGAAGGATGTAGGTACCGGGAAATATCTAGACCATCTAACCCCGTTTGATTGGTTATGACGAGTACTATAGATCCTAAGAGTTCCGTTGGCCACCTTCCTGATCCATCATCAGGACGTGGCCGCCATCTGAGTTTAAAGTACTGGTCAAGACAAATATAACGATCTAACACACGACGGAGTTTCTAAATCTCGAACCGACCGAGATATGTTGGTCTAGTTTTTTCGACCCGCAAAGTCAATTTGTCTTCTTATCACAAATTCAATTTGTCATAAGAATTCAAGATAAACAATAGCAAACAAGGAGCAACAATAGTGTTAAATAAATATACAATGAGAAATATTAAAAATCAATTTTTATTTAAATCAATGTTCCGATTTAATGACACATAATTAAAATGTTTTCTGTATATTCTTTGAATAGGTTAAGTTGCACTTCAACACGACTCTCTTTTCAAACATTTGATCTGATAATCTATGACTTTTTGGTGAATTGGTCATAGTAGCAAAAGAAAACAATCTTTCAACTGCTGCGGAAGCTGGTAATGGCGTATTAAATTTTATAAAGACTCTTTTTATTTCTGGGTATTTGTTCAGCAGACTTAGTTCTTCACTTTCTTCAGCAAAAAAGTGTAGCATTAATAGCTCAGCCTTTGTTATAGGCATGTTACTACCGGCAGCCGCTGTAGGTGACACATGAATATTACTTTCTGAGTCAGAATCAGATTCAAAAAATTTTTCATTACGGCTTTTAGTTGCTATAATTTGTTGAGGCTCTTCATTGAGTTCTTTTGAAATAAGGGTTTTAAAAAGATTCTGTACTTTAGTTTGGTCTTGATTATCTAAGCGAGAAAGCCACTTATTTTTAAAACGGGGATAAGATACAGCAGCTATTGCTGCATGTTCTGCCTCAGCAGTGTTAAAGTTAAAAAACTGTTTAAATCTCGTTTCAACGCTTATTCTGTACGCCTCGATTAAAGGTGCACAGTACATCAAATTGCCTCTCCTTTCAATTTTTTGTATTTTTCTTATCAATGCAAACAGACATGGCAATAAAATGCCATAATAGGCATTGGTTTCACTTTGCATAATATCTAGTGCTTCTGCTACTGGTGCAGCACATGTCAAATATTCTTTCAAGTAATCAAATTCAACATCTTTTATGGGATTACTAATATTTAAAGCTCTATGAAGCTGAAAATTTTTTTCTTGAATTGATAAAATTTGTTGAAGTGAATCATATAGGCTATTCCATCTGGTTTCACCCGGTCGACTTAATGTGTGTTGTAATATATCTTGTATAATTTCAGCCGTTTTTGGACGACCAGCTGCATTCCATAAAGAATTGCATTTTTTTAATGTGGTGGTATGTATATGAGATAATGGAGTACCTATGTCATTTAAAACTTTATTGGCATCAACGGTAGCACATAAGCTTAATGTATGCGCACAGCATCTTAGATGGGCAGGCAAAAAAAAATCTTCGGATTCTTCTTCGTCCAGACTTGAGTCAGATTCCACATCTATTTCTTCAAACAAGGAATCTTCTGGCTGACTGGTTTTGTCACAACTGATGTTTGTAAGTTCCACGCCAAAAGCGCGAAATGCTTTTACAAAATTACTGCCGTTGTCAGTAATGGTTGCGACTACCTTATTACCGTTTAAACCAAATTCTGTATAAATTTCTTTAATTAAATTAGTAATACGATCGTAACTATGAATGCCTTTGAACCGCTGACATGCTAATGCTACTGAAACACGTTTCAAATCTTTTGTGATCCAATGTGCAGTCATACCTAAGAAGCTTCTCTTCTTTCCTGACCAGATATCAGTTGTAGTGCACACGAAATCAACAGCCTTTAGTTCAGATTTTATGGCAGACATTTTTTCTTCATAATATGTATTTATACGGCGACTCAAACTTCGACGGCTTACAACTTTCAAATTCTTATCGGATATCTTCAAGTTGCTAAACATGTCTAAAAAATATGGGTTTTCAATAGCCCTCAATGGGATCATAGAATCAATAAAGAAGTTTATCATATTTTGTGCAAATTTTTCTTGTGTATATGGCTGGACCTCTTCATTTTTTCTTAAGCCCCTAGTCGGTATTTTTTTTGGAATGTTTGCACCTTTTTTATCTTTTTTCTTTGTTTTTATGTATCTTTTATATTCATATACACAATCTTGTCCATGTTTCCGTTTGAGGTGACTCAGAAAATTGGATGTACAGTTGTCGAATCCTCTGATTTTAGTAGTGACAGGCGAGCATTTAGTACACAGAGCTGTAATTATATGTGCTGTTGATTCTTCTGGTAAATATTTGAAAAATGTACCGTCAAGTAGTGCAAGACGCGGGGGTGAAGATATCGACGTGATTGAGCTCGGCCCTGAAGACTGCCCATCTCGATCTAACTGTTCATTGATGTCCGTGTCCAACGTGTTAACTGACATATAACTATATTCCTCTTCATCCATAATGACTATAATGTCCAAAAAGTGTGGAAATATTCGTTGAAATATGCGAATATACTTAATGGAAATGAATTTAAGTTCCTACAATATTCCTGTGTGCGCACGATTCAGACTCACACTCTCTATGTTTGTGGAAATTAGTTTAGTTTAAACAACTGCTACTAAAAGTACAAGTACTCTGAAGTGAGATCGTGTCGAAATATACGCGATACTTTGCGCTCCGCAAAAAAATTATGACATTATTTTCGTCCTAAATCCTCAGGCCGAATGAACAGAGACACGCTGGATCTCAGTGCGCGGGGTATGTAGTGTGCCCTACCACAGTGTAATATAATACAGTAAAACATCTTAGTACTTATGGTCCGAATTAAACTCACGCACACAGACGCGCGCTCTACACGTCTTCTCGATAGTTTTATTGATTTTTAGTAACTCATGTGGTTTTTAACAAATATACTTATATACAATTTCCGAGTAATCTATCATACACACTCTCAATAACAATGAGATTCGAGAATACTTATATATAATGAATGATACTTATTCGTAAAATGAATTTTTGAAAGACGGACGATTTAGCGCAGTGGTTAAGAGTTTAAGCCGCTCCGCCCACTGTGTCTAATAGTTGCGGGTTCGATTCCCGCACGGGACAAATCTTTGTGTGACCCACAATTATTTGTTCCGGTCTGGGTATTTGTGTGTGTGAATTTTCATGTTTGTAAACGCACCCACGACACAGGAATAAATCCTAGTGTGGGGCAACGTTTTTAAAAAAAAAATTGCAATAAAGGTAAATAATATTTAAGCATAAACATTAAAAGCATAAACGTTTTCATTATGCTGTTATTACACAGTCCCTATGGTAAATTGTATTACGTTGCACTCATACGAAATATTACAGGCTTATAACCACTGCAGTAGATAAGTTTTAATAAATGAAATAAAAAGGTGCTAACCTTAACAACATTCTGACGGGGAGTGTTGGTAATTATACCACTAAAACGGCTTAGATGAGTTACTGGATAGATAGATACTGTGGCATTACCGACCGACTCTAGCTACCTACGCACGTGCCCTTTGTCGGCTCGTGTCGGTGCCGAAAGGCGACGAGTAACTAGGGTTGCTACCCGTAGTTTATTATAAAGTACGTATCGTACGTTATTTAAGGTAAGTATACCTTGTACTTTATAAGAACTGTAAAGCGAAAATACTTTATTTCGAATAGTTTGACCTTTAAGATTCATTTTACTTAAATCATAAAAAAGAAAAAAAATGATCGCAATTAAAAGTAAAGTAGACAAAGCAGCAGAGCAAAGCAAAGTGTCTGGTGTTAAAATCTGAATCTATGGTACTAGATTTAAGAAAAAAACATTATTACATCTAACTTCTCTAACTTAAAGAAAATAGTAAAAACTATAAGCACTTCTTAATTCTTACTAATCTATTCAAGTTAATTATAGACTGTCAACATGCTGTGAAGGTGTTTAGCAATGATAACAGTGACTGAAAAGTTCTAAAAGTAATAATAAATATGTTTTAAAACAAAATAATAAAGTGAAATAAATAATACTTTATTTTGATACAATGTACTTTTTTTGCCTACCTTTAAAAACCAATGTACTTAATTTGCTCAAATAAAAGGTGGCAGCCCTACTAGTGACGCGCGCGCACTTGTCGGCTCGTGACACTGCCGAAAGGCGACAAGTGCGCGCGCGCTCCTTTAAAGTTTAGGTACCTTTTTATAAACAAACATTTGGTTACCACGGGGGGTTGGCAGAGAGGTGCAGTGTATTGGTCGAATTTCGAATGATTTATGGAACTGGAACTTGTAAAATATTCCATTTTTATATGGACAAAATAGAATACTTAATTTTTACAAGCTTTTATTTGCTCCCTGCCTTACTACTGCTTACTGTCTCGTTGGTCTGGTGGCAAAGCGCATCGCTATGTGATCACGAGGTCCTGGGTTCAAATCCGTGGTCGGACAAATGTAGTTTTTCTAACGAAAAATTCCCAGTAGCAGTCCGGAGTCTGGAGTTGTGTCCGGTATATGGCAATAGGCTCGCGCCCTATTACATGAGACCTAACATCGTCGGCGAAACGTGGGTGTACTTAGTACACCTCTGCCACCCCCTCTGGGGAATATAGGCGTGAAGGTGTTACGGTGTTACTTTTATTTAACTTGCACTGTTCGTATGTCTGTCTGTCTTTCCGGTTTAACTCTTCTGATCCTTTTCTCAAGCACTTACGGTATCCGATTCAGCTGAAATTGGCATACGTATGTAAGTTCGGTGACAATACAATAATATGGTACCATGGGGATGGTCTGATGATGAAGTTGGAAGGTGGCCATAGAAACATGTGAACTGGACAACATAATCCCCTCGTGTTTAGGTTGGTTAGTTTGATATTGACAAGTACAAGTAGATTGATATTGATGTTAAATTAATATGGTTATTATTTTTGGGGTTTTAGGGAATGCCGATAAAGAACATAGTGTTTAATTTGCGCGATATTCGTAATCAGCGTTCCCCTTAAAATCCAAAAACGATGCCCATATTGATTATTCATAAGAAGTCGCGACGCCATCTTTGATCCAAAAATAAACGCCATTTTAGTTATCAGCATCTCCTAAAATCTCATAGATGATGATGTCTTCTTTTGCCTTGAGTCTTTTTAGAAGGCAAACATACACTCAAGCTTCGTACTCCCGATTCAAGTCTTACAACACCAGACAGAAGTTTACATTGTGGGAGTGCCCACATTGGGCCAACGTTAGGTGTGCTTTTTTTTGATGATTAATTGTTAATTGTTTAATCGTAAATGTGCATAAAACGATTAACAATTGATCAATTGTAATTGCGTTGTTTTGCAATTACAATTGATCAATTGTTAATTGCAAAACATTGCAATTACAATTGATCAATTGTTAATTGCATAACACTGCAATTACAGTTGATCAATTGTTAATTGTCAATTGTTTAATCAATTGATTTTTGCCCAACACTGCCACAGGCTCGCCCCCCTATCACGTTGGGACCAAAATCATTTTAGTAACACGAATTTCGTGAAGGAGTGACTAGATTTTTTTTTTTTTAAACGTAACCCCACTCTAGGATTTATTCCTGTGTCGTGGGTGCGTTTACAAACATGAAAATTCACATACACAAATACCCAGACCGAAACAAATAATTGTGGATCACACAAAGATTTGTCCCGTGCGGGAATCGAACCCGAGACTATTAGACGCAGTGGGCGCACATCATATTAGATAATACAAAAAAAAACAAATCAATGGCATAACTTTTTAAATTCAGATTTAAAAATCATAAAATAAACACCGTTGCGCCTATATTACCCTAGCGACAGTAGCAAAGGTGTGTTGGGAGAGGTTGTTCTAGCCTCCAAACACGCCTATCAGGGGGAGCTTTTTGATAGAAAAATTACACTTCCATGGAACAAATGTTTATGTGGCCCACAAATATTTCTTTCGGTCTGGGTACAACACGACCAATTCCTAAGCTAAGTTCTAAAAAAATATTAACCATAAATCATCTTTCCAGGTAACAATAGTACAAAAATGGATATAGTACAAAACCAATCAACCAGAGATGACCTGAACAACGAAGTGTCTTCGACTTCGAGCGAGGACGTCCACGAGACAGTAAGACAATTCAACAAATACTACAAATCTAGATACAATGCTTCTATATCTGACAACGAAATGGAACCACGAACAAGAACTTCCAGACCTCATTTCAAAAGTATGAACAACATTAATGAAACTTACCGCGATTTTAGAACTCTACAGAACAGCATAAGCAATATAGATCTAAGTCTCCACAGTGCGGAAATCAAAAAATTTGAGTCCCTACAAATCCCGATAGTCGGTTACGAGATTATGGAGGAGAGAGCTAGATTCACCATTTACAAATTGAAAGTTGAAGATGATAAGCGAGACCAATCTTGGTTAGTCTTCCGAAGGTACACGGATTTTGTAAGACTTTTTTCAAGGATAAAAGCTGAGCAACCTAATTTGAGTTTGCCTCTACCCGGGAAAAGATGGTTTAGGGATAATTTTGAACCGGCATTTTTGGAAGAACGAGTTCGGGGACTGCAGATTTTCGTCAATGCGGTTTTGAGTAAACTCCCTAACCATCCAGTTGTTAGGGAATTTTTCTGTTTGGACGAACCTCCTCAGGTGTTTAGCTATCAGCCCGAAGTACAAGCTGTGTACGGGGCTTTAGAAGACTCTATAACGACTCTTAAAATGCAATTGAAGCAGAAAGACGCGACTATAATGCATTTGCAAAAGAGATTATCACAATTGGAAGGGAAGATTAAAAATTGTGAGAATTGTAGTACAAATGATTGAGTTGTTTATTTGGAGCACAGGAATTGTAATAATAAGCCATTAGGAGTGGTATAGCCCGTGAAATTTTCGCCACGCATTTGAGAAAATTATTACAAAATGCTTCAGGATTGCGAGGCCCAATGCTGCCGTCCAAATCATAAACAAAGTAACCATGTTTTAGTGTAGAACAGGCTGTGTTTATGATTTGGACGACAGCATGTATGTGACACAGTGGTTAAAGTCCGTTTCAAAGTCTTCCAAAACTTATATAACTGTAGTGTCCGATCGAAGGTCGATTTTAGGCCATCAACAAAACCTTCGGCCAATGCGGAAGCTTTAATAACTCTAAGAAATTGGGGTCATGATTGGGTAAGTTTTTAAAATGTTGATTGTATAAACTTAACGAGATGATTAAAATTACCTACAACTGATTAAAAATAATAACACTAAAATAATATTATATCTATCTATCTATATCATCACGCCAGCTCCCTCGCGGGGTAGGCAGAGAGTACAGAGTTCCAACAGGTTCTTTCCTTACATACCTCTCTGGCTTACTCCACTCTCATAGTTCGTCTCATACACACTCGCCGGTTACGGGGACTCTTGACTTGCCCTTCAGATAAGACACGGTCTATTTGGTCATGGTAATATAGTATAAGTCTTCCCCGGTACCTACATCCTTCCACTTTCGCATTGTATATATGTTTTGTCATTCTTTCATAATATTATATCTATATATATATAAAAATGAATTGAAGTTTGTTAGTCTCACAAAAACTCGAGAACGGCTGGACTGATATGGCTAATTTTAAAAACAATTTTTTTTTTATTTTCCCATACAAACTGTTCGTATGTGTCAACAAGATGCGTTCAGAAATTAATTTTGCGACTAATTGCAAGGAAAATATTAAAAAGTAGTATTTATAATTCAGAAAACTTATATTGGCGGCACGAAGTTCGCCGGGTCAACTGATTTATAATATTTATTTACTTAAAAGCATTCGTAAGTCGTAAATTGTAATAGATCGGTCGATTTCGGTGCATGGCCCAATTTGGCCGAAGTTTTGGCGAAGATTAAGCCGAAGGTAGTATTTTTGGTGTGAAGTTGGCAGAAGCCGGTCGGACACTATATAACTGTAAGAATTAGTGTAACCCGATTTAAAGAAATATACGTTTTTTATATCATTGTAGCATTAAAGTAAGTACAATCGTACAAGGCTCATTTGGCCCGCGGCCGAAATCTGAACTAACGGTGTCATCAAGTGAACTGTCACTTTATGACAGTCGCAGAGTTGTCGTTTGCCATGAAATTTACCCAAGTTCTTTTTTTAATGAGTTACCGTCCGGACCCACCTGTTGAAATATGTCCTTTTTTTTATTAATTATGTAAACACTGCGGGCCCGGTTCGTCCCGCACCTTTTTTATGTTTTACTTTTATTTTATTAATTCTGCCTTATTGTAGTTAGCATAGTACACGCCGCTTCCTTTTCCTTTTTGTTTTTCTGTTTTGGTTTTTAGTTTAGTTGTAACAGTGATTGGTTGTTGCTTTTGATTGATACGGTATGTCAGTAGAGGTTGAAGATTTTTTTGTTGTTTTTTTTTGTCAATTTAGATTTGTCCTAGAGCGAGAATGCCTCAGTCGTGTGAGTGTGGGACTGCTGGGGGGGGGTTTCCTTTAGACCTTTAGGCCTCCGCCTCCAGCAGCTTTTCAACAACTGTCATGTCTCGACTGCGAATAGCCATCTTGATGTTGTATTCTTTTATTTTCGTGGTCGTAGCTGCCCTCGCCTCGCTGAAATATGTCCTTGGAAGTAGAGAAATTCTACTAAATGTTAACTCTAATTTTTAAACCACCCTGTCAATATCATCCACAGGCCAAATGATCCTTATCGCACTGTATGTGAGTCTATATTGTCTACATTTTTTAAATTGTGTGTCTATCAAAGCGGCTACAGAAGTTTTGACCAAAATCGTGCGGTAATTCATTTCTAGTGTTTTATTGTTAAGATTTCTGTGATTGCGAGAGATTTAGGAAAGTATTTTATTTAGATTTTTGAAGTGTAAACTTCTTTAGGTGCGTTGGGCATTTTTTGTCATGGGAAAAAACAACTCACGACACTGCTACCGTTACCCACACCTCTCCACATGTACATGTAAGTTGGCATTTTTTGAGATGGGAAAAAACCATTGAACTCGCGACACTGTTATCGTTACCGACACCTCGGTATGTAAAAAAAAAAAACAAAAAATATTTTGTGACCATTCAAAAAATACACACGTAATTATTCAAGTTTTCACTTCTGTCGGCACTCCCGGAGTGCCACTGTTTGTTTTTTATGAAGCAACAGCTGATTATCAATTGCGTAGTTGATAGTATGATAATCGTTTCATAATTGTTTTTACAGAGTGATAAATATGCAACGTGTTATGACATTTTGATTTTGATATGAAAACATCGCAGGTGTCATAAGCAAAGGACATTGTTCTGCGCCTATACATGATTTTCCCCAGAAGCAACAGCAAAATAAAAAATGCTTGTATGATTTCAAGTTACCTGTAAATTGTCTTCATGCGTTTATTATTAAAAGGACAAGCGGGGAAATCGCATTATTGCAAAAAAAGTATTAGATTTTGAAGTTATAATTTAGTAGCCTACAATACATTTACGGGGATATACAACACTAGTTGCAAATCCCCGTCTAAAAGATTCAACACATTAAAATCAATTGGGTACTGGACTTTGTGTACGCGTTCCCTCTGTCATCTAAATGAAATACATTCATATATAGTATTCTCTCCTAATGTGGCCCTAACAAAAAATGGGCTTCAGATAGTGCAATCAGATTGGGCAACTTATCGACAAAAAATCTGGGGCCAAAATTGTAATATTAATTATAAGAGTGTACAGGGTGTTTATATAACATGAATTAAAATTATTAACATTGCTAGTATTTAATAATTATTCGGTTTTCTATATTTAAATGTCATTCGTTCTTTACATTCAAACTAAGAATAGCATAGAACTGGCTCACTCACTCACTATATCGTTCTTTAAACCAGAGATGGGAAAAATGTTATCCGATTAATGATTAACCACCCCCGCCGGGACGGGTCGCTAGTATTATATATACAAATGTAACATGCATCATATTAAAATAATTCCAATCTATCCTGTTTTTAGTTTGAATGATATTTTTATAAATCTCTCTTCAGAATTCGTTTAATGAAAAATACATATCTAAAATATAGCATTTAAATATAGGAACCAGGATAAAATGAGTTTGTACATATTTTTTCCATAGATTCTCATTGTTTAATACTATATCTAGCCGTTTTGTATCGTCGAATTTACCATTAAAAATGGCGAGAATTGTTTATAGTATTGATTGATAAAATTCATCACATATCGCCACCGTATCCCCGTAGTACTGAAAAAGGATTCTTATCTTTTGAACTTTGCAAAGATAACTAGTCCGAGAAAACTTAACCCCGTGTCCTAGGTAAGCGTTAAATGCGACATCGCACCACATCGTAATGCATTAAAACCATACACTGCAGTCTTGACATAGATAACGATCGCTATGTACCAACACCAGCAGGGAGCCCTTGGTGGTGCCGGCTCACGTCGCCGTGAGCACCGCATCGATGCGGGGAGAGCGTGTTATCAAGTCTCCGCGGCACGTGAGGGGCACCGATGCGTTCCACACGAAGATCCTCTCCAAGTGTTGATGCCATCTTACCGATTTTTTTTAATAAGGACTATTCAGCGATAGTAACCTGATGGAGAGTGACGATGAAGTCGAAAATGGGGCTCCTGACTCAAGTAATAGCCTATTCACTTTAAAATAGGCTGAGGAGACGAAAGTTAGACCGAGTTCTGAATCAATATGATCTGGCTAGTCTTTTTTTCCTGGGGAAAATCCTAAGTAAGATTGCCGCGAGCCCGCGACTAAAAGCCCCAGGGTAGCCGACATCAGTTTTTTGGAGGGGCTCCGGGATCTCCGTATAGAACGCACCGGTGTCTCTTTCGTGCCGCGCTCTGAAGAGCCCGCCATCGGGGGGATACTTGATAACACGCTCCCTTCCACACTGATGTGGTTTCACTGGGGGTCGCTTGTGAAAGACGCTCAGGGCCCCCGCCCCTTGCGTCTGCGACTTCGAATGATCTGGCTAGCCCTGCCTCCTCGTACGGCAACTTCACCTTGACGGAACACGACTGGGTCACTTGACGGCATGGCTGCTGGGCGGGTGATGGTTTCGATCGATAAATCTTTACGAATTCGTTTGGTGCATTTGGTATCCTCTACAGTCAAATTTTTGGATTTTTGTCGGTACCATAAATTAATAGCTTTGATAACAGAGACTATAAAATGTCGTTTAAATAAATTTATAACGACGACTTACACATACAACTAATAGGCATAGCTACACATCGCATCGCGTCGCTCACCTAGGACAAAATGGTAACAAGTTTTCTATAACTTGGACTACTTTTTATAAATTAACTTTTTTGGCAAATCTTGGGTATACTTTAAACACCTGCGTTAATAATGTATGTGAATGATATAATACTCCGGGGATAATGTATGTGAATGATATTTATTTTGTAATTGATCGATCGCCTTTGCATCTTGGCAAAGCTGATTGAATCAAACACTTTAATTTCATATAATTTTCAGACTGACTCCTTAAAGGCATTGCCGATACTAATATAATATGGTTTGTAAAAAAATATATTTTTTTAAGATTTTGTTGGATTTATTTTTGAATTTAAGCCCCGGTGTTTAGAGAGCTTTACGGAACTTATAGTCACTGGAGTAGTGTTGTAAAAATGAGCGCTGAAGTCGAACGTTTAGCGCTGAGTCGACGCTCACGAGCGTTGAAACACGTAGAAAACGCGAGCGTTTTATGCGCCGACTCGAGCGTTTTCACAACACTACACTGGAGGGACTGAGGTTTAAGTTACCCTAGAAAATCAATGACATTTGGACGTCAAACACCTCAGTCCCTGCCGTGACCATGGGTACTGTAAAGAGCTCGTAACGTCGGGAACTTAAAATATAAAATGAACAGCAATAAAATAAAATAAAAAATAATTTTAGTTTATCAGTTTCATGTCCATTTCTCTGCTCACTGCCGTTAAATCACATGTCATTCAGAGGTAAAGGTAGAAATCAAATGTTTGACGGTAACTATGTAATGGTATTAATCAATTTAATTTTTAAACCAAAAATGGATTTAATTATATTACTAATCAAATACGGTGTCATTTTAGTCGTCCTAGAGCGGAAGCCCAAGTGATGTACCCAAAGCCTACTGGTCACTGGTACTTAAAAAAAATAACACTTCAATAAGTAACTTCTCTAAAACAATATGAATTTTGTGCATTGCAAACAATTATCTGAAAGACAAGTCAAGAGTCTTCGTAACCGACGAGCGTGTATGAGACGAACTATGACAATGGAAGACAGAGAGGTATGTAACGAAAGAACCTGTTGGAACTCTGTACTCTCTGCCTACCCTTCAAGGGATCTGGCGTGATGATATAGATAGATAAGAAAAACCTTTATACCAGATCGTAAATATACTGTGCTTATACCAAGCGAAAAATGATATTTAGGGCCGGCGCGGATCGTCAGGTTGCCGGTAGATCCGCTCCGGTGTTCCGGGTTTTCACCCTAGTTATGATATTCGGATAGGTCAGTAGTTACTTACTCCGTTGGCTCAGCGACCCAAACTGGGTCTTGGCCTCCGAAACGAGATTCCGCCACTTCTCACGATTCTGCGCCATTCGCGGCCAGTCTTCGGCTTGGAGCTTAGGTCAGTAGTTAGATTTTTTTTTTTTAAAGAGAACGTGTCCCCACAGTAGGATTTATTCCTGTGTCGTGGGTGCGTTTACAAACATGAAAATGCACATACACAAATACCCAGACCGGAACAAATAATTGTGGATCACACAAAGATTTGTCCCGTGCGGGACTCGAACCCGCGACTATTAGACACAGTGGGCGGAGCGGCTTAAGCTCTTAACCACTGCGCTAAATCATCCGTCGAGATGTTACTTATTGAAATGTTCTTTGTATTCTTTTTTTTATTACCAGTGTACTACTTATTAGCCTTTGGATACGTTAGTAAGGCTTTCGCTTCGGGACGACAAGAATTACACTGTGTGAAATATCGAAGATAATAATATTTACATTTGGATTCTGAGGTTTGGACTAAAACCAAATTATGGTCTAATAAATTGACCACCATTTTGCATGTGTAGTATAAAATAATTTTGAATTTCTAAATAATATTTCTTTCTTTTAGGTGCTAGCGTGTCACTTCAGTAGTTTATGCATTTAATTTAAAAATTTAAGGTACAAAGATTTGTGTTATTTACTTAGTATAAAGTTTAAAAAAAATATATTTTAAGTTCTTTAATACTAATAATAAATGATTTTAATTAACGACCATAAATATGGAATTGGCAACTAAATAATTTTTGTATGACATTTATAATTATAGTGAGTTTGAAAATAAGTAAATATGTCGCTTTTTGTAAAAATGTGTCATGATTAAAATGGCATTAAAATATCATTTTGCTGATCTATTTTGGTTTACTTTCTTTAGTATTCTTAAGGGTACTCTACTAAATTCGTTATTAAAACCCCATTTTAACGTATGAAATAGCAAGGAAAAATTACATTTATAATATAATAATAATATATAATAATAAAACAATAGCAGTATTTTCATGATTTCTCAGTCAAAATGTATAATTAATTTTTCCCAGAGACAAACATTTTTATGTCCACAAAATTTCTTTACATGTCCATATATAAATTTTCATTGTCATTGGCATTTTTGGTCATGACTGCTGTCA
Organism: Phalera bucephala; assembly: GCA_905147815.2. Classification (NCBI taxonomy): domain Eukaryota; kingdom Metazoa; phylum Arthropoda; class Insecta; order Lepidoptera; family Notodontidae; genus Phalera; species Phalera bucephala. Next base: position 6,783,365 of record LR990637.1, on the reverse strand, counting down.
TTTTAATCAAGCTACATTTTACAAGTTATGTGTATGAAGATAGTTGATTTCTGTGATAAGAATGTTTATTAAATAAAAAAATATAAGCAATAATATGTGCCTTACGTTACGGTACATTGGTACATTGAACCATAACAATAGACCTCTGACAAATTATTTAAAAAAGACGTGGCTATTTCGAAGAGTGTCGTGTAATATTGCCATTCTTTATCTGTGAATATATAAAGACAAAATTCCACTATAGTACTTTTCACGTACGATGGGAATTGAATTAAATATTAATTTCGTTTGGCTATTAGAACTGTCACTACCCATCCTATATCTAACGCATTTTACCAGGTAGAAGTATTATGAAATATTCATTTCACAAGATGGACATTTTTGGAAGGACATTTTGAAAGTTTGACATTAGATATGGACATTTTCTGGAATAGAGATGGTATTTTATGAAATGGGCGTTTTGAAGGATTGGCATTTTCAGAATGGACATTTTGAAGGTTTGACATTTTGCGTCATTAAATGAAATATTGAATATGGCTTATTGCAGCTAAATTATGGCAGTATTCTATTAACAAAAGCCACAGTTACGAAAATAGTGCGTTTTTAAACTGCATTAAATAAGATTATAATGATTTACATGTAAATAGTATTATATGTATGAGTATTGTAACGGTACATTAGGATAAGTATTGTAAAAAAAATACGCATGTTTTTATATAGATATGTAATTGTTTTAAATTCTTAATAAAATGTTTACATATTCATTTGTGCTTATTTCTTATCGCGCATCCTACCCGAAAATTAGTCTTCAAATGATACCTACACATCTAAAATATCTATCTATCTATATCATCACGCCAGATCCCTTGCGGGGTAGGCAGAAAGTACAGAGTTCCAACAGGTTCTTTCCTTACATACCTCTCTGACTTCCTCCACTCTCGTTGTTTGTCTCATACATGCTTCGGTTACGGAGACTCTTCACTTGCCCTTCAGATAAGACACGGTCTATTTGGTCATGGTAAGACAGTCTAGGTCTTCCCCGGTACCTGATGATGTGATGTAATTCAAAGACGGCCCCTTATTGCCTGGTTAGCGTGGTGGCGCATGGTGTGGCTGTCGATCCTAAGGTCCTGGGTCCTAAAAATGCTCTTCTATCAATATTAGCGCTTATCAAACTCAACTCAAATAATTTATTTTATATTAGCCCTGCTTACGATTAGTCAATTTTTAGTCTAATTTAACTATTAATCTAACACCGGATCGAAACGTGGCCTCGACTCAGAAGATCCAACGAAGAAATTCAGCGGTCTTGTCTTTTATTTACTTCTCTTTTCTCAATCATATTGTGTTGATTCCATGTTTAAGGTTACAATTAAATAGTTTACGATCTAGCTCCTGTGTGATGCCTTACGATCGGGATATGAATCTAATGATCACAAAATTGCCCAGAAGAAGAAGCCTAAATATCTCTATGAGAAACTGGAATGGGTCAAAGATGTTCAACAGAGAAACACACGGAGAAGGCAGGCAAATGAACTGGTTATACCAGTATATAGAACGGCTCATTTCATAGGAGTTTTAAATATTCTGCAGCCAAGATACGGAACGACTTACCTCCCCCCTTACGCAAAAGTATGTCCCAAACATCTGTTAAGAAATATATAGCTAAAGAACTCTTATGTACGCAGAAATCAATGTTACTTTAGATGAGAGCCATGTCAATTGATATCTTATTTAAGAACCAAGTTAAGGCCTCTAATTTAAGAACCAGGTTAACAGCCTAATCGCAAACACAATGTAAAAGTTGTTTTTTTTTCTCTCGTTAAAATGATTGTCTTTCATTTTCAATTAAGCCGGATGCGCTAATATGTGTTATGCAAATATCAGGGACCAGCTGAAAATCAGTGTTGTGCATATATGCACAGCGAATACTGAGCTGGCTACCTTGCCACACTTTATCGACTTCAACTCTTATGTTAACTTTTATATTTATTATTTATTTTAATTTTAATGTGTGTGTGTGTCGCAAAATAAATGGTTTAAATTTGTAAAGTGTAAAGGATTCCAGATAGAGCAGTCCCCGCAAGCAGCACGTTCACGAGTATGACTAAGGAACAGCCATCACAACCCTCGGCCATATTGGAGGGAAGGGAGTGACCCGACAGACAGCCACCGCAAGCTTTATAATTGCATGCGTGCCGAAGCAGTGAAAAGCGTCAGAATTGGCAGTTTCTTATAGAGCTGCGGTACAGCAATGTAACGAAAGAAAGAAAAATAGTTTATTTTGTGCTCACACGACTAAATATAAATAAATATGTCTGCGGACATGACAATAATTATTCTATCTATCTATCTATATCATTACGCCAGATCCCTTACGGCGTAGGCAGAGAGTACAGAGTTCCAACAGGTTCTTTCCTTACATACCTATCTGGCTTCCTCCACTCTCATAGTTCGTCTCATACACGATCGCCGGTTACCGAGACTCCTACCTTGTCCTTCAGATAAGACCCGGTATATTTGGTCATGGTAAGATAGTCTAGGTCTTCCCCTACATCCAGGTACCTACATCCTTCCACTAAGAAATATTAATAAAGAGAAATAAATAACATAGAGCAGAAATAGAAGTCTAACTCAAATAGTTTATTTTGTATAAGCCCTGCGGGGCGCTTACAAATAGAGTACTTACATTTATTTTTAAATCTAATTTAACTATTAATCTACCACCGGATATGAACGCGGCCTCCACTGAGAAGATCCGGCGGAGAAACTCAGCGTCTTTTTTATTTACTTCTCTCTTTTTTTCTTTTCTTTTTTTTCAATGATATTGTAAGGATACGTTTAGATTACAATTTAATAGTTTACGATTTAGCTCCAGTGTGTAGACAGTAATTGTGACTGCCTCAGCTAATGCTGCAGCGCTGATCTACTATTGACTACAATCATTAAGGTTAAGCAGCGTTCGGTTCGGTCAATCTTGGAAGGGTGACCGTTTGTTGCATTTTCAAGCGTCTCCGTATTTCGGAAGGCACGTTACGCTGTTGCTCCTACTTACCACTTCATAATTATAGTCGTTAAACCAAGTTGGAAGCCTTATAGGCTGCTTGCTAAGTTCCACTAACAGGTGTCCACAAGCCTGCCTCCACCGCACCGCACTGGTTCCGCGTGCTGGAGTATGACCTAGTCTCTCTCACCACCAATTTGAGAGGTCTTTCAGTGGAACATTATGTATTGATATATTTTTATACATAGTGGATTTTTGAGATGGGGCCGTAAGGGTAGCTACCTCAACAGTTGTAACTATATGACAACGGTATTTTGAGACTAGATAGATAGATAACTCTTTATTGTGCACCAATTACATAGATATTAAAATAAAAAAAAGATGAAATAAAACTATTTTTCGGATTTTATCGCGGTTTATTTTTGATTTTTAAGTTGCCGACGTTTCGTTGCATGTGTAATATTCGCGTAAATCTAAGAACTCAGTATATAAAAAAAGAACAAAGTTACACAAAGGGCGGCTTTATCGCTAAAAAGCAATCTCTTCCAGGCAACCTTGGGATGCAGAAAACGATTAGGAATAAACGGGGTGCACTTATTACATAGAAATTGTAACTTATAGCAATAAATACTTAAATATAATAAATAATTAAAAATATTATCACAAATATCTTCTATCTTACCACGACCAAATAAACCGAGTCTTATCTGATGGAAAAGTCAAGAGTCTCCGTAACCGGCGAGCGTGTATGAGACGAACTATGAGAGTCGAGGAAGCCCTCTGGCTTACCTCTCTAGGTATGTAAGGAAAGAACCTGTTGGAACTCTGTACTCTCTGCCTACCCCGCAAGGGATCTGGCGTGAGGTTATAGATAGATAGATTATCACAAATTCTATTCAATCCAATATTCAGCTACACAGAAAAGTATATTCACATAATCTCAGGAGCAAACATAACCTTCAGCTCAATAGCTCCCCTACAAATTATGAGTACTGAGTACAGCTCTACAATAAGTTACCGAATGAAATAAAGAGGTGTGATAATATAAAGACGTGCGGAGTGAAGCTGACCGACCGCATTAGCAACAGCATAGTAAGACAGCGAGTAGGTATGAAAGATAGTATCGGTGTAAAGATGAGAAAGGGCATGCTCCGTTGGTTCGGGCATATAGAAAGAATGCCAGAGGAAAGAATGACAAAACAGATATACAATGTGGAAGTGGAAGGATGCAGGTACCGGGGAAGACCTAGACTATCTTACCACGACCAAATAAACCGAGTCTTATCTGATGGAAAAGTCAAGAGTCTCCGTAACCGGCGAGCGTGTATGAGACAAACTATGAGAGTCGAGGAAGCCAGAGAGGTATGTAAGGAAAGAACCTGTTGGAACTCTGTACTCTCTGCCTACCCCGCAAGGGATCTGGCGTGAGGTTATAGATAGATAGATAATATAAAGACATATAAAAATAAACTTAAGGAATATATATGTACATTGTGATTATAAAGCGTCAGAGGTAAAAAAAATGTTGAATCATCATAGTTATGTAAATATTTACCCTGTATCTCATTTTAAGTGAACTGTAAGTTTTTATGAGAATAAACTCTTTAAAACTAAACCTAATATAATATAAAAGCTACTAACGACTACCCTTAACTTTTTGAGAAATTTGTAGCTGCATTTACAGATTAAATCTGAAAATCCGCTTGAATAAAATTCCAGTATGAGTGTTGTTAGGTCCGGGAACTTTTTATATGAACGTTGTTAAAAAAAAAAGGTTGCTACACTATTTCATTATTGTTAAATAAGTAACATCTACATAAAAATATTAATTTTGTGCGTTTAAATACTTCACATATAGTGCAAATATAATGTGCCTATACCAAGTTAAAAATTTCGGATACAGATACCGCACAAAGGATCAGACATCGGTGTCGGTCGGCCTCGCCGGCGAGCTCGAAGAATCCCTTGCCCGCCGGCCGGTGCAGAGCACCTAGTATACGCCCTCCCCCATAGCGACTGCCCAAACTCATTCTTAAAAAAGAGTAACCGTGGAGTTTCTTGCCCTTCTTCTCCACAGAAATGACTTTCCGCACGGGTGGTAGAGTCTTAAGTGATTAATAGTTTTCTCTTTTTGACTATTCATAAGTGCCTTTTGGTCTACATGAATAAAAAACTTTTGATTTGATTTGATTTTGGCTCGAACATAGTGGTTGCTCGCTCGCCCTCTTGTCCGGTGAAACTCTAAAGGCCCCGCAGCCACCAGCGTAGATCATTCACACACACACGCCAAGCTCAAAATGACATTGAGGGGCGGCGTGCCTCGTCAGCTGGCCGGTAAATACGAGTGCCTTCGGCGTTCCGGATTTTAACCCTAGATATCATATTCGGATAGGTCATTAGGTAGATGTTACTTATTAAAGTTCAATTTCTATTTTTTTTAGTACTGAGATCACTTTATCACTGTTTGTCAAAATGCGACGTCGTCGTTCAGAAGAAGAAGCAGAAGAAGGAAGTATTTCAATTAGCGGAGACCGGGGACAATTGTAACATTTTATCTTTTTCGGTAAATTCTGAGTTTATTGCTAATATTATGGCTAGTATACCGATCTTACTTGATACTTACACTACTTGGGTATAATTTCGCATGATCGTTGCATGGGTAGAAAAAACAGGAACATAAATATTTCGTTTTGACGTGGGTGAGGAGGTGTGGTACAAATGTCCCCTACCCAGGGTCAGTTGTACCAGTGGTTTGATTAAATAAAAGACATTGTTTAAGTAAGAAAACTATATTTTTTTAAATGATTAAATTTGAGCAAAACATCTCTTAATAAAAAACAAAACAGCGTATTTACCCTAATCGATTAACATATAAATGAAAACATCAAATAAAACTTATCTCATCCTATGTAACAAAATCTTAGTAAAAGTCTACCTAATATGGTTTTTTCAGTCTTTTAAGTAACATTTATGTAGTCCTAATACGTAATAATCAGTCAAAATTTACCAAAATTAACAATCAACATTTCGTATAGCAAAGTATTTGGTACAATTTTGATCCTGGTACAATTATCCTCTGGTATATTTGTCCCCATCATTCGTCCCTTACAATACAAATCAAAATAAAGAAGTCTGCAAGCGGAGTAAAATGCCCCTTCTGCAAGCGGAGTAAAATGTCCCTTAGAAATAAGGTGACGCTTTACAAAACTTGCGTTCGACCCATTATGACTTATGCGTGTGTTGTGTTCGGGCATTCGGCCCCCTCTCTCATCGATAAACTCCAAGTGGTTCAAAACCGCTTCCTCCGTAAAGCCGTAGGAGCCCCCTGGTTCGCACGGAATGTCGATCTCCACTCCGATCTATGTCTCGAACGTATTCGCGCCTATATTAAAAAAAAAAAACATACATACAACCAAACATAGAACCTCCTCCTTTTTGAAGTTGGTTAAAAAGGTGACAACACGACACTTCGCGAACGCATCTACCCATGCGAATCCGTTAATCGTAGCCGCCGCCGACTACGATTCCCCCCCCCCCCTCGACCCCTGCCGCCACCGCCGGCCGCGACATGTTCTCTCCGATCCCCCGATGCTTTGTCATCCATTCAGATTCCACATCCGCTCAGAATACGGGCGACGACGACGTATTCGTAGATCCCCTCCCATAGCCGGCGGTTGACCGGTGCACTTAGTATTGCACCCCGTCCCCCCACAGCGACTGTCCCAACCGAGGGCGCCTCTTCAAGGCGCCCTAGAGTATGTCACCCATTGCCCTTCTGGCTCGAGCGTAGTGGTTGCACGCTCGCCCTTAAGTCCGGTGAAGCTGTAAAGGCCTCGCGGCCAACAGCGTACATAACTCACACACACACACATAAAGAAATTTGAAGAGTGCAAATAACAACGTAATTATTAATGAACAACAGATGCGTTATTATTCAGCAATATTGTATCAGTCAGATTTCATTATTCTGATTCACAACTGTGCCAAATGTAAAAATTTTTTTGAAGTGTTCCTGGTCCGTGGGCCCAGTTATGACAGTATATGCATTGTACCCATTGTTGGTTTGGTCCACTAGAGCCAAAGGATACATATGAGGCAAAGAGAATTGTTTTATCTTAATATATATCCTTTGGTTCAAATTTATGTCTATCAGTAACTGTTTCCAAATTTACAAAAAAGGCGCTCACATTAGTTACATTGAAACTAGTAGCTCGATAAAGACTTGTTGCCTGATCGTATCTTATTAATAACTCTGAATTGCTTTCAAAACCTAGCCAGGAAAACTAGTCAGGGCCTGTTATTCCATATTCATTTAAAGTCTCCGGCCTTTTTCAATTATATGATACCGCTAGTTCAAATGCCAATCTTCTCACTTCTTTGAGTGACAGACCAAAGTATATATCAGCCTTTGCTTTTTCTTGTTCTTTGGAGAATACTTTTTTGCGGTGATATATCCCATTGCTACCAAAACTACATTTTCAGAGTCGTTTCTTTTTTTGTAGCGGATCAAAGATACGTGGCAAAGTGAATTGATTTGCCACCTACGACTTACGTATGCCTTTTCGTACAAAAACGTACATTTTGACGTTTTATCAGATTTTGTAATTCTGTTACGCAGCATCTGATAAATAATAATAACTGTAGTAGTAAATAACGATGTGCTGGAGCAAGTGAATGAGTTTGTATATCTTGGAGTAAGGATGGAAAATACACCGCTGCCATAGAGAGAAGAGTGAGTGTAGGGAACAGAGTGAATGGCGCGATGGGAGAGCTACTTGGGAGCCGGCACTTAAGCCGAAAGGCGCAGCTGGCTATACATAATGGAGTGCTTGTCCTAACGCTGTTATATGGTAGCGAGAGCTGGGTATGTAAGAAGGAGAATGAAAGTAGGATAAATACGGTGGAAATGCGAGCTCTGCGGAAGATGTGCGGTGTGAAGCTGACCGACCGTATTCGCAACAGCGTAGTAAGAAAGCAAATAGGTATGAAAGAGTGTATCGGTGTAAAGATGAGAAAGGGTATGCTCCGTTGGTTCGGGCATATAGAATGAATGTCCGAAGAAAGAATGACAAATATACAATGCCAAAGTGGAAGGATGCAAGTACCGGGGAAGACCTAGACCATGACCAAATAGACAGGGTCTTATCTGAAGGACAAGTCAGGAGTCTCCGTAACCGGCGAGCGTGTATGAGACAAACTATGAGAGTAGAGGAAGCCAGAGAGGCATGTAAGGAAAGAGCCTGTTGGAACTCTGTACTCTCTGCCTACCCCGTAAGGGATCTGGCGTGATGATATAGATAGATAGTAAATAAATCATGATTTAATGACGTCGTAAAGATGGATGGATATATAAATAGTCAAAAGATAGATGCTTCTTATTCTTGAAACGTAATAAGATCCAAGAATGGGGGTCAGTTGTACCATCCCGGAAAATCGGTAGAATTGTCCCCTCAAGCTAATTTTAATAAAAAAGTTAAAATTCTTATGAATTCGAATTCTATACTAAGACCAACTACTGCTACTACTTCTATACTATACCAACAGCAGTAAGAATAGCTTAAACTGACACCAAGTGTAAAGTAACGCCTTGATTTTCTGTTATGACCATTAATAATACATCAAAAAAACTTACTTTGATTGCACTAAAATCTTTCCTTGCCATCACGCGCGTCCGGGTTCAGCCACGAGCGCCAGAGACTGACGGTTAGTCGGCATCCATACTAGGGAGCCCCTGACAAGACGGGAGAGAGGTGCGGGACGTAGGCATAGATATTCCTGATGGTTCTACGGTACCCTGCTACAATTGTCACCGGTCTACCCTACATACATAAATGATTTATTTATTAGATATATATGTTTGAAGTTTATTTTCTATAACTTAGAATTAAAATAAATTGAATGTTAAACATTTGTACTCTGATAAAATAATGTGCTTTTTAATTGGAATGAACAAAAAATTTAATGAGGCATGAAAATATTTGAATCTGATTACATTTTGCCCATCTGTGGCGAGGATAATAAATATCCTCGCCATAGATGGGCAAAATGTAATCAGATTAATGATTAACCACCCCGCTTGGGGAATATCGGCGTGATGGTGTATTAATGATTAACGATTACAATTACATTTTGTAATCTTCAACGATTACGATTACACTTTTTATCTTGAATCATGATTGAATATTACAAAATGCAAATGTAATAGTTATTTAGATTACATTTTGCCCATCTCTGATCCTCGCAACAAAAGAAAGGTTAGGAAACCCTGATCTAAACGGTTTGGCCGATTACGATACTTTTTTTTGTACTTATAGAATCATCTGCTATAGTTGTATCCGATAGGTGGCGCTGTTGTCGCCCGGGCGCGAAACCGCGGGAAACTTAGTATTACAATAAAACTCAAAATATCATTAAATAACTTTATTTGTAAATAAAATATAATTATTATTAATAAGAATACATTGTCAATAAGTCGCACTTCATTTCTAACATCGAATTTTATAAAAATTCATTAAGAGCGCTGTTGTGGAATAATATTTCAATAATACAGGTTGTTTTGTATTCTTGCGGAATTTCTAGAATACAAATATACTGAGTACTTAATAATTCTATACTAGTGATGTGAAACGGTTCTATAAAAACCGGGGATTCGCCGGTTAACACATAAACCGGTTTTCCAACGGTAATTACTAAAAGTTCCTACGGTAAAACTAAAAATAAGTTTTTTTTAATGCATCCTTTGTCCATAATTTCGTCCATATAGGAGGAAGTCCCGACAAACCCAGATATGTGTAATTAGGTACCAATTTATGAAGTATCGTTTTATTTGTCTACCAGCGCCTATAGCGAAGTTGACAATCTACAGTGGTTAACGCTAATAGAAAGCGGAAAAATGTATGGGAATGACATTTTGCAACGAAAAGTCACGTGGTCAAAACAATGCGCTATCGATTGCGACAAGAGAATAGAAACAAAACGCTTTCAACTTGTCTAGGCCCTCAGGTTTAATAATATAGAACTACGTAATTCGTAACACGTAGTTAAATAAGTATTGTTTATTTCGTAGCTATTGTACACATAAATGCATTAATTAAAACTCAATCCCACTACTTTCACTCAGAACCGTTACTTAAGTAGTAAAGTAGGTATAAGTACGTATTCTTATTTACCTATGAACTATTTGGTATATGTTAATTACGTGATATGTTAAGTGACGGACGATTTAGCGCAGTGGTTAAGAGCTTAAGCCGCTCCGCCCACTGTCTAATAGTCGCGGGTTCGATTCCCGCACGGTACAAATCTTTGTGTGATCCACAATTATTTGTTTCGGTCTGGGTATTTGTGTATGTGAATTTTCATGTTCGTAAACGCACCCACGACACAGGAATAAATCCTACAGTGGGGCTACGTTTAAAAAAAAATAAAAAAAGTTCATTACCTCATTATCCACCAGTTTTTCGCCGGAGATTCTCCGGTTATTGATGTAAATTCTCCGAAAATCTCCGGAGACTGATTTTGCCTCCGGTACACATCACTATTCTACACTATTTTAAACTGGCGATATTTGTTACCTACCTATTATTTTAAATGTAAAAGTTTGAATGTTTAGATGTGACCGAAAGTTCACGGAGGTCCCGTGTACTAAGGAGTAAACTCAACAGTTCCACTGTGGCAAGGTTGAATCTACACCGAAACTGACCAGTAATTATTATGCTTCGGAACACCTCAAAACCGCGGGCTAGTTTTAGTGTTGTAAAAATGAGCGATGAAGTCTAGCGTTTAGCGCTAAGTCGACGCTCACGAGCGTTGAAATACATAGAAGACTCGAGCGTTTTTACAACACTAGCTAGTTTTCTTTATTAATTATTCATTTTCGGTGCATTGCTATCTATCGGGGCACGTCGTAAACTATTAAATTATATAAAATTATTTTCATGGCAGCTAAAGGTGCTATAACCCGGCTTCAAAAGATTAGGAAGAACAGAAGAATCGGCCTTAAAACGAAAATCAGGCTAGTGCGAACTTGTCTTTTCTATCTTCCTCTATGAAGCTGAGACATGAACCCTTAAAGCAGCTTAATTACTAGTTTCTGCCCACGACTTAGTCCGCGTTGACTTTAGACCGAAACCTTAGTTATCCGGGATAAAAAAGTATCCCAGGCAATACATTATCTGTGTGAAATAAAAGTATTTTTTTGCATTTTATCGCGGTTTAATTTTTGATTTTTAAGTTCCCGACGTTTCGAGTGCTTTGCAGCACCCATGGTCACGGGAGGGACTGAGGTGTGTTACGTCGTAACAAAGTTTTAAAAATATAAAATAAAAATTAAAACTCTTTACACACCAACGAACAAAATAACTAGTTGTTACATCGAATGAAAACCGCGCGCCTTAACTAGTGATGGCATCATAATGACCATATAAGGTATTCGTTGGCACCGGAAATCAAATTCCTTCTAGAACACCTAATAAGAAACGCCCACAACATAGAAGGATCTAGAAATAATACAATAGCGAACAACGGGACAATGATTCCATCTCACTCGGTTCGGTTATTGCTAACTTAGTCCCACACGAATTTTATAAAAAACAGACAATAGTTTAGGGCGTGCCTTGCTTCGGTTGAGCCGTTCTTTCTATATCTCTGTCCTCGTCTCAGACGAAGGATCAAGAGATCTGGGGAGTGCGCACTGTGTCCAGGCAGGAAGTAGGCCGTCCTGGGGGGGCAGTATATAAAAACGAGTTCGCGCAGGAACAACCCTTTTCCGACGCCAGAGCTCGCACGACAACAATTCAGTTCAGTTCAAACAGTGCTTTATTAAAATAAATAAAATAAAAAAAGTTTAAATTAGCAACATTCTTCAACCCCCTTGGTAAGTTTAATATAATTATTCCAATAGTTCTGATTGCTGTTAACTAATTTTTCGTGCCGGGTATAATTCGATTACTATTCAACAAGTGATTTGTTCTACCTTTAATAGTGTATTTTTCTGTGGCTATATATATTTCTTAATAGTGGGTAACAACGTAACCAAATGTGACAGCTAGTATCTTAAAAATTGTAAAATATAACCTGTTCTATTTAATCATTCGATAAGTTTTGAATATGTTTCACCGCGGTATTTTTCTTCATTTCTATTATCATATTAATTTCGTCCAAATCGGTCCAGCCTCCACAAGAAACCAGGAGAGATATGGCCGCGATAATTAATTCCCACTGTGCATTCCACGCGTGTGTTATTTAACATCGGTGACTTGTGAATATCTATTTTTCTAAAATATTTGTTGTCAAAATTCCGTAAGTACTAAAATTCTAAACATACATAAAAATAATGAGCTTTTGGTTTAGTTAATCTATTAAAAATTGCCACCGCAAATTGTATAATGTCACACAAATTTATTCGCTGGATTGATGTCACGAAAGAGGGTTTTCTCAATATACCCGACAAAAAAAATATCAATGGTCATTGTTTCGATGTTTTTATAGACCTACCGTAATGTGTAAGAATTAAAAATTTTTGTACCTCATAGCGTAGTGGAGTGGTGATAGTCCTAAATATAATGTTGGGGTTTGATTCTGGGTTGGGTAATAAGTTTTATTTGTTTTTCCTTAGTATTATGTTTTAACCGGACGTATATATCACCACTCCATTTCGTGAAATTTTAATTGCTTCGTGAAAGATGCCGACGCCCACTCCTGGTCTCACCTAGTGCCTGGGGGTCGGATCTTTCGCGCTACATGTGTCCAATTCGGCACGTTCCAGAAATTGGGGGTCCACCGTACGGGTTGACAAAGTACGGTTTGGGGAGACAGCAGGCCTCACTTCTGCCCGTCGACTCCCGCTGACCTCTGCGGCTGAGGGCCTTCTACAGGGCACCTCCAAATTCCCCACCTAGCCGATGGAGGCTGTTTACCGAAGACCCCCCACGCGTCACGGGATCGAGCGGCCTAAAGATAAGTCCCCAGCGCCCATAGGTTTTTTTGTGGACCCGAAAACTCCCCTGTGCCGGGAATTCACGCCCCATTTTAATATTCTGGATTGTTCTTATTACGATTTTTCCTGTTAACAATAAACAATTGTATTTTTTTATAATTGTGTGTTTTATTTGTACCCGCCGTCAGGCGGTCGTAACAGGTGGTAGACGTCCAAAAGGCATAGTTGTTCCGGGGTACCCTCAAACTTCTTAATTATTTTTGTTGGTCCGATCTACGCAGAATGAGCTCACGGTGTCTTGAGTTCTTGCAGTGTTATGCTTGGTTTTGGATTTGATTATATTAATTACCGGATCCCAAGTCAATGGAAGCACTTAGCCATCCTCTCTTTTGTGATCGACGTTTTTTTTAATTTCAATAGCCTCGGAAACCATCCTTGGCAGGAATCGGTGTTCTTTCACGAGGATTTGTAATAAACAAGTTAACAAGTTTGAGGGTACCCCGGAATAATTAACAAGTTCGAGGGTACCCCGGAACAACTATGCCTTTTGGACGTCTAACACCTCAGTCCCTCCCGTGACCATGGGTGCTGCAGAGCACTCGAAACGTCGGGAACTTAATAATCAAAAAATAACCGCGATAAAATCCGAAAAAAAAAATAGTTTTATTTCATGTGTAATATTCGCGTAAATCTAAGAACTCAGTACAGGAATAATTTCTAAAGTGGATGAAATTACAAAAGATCATATTCACATTGTTTGAATAGACTAAGACTTGTTTAGACGGAGCATTGCTAACAAAAAGGCGCCAAAAGCGGCCTCAGTTAGGCACTACCGGACTTATACTGAGAAGTTTTAGTTATAAAAGTCACATTTGTCCTTTCTATTTCAACCCTGGACCTTATTATTACAAAACGATGCGCTTTGCCACAAGATCACTGAGGCAGACTTTATGAATTATGAAATAAAAACATTAATTTTCTGTATCATTTTTTTATGGATTTATGTTCAATACATTTACTCCTGTAAAATCCGCAAGAATACGAAATAACGCTCTGTCTTAGAATAAATAATCCAGAAGCCGCGTCGAGTCGAAATTACACGCCGCGCGGTGATGTCAAAAATTCAAAAAACGTCCCGCACTCACCGCACTTCCCACCCGCGAAATGTTGGCAGCCCGGAAACATTACCACTTTTTGAGGTAAATGTTGACAACATTAGAGGTTTTAATGCATTTTAAACTAAAGAAATATATATACTTGAACTATTTGGTTTTACTTGGTAAAATTATTGAACGGAGAATGCGCGTGAAGTCCGATGGAATGTTGTGCGAGGCACAAGGGGGTTTCAGGTCTGGAAGAGGATGTTCGGATCAAGTCTTCTCACTCCGCAACATCGTAGAGAAGCATCTGGCAGTGGGCCGGAAGGTTTTCTGCGGTTTTGTAGATCTGGAGAAGGCATTTGACAGAGTTGTGCGAAAGAGACTTTGGGACATTTTGCCAGAGTATGGTATAGATGGCACTCTGTTGCGAGCCGTCCAGTCCACTTATGTGGACTGCAAGGCATGCGTACGGGTGGGTGTAACAGGTCACGCTGGTTTGACGTTAAAATCGGCGTCAAGCAGGGTTGCGTGTTGTCCGCTAGACTGTTTATAATATATCTGGACAAAAGTCTTCAAAGACTGAAAGCGATGAATGAAGGTGTACAAATGGGTGACTTAGTGGTAAACCATCTACTTTATGCAGATGACGCGGTTTTAATAGCGCCAACAGCCACTGATCTGCAAACACTAGTCACAGTTATGAAAGACGACTGCATGATCAATGGCTTACACTTGAATGTGAAGAAAACCAAGATTATGGTTTTTGAAAGGGAAGAAACCAGAACGAATGTAAGGATTGTGGTTGGTAACGATGTGCTGGAGCAAGTGAATGAGTTTGTATATCTTGGATGCGCCTTCAGTAAGGATGGGAAATACACCGCTGACATAGAGAGAAGAGCGAGTGCAGGGAACAGAGTGAATGGTGCGATGGGAAAGCTACTCGGGAGCCGGCACTTAAGCCATAAGGCGCAGCTGGCCATACATAACGGAGTTCTTGTCCCAACGCTGTTATATGGTAGCGAGAGCTGGGTATGTAAGAAGGAGAATGAAAGTAGGATAAATGCGGTAGAAATGCGAGCTCTGCGGAAGATGTGCGGAGTGAAGCTGACCGACCGCATTAGCAACAGCATAGTAAGACAGCGAGTAGGTATGAAAGATAGTATCGGTGTAAAGATGAGAAAGGGCATGCTCCGTTGGTTCGGGCATATAGAAAGAATGCCAGAGGAAAGAATGACAAAACAGATATACAATGTGAAAGTGGAAGGATGCAGGTACCGGGGAAGACCTAGACTATCTTACCACGACCAAATAAACCGAGTCTTATCTGATGGAAAAGTCAAGAGTCTCCGTAACCGGCGAGCGTGTATGAGACGAACTATGAGAGTCGAGGAAGCCAGAGAGGTATGTAAGGAAAGAACCTGTTGGAACTCTGTACTCTCTGCCTACCCCGCAAGGGATCTGGCGTGAGGTTATAGATAGATAGATAGATAGATTAAGGTTTTGTAGTAATTTAATGCAGGGAAAGTATATTTCATCATCTTAACTAAATATTAAAACCGTGATGTAGTAGTTAACTATATTAATACCATTTAATGCTAGAACTAATAAAGTCCTCAGCAAATAAAAGTAGGGAAAAATAAAATTGTTATACTAGCAACACTAACAACATGGACACGTGATACATGACAATTGAAAATAAAAAAATACGGGCGGAAAAATTAATTCGATAATTAAATAATACGGCACCTGAATGCGCTAGTTAGGTATGCAATATGATCCCATCATGTTTCTTTTTGATCTCAACAGCATTTTTACAGGCAGGAACGACAAGACGGCATACTTTAATTTAGTATAACACGTGCAGAGCACGTTATTTCGCATGATGGTCACAGAGTGACTACTAGCGCGAACATGTGACTACTCGCGTTAACGTGTGACCACTCGCGTGAACATGTGACTACTCGCGTGAAAGTGTGACCACTCGCGTGAACGTGTGACTACTCGCGTGAACGTGTGACCACTCGCGTGAACGTGTGACTACTCGCGTGAACGTGTGACCACTCGCGTGAACGTGTGACCACTCGCGTGAACGTGTGACTACTCGCGGGAACGTGTGACCACTCGCGTGAACGTGTGACCACTCGCATGAACGTGTGACTACTCGCGTGAACGTGTGACCACTCGCGTGAACGTGTGACCACTGGCGTGAACGTGTGACCACTCGCGTGAACGTGTGACCACTCGCGTGAAAGTGTGACTACTCGCGTGAACGTGTGACCACTCGCGTGAACGTGTGACCACTCGCGTGAAAGTGTGACCACTCGCGTGAACGTGTTACTACTCGCGTGAACGTGTGACCACTCGCGTGAAAGTGTGACTACTCGCGTGAACGTGTGACCACTCGCGTGAAAGTGTGACTACTCGCGTGAACGTGTGACCACTCGCGTGAAAGTGTGACTACTCGCGTGAACGTGTGACCACTCGCGTGAAAGTGGGACTACTCGCGTGAACGTGTGACCACTCGCGTGAAAGTGTGACCACTCGCGTGAACGTGTGACTACTCGCGTGAACGTGTGACCACTCGCGTGAACGTGTGACTACTCGCGTGAACGTGTGACCACTCGCGTGAACGTGTGACCACTCGCGTGAACGTGTGACTACTCGCGGGAACGTGTGACCACTCGCGTGAACGTGTGACCACTCGCGTGAACGTGTGACTACTCGCGTGAACGTGTGACCACTCGCGTGAACGTGTGACCACTGGCGTGAACGTGTGACCACTCGCGTGAACGTGTGACCACTCGCGTGAAAGTGTGACTACTCGCGTGAACGTGTGACCACTCGCGTGAACGTGTGACCACTCGCGTGAAAGTGTGACCACTCGCGTGAACGTGTTACTACTCGCGTGAACGTGTGACCACTCGCGTGAAAGTGTGACTACTCGCGTGAACGTGTGACCACTCGCGTGAAAGTGTGACTACTCGCGTGAACGTGTGACCACTCGCGTGAAAGTGTGACTACTCGCGTGAACGTGTGACCACTCGCGTGAAAGTGGGACTACTCGCGTGAACGTGTGACCACTCGCGTGAAAGTGTGACCACTCGCGTGAACGTGTGACTACTCGCGTGAACGTGTGACCACTCGCGTGAAAGTGTGACCACTCGCGTGAACGTGTGACTACTCGCGTGAACGTGTGACCACTCGCGTGAAAGTGTGACTACTCGCGTGAACGTGTGACCACTCGCGTGAAAGTGTGACTACTCGCGTGAACGTGTGACCACTCGCGTGAAAGTGTGACTAGTCGCGTGAACGTGTGACCACTCGCGTGAAAGTGTGACTACTCGCGTGAACGTGTGACCACTCGCGTGAAAGTGTGACTACTCGCGCGAACGTGTGACCACTCGCGTGAAAGTGTGACTACTCGCGCGAACGTGTGACCACTCGCGTGAAAGTGTGACTACTCGCGTGAACGTGTGACCACTCGCGTGAAAGTGTGACCACTCGCGTGAACGTGTGACTACTCGCGTGAACGTGTGACCACTCGCGTGAAAGTGTGACTACTCGCGTGAACGTGTGACCACTCGCGTGAAAGTGTGACCACTCGCGTGAACGTGTGACTACTCGCGTGAACGTGTGACCACTCGCGTGAAAGTGTGACCACTCGCGTGAACGTGTGACTACTCGCGTGAACGTGTGACCACTCGCGTGAAAGTGTGACTACTCGCGTGAACGTGTGACCACTCGCGTGAAAGTGTGACCACTCGCGTGAACGTGTGACTACTCGCGTGAACGTGTGACCACTCGCGTGAAAGTGTGTCTACTCGCGTGAACGTGTGACCACTCGCGTGAAAGTGTGACCACTCGCGTGAACGTGTGACTACTCGCGTGAACGTGTGACCACTCGCGTGAAAGTGTGACTACTCGCGTGAACGTGTGACCACTCGCGTGAAAGTGTGACTACTCGCGTGAACGTGTGACTACTTGCTTCGCAGGCAGTACAGTCGGTAACGTAAGTCGCTTACCATTTTCAGATTTTCCAACAGTATTACTCTTTATTGTTCAACTTTCGGTGAACATTGTCAAAGCCAAATTATTAGAAATGTATTCAAATTTATTTAGATCTATGGCAGGAAAGTTGCGGCAGGATTTGTCAAAGAGGAGATCTTCCAGCCAGAGGGGTGTTGTCTGACGGGGCCTGCCACTCTCCCCGAGAGTTGTTGTCGGGGGCTTGTATATATCTCACTCGTCATGCGCACTCTAATATCGCGTTCTAGACCTGTACGGGGAATCGTCAGCACCATCTATTGGTAGGCAGTCGCAACTATGTAACGATGTATAGGGGTCGCTACAGATCACAAAAATAATAGATTCCACTCAAAACAAACGCGTGCAAGCGATTCGAAAAACTAAAAATGTTAAGAGACTTATGTCGCAGACCGTTATTGTTGATTCAATTTGATGCGCACCCGCGGCTTCTAGATTATTTATTCTTTTAATATAAGCACTCTGTATACTGGATATATCCGACTTGAGCGATTAAATGTTCTGTTAAACATTCACCAACTAGTTAATTAGCGTCGGGTTTAGAGTCCATATATTCGACTACGCGCTTCGTGGGAAACACTTTATGGACCCTCTTCCTATGTGTGTATAAGGACGCTTTTTGCTTGAAAGTCTGATGGCATATCTCACAGGAGAGCGGTCGATCGCCGGAGTGGATGGCCGCGTGTTGCGTTAGAGCTTTTTTATCCTGGAAAAAATAAATAAAATTTACACCGGCACGACTATATTCCCCAAGCGGAGGTGTACTGAGTACACCCAATTTTTGCCGACGATGTTAGGTCCCATGTAATAGGGGGCGAGCCTATTACCATATACCGGGCACGATTCCAGACTCCGGACCCATACTGGGAAGACTCGTTAGAAAACCTACATTTATCCGACCTAGGATTTGAACCCAGGACCTCCTGTTCGCAAAGCGATGCGCTTTGCGACTAGATTAACAAGGCAGTCAATGTATATGGAATTAAATATATTAATTTATTATTGTATTTAATTAATGAGGCGGTTGTAGCGCTGTGCGACCGCGATCTTCTTCCCGATCACCAAGGTAAAGCAGCGCTCGACTCGGTTGGATTGAAATGGGTGACCGTTCATGGCAATATTCTTATTCGAGCGTCTCCGCGCTTCGGAAGGCACGTTAAGCCATGGGTCCAAGAAACTCACATAAACAAACACCCAGACCGAAACAAATATTTTGTTTCGTGCAGGGAACGAACCCGTTACTACTGGATCCAGTGGGCGGAGCTGCTCTAGTTCTTAACCAATAAACCAAGCCGTCCACAAAACATGCATAAAAACGTATGTGTATGTGCGTGCGTGTGCGCAAGTGCGTGCGTGTGCGCAAGTGTGTGCGTGTATGTATGTATCTCTGTGTGTGCGCGTGTACGTATATGTGGGTATGTGTGTGTGTGCGCGTATGCGTGTGTGTCTGGGCGTGGGCTAGTGTGTGTGTGTAAGTGCGTGCGTTCGTGTGCGTGTGTGCGTGAGTTCGTGTGTGCGTGAGTTCGTGTGTGCGTGAGTTCGTGTGTGCGTGAGTTCGTGTGTGCGTGAGTTCGTGTGTTTATATTTGTGTAATTAAAAACGAATCCACACGTGTGGGTATTCACAAACTATGTATAATATAAAATGCTCGGGTAGGTACTGATTGTACTATATTGAGTGCGTAGTGGTACTCACGGTGAAAGCTTTCCCGCACATTTGGCACACGTGGGTCCTGGGTTTCTCCTTCTTCTCGCCGTGGACTCTCATCATGTGCCGCTCCACGTTTGCTCGCGAAGCTATAGGCTAAATCCAAACATTATACAAATTAATCATTTTTTTGGTCACCAGAACAGATTATCAAAGACTTGAACAAAGGAGAGAGTGCAAAGGAATATGGACTTGATTATAATCATAAATATGTTAACACATTAAGATACAGCCCCACAAGGATATTTAAGCACGCGGCCAAAATCGGAACTAAAGGTGTAATCAAGAGAAATGTTACTTTATGACAGTCGCAGAGTTGCAGTTTGCTATGAAATTTACCCAAGTTCTAATTGATGTGTAACATCTTTCCTCACGGTTGGAAAAGGGACGGAAATATGTTACAATAAACCGGGGAAGCGCGTGCTATTTGATTTGATCAATGAGCGCACGCTATTTGATTTAACCAATGAGCGCGCGCAGTGGAACCGGGGATGCGCGCGCTATTTGATTTGATCAATGAGCGCACGGTATTTGATTTGAACTATGAGCGCGCGCGGTTGAACCGGGGAAGCGCGCGATTTGATTTGACCAATGAGCGCGCGCGGTGGAACCGGAGAAGCGCGCGCTATTTGATTTGACCAATGAGCGCGCGCGGTTGAACCGGGGAAGCGCGCGCTATTTAATTTGATCAATGAGTCATCTCAATTCTATAGTAGGATAACATGTCAGATGTTACATCATATGCGACTACTGTAAGGATCGCTCGTTTTTTTTTAATTAGGAACCATGTGGACCCACATTTGTGGAAATATTTCCTTGGAAGTAGGACAATTTCTTAAGTAGGTCCAACTTTGAGAGAGAGGTCAATCGACGAATCCAACTTCGCTGGGCAGCGTTCGGGAAACTGCGCAACATCTTCTTATCCAAGATACCTCAGTGCCTCAAGACTAAAGCTTTTAGTCAATGTGTGTTGCCAGTGATAAGATACGGATCAGAGACGTGGTCTCTTACAATAGGGCTCATAAAAAAGCTCAGTTGCCCAGCGAGCCATTGAAAGAGCTATGCTCGGCGTCTCTACGTGATCGAATCAGGAATACGGAAATTCGTAGAAGAACCAAGGTCACCGACATTGCCCTCAGGATTAGCAAGCTGAAGTGGCAATGGGCGGGCCACATAGCGCGAAGATCGAACGGGCGTTAGGGCAGAAAGATTCTAGAGTGGAGACCACGTATTGGCAAGCGTAGCGTAGGGCGACAGCCTGCCAGATGGACCGACGATCTTGTAAAAAAATCGCGGGAAGTCGATGGATGCAGGTGGCGTCGGACCGGTTACGCTGGAAAGCGATTGGGGAGGCCTATGTTCAGCAGTGGACAAGTATAGGCTGAGATGATGAGGACAATTTTACTATATAACCCTAATGTCACACCAACGCCCCCCTGTCAATGTCATCCAATGACCAAAATACACTCGTCGCATTATACAAAGTGTAATATAATAAATGCAAGACCTCAGACACCCCGATTAGAGAACTGCTTCATATTTCAAAACGAAAACCAAATTTCCAAATTTTCTATCTATCTATCCCCTCCCTCGCGGAGTAGGCAGAGAGTACAGAGTTCCAACAGGTTCTTTCCTTACATATCTCATCGTTCGTCTCATACACACTCGCCGGTTACGGAGACTCTTGACTCCTTGACTGACTTGACTTAATTTTTAAATTTTAAGGTTTTATCCAATTCTCAGCACTTTTCGTCACACACTGCCGCGTTGGTCTAGTGGCAAAGCGCATCGCACGAGGTCCTGGGTTCAAATCCTAGGTCGGACAAGTGTAGTTTTTCTAACGAAAACTTCCCAGTACGAGTCCGGAATCTGAAATTGTGCCCGGTATATGGCAATAGGCTCGCCCCCTATTTCATGGGACCTACCATCTTCGGCGAAACGTGGGTGTACTCAGTACACCTCTGCCAACGGAAAACATCGTGAGGAAACCTGCATGCCTAAGAGTTTCTCGAAGGTGTGTGAAGTTCGCCAACCCGCACTGGGCCAGCGTGGTGGACTATGGCCTAAGCCCTCTCAGTTTGAGAGGAGGCCCGTGCCCTACGGTGGGACAGTTTCTTAACAGGGCTAATATTATTAATATTTAGAACAAACTACTTTCAGGTCTTGCGTTTATTATGTTACACCTTGTATATAGGTTAAAGTTATCTATCTATATCATCACGCCAGCTCCCTCACGGGTAGGCAGAGAGTACAGAGTTCCAACAGGTTCTTTCCTTACAGACCTTCCTGCACTCTCATAGTTCGTCTCATACACGCTCGCCGGTTACAGAGACTCTTGACTTAAAGTTATGGCCTATAAAAATAGAATATATAAAAAAAATTAACGCTGTCTCGCCTATATCCCCCAAGCGGGGGCAGAGGTGTACTGAGTACACCCACTTTTTGTTAACGATGTTACGTCCTATGTAGAAGGGAGCGAGCATATTTCCATATACCGAACACAGTTGAACTGGAGACTGGAATTGTGCCCGTTATCGTCACAACTCCCCGCTCGCCCCCTATTAAATGGGACCTAATATCGGCGGCGAAAAGTGGGTGTCCACAGTACACCTCTGCCATCCCCGATGGGGAGTATAGGCGAGCCTATGGCCATTCACTCACAGTTCATCATACCTTGTCACAGATCGGGCACTTGTGCGAAGTCTTTCCGAGGTGCTGGTAATTGAAATGATCTTGCATAGCTTCTTTAGACGGATACCCCTTGTTACACATAGGACACGGATACCTGTAAGACAACGTAGATAAATATATACCAGGTGTGACATAATAAACGCAAGACCTCAGACACCCCGATCAGAGAAATTCTTCATAAATTCAAAACGAAAACAAAATTTCCAAAATTAAAGGGTTTTTACCCCTTTTTTAAGCACTTTTATACCCCAATTAACAATGAAACTTGTATGTGTATGTGTGTATTTTGAGATATACGTGTTAGGAATGCATTCGTTATCTCCTTATTGCTATGAATCACGAATAAAATAAAGTTTTTTGTAGCGCACTCAAGGAGTAAAAGCATTTTTTGCAACACTTAAAAAAAATTTAAGATACATTAAAAATAGTTGGAATCAATTCAGTTATCGATTTAGAACAAGCTACTTTCAGGTCTCTCTCAGGATCTCGATCTTACATTCACCAGTCAGTATACAAAGGCGCTAATCTTACAGAAAAAATACTTCATAGTTCATTCTAATCTGAAACTAAATATCGATCTTACTTTCATTAAACGTGCCGTCTCAGAGAACGAACGAATGAACGAATATGCGACACGATGTCGGTCGTTGGGCCTTACTCACTGGAATCTATCCTAAACTCACTCGAACCTATCATTAACTTACTCAAATCTTACTAAACTCACTCAAACCTATCATCATCTTAATCGAATTTTACTAAACCCACTCGAAACTATCCCAAACTACCCTAAAGTAACAAAAAATTATCCTAAACTCACTCTAACCTATCCTAAACTTACTACAACGTATCATAAACTTAGCCGAACCCATCTTCAACTACCATTGACTCACTGCAACCTATCATAAACTTACTCGAATCTTCCTAGTCTCACTCGAAACTATCCTAAACTGACACAAACCCATCCAAAACTATCCTAAACTCACTCGAACCTATCATAAATTTACTCAAATCTTCCTAAATTCACACGAAACTATCCAAAACACACTCAAAAACCTATCCTTAACTATACTAAAGGTACTCGAACCTATTCTAAACAATGCTAAACTTAATCGAATTTATCGTAAACTGACTCGAACCTATCCCAAACTCATTCGAACCTTAAACTTACTCGAATCTTACTAAACTCACTCGAACCTCTCTTATAGTTACTCGAATCTTACTAAACCCACTCGAAACTATCCTAAACTGACTCGAACGTATCCCAAACAATCCTAAACTGACTCAAACCTATACCAAACAATCCTAAACTGACTCAAACTAGGTCTCCAACATATATTGGGGGAAACTCTGTCATTAAAACCATATAAAAAAAAAAAAAAAAAAAAAAAAAAAAAAAACTGACTCAAACGTATTCCGACCTATCCTAAACTTACTCGAATCTTACTAAACTCACTCGAACCTATATTATACTTACTCGAATCTTACTAAACCCACTCGAAACTATCCTAAGCTAACTCAAAACTATCCTAAGCTGACTCAAAACTATCCTAAGCTGACTCAAAACTATCCTAAACTGACTCGAACGGGTCCCAAATAATCCTAAACTGACTCGAACGTATCCCGAACTATCCTAAACTCACTCAAACCTATCATAAACTTACTCGAATCTTACTAAACTCACTCGAACCCATCCTATCCTAAACTGTTCTATACTTACTTGTACACATTGTCCGTAGCGTGAGCCCTCGAGTATTTAAGATGCGCCTGATAAGTGGCCACGTGCGAGAACACCTTGTTACAGTCGGAACACTCGTAGCGGCTCTTGTTCTGATGTCTTAGAATATGATATTTCAGCTGGATGACTCGAACCAGTTTGTGGCAGATGGGGCATTCTTCCCTCGGTAATGGGCCTTGGTGAAGCCTGCGGGAGGGAAATGGTAGTTTAAGCTGTATGTAAGGGGATTGGTACTTTTAAACTGTTCCGTCGTTAATTCATGTACAAATATATTTTGTTGGAAAATGTAGCCCCACACAAGGCATTATTCCTGTTTTGTGCTTATAAACTTATATACATAAATAATTGTGAGTCACACAAAGGCTTGTCCCGTGAAATCGAACCCGCTCTACTCAATCCAGCAGGCGGAGCGACTCAAGCTCTTAACCATTGGTCCAAGCCGTCCGTAGACATAGCGATAATATCGATTTTAGACGATCGATAATGTCGCTTATACCGAATAGATTTTTGAGACGGGGTAGCTACCTTAATCGTTGTAGAAGAAGGTAAACGATCATAGGAGACTTCACATATACAAACACACAGACCGAAACAAAAATTTGTGAGTCTAAATAATTCCGTACGGGGATCGAACCTGCGATCCATCCAGGGTGCTTACGGTCTACGTTCAGACCTGTTCTTCTATGTCTTTTTTTTAAACGAGCCCCACACTAGGATTTATTGCTGTATCGTGGGTGCGTTTACTAACATGAAAATTTACATACACAAATACCCAGACCGGAACAAATAATTGTGGATCACACAAAGATTGGTCCCGTGCGGGAATCGAACCCGCGACTATTAGACACAGTGGGCGGAGCGGCTTAAGCTCTTAACCACTGCGCTAAATCGCCCGTCATTTGTGTATGTGAAATGAATCATGTTTGTAAAAGCTCCCACGACACAGGAATAAATCCTAGAGTAGGGCTAAGTGTTAAAAAAATGAATAGTTTAGGAAAATGGTCAAGTGCGTGGCACTCTTAAGCGACGGAAATGTATGAAGAGATGTATGAACGTAGATGAAGCGAAAGAGGTGTGTCAGAATCGTAGTATGTGGCACACTGTAGTCTTTGCCTACCCCAGTGGGATAAAGGCGCGCGTGTGTGTGTGTGTGTGTGTGTGTGTGTGTGTGTGTGTGTGTGTGTGTGTGTGTGTGCGTGCGTGTGATGTACGCTGGTGGCCGCGAGGCCTTTACAGCTCCACCGGACTTAAGGGCGAGCGTGCAACCACTACGCTCGAGCCAGAAGGGCAAGGGGCGACATACTCGAGGGCGCCTTGAATAGGCGAGAAGGATAAAGGCGTGAGTGTGTGTATTGTTACGACTTCAAAACACCCCGATATCTCGTAAACTCCTTATCAGGGAATGCACAATTAGGTCCCCTATTGATCCGTCAACATTTAGAATCCGTGCTTAAGTGCTGAAACGTCTAGAAGGTTCCTCCCCTTTAAGTATGGCCGGCTCGCGGTCGCGGTGTCCAAGTACTTACTTGTTTACGTACATATAGGTATGTAATAATAATACCATTTTGTGTGCCGCGCCGGCTATTGTTCGATGTACTTCTATCGATGTATTTAGAGGGTTGGCGTCCGTTCTAGAACGTTCATACGAGTATAAAAGGAACACAAAGCGGGACACACACAGTCTGTGACGGTCAGTTGACGGACGATTTAGCGCAGTGGTTAAGAGCTTAAGCCGCTCCGCCCACTGTGTCTAATAGTCGCGGGTTCGATTCCCGCACGGGACAAATGTTTGTGCGATCCACAAGTATTTGTTCCTGTCTGGGTATTTGTGTATGTGAATTTTCATGTTTGTAAACGCACCCACGACACAGGAATTAATCCTAGTGTGGATCTACGTTTTTATTTAAAAAAAAAAAAAAAAAAAGTCTCTTCTCAGAAGCGATAGTGATCAAATCGGAGAGCA
Organism: Phalera bucephala; assembly: GCA_905147815.2. Taxonomy (NCBI): domain Eukaryota; kingdom Metazoa; phylum Arthropoda; class Insecta; order Lepidoptera; family Notodontidae; genus Phalera; species Phalera bucephala. The sequence continues at coordinate 6,757,187 of LR990637.1, read as the reverse complement.
AGCGATATAAGTGGAATACACCGGCGACTTTAGCATCGATATACAGATACTACGAATGCCCCAGCGACTTGGAAGCAGTATTTGGGTACTAACGAGAGTAGTACTAGTGTGTGTTTAGTGCTTGTGTGTACTTGCATTCGACGTACTGTTTTGTGCGTACAGCGCCTAATAAAGTACTTCGCACGTTTTCGGCATTTAATTACCCCGCTAACGTTACAGTAAGTATATAAAAAAAATACCTGAGATGTGTCGCCAAAGTGGTCTTGTTAACAAATCTTTTTTTGCAGTGATCACATTGTAAGCCTTCCCTATGGTACCTCGCGACGTGGTTCTTTCGAGCACGCGAATTTCTGTAACAAAAAGAAATAAAATGATTTTTATTCAGATAGACCAAATAGTCAGGACTATTTGGACAGGTCAAGAGTTTCCGTAACCGGCGAGCGTGTATAAGACGGACTATGAGAGTGGGGAAAGCCAGACAGTTATGTAAGGAAAGAACCTGTTGGAACTCTGTACTCTCTGCCTACCCCGCAAGAGATCTGGCGTAATGATATAGATAGATAGACCAAATAGTCAAGAGAGTAAAGGCTAGTAATATACTTTAGACTCTACCACCACTTCAGAATGTCATGTCCTATACAGGGCAAGAAACTCCACGGTTACTCTTTTAAGAAGGAGTTTAATAATTCTTTTTATATAAATACAGAGAAGGTAAGGTACGTTATAGTCAAGAGTCTCCGTAACCGGCGAGTGTGTATGAGACGAACTATAAGAGTGGAGGAAGCCAGAGAGGTATGTAAGGAAAGAACCTGTTGGAACTCTGTACTCTCTGCCTACCCCGCGAGAGAGCTGGCGTGATGATATGGATAGATAAACAATAAAACTTGTGTATACGTGCGAATTGAGAAATACGTTATAGAAATGCATTTGAAATCTCCGTATTCCTTTGAATCAAGAATAGATTTAGTTTATTATAGCGCACTAAAGGAGTAACGGGATTTTTTTGCCATTGCAATGGCGCGTGTTAGGAGAGGCCTATGTCCAGCAATGGACTGCGATAGGCTGATTGATTGATTGACACAAATTATAACACATTCACCAGTAAAGATTCCAATAATAAACGCAAGACCTGTAAGTAGTTTGTTCTAAATCGATAACTGAATTGATTCCAACAATTTTTAATATCTATTACATATTTTTAGATTGGCATAAAAATCCCGTTACTCCTTTAGTGCGCTATAATAAACACACACACACACACACCGTCACGCCTATATTCCCCAAGCGGGGGTGGCAGAGGTGTACTGAGTACACCCACGTTTCGCCGACGCTGTTAAATGCACACTTCTGAAAATAAGGTTATGCGATCAAACTCACACTTACTTGAAGAACATATCGCACTCCAGACACTGGTATCCTTCTATCGTGGTCTTCGACAGCAGTTTCCTCAAATCACCAGGCTTAGGCGGAGTCCTCTGTGGCTCCTTCTCTTTTTTCTTTTTATTCTAAGGGCAAATAAGTGTTCTTATTATAATTATAGCGCGACAAGGATCTTTTGGCACTTGGATAACGTGACAAGGGTGTTTTTTTAAACGCAGCCCCACTCTACTATTTATTCCCGTGTTGTGGGTTGGTGGGCGTTTACAAACACGAAAATTCTAAGCTCTTCCCTTTCTCTCACGCATACGGCAGCGGTAGGCATGTTCTTCCTCTCTCACTCTAACCCACACCGCTCTTCCCTTTCTCTCATGCATACGGCAGCGGTAGGCATGTTCTTCCTCTCTCACTCTAACCCACACCGCTCTTCCCTTTCTCTCATGCATACGGCAGCGGTAGGCATGCTCTTCCTCTCTCACTCTAACCCACAGCGCTTTTCGCTTTCTCTCACGCATACCGCAGCGGTAGGCATGTTCTTCCTCTCTCACTCTAACCCACAGCGCTCTTCTCTTTCTCTCATGCATACGGCAGCGGTAGGCAAGCTCTTCCTCTCTCAGTCTAACCCACAGCGCTCTTCCCTTTCTCTCACGCATACGGCAGCGGTAGGCATGCTCTTCCTCTCACACTCTAACCCACAGCGCTCTTCTCTTTCTCTCACGCATACGGCAGCGGTAGGCATGTTCTTCCTCTCTCACTCTAACCCACACCGCTCTTCTCTTTCTCTCATGCATACGGCAGCGGTAGGCATGTTCTTCCTCTCTCACTCTAACCCACACCACTCTTCCTTTTCTGTCATGCATACGGCAGCGGTAGGCATGCTCTTCCTCTCTCACTCTAACCCACAGCGCTTCTCTTTCTCTCATGCATACGGCAGCGGTAGGCATGTTCTTCCTCTCTCACTCTAACCCACACCACTCTTCCTTTTCTGTCATGCATACGGCAGCGGTAGCCATGCTCTTCCTCTCTCACTCTAACCCACACCGCTCTTCCCTTTCTCTCACGCATACCGCAGCGGTACGCATGTTCTTCCTCTCTCACTCTAACCCACAGCGCTTCTCTTTCTCTCATGCATACGGCAGCGGTACGCATGTTCTTCCTCTCTCACTCTAACCCACAGCGCTTCTCTTTCTCTCATGCATACGGCAGCGGTAGGCAGGCTCTTCCTCTCTCACTCTAACCCACAGCGCTCTTCCCTTTCTCTCACGCATACGGCAGCGGTAGGCATACTCTTCCTCTCACACTCTAACCCACAGCGTTCTTCCCTTTCTCTCACGCATACGGCAGCGGTAGGCATGCTCTTCCTCTCTCACTCTAACCCACAGCGCTCTTCCCTTTCTCTCACGCATACGGCAGCGGTAGGCATGTTCTTCCTCTCTCACTCTAACCCACACCGCTCTTCCCTTTCTCTCATGGATACGGCAGCGGTAGGCATGCTCTTCCTCTCTCACTCTAACCCACAGCGCTCTTCCCTTTCTCTCACGCATACCGCAGCGGTAGGCATGTTCTTCCTCTCTCACTCTAACCCACAGTGCTCTTCTCTTTCTCTCATGCATACGGCAGCGGTAGGCAGTCTCTTCCTCTCTCACTCTAACCCACAGCGCTCTTCCCTTTCTCTCACGCATACGGCAGCGGTAGGCATGCTCTTCCTCTCTCACTCTAACCCACACCGCTCTTCCCTTTCTCTCATGCATACGGCAGCGGTAGGCATGCTCTTCCTCTCTCACTCTAACCCACACCGCTCTTCCCTTTCTCTCCTGCATACGGCAGCGGTAGGCATGCTCTTCCTCTCTCACTCTAACCCACAGGGCTCTTCCCTTTCTCTCACGCATACCGCAGCGGTAAGCATTTTCTTCCTCTCTCACTCTAACCCACAGCGCTCTTCTCTTTCTCTCATGCATACGGCAGCGGTAGGCAGGCTCTTCCTCTCTCACTCTAACCCACAGCGCTTTTCCCTTTCTCTCACGCATACGGCAGCGGTAGGCATGCTCTTCCTCTCTCACTCTAACCCACAGCGCTTCTCTTTCTCTCATGCATACGGCAGCGGTAGGCATGTTCTTCCTCTCTCACTCTAACCCACACCACTCTTCCTTTTCTGTCATGCATACGGCAGCGGTAGCCATGCTCTTCCTCTCTCACTCTAACCCACACCGCTCTTCCCTTTCTCTCACGCATACCGCAGCGGTAAGCATTTTCTTCCTCTCTCACTCTAACCCACAGCGCTCTTCTCTTTCTCTCATGCATACGGCAGCGGTAGGCAGGCTCTTCCTCTCTCACTCTAACCCACAGCGCTTTTCCCTTTCTCTCACGCATACGGCAGCGGTAGGCATGCTCTTCCTCTCTCACTCTAACCCACAGCGCTCTTCCCTTTCTCTCACGCATACGGCAGCGGTAGGCATGCTCTTTCTCTCTCACTCTAATCCACAGCGCTAGTTTAAGTTATCACTTCTGTCGGGAGTCCCGACACACACAATTTTTTTTTTTAAATGCAGCACTATTGTATTGGGGATACCTGTAAAGATAGTGCTAAGTTTGGATAAATAAATCTATTTTGTTTTATAACCGTGGCCTACCTTACAGATTAATTCATTTCTTTAGTGACCTATCTATATCATCAGGCCAGTTCTCTTGCGGGGTAGCCAGAGAGTACAGAGTTCAAACAGGTCCTTTCTTTCTTTCTTAGTGACCTATCTTGTTCCATAAACTGCTCTGTTTAAAGACTTGTATTGTTCCATAAACTACTCTGTTATGTCACCTATATTCGTCCATCACCTACTGTTTCATGACCTATCCCGTTTCATAACCTACTCTGTTAAATGTCCTATCTTGTTACATCCCCTAACCAGTACTATGACCTATATTCCTCGATAGCCTACTCTATTCTGCGACCTAAATTGTTCCATCACCTATTATATCTAGACCTATCGTGTTCCATAAACTGCTCTGTTTAAAGACTTGTCTTGTTCCATAAACTACTCTGTTATGTCACTTATATTCGTCCATCACCTACTGTTTCATGACCTAACCTGTTCCATAACCTAGTCTGTTAAATGTCCTATCTTGCTACATCCCCTAACCTGTACTATGACCTATATTCCTCGATAGCCTACTCTATTCTGCGACCTAAATTGTTCCATCACCTATTATATCTAGAGCTATCGTGTTCCATAATCTCGCCCTCACCTTGGCAGCGGCGACGTCTCCGATCTTGATGACGGCGCTGTGCGGCTGGCGCGCGAGGTGGCTGGCCGCGTGCTGCTGCGCCAGGCCGCTGCTGTACTCCACGTGGCCGCACAGCTTGCACGTGAGACGCAGATAATGCTGGTTGACGTGAGCAGATAGCTTGGATTCGTCGATGTACACGTAGCATACTTTGCATGCCATCTGGCCGGGTTGCTGCGTAGAAATCAGTGCACCGGTATATTACTCGTATTAGATCACGGAACGAGAACAAAATGACAGCCAAATAAATTAATAATATTGTAAGAAGACTAGCGAGCTAAGTGGGTGTAGCTTGGCGATCACGTGACTGTCACCCGACCACAGCTGACTTCTGCCCGGCCCGTCATTACATCGCTCACTTTGGATCGGGCGGTCGGGGCGAACGGACGTTTTAGGCTAAATATTTTCCAGTGTCGATGTTGATTTTGTTATTTTTAGTGACACTTATAATTTATAAATAATTGATAATAATATAAGTGTGTTCTACTTTTGTATTTTTTTTAATAAATTTAGCTTCTGGTTGATTACAGTATAATAATATTAGCCGTTAAGAAACCGTTGGGCACAGGCCTCCTCTCAAACTGAGAGGGCTTTGGCCATAGTCCACCACGCTGGCCCAGTGCGGGTTGGCGAACTTCACACACCCTCGAGAAACTCTCAAGCACGCAGGTTTCCTCACGATGTTTTCCTTCACCGTTAAAGCAAGTGATAATTAATTTTTAATATGCACATGCTTTCGATAAGACAGAGGTGCGTGACTGGGTTTGAACCGGAGACCTCTGACTTTGTACTCCAACGCTCTCACCATCCAACGCTATCACTGCTTTATAATAAATTGTTGCATAAATAATAAATTGTTTATTGCAGTAACTTAAAATAAGTTTGCATAGAACCTTCAGGAATATCCTTTTATGCAATAGGTTGCTTGTGTTAGAAAATTTCGTCGTTCCATAATTTGTTTAAACATTTTTAGTAACAGTTTTAAAGTGTTATATAAAACGAAAATTAAAAAAAATTAAGAGTGATGTCGTAAAGTGTTATATAAAACAAAAGTGTGTGTGTATGCGTGCGTGCGTGTGCGTGTGTGTCTGTATGTGTGGGGGTGTGTTACTCCACACTACAATCAATTCCTGTCTCTTGGGTGCGTTTACAAATATGAAGATTCACATGGACAAATACCCAGACCGGAACAAATAATTGTGGATCACACTAAGATTTGTCCCGTGCGGGAATCGAAACCGCGACTATTAGACACAGCGGCCGGAGCGGCTTAAGCTCTTAACCACCGCGCTAAATCGTCCGTCTACTCATTCTCTGAAGATTTATAAATGACTACAACCTTAAAGCTTCATATTTTAGATTTAAGCCGGATAATATATCTATCCTTGAATTAAATATCGGAACTCGCTATTAGACGCATTTATAGATACTGGCGTAAGAGTTATGACCCTAAAATACTCACGTCTCTATGGGCCGATATGAAATGATCTTCAACTTGCTGTTGAGTATAAAACCCGATGATACACAACTCGCATTTATAAACTGAACTGGCATATTGCACTTTCTCTTTTGCCGCTTCTCTGTGAAAAAATATATTTTACAGTTATGACAGACGATTTGGCGCAATGGGCAAAAGCCTAAGCCGCTCCGCATGTGTCGAATAGTTTCAGGATCAGACACCGCCCTCGCCGGTGAGCTCGAAGAATCCCTTGCCCGCCGGCCGGTGCAGAGCACCACGGCGAGACACCTAGTATACGCCCTCCCCCATAGCGACTGCCCAAGCCGAGGCCGTGCCCTTGCCCTTCTCGCTCGAGCGTAGTGGTTGCACGCCCGCCCTCTTGTCCGGTGAAGCTGTAAAGGCCCCGCGGCCAACAGCATAGATCATTCACACACACACACACGTGTCTAATAGTCGCGGGTTAGATTCCCTCACGGGACAAATCTTAGTGTGATCCACAATTATTTGTTCCGGTCTGGGTGTTTGTGTATGTGAATTTTCATGTTTGTAAACGCACCCACGACACAGGAATAAATCCTAGTGTGAGCCCAGGACCTCGTGATCGCAACGCGCATTATTCGCTACTAGACCAACGAGGCAATATTATAGATATAACGATGATGTATCATTATGACGAATCGTTATGACGTATCGTCATTTGTTATGCCGTATCGTTATAACGTAGTTCCCAAAGGGTCCTTTGGCCAGCGGGCCGAAATGGAACTATCATCAAGTGAAACAGTCACAGAGTTGCCGTATGGTATGAAAGGACATTGTTCTGCGCCCATACATGATTTGCCCCAGAACCAACAGCAATGAAATATACTTGTATGATTTCAAATCACCCATAAATTCTCTTAAGACATTGACTATTAAACGGACAAGCGGGGGAATCGCAATATTGCACATTTTAAAGTTATATTCAGTGGCCATTAATACATATAAGGTTATACTCTGTGTGTTGACATTTAGTAAAGTTGTCGACGACTTCGATATTAGTACTTACAATACTTTCAAATATTCGTTTTAGATTGCAAACTGTCCGTTAGATACGGATATTTGCCATTATTTTAGTAAAATAGATAAATAATGATGGCCTGGGTCAAATGTTTGTTGGTTCTGGGGCAATTTTCGACAATGTCCTTTACCAAGTTCTTTTTTTAATTAGTGCCCATGCGGACTCTTCCATTGAAATATCCCCTTGTAAGTAGGAAAATTACATTCTATGGTTACACCCTCATTTCACACCAACGCCCCTTAATATCATCTACATTCCAAAAGATCCTTGTCGCACAACCTTACCTGCTAGCTAACATCTCCGCTTCACTCATATATTCAGTAATGAAGCTGCATTTAGCGTCGTCCTTTTCAGCTTTTGGTTTAGTGTTACACAGTAGTTCGATTTTCGTTGTGGTCAATGGCCTGAGAAAAAAAGCATGATTATTATAATATTCCTAAATTCTGAAGGTGACTTGGACTGAGCGTCTACCAATGGACAGAGTAGGCGCGGGTTCGATTCCCGTATGAAGTGTGTGTGTGTGTGAGTAATGTACGCTGTTGGCCGCGAGGCCTTTACAGCTTCACCGGACTTAAGGGCGAGCGTGCAACCACTACGCTCGAGCCAGAAGGGCAAGAGGCGACATACTCGAGGGCGCCTTGAAGAGGCGGCTCCGGTTGGGACAGTCGCTGCGGGGTGAGGGGGTGCACTACTAAGTGCACCGGTCAACCGCCGGCTAGGGGAGGGGATCTACGACTTCGTCGGCGTCGTCGCCCGTATTATATAGTAGCGGAAAGAAGGGATGACAAAGCATCAGGGGGATCGGTGAGAACATGTCGCGGCCGGCGGTGGCGGCAGGGGTCGGGGGGATCGTAGTCGGCGGCGGCTACGATTAACGGATTCGCATGGATAGATGCGTTCGCGAAGTGTCGAGTTGTCGCCTTTTTAATATAAGCGCGAATAGGTTCGAGACCGAGATCAGAGTGGAGGTCGACATTCCGTAAAAACCATGGGACTCCTACGGCTTTACCGAGGAAGCGGTTTTGAACCGCTTGGAGTTTATCGATGTGAGAGGGGGCCGAGTGCCCGAATTCCCGTATGAGTCAAATATAGCCCTGTTAAGAAACTGTCCCCATTGGGCACGGGCCTCCTCTCAAAATGAGATGTTTTAGGTCATAGTCCACCACGCTGGCCCAGTGCGGGTTGGCGAACTTCACACACCTTCGAGAAAGTGCATGCAGGTTTCCTCACGATGTTTTTCTTTACCGTTAAAGCAAGTGATAGTTAAGTTTTAATACGCACATGCTTTCGAAAAGACAAGAGGGATTGAGCCTCCTCTGATTTCTGACTTTGCAGTCCAACGGTCTAATCACTAGGCTATCACTGTTTAGCTATAAATGCATCTATGGATATGGATATAATATGGTCGAGGGAGGTGATGGCTGCTCGTGAACGGGTTCTGCTTGTGGAGACAGGTCCACCCAGAATCCTTTTGCTTATCATTATTACATATGTTTAAAAATATATTTATTAGTCTTATATTTCAGTCGTAAGGCATCACACTGGAGCTGGGTCGCATAAATGACTTTGTATAATATAAAAATGTAGGTATCTATCTATACAGAAAACGATAAAAAAAGGAGAAGAGTTTCTCGCGGATCTTCTCAGTGGACGCCGCGTGCCGATAGATTAATAAGTCAAAAAAAACATGTAAATATGACCATTTGTAGGGCAACGGAAAGAGCTATGCTCGAAGTTTCTCTTCGATATCGAATCAGAAATGAGGAGACCCGCAGGCGAACCAAAGTCACCGATATAGCTCTCAGTATTGCCAAACTTAAGTGGCAGTGGGCGGGGCACATCGCTCGTAGAACTGACGGCCGTTGGGGCAGAAGGGCTCTCGAGTGGCGAACACGTACCGGAAGACGTGGAGTAGGCAGGCCCCACATGGTGGAGCGATGACCTGGTGAAGGTCGCAGGTAGAAGTTGGATGCGTACAGCACGGACCCGGTAGTTGTGGCAATCTTTGGGGGAGGCCGAATACCGCCGCAGGGTTTTCACAATAAATCATTTAAGTTTCAGTTTAAGACCATTGTCGGTCCTGGCAAAGAATTACAGAGGTGGGTAGGCGTGGCGGGCTTAGGCCAGTTTACAAAACTTAAACCAGCCGTGAATCTAGTTTTAAATACTGATTTATGTACTATGATTGTCTCGTTGGTCTATTGGCAAAGGGCATCGCTTTGTGATCACGAGGTCCTGGGTACAAATCCTAGGTCGGACAAATTTTATTTATTTTAATCCTTTATTGTTTACAGTACATTTACAGTTTTCATTTTACAGGTGATATATAAAGGCGAGCTTAACACAAAATATGAGTTCTATTCCAGTGTGCACCTTTAAGTGTTGAGATTTTGGTCATAGTAAAATAGTCTAGGTCTTCCCTGGTAGCTACATCCTTCCACTTTCGCATTGTATATCTGTTTCGTCATTCTTTCTTCTGACATTCTTTCTATATGCCCGAACCAACGGAGCATACCCTTTCTCATCTTTACACCGATACTATCTTTCACACCTACTCGCTTTCTTACTACGCTGTTGCGAATACAGTCGGCCAGCGTGACTCCGCACATCTTCCGCAGAGATCGCATTTCGACCGCATTTATCCTGCTTTCGTTCTCCTTCTTACATAGCCAATTCACACTGCCATATAACAGCGTTGGGACAAGTACCCCGTTATGTATTGCCAGTTGCGCCTTTTGGCTTAAGTGCCGGCTCCCAAGTAGCTTTCCCATCGCACCATTCACTCTATTCCCTGCACACACTCTTCACTCTATATCAGCGGTGTATTTCCCATCCTTACTGAAGGCGCATCCAAAATATACAAACTCATTCACTTGCTCCACATCGTTACCAACTACAATCCTTACATTCGTTCTGGTTTCTTCCCGTTCAAAAACCAAAAAAAAGGAAAGTTACTTACGCAATAGTAAGTTGTGGCATTTCTGATTTATGGATGCGCTGTCCGTCCGTTACTAGAGTGTCCGTTGACGATACGAGTGCGTCCGTACCGACAACTATGTGGGACATAACCCCCGTTACTGTGTTCTCCAGGACTATTTCTGGCACTGAAAATCAAAATATAAATTTAAATATTTTCTATTTACCTATGCCAAGAAAGACCTCTTTAATAGGCAGAGTTCAGTGTTTCATCGTTTTCTTTTCTAAGAGGCCTCTCTGGCTTTCTCCACTCTCATAGTTGGCCTCATATGCGATTTAAAACTCAAATTAAAAAAAATATTTTGTAGGTAGGTAGGTGGTGCTGTTGTCGCCCGGAGCGAAGCCGCGGGAAACAGCTAGTTATTAAATACATTGCTTCATCATCTCAACCTATACCCGTCCACTGCTGAACATAGGCCTTCCGAATCGCTCTCCAGCTGGTCCGATGCCGCCTGCATCCAACGACCTCCTGCGATCCTCACAAGATCGTCGGTCCATCTGGCAGGCGGCCGTCCCACGCTGCGCTTGCCAATAATTTACTGTTCTCGCACCCATTCGCCCCGTATGTTTTGCCCCTGATACCATAACTGAACCCGTAAGCCGCTTAAAAGTAAAAATGGTCCTTTTCGCCCCTCCTGCAGTCTATATCAACATAGTATTGGAAAAACATTCAACTTAAATAAATACTAAAAATGGTCCTTTTCGCCCCTCCTGCAGTCTATATCAACATAGTATTGGAAAAACTTTCAACTTAAATAAATACTTTCAAAATAAATTGTAGTCACTCTGAAATAAAATTCACATTGTGTGTGTGTGTTTTATTACGCTGCTATATGGCAGTGAGAGCTGGGTATGTAAGAAGGAGAATGAAAGCAGGATAAATGCAGTCGAAATGCGAGCTCTGCAGAAGCTGTGCAGAGTGAAGCTGACCGACCGTATTCGCAACAGCGTAGTAAGAAAGCGTGTAAGTATGAAAGATAGTATCGGTGTAAAGATTGGTTCGGGCATATAGAAAGAATATCGGAAGAAAGAATGACAAAACAGAAATACAATGCAAAAGGGGAAGGATGTAGGTACCGGGGAAGACCTAGACTCTTTTACCATGACCAAATAGACCATGTCTTATTTGAAGGGCAAGTCGAGAGTCTCCGTAACCGGCGAGTGTGTATGAGACGAACTATGAGAGCGGAGGAAGCCAGAGAGGTATGTAAGAAAAGAACCCGTTGGAACTCTGTACTTTTGTGTGTGTGTGTATGTATGTGTGTGTGTGTGTGTGTATGTGTGTGTGTGTGTGAATGATCTACGCTGTTGGCCGCGGGGCCTTTACAGCTGCACCGGAAAAGAGGGCGAGCGTGCAACCACTACGCTAAAAACTCTGTACTCTCTGCCAACCCCGCAAGGGAACTGGCGTGACGATATAGATAGAGATGTTTTTTTATGGAACTAGGGGCGAATGGGTACTTCATAAATATTAAAAATAAGTTCGCCCCGTACTGAGGGGCGAACGGGTACCATAAAAAGGGGTGAAATACGCTTTTATATTACAGGGGGAGAATGGGTGCGAGACCACTTTGATTATAAACCTGAGAATTACCTATAATATGATTGCCCAATCCCAAATTGATGTTCTCTCTAACGGCTTGGGTCACATCGTAATTTTCATCTTTCACGTTATGCGCGTGAACGCTGCTTATAGAAATAAACTCTCGCTCCTCGGGCTCATGTGAAAACTCAACATAGATCTTATCGTACTGAGTTTTAGTGTCAATTTGCAGTGAAGACAGAGATTGAGACATATATGTGTGGTCCATACTCTGAAATTAAAGAAATTGTTACTAATTATTATGCAAACTGTTGCTAAACTAGTGTTGATTTTTAAAATAAAAGAAACATAGCCTCACACTAGAAATAACTCTTTTTTTTTAACGTGGCCCCGACACTAGGATTTAATCCTGTATCGTGGGTGCGTTTACAGACATGAAATTTTACATACACAAATACCCAGACCGGAACAAATAATTGTGGATCACACAAGGGTTGGTCCCGTGCGGAAATCGAACCCGCGACTATTCGACACAGTGGGCGGAGCGGCTTAATAATAATAAGCCCGCAGGGCAGCTTGTGGCGAGCTGTTGGTGAGTAACGACACCACGGACCCGAGTGCTTCAGAGAGTCGGTCAGGGCCCCCAACTCGGCGTGTCTTCGTCGGTCGAGTGGAAACCGAAGGGTGCCCGCACGACTCTCGGCTCTGGCTAGCCTTAATTGGCCGTCCAGAGAGGAGCCGTGAGAGCTATATCGACGGAGGAAGATAATGCGTTCATACATCGATGTACTCCAGGGGTGGAAGTGTTAAAGGGCATAACGCCGCGAGTAACTTCGGAGAAAGCGCAGCACACCTCTCTACACCCCTGAGCCGCTCACACCGGTGTTGCCCTCAGTTGTCCTAGGACGACCGTTTGAGGGCCCATCTAGTAAGCGGCGAGTCACCGCCGGCCACGGGTAACAGGTATAACTTATTATGGCCGTTGTCCGTCCTCTTTGAAATAGTCCAGTTTTTGTCCATCAAGCCTCATTTGCATAGCCCTTGTTTTCTTTCCATAATTTACAATAGTCCTTGCACCTGCCGGGGTCAGTTCGCTGGTTATGTTTCTTCATTTTCAGCAAGTGATCTCAGCAGGTGGCTTACATAACATTAACTTCTCGCAAAGGGCCTCTACGTGTTGGACCCATGTCCCCATGCAAGCCTTTCAAAGGTCCGGGTAAAGCCCGTGAATCTCAGCGAGATACATATATAATAATAATAAATTCTTTATTTACGGACAACATTGATCCAAAGTGTTAGTATACAGACGACTTATGCCTAGTGTTAGTAAACGAAGAAAACGAAAACAATACAAATAACTAATATAACAAATAACGGTCCTAATTGATCGTCCTCCACACCATCTGCTTAAGGATACTAGAAGACACACTCTCCGCCACCATCCCCAGAATGCATAAGTGATACAGTTTTCTTACGCATGATGGCGGCAAACCACTCTCAGCTCTTAACCACTGCGCTAAATCGCCCGTCAATTGCGTGTTGCACCCACAGCAGAGGAATAATTCCTAAAGTATACATAGGATGGGTAGTGACAGTTCTATTTGCCAAACGAAATTATACTTTATTCAATGGCAATAAGAGGCATGACCCGTTTCAATACTTATGGTTTTATGCCTTAACACCATTGAATTAAATATTAATACCGTTTGGCAATTAAAACTGTCACTACCCATCCTATGTAAAAAATACTAGTGATCATTAAATTGACATGTATAAACACCCAGAACGAAATAAATATTTGTGGGTCACACGAAGATTTTTCCCGTGCGGGAATCGAACCTACGACTACTCAATCCAGTGGATGGAGCGACTGAAGCTCTTAACCACTGGATCAAGCCGTCCGTCAATTAACCAGACGGTGGTGGTAGTGGTAATAGTCGACGGAACGCTCGGGAAGTGCTCGGCTACTCTCGGCTGGCGGTCGGCAGCGCCGCGCACACTCACACTGCGGGAGTGAAGTCGCGCCGGCCGGGCCCACGCCCGACACTAGCGACCCGCTCGCACGCATATCGGCGCCCCGCTCCCCCCGTGCTTCGTTTGAAATTGCGTCGAGCACGACGGCGGCGGGTCGCGACGTTTGCCGTCACGCCGAGCGAAGCGAAGATTACAATTCCCCAAGCCGCGCCACCGTCGTGCTGCGTCGGCTATGTGGCGAACCCTAAGTGTCTTTACCTCTTGAGTGCGACTCAGAGCTACAACTCGAAGGTGTTCTTGTGCGCTGTGAACTTGCCATTTAAATTTCACGAACCGTTTCATTAGCGCAAGACACTCCCAACATACCAACTGCTCCATTTCAGAGAGAGAATCACCGAACTGAAACAAAAAATACAACTCAAACTGTTTCCATAATCGAAGACACTTACAAATTGAGGATTTTACATTTTTGTATATAATCTATCCACTAATCTGCCACCAAATCCAAATGCGGCATCTACTGAGAAGATCCGGTGAGAAACTCAGCAGGCTTGTCATTTTATTTGATTCTCTTTCTGTATATTTTTATCACTTTTGTGTGTGTGTGTGTGTGTGTGTGTGTGTGAATGACCTGTTGGCCGCGGGGATATTTTTATCACATTGTGTAATATGCTGTCTGCCCGCAACTGATCCTAGATCCTAGATTTGATCCTAGGCCGCCTGTAGCGCCACCGAGGCGCAGAATGTAGCGGTGCCCATGGAGTAAGCTCTGGGCGCCGCCAACGATACCACCTGGGTGACAGACTCGGGGGAGTCTGCTGCCCAGCTCGCGGGGGAGACGTCGTGCTGAGTGACACCAGCATGGTGATCTAGTAGGGGGGAAAAGGGAACGCCCTTTACACGCTCCCAGGGTGGGCCCTAACAAGGCGGGTCGCGTCGGGGTCGCGGTGCGTACCTAACGGCGATCCCGTGACCCCGTCACTACGCGGCAAAGACGGTGTCACCGCAGGGTTTTTAGTTGGTGCACTTGGTCTAATGACAGCCGGGTCACTCAGTCAGGTCAGACTGTCAGTGGACCAAGGACTCCGACATAACCCCTCCGCGTCCCCCGAACGCGGACGGGTACCCATAAAGGGTTTTCCCTGCGATAAAAAAAGGACCTTAATTTATTAGATTGAGAAGGGTAGGTTCCCCGACTTAATGAAACTTAGTAAAGTTGTACCGATTTTTAAATCAGGGATTAAAAGCGACCCTTCTAATTTTAGCCCGATTTCCATCTTACCGGCCTTGAGTAAAATTTATGAAAAGATTCTACTCAATCAATTGCTTAACCACTTAATGAGAATAAGCTGTTACACGGTGATCAAAATGGTTTTACTAAGGGACGTTCAACCACAGACGCGGGAGTAGGTTTGCTTCAGCAAATTTACGGTGCCTGGGAGGCATCGCAGAATGCCATTAGTGTTTTCTGTGATCTCTCTAAGGCATTCGACTGTGTTGAGCATGAAACCCTTATTAAAAAGCTAAGTCATTACGGTATTAAAAACACTGCCCTCAATATATTAGCTTCAAACTTAGGTGAAAAATGTCAATGTGTTTAGATTAACGGCGTCAAGTCTCAGGAAGTTAATATTTCAATTAGTGTTCCACAGGGATCCATCTTAAGACCCTTTCTTTTTTAGTATATATTAATGACCTGCCGAACTTTATCCGTGATGTCTGTGACATTGTACTATTCGCAGATGACACTTCCTTGATTTTCAAAGTTGAGATTTTCAGAGCTAAGCTTAATTTTGGCGATGTGAATGGTGCTCTTTCACGGATATCAAATTGGTTCGAAATGAACAATCTATTGCTTAATTCACTCAAGGCAAAGTGTATTAAATTTACTATGCCTAATGTTAAAGATAATAATACGAATATTGTTATTTATGGCACAAAGCTGGACCTCGTGAACTCCACTGTCTTTCTAGGCATTACCCTAGACTCCAAACTCCAATGGGTCCAACTCCCATATCCCATCACTTGCAGGTAAACTTAGCTCCGCTGCTTATGCAGTGTGGAAAGTACGGCAACTTAGAGATGTGGATACAGCACGTTTAGTTTATTTTCTTCCATAGCATTATGTCGTACGGTATCCTACTGTAGGGGTAACGGTTGCTGACGTGGAAAATGTATTCATACTGCAAAAAGGAGCGATCTGTGACATTTATAATCTAGGACCTAGAGCTTCCCTCAGAAAACTTTTTAAAGAGATAAACATTCTCACATTTCCTTCACAGTATATATATGACAATATAGTGTACATACATAAGAAAATCCATTTATTTGATAAACTGAGCGACTTTCATTAAATTAAAATAAACAAACTGGTATTACCAATTTTTAGGCTTATAAAAGTATTCACTTCCTTCGTAGGAGTCTGTATTCGCTGCTACAATAAGATACCGAAGCCCATGTTAGAGTTACCACTTGACAGATTTAAAAGTTATATTAAATCTTCACTAATGAGCAAAAGGATATTATACTCTCAATAATTTTTTAAATGATTAAAATGCCTTTACACAAATCACCTGAAATTCACAAGAATATAATGTTAAATGCAGCGTGTCCTGCCTAGCGAGCTTTCATTTATTTTAAATATTATTTTCGAACGATGTCGATATAGTTGAGGAGAGTGGTGGCTGCTTTTCAGGTCATACTCGTGAACGAGTCCTGCTGCTGGGGACTGGTCTGTCCTCTGTCTGATTAAACGTGTACCGTAGTGCTG
Source organism: Phalera bucephala (assembly GCA_905147815.2). Lineage (NCBI taxonomy): Eukaryota > Metazoa > Arthropoda > Insecta > Lepidoptera > Notodontidae > Phalera > Phalera bucephala. The sequence continues at coordinate 6,740,752 of LR990637.1, read as the reverse complement.
TTGAATTTTATCTCTTTTGGCATCACACTCAGGTTATAACCAGTTGTTTTGTACGCACTCTTTACATATTTTATAGTAACCCTTTCTCTTACTATTATTATTATGCTTTTTATTATATACCTCTATAACATCTCTATTTTGTAAATGAGAGGACTATGTAGACACTGAATAACACCATGAATATAAGTACACTTATGATTAATCTGTACTTAAGCACATCTATTTAGCTCGTTCTGCATTGTTCTCCCATACCTCATGAATGCAATGTATACAAAAAGAATTGCAAAACACTCATTTTTAAAAAAGTAACCGTGGAGTTTCTTGCCCTTCTTCTCCACAGGAATGACTTTCTGAATAGGTGGTAGAGTCTTAAGTAATCAATAATTTTCTCTTTATGACTATTCATAAGGGCCTTTTGGTTTACATGAATAAAAAGCTCTTGATTTTGATTAAATGAGTAAATACCTTAATTTTATTATAAAGGTAAGGACCTTAATTTTATTGTACATAAGGTACTTTAATTTTAAAAGTTTAAAATGAAAGTCCCAGAATAGGAAAAAGGCTATTGGAATTCAGTGCTCTCTGGCGACCCTACAAGGGATTTGGCGTGATGATATAGACAGATAGATAAGAGATCTGTAAAAACTAAAATAAATTCGCTGAGAGTCGAGTGCAATTGTTCCTACTTTTTATATTTTTTTCGCGCAATGACCTTAACCTTTTACGTAACCTTACCGATTAAATAACTAAAACTTTCTTATATAAAACCGTAAAGTTTTAAACTCACCCTGTCTCCCGCGAAATCGTACATAAGCAATCTGAATATTTGATACACTTGTGTCACGTTATTTATTGAAAATAGATCCCGGTCGCTACTTAAACACGTACAGCACTGGCACACCGTCGAAAACCCAGTATCTACATCCTGCTCCATATTAATTGTTATAAAACTTATTTAATTATGCCTAAAAAACTAATAATTTGTTTTGATTACTTTTCGAATCATAACAAAAAGTAATACTCCCATGTAAAATAGACGAAATTTGATGAAGAACGATCAAGTGCACTACGACACCACAAAATGGCTGCTTTACCTGGTGTTACAATAGAAAAAACAGAAATGCCATGTCAATTTTAAAAACAGAAGTGTTAATTTTAATTCAAAGAGGTTATTGTTAAATTCATATATTCTATTTAAATTGCATAACTTATAAAAGATGCAAGTGGATAGATCACAGATAGATATTTGAACCTCCTTGGACTCGTAACTACAAAAACCGTAAAAATAATTTATCGATAGACTAAGCAGTGCTCTAGTTTAAGAGAAGTTTTGTTTGTACTTTATCACGTTTTCAAGGCAAACTATAAAAAAAAGACTGATTTTAACAGTTAAATCTACCCATCTACCTTAAACACGATCCACACCTTCCTTTCCTTACATTTTTGTAGGACATCCGATTTATAAAACGTGCTCTATTTAACACTTTCCAACTTTGGGCTTAAGACAAGGACGACAGGATTTCGAATAATAAAGTAAGGACGATTGTGTTACACCAAGGATATTGTTAAACATTGTCCAATTAAGGATAGGAATGGTAGCTTTTTGGCGGGAATTCAAAGAGTGATGTTGTCAATTTGTTTTAATTTCCAAAACTTGTGTTATTTCGAATTATAATGTGTAATGTTGGTGGAATATTAACCATTATGTGTTCTTATATGTGCATGAGTGAAGGTAATTGTAACAAAGTGATAAAAGTGCCTTTTCGATCTCCCTCAAAACGGCCGTTGCAATTAGTATGTAAAGTATCCACCGCTTTACTATCCAGGGTGGGGTACTTCATCAATTTCATTGTCATCGTTGTCATCAAATTCATCGGGGAGTTGAATTCATTTAAACAAACACGATTATATATTTCACTGGATACTGGCAAAATACACTTATAATTAGTGTGAAGCCATAACTTGAAGAAGAAGAAGAAAACATTAATGTAAGGAGTAACCAAATTAACTCAGTTTAAAAACTGGGCGAGAGAAACGAATCTGATGACAGTTAATCATCGTTGAAGATTTTGTGGATTTGATTCTTATAAGTAGTGTCCGACTGAAGCTTCGGCTGCCTCCGGTTTCTGCCTAAATGTCCCGAAGTTTTCAAGCCCAAGCCGAAGGTTTTAAGCAAGCACCGAAATTGAACGATTTATGACTGACGAATGATTTTAAGTAAATAAATATTTCATTTTAAATGCATTTAAAAAAAAAACGGTGCTGGCAACACTGGGATTAATTCCTGTCGTGGGTGCGTTTACAAACATAAAAATTCACGTACACAAATAAAAGACCGGAAAAATAGTATATATTATTCCCCTATTACATGGGACCTAACGTCGTCGAAGAAAGTGGGTATACTCAGTACACCTCTGCCATATAGGCGTGACGGTGTTTTATATTATTCCAGTGTTATTATTTTTAACCAGCTGTAAGTGATTTTTAATTACCTCGTTCAGTTAAGATGTACATGACCAAATAGACAGAGTTTTATCTGACAGACAAGTCATGAGTGTCCATAACCGTCGAGCGTGTATGAGACGAACTATGAGTGTGTGAATGATCTACGCTGTTGGCTGCGGGGCCTTTACAGCTTCACTGGACAAGAGGGCGAGCGTGCAACCACTACGCTCGATCCAGAAGGGCAAGGGGGCAACTAGCTCAAGGGCGCTTCAAGGAGGAACGGCCACAGCCTGGGCAGTCGCTATGGGGGAGGGCGTATACTAGGTGTCTCGCCGTGGTGCTCTGCACCGGCCGGCGGGCAAGGTGTTCGGGCATTGTGATTCACCAATTATGTGGGTGGACCGCAAAAACTGCGACTCGGAATATGAGGGTAGTTGAAAAACTACAACATTGAATTCGGGTGCAAGGGTGTTGATCGATTACCGGAAATATTTAAATTACTACATTATTCGTCGGTTTATTTGTGCAAAACAACTTGTGAGATTTCGGACAATAAGGTGGTATGCTAAAGACATCAATATAAAAGGATTGAAACAACCAGGCAGCCGTGCACGGCGGAGCTACCTTCGGGAGACGAGTCAAGGTGAGTGGTTCACCTTGTATTTGGGGATTGCGGTGCCTGGACTCCCAAATCTAACCGATAGAAAACTCAGGACCAGCAACTGAGGTATCGAAGGGGTTTTCACATGAACATAATTTTGGTCCTTCGAGCCGGATTGGGTTTTCGTAAATTAGTTGGTTAGATAGGGGTTTCATTTATTTATAACGGTTACAAACGGGGTACCTACTTTTGGCATAGAAATAATTATTTAAATTGTAATAGGCATTGTGTTTAGAGGTTCTATTGTTTTCCAAAGATGGCAAAATCTTTTGAAAGCAAATTTAAAATTAAATACGACTGGTTTGTAGATTCGTCAAAATTAGTAAATAGTAAAACTTGTAGTTCGGGTGTTTTATCAGCTCGGTTCAAAAAACTGCATGACTATTTCAATGTTTTAACGGAGTCATACGAGGGCATACTGACCAATACTTCTTCAGAAGATGAAGAAATAATCGGTAGATATGAGGTAAAACACAAAGAGGCCACGGAGTTATACAACCAGTTGGATGCGGTCTCGGCGGCCTATCCGAACCTTGACGGCACCCACATGCCCACGGAGGGCGCGTCAACGCCGCGGCTACCGCGGATTGTGCCTAGTACGTTTGACGGGGACGTTTTTTCATGGTGTAGCTTCATTAGTCTGTTTACATCATTGGTTTTAACACGGAAAGATATCACTAAAACGGAAAAATTTCATTATCTTATTTCGCACGTGGAAAAGGAGCCTAAAGCACTTATTAAACATCTGCCGATGGTGGACGGGTCGTTAGACACGGCATTGGATATCCTAAAAGGCCGGTATGAAAATAAAAGATTGTTGGCGGATTCACTGATTGCGCGGATTTTACATTTGCCGGTGTTGAATAAGTGTGCTGGGCTTCGAACTAAAATATTGAACCCGTTATTGGAATCTTCGCGGGCATTAGCTAATTTAGGTTTTCCAATTAACGAGTGGAGCTACATTTTATTGCATGTAAGTCTACAAAAATTACCAATTGACGTCAGAACACGGTTTGAGCAAAAACACGGTGGCAATAATATAAGTTTACCCACTTTTGATCAGCTCATAGAATTCCTACAACATGAATGTAGACTTATAGACACGGCCACTGCGGAACCGGTTTCTTATTACGCGGATCGCACTCACAACAGGCCCGAGCGCAGGGTGCATAATATTGTGACGGAACCACCAGCACAGGACCAGCGGGAACGGGCGAACAACTACGGCCGTATTAAAGACTGTGGCTATTGTCAGAGGTCGGGGCACGGTATAGACAGCTGTTATAAATTTGCTGACATGTCCAGGTCTAAACGTAAGGATTGGGTTAAAAGACAATTCTTATGCTTTCGGTGCTTCGGTACTCATTTGGCGGCATCGTGTACCCGCAAGGTACCATGCAGTCGGTGCGGAAATATCGGACATAACAAACTAATTTGTACAACGTCCATTGCGCGCTCTGTCTCACCGGCGGACGGCGAGCCGTATACACGGCGCGCATTTGTTACGGCGCAATGCGATAGAGCGACGGGCGGTCGGCGGCGCTCACCTATTACTCAGTCGCGGCGGTCACGGCACGCGTCTCCTAGGTCGTCGGTTCGAGACTCGCGTTATCCACGGCGTGGTGATAGTTCCGCGGGATCTATGGACCGGGTACGCGAGTTAAAGGATGGTTACGGGCGTGATTCGGACCCACGGGAACAGCGGGACTGGGAGACCCGACACCGCCGGGAGCGGACTGATTGGGATGGGCGGCAGTCGAGTCCTGTGGTGCCGCGTGTGCCACAGGAATAGCAATTACAGTCGTGTAATGTCGCCTCGGTACCTCGGCTAGCGGATAATGTCATCTTACCCACGGTCATTGTAGAAGTAAAATCCAATCGGGGGGATTTTATCAAATCCAGAGGCCTGCTAGACCTGGGTAGTCAAGTCACTATAATTAAGAGTGATTTGGTAGCAAGTTTGGGTTTAAGGCGACATTACAACCAAACACCGTTAACAGGCGTCGGCGGATTTAATAACAATGAATGTTGTCATGTTGTTAAATTTTATTTTAAACCGGTAAATTCGAGTTATTTGTTATCGGTTACGGCGGTGGTTTTGAAGAAACCAACTTCATATTTAGCGCGTAGGTTTAGTAAACAAATTGCTCATATAAAATTTTCGGATGACGGTTCATTTAATATGTCAAATGTTGACATAATTTTCGGATGTGACATATTAGGTCAAATTTTAAATGGTGAAAAGGTGAATTTCGGTACTGATGGACCGTATGCTTTAGGCACCATTTTTGATTTTGCGATTTTCGGTCCGGCGCAACCATTAAAAAATGATAACTCGGAATCAAATGTTAATGTTGGTGTTACATTAATTGAAGCGGTCGAGAGATTTTGGCGATCGGAAGAACCACCCAGGCTGAAAATCAAGGACCCGGCGGACTTAGAATGTGAACATTTGTTTTCTACAACTACCTCACGCGGCTCGGACGGAAAATATGTTGTCAGATTACCACTGTTGCCAGATCGACAGCGGTTGGGAGAATCTAAGGAGACGGCCCTGCGTCGATTTACGGCCTTAGAACGAAAAATGAAACGGCTACCAGAATTTAAAAAAAAAATATGTGGAATTTATGTCGGAATATTTAAGACTCGGTCATATGACGGTTTCCAAATTTGATGTTTCGTCAGGACAGGAAAATTATTTTCTTGCGCATCACGGTGTTTTTAAAAAATTAGGCGACGTCGGAAAAATTCGGGTAGTTTTCGACGGAAGTGTACCCACCAGCACCGGTGCGTCCATCAACGATTGTTTGTTCACGGGTGAACGACTTCAAAATGACATCACACAAATTATAATTAATTTTCGGTTGCCTCTGTTTGTGTTCACTACGGATGTGAAAATGATGTTCCGGCAAACCTGGATACATCCGGACGATCGGAAATACCAATTAATATATTGGCGCTCGTCACCCGATGAACCGTTGGTAGTTTATGAGCTGACCACAAACACATACGGGTTAAAGTCCAGTCCATTCGTCGCTATACGGTGTTTACATCAGTTGGCGAGTGACGAGGAGCACCGGTTCCCGCGGGCGGCCCGGCTGCTGCGTCACAACAGTTACGTGGACGATCTGAACGGCGGCGCGGACACGCTGCGCGACGCGCGGCATCTGAAGGACGAGCTCGTGGCGCTCATGCACACGGCGGGCTACGAGCTCAGGAAGTGGTCGTCGAACGCACCGGAACTGTTGGACGACTTGCCGGCGGATCATTTGGAGACGGCTCAGTCATTTAACATGGATACCGACGGATCGGAATTTATGAAGGTTTTAGGTATACAGTGGAACCCAAGGTCAGACAGTTTTTCGTATAAGTTGAATCTACCAACGGACACTACTGTCACTCGGCGCAGTATTTTATCATTGACGGCTCGCCTTTACGACCCTCTCGGATGGGTGTGTCCGGTTGTTTTCAAAATTAAATTATTACTACAACGATTGCTTAGCACTGGTGATAATTCACGGAAGGTAGACTGGGACGCTCCCGCGCCGCAGGATATAGTGCGAGCGTGGCGCGATATCGTTTCGGATTTGCCTAATCTACAAAAGATTACAATACCTAGATGTCTGAAACCGGATAAAAATAGCAGTTATTCGGTTCATGGGTTTTGTGACGGATCATCGGTAGGATTTTCTGCGGTCGTATATTTGCGGTCGGTGGATGAGGCCGGTAATGTCTTTATGCGGTTGCTTATGGCTAAGTCTCGGGTGGCACCATTAAACACAAAGCGGACCATCCCTAAGTTAGAGCTGAGTGGTGCGACCCTATTGACTACGCTTATCAACCACATAGTCCCCTCCCTGCAGAGTGACATTGCGATTGATGATGTCGTGTGTTGGTGTGATAGTACCATTGTATTGGCGTGGCTAAAAACATCACCACATAAATTACAAGTGTTTGAAGGAAATCGGGTATCTCAAATTATTTCATCTAAAGTAGATATTTTATGGAGACATGTCCCCGGCGAGATGAACTGCGCGGACGTGGCGTCGCGCGGCGCGACAGCCGACGAGCTGCTGCAGCACCCGCTGTGGTGGGGGCCGCGCTGGTTGCGGGACCCCCCGGCCCGGTGGCCCGGCGAGTGCTCGGACTTTCCGGCGGACATGTTACCGGGCATGAAAGCTAAAGTTGTTAACCTTAATACCGTCGATTCAGAATTCGATTTATGGGATCGGTACAGTTCGTACGATAAATTAATAAATGTAACGGCGTACACACTACGGTTCGCTAATAATTGTAAAAATACATGTAAACTCGGCGGTAATCTCTCAGTTGCGGAACGTAGAAACGCGACCATACATTTAATACGAATTGTACAAAATACATATTTTCACGAAGAAATTTCGGCCCTTCAGTCAAAGAAATCAATTAAGGGCTCACTTCGGCGGTTGAATTTATTCATTGATAACGATCAGTTGCTTCGTGTCGGCGGCAGAATAGGTGCGTCGGAGCTGCCGTACGCTGCGCGGCATTCTGTTTTACTACCGGGCAAAGGTCGCTTCACGGAACTATTGGTAACTCATTATCATAAAATATTTTGTCACGTCGGTGCAAATACACTTTCGGCCATTTTATCTCGGACCTATTGGATTGTTTCGGCTCGACGCGTGACGCGTCATATCACCTTTAAATGCGTACAGTGCTACCGGTCCCGGGCGCGACCTGTCCAACCCTTCATGGCGCATCTGCCCGCAGATCGTGTACAGGGTGTTCGTCCGTTTCTCGGAGTCGGTACGGACTTTGCCGGACCATTTTATATTAAATCTAGCTCGCTACGGAACGCGAAGATAGAAAAATGTTTTTTGTGCATTTTCGTATGTTTAAGTACTAAATGTGTTCATTTGGAAGTAGTCAGTCAACTATCGGTTGAAGCCTTTATAGCGGCGTTTACGCGATTTATTTCTCGTCGAGGACTACCCTCACTAGTGCGGTCGGATTGTGGCACAAATTATACGGGCACGGATAAATATTTAAAAGAATTGTATGTTTTCTTGCGGGACAACCAATCTGAAATTGAACGGAACTTGACGAAGAATTACATTAAATGGCTATTTAATGCGCCCTCGAGTCCAAACCACGGCGGTTTATTTGAGGCGGCGGTTAAATCTGCAAAAACACACGTCAAGCGTGTGCTCGGCGAAGCACGTTTAACGTTCGAAGGGCTCACCACGTTCTTCACCAAGGTGGAGGCCGTCATGAACTCTCGCCCGTTATATCCGCTTAGTACGGATCCGGCGGATCTGGATGTATTAACTCCGGGGCACCTTTTGATTGGACAACCACTGGTGGCTCTCCCTGAATACCCTTACACCGATGTCAGTGTGCACCGGCTGTCTCGGTTTCAACAAATTCAAAAGATGTCTCAACACTTTTGGTCTCGGTGGAAAAATGAATACCTACACACTCTTCAACAGCGGTTCAAATGGACCTCACAGACGGAACCTCCTAAACTCAATGACTTGGTTTTGATTAAAGAAGATAATTTAGCTCCTTTACATTGGAAACGCGGACGGTTAGTCAAACTTTTACCAGGTAAAGACGGGGTTGTACGGGTTGCAGAAGTGAAAACTCAAAACGGTGTCCTGATGAGGCCCATTTCTAAATTGTGTAGGTTACCCATAGATAATTAGGAACCAAGACGGGTCTTGGTTAGGCGGGGGGATGTTCGGGCATTGTGATTCACCAATTATGTGGGTGGACCGCAAAAACTGCGACTCGGAATATGAGGGTAGTTGAAAAACTACAACATTGAATTCGGGTGCAAGGGTGTTGATCGATTACCGGAAATATTTAAATTACTACATTATTCGTCGGTTTATTTGTGCAAAACAACTTGTGAGATTTCGGACAATAAGGTGGTATGCTAAAGACATCAATATAAAAGGATTGAAACAACCAGGCAGCCGTGCACGGCGGAGCTACCTTCGGGAGACGAGTCAAGGTGAGTGGTTCACCTTGTATTTGGGGATTGCGGTGCCTGGACTCCCAAATCTAACCGATAGAAAACTCAGGACCAGCAACTGAGGTATCGAAGGGGTTTTCACATGAACACAAGGGATTCTTCGAACTCGCCGGCGAGGTCGGTGTCTGATTCTGTGTGCGATATCTGTATCCGAAAGCAGGGATATAAGGGCATCGGGAGGGTAAACTATGAGAGTGGATGAAACCAGAGAGGTATGTAAGGAAAGAACCTGTTGGAACTCTGTAATCTCTGCCTACCCCGCACGGGATCTGGCGTGATGATATAGATAGATAGATAGAATAAATCTAAAGCAATGGACTGATGATTAGTTTTAAATACATTGTATTGTCCACACAACAAATTATAATAATTTATTTAATTCAGGCAACAGAAATTGACAACAATATTTTTACATACATATAATAATATATTGAACTTATAATCTAAATAACATGTAATTTCGGCGACATGTTGCCCTGTACAAGGGTGCGTCTCAGTCTTCCACGAAACCTTCTGAATACGACACTCCTCAGCCAGAAGTCCTCGCTCATGAAGGTCGCCAGCTTGGCAGTGGGAACTCGCACAGCAAAGGAATTAAAAGCCTCATTGTGTTGCGAATTCAGCTTCTCGACCCTTTGTGTGTGTGTGAATGATCTACGCTGTTGGCCGCGGGGCATTTACAGCTTCACCGGACAAGAGGGTGAGCGTGCAACCACTACGCTCGAGCCGAGAGATCGAAAGGAAGATCGAAATTGCGTATGAACCACGGGGCTCCGACGGCTTTGCGGAGAAAACGGAATTGAACCGTTTGGAGTCTATCGAAGTGAGAGCGGGCGGCGTGCCCGAACACCTCACAAGCGTACGTCATGGTGGGCCGTATACAAGTCTTGTCAAGTGTCACCTTATTCCTAAGGGACATTTTACTCCGCTTGCAGATCATCGGGTAAAGACGACCTAGCACATCTCGACTCTCAGAGTATAAATAGAAAAAATTAGCGAGCTTTACAGTATTCGCATATGATGTGTAACATGACATGTTATCCTACTATCCGAAAAAGATCTGCATCAAATCAAATAGCGCGCGCTTCCCCGATTTCCTGTTGGCACCATCTCACAACCATCTCTCCGCCACCGCGAGCGCTCATTAGTCAAATCAAATAGCGCGCGCTCATTGGTCAAATCAAATAGCGCGCGCACATTGGTCAAATCAAATAGCGCGCGCTTATTGGTCATATCAAATAGCGCACGCTTCCCCGGTTAGCTGTAACACATGTCCATCTCTTTTCCAAAAAACACTCTTAAAAAATATCCAGCAACCGAGAGGAAAGATGTTACACATCAATAAGGGAGTCCTTTGTTTAATAGTAATAGTCTGTCTTGCGATTTTTGGTAGGACTTTGCCCTACAAAGAACGTCTTTCAGGTTCTATAAGAACTCTATTGGACTGATTGAGAACTTTTGTTTGCACGTCTAATGTCATGGAATCTTCTTCTATGGACGTATAGTGTAGAACTTTGTCTAAAGGTAGCGTGACAAACGTTGCATGTGAGAGGTCTTTCGCCTGTATGAATAGCCTCGTGTTCTTTTAAACGTTTCGTTGTCTGAAACAAATAAACAAATAAGTTTATACTGTCCTACAGCTGGGCAAGAGCCTTCTGTCACAAATTCCGGTGAGAGACATTAGGTCATACTCCAGCACGCGGAGCCAATGCGGTGCGGGGGAGGCAGGCTTGTGGACACCTGCTGGGGGAACTTAGCAAGCCGTTTAAGGCTTCCAACTTGGTTTAACGACTCCTACATTAAGTGGTAACCGGGACCAACGGCTTTGCCTTCTGAAGCACGGAGACGCTCGAATATGAGAATGCCACAAACGGTCACCCTTCTCAGCCTGGCCGAGTCGAACGCTGCTTATCCTTGATTATCGCTAAGAACACCTCCACAAGCTTCGTATTCAGCAAGAGCAGACTAAACAAAAAAAATTTTTACTTGTATAAAAATGCAATTAAAATAGATAGATTTAATACACTTTATTGTACAACAACATACACAGAACAACAGACAAACAAAATAAAATATACATGTATAAAATGTTAGTACAATTGGCGGTCTTATTACTAATAGCAATCTCTTCCAGACAACCAACATACCTAGAGAGCTGAAGAAAGAAATAAGGCAGTCGATAGCGTACACTATCATTGAATTATATCATTAAATTATATTATAAAATATCTATCTATCTATATCATCACGCCAGATCCTTTGCGGGGTAGGCAGGGAATACAGAGTATCAACAAGTTCTTTCCTTACAATAAATATATCGGATTTTAAGTTTTTTTTTGTTTTAAGTTTTCGACCTTCCATGTGCTCTACAGCACGCATGGTTACGGAAGGGACTGAGTAATTTCTTTACTTTAGAAGACTAATTAATTTACAATTGAAAGAAGAAACTATATACACCATTGGTTCGGGCATATAGAAAGAATGTCAGAATGGCAAAACAGATATACAATGCGAAAGTGGAAGGATGTAGGTACCGGGGAAGACCTAGACTATCTTACTATGACCAAATAGACAGTGTATTATCTGAAGGGCAAGTCAAGAGCCTCCGCAACCGGCGAGCGTGTATGAGACGAACTATGAGTGGAGGATGCCAGAGAGGTCTGTAAGAAAAGAACCTGTTGGAACTCTGTACTCTCTGCCTACCCCGCGAGGGAGCTAGCATGATGATATAGATAGATAGATAATTCCTGGTAAAAAAATAAATAAATAGATCCCCCACATGAACATTGCAGGGCCCCAAGTCTGCTTCTTTTAATGATTTGTAATTATAACATTCGTTCAATCACAATTATGCCTAAGCCGATAATCTAGTATATTCTTTATGGTCTTATTAACAAATACCGAAAAATGGTTCTGTTATTTCTGTAAGGGAGATATAGATTTATCTATTTAGACTGACGTCTCTTACAGGACGTGAATGACGGACGTCTCGTACTAGAATGACGGACGATTTAGCGCAGTGGTTAAGAGCTTAAGCCGCTCCGCCCACCGTGTCTAATACTCGCGATATCGACTCCCGCTGGGGACACATCATGACCAACAATTATTTGTTTCGGTCTGGGTATTTGTATAATTTACATGTTTTCACCCGCACCCATGACACACGAAAAAATCCTAGTGTGGGGCTACACCGTCACGCCTATATTCCCCAGCGAGGGTGACAGAGCAGTACTGAGTACATCTACGTTTCGCCGACGATGTTAGGGCCCATGTAAAAGGGGGCGAGCCTATATATATGGCATAGCAGGCACAAGGGGAACTCGTACTGGGAAGTTTTTCGTTTGTCCGACCTAGGATTTGAAACCGGGACCACGTGCTCACAAAGCGCTGCGCTTTGTCACTAGACAAAAGAGGCCGAGGCTACGTTTTAAAAAAACAGAGTTCCCAACCCGACAATCCACAGTTTCTCAAGTGTAACGCGTATGGAAACCATAAGGACCCCATTGAATGAACAGATTATTGAAACTGTCAAAATATAAGAGGGTCAGGTTAAATAAAAGATTGGCAAAATGAATATGTTACCGTAAACATCCTTCCGCAGTGTGGGCATATGGTACCTTCATTGCTCCCCCCCACATTGTGCGTGCGACGCATGTGTTGTATCACGCAGCGCCGGGTTGCCAGCTCCTACAGAAATACACAACACATCAATATCCTCACCAGCCGAGAGTGGAGGAAACCAGAGAGGTCTGTAAGAAAAACCAGTTGAAACTCTACTCTCGGCCTACCCCACAAGAGAACTGGCGTGATGATATAGATAGATATCTATAATACGGGCTAACTTGGGTCCCCTGCTTTAACATCTGGCGCGCCCCCCCCCCCTACACCAATATCCGCAGGAGGGCCCTGGGGGTCGTGGGACAAGGAAGCAAATATAAAAAGGAGATAGCATTATTAGATTTCCCTATTCAATCAAGCGTGTTATTGCGCGGGGTGGCGCGGGATGAAGAGGACGTTAAACCCCGCCTACTTTTGTATTTGCCATCTCTGAGAATGACAGACTGACGTAAACTCGTCCTCCGCGATGACATCAGGCCTTAGTTGGAAGCCACAGTGCACAATTACTCAGGCAGATCTCTTATTATATATTTAAAAAAAAAACACCGTCACTCCTATATTCCCCAAGCGGAGGAGGCAGTAGCTTACTGATTACACCCACTCGCCGACGATGTGAGGTCCCATTTAATAGGGGGCGAGCCTATTGCCATATACCGGGCACAATTCCAGAATGCGGACTCATACTAGGAATTTTTCGTTACAAATCAAGTAACCGACTGCACCAACCAGCACCGACTTCAAATATTTATTTTTTTGCTTTTTGAAGTCGGTTTACCTTTTTTTTTACAGTTTTTTTAAAATAAAGATTTTTATTTTACAATTTTAAGTGACCAGTGAATTATTCTACAGTAGGGTACCTATAGGATTGACGTAATACCCATAATATCTCAATTCACACATGCCTATTGTTTGTCGTTAAGGAGTTCCCTGGTGTATCTTCTAAGTCCAAGGTCCAATGTCAATAAAATTAATATGGGACCACCTTGGAGATATACTGAACCCAATGCAAAAAAAATTATCAAAATCGGTCCACAATTGACGGAAATATCGCTGAACATACATAAAAAAAAAGCATACATACAACCGAACATAGAATCTCCTCCTATTTGAAGTCGGTTAAAAACTACATTTGTCTGACCTAGGATTTGAACCCAGGACCTCGTGATCACAAAGCGATGTGCTTTGCCACTAGCCACTTTGCCAGCGAGGCAGTCTGTCAATATATTTTTTTAGCGTAGCGCCACACTAGTATTTATCCCAGCGTCGCAGGTCGCGACTTAAGATCTTATGCACTGGGCCAATCCGTTTGTCAAAATTTGCCATTTAACTGAGAATAGATAGACTGACGTAAGACGACGTCTAACTCTAAAATTCAGGCACGCAACTGACCGATATCGCTCGTGTAATTGCGCAAAAGAAATGGCAATGGGCGGGACATGCCAGTCGAAGGACGGACGGCAGATGGAGTCGAGAGGTTCTGGACTGGGTCTCCAGAACAGGACGCAGAAACGTGGGCGTGGGTAGCCTGCCAGATGGTCCGATGATACGTCAGAGCGGTAGGAAATCACTGGATGAGGAAAGCTACCAACGGGCAAGAATGGCATGCTACTGAGGAGACCTGCACTCAACAGTGGGTGACTACGTGTTGACATGATGATAGACTGACGTAAACCACCTCCGCGATGACATCAGGGCCTAGTTGGAGGACACAGTGCACAGTTGCTTAGTCCAACTCCTCATTATATTTGCTTCGTGGTATAGACTGATATTATTATTATAATGTTGTCATATCGAAAGCTAGTGTCCGACCGAAGCTCCGGTTTCGGCTTCGGCCACCGTCGGCTAAAAATAACACTTTAGGCCAATCTTTCGGCCGAAGGTTAACAGGAAGCTCCGAAATTGAACGATCTATTAAGATTTACGACTTACGAATGCTTTTAAGTAAATAAATATTATAAATCAATGTTAACTGCCTCGTTGGTCTGGTGGCAAAGCGCATCGCTTAGTGATCACGAGGTCCTGGGTTCAAATCCTAGGTCGGACAAATGTAGTTTTTCTAACGAAAAATTCCCAGTACGAGTCTGGAGTCTGGAATTGTGCCCGGTATATGGCAATAGGCTCGCCCCCTATTACATGGGACCTAACATCGTCGGCGAAACGTGGGTGTACTCAGTACACCTCTGCCACCCCCTCTGGGGAACATAGGCGTGACGGTGACGGTGTTTCAAAGTTATTATTTTTAGCCTTTTTATGTAATTTTGATCATCTCCTTCAGTTGAAAAAGTCAACATAACTTTTAAAAATTCAGCCAATCATGACCCTTTCTTAGGTTTACCCATTTCTTA
The DNA here is from genome assembly GCA_905147815.2 of Phalera bucephala. Taxonomy (NCBI): domain Eukaryota; kingdom Metazoa; phylum Arthropoda; class Insecta; order Lepidoptera; family Notodontidae; genus Phalera; species Phalera bucephala. Next base: position 6,725,664 of record LR990637.1, on the reverse strand, counting down.
GGATTATTAAACATTCGGTTTCGGCTTCGCCCGAAGGTTTCGGCGATGGCCTATTATTCGGCTTCCAAAAATCGACGTTCGGTCGGACACTATCGAAAACTGACCTTCTCACATATAGTACACTTGTAGGTCTTCCCGAGATGTTTGTAATTGAAATGGTCTAGCATTATCTTCAATGAGGTATATCCCTTGCCACACATCGGACATTTGAACCTGTTAAAAAAGGATCAATCAATCAATCAGCCTATCGCAGTCCACTGCTGGACATAGGCCTCTCCTAACACGCGCCATTGCACACGGTCCTCCCGCCTTTCGCATCCAGTCTGTCCCAGCGACCTTTTTGAGGTCGTCGGTCCATCGAGCTGGGGGCCGTCCTACCTTACGCTTACCAAGTCGCGGTCTCCACTTTAGGACACGCTTGCTCCATCGGCCGTCGGTCCTTCTGCAGATGTGACCAGCCCATTGCCACTTTAGCTTACCGAGTCTACGAGCTATGTCGGTAACTTTGGTTCTTTGTCGGATTACCTCGTTACGAATTTTATCCTTCAAAGAGACGCCGAGCATAGCTCGCTCCATAGCCCGCTGTGCGACTTTAAATTTGTGGACTAGTCCCACTGTGAGTGGCCACGTCTCGGCCCCGTAGGTCATAACAGGTAGGACGCATTGGTTGTAGACTTTAGTCTTGGCAAAAGGATGTCTATATCAATTTGTAAATTCCATTAATAATTAAATTACTACTTAACTTTACCTTATACTATTTTTGCCCGCAACTTTGGACAGACGTTCACCTCACATTTTTTCAAAATAAAAAGTATCTTGTGTTAATGCAGGTAATATACTATCTATGCGCCAAATTTCATCAGCGGCTTTTGAGTGATTTAGTCACAAATATCCAAACATCTAAACATCCAATTCGTAGAAGAACCAAGGTTACTAACATAGCCCTCAGGATTAGCAAGCTGAAGTGGCAATGGGCGAGCCACATAGCGCGAAGATCGGAAAGCGTTGGGACAGAAAGATTCTAGAGTGGAGACCACGTATTGGCAAGCGCAGCGTGGGACTACCGCCTGCAAGATGGACCGAGAATCTTGTGAGGATCGCAGGAAGTCGTTGGATGCAGGTGGCATCGGACCGGCTGCGCTGGAGACCGATTGGGGAGGCCTATGTCCTATGCTAGCAGTGGACGGGTTTAGGCTGAGATGATAACGTGTCCAAATCGAGAAAAATATTAAACAAAACTTACTTGAAATCAGTAGCATGTGCCCTGGAGTACTTTAAGTGACCTTTATAAGTGGTGTAGTGGGAGAAGGTCTTGTTGCACTGTTGGCAGGAGTATATGGTGGTTTCCTGGTGCCTCTTGATGTGCGCTCGGAGGAACACCTCGCGGACCAGTTTTTGGCATATGGGACACTCTTGACGTGGTGGTGGACCGGGGTGGAGGCTGGGAGAGAAAAAAATTGTATCGTCAAACAAGACAACTTTGGAATTTTTTACGGGTAGAAATGTTTAAAGCTATTTTTCGTTAAATTAATGTACAATAATATACTTACAATTTGTATATAAAAATACCAATTGTAAATATAGTAAATATGATAAAGAATAGAAGGTACTATATTTACAATTGGTATATAAGAATACCAATTGTAAATATAGTAAATATGATGAAGAATAGAAGCACTGAATAATATTTATTTTTATTAAAGAAAACAAAAGCATCGATGGCCTTGTGGTTAGACCGTTGGACTGCAAAGTCAGAGGTCTCGGACTCAAACCCAGGCACGCACCTGTCTTAAAAATTAACTATCACTCGCTTTAACGGTGAAGGAAATTATCGTGAGGAAATCCGCATGCCTGAGAGTTTCTCGAAGGTGTGTGAAGTTCGCCAACCAGCACTGGGCCAGCGTGGTGGACTTTGGCTTGAACCCTCCAGAACCTCCCAGTGTGAGAGGAGGCCCGTGCGCATCGGTGGGAAAGTTTCTTATAATATCAGCCTATACTGCCCACTGCTGGGCAAAGGCCTTCTCTCACAAATCGAGGTGAGAGAGATTAGGTCATACTCCACCACGCGCACCCAGTGCAGATTGGTGGAGGCAGGTTTGTGGCCACCTGCTGTTGGAACTAATCAAGCCGCCTTTAAGGCTTCCAACTCGGCTTAACGACTACCACATTAAGTGGTAACCGGGACCAACGGCTTAACGTGCCTTCCGAAGCACGGAGACGCTCGAACATGAAAATGCCACAAACGGTCACCCATCTCAGGCCAACCGAGTCGAGCGTTGCTTAACCTTGGTGATCGGCAAGAACACCGCGGTCGCACAGCGCTACGAGCGCCTCAAAGTTTCTTAACAGGGCTAATATTATATTTAAAAAAACACGTAGCCCTACGGTATGAACAATTCCTGTGTCGTAGGTGCGTTTACAAACACGAAATTCATATACACAAACACCGAGACCGAAACAAACTTTTGAGGGTCACACAAAGATTTTTTCCGAGCGGGAAACGAAGCCGCGATTACTCGATCCAGTGGACTGATCGGGTTAAGCTCTTAACCACTCGACCAAGCCGGCCAAATTTAATTATATACACTCTTTAAAGGGCTACCTCGATAGTAAACAGCTGAACCACTGATCGGTCGGTAAAAACAGATGCAAATACTTTAGAACTAAATAACAAGGGACGGAAGAACGCTTGGAAAAAAAAAACAAGTGTCCGACCGAATATTCAGTTTCTGCCAATACTTCGGCTTCGGCCAAAATGGGCTGAAGTTTTGGCCGAAGCCAAAGGTTTCTAATAAGCACCGAAATTAAACGATCTATTACGATTCACCACTTACAATAGCGCGAGAGCGCAGCGGAAGAGGTGACGCGCGGCGGGCAGGGGTCACATTGAGTTTCGCCGACCGCCATTGCCAGTAATAACAAAACTTTTTAAAAATTCTATACAAGGTGTAACATAATAAACGCGAGACCTCAGACACCCAAATTAGAGAATTGCTTCATAAATTCAAAATGTAAACCAAATTTCCAAATTTAAAGGTTTTTACCCCTTTTTTAAGCACTTTTATACCCCAATTAACAAGGAAACTTGTACGTGTTTGTATCCGTTTTGAGAAATACGTTTTAGGAAGGCATTTGGACTCTCTTTATTGCTATGAATCAAGAATAAATTTAGTTTTATAGCGCACTGAAGGAGTAAAAGCCAATTTGCAAATTTAAAAAAAAATTTAAGATACATTAAAAATAGTTGGAATCAATTCAGTTATCGATTTAGAATAAACTAATTTCAGGTCTTGCGTTTATTATGTTACAGCTTGTATATCTATCTAAATCATCACGCCAGATCCCTTGCAGGGTAGGCAGAGAGTACAGAGTGCCAACAGGTTCTCCTTCATACCTCTTTAGCTTCCTTTATAAATTCAACCAATCATAAAATAAATTTCTTAGGGTTATTAAACCTTTGGCCGAAAGTTTTGGCGATGGCCTCTTTAATCAGCTTTGGCTCCGGTCAAAATTCGACATTTGTTCGGACACTAAAAACAACGTATGTTTGGTTTACGTTGACGGACGATTTAGCGCAGTGGTTAAGAGCTTAAGCTTAAGTCCATTGGATCGAACTGTCGCGGGTTCGAACCCCGCACTGGACCAATCTTTGTGTGACCGACAATTATTTCTTTCGGTCTGGATATTTGTGTATGTGAATTATCATGTTTGTGAACGCTACGACACAGGAATCAAAGGAAGATTATTTATTACAATTGCATTTGTAATATTCAATCATGATCCAAGATTAAAAGTGTAATGGTAAACGTTGAAGATTACAAAATTTAATTGTAATCAATCTTTAATACACCACCACGCCTACATTCCCCAAGAGGGGGTGGTCAATCATTTATCTAATTACATTTTGCCCATCTCTGGATGAAGCTATGAAAGCCCTCCTTATACCTTTGTGAGGCGAGGTGTATGGCTAGAGTTAATATTAAAACTAAATACCAAAATAAATTGGATGTATCCAACTTATTGAGAGTAACTAAAATTGAAGTTGATGCTAAAGCTGTAATGACATAAAAATCTTTTATAAAAAAAGGTAAACCGACTTCAAAAAGCAAAAAAATAAATATTTGAAGTCGGTGCTGGTTGGTGCAGTCGGTTACTTGGCACCGACTTCAAATATTTATTTTTTTGCTTTTTGAAGTCGGTTTACCTTTTTTTATAAAAGATTTTTATTTTACAATTTTAAGTGACCAGTGAATTATTCTATAGTAGGGTACCTATAGGATAGACGTAATACCCATAATATCTCAATTTACACATGCCTATTGTTTGTCGTTAAGGAGTTCCCTGGTGTATCTTCTAAGTCCAAGGTCCAATGTCAATAAAATTAATATGGGACCACCTTGGAGATATACTAAACCCAATGCAAAAAAAAATATCAATATCGGTCCACAATTGACGGAAATATCGCTGAACATACATAAAAAAAAAAAGCATACCTACAACCGAACATAGAACCTCCTCCTTTTTGAAGTCGGTTAAAAAAATAGGAAACACATGCTAGAAGAATTTGTTTCCTTATTAAAAAATAGCCGTGTATTTAATATTAACATTTTCAATTGGAACTGAATTTTTTTGATCTCGTAGGAACAGACTTTCATTTATATAGTTATGCCCCTTTTTTCTTCAGTCCCGAAGTTGGGAAATTTTGTTTGGTGATCTGACTCTGAAATCTTGAGTGATGTCATCATTTGTTATAATTTCCAAAACTTGTGTTACTTCGAATTATAATGTGTAATGTTGGTGGAATATTAACTATTATGTATTCCTATATGTGCACGAGTGAAGATAATTGTAACAAAGTGATAAAACCTGCCTATTCGATTTCCCTCTAAACGACCGTCGCAATCGGTATGTAAAGTATCCATCGCTTTACTATCCAAGGCGGGCACTTCATCCGTTTCATACTCATCCTTGTCATCAAGTTCATCGGGGAGTTAAATTAATTTTGAAATTAATATTCGTAATACTTGACATTGGCAAAATACGCGTCGCCGTGATAAACACAAAAAAAAGCGATGACGATTTCAATATTACTAGTGGTCGCCCAGAGGTCGATATTCGACCCACTCTTTCATCGTTTGCTGGTTATGTTTGACATTCAGTAAGACTAAAGACAAATTATATTAAAGACAAACATCAATTTGACGTGTATTGTGTCAAATACAGTATGAAGTTAGTCAAATAAGTTATGAAAGACGACTGCATGATCAATGGCTTACACTTGAATGTGAAGAAAACCAAGATTATGGTTTTTGAAAGGGAAGAAACCAGACCGAATGTAAGGATTGTGGTTGGTAACGATGTGTTGGAGCAAGTGAATGAGTTTGTATATCTTGGATGCGCCTTCAGTAAGGATGGGCACCGCTGACATAGAGAGAAGAGTGAGTGCAGGGAACAGAGTGAATGGTGCGATGGGAAAGCTACTCGGGAGCCGGCACTTAAGCCATAAGGCGCAGCTGGCCATACATAACGGAGTTCTTGTCCCAACGCTGTTATATGGTAGCGAGAGCTGGGTATGTAAGAAGGAGAATGAAAGTAGGATAAATGCGGTAGAAATGCGAGCTCTGCGGAAGATGTGCGGAGTGAAGCTGACCGACCGCATTAGCAACAGCATAGTAAGACAGCGAGTAGGTATGAAAGATAGTATCGGTGTAAAGATGAGAAAGGGCATGCTCCGTTGGTTCGGGCATATAGAAAGAATGCCAGAGGAAAGAATGACAAAACAGATATACAATGTGAAAGTGGAAGAATGCAGGTACCGGGGAAGACCTAGACTATCTTACCACGACCAAATAAACCGAGTCTTATCTGATGGAAAAGTCAAAAGTCTCCGTAACCGGCGAGCGTGTATGAGACGAACTATGAGAGTCGAGGAAGCCAGAGAGGTATGTAAGGAAAGAACCTGTTGGAACTCTGTACTCTCTGCCTACCCCGCAAGGGATCTGGCGTGAGGTTATAGATAGATAGATAGATTGTGTCAAATAGAAGGTAGTGTGTGTAATGTTTTTTTCATTGATTTAATGTATTTTTTATACATAATTTTAAAAAAATATTAGCATTCTGCACTCCTTCTCTATATAAACTATAAGTGTCGGAAATTTCATTCTCCTCCGTCCGCGCAATTTTCGTTAAAATGTGTACAAAGTTTTTGCTTCACGTATTAATATATAGATTTATGTATCGTATAAATACACAACACAATTGCTTCAATAAAACATTTTAAACCAGTGTTTGTACTTACACAGGACAAAAACTCTTGAGATGTTCTATGAGTGTAGTCTTGTTGACAAATGATCGTTTACAATGATCACATATTAGTCCTTCTCTGTGATATCGGTCGACGTGGGTCCGCCGAGCTCTTGAGTTGCTGTAACAAAATAAATAAATAATAATAATATTAGCCCTGTAAGACCTGTCCCACCGTTGGGCACAGGCCTCCTCTCAAACTGAGAGGGTTTAGGCCATAGTCCACCACGCTGGCCCAGTGCGGGTTGGCGAACTTCACACACCTTCGATAAACTCTCAGGCATGCAGGTTTCCTCACGATGTTTTCCTTCACCGTTTTTAACAGGGCTAATTTTATTATTATTAATCGAAAACATGACTTAAATAAAGTTACACAACTTTACCGAGGATTACAATAATAACAAAACACGTTTATTGTTAAAAATACTACGTATCAAACATGAATTTATTCTAAGACAGTTTTTGATAAACTTTTAAACTGAAAACATCCACAATTTATAAAAGGTAGGAATCCCTATAAAATAATTTCATTCAATCAGCACAATAATAAGGATCGACTTCGAATCGATTAATCGAGACTCGATCTTTTAATCTTCGGTTTAATCGAGTAGCGGTTCTTGTGCGTTTGATTCGAAGTGATCCAAAGATCGAGATCAGAAGATCGATTTTTATAGAATGAATCGACATTCCTAGGTGGGTCTCACCTATTTTTAAAAGGTGGATACACACCCACACACACACATATATATATATATATATATATATATATATATATATATATATATATATATATATATATATATATATACATATATATGTGCGTGTGTGTGTGTGTGATTTATTCATTTAAAGTTGCTTAGAATCAACCACGTATAAATTTGCAACGACTTTCGACATTTTAACCCAATTTCTTAGATTTACTTACCCGAAGGACATATTACATTCCGAGCACTTGTACCCGTCTTTACCCGCGGAACGGGAATTCGGAAATATTTCGGAAATTTCCGAAGAATCCGACGCATCGTCTATTGCCGACTGCCGTTGTTGCCGATTCTGTGACGACTTGTCTTTCATCGCCTTCTATAAATAATAATATCTAACAGTTTCCCGTAACAGAGTGGTGGCTCAGATAGAGACGCAGCCCTATAGTTTTCATATAAGGTGTGTACTATGACAGTTGTAAGTGTCAAAGAAAATTATACTTTATTCAATGGCAATAAGAGGCATGACCCGTTTCTATACTTATGGTTTTATGCCTTAACACCATTGAATTAAATATTAATTTCGTTTGGCAATTAAAACTGTCAATACCCTTCTATGTGAAAAATATTATAAAGGTAGATTACGGTTGTTGAAAGGGAAGAAACCAGAACAAATGTAAGGATTGTGGTTGGTAACGATGTGCTGGAGCAAGTGAATGAGTTTGTATATCTTGGATGCGCCTTCAGTAAGGATGGGAAATACACCGCTGACATAGAGAGAAGAGTGCAGGGAACAGGGTGAATGGTGCGATGGGAAAGCTACTTAGGAGCCGGCACTTAAGCCATAAGGCGCAGCTGGCCATACATAACGGAGTTCTTGTCCCAACGCTGTTTTATGGTAGCGAGAGCTGGGTATGTAGAAATGCGATCTCTGCGGAAGATGTGCGGAGTCACGCTGACCGACCGTATTCGCAACAGCGTAGTAAGAAAGCCAGTAGGTATGAAAGATAGTATCGGTGTAAAGATGAAAATGGGCATGCTCCGTTGTTTCGGGCATATAGAAAGAATGCCAGAAGAATGACAAGACAGACATACATTGCGAAAGTGGAAGGATGTAGATACCGGGGAATACCTAGACTATCTTATCATGACCAAAAAGACAGAGTCTTATCTGAAGGACAAGTAAAGAGTCTCCGTAACCGTCGAGCGTGTATGAGACGAACTATGAGAGTGGAGGAAGCCAGAGAGGTATGTGAGGAAAGAACCTGTTGGATCTCTGTACTCTCTGCCTACCCCGCAAGGGATCTGGCGTGATGATAAAGATAGATAGATAGAAAATGAAGTGATGTATCTTAACCCTTAGGCTCGACGCGACCGGCTGAATGGCCAATTTTCTGCTGACGTTTGCAATAAAAAAATGTATCAAAAACTATGGCTAGTTTGCACTTGAAATAAAAAGTAAACTATTTTATGATGATGTCGTGTTTTGTTGCCTCGCTGGTGTAGTGACAAAGCGTATCGCTTTGTGATCACGAGGTCCTGGGATGAAATCCTAGGTCGGACAAACGTAGTTTTTCTAACGAAAAATTCCCTGTATGGGTTTGGAGTCTGGAATTGTGCCCGGTATATGGCAATAAGCTCGCCCCCTACACCGTTGGGCAAGGGCTTCCTCTCAGACTGAGAGGGTTTAGGCCATAGTCCACCACGCTGGCCCAGCGCGCGTTGGCGAACTTCACACACCTTCGAGAAACTCACAGGCATGCAGGTTTCCTCACGATGTTTTCCTTCACCGTTAAAGCAAGTGATAGTTAATTTTTAATACGCAAATACTTTCGAAAATACAGAGGTGCGTGCCTGGTTTCAAACCCGAGACCTCTGACTTTGTAGTCCAACGGTCTAACCACTAGGCTATCACTGATTTTATGCAAGACTAAAGCATCCCTATAAAGACTGCAAAATTAGTTATGTAATAGATAAAAAAAAAAATGTCGAATATATCCGAGAAATGTTTTCGTCCCTATCGTGTTTTTCCAATAGAAATATTCGTTCATATTATTACCTGTCCTGTCATTACTGCCCGTATATCATCCCCTCCTACTCTATGTGGGCGCAGTGTTTACAATGCTGCTCCACATGCTTCTGTAGCTTGCCCTCCTTGAACCACGCGTGGCAGATGTTAAATGCGTGAATGCGTGCGTCTGCGTCCGTACCTCTGTGCGTGTGCATTTGCGTGCATGCGTTCGTGTGCGTGTAGTGTGCAATATTTACTAGTGTAACTTGTATTATAGGCGATTTTAATAAAACAGATCTTAGGTAGGCACACACTAAACATTTATTGTGTTTACAACAATTATCCATTTACTGTCTTTACAATAAGATGAGATGCTTAATGACACCTCGGATATCCTTCCTCAAGGGCCATAGAAACATAGTATTTTGACCATAGATAATTATAGATGATTAGTGAGTCTATGTTACATAACTGAGTTCTTATGAGGTAACTCTTTTACCGCCTTAGGGTCGGTTTCAATATTTATTGATATAGATTTGCCTACTACGGATAGAATTTTGACATATGTTGTATGAAAAATCTGTCAAAATTCTAAGTTTTTTTTTTGTGGCAATCTCGTTTACTTTATGCCAATTGTACAAAGTTTACGAATATTCATTTCTAAATTAATTCAACTCCCCAATGAACTTGATGACAAAGATGATTATGAAATTAATGAAGTGCCCCACCCTGGATAGTTAAGCGATGGATACTTTACATACCAATTGCGACGGCCGTTTTGAGGGAAATCGAAAAGGCACGTTTTATCACTTTGTTACAATTACTTTCACTCGTGCACATATAAGAATACATAATGACTAATATTCCACCAACATTGCACATTATAATTCGAAATAACACAAGTATTGAAAATTACAACAAATTAACGACATCTATCCATGAGTTGAATATTGAAACCGGCCAAAAGTCGTATATATCCGACAAATAATTTGGTCCCTGTCGTACTTATCCGACAGAATTGTATGTTCATATTATTACCTGTCCTGTCATCATTGCCCGTATATCATCCCCTCGCCTCACGATGTGTGCGCGGACGTGTTCGCGCATGATCTGTGCGTTGTGCTCTATGTGGGCGCAGTGTTTACACATATACCGCGAGTAATGCTGCTCCAAATGCTTCTGTAGCTTTCCCTCCTCGAACCACGCGTGGCAAATGCTGCAGACTTCGTGTAAATGTTTCTGTTGAGATTAATACAATACATAATTTTAAACTATTTAAATATCATCTAAAGAAATTTATTTCTATTTATACGATCAAAGTGAAAAAGAAAACACAAGCACGCGCGCGCAGGGACACCACACATTAACTCACTTTTAATTTTAATTTAATGTTCGTACCTACCTACCTAGTTATAAGGAAAAATGTATCTAGCTACTATCCTTGAATACTAAAGTGTTACTACTTCAAATACTATCGTACTATTGACGTCACTAAACTTAGTGAAAATAAGTTAAAAGCTTGTGTAAAACGAACACTTTGTAAGCAAGCTTATTATTCAATAGAAGATTATTTAAAAGATAAAAATGCTTGGATAGATGCTATTCCGGCTCCACTTGAGTCATGATAACCCATTTAACTGTTGGTAGTTAACATTCCCTCTCTTCCTTCTATTAATTTAACACAATATGTACTTTTTTTGTAAATGAGGGAACCATGTAGCCATTCTCATAAATAGTATTATTCGCTTTTTTAACTTAGACTCACCTGATGACCAACCTACATTGTTCTCCCATACCCCACAACAGAATGTAGATGAAAAAGTTTGTAATTTCTAATTTTAAAAGAGTAACCGTGGAGTTTCTTGCCCTTCTTCTCAACAAGAATGACATTCCGAAGTGGCGGTAGAGTCTTTGTTACTTTTCTGACGATTCATAAATACTGTAATGGTTTACATGAATAAAAAATATTTTGATTCTGATCGCATGTTAGAATATATTTTGTTCATGTAACTAAACTCACTATTAATGGAGAGCGGGATCCCCTAGCACAAGTATAATATTTACTTAAAAGGGGATTTCAACCACTGTTACTGTAATTTTTACTTGTTTACTGAATAAAAGATTTTTATTTTATTATATTTTAAGTGTAGTGGCCAATTATGCGGTCTACGATAACGAGGTCCTGGGTTCAAAACCTTGGTCGGACAAATGTAATTTTTCTATCAAAAAATACCGAGTTATCGGTCCGCGGCACCGTCAACAATTTCCAAGATTTAACTGAACGAAATTTAGTTTATTTGAAATAAATATGGGTCGTAAAGAAAATTTCTATGTATTAAAGAACATCTTATTCATTCTCCTTATCTTATTTACCTTCGAATACTCTCAGGCATGCAGGTTACCTCACGATGTTTTCTATACTAAGCAAGTGATAGTTAAGTTTTAATGCGCACATCTATCTATCTATTTATCTATAACCTCACGCCAGATCCCTTGCGGGGTAGGCAGAGAGTACAGAGTTCCAACAGGTTCTTTCCTTACATACCTCTCTGGCTTCCTCGACTCTCATAGTTCGTCTCATACACGCTCGCCGGTTACGGAGACTCTTGACTTTTCCATCAGATAAGACTCGGTTTATTTGGTCGTGGTAAGATAGTCTAGGTCTTCCCCGGTACCTGCATCCTTCCACTTTCACATTGTATATCTGTTTTGTCATTCTTTCCTCTGGCATTCTTTCTATATGCCCGAACCAACGGAGCATGCCCTTTCTCATCTTTACACCGATACTATCTTTCATACCTACTCGCTGTCTTACTATGCTGTTGCTAATGCGGTCGGTCAGCTTCACTCCGCACATCTTCCGCAGAGCTCGCATTTCTACCGCATTTATCCTACTTTCATTCTCCTTCTTACATACCCAGCTCTCGCTACCATATAACAGCGTTGGGACAAGAACTCCGCTATGCGCACATGCTTTCGAAAAGACACGAGGTGGTGGCTGGGTTTGAACCCGAGACCTCAGACTTTGCAGTTCAACGATCTAACCACTAGGCTGCCACTTCTACTTGTACTAAATTAGTGGTTGGTGTCAATTTGAGGAGGAATATAAAGGAAGCTACTTACAGCACTATGTTGTAAAATGAAGTGTCTCTCCAGTTCCACTTTGGTATTAAACCCAATAATACACAACATACACTTAAACTCAGCATCCGCATATCGAGGATCCTGCTTCATCCGCTCTCTAGAACAAAGAACGAGAGAAGTATTTTTTTTAATGAAGACAACAGCGTAGTAAGGTAGCGAGTAGGTACGAAAGATAGTATTGGTATATAGATGAGAAAGGGCATGCTTCGTTGGTTCGGGCATATAGAAAGAATGCCAGATGAAAGAATGACAAAACATATATAAAATGTGAAAGTGGAAGGATGCAGGTACCGGGGAAGACCTAGACTATCTTACCACGACCAAATAAACCGAGTCTTATCTGAAGAAAAAGTCAACAGTCTCCGTAACCGGCGAGCGTGTATGAGACGAACTATGAGAGTGGAGGAAGCCAGAGAGGTATGTAAGGAAAGAACTTGTTGGAACTCTGTACTCTCTGCCTATCCCGCAAGGGTTTTGGCGTGATGATCATGATATCTCCACACGGATAAACACAATATTTTGATTGCTAGACCAAAAAAACGTTCAAATAATCTTGGAATTGGGTAGTTCATAATTAATTCTTACCTAAACTTAAACATTTCTTCCTCAGTCATATATTCAGTCACATAATGTGAGTTTTTGTCCGGATTGACCGGATTAAATTTGATTATTTTACCAGCTTCTGTCCTGCCCGATGAACCCGATCTGTGAAGAAATATTACATTTAAAATACACCCAGATAAACCAAGCCGGTAGTATCAAAAGATGAAGCACACGCTATGTAGTGTCCGACCGAAGGTCTATTTTTGGCTGGAGCTGATTAAACTCAAACTTAAATAATTTATTTTGTATAAGCCCTGCGGGGGTGCTTACAATAGTCAATTTACACCGTCACGCCTATATACCCCAAGCGGGGGTACTTATAATAGTCAATTTACACCGTCACGCCTATATTCCCCAAGCGGGGGTACGTATAATAGTCAATATACACCGTAACGCCTATATTCCCCAAGCAGGGGTGCTTACAATAGTCAATTTACACCGTCACGCCTATATTCCCCAAGCGGGGGTACTTATAATAGTCAATTTACACCGTCACGCCTATATTCCCCAAGCGGGGGTACGTATAATAGTCAATATACACCGTAACGCCTATATTCCCCAAGCAGGGGTGCTTAAAATAGTCAATTTACACCGTCACGCCTATATTCCCCAAGCGGGGGTACTTATAATAGTCAATTTACACCGTCACGCCTATATTCCCCAAGCGGGGGTACGTATAATAGTCAATATACACCGTAACGCCTATATTCCCCAAGCAGGGGTGCTTACAATAGTCAATTTACACCGTCACGCCTATATTCCCCAAGCGGGGGTGGCAGAGGTGTACTGAGTACACCCACGTTTCGCCGACGATGTTAGATCCCATGTAATAGGGGGCGAGCCTATTGACATATACCGGGCACAATTCCAGACACCGGACTCATACTCGGAAGTTATTTTCATTAGAAAAACTTTCAAAAACCCAGGACCTCGTGATCCCCAAGCGATGCGCTTTGCATTCAATTTACATTTTTTTAGTCTTATTTAAGTACTAATCTACCACCGGATCGTAACGCGGCCTCCACAGAGAAGATCCGACAAAGAAACTCAGCAGGCTTGTCCTTTTTATTTCCTTCTCTTTCTCTTTGTTCTTTTCTTTTTTTAGATTTAGGTTACAATTAAACAGTTTACGATCTAGCTCCAGTGTGATGCCTTAAGATCGAGATATGAATCTAATCTTCTATACTATTATTACAAAGAGGAAAGATTTGTATTTATGTATGTAACGAATAAACATAAAAACTACTGGCCCGATTTCAAAAATTCTTTCACCATTAGAAAGCTACCTTATCCAGAAGTAACATAGGCTATATGCACCACCAGCTAGCCATACCAGCCACATATGCACCACCATGTTTGTTTTACTTTTAAGTTAACCTTAATGAATGAAATTAAGAAAATCAGCCACAGAACTTTTCAAACTTCTTTGCACAGAACATATTTTCGTTATAACTGACGTCACTTTGGTTGTCTCATGCATAGAGATATGACTTGTAATGGCTGCCCATAGATTTTATTTAATCTTGCCACAGATTATATTATGTAAATCGTGTCACTGTTGTTTTGTTTTCTTGTCTATTTATTATTATTATTATAACTAGCATTTTAGTTATTTTGTATATCCATTTCTTACCGTTTTTATTTTCGTTTTTTTTTTGTGCTTACTTTTATTCCTTATACCTTCTTTTAATTTAATAAATCTATTTGTTACTTGTTATCAAATGTTAACGTCCGTGACGTCACCAAACGTCCCAACGGAAGATCAGCGCTGGTTGCTTAAGTAGCCAGCATTATGCTGAGTTGGGTTCGTTTTTGTAACGAAGTCTTAAATTACTATTGCTACAAATGTTTAATGTACATGTAATATCCTACTTGACCACATGACGATCTGCCTGTGCATCTGCGTGTAAAGATGAGAAAGGGTATGCTCCGTTGGTTCAGGCATATAGAAAGGATGCCAGAAGAAAGAATGACAAAACAGATATACAATGCGAAAGTGGAAGGATGTAGGTGCCGGGGAAGACCTAGACTATCTTACCATGACCAAATAGACTGTGTCTTAGCTGAAGGGCAAGTCAAGAGTCTCCGTAACCGGCGAGTGTGAGTGAGTGTGTATGAGACGAACTATGAGAGTGGAGGAAGCCAGAGAGGTATGTTAGGAAAGAACCTATTGGAACTCTGTACTCTCTGCCTACCCCGCGAGGGAGCTGGCGTGATGATATAGATAGAGATAGACCATCTGCCTGTGACGTATCGCACTCGTTGCAAATAAAGTTTTCTTTCTTTCTTCTATATAACATAGACCCGGTAGGCGGCGCTGTTGTCGACCGGGTACGAAGTCGCGGGCAACTGCTAGTGATGTTATATGTAAAGAGCGTCTAAAGGAATCCAGATGGAACAGTCCCAACAAGCAGCACGTTCACGAGTATGACTGCTGGAACAGCCATAACTCCCCTCAACCATATTGGAGAGAAGGGAATGACCCGCGCCATACAGATTAATAGGCCATCGCCAAATTATCGGCCCAGGGCGAAGGTTTAATAACCCTAAGAATGAATGGCACATGATTGGCTTAATTTAAAAAAAGTTTTGTTGGCTATTTACTCAATTACCTACAACTGGCAAAAACTGACCTAAAATATAGTGTTATTGTTATTATAGGGAGCGAGCCTATTGCCATATACCGGGCACAATTCCAGACCCCGGACTCTTACTGGGAAGTTTTCGTTAGAAAATCTACTTGTCCGACCTAGGATTTGAACCCAGGATCTCGTGATCACAAAGCGATGCGCTTTGCCACTAGACCAACGAGGCAGTCGAGGCAGTGAAAAAGACCATTATAAATGCTTACCGAATTGATGAAACTGTACTGTTCCGTTGGACTTGTAAATTGGTGGTGATACTTATATCAGGCGCTGAAAAGAAATATTTTAAATAACATAAGTCTATCTATCTATCTATATCATCACGCCAGCTCCCTCGCGGGGTAGGCAGAGAGTACAGAGTTCCAACAGGTTCTTTCCTTACATACCTCTCTGGCTTCCTCCACTCTCATAGTTCGTCTCATACACACTCGCCGGTTACGGAGACTCTTGACTTGCCCTTCAGCTAAGACACGGTCTATTAATAATAAACATAAGTAATTATTATAAATAATTAAAAAGCAGTGATAGCCTAGTGGTTAGACCGTTGGACTGCAAAGTCAAACCCAAGCACGCACCTGTCTTTTAGAAAGCATGTGCGTATTAAAAATTAATTATCACTTGCTTTAACGGTGAAGGAAAACGTCGTGAGGAAACCTGCATGCCTAAGAGTTTCTCGAAGGTGTGTGAAGTTCGCCAACCCGCACTGGGCCAGCGTGGTGGACTATGGCCTAAACCCTCTCAGTTTGGGAGGAGGCCCGTGCCCAACAGTGGGACAGTTTCTTAACAGGGCTAATATTATTATTATATAAATAATTATTGAAAACGACGAGCGTGTATGAGACGAACTATGAGAGTGGAGGAAGCCAGAGAGGTTTGTAAGGAAAGAACCTGATGGAATTCTGTACTCTCTGCCTACTCCTATGGCTATCCTGCAAGGGATCTGGTGTGATATATGGATAGTTTTTTTATACTAAAATGTAGCAGCTAGGATTTATTCCTGTGTTGTGGGAGCGTATTCAGACATGAAATTTCACATACCCTAATACCCAGACCGAAACAAATAATTGTGGGTTACACAAAGATTTATGCCGTGCGGGAATCGAACCCGCGACTATTAGACACAGTGGGCGGAGCGAAATAGGGTATCAACCACTGCGCCAAATCTTCCGTCGAATTAGATAGATATTAAGAATACATGTTCAGGCCTATATTTCTCAAGCCGAGATGGTATTCATTTTACAGTTTATGTTACATCCCATTAAACAGTATTATAATAATATTAGCCGTTAAGAAACTGTCCCACCGTTGGGCACGGGCCTCCTCTCAAACTGAGAGGATTTAGGCCATAGTCCACCACGCTGGCCCAGTGCGGGTTGGCGAACTTCACACACCTTCGAGAAACTCTCAGGCATGCAGTTTTCCTCACGATATTTTTCTTCACCGTTAAAGCAAGCTATAGTTAATTTTTAATACGCACATGCTTTCGAAAAGACCGAGGTGCGTGCCTGGGTTTGAACCCGAGATCTCGGACTTTGCAGTCTACTGCTCACTTAAAAGTATTATTCTTTTTTTTTTAAACGTAGCCCCAAACTTATGTCATGAATTATGTCATGAGTACACTTAAAAAGAAACCTATGATAGTGGAGGAAGCCAGAGAGGTATGTAAGGAAAGAACCTGTTGGAACTCTGTACTCTCTGCCCACCTTGCAAGGGATCTGGCGTCATGATATAGATCGATATATATATAGAATAATAATACCGTCACGAGTAGTCCCCAAGAGGAGCGGCAGAGGTGTACCGTGTTCATCCACTTTTCCACGGCGTTGTTAAGTAATGAACCACGAACTATGAGAGTGGAGGAAGCCAGAGAGGTCTGTAAGGAAAGAACCTGTTGGAACGCTGTACTCTCTGCCTGCCCTGCAAAGGATCTGGCTTAACGGGAATAGAACTAACTGAGTAAAGGCTTCAACAATTCAGCTGGTATGGGTTGTTTGGTGCTGATTATTGATATCACATTTCGTTCCTCTTTTCCTTCCCGATTGTTGTCCTCGAGTACCGAGTCATACTCGGTCTTAGTATATACTCCCAGTTGAGACAGGCATTTCGAGGTGTATGTGTGGTCGATATTCTGAAACAGTTATGAATTACTAGCGGCCGTCCGCGACTTCCGTCTGTATCTTATAATATTTTTCACATAAGATGGGTAGCGACAGTTCTAAGTGCCAAACGAAATTAATCTTTAATTCAATGGGATTAAGGCATAACGCCATAAGTTTAGAAACGGGTCATGCCTCTTATTGCTATTGAATAAAGTATAAATTCCTTTGACACAAATTTCACAGTACTCATCCTTCATGAAAAATACTATTGTGACGTTTGCGGTGGTAATTAAATGCCGAATAACGTGCGAAGTACTTTATTAGGCGCTGTACACACAAAACAGTACGTCGAATGCAAGTACACACGCGAACCAATCACACACTAGTACTACTCTCGTTAGTACCCAAATACAGCTTCCAAGTCGCTGAGTCACTCGTAGTGCCCGTATATCGATGCTAAAGTCGCCGGTGTATTCCACTTAGATCGCTTGTTCTCCGATTTGATCACTATCGCTTCTGAGAAGAGACTGTGTGTGTCCCCGCGCTCTGTGTTCCTTTTATACTTGTTAGAAAGTTCTAGAACGGACGCGAACCCTCCAAGTACATCGATAGAAGTACATCGAACAATAGCCGGCGCGCCCCAGAAAGCGGTATTATTATTACATACCTACTCGTATTTGCGCGTGAACAAATAGTTAGTGATAGCCTAGTGGTTAGACCGTTGGACTGCAAAGTCAAAGGTCTCGGGTTCAAACCCAGGCACGCACCTCTGTCTTTTCGAAAGCATGTGCGTATTAAAAATTAATTATCACTTGCTTTAACGGTGAAGGAAAACATCGTGAGGAAACCTGCATGCCTAAGAGTTTCTCAAAGGTGTGTGAAGTTCGCTAACCCGCACTGGGCCAGCGTGGTGGACTATGGCATAAAACCCTCTCAGTGTGAGAGGAGGCCCGTGCCCAACAGTGGGACAGTTCCTTAACAGGGCTAATATTATTTTATTATAAATAGGTACTTGTATACCGCGACCGGGCACCGGCGCTAATTAAAGGGAACCTTCTAGACGTTTCGCCACTTAAGCGCGGATTCTAGATCATTCTAGTCAGATCATCGGGGGACCTAAGGGTGTGTTATGCGTTTTAGAATCGCCATCCCCGGATAAAGACTTTTCAAAATATCGGGGTATGTTCGGGTCGTAACACTATAATAAGCATAACCTACAGTCATATAAGGATCTGTTGGCCCGCGGACAAAATCGGAACTAACGCTGTCATCAAGTGAAATGTCACTACATGACGTCGGTTGCCGTTTCCTATGAAATTTAGCAAAGTTCTTTTTTGAAATAGTCACCGTGCAGACCCAAAAATATTTCCGTGGAAATCGTAAATTTTACGAAATGATGACCCTAATTTCACAACAACGCCTAGTCAATGTCATCTACGCCCCATAAGATCCTTGACGCACTATATGTCTTACTCTGATGTATCTATCTATCTATAACATTACGCCACATCCCTTGCGGAGTAAGCAGAGAGTACAGAGTTCCAACAGGTTCTTTCCTTACATACCTCTCTGGCTTCCGCGACTCTCATAGTTCGTCTCATACACGCTCGCCGGTTACGGAGACTCTTGACTTTTCCATCAGATAAGACTCGGTTTATTTGGTCGTGGTAAGATAGTCTAGGTCTTCCCCGGTACCTGCATCCTTCCACTTTCACAATGTATTGTAGTATCTGTTTTGTCATTCTTACCTCTGGCATTCTTTCTATATGCCCGAACCAACGGAACATGCCCTTTCTCATCTTTACACCGATACTATCTTTCATACCTACTCGCTTTCTTACTACGCTGTTTCTAATGCGGTCGGTCAGCTTCACTCCGCACATCTTCCGCAGAGCTCTCATTTCTACCGCATTTACCCTACTTTCATTCTCCTTCTTACATACCCAGCTCTCGCTACCATATAACAGCGTTGGGACAAGAACTCCGTTATGTATGGCCAGCTGCGCCTTATGGCTTAAGTGCCGGCTCCCGAGTAGCTTTCCCATCGCACCATTCACTCTGTTCCCTGCACTCACTCTTCTCTCTATGACAGCGGTGTATTTCCCATCCTTACTAAAGGCGCATCCAAGATATACAAACTCATTCACTTGTTCCAGCACATCGTTACCAACCACACTCCTTACATTCGTTCTGGTTTCTTCCCTTTCAAAAACCATAATCTTGGTTTTCTTACACCTTCATTCATCGCTTTCAGTCTTTGAAGACTTTCACCCAGATATATTATAAACAGGCTAGCGGACAACACGCAACCCTGCTTGACGCCGATTTTAACGTCAAACCAGGGTGACCTGTTACACCCACCCGTACGCATGCCTTGCAGTCCACATAAGTGGACTGGACGGCTCGCAACAGAGTGCCATCTATACCATACTCTGGTAAAACGTCCCAAAGTCTTTTTCGCACAACTCTGATGTATACGCTATATTACTGTAAATTTACATCAAAATCCGATCAATAGTTTTTGCGTGATAGAGTTACAAACATCCATACATCACACCGTCACGCCTATATCCGCGGGGGTGGCCGCTTTCGCCGACGATGTTAGGTCCCATGTAATAGGGGGCGAGCCTAATGCCATATCATCATCTCAGCCTATACTTGTCCACTGCTGAACATAGGCCTCCCCAATCGCTTTCCAGCGTAACCGGTCCGATGCCACCTGCATCCAACGACTTCCTGCGATTTTCACAAGATCGTCGGTCCATCTGGCAGGTGGTCGTCCCACGCTGCGCTTGCCAATACGTGGTCTCCACTCTAGAATCTTTCTGCCCCAACGCCCGTCCGATCTTCGCGCTATGTGGCCCGCCCATTGCCACTTCAGCTTGCTAATCTTAACGGCTATGTCGGTGACTTTGGTTCTTCTACGAATCTCTTCATTCCTGATTCGATCACGTAGAGAAACGCCGAGCATAGCTCTCTCCATAGCTCGCTGAGCAACTCTGAGCTTTTTTATGAGACCTATTGTAAGAGACCACGTCTCTGATCCATATATCATCACTGGTAACACACATTGACTAAAAACTTTAGTCTTTAGGCACTGAGGTATTTTGGATGAGAAGATGTTGCGCAGTTTCCCGAACGCTGCCCAGCCGAGTTGGATTCGTCGATTGACCTCTCTCTCAAAGTTGGACCTACCTAACCGGACTACCTGTCCCAGGTAAATGTATTCGTCGACAACTTCAAGAGTAGAGTTCCCAACGGTGAGTGCGGTGGGTACGACATGGACGTTACACATTATTTTCGTTTTGTCCATGTTCATTTTAAGACCCACTTGTTGAGATACTCTGTTGAGGTCGCCGAGCATTCGTCCTAGATCTTCCAGCGACTCCGCCATGACCACAATGTCGTCGGCAAATCGAAGGTGAGTGATGTATTCGCCATTGATGTTGATGCCAAGTCCTCGCCATTCCAAGAGCTTGAAGGCGTCCTCTATGGTGGTCGTAAACAGTTTCGGAGAAATGACGTCTCCCTGTCTTACTCCTCTTTTTATGGAGATCGCCTTCGTGCACTGCCCTTGTACTCGGACTGACATGGTGGCGTTATTATACAAGCACTTCAACACTTCGATGTACCGATAGTCAATGCGGCATCGCTGGAGAGATCTAAGAACCGCCCAAGTCTCGATCGAATCGAAGGCTTTCTCATAGTCCACAAACGCCAAGCATAGTGGCCGATTATACTCCTCGGTCTTCTGTATAATCTGCCGCAGCGTATGTATGTGGTCTATGGTACTAAAGCCTTTCCGGAAACCGGCTTGTTCGGGAGGCTGGAAATCATCAAGCCTGCGTTCGAGACGATTCGTGATGACTCTCGAAAACAACTTGTAAACATGGCTCAGCAGTGTGATGGGCCTATAGTTCTTTAATAAAGTGTTATCACCTTTCTTGAAAAAGAGTACCACCACACCCCTGTTCCATGCTTCCGGCGCTTTTCCTTCGAGCAAGACGGAATTAAACAGCCTCTGAAGGACTTTAAGTACCGGCGATCCGCCCGCTTTCAGAAGCTCTGCAGTAATTCCGTCTTCACCCGGCGCTTTGTTGTTTTTAAGTTGGTTGAGAGCCATCCTAATCTCGTACAGGCTGATGTCCGGGATATCTTCAGTGTAGTGTCGGGTTAGCTTGGCTCTTGGGTCTTTTACCAAGTCAACAATAGGTTCAGCTACTGAGGTATACAACTGTCCAAAGAACCTCTCTATCTCCCTGAGCACCTCTGACCTATTCGACGTTACGTTTCCGTCCTCCGTCTTCAGCTTCGTCAACTGGCTTTGCCCAATCGACGCGGCTCTTGCGAACACTTTGGAGCCCTTGTTCTGCTTTATGGTCTCCTCAATACGTCTTGTGTTGAAAGACCGTAGATCGTGTCGCAAGGACTTCAATATCTGTCCATTGAGCTGCCTATAGGACTTAGCATCATCGGAGGTTTGGAGTCTCATGGTACGTCGCTCAGCCATAAGGTTTCGGGTGTAGTCGGATAGCTTTTGAGGCCTATTTTTACGGTGGGGCTTAAAATGCTTAGACCCGACCGTATGGACAGTCTCTACCAACCTATTGTTGATTTCGTCCACTGATGCGCTGCTGTCTAGCAATTCGAAGCGGTTTGACAATTCGAGTTGAAAGTTCTCGGGGTTTTGGATATGTGTATTAGAAGGTCGGAGCGTAGACTTCATCAGACGCGATCTTTCCATTTTAACATTAATATTTAATGTGCCTCTGACCATTCGGTGATCACTGCCGGTTTTTACCCTGTGAATCACGGAGACATCATTAAATATTTGTCGCTTGGTGCTCATGATGAAGTCTATCTCATTTTTTGTGAAACCATCAGGGCTCATCCAGGTCCATTTCCTATGAGACGGCTTCTGGAAGAAAGAGTTCATCATAAAGAGTCCCTCCTTCTCCAGAAATTCGGCCAGCCTCTGACCCCTGGGATTACGCTGCCCATATCCAAATTGCCCCACTCTCAGCTCATCATCGCCCCGTTTGCCCAGTCGCGCATTGAAGTCACCCATAATTACTGTAAAGTGTGCTTTGGAAGTATGTATGGCTCTACTAATGTCCTCATACATAACTTCGACCTCATCATTTGAGTATGCCGAGGTCGGTGCGTAGACCTGTATGACCTTCAGCGAATATCTTTTGGATATTCTGAGTATCAGGTACGCTACCCTGCTCGACACACTAGTGATGGACACAACGTTGTTTATGAGTGACTTGTGGACGATAAATCCGACACCACCTTGGGACTGCTGTTCGCCCTCCCGGTAGTAAAACAAGTTGCCGGATTTTAAGGTTATCGTGTCCTCGCCCTCTCCTCGGACCTCCGATAAACCAACAATACTCCACCGCAACTTGTTTAACTCTTCTTCCAGCTCAACTAGCTTCTCATCTGTCCTCAATGTGCGTGCGTTGTATGTCACCAGGGCCAATTTTCGGTTTTAGTGGTAGCCGAATCTCTGCCGGAGATTCTTAGCACCCCTTGTCCTGTCGTTACCATGGCTGCTACCGTGGCCAGGACGAACAGGACCGCCGGGGACTAGGGGCCTGGTTTTCTTGCTTTCTTCCATATTGGTTGGGGGTGTTTGCCATACTCGCCACGCTTGGCAGGCGGGTTGGCGAGCGCAGTTTTTGGTTGTAAAAGTGTTAAGGGAACGCTGCTGCCCATTCCCTAGTTTTCCCTTAGTCGCCTTGTACGACACCCGATGGGATGAGATGGGTTGGTCCTATTCTAAGCCGGGAACCACGCGGCAATGCCATATACCGGGCACAATTCCAGACTCCGCACTGGTACTGGGAAGTTTTCGCTTGAAAAACTACGCTTGTCCGACCTTGGATTTGAACACAGGACCTCGTGATCACAAAGCGATGCGCTTTGCCACTAGACCAACGAGGCAGTCATCCATACTTGATGTATGGATGATCTTCATAAACTTTTTCGTTAATAATATTAGTGGGATAGGATTTTTTTGTGTGTGTGTGTGTGTGTGTAAATGATCTACGCTGTTGGCCGCATCGCCTTTACTTTCCTACCTTTCACCGGACAAGAGGGTGAGCGTGCAACCACTAAGCTCGAGCCAGAAGGGCAAGGGGGCAACTAGCTCAAGGGCGCCTCAAGGAGGAACGGCCTTGGAGTGGGATAGGATAGTTTAGCCTTTCAACGGTTCCCCTAGTATACAACATAATAAACGCAAGACCTGAAAGTAGTTTGTTCTAAATCGGTAACTGAATTGATTCCAACTATTTTTGATGCTTATTAAAGGACGTTGTCGAAAATTGTCCCAGAACCAGCAAACATTTGACCCATGCCATCTATCTATCTTATCTATTTTATTAAAATAATGGCAAATATCCGTATCTAACGGACAATTTGCAATCTAGAACGAATATTTCAAAGTATTCGTTAGTACTTATATCGGAGTAGCCGACATCTTTACTGAATGTCGACACACAATATAACCTCATATGTATTAATGGCTACTGAATTACAACGTCAAAATTTAATGCTTTTTGTGCAATATTGCGATTTTCCCGCTTGTCCGTTTAATAATAAATGCTTTAAGAGAATTTATGGATGATTTGAAATCATACAAGTATTTTTTCATTGCTGTTGGTTCTGAGGCACAGCATGCATGGGTGCAGAACAATGTCCTTTATTTATTAGTTCTTAAGCCCTTCGCGTTGGAATCAGAAAATGTAACGGAATAGAGATGCTTTAGATTTTTTTCTGGGTGTGTGAGTGATGTACGCTGTTGGCCGCGAGGCCTTTACAGCTTCACCGGACTTAAGGGCGAGCGTGCAACCACTACGCTCGAGCCAGAAGGGCAAGAGACGACATACTCGAGGGCGCCTTGAAGAGGCGGCTTCGGTTGGGACAGTCGCTTCTGGGTGAGGGGTGCACTTCTAAGTGCACCGGTCAACCGCCGGCTAGGGGAGGGGATCTATGACTTCGTCGTCGTCGTCGCCCGTATTCGGAGTGGAAAGAAGGGATGACAAAGCATCAGGGGGATCGGTGAGAACATGTCGCGGCCGGCGGTGGCGGGGGCGGCAGGGGTCGGGGGGATCGTAGTCGGCGGCGGCTACGATTAATGGATTCGCATGGGTAGATGCGGTCGCGAAGTGTCGAGTTGTCGCCTTTTAGATTTTTTTCTATCGAGAAGATTTTGTTTAATCGTGTATTTCTTTTACCAGATTCTAAAATATACAGTCAAAAGTCATATTTCGAAATACTAAGTCTCTAATCCATATACTTCTTTTAGTGCATGAAGTACAAAAAGACTTTATTTTTCGCGGAAGCCCCTAACAAACTACCTATTTAATAATACTGTATTGTTAGAATTATCACCCAGTAAGGGGGCGGAGCCTAGCGCAATGTCGTCGTGACGCGTGTGGAGTGGGATTGCTTAGTGGGGATAGTGGCAGATTTCGAAGCGAGTATCGTCGGCACACTAGACATGGGTAACTCAGCGAAATTCCTTGCGTTAACTCAGTAACTCAGGCGCAGCTTACTGCGCCGCCTAATTGCGTTAACTCAAACAGAATGAACAGCGAAACGCACGTCATCTGCACGCCGCGCTCTCAGGTTCTTAGCAGAAACAGAGCACAGCGCGCGAATTGCGTTAACTTATTATTTACTCAACGATTGAGTGAGAGAATGAATGAGATCGATCGTTTTGACACTTAAAAACTCAACACCTTAACACCTTTCGAATTTCCCGGCCCTGCACTGTGCGCCAACACATTTTTAACCGACTTCAAAAAGGAGGAGGTTCTATGTTCGGTTGTATGTATGTTTTTTTTTTATGTATGTTCAGCGATATTTCCGCCAATTGTGGACCGATTTTGATAATTTTTTTTGCATTGGGTTCAGTATATCTCCAAGGTGGTCCCATATTAATTTTATTGACATTGGACCTTGGACTTAGAAGATACACCAGGGAACTCCTTAACGACCAACAATAGGCATGTGTAAATTGAGATATTATGGGTATTACGTCAATCCTATAGGTACCCTACTATAGAATAATTCACTGGTCACTTAAAATTGTAAAATAAAAATCTTTTATAAAAAAAGGGAAACCCACTTCAAAAAGCAAAAAAAGAAGTCGGTTTACCTTTTTTTATAAAAGATTTTTTGAAGAAGTAAGTTACCACATCGGCGCAGTGAACTGAGTTGGCGCAATTGCGCGGCGTAGCGTAGTGTTACACATATCTAGTGTCGTCGGCACTCACTTTTGCTGGAGCGCTTGGGTGTGCTGGACATGTGTAGAGATCTCTTAGCGAATTATTCACTACAATTATATTTATTTGGAATAAGACTAATCGTAAATGTAAAAGAATTAAAGATTGTGATTTAGGTTATTTACTGGTACCATTTAAAAAAAATTAAACCTACTTCTTGTTTGATAAAGTATCATTATTTTGTTCTAGACCCGTATAGGGAATATGCGTGTATTTTTTTTATATTTTTATACAATAGATTACATCAATATATAACAGCAAAAAAATTATAAGCTTCAAAAACAAAATGTAAAGGGCAAAAAAAATTTGTTGAAGATAGCAAACAGATAAGAGAACTTTAAACGCCCGCCATTTTGGCGCGCTTGGCGTGACGTCAAAGTCTATAATGACAATCAATTAATGAACAGCTGTAGAAGTATTTTATTCTGTAATTTAATTTAATTTTGTATTTTGTAACTATTATACAATGGAACAGTCAGTCAGTTGCTGCTCAGTCTTTGTGCTCAATACGGTCTGGCAATTACGAACACTATGTTTAGACTTGCCGCCAAGTACAAGACAACATGGATGCACCCAAGATCTAAACATTGGCATTTGATTGACTATGCTATCGTGAGACAAAAAGATTTCAGCCAAGTACAGGTCACCCGCGTGATGCGTGGTGCGCACTGCTGGTCTGACCACCGACTTATTGTCACTAAGCTACGAATCCGCCTCCGTCGCCCGCGTAGATCTCTTATAAAAAAGCTTGCTTCTTTGAACTTGGATAAGCTAGAAGATATCGCGGTCAGGGAGAAATACGCTGAAGCCCTGTCTGAAAAGCTGATGCCAGCTAATGAGGTAGGTGATGTTGATGCTGCCTGGGGAACTATGTCATCTCATATCATGGATACCGCTTCAACTGTACTGGGTAAAAAATCCGTCGCAACGAAGACTGGTTTGATGGAAATGATGAAACCCTGCGGGCAGCATTCGACAAACACCGAGATCTCCTGCGACAGCACAAAAGGCAGAGAGGAAGCGTTGCGGTTGTTAAAGCTAGTGACCTCGAATTGCGCAAGCTGTCTCGACATATGAAAGACAAGTGGTGGCAGGACAAAGCTAGTCACATGCAATGGCTCATTGACACAAACCAGCTGGGTGAGTTCTACAGTGAGGTACGTAAGCTGATTGGTTCATCCTACCAAGCTCGGGTGCCTTTAAGGTCTCTAGACGGTAGTCACATGTTGACAAGCAAGGAGGATATACTAAACCGCTGGGCGGAGCACTTCAACATTCTGCTAAATGTGGATCGATCAGCTGATCTGCAAAGTATCGGTTTAATGCCTCAGCTCCCTATCGCCTTTGAGCTGGACGAGACTCTATTGCGTGACGAGGTTGTTACTGCCATCAGACAGCAACAAAACAAACGGGCGGCTGGCATTGACCTTATACCGGGAGAGCTGATAAGATACGGCGGAGAGGAGTTGCACACGTTAGTGTGGGAACTATTTGTTCGCATGTGGGAGGAGGAGCGCGTTCCGGATACCTTTAAAGTATCGCGCATAAGTGCTCTTTACAAGCACAAGGGTGACCGATCTGACTGCAACTCCTACCGCGGTATTTCGCTCCTTTCAGCCCCCGGAAAGGTCTTTGCTAGAGTTCTCTTAAACCGCCTAAAGAACTTGTCTGAAAAGATTCTGCCTGAAACCCAGTTTGGCTTCCGACCGGACCGAGGCACATGCGAAGCTATATTCTCTGTGCGTCAACTGCAAGAAAAGAGCAGGGAACAGGGCTGTCAGCTGTACCTTTGCTTTGTTGACCTGGAGAAGGCTTTCGATAGCGTGCCTCGGGAAGCTCTATGGTTGGTGCTAGGTAAGCTCGGGTGCACGGAAAAGTTTGTGAGACTTCTTAGACTCCTGCATGACGACATGCAATGCTGCGTTGCCGTAGACGGCGAACAGACAGACTTCTTCCCCGTTACCTGTGGGGTGAAGCAAGGATGTGTCTTAGCGCCTACTCTGTTCGCCTTATACTTTGCGGTCGTAGTTAGAGAGGTCTTACACACTGTTTCTCAGGGAGTCCGCATCCGTTTCCGCACAGACGGCAGCCTTTTCAACTTGGCTAGACTTAAGGCTCGCACTAAAGTCTCTTACGCACTGATCACTGAGATCATGTATGCTGATGACTTGTGCTTCCTATCAGAATCCCTAGACGGCCTGCAACAGCTGATGTCCGCATTCCACCAAGCCTGCCGTAAGTTTGGCTTAAAGATCAGTGTAAATAAGACGGAGGTGATGTCCCTGGACATGCACGGTCACGAGACACTGACCATAAAACTTGGTGAGGATGTGCTAAAGCAGGTGGATAGATTTCGCTATCTGGGGAACACTGTAACATCCAAGTGTGACCTTGATGCTGAGATCAATAGCAGGGTGGGTACCGCAGCTGCGGCATTCGGCAAGCTATGTACCAAGGTCTTCTGCTCGCATAACCTTAAGTTGCCCACTAAGATATCGGTGTATATGGCAATCGTGCTGCCAAACCTCCTATACTCCTCTGAGACGTGGTGTGTATACCGCCGCCACATTCGCACTCTGGATCGCTTCCACCTTAAATGCCTCCGTACCATCATGAGGATCAGATGGTCCGATAGAGTGCGAAATACCGAAGTTCTGCGACGAGCCAATGTTGGTGGCATTGAGGCCTATTTAATGCGTCGACAGCTTCGGTGGTGCGGTCACGTATCTCGTATGGCGGAGGAAAGAGTGGCGAAGCGCATCTTCTACTCTGAACTGGAGAAGGGCAAGCGGAATCATGGCGGTCCCCTCCTCCGGTACAAGGATGTCCAAAAGCGACATATGAAGAGATGCAACATAGAGCCCTCTCGTTGGGAACGTTTGGCAGCACAGCGGCCAGAATGGCGCAGGATGGTGAACAGCCAAGTACACGAGTTCGAGGCTCAGCCTAAAGCTGACCTTGACGCCAAACGCAATCAGTTAAAGGCCCGCCCACCTGCTGCCATATCATACAACTATGAGAACGGCGTACTTACGTGCCCTCAATGTGCACGGAGTTTCGCCGCGAAGATAGGCTACATAAGCCATCTTCGAGCGCATCAGCGGCATTACTCTGACTAGGGGTCTTTAAAGTGGTCGCCATGGCCGAAATCGGTCGGATCAATCATCATCATCATCATCACAATGGAACAACACTGTGTTGTGCCTAGGTGTAAAAATACAATAAAAAATGCACCCGATAGGTGCGGACATAAGTAGAAAGTGGTGTAAAATCAGAAAAAGAGACATGGTATCTCCATCAACTTGTTTATATTGCTGTGAAGATCACTTTAACGTAAGAATTAACTTAAATTATATAAACTTAAATTTTATGTTTGTGTAAATCGACAACAAAAAATAACAATAAAACTAACTCAATAGCAAACATCCAACAAATGTCCACTTGTTGACATTTATATTGTAGACTTTGACGTCATATTCGATCTGACCAATAGCGTGGCGTTCCAGCTACTTTGAATTTACCACTCATTTTTTTACTTCAATAATTATTTTCTTAATAAAAAAGTAATATTATAAAAATATATTGGCATAGACATTATTCTAATGCGATAAAGTTTGTAAAAAAAAATATTTGACCCTGATTTGAATTACACGCATATTCCCTATTACAGAACGTAAATCTGTCGTGAATCTAGTCATAAAAACTATATTTTGTACTGAAACGGTAGTTTTTAAACAAGATTCACGATTAATTTTCTTTCTGTAATACGGGATTAAGTTTTCCATGACCATGTTTCCTTTTCATATGTGGAAGCTTTTAATTAGCACCTAGGGAATTAACTAGAATGATTTTTAATAAAAATATTCGTAAGTTCTCCTAATAAAATAAAATAATTATTAATATTAGCCCTGTTAAGGAACTGTCCCACCGTTGGGCACAGGCCTCCTCTCAAACTCAGAGGGCTTAGGCCATAGTCCACCACGCTGGCCCAGTGCGGGTTGGCGAACTTCGCACACCTTCGAGAAAGTCTTAGGCATGCAGGTTTCCTCACGATGTTTTCCTTCACCGCTAAAGCAAGTGATAGTTAATTTTTAATACGCACATGCTTTCGAAAAGACAGAGGAGCGTGCCAAAGTGTGAACCCGAAACCTCTGACTTTGCAGTCCAACGGTCTAACAAGTAGGCTATCACTGCTAATCTAAAATAAAATAATGATTCATAATAGTAAGAAAAAAACATTGTTTTAGTCTAACCCACATAATTAGTCAAATAAAAAGTCTCCCAAAAGTTGTAACTATACTTGTACAATTTATCTGAAAGTATTTTTACAGCTATATAGTGTGTGTGTGTGTGAGACTGTGTCTTTAATTTCAAACAGTTCATGTATGACAAATCCGCGACACTGGTTTTGGCTTGTCCGGTGATCATAGGAACTAAGAATCCCCTAATCGTAACCGCCTCCGACTACGAACCTAACTCCCCTCCTATCAGCCGCTACCGCCAACCGCGGCATGTTCTCACCGACCCTCCCGATGCCCTTACATCCCTTCTTTCTGATACAGATGGAACAAGGCCCGCATCACGAGGAAACTCCAGACCGCCGCCAATACCCTAGGGGATTGGTTCAGGAAGTGGCGAATCGAGGTGAACCCGGACAAGAGCGCGGCGGTGCTCTTCTCCAGAGGTGCACCTTCGCACCACTCTCTGCGCCACCCCGGAAGGAACCGAGGTCAAGTGACCATGTTCGACCGACCCATTCCCTGGGTCAAAGAGGTCAAATATTTAGGGGTCACCCTGAACAGTACCATGACCTTCGGCCCGCACATCAAGCGGGTCCGTCACCGAGCATCCTTCGTGCTCGGTCGTCTCTATTCGTTAATCTGCAAGCGGAGTAAAATGTCCCTTAGAAATAAGGTGACGCTTTACAAAACTTGCGTTCGTCCCATCATGACTTATGCGTGTGCTGTGTTCGGGCATTCGGCCCCCTCTCACATCGACAGACTTCAAGCGGTTCAAAACCGCTTCCTCCGTAAAGCCGTAGGAGCCCCCTGGTTCGTACGGAACGTCGACCTCCACTCCGATCTAGGTCTCGAACCTATTCGCGCCTTTATTAAAAAGGCGTCAACACGTCACTTCGCGAACGCATCTTCCCATGCGAATCCGTTAATCGTAGCCACCGCCGACTACGACCTCCCTCGCGACCCCTGCCGCTACCGCCGGCCGAGACATGTTCTCACCGACCCCCCCGATGCTTTGTCATCCCTTCTTTCCGCTCAGAATACGAGCGACGCCGTAGACGCAGACGCAGTAGTAGATCCCCTCCCATAGCCGGCGGTCGACCGGTGCGCTTAGTAGTGCACCGGTCCCCCTACAGCGACTGTCCCAACCGAGGGCGCCTCTCCGAGGCGCCCTCGAGTATGTCGCCTCTTGCCCTTCTGGCTGGCTGGAGCGTAGTGGTTGCACGCTCGCCTTTAAAATCCGGTGAAGCTGTAGAGGCCTCGAGGCCAACAGCGTAGATCATTCACACACACACACACACCGCACACAGGATCAGACACCGACCTCGCCGGCGAGCTCGAAGAATCCCTTGCCCGCCGGCCGGTGCAGAGCAAGCACCACGGCGTGACACCTAGTGTAGATCATTCACACACGCACATAACCCTGGTTTTGGACGAAATTTTGCCCTTTTTCATGTCTAGTGTCTTGTTAATATTTCTGTGGACTTAATAATATCAGCCATAACTGCCCACTGCTGGGCAAAGGTCTTCTCTTCTCTCGAGGTGAGAGAGATACTCCACCATGCGGACCCAGTGTGGTGCGGCAGGTTTGTGGCCACCTGCTGTTGGAATTTATCAAGCCGCCTATAAGGCTTCCAACTCGGCTTAACGACTACCACATTAGGTGGTAACCGGGACCAATGGCTTAACGTGCCTTCCGAAGCATGGAGACATTCGATTATGAATAGAATATTTAGAATAATTTTTTTTATTCATGTAAACCATTACAGTATTTATGAATTGTCAGAAAAGTAACAAAGACTCTCACCACTTTGGAATGTCATTCCTGTGGAGAAGAAGGGCAAGAACCTTCACGGTTACTCTTTTAATATAGTATTTTTACATTTTCTTTTCCATCTACATTTTGTACACAAATTATACTATTCATGTGAATGCCTACATGGTTCCCTCATTTACAGAGAAAGAAAGGAGAAAAGAAAGATAAATTTTACTAAATAAATAGAAGGAAGAGAGGGAATATTAAATAATAATAGCTGGACAAGTTATCCATATTCAATCAAGTGGAGCTGGAACAGCCCCTATCCAAATATTTTTGTCTTTTAAATAATCATTGCTCGTTGGTCTGGTGGCAAAATGCATCGCTTTGTGATCACGAGGTCCTGGGTTCCAATCCTAGGTCCGACAAATGTAGTTTTTCTAACGAAAAATTCCCAGTACGAGTCCGGTGTCTGGAATTGTGCCCGGTATATGGCAATAGGCCCGCCCCCTATTACATGGGACCTAACATCGTCGGCGAAACGTGGGTGTACTCAGTACACCTCTGCCGTCCCCTCTGGGGAATATAGGCGTGACGGTGTTAAATAATCATCTAACGTATAATAAGCTTGCTTACTAAGCGTACGTTTAATACAAGCTTTGAATTTGTTGCCACTAAGTTTAGTGAAGTCAAGAGGAATTTTATTATAAAATCTAACAGTACCCCGTGAAAGAAGTGTAAATTATTGACAGACGAAATTGCGGTTGATCTAATTTATTTCTATGTCGCGTATTATAGCAATGCCTATCACCTAGCTGATTAAATGGATGTATATAGAATTGCCACTATTGGTCACCCATCTCAGGCCAACCGATGCGAACGATTCTTGGTAATCAGAACATCGCGGTCACACAGCGTTACGAGCGCCTTTCTGTGGACTTGCCAAATACAAATTAGTTTACCTGATGGTTTTGTCCTTCACTCAGACTCCGTATATACTTCTGTGCATTTTGTACTTGCAATTTAAATTTGACCAACCGGTTCAGTAAAGCCTGACATTCCCAACACAAAAATTGTTCTATATCTTGATTCTGTAAAATAAGAAAAGACAAAATAAATTCCGACAAAAACAGACAGTCTTATCTGAAGGACAAGTCAAGAGTCTCCGTAACCGGCGAGCGTGTATGAGACGAACTATGAGAGTGGAGGAAGACAGAGGTCTGTAAGGAAAGCCCCTGTTGGAACTCTATACTCTCTGCTACCCCGCAAGGAGTCTGACATGATAGCAAAAATAAATAAAAATATGTAAACATCTTAAAAATTTTCAAATTGTTTAATAAAAAATATTTTGTTACATTCTGTTTGGTCCTTAGTGGCAGAGTTGGGCAAAAATTAATTGTTAAAAAACTTGCAACTAAAATACAATCTTAAGGACTTGGCGATATTTTTTTTTCCTTACAAAGTCTATTATATGGAGGGAATAAGGAAAATAACCAAATTTCACCAATTACAATACATCACTTCACTTTTCTTTTTTCCTTTTGTATTTCGCATGTATCAAACTAACTTTTTCGTCAACACATAACGCTTTTCTTCGCTCATAGTTGGTTTAGGACTGATAATACAATAGTGCCTAGTGCCTTTAGTAACTAACACCACCAAAATTTCCTGGAATCAATGTAATCCAAGAGTAATGGCACAACTATTGGAGGCAATTAATCATGACAAAAGTAAGACAGTTGTTAAGGACCTCAGGGTGTCTTAGAAATTTCAGCACCTCAAAGATTCAGTTGGAACCTTTTGTAAGCAATTACACTATTAAATACTTCTGTAAATATTTGCTGGAATCCAAATATTAACATATTTCTTCATGATAAAGCATGGCTGTTGCACTATAAACAGGGTATGGGTTTTGACATAAACCAATCAAATTGACAATTTTTTTTTTTTGTTATATGAAGTTTTTGATTATAACGAAGGATGTTTAAAAGAGTTGATACTGTTCTTCCAATTTCATCGCATATTATTTGTGGTTTTAAAGTGCCAGACATTTCCTGTGCTCTCTCTACAGCCCCCATGATCATGGAAGGGATTGAGACATTTGATGTCCAAAGGTCACTGTTATTCCAGAGTGCCTCAGGGGGCCTTATTTAATTGCAAATGACATTTCAATCTATTTATCCTACCATTGAAAAATGCCCAACACTTCTCGGTGGTTTTGTCTATGACATAGGTACATGCTACACCAATGCCAACCCAGCTTGAGACATAAAGGTGTAATGGCATCTACGTTTTTTATTCATTGGACAAATTATTGAACACGTGCCAGGGGCCTAACAAACAGAGATGCGCAAAATTTTTTTTTTTTTAAATACCCCACACTAGGATTAATTCCTGTGTCGTGGGTACGTTTACAAACATGAAAATTCACGTACACAAATACCCAGACCGGAACAAATAATTGTGGATCACACAAAGATTTGTCCCGTGCGGGAATCGAACCCGCGACTATTAGACACAGTGGGCGGAGCGGGTTAAGCTCTTAACCAATGCGCTAAATCGTCGGTCGAATTTGAACAAAACGGTGCCAAAATCGGTTTCCATTACACACTGTGTGTGTGGGATGCAGAGATGGGCAAAATGTAATCAGATTAATGATTACAATTGCATTTTGTAATTACCAATCATGATTCAAGATTAAAAGTGTTATCGTTGAAGATTACAAAATGTAATTGGAATTGTTCTATCTATCTATCTATCTATAACCTCACGCCAGATCCCTTGCGGGGTAGGCAGAGAGTACAGAGTTCCAACAGGTTCTATCCTTACTTACCTCTCTGGCTTCCTCGACTCTCATAGTTCGTCTCATACACGCTCGCCGGTTGTTAATCATTAATACACCATCATGCCTATATTCCCAAAGCAGGGGTGATTTATCATTAATCTGATTACATTTTTCCCATCTCTGGCAACAAATATAAAATCAAATAATTAAAAGTTTATATTGAAAAAATATAATATATATTGATGATAGCCTAGTGGTTAGACCGTTGGACTGCAAAGTCAAAGGTCTTGGGTTCAAACCCAGGCACGCACCTCTGTCTTTTCGAAAGCATGTGCGTATTAAAAATTAATTATCACTTGCTTTAACGGTGAAGGAAAACATCGTGAGGAAACCTGCATGCCTAAGAGTTTCTCGTAGGTGTGTGAAGTTCGCCAACCCGCACTGGGCCAGCGTGGTGGACTATGGCCTAAACATTCTTGGTTTGAGAGGAGGCCCGTGCCCAACAGTGGGACAGTTTCTTAACAGGGCTAATATTATATATTGAAAAAATACTTACATCTCCTGCATCATAATTCATCATTAACTTAAATAATTCATACAATTCATGTATTCTATTTATTGAATACAAGTTCCGATCACTGCTAAGACACCCGCCGCAAATGACTTCAGAGTCTGAATCAATATCCTCCGCAGTAATCACATACTCATTATGTATTCCGATATCTAGATCCGATAAAACATTTTCACTCAAATAATCCATTTTCAGATTGTCATTTAGTTCTTTTTCAGATTCTGTGACCATATCTTGATTATTAAGCGTCTTAAGTTCATATTTTTGGTCATTTTCGGCATTCGTAGGCACCAGTATTTGTTTCTGTTCATTATCTGACTCCATGATCGCATCTACAGTTTTCACTGTAATTACGACAACATTATCAAATCACACACGTATAAATATATTTAATAAAATAATTCCAGCTGATTCAAGCTAATTACAAGCCGATTTAAGTGTCACTGTCATATGACAGGTCAGAAGTAGGGTTGAGAAAATTATGTCGATAATCACCACACGTTGGGCAATAGAACATTTCTTTTTAATTAATCATTTTTTTAGCTCTTTTTCATGAATTTGTGTTCAGTATCACCAGTACAGTCACTCCTGTGAATTCCACGAGGATACAAAACAATAGTGTAAAAAGACGAAAAAATATTTTTCAGAAAGATTCTTATGGGTACTACCTACGTACCGGGAGACGTGGAGTGGACAGGCTCTTCGCCAGATGTACCATCGACCTGGTGATGCTCGCCGGTAAAATCTGGATCCGTGCATCTTTGGAGGTCTTGATTTAGGTGTGCACATTTTTTGGCTTATAAATAAAAAAAAAGTTTTTAATTTGAAAAATGAATGAACGAATGTATATAACTTTGCCTTTATTCATTCTTATTGAGTTGAAAGGTTTCGCCGGAGTTTTGGCGGGAAGTCGAAGAGTGATGTTGTCAATTTGTTTTAATTTCCAAAACTTGTGTTATTTCGACTAATAATGTATAATGTTGGTGGAATATTAACCATTATGCGTTCTTATATGTGCATGAGTGAAGGTAATTGTAACAAAGTGATAAAACGTGCCTTTTCGACTTCCCTCAAAACGGCAGTTGCAATTGGTATGTAAAGTATCCACCGCTTTACCTACTATCCAGGGTGGGGTACTTCATTATCATCGTTGTCATCAAAATCCATTGGGGAGTCGAATCAATTTATACAAACACGATTATATATCTCACTGGACACTGGCAAAATACACTTAAAATTAGTGTGAAGCCATAACTTGAAGAAGAAGAAGAAGGTTTCGCCACATAGCGGACGCAGCGCGACGGACAGTGGCGCTACCTGGGGAATTGTAATGTATTGAAATGTACGGGAGACGCCACACAGCGCAGCCCCGACCAGCGCGACGGCAAACGTCATGACCCGTCGCCGTCGCGATTAAAAATGAAGCACGGGGTGAGTGAGACGCCAATACTTGTGCGAGCGGGACGCTAGTGATTGGCCGGCGTGCGAGCGGGAAGCTAGTGCTTGACGGAGCAACAGCGGAACGCTTCTGTCGCGCTCCGTCAGCCATTTGACCAAACCTGATCTCTTATCGGTGCAGCTGACGTATGCATCTTTCTCCATTCAACCCTTTCCAAAGTGTACTCTTTGAGTTCCTTATACAACCGAAACTTTCTCCATTAACTGACCTCGGCCTTAGATAGCATAAATCTGTATAAAAGTGTTCGAAATTGTATTATTTTCTAGGCACAAACTTAGGTAC
Source organism: Phalera bucephala (assembly GCA_905147815.2). Classification (NCBI taxonomy): domain Eukaryota; kingdom Metazoa; phylum Arthropoda; class Insecta; order Lepidoptera; family Notodontidae; genus Phalera; species Phalera bucephala. The sequence continues at coordinate 6,688,773 of LR990637.1, read as the reverse complement.
CAGATACAATCTTAGGGAGGAAAGATTAATATAATCTGCCCCAGGATGTGGGTAAAGTAAGGATATGTACAAAACACGGACAAATGTTCTGCTAACGAAAACTTCCCAGTATGAGTCCGGAGTCCGAATGAAATTTCCTAATTAAATTAACTTAAATAAAATAATATCAGCCTATATTGTCCCACTACTGGCCTCTCAAAATCGAGGTGAGAGAAATTAGATCATACTCCACCATCCACAATCCAGTGCGGATTGGTGGAGGCAGGTTTGTGGCCACCTGCTGTTGGAACTTATCAAGCCGCCTATAAGGCTTCCAACTCAGCTACCACTAACACATTAAGTGGTAACCGGGACCAACGGCTTAGAACGCTCCAATATGAAATGCCACAACCAGTCACCCATCTCCAGCTGACCCAGTCGAACGCTGTTTAACCTTGATGATCGGTAAGAACACCGCGGTAGTACAGTCTTACGAGCGCCGCGTGCAAGGAAACGCTCGTAACTTAAATTGATACGTAAGAATATAATATAACATGGTCTAAATTACAGGTAAAACTGAGTATGTGCAACACAAAGCTCATGGTCATGGTCATAATCAACTGAAGGCAGTTGATGATGATAATCTATATCATCACGCCAGACCCCTTGCAGGGTAGGCAGAGAGTACACAGTTCCAACAGGGTCTTTCCTTACATACCTCTCAGGCTTGCCTACGATGCAGTCCTGCGTGTCGATCTCCCCCCCGGCGTCAGACCAGAGATAGCACCTCATAGCATAAGACCGAGGCGCTATGGTTCCACAAACTGGGTTGTGGGTTCGCGTTGGAAACTCGCCAGTCCGGGTGGGGAGGTACTCGGACCCCCCCCCCCCCCGTGCACCAACATCAGCAGGTGGGCCTTTGGGGGTCACGGATGCAAGGGGCCGGGCCTTGTCGCTGTGGGCACCGCGTTGGTGCGGCGGGAGCGTTTCATTAGATCTCTCCCCGAAGACGGGCTCTTCAGAGCGCGGTACAAGAGGTGCACCGGTGCGTTGCGGATTTTAGTCAGTACGAATTGGAAGTCCTATTCAGGATTTTCCCCAGGTAAAAAAAAGTCACGGTACCTACATTCCTCCACTTTCGTATTACGATGATGTAGAGTATAATTTGCCTTAACGTGGTAAATAAGAACATATTTTGACCTAGTAAAGTAGTTTTGGCGGGAAGTCGAAAAGTAATGTCGTCCATTTATTATAATTTCCAAAACTTGTGTCATTTAATAATATGTAATGTTGATAGAATATTAACCATTATGTATTCTAGTGTGCGTATATTGTCGTGTCATCGTGTAATCTTCAACAAGGGTTCCGGGTAATATAATAGTCGACCAAAACCAAAACAGATTTTAGGGCTCGACGAGGTCTAAAAATCGACCCTTATTTATTAGGACAAGTTCTTATTTAATATTATTTATTTAAAACTTTCAAGATACTGTATAAGTTGTGTTACATGTACCAAATTGTTATAATAATGACTAATATTTTAGTAGGAAGTATCATTGTTGTACTTTACTCACTTAACTAACAGCAAAGTTTTTGAATTGGTGAGTATTTTGTATCAATAGGAAAAAAACTAGAGATAGGATTTTAAAGTAATTTGGCTATGGGGGTCTGAGGTATCAGTTCATTTTGGAAAAGGGGTCTCTTGCCCAAAATAGTATGGAAATCTCTGCATTAAAGGATGCTGGTAAAAGCTAAAATATAATTTGACCTCGTAAAGGTCGAGACTATAAGCTAGACACATACAGGTTTATGTTCAGAGAGAACTAGTCCTCCAGTGGACATCTTTTGGCTGGTGTTGAAAAATATAAATTGCCTTAAAACAACTTTTACGGATGTCTCGATCGAGTGGTTAAGAGTTTAAGTCGCTCTACCCACTGAAGCTGACCGACCGTATTCGCAACAGCGTAGTTAGAAAAAATGTAAGATAGTATCGGTGTTAAGATGAGAAAGGGTATGCTCCGTTGGTTGGGGCATATAGAAAGAATGTCAGAAGAAAGAATGACGAATCAGATATACAATGCGAAAGGATGTAGGTACCGGGGAAGACCTAGACAATCTTACCACGAACAAATAGACAGAGTCTTATCTGAAGGACCAGTCAAGAGTCTCCGTAACCGGCGAGCGTGTATGAGGCGAACTATGAGAGTGGAGCAAGCCCTCTGGCTAAGAAAAGAACCTGTTGGAACTCTGTACTCTCTGCCTACCCCGCAAGGTATCTGGCGTGATGATATAGAATAGAATAGAATGTTTGTAAACGGACCCACAACGTAGGCATACTTCCTAGTGCGGGGCTCCAACACAAGTGTAAGCTGGACACATACAATCGGCAATCTTTAAGAGAAACTAAGCCATTCAGTGGACATCTCTCGACTGTTGATGAAAAATATAAATTGCCTTAAAACAATACGTACGTGATTTGCTAGCCACGTGTAAAGGAAACTCTTCCAGCTGCTCATCTGTCAGAGGAGCAGCCATGAGTGCTACTCTTGGTATTGCCGATTTACGTAGTCTGTTGCCTTTTCTGTTAAAATCTTTTTTCGTGAAATGGTCTGCACATATGAACCGGACTTGGTGGAGTTTTTCGATAGGCAAATACACGAGGTCTAAATTTCCGACGGCACGAACCCATTCTCTACACCTTAAATAAATAAAAAAATATTACACATAAAAAAAATTGTCAGCGTTCTATGGAGGAGGATGGACCATGGTACGAGATCCGGCTGCAGAATTAGTGCACTCATCGAGTGTTTGCTAAAAACCATATTTTTTACGTATATTTATGATTAGGAGAATATAAATCTACCAGGTTGACTATCAAAATGTGGCCGCTAGTATTTTTAATTAAATTGTTAATTGATTTTTCGTGCCTGCCTCGTTGTTCTGGTGACAAAGCATAGCCCTTTGTGATCACGAGGTCCTGGGTCCTGGTAACGAAAAATTCACAGTACGAGTCCGGAGTCTGAAATTGTGCCCGGTATATGGCAATAGGCTCGCCCCCTATTACATGGGACCTAACATCGTCGGTGAAACGTGGGTGTACTCAGTACACCTCTGCCACCCCCGCTTGGGGAATATAGGCGTGACGGTGATTTTTCGGAAAAAATTTCATTGACTTGTTTTTTAAATAAAATATCGTCAACTTCACAGCCAAATATATATAAAGACTGAAAAATCAGTTGTTGTTGTGCTGTTGTGCATTTCGCCGCATCTCTTCGCAGCTAGGTGTAATCAGGTATACAGTTATACGTTCATCTATCTATCTATCTATATTATCACGGCAGATCCCTTGCGGGGTAGGCAGAGCGTACAGAGTTCCAACAGGAGTAATCTTTCTATGAGAGTGGAGGAAGCCAGAGAGGTATGTAAGGAAAGAACCTGTTGGAACTCTATATGTTCATAACGTACATTTATTATTTATATATCAAATTAAAGCTAATTTTTTTCTGTTTATTATGATATACGGTTGCTTAATTAAATCTTGCGGCAAATAAGGGTTGCTGGCCGTTAAAGATGGTAAATATTTAAGGTAGAGTGAAAGAGAGTTAGCGTGTAACATCACTAGTCAGGCGAGGATAGCGATTGCCAGCTATACTGCATGTTATAATTAGAAACACCACACTACGCTCCATAACGAAAATTGGCGACGCATGTCAAAAAGCCGCCAAGCTTAAGTGGGACTGGGCCGGACATATCTGTCGCATGAAAAATAATGAATGGGCCAAAATAATAACTGACTGGTCCCCATGAAATAATAAGAGACAACGCGGTAGACCCGAGCGGAGATGGCGGGACAAACTGGACAACTTTTTGAAAGACTGGCTGACATGGCAACAAACAGGTAGAAGTGGAAAAAGTGGAGGGAAGCCTTTGCCCAGCAGTGGGACACAAATGGCTCATAATAATAATAAAATAAAACTATTCTTCGGATTTTACTGAAGTTCATTTTTGATAATTTTACAGCGAAATAGACCGCGGTAAAATCCGAAAAATAGTTTTTTACAAAACAATTATACATCGTTCGCCTCATATTTGCCTGTTTTCCCCAAGCAGGCATAGGTGTATTGGGTAGACACACTTTTCGTCAACGATGTTAACTCCCATATAAAAACGTAGCCCCACACTAGGATTTATTCCTGTGTCGTGGGTGCGTTTACAAACATGAAAATTCACAAACAAATACCCAGACCGGAACAAATAATTGTGGATCACACAAAGATTTGTCCCGTGCGGGAATCGAACCCGCGACTATTCGACACAGTGGGCGGAGCAGCTTAAGCTCTTAACCACTGCGCTAAATCGTCCGTCAATAAAACGTAATGCCATTTTACTACGCACAATTCCAGACTTCAGATTCATATTGGAAATTTTTCTATGAAAGAATTCAATTTTGTGTGACCTAGGACTCGAACTCAGGACATTGTGATCGCTACGCACATTTTTCGCCACTAGACCAACGAGGCAGTAGTAAAAATATTAATGTAACTATGAATATTCCGTAGTCAACGGCAACGTATCAGTCAACGGCCTAATAGCGGAGAGCTTTGATAAACACCTCAAGAAGCTCTCTTTATGTGTGTGTGAATGATCTACGCTGTTGGCCGCGGGGCCTTTACAGCTTCACCGGACGAGAAGGCGAGCGTGCAACCACTACGCTCGAGCCAGAAGGGCAAGGGAGCAACTAGCTGGCGGGCGCCTCAAGGAGGAACGGCCTCGGCTTGGGCAGTCGCTATGGGGGAGGGCGTATCCTAGGTGTCTCGCCGTGGTGCTCTGCACCGGCCGGCGGGCAAGGGATTCTTCGACCTCGCCGGCGAGGTCGGTGTCTAAACGAGAAGCTCTCGCTAGGCAGTTGGGTGAAGAGCCTAAAACAAAAGGCGGTAGTATTGGACACGCGCATTATGAGGAGGTTCCTCGCTTAAGAGCCCTGACCACCGGTAGCTTGGGTCGTAGACTTCGCTGTCGGTAGAGCACATTTTTTATACAATATACAAGGTGTATCGTAATTAACGCAAAATCTCAAACACCCGTATTAGCTACTTGCTTCACAAATCAATACGAAAACCAAATTTGGAAATTAAAGCTTTTTACCTATCTATCTCCTATTCTCATCTTTACACCCATACTATCTTTCATACCTACTCGCTTTCTTACTACGCTGTTGCTAATGCGGTCGGTCAGCTTTAATCCACACATCTTCCGTAGAGCTCGCATTTCTACCGCATTTATCCTAAGTTTACTACAAAATAGAATAGAAGCAATAAAATATTTCAGAATTGATTGTGACCCATTTTCAGTTTTTGGGTTTATAATAAGAAGGCTACCAAATCCCTTTATTCCACCTACTGAGAGCCCCGCACCTCGACATGAATTACCATGGCCAGTCTGGAAGTCTTTAAATAGACTTTGAACCCAGGTCGGTTGACAGATGGAAAATATGATCAGGTGGGGATTCACAGACAGCACTAATCTGTGGTGTTTGTGCGGTGTAACCCAAACAATGTCCCACCTTATATCATGCTCTGCGTGCCCTAACACCTGCATGCAGCAGGATCTTATGTCTGCTACTGACAATAATTGCATTGGCCACTTCATGTTTGCCGTAAGAAGAATAAAAGGAATGCGGCATTTCACATCCAAAAGTCATTGTAATTCTGGAGTACCTTAAGATTAATTAAATTGAAATTTCAATTGATGAATCCTACAATTAAAAAAAAAATTGATTAATGCACAATACTAGTCATGAGTTCAAATCCTAGGTCTAACTTGGTCCTCAGTATTTATTTCCTAACATAGCTTGGAATGAAAGTAGGATAATGCGCTGGAAATGTGAGCTCTGCGGAGTGAAGCTGACCGACCGTATTCACAACAGTGTAGTAAGAAAGAGAGTAGGCATGAAAGATAGTATCGGTGTAAAGATGAGAAAGGGTATACTCTTGTGGTTCGGGCATATAGAAAGAATGTCTGAAGAAAGATTGACAAAACAGATATACAATGCGAAAGTGGATGGATGTAGGTACTGGGTAAGACATAGACTATTTTACTATGACCAAATAGATCGAGTCTTATCTGAAGGACAAGTCAAGAGTCTCCGTAAACAACGATCGTGTATGAGAAGAAGTACGAGAGAGGTATATAAGGAAAAACCTGTTGGCACTCTCTACTCTCTGCCTACCCCGCAAGGGATCTGGCGTGATGATATAGATAGATAGATAGCTTAGAAATACATGTAACTCGCATCCACAAACCCCTAAACGGAAACGAACGCTCATGGGTTACTGAGAATAATCCGTAATAATAATAAATTGGGGAGGAGCGACCAACGTTTTAACTACTAAACCAAGCATCGTCAAAGTTTTGTGTGAAATTATCTATGATTTTTATTTTGTATTAGTTCAGTTAATAAATAAAACTGATTTCTAGTATTATAAAAAATAAATTACTCACCGCTCCTCGTTTTTTGGAAAATTTGCAAAAAATCCTTGTCTATGCCTTTGTCTTATCCCACAAACTTCACAAATCCGACTCCGACCACCCATTTTTTTGGAAAATTACAGTATGTAAACTGAAATACCTACACAAAGTTACGAAAACAAACACTGACCGTAAGTACTTACAGTTCCTGAGCACAAACTAGTTGCTTCCTAACTGACATATGATCTGTGACTGACATGTCAAGTTTAGGGTTGCCGTAACCTAAATCCAAAAATTGCACTATAAAGAAACTAAAAAATACCGAACAAGCGCTTTTTAAACGAGTCATGCTGAATCGCTGGAGGCGCTTCTGATCGCGCACATTAATAACAATAAGAAATATCAATAGCTTTTCATCACCGTATAAATTTTGAACAGATTCTTGTAGGTGCTTCCGATTTTTCCTTACTAAGATAGCGTCTACCTTTTCTTTTTAAATTTTACACCTGTAGTCAATCGCGGTTAGTAACAGTATACTTCTTTGGTAACAGTCCACCCAAATCCTTAACAGAAAACATATTATATGGTTTTGCGTTGTGATGCAGCGCCGCAATTTCATTTCAATTTGTCATAAAATTTGTTTTATTTTTCTGTCGCTTTTATTTAAATGTATGAAAACATGGCAGAAAAGGACATGTAGGTAGGTAAAAAGAATAGAATTTATTTTTTCTATTTGACCCCAAGGATATAGTATTCTGACCCCATAGTGATCATAGACAAACTAGTTACATAGTGCAAAATCCGTAAATTTAGAAGGTTCCATATGGGTGGGTGTATTCTCTATTAAAGAAATAAAAAAGTATTATTATTTAATGGCGGCGGTTTGTATAATTTATTCGTATGTTTACGAATTGTTTATCATGTAAATAAACTTTAATTTATAAATGAATTACTTTAATTAAAATGTAATAATAGTTTAATTGAGAGATGTATTTAAGTTTTAGAGCCGCGATACATTATTGATTTTATTTAACGAAGTGAAAGTGTCTTAGATAAATATTGTGTAAATCAATAACATGGAAATTAAGATAGAAGTGGATGATAAACCAAAAAGTGTGTCCTGCCAAATTTTGTGCAGTGCGTGTCTGTGTGTAGGACGTACTTTGCATAATATAAGTGAGGAGAAAATCGTAAAATATTATACAAATATTTTGGATGAAATCCCTGTGAGTTTCCGTTTATTTATCCTATCTACTCTCGCAACCCTGTAGTACCGTGGTATTTGTAGGGATTACTTAAGTTAATCAGCGTTCCCCTTGGTCGCTTAGAGATGGGTGACCGTTTGTGCCAGTTCTATGTCGAGAGTCTCTAGTCTCGAAACGCAGACAACAAAGTAAGCTTAATTATTCAATTGTTCAAATTTTCCATCACACTAAGATCCCTCATAGAATTTTATTTGTAGAACCACAAAATCAAAATTTGTTGAAAAAAATACAGTGTCACTCGGTTTTGTCATACCTTCGACCAGACAAAGGTCTAACGCACCAAATAGTTAGGTGAAAACCTAACACTGCAGCATTCTTTATTGGGCAGGAATTTAAATTTGTTTCTTAAAAATTTTAGTTGTAAAGTTTTAATACGAACTGTATGGTGCAACCTCAGAACTAGTGGGGGCAGCCTAAGGTATCTGCCCTTGGCATATAGGGGACCAAATTCATTTCAATTCAATTCAAATTCTTTATTTGTGCAATATTGGTTTACAACAGATGAAAAGTACTTGTCTCTCGTTGGTATAGTGACTGCCTCGTTGGTCTTGTGGCAAAGCGCATCGCTTTGTGATCACAAGGTCTTGGGTTCAAATCCTAGGTTGGAGAAGTGTAGTTTTTCTAATGAAAACTTCAAAGTACAAGTCCAGAGTCTGGAATGTGCCCAGTATATGGCAATAGCCCCCTTTTACATGGGACCTAACATCGTCGGCGAAACGTGGGTGTACTCAGTACACCTCTGCCACCCCCACCTGGGGAATATAGGCGTGACGGTGTGTAAAAGTACATTTAAGTTTTGTTTCACCATTTACCATATTCAGCCTTTTAGCATGTAAAAATTCATTAAAATGTATAAATAATAAAATCATCTGTTGAAAAAAAAACTTGTTTCACAAAGCACCAAGCATCCAATGCACATTCACTCGGATCTAGGTCTCGATCTTTTCGCGCCTTTATTAAAAAGGCGACAACACGTCACTTCGCGAATGCATCTACCCATGTAAATCCGTTAATCCTAGCCGCCGCCGACTACGATTCCCCCCCGACCCCTGCCGCCACCGCCGGCCGCGACATGTTCTCACCGATCCCTCCGATGCTCTGTCATCAATTTTTTCCGCTCAGAATACGGGCGACGACGACGACGTAGTCGTAGATCCCCTCTCATAGCCGGTGGTTGACCGATGCACTTAGTAGTGCACCCGTCCCCCCACAGCGACTGTCCCAACCGAGGGCGCCTTGAAGAGTCCGGGGTATGTCGCCCCTTGCACTTCTGGCTCGAGCGTAGTGGTTGCACGCTCGCCCTTAAGTCCGGTGAAGCTGTAAAGGCCTCGCGGCCAACAGCATACATGACTGACACACACACACACCAATGCAGATTGTTCTATTCATTATTTATATCATCATATGATGGGTCCAGTGCCCTAATGCAAGCTTCTTAGGGATACTTGAAAGGATATTTATACATATAATAAAACAGTAACCGAGCTGAATCTGTACATTTCATAGTTTTTGAAAATTTATTTGGGGTACATTTCCTTATTACGTACATTGGTGCGGTACATTGTCTGTCTGTCTGTCTCTTTGTGTTTCAATTACGCAAAAACGACTAAATGTATTTTAATGAAATTTGGTATGGTTATAACTTATACCCTACCTTATAATAATAAATACTTTTTATACCCAGAAACAAGAACCATTCGGGATAAACGCTGGATAAACCATAAAACTCTATTATTTTTATTATTGATGATTTCACCTACACATGAATTCCTCTATGAACTGATATTGGATTCATCTCCTCCTGAGAAACTTTGGTGGTTAAAAGCACTCACCGAAAATTGTGCATACACATTTGATTTAAACACTTAAACATGATTTCAAGGATGTACCAATGATGCATTAAGGATTGTCTCTTCTCCAGAAGAAAGTTCATCTTCGTTAGAAAGTTCTCGCCAGAGAACTTTTTAACGATGAATGGCCTGCACACGAAATTTTGTATATTCATTTAAGATATAAAAGAAAGTACCCAGGTATTGTATATGTTTTCTTTTTTTTATGAGATGGCAATAGCATTGAATAAGATCACGCTATAGATTTAGAGAATTGAATAAGTTTGCACATTAGAGACTTACCTATGTCAATCTCTCTATCTATATTATCACGCCAGATCCATTGCGGGGTAGGCACAGAGTACATTGTTCCAACCGGTTCTTTCCTTACGTACCTCTCTGGCTTCCTCCACTCTCATACTTCGTCTCATACACGCTCGCCGGTTACGGAGACTCTTGACTTTTCCTTCAGATAAGACTGGGTTTATTTGGTTGTGGTAAGATAGTCTAGGTCTTCCCCGGTACTTGCATCCTTTCACTTTCACATTGTATATTATGGCTTAAGTGCCGGCTCCCAAGTAGCTTTCCCAATGCACCATTCACCCTGTTCCCGGCAATCACTCTTCTCTCTATGTCAGCGGTGTATTTCCTATCCTTGCTGAAGGCGCATCCAATACAAACTCATTCACTTGTTCCAGCACATCGTTACCAACCACAATTTTTACATTTGTTCTGGTTTCTTCCCTTTCAAAAACCTATGTCAAATTACAAAATAAATGCGTGCGTAGCCGCGGGTAACAGCTAGTTTAAGAATTAAATGAGTGGACTGTAATATAAATAATATACTTCCTATAAGCATGGTGTATAACAAATAGGGAAAACGACTAGTGCGCTGGGCTGTTAATTGAGGTCTCTATTTTCTTTCTTCTTGGGAGAAGGACCATATGTTACATTAACATCAAAAATTTTATATCAGATTGGAGGAGGCATTGTTTAGCTTCCAGTGTCAGATGGTTAGCCCCTCCAATCCTCCGCTAACTTTTTCCTAGTAGGGCAGTCCTCCACTATGTGCTGGATAATCTGCACTGAGTCTCCTCAGTCAGAATACGGAGTTTCAAGGTTTCGCAACATAGCCGACGTAGGGCGATGTTGGCGTTCTTGGGAGTTGTAATGTACTGACATGTACGGGAGACGACACAGCATAGCCAGGGTCGACGCATCGGCAACGCGCCACCAGCGTTTACAAACGAAGCACGAGGGAAGCGAGATGCCATTATGCGTGCGAGCGGGTTGCTAGTGTCGGGCGTGGGCCCGGCCGGCGCGACGTCGCTCCTACAGTGTGACGTATGCGCCGACCGCCGGACGAGCTTAGCCGAGCGCTCCATTGAAGGTGTCACCTTGTGGGAAGCACTGGGAACACAAAAAAACTATAGTGTACGCACTCTAACTTTAAAAATTACTTGAGGTGTCTTCTCAAGTACATAGTGCATAATAACTCAATGTCCTGTATAGTAATATTTATGCATTTTTTGTTTCAGCTTTGCAGAATAACATCTACAAATGTTATAGTATGTTGGGAATGCAAATCGTTCTTGGAGAAGTGTGTCGCATTCAGAGAACGAGTGAAAGACTCCTATAGGATACTTCAGACTTATACCAATGAGGTAATTGAGGTTTTTTTTAATCACCATCACGCCCATTAAGCCAATATATAGAGAAGTCGGAATAAGTAACTGTGTCCCCCAACTGGTCCGTGACTTCGTTGTGGTGGCGTCGTATACGTCAGTTTGACATTCTGAGGTAAATTGCAAATACAGAAGTGGGTGGGGTGTAATGTCCTCTTCGCCCCAAGCCACGCCGCGCAGTGACACGCGTATAGGCAGATCTAACAATACCATCTCTTTATATTTGCTTAGGGTTTACGCCTATATTCCCCAAGCGGCCACTTTTCGCCGGCGTTTTTAGGACCCATATAACAGTTAGAAAGCCTAGCCATATACCGGGCAAAACTTTAGGCTCCGAATTGAAACTGGGATTCGTTCGACCTAAGATTGGAAAGCGTACAGGAGCTCGTGATTGCAAAGCGTATTATTTCCCACCCTAATGTGTTCTACTGCTAGGTAAAGGTCTCCCTCTCTTCTCCAATGAAAAGAGAGTCTGTGCTATAACGGCCATTCTGGCCTTACGCGTCGAGGTGATCGCGCCACCGCTTTCAGGGCCTGCAACGATGACCCTGTTGTGGGACCCATTCGGTACAGTCTGGTCAACCTATTTGTGTCCATTCAGCTCAGGTGACCGACCCAATTCCATTTTAAATTGTCAATATTTTTAATAGAAAAATGTTATTATAGTATAAGCGACTTTCTAAATGACCATGACATCTAAATTGTGTTTGACTTACATATTAATTTGACTTGCAGTATGACATATAGTATGATTTGTTGTTGTTGACATATTTTTTCAATTGAGGTTATTGTTACGCATTATTTTGATTGTATGTTTGTTATCATCTGATTATTGTTATATTCTTTTTATTTGATTAATGTTCCTTTTAATTATTAGCATGAAATTTGTATACCCTAAGGGTGAAACATAGTGAGACTATTCCTGTATCAATATCTGATTTTATACCTATGTTCTGACAAATAAATAATTCATTCATTCATTCATTTAATGTCGCGGTTTTAATTCCGACGTCTACAATGCGAGTCATGGAACGTAGCACCGTGTTCCGTACTCTGTCGATACTAATACTACAATATTTTTGAAAAAGAACTTAAGAATAAAAATCTAAAGAAATATATAAAATCCGAAAGAAAATGTGAGGGTGGTGCATTAGAAAAACCATGGGAAAGCTAGTATAAAAATTGCCTTGGGGATATTTTTATGAAAACAATATCATTTTGGGGAAAAGAAAATCTGATGTCACTTCCGACATCTGATTTTTGCAAACATAAGAGAAACACAGAGCAATGGTTGATGTGCGAGGGGAGTATGTGAACAGTCGACGCTGCCGCGGTACTACATTTTTTTTTTTTTTTTTTTTTAACGTAGCCTCTCACTAGGATTTAATCCTGTGTCGTGGGTACGTTTACAAACATGAAAATTCTTATACACAAATAACTAGACCAAAACATACCAATAGCTGTGGATCACACAAAGATTTGACCCGAGCGGGAATCTGCGCCTATTAGACACAGTGGGCTGAGCGGCTTAAGCCTTTAAACACTGCGCTAAATCGTCCGTCTATACAAGCTGTAACATAATGAACGCAAGACCTGAAAGAAGTTTGTTCTAAATCGGTAACTGAATTGATTCCAACTATTTTGAATGGACTTTAATTTTTTTTTTTAAATTTGCAAAAAATGCTTTTACACCCTCAGTGCGCTATAAAAAATTAAATTTATTGTTGATTCATAGCAATAAGGAGATTACGAATGCATTCCTAACCCATATTTCTCAAAATGCACACATACAAGTTTCATTGTTAATTGGGGTATAAAAAAGGGGTAAAAATTATTTAAAAAAGGGTTAAAAATCTTTAATTTTGGAAATTTGGTTTTCGTTTTGAATTTATGAAGCAATTCTCTAATCGGGGTGTCTGAGGTCTTGAGTTTATTATGTTACACCTTGTATATGCGTGATACTTCTTATAAGAAATATAAGTGTGATGTTAATTTTTTTATTTTCAGAACCTCAATGCGTCTCTACTGTCAGATGTCTCCAGGCCTTCTCGTCTGACCGCCTGTACTACCGAGTCCATTGACATAAAACCCGTTGAACAAAATGCTGAGGAATCACTTGTACTGGTTGACATTAAAAAGGAAGAGGGGAACGAATGGGACCAGAATGGAGGTATGTGGCATGACACGTCATGTAGCCAAAGACCCTATATATACAGTTCAACAAGTATCTTGGCTCGTGGACTGGAAATTGATAGGGGTGTATTGGTGTAAAATTAGTGTTACCATTTAGTAAAATTTTCCTTCTTTTAAGGAGACATTTCAACAGGTGGATCCGCAGTTACTATTTTAAGAAACAACTTGGGTAAAGGACATTTTTCTACGTCCATAAATAATTTGCCCCAGAACCAACAGCAATAAAAAAATGCTTATATGTTTTCAAGTTACCTGTAAATTATCTTTATGCATTTATTATTAAACGGACAAGCGGGGGAATCGCATTGTTGCAAAAAAGTATTAAGATTATGAGGTTATAATTTAGTAGCCAACAATACATTTGTAAAATTGTTAGGTAAAAATAGTATAATAATATCAGCCTATACTGCCCACTGCTGGGCAAAGGCCTTCTCTCACAAATCGAGTTGAGAGAGATTAGGTCATACTCCACCACGCGGACCGAGTGCGGATTGGTGGAGGCAGGTTTGTGGCCACCTGCTGTTGGAACTTATCAAGCCGCCTTTAAGGCTTCCAACTCGGCTTAACGACTACAACATTAAGTGGTAACCGGGACCAACGGCTTAACGTGCCTTCCGAAGCACGGAGACGCTCGAATATGAAAATGCCACAAACGGTCACCCACCTCAGGCCGACCGAGTCGAACGCTGCTTAACCTTGGTGATCGGTAAGAACACCGCGGTCGCACGGCGCTACGAGCAGGTAAAAATACACTAGCAATAATCAATCAAGATTGAATGTAATCGATTGAATATAACCGATTGATAGGATTGACATCTCCAACCGTAATTCGAAAACAACGTTGGCATTCGGGAAAGACGTTGGCGACTTTGATTTAAGTACTTAACTACTATAATAAAATTCCACAAATTCACAACAAACTCTACTTTATTGCACTCTTGCACAACTTAACAATAATCACTTGTCGTCCGTCCGCGCCGACGAATCACACCCAACTGTCGTCTTTTTCGCCCGATCGCCTCCCTACTCCCCGTCGACAGTTTGAATCCATTTTGAATCATATCAGTGTTGCCAGCGCGGATAAAACGATTTAATAATTAGTCGATTACATTTAGTTAATAAATCATTACGAAATATAGTAAAATAATCATGTATAACACATTAAACCTAACACTACTTTGAAATATTCGTTTTGAGTTGAATATTGTTTATTTATTTATTTATTTATTTGGCCCACAAAACAAGTTACAATCATAAATAGTAAACATTTATACATCTTAAAAGATAAAACTAGATTGTAGCTCTAACTATGTGTGCACAGAGAGATCCAGATAAAAGGGTTAGTTGTGTTAGACCTTAATTACGGGGCTACGGGCTTACATCTAAAGTGTTAGTACTTAAGTTCAGTACAATATAAAATAAAAATACCTTAATAACTAATGGAAGATGAGTGCTATACTAAGCCAGATCTGTTGGAACAGAGAATACTTTGGATTTCGGTTTTGAAATTTCTGAGACTACTTTTAAACAAATCAATAGCGGGATTCTTGGAGACGATATCATTATACAGTCGACACATTCTTATTAAAGGATTGTAAAAGGAGGTATTGTTTTTATAAATTTGGAGGGAAAAAATTCTGGGGGATGGGTTATTGTCCGTTAGATACGGATGGTTGCAACTACTATAATAAAACAAGTAAATAATTATGGTATAGGTCACATGTTTGTTGGTTCTGGGGCCATTTTCGACGATGTCTTTTTATAGAAAACGGCAACTCTACCATTTTCATGAAGTGACACTGCACTTGATGACAGCTTTAACGAGCCAAAGATAGTTGTTAGACTGAACATAAGGGGACAAATGTCCCACGACAGTGTCACTGGTGACGTCAGACGTAATGGAGTGATGTCGCTCGCCATGTGTCGGTCTTTACTGATACGATACAGTGATATGAAACATGAACGAGAACTACAACAATCGGACCAGTTGTACAGATAGACGCCCCCTTTGTATCTGAATCTCGATCTTACGTTCACCAGTCAGCACTAATCTTACAGAAGGAACAAAATACTTCAGAGTTTATTCCAATCTGTGTCTTGATCTTACGAACGATTTCGCCACCCGATTTTCGGTCGGCGGGCTGACTGTGCTTGAATTTAGCTGATTCTAATGTTCCAAGTAAGGCATATTTGGATCAGAATCTATGCACTGTTTCAGATACAAATGATCGAATCTGAACAGTGAGGCAGTTTCTACAACACGTCTAGACTCTGTGTCTTTTATTCCTCGACTCTTTAGTTGAGATGAGGCAACTTACGCGCGATTCGTGTCTCGCGGGAGATCAAGATTCAGTCAGTTAACAATAGTTACATTATTTTCTTTAAAAAAAAAACTATCTCTTCCATAACTTTACGTTATAAATTTCGATTAGAATTACCTGTAAATTCAGCTTTATTTTTGCGACAAATGTTAGCCTTAGTCCTTCCCCTGGATAAAAGATATGGCCTTGCCGAATTTCATAAAAATCTAGTCAACGGTGTGGGCGGGAAAAGGTAACAGACAAACTGACAGACGGAGTTACTTTCAAATTGATAATATTAGTTTGATTCCCGAACTGTGACAACATCATCATTATCTCAGCCTCTACTCGTCCATTGCTGAACATAGGCCCCCCCAATCGCTCTCCAGTGCAGCCGGGCCGATGCCACTTGCATCCAACGACTTCCTGCGATCCTTACAATATCGTCGGTCCATCTGGCAGACGGCCGTCCCACGTTGTGCTTCCCAATACGTGGTCTCCACTCTAGAATCTTTTTGCCCCAACGCCCCTCCGATCTTCGCGTTATGTGGCCCTCCCGAACTATGTTTTGGAGTAATAAAGTTAAGGGGGAACCTAACCCTAACTCCCAAAAATAGTCTCTATTTACAGAAGATTGTTAATGAATGTAATGTGTATTTGTTATAAGAAATATATAATATAATATAGAAATATATAATATAATATAGAAATATATAATAGCAGTCATACTCGTGAACGGGTGCTGCTTGTGGGGACTGGTCCACCAGGAATCCTTTAGACACTCTTTACGGATAACATCATTAGATTCATATCTCGATCGTAAGGTATCACACTGGAGCTAGGTCATAAACTATTTAATTGTAACCTAAACGTTGTATCCACACAATATCATTAAAAAAAAGGAAAGAAAAAATAGAAAGAGAAGTAAATAAAAAAGACAAGCCCGCTGAGTTTCTTCGCCGGATCTTCTCAGTGGAGGCCGCGTTCCGATCCGGTAGATTAGTAGTTAAATTAGATTAAAAAAAAAATGTAAATTGACTATTTGTAAGCGCCCCCGCAGGGCTTATACAAAATAAATTATTTGAGTTTGAGTTTAATATAATATATATAAAAATGAAGATGACGAGGTCGTTCATTTAATGTATGGAGCATAATTTAATTTTGGGTATTCTATTTTTCAAAATAATAAATTTAAAAAACTCTTTCTTGAATAGGTATATATAGTGCAAATGTTCTATTCAATTATAAATTGCATATGCATACAATATACACATAATTTGTATCAATCAATCAGCCTATCGCAGTCCACTGCTGGACATAGGCCTCTCCTAACACGCGCAATTGCACACGGTCCTCCGCCTTCCGCATCCAGTCTGTCCCAGCAACCTTTTTGAGGTCGTCGGTCCATCTAGCTGGGGGCCGTCCTACCTTACGCTTACCAAGTCGCGGTCTCCACTCTAGGACACGCTTGCTCCATCGGCCGTCGATCCTTCTGCAGATGTGACCAGCCCATTGCCACTTTAGCTTACTGAGTCTGCAAGCTATGTCGGTAACTTTGGTTCTTTGTCGGATTACCTCGTTACGAATTTTAACCTTAAAAGAGACACCGAGCATAGCTCGCTCCATTAATCGCTCTTGAGAACCACCGAGCATAGCTCGCTCCATAATTTGTATGGATGGCTTTTACTGGTCTGAATTATTTGAAAAAAACTTGCATATTGAGTCCTCCGGGCACACTTTTCACTGTTGTCAAGGTCACCAGACAGGGGAAATTTTCAAACATGGTCATTGACGTTAGTAATGCCCTAAGATATTTGTTTCCACGGCACTCCAATCTATTTAGAAATTTATATTGGCCTGGGACCGTATCTGGTTTGCACAGTCCTGGGCTAGTCTGTTCACGTAGCAAGTTCATTCGCTATAACCAAACGCGGTGCGTTACAATAACTTCCTGAAATGACCGTCTAATAGTATTCTCTATGCCACCGGAGTACAATTAAACAATCATATCAAGAAGCTATCCTTTCTTTAAAAAAATAATTGTTTAATGGCTAACCCTGTTTCAGATGAAAATAATACCCCACCAGAACAAAGTCCTCTTTCGGAATGTTCAGATGACATCCAAGAGTTTGAAACCGAACTGCAAACGATTATCAACTCTATGGAGGAGAAAAAAAAGAATAGAGATGAGAAGAGAACAAAGAAGAAACCTAAGAAGATTGGTAAGAGTTCGCAGGAGCAGAAAAAGGTATGTAGATAAATCTTAAAAGTTTGTAAAAATAATTATTTTAAAAGTATAACCGTTAAGTTTCTTGCCCTTCTCCACAGGTATGATATTCCGAAGTGGTGGTAAAGTCTTTGTTACTTTTCTGACGATTCATAACTACTGTAATGGTTTACATGAATAAATAATATTCTGATTCTAATACAGACCTCTCTGGCTTCCTCCACTTCATAGGTCGTGTCATACACGCTCGCCGATTACGGAGACCCTTGCGCATGTTAAGTCTATCACCAGAGAGAACAGAGTTCCAACAGGTTCTTTCCTTACAAACTTCTCGCCTTCTCCACTCTCAAAGTACGTCTTATACACGCTCGCCGATTACG
Source organism: Phalera bucephala (assembly GCA_905147815.2). Classification (NCBI taxonomy): domain Eukaryota; kingdom Metazoa; phylum Arthropoda; class Insecta; order Lepidoptera; family Notodontidae; genus Phalera; species Phalera bucephala. The sequence continues at coordinate 6,670,447 of LR990637.1, read as the reverse complement.
GAGATTCTTGACTTGCCCTTCAGATAAGACTCGGTCTATTTGGTCATGATAATTGGGTCTTCCGCAGTACCCATAGATATATTTATTATTCCAACTGACTCTTATCTTACAGACATCTCTGACTTCCTCCACTCTCATAGTTCGCCTCATACACGTTCGCCGGTTACGGAGACTCTTTACTTGCGCAAGTCAAATAGCCTTATACGCCAATACAATGCAATTCTTGAAATCGACTGTCCCGTAGAACAAGGTTACATATGCCAAACAAAATAAATGGTATTTGCAACTTTAGTGCCCGTCGATAAGGTTGTTATCACTTTCAGTTTATTCCCCCCACTGCGGGGCATAAGCCTTTTCTCTTTTACGCCACATAACACTATCCTGAGCCAATTTTAGCCAGGTATTACCAACGCATTTAACCACATCATCGACCCATCTTTGTACTGCCCTCTCGATTGCGATATCCATTTCGTGGGCACCATTCGGTCAGAGACCTTCTCCACCTACCATCACCACATCTTGCGACGTATCCTGCCCATCTCCATTTGAGTCGAAATATACGGGATCCGATGTTTTCCACTTTAGTTATTTTACGGATCTCCGTATTTATGCCAAATATAAATAGATATATCTTATCTTAATGTTGGCTTACCGGACCGAGGAGACCTCGTGCGCACTTCGACCCGATGGGATCTTTTGTGCTGTCCTTGCCCTAATGCTCTTACGTACCTGAAGTGTTCAAAACTCCCTGTATCAGGTTGTAAATTCCAGTACGGGGGCAGAGCCGTAGTTCTTCTGGGTTTGGATAGGCCAATCCCAGTAGCTTCATTCGCCGCGCGGCCAGAGCGTCGCAGTGACAGAGGACGTGCTTCATGGTTTCAGTTTCTGTCCGCAGCTCCTGCATACCACGTCGCCGCATAGGTTCATCTTGTGTAGATGTTCTTTCGTGCCATAGTGGCCTGTGAATGCTCCAGTTATTTGCCTTTGTTGTAGTCTACTGTATTTTAGTAGTCTTTTGCTGTCGCTCTCACACCATTAGAGCCTTAGACACACCAGAGATAAATTTCTTGGAGTGTCTAAGCCCTGTGTGTGTTTCCCATTCTTCTCTGTGTTGTTATTGGCCATATTTGAAGAGTGCCTCTGTAGGCACCGTCTGGTATGCCTATGAACGGTTCTGAACCAACATGTTTCTCCCTTGCCCCGTTCCTGGCTAAGTCATCCGCACGCTCATTGCCATCAACTCCCGTGTGCCCCGGGACCCAGACTAACCTGACCGTGTTGCGCGCTTCACATCTGTCAAGAAGGTATGCGCACTCCGCAGCCAGTGCTGAGTTTAGCTCATAGGAGCTCAAATGAAGATTTTCTTGCCTGTGATTCGTTTGTCCAATATCTCTTTTGCACAAATGTTTATCGCATAGGTCTCTGCCTGGAATATTGATGCAAATCTGCCCATGCTTTGACTTAGGTTGTATCCTTCAGTGTATACACCGGCTCCCGTTCCGAACTTGATTTTGGATCCGTTAGTGTACCATATCAATAGATATATAGATAACACTTTATTGTTTCACCAAAGAAATTGTGTCTTACATAGGAATACATTCTTATGAATACTGGTTTATAGGACTGTTCATTGGACACGTCGAAAAAAGTGTATACGTGCCCATCTTTTTAAACTTTTTTCCTTCTTTCACAGCCAAAAAAAGGCCAAAAGATTATAACAATAGAATTGACTTTCGAAGAAATGTTGCTTGAGAGAGAGAAGGAAGCGACCAGACCTGCCTACATTAACGCGAAGTATAAATGTGAGACCTGCCTTATTGGATTTCGTTATAGTCAGTCTTACCAAGCGCATAAGGCCAGAAGACATTCACCGGTAAGTAACTATATAATACCGGTAAAGTGTCACAACTCAAAATTGTATCTTTTTTATCATTTCAAGTTGCGGAAGAAATCGGCTCAAAACGCCGTAACAAAGCGGCTGAGAGTATAATATACCATTTTATCGAAATTTAAAAACCGTTTGTAAAGAAATAGTTTTTTAGTGACGGCCCTAATATTCAAAAACAAAAGAAACATTTTTGAGTTATGACGTTATTTAAGCGAAGGTGCGATGTATTATATTGGTAACGATCTATCTGTTACGCTACATCTCCTGCGGATAGGCAAAAAGTACAATCAATCAATCAATCATTTATTTTGTAAACATAGGTAGTGTGTACAGACAGATGTTGATATCTTAATGTAGACCGCTATATTTTGCCAGTAGTTGGCGTACAAAATTTGGGTATGAAATTATATATTGTATTAAATTATATATTATGGAAAATAAAGCAATTCTCAAGAGTCAGTATACAATGCTAATAGAATTATACAGTATGCCATATAGATTAGTCAAAATACAGTCATTATTAATTAAGAAAAGATATGATTGGTCAAGTTTAATAAATCGGACCCTGGTTATAGCTCTGTTTGTCAGTAAGGAACTCTGTGATGGAGTAGTACCTTTCTACTAAAAATACACCTTTCTACTAAAAATTCAAATAGACATTTCTTAAATGATTCATGGCAATCTTTATTTCTAATCTCCATTGGTAAATTGTTATAAATTGATGTCATGCCTAGTATATTCCTAGCAAATAATGCTGTTTTATGAGGTGCAGCACAAATAGTACAGAGTTAGAACAGATTCCTTAAATACCTCTCTGGCTTCTATCGATAACTACAGAACTATATGCGGCGGTAATTAATACACATCGGCTAAGAGTGAGATAATGAGCTACTTTCGACGTCGTCTCTGTCATTCAATACATTATGTGACAACATCAATTGACGAAAGCGGCAAAACGTCACATAATGTACTGAGTGATATGGGTGTACAGAGTACACCTCTGCTATCACTGTAATAAATTTAATTTAAAAAATAACCTGTTTTACAAACATGCTTTTACAATTGAAGGATATTTAACTCCTTACACTGTAGCCGGGAATTTAACCTTGTACTACTAGCACCTAGTCAGGTATTATTCGTGAAACTTCTATTTAAATGCCAGTAACAAATATAGTATTCATTCAAGTAGGTATCGTTAACAATTGATTTACAAAAGATATACAAGTAGTCCTGCGCCCCAACATTACCGCGACTTTTATATCCCTCCAGGGAAGCGGTCGTGCTTGACACATTTAGAATGTAGTGGGGTTTGTGTAAGCATGGCGGACGGTCTCTAGACAACGGGTGCGCAGGAGATGCATAGGTGGTCGTCCTTGTCCCGCGGCGTGCAGACAATAGATGCGCAGGCGGCCATCTAATAATAGGCGTGGCTAGCTCGTGACGTCAGCGATAAGGAGCCGATCACGCCACCCGACGTCATCGATCATACGATACAGCGCTGCGTTGTGTCGGGCGAGTTTACTTGTATACTCGCTACATAACAAAAACACAACGAAGATATCATGGTTAATTCAGAAGTTCCTATGGCTTACTTCCGGCTACGTCATCAGATCCTGGACACCATCCGGGTCTGACGTACTCGTTAAGATAAATCCAACGAGCCCAAACACGGCGGGGCTATATTGAGTTATTGGGTGGTACCATTGGATACCTTTTGGCTTCATCATTAGACCCTGAACACTCTCTGGTTGTATAGTACTTGTCAATACCAATCTAACAAGCCTAAACACGAGGGGGTTATCTTGTTATAATTCACATGTTCCTGAGGCCACTTTCCGACTCCATCATCAGACCAGCTCTATGGTACCATATTATTGCATTGTCACGGAACTTAAATATGTATGCCAAATTTCAGCTCAATCGGATACCCTAAGTACTTGAAAAATGAATCACAAGATTTGAACTGGAAAGACAGACATACGAAATTGAAAGCTAAATAAATGCTTGTAAAAATGTAAACAAACCTTGTACTATTTGCAGGACTTGGGTGACTACAGTTGTCCGATATGCAAGACCATTATATCTTCGGTAGATGCCTTCACTGCACATTACAAAAGGCATATGAGAAGGTAAGTTTTCCCCATAAAGCATATAAAGAAGAGTCGGCCTAAGCAACTGCACACTGTGTCTTTCAACTAGGCCCTGACATCATCGCGGTGGTGGTTTACCTCAGTCTGTTGCTGTTGCACTCGCTCTTTCTACACTACGCTCGTTTACATGCCTATTAAAACTTTATTTTGTTTTATGAAAGACAAAATAATGAACGCCATGTCAACTTACAACAAAAAATATCTTCTGATGACAAGAATGACATCACATCTCACTTGTAGGTATTTTTTTCGTAATTTATTAATCGTTTTCTAGGCAGTGATGGGCAAAATGTAGTCAGATTAATGATTAATAATAATAATATCAGCCTATACTGCCCACTGCTGGGCAAAGGCCTTCTCTCACAAATCGAGGTGAGAGAGATTAGGTCATACTCCACCACGCGGACCCAGTGCGGATTGGTGGAGGCAGGTTTGTGGCCACCTGCTGTTGGAACTTATCAAGCCGCCTTTAAGGCTTCCAACTCGGCTTAACGACTACCACATTAAGTGGTAACCGAGACCAACGGCTTAACGTGCCTTCGGAAGCACGAAGACGCTCGAATATGAAAATGCCACTAACGGTCACCCATCTCAGGCCGACCAAGTCGAAAGCTGCTTAACCTTGGTGATTGGTTAGAACTCCGCGGTCGCACAGCGCTACGAGCGCCTCGTATTAATGATTACGATTATATTTTGGAATATTCAATCATGATTGAATATTCCAAAATGTAATCGTAATAGAATAAATGACTGCCTCGTTTGTCTGGTGGCAAAGCGCATCGCTTTGTGATCACGAGGTCCTGGGTTCAAATCCTAGGTCGGACAAATGTAGTTTTTCTATCGAAAAATTCCCATTACGAGTCCGGAGTCTGGAATTGTGCCCGGTATATGGCAATAGACTCGCCCTCTATTACATGGGACCTAACATAGTCGGCGAAACGTGGGTCAGTCAGCTCAGTACACCTCTGCCACCCCCTCTGGGGAATATAGGCGTGACGGTGTTTTTTTTTTTTATAATCGTAATCGTTAAAGATTGCATTTTACCCATGTCTGCTTCTAGAATACACACGAATGCCATCTGTCGAATGTACCAATAAATCACATTGACATAGACGAACAAATACAGAAGTGGGCGGGTGTAATGTCCTCTTTGTCCCGAGCCACCCCGCGCAGTGACACGTTTGATTGTATAGGGAAATGTAATAATGCCATCTCCTCTTTGTAATTACTTTGTGGTTAATCCACAGGGTTTAAAATGATTTGCATTTGAGTTAAGGTCTATTGACTTGTCGTGGGTGCGTTTACAAACATGAAATTCATGCAGAACCACCCAGACCGAAACAAATTTTTTTCGCGCGGGAATCGTACCCGCGACTTCTCGATCCAGTGGGCGTAGCGACTCAAGCTCTTAACCAATGGACAAACAGTCCGTTAGTAATAAGTTAAAAATAAGTTTTAGTTGTTTAAGAATATTCTTTATTTCTTTTATTGACAAAAATAAATTTTGCTTATATTCTTGCAAGTCTAAAACCTCACCACGGGGGAGGCGGTTAAAAAGTTGCTAAAAAACATCTATCTATCTATACAATCACGCCAGCTCCCTCGCGGGGTAGGCAGAGAGTACAGAGTTCCAACAGGTTCTTTCCTTACATACCTCTCTGGCTTTTCCACTCTCATAGTTCGTCTCATACACACTCGCCGGTTACGGAGACTCTTGACTTGCCCTTCAGATAAGACACGAAACATCAACATTGCTAAAAAATCATCAACTGATTAATGGACGACCACTTTGACTATACATAAAGTAATATTTAACGTTAAAAATTTGTTTCTCTATCACTCAAAGGTTTGCTGTTACGAGAACTCGACTTTGAGTTAAGCTTGCTTCTGTACGATAATTAACTTTGTATTTTCTATCTATCTATCTATCTATAACCTCACGCCAGATCCCTTGCGGGGTAGGCAGAGAGTACAGAGTTCCAACCGGTTCTTTCCTTACATACCTCTCTGGCTTTCTCGACTCTCATAGTTTGTCTCATACACGCTCGCCGGTTTGTATTTTCAATTATTTGTAACAATTTGTGTACATGACAAAGAATTAATAATAATATTAGCCCTGTTCAGAAACTGTCCCACTGTTGGGCACGGGCCTCCTCTCAAACTGAGAGGGTTTAGTCCATAGTCCACCACGCTGGCCTAGTGCGGGTTGGCGAACTTCACACACCTTCGAGAAACTCTTAGGCATGCAGGTTTCCTCACGATGTTTTCCTTCGCCGTTAAAGCAAGTGATAATAAATTTTTAATACGCACATGCTTTCGAAAAGACAGAGGTGCGTGCCTGGGTTTGAACCCGAGACCTTTGACTTAATTGAGTAATATTTGCAGGTACGAATGCAGTCTGTGTCAGAAGCGCACGCTTGATATGAAGGTAATACAGCAGCACTACAACTCGACGCACGAGATGGCGTTGAAGAAATACGACTGTAACCTCTGCGGGCATGTCGCCAAGTAAGTCTCTACAAAACCTATCTATAACTTCGAACTTTTTATAAAACGTTTTACTCTCAACAGAAAAATGTCGATTTCTTGCTAACATCATCTACACTGCGATGTCTTCGGAAATGCTGTCGCCTTCATATTACACTTGTTGTAGTTTGCAATCATAACTAAAACACCTAAAAATGGTGATTATTTGTTCACAAGGTTTAAAAGTTTGTTTGGAATATAAAAAAAAACACCGTCACGCCTATATTCCCCAGAGTTGGTGGCAGAGGTGTACTGAGTACACCCACGTTTGGCCGACGATGTTAGGTCACATTTAATAGGGGGCGAGCCTATTGCCATATACCGGGCACAATACCAGACTTTTTCGTTAGAAAAACTACAATTGTCCGACCTAGGATTTGAACCCAGGACCTCGTGATCACAAAGCGATGTGCTTTGCCACCAGACCAATTTGGAATAGATTTTATAATATATATACAATGTGTAACATATACAAGGTGTATCGTAAATAACATAAGACCCCCCGATTCTATTATTGCTTCACAAATTCAATACAAAAACCAATTTTCCAAATTCATATTTTAACCCATATTTTTAAACACGAGTATTACGTTTTAGAAATGCATTTGAAACCGCCGTATTTCTTTGAATCAAGAATAAATTTAGTTTGTTATGACGCACTGAAGGAGCAACAGCATTTTATGCAAACTAAAAATAAAATATATATGTAACTATTCCATTCCATTCTATTCTATTCTACATAATCACGCCAGAGGGATCAACCTTGCGGGGTAGGCAGAGAGTACAGAGATCTAACAGGTTCTTTCCTTACATACCTCTCTGGCTTCCTCCACTCGCCGCATACACGCTCGCCGGTTACGGAGACTCTTGACTTGTCCTTCAGATAAGACTCGGTCTATTTGGTCGTGGTAAGATAGTCTTAGGTACTTACTTCCACTTTCGCATATATATAACACACTTTAAAAATAGTTCGAATTAATTCAGTTGCCGATTTAGAACTTGTGTTAATTATGTTGCATGTTGTATATTATATTCAGAGTAATCATGTCGTAAAATCGTTTAAATTCTTTGTTATTATATAAGCGAATCACGACACTAGGAATTATTTATTTCGGTCTGCACGTTTGTGTATGTGAATTTTCATGTTTGTAAACGCACCCACGACACAGGAATAATTCCTAGTGTCCACGTTGTTCAAAGTAAAAATAAAGGTTGTATTTATGTAAATTTGGAGACTCTCGTAGCGCTCCGCGACCGCGGTGTTCTTAGCGATCACCAAGCAGCGTTCGACTCGGTCGGAATGAGATGGGTAACTGTTTGTTGCATTTTCATACTCGAGCGTCTCCGTGCTTCGGAAGGCACATTAAGCCGCTGGTCCCGGGTACATCTTAATGTGGTAGTCGTTAAGCCGGGTTGGAAGCCTTATAGGCAGCTTGATAAGTTCCCCCAGCAGGTCCACAAGCCTGCCTCCCCCGCACCGCACTGGCTCCGAGTGCTGGAGTATGATCTAAACTCTCTCAGTAGTGGGATAGTATAGACCAGGGATTCCCAAAGTGATTGTTGATGAATGTTGAAACCGATTTTCTCCGAAATCGTCATAAACATAAAATTGATTTTGGGATCGAGGTCGAGGTCAAAAAATCGACCCTTATTAATTAACACCAGTTCTTATTTGAAACCTTCAAGATGTACCAAATTGTCATAAGAATAACTAATATTATAGTAGGAAGTACCATTGTTGTATCATTGTCGTACTCGAGAACGAGTGCTGCTTGTGAACGAGACTGGTCCACCCAGAATCCTCTAGCTTTTCATGATAGCATATATTTAAAGATAGTCTTATAACTCAGTCGTAAGGCATGACACTGGAGCTGGATCGCATTAATGATTTTGTATAATCTAAATATGTATGTATCTATACAAAAAATTGTAAAATATGAATGGAGAATTATACAAAAAAGACAAACCCGCTGAGTTTCTCGCCAGATCTTCTCAATGGAGGCGGCGTTCCGATCCGGTGGTAGATTAGTAAGTTAAATAAAAAAAAGTAAATATGACAATTTGTAAACAGCCCCGCAGGGTTTATGCAATATAAACGATTGAGTTTGAGTTTGTACTTTACTCACTTAGGCAACCGCAAAGTTTTTAAATTGTGGTATTTTGTATCAATAGGAAAAATTCTAGATATAGGATTTTTAAAGTAATTTGGTTATGGGGGTCTGTGGTAGCAGTTCATTTTGGAAAACGGGTCTGTTGCCCAAAATAGTTTGGGAATCTCTGGTATAGGCTGATATTATATTATTCAATTTTCCCATACAGGTCAATAGATAGGCATCGGTACCACAAGGACACACACAAGGCGCGGGTTGAGTGCCCAGAGTGCGACAAGACTTTCCGACATCGCGCCGGACTAATGAATCATCGACTGTAAGTATACTCTCTGGAGTGTCAGCAATTTTTATTTGCCTCGCTCGGAAACTGTCGGCAATTTTCGGAATTGCAATTCTGTTTTGCATAGTGCAGTAGAGGCGCTCGTAGCGCTGTGCAACCGCGGTGTTCTTACCTATCACCAAGGTTAAGCAGCGTTCGACTCGGTCGGCCTGAGATGGGTGACCGTTTGTGGCATTTTTATATTAGAGGGTATCCGTGTTTCGGAAGGCACGTTAAGCCGTTGGTCCCGGTTACCACTTAATGTGGTGGTCGTTAAGCCGAGTTGGAAGCCTTAAAGGCGGCTTGATAAGTTCCAACAGCAGGTGGCCACTAACCTGCCTCCACCGCACCGCACTGGGTCCGCGTGGTGGAGTATGACCTAATCTCTCCCACCTCGATTTGTGAGAGAAGGCCTTTGCCCAGCAGTGGGCATTATACGCTGATATTATAGTTCATCGAAAAACTGTATTTCAAGAATATAATAAGATTATTACCACATAAAATGTATATCATAGTGTTCATTATAAAATTTCTGATGACATAAGACATATGATGAAACAAACGAAACGAAACGATGAGATGATGATGATGAGACCACAGACCTGCATTGTTTATACAGTCGACTCTCGTTAATTCAAACCTGCGATAATTCGAACCTCTCTTATAATTCAAAGTTATCATGAGTTCCCCAGAAAATCTCTTTATATTTCGAACTAAATCAATATTATTATACTGACTCGGTAATTTGAACGAAAAAATCATTGCTACGTAACAAAACGACGCGTTAATTCGAACTCATCGGCGTCAAACACTCGATAATTCGTAGAGAATCAGATCCTCTTAAACAAGCCCGAGTAATTTGATAAATTATTGAGCAGTCTGAGCAGCAGCAATTTTCTTTGCAGCAAACCAATATAACAGATTTCTTTATTAATTAAGTTAATTCACATTATGAATATGTACACTATGTACCTCTTAACTTTTGCCATTTGTTCTATCTATCTATCTATAACCTCACGCCAGATCCCTTGCGGGGTAGGCAGAGAGTACAGAGTTCCAACAGGTTCTTTCCTTACATACCTCTCTGGCTTCCTCGACTCTCATAGTTCGTCTCATACACGCTCGCCGGTTACGGAGACTCTTGACTTTTCCATCAGATAAGACTCGGTTTATTTGGTCGTGGAAAGATAGTCTAGGTCTTCCCCGGTACCTGCATCCTTCCACTTTCACATTGTATATCTGTTTTGTCATTCTTTCCTCTGGCATTCTTTCTATATGCCCGAACCAACGGAGCATGCCATTTGTTGTTATTGTTAAAGAATAGAAGTTTATTAATAATACATAATTGATTATCAACACTCAATAATTCAAAGTTTTATATCTTTTCTCTTAAAAATTTCGAACCATTTGATATTTCAAACACTCGATAATTCGTAATATTTTAAGAGTCCCTCGAGTTTCGAATTAACGAGAGTCGACTGTATTAATTTTATTACACTCTATTCTCTTCAATATCACCGCCAATGTGCCTAAATCATTTTCATAGTATTGTACTTGTGACGTATATCAGTCCCGAATATTGCTAATGTTAAATCATAAAAAGTCCTCGACCAACACCAGCGCATTGTTTATGTACACACGGGCTCTCACTTGACACATTGCGCTCGAGATATTTCTGCGCATCCGTGCGTGTGTGTGTGTGTGTGTGCAGCGCACTCGCAATTGGACAAATTGCATTAGAGATCTAAACATTCCGTATAATGCCACTGTTTTAAATTTTTATTGAATTCTGGTACAAAAACATTAATCTATCTATCTATCTATATCATCACGCCAGATCCCTTGCGGGGTAGGCAGAGAGTACAGAGTTCCAATAGGTTCTTTTCTTACATACCTCTCTGGCTTCCACTCTCATAGTTCGTCACACACGCTCGCCGGTTACGGAGACTCTTGACTTGTCCTTCAGATAAGACTCGGTTTACTTTACTGCATCCTTCCACTTTCACATTGTATATCTGTTTTGTCATTCTTTCTATATGAAAAACATTAATCTTATATAATATTAGCCCTGTTAAGAAACTGTCCCACCTTTGGGCACGGGCCTGCTCTCAAACTGAGAGGGTTTAGGCCATAGTCCACCACGCTGGACCAGTGCGGGTTGGCGAACTTCACACACCTTCGAGAAACTCTTAGGCGTGCAGGTTGGGTAAAGCAAGTGATAGTTTTTAAACGCACATGCTTTCGAAAAGACAGGAGTGCGTGCCTGGGTTCAAACCCGAGACCTCTGACTTTGCAGTCCAACGGTGTAACCACTAGGCTGTCATAAAAACATTAACACTAACATCTATATTCCGCAAGCGGGGGTGACAGTGCAATAACATGGTACCATGGAGCTGGTCTGATGATGGAGTCGGAAGGTGGTCATGGGAACGTGTAAACTATACAACGTAACGCCCTCGTATGTTGGCTTGTTATATTACAAATCATCATCAGACCCTGAATACTATCTGTAATCAGGGTCTGACGATGATGCCAAAAGCTGGCCAATAGAACCACCGAACTACTCAACATCACCACACCGTGTTTGGGTTCATTGGATTTGATTAGACGAGTACTTTATACCTGCATAGTGTCTAAGATCTGATGATAGATCCGGAAGGAAGCCATAGGAACTCCTCAACAAAGCAAGATATCTTTGTTGTGTGTGTATTAGCGATGGGCGATTATTACTAAAAACAATCGAATCATTCGATTGTTCCGTTTATTCGAATGCATTCGAGTGGCAATCGCAAATCCTCGATTGTTAGATTCTTGCTGAGCGTTTCGACCACGCGCGCGTAACTTTAGTAACGAGTATGCAATCGATAGTCGAATCGATTGCACCGTCGCAATCGACGGTGCAATCGATGCATTTTGGCATCGTTCAATAGATTTGTATCGGGACTTGTTTTTTTTTAATTTATAAAAAAAAAAACACCGTCACGCCTATATTCCCCAGAGGGGGTGGCAGAGGTGTACTGAGTGCACCCACGTTTCGCCGACGATGTTAGGTCCCATGTAATAGGGGGCGAGCCTATTGCCATATACCGGGCACAATACCAAATTTTTTAATTTTCTATATAATAATTTATATACATAAGTATAATTTCTTATGTACATAAATTATCATATAGAAAATTATTAGATAAGTACAATTCATAAAAAATAAGTAAGGTAAGCATCACGCCAGATCTCCTGCAGGGTAGGTTTAGTGATAATAACGATGTTAGATTTGTTTATATTTATCTATAATTCACTCGATATTTCCAACTTAAACTAAGCCCTTTATTGACATAACCTTCACTGACGAAAATTACTGATCAACTAAAAAGTATTGCTAACAATCGAAACGTTCCTCCCTATCGATTGTACGCTGCGCGTTGGCGACGCACCGTCGATTTTCATTCGTTCGTCGATTGTTATTCGATTGTTTTTTTTTTTGTTGGGGACGAATGAATCGACAATCGAATATGTGTACCTACAATAGTCGATTCATTTGATAGTTTTTTTTATAACAATCGCCCATCGCTGTGAAGTTCGCCAACCCGCACTGGGCCAGCGTGGTAGACTATGGCCTAACCACTCGCAGTCTGAAAGGAGGCCCGTACCCAATGGTGGGACAGTTTCTTAACATGGATAATATTATTATTATATGACCTTTCTATCCAGGGCATCCAGTTCAGACTGAGTCCACCTTAGTATGCCAAAAGAGTATGTAAGAACAGGCATGACCCAACCATTGAAAGCTCGGACCCTATTTCCACCTGATAGAAGGCTTTTTAACACTTTTATCAGGCGGGCAAAGAACCGATCTTTCAATGATTGTTGCATTATTATATGTATCTCGCTGAGATTCACGGGCTTTACCCGGACCTTTGAAAGGCTTGCATGGGGACATGGGTCCAACACGTAGAGGCCCTTTGCGAGAAGTTAATGTTATGTAAGCCACCTGCTGAGATCACTTGCTGAAAATGAAGAAACATAACCAGCGATCTGACCCCGGCAGGTGCAAGGACTATTGTAAATTATGGAAAGAAGACAAGGGCTATGTAAATGAGGTTTGATGGACATAAAACTGGACTATTTGGACTTATTATTATTAATATATTTCAGAACGGTACACGAACACCGCAGCTCCTTTCCGTGCACTGTCTGTGACAAAGTATTCCGATGGAAGACCAGCCTTAAACGTCATCTGCAGAAACACGATGTCAAGGTACACTATCTTATCACTGTCTTCTTGTTAGCGTTTCGACGGCAAACATGCTAGAGTTATATGGAAGCAGCCCAGAATGCGGCCACATTGACTGTGTGTGAATGAACTACGCTGTTGGCCGCGGGGTCTTTACAGCTTTACCGGGCAAAAGAGCGAGCGTGCAACCGAGCCAGAAGGGCAAGGGGGCAACTAGCTCAAGGGCGGCTCAAGGAAGAACGGCCTCGGCTCGGGCAGTCGCTATGGGGGAGGGCGTATACTAGGTGTCTCGGCGTGGTGCTCTGCACCGGCCGGCGGGCAAGGGATTCTTCGAGCTCGCCGGCGAGGTCGGTGTCTGATCCTGTGTGCGGTATCTGTATCCGAAAGAAGGGATGTAAGAGCATCGGAAGGGTCGGTGAGAACATGCCGCGGATGGCGGTAGCGGCTGATAGGAGGGGAGTTAGGTTCGTAGTCGGCGGCGGCTACGATTAGCGGATTCCTATGATTGGACGCGTTCGCAAAATATCGAGTTGTCGCCTTTTTGATGAAGGTACGAATAGGTTCGAGAACGAGATCGGAATGGAGATGTCGGAGGCAGCCATCAAATTCTGCTGCGTGCAAATCACCACTATTACTACATTTTATTTAACAAAGTCTCCCACCGCCGCGTCTGTCTGTCTGAACGCCATAAACTCAAATATCGAACGGATTTTCATAGGGTGTTCACTAATGGACGGAGTGATTCAAGAGGAAGGTTTATATGTATCATTCACCCGGCGCGGGTAGCTAGTTTTGTGATAATAATATCAGCCTCAAACTCAAGTAATTTATTTTGTATAAGCTAACAAATTTATTTAGCATTTTTTGAGATGGCAAAAAACCATTGATCTCGCGACACTGTTACCGTTACCGACACCACTGTATATAAAAAAAATCATAAAATATATCCTGACGATTCAATAAATACACACGTAATTATTCAAGTTTTCACTTCTGTCGGCATTTTAGTCATTTTAATCTAATTTAACTACAAATCTACCACCGGATCGGAAGGCAGCCTCCACTGAGAAGATCCGGAGAAGAAACTCAGCGGGCTTGTCTTTTTTTTATTTAATTCTCATTCTCTTTTTTCTTTTCCATTGTGTGGATACAATGTTTAGGTTCCAATGAAATAGTTTACGATCTAGCTCCAGTGTGATGCCGTACGACCGAGATATGAGACTAATGATATTATTTATAAAGAGTGTCTAAAGGATTCCAGATGGAGCAGTCCCCATAAGCAGCACCCGTTCACGAGTATGACTGCTGGAACAGCCATCACTCCCCTCGACCATATTGGAGGGAAGGGAGTGACCCGACAGACAGCCACACTAAGCAAAGACATTATAGTGAGCCTATACTGATCCACCGCTGGGCGAAGGCCTTCTCTCACAAATCTAAGTGAGAGAGATGGTCATACTCCAGCACGCGGAGCCAGTGCGGGGGAGGCAGGCTTGTGGACACCTGCTGGGGGAACTTAGCAAGCTACCTATGAGACTTCCAACTTAACGAGTACCACATAGTGGTAACCAAGACCAACGGCTTTGCGTGCCTTCCGAAACACGGAGACGCTTGAATATAAAAATGCCACAACGGTCACCCATCTCAGTCCGACCGAGTCAAACGCTGCTTAACCTTGGTGATCGGTAGGAACACCGCGATCACAGCACGACTACTAACGCGAATTTTATCTCTATCTATATCATCACGCCCGATCCCTCGCGGGTTAGGCAGAGAATACAGAGTTCCAACAGGTTCTTTCCTTACATACCTCTCTGGCTTCCTTCACTCTCGTAGTTCGTCTCATACACGCTCGCCGGTTACGGGGACTCTTAAATTGTCCTTCAGTTAAGACTCGGTCTATTTGGTCGTGGTAAGATAGTCTAGGTCTTCCCCGGCACCTACATCCTTCCACTAGCGCGTTGTATATCTGTTTTGTCATTCAATTATTGAATTTTATTGAAACTATAAAAAAAAACTTTACTGACTGCCTCGTTGGTCTATTGGCGAATAATGTGCTTTGCGATCACGAGGTCCTGACTTCAAATCCTAGGTCGGACAAATATAGTTTTTCCAATGAGAAATTCCCAATATCCGTCCGGAGGCTGGAATTGTGCCCGGTATATGACAATAGGCTCGCCCCCTATTACATGGACCGACGGATTTGACGGACGATTTCGCGGAGTGTTAATAGCTTAAGCCACTCCGCTCACTGTGTCTAATAGTCGCGGGTTCGATTCCCACACGGGACAAATCTTTGTGTGATCCACAATTATTTGATCCGGTCTGGGTATTTGTGTATGTAAATGTTTGTAAACGCACAGGAATAAAACCCAGTGTGGGACTACCTTTTTTTTTGAAAAGAAAAGAAAACATGGGAATTAACACTGACGGCGAAAAGTGGGTGTACTCAGTACACCTCTGCCACCCCCGCTTGGGGAATATAGGCGTGACGGTATTTCTTTTTTCTGTTTTTATCGGTTGAGAAAAAAAGATATATTTCAGTTGGCGAACGGGGAATCGTACTGTGTGACCTGCGACGTCAGCTTCGCGACGTCAGGCTCCTATCAACGGCATCTCAAGATCAGTCTCAAGCATGTCACTGAAGATCAGCTCAGGTTAGTGAGATTTCTTTTAAAGCATACTGGTCTTCGCCTGTGCCTGCGTCCACGTTGATTTTCCCTGATAAGGGGTTCACGAGATATCGGGGTGTTTTGAAGTCGTAACAATACAGACTTCGCTCCGATTATTGTCAGGCGTGTATTTCACACCCTTAAGCTTTTTTTGAGAAAAAGGTAGCATATGTCCTTCCCCTGATACAATTTATTTCCTTGGCGAATTTAATTAAAATCTGTTCAGCAGTTTGGGCGCTTCCTAACAGTGAAAGAATATTCCGAATCGGATCAGTAGTTCCAGAGATTACCTACGCCCAACAAACATACTACATATCTATACTAATATTATTAAGAGGAAAGATTTGTATTTTTAACTGACTTCAAAAAGGAGGAGGTTCTATGTTCGGTTGTATGTATGCTTTTTTTTATGTATGTTCAGCGATATTTCCGTCAATTGTGGACCGATTTTGATATTTTTTTTTTGCATTGGGTTCAGTATATCTCCAAGGTGGTCCCATATTAATTTTATTGACATTGGACCTTGGACTTAGAAGATACACCAGGGAACTCCTTAACGACAAACAATAGGCATGTGTAAATTGCGATATTATGGGTATTACGTCAATCCTATAGGTACCCTACTATAGAATTCACTGGTCACTTAAAATTGTAAAATAAAAATCTTTTATAAAAAAAGGTATAAAAAAAAGCAAAAAGATAAATATTTGAAGTCGGTGCCAAGTAACCGACTGCACCAACCAGCACCGACGTCAAATATTTATTTTTTTGCTTTTTGAAGTCGGTTTACCTTTTTTTATAAAAGATTTTTTTGTATGTATGTAACGAATAAACTCAAAACTACTGGGCCGATTTTAAAAATTCTTCCACCATTAGAATGCTTCATTATCCCTGAGTAACATGGGCTATGTTTAAAAAATAAATATCCACCTTTGGGAAGCCGGGACGGGATGCTAGTCATCTATATACTGATTAATAAAATTTTAGTGTCTGTTTGTAATGCCTAAATACCAGCTTTTTACTACATGCATATGAAAGTATATGCTGTACTAATAACAAAAAAACAATTCTTAAAATTTTTGTCTGTCTGTCTGTTTGTTCCGGCTTATCTCCGAAACGGCTGGACCGATCGTGACGGGATTTTCACTGGCAGATGATTTTGTGTGATTGTTACTCAATCACGCTAAAACGGCTGAACGGATTACGATCAAATTCGCCACACAGATAGTTTATTACCTAAATTAATACACAGGATACTTTTTATCCCGGAAAAATGTAAGATTCGTATCTAAAGTTAACGCGGTCGTAGTCGCGGGCAGATACTAGTTTTTTATATCTATTCTCATTGATATACTTACTGTCGACCGTTCAAGGCACCTGGCGTGATGAAAGTGTAAGTGTAAAGCATAGAATTATCTTGATATTTTTCTTTCGTTTCAATGTAGGTTCATATGTGACCACTGCAGTCGACGGTTCACGGACAAGACGAAACTGCGCAATCACATTGAGGAGAAACATTTGCACCAGACTTACAAATGCCAGATATGTTTAAAGGTAAGCCGTTTTGTGATCATGGAAATTGTTGAGGACAGCATTTCTCAAAGTAATGATCGTAACCCCTATTTATACACACACACACCGTCACGCCTATATTCCCCAGAGGGAGTGGCAGAGGTGTACTGAGTACACCCACGTTTCGCCGACGATGTTAGGTCCCATGTAATAGGGGGCGAGCCTATTGCCATATACCGGACACAATTCCAGACTCCGGACTCGTACTGGGAATTTTTCGTTAGAAAAACTACATTTGTCCGACCTAGGATTTGAACCCAGGACCTCGTGATCACAAAGCCATGCGCTTTGCCACCAGACCAACGAGGCAGTCAAATTTATAATCTTATTTATAATCCTTTAATGCAGGGATTTCCAAACTATTTTGGGCAAGAGACCCCCTTTTCCAAAATGAACTGATGTTACCTCAGACCCCCATACCCAAATTACTTTAAAAATCCATCCTATCTCTAGGTTTTTTCTATTGATACAAAATACTTATCAATTTAAAAACGTGGCGGTTAGTTAAGTGAGTAAAGTACAACAATGATACTTCCTACTCAAATATATGTCATTCTTATAACAAGTTGGTACACGTAACACAACTTATACAGTATATTGAAAGTTTCAAATAAGAACTTGTGTTCATTAATGGGGGTCGATTTTTAGACCTCGTCGTCAACCAAAATCAGTTTTCGTTTATGTCGACCCCCAGGAAACCGATATCGACCGCAAGGGGTCGATATCGACCACTTTGGGAATCCCTGATCTAATGTATATGATGATCACATGATTATGATGTTGAATACTCAGAATACACCCGGAGAACAGGAGACTTTGGTGGTTTATGGATAGATTGTGAGATATTAGGAACTTGAGACAGGTGACTAAACTATCTAGAGTTGACTTTGAAACACAGTACAAAATCGAAAGAATTAAACAAATTCAATTCAATTTCTTTATTTGCGTTATATGGGTTTACAACAGATGGAAAGTACATTTTAGTTTTGTTTCAGTCTTTAAGCATGCAAAAATTTAACAAAAATGTATGACTATTAGTTAAATACATTACAATTGGTTTCATAAATAAAATACTATACAAAAAAAATCATAAGTTCAATGTCAAATAGAAATGTCAAAATCAATCAATAATTCAAAATATATTATAAAACCAAAAGTCGCAAGTAGTCATAATTAGAAATTATTTTATGGTTAATTAAGCAGGATCTTCCATGTATTCGGTAACTGAGTAATATGCTTTTTCAACAAGTAGCGTGTATAACTTTTTTTTAAATAAATTGTAGTTATTTTCGTTTCGTAAATGTGATGTTATATATTTTTGGACCCATGCAAAATGTACTACTATGTAGGAGTCTTGTTTTGGAGGGTCTAATGCTTAGTTTATCCATATGACGCTTCCTAGTGCGATGTTCAAATAAATGAGGATTTGATTTAATAAATAGCACTGTTTCAAAAATATATAGGCAAGGTAGTGTTAAAATTTTTAACGCCTAAAAATGAGGTTTGCATGAGTCTATCTGTTTTAAAGAACAAATACCTCGAACGCATCTTTTTTGCGCTCTAAACACACAGTCTACATTAGTTGAGTTACCCCAGACAGCAACACCATAACACAGAGCAGATGATACATATCCATGGCATGCTATTAATGCTGTTGAAGTGTCAGCGACCTTACTGAGGTTTCTTAAAGCATAAGAGTAACTATTTAATTTTTTAGAAACATATTCTTGATCAAAACTTGATAGTATACTGTTACGTTTGCGGGGTAATTAAATGCCGAATAACGTGCGAAGTACTTTATTAGGCGCTGTACACCCAAAACAGTACGTCGAATGCAAGTACACTCAAGCACAAAACACACTAGCACTAGCACTACTTAGTGCCCAAATACTGCTTCCGAATCGGTAAGTCACTCGTAGTATCCGTATATCGTTGCTTAAGTCGCCCGTGTATTCCACTTAGATCGCTTGTTCTCCAATTTGATCACTATCGCTTCCGAGAAGAGATTGTGTCTGTCCCCGCGCTCTGTGTTCCTTTTATACTCGTATGAAAGTTCTAGAACGGACTCGAACCCTCTAAGTACATCGAACACTAGCCGGCGCGGCCCACAAAGCGGTGTTATTATTATGTACACACCCTCACGCCTATATTCCCCAAGCGGGGGTGGCAGAGGTGTACTGAGTACACCCACGTTCCGCCGACGATGTTAGGTCCCATGTAATAGGGGGCGAGCCTATTGCCATATACCGGACACAATTCCAGACTCCGCACTTGTACTGGAAAGTTTTCGTTAGAAAAACTACAAGTGTAGTTTTTTTCTCCGACCTAGGATTTGAACCCAGGACCTCGTAATCAAAGCGATGCATACGCTGTCCCACTAGACCAACGAGGCAGTCATTATTATTATTACATACCTATTTATATGTGAACAAATAGGTACTTGTCCACCGCGACCGCGCACCGACGATAATTAAAGGGGAGGAACCTTCTAGATGTTCCAGCACTTAAGCGCGGATTCTAGATCTTTCTATGCAGATGGCTACGGGACCTAAGTGTGTGCATTTCAAAATTAACATTCCCCGATAAGGGGTTTACGAGATATCGGGTGTATTTAAGTCATAACAATAGTAAGCAGTGATAACCTAGTGGTTAGACCGTTGGACTGCAAAGTCAGAGGTCTCGGGCTCAAGCCCAGGCACGCACCTCTGTCTTTTCGAAAACATGTGCGTATTAAAAATTAACGATCACTTTCTGTAACGGTAAAGGAAAACATCGTGAGGAAACCTGCATGCCTGAGAGTTCCTCGAAGGTGTGTGAAGTTCGCCAACCCGCACTGGGCCAGCGTGGTGGGGTCTGGAATTATGCCCGGTGTATTTCAATCGGCTCGCCCCGTATTACATGGACCTAAAACCGACGGCGAAAAGTGGGTGTACTCAGTACACCTCTGCCACCCCCGCTTCGGAAATATAGGCGTGACGGTGTTTTTTTTTTAAAATAAATAAGTAACATATTAAGAACTCAGTCTTTTTCTGTCATGTTTGCAGCCATCAAAGAGTAGTTTCGCGTTGGACCAGCATATGCGGAATGTTCACAAAGGCAGGCCTAACAATAAGATGTGCCATCACTGCGGGAAAGGATTCCCGGTAAGTTTGTTTTATAAGCGGCAATTTCTTTTTTATTTTAGTAACCTTTTAATCTTGTCATAGAAATACTCTATGATTGCTTGAGTGTGTTTAGTTGTAAAGCGATGACAGATGACATCTGTCAGATGACGAATCACCGATGACAGATAGTCGATGTAAGATGGCGGACGGCGCTGCGTTGTTAGTAGGCATGTCGATTCATTTAAAGAAAAATCGATGTTGGATCGATTCGAATCAAGGGCGCACGAAACGATTCTCGATTAAATCGAAGATTAAAAGATCGATTTTTAGTCGGTCGGTCGGTCTAGTAGCAAAGCGCATCGCTTTGTGATCACGAGGTCCTGGGTACAAATCCTAGGTCGGACACTTGTCCACTTTTTCCAACGAAAACTTCCCAGTACGAGTCGGGAGTTTGGAATTGTGCCCGGTTTATGGCAATAGGCTCGCCCCCTATTACATGGGACCTAACATCGTCGGCGAGACGTGGGTGTACTCAGTACACCTCTACCACCTCCGCTTGGGGAATATAGGCGTGACGGTGTAAAGATTAAAAAAACATCTCTAGGTATAATACCACGCCAGATCCCTTGCGGGGTAGACAGAGAGTACAGAGTTCCAACAGGTTATTTACTTACAGACCTCTCTGGTTTCCTCCACTCTCATAGTTCGTCTCATACACGCTCGCCGGTTACGGAGACTCTTGACTTGTCCTTCAGACTCTGTCTATTTGGTCAAAATAAAATTACTATAGTCTTCCTCTCTCCTAAGCACTTTGCTGTGCCCGACAGGGTCCACGATTGTTACCTAGCCTAGCATTTAAGCTGATCAATGTTACCATCTAAACTACATTGTGAATACTTATTTTCATTTCAGACGAAGGTGCAGTTGGAATCCCACATCCGCACCCATACGGGGGAGAGGCCTTTTATCTGCGAGTTCTGCCCCACCACATTTTCGCAGCAGTCCAACTTATACAAGCATAACAGACAGGTACAAAATGGGCATAATGTAATTAGATTAACCAACCCCGCTTGGGGAATGTTGGCGTGATGGTGTATTTGACGGACGATTTAGCTGTCTCGTTGGTCTGGTGGCAAAGCGCATCGCTTTGTGATCACGAGGTCCTGGGTTCAAATCCTAGGTCGGACAAATGTAGTTTTTCTAACGAAAAATTCCCAGTATGAGTCTGGCGTCTGGAATTGTGCCCGGTATATGGCAATAGGCTCGCCCCTTATTACATGGGACCTAATATCGTCGGCGAAACGTGGGTGTACTCAGTACACCTCTGCCACCCCCTCTGGGGAATATAGGCGTGACGGTGATTTAGCGCAATGGTTAAGAGCTTAAGCCGCTCCGCCCGCTGTGTCTAATAGTCGCGGGTTCGATTCCCGCACGAGACAAATCTTTGTGTGACCCGCAATTATTTGTTCCGGTCTGGGTATTTGTGTATGTGAATCTTTATGTTTGTAAACGCACTCACGACGCAGGAATTAATCCTAGTGTGGGGCTACGTTTTATTAATTATTAAAAATAAGAAAATCTTCAACGTTTACGATTACATTTTAATCTTGAATCTATCTATCTATAACCTCACGCCAGATCCCTTGCGGGGTAGGCAGAGAGTACAGAGTTCCAACAGGTTCTTTCCTTACATACCTCTCTGGCTTCCTCAACTCTCATAGTTCGTCTCATACATGCTCGCCGGTTACGAAGACTCTTGACTTTTCCATCAGATAAGACTCGGTTTATTTGGTCGTGGTAAGATAGTCTAGGTCTTCCCCGGTACCTGCATCCTTCCACTTTCACATTATATATCTGTTTTGTCATTCTTTCCTCTGGCATTCTTTCTATATGCCCGAACCAGCGGAGCATGCCCTTTCTCATCTTTACACCGATACTATCTTTCATACCTACTCGCTGTCTTACTATGCTGTTGCTAATGCGGTCGGTCAGCTTGAATCATGATTGAATATTACAAAATGCAATTGTAATAATTAATCTGATTACATTTTGCCCATCTCTGATACTACACATTAATGACGTAATCCTCAGACACCCCAATCAGTCCGACTGCCTCGTTCGTCTAGTGGCAAAGAGCATCTCTTTGTGATCATGAGGTCCTGGGTTCAAACCCTATCTATCTATCTATCTATAACCTCACGCCAGATCCCTTGCGGGGTAGGCAGAGAGTACAGAGTTCCAACAGTTTCTTTCCTTACATACCTCTCGCTATCAAACTCTATTCAAACCCTAGGTTGGGAGTTCTGGCTGTGCCTCGCGCGCGTTCGGTCGTGTCACTGCGCTGCTCGCCCGCTCGCTATTTTCGTGTTACGTAGTATTCGATTTCGACTTGCTTTGTTGGAAACGCCTGCGCTTGCGTGGAGTGGTGATCTGGTTGGCTCATATACGTGTATACGTACGCATATACGGGCTTGCGACGTTACTTCTCCGCGTCTGGCTCGCGCGTAGCAACAAGGCGAGCCGTTAGGTAGACTCGCCGTTCTGACGGCGGTCGGCCTTCCCGCGTTTTTAGTAACGGTCGTTTTCCGTGACCTACGTGGTTTGTCGCGGCTGTGCTTACGTGTGTTGTGCTTGCGTGTTTACGTGTTTGCATTCGCTGTGCGTATGCTTTTGCGTCCCGTGTAGGTACGGTTCGCGTATCGCCCGGCGTGACCAATCACGTGGGTTGCTAGGCAGCCGCGTCGGCCAACGGCGCGGCCGGCCCTCCCGCGGTCTTTGGTTTCTCAACGGTGAGTTTCATAACTGTTTTCGATATTAGTGTTCTCCGTGCGGCGGTTCTCTTCGCCCCGGAGCAGCTAGGGTTTGGTGCCGCCCGTTCGCCCTTAAGGCGAAGGGGCACACCGCGTCTCCCCGGTAGTGCCACCCCCCCGCCGCTGCCCGGTGGGGGATCAGGGCAACGTTCACGCCCGGGTCTTAGGGCCCTTTTTTATTTTTTTTTTAGTTCACTCGCCCTGCCATTTCCCCTCTGGAAATGGCGGAAGACTTCCCTCCGGAGTTCGTCCGGGAGCTCACGAAGTACATCGTCCTACGCTGCCCGGACATAGTCCGGGAATTCAGGGCGACGTACTCGCCCGCCTCGCCCGACGCGTCGCCCGCGCGCGCGTCGGCCCCCGGCCCCGCGCACCCCGCGCCTTCTGCGCGCCCCGCGACTCCGTTCGCCGCGCCGCGAACTAACTTAGTCGCGCCGCCCCAGACCCCCGCCGACCGCCCCGTCTCGCCATGCGGGTCCGAGCCTCTCTCGGACTCGGACATGGAGGTCGAGCGCGCGACCGCGCGACGCGCCGCCCCCGCCCGGTCCCCGTCCCCGTCGCTCTCGTCGGAGGACGACTTCGTTCCCATCGCGAATGGGAAGCGGGCGCGCAAACCGCGCGACTCGCCGCCACCCAAAATCCAGAAGGCCGGAAACGCTTCCGTTTCTCCCGGCCGTCTCCGTCTCCCGACGCGGCCGCGAGGGCCTCCCCCCTCGCGCGCCCCGCACGTCCGAACATCACTCCCCCGCCGCTTGTCATTCAGGACAAGAGCGCCTGGGAGCGCATCTCCAAGGCGATATATAATCGCCAGATAAACTACACGCACGCGCGTTCCACCGCGCAAGGCATA
The DNA here is from genome assembly GCA_905147815.2 of Phalera bucephala. Classification (NCBI taxonomy): domain Eukaryota; kingdom Metazoa; phylum Arthropoda; class Insecta; order Lepidoptera; family Notodontidae; genus Phalera; species Phalera bucephala. The sequence goes on along the minus strand of LR990637.1, from coordinate 6,646,214 downwards.
GCCGTCAAGGTGGCGTCTTCGGACGACCACCGACGGCTATCCGCGTTCCTGCGATCCAACAAGATCGCTTATCACACATACACCCTGGAGGAGGAAAGGGAGCTCAGGGTGGTAATCCGCGGTGTCCCGAGGGAGCTGGACACCGCCGTCATCAAGGCCGACCTCCAGTCCCAGGACCTTCCTGTGCGCCAGGTGCACAGAATGGTCAATGGGCGCTCCAAGGAGGCGTACGACATGGTGCTGGTCGTCCTCGACCGCACCGAGTCCGGCCGTAGGGTCTTCGACCTGAAGGCCGTGTGCCATATATCTGGCCTCTCCGTGGAGGCCCCCCACAAACGTGGCACGCCCGGGCAGTGCCACAATTGCCAACTGTACGGGCACTCTGCCCGAAACTGTTGCGCGCGCCCTCGATGCGTTAAGTGCATCGGGGACCACGCGACGTCCCAGTGCGCCCGCTCGAAGGAGACGGCGGCCGAGCCCCCCAGCTGCGTCCTCTGCGGCACCAAGGGGCACACCGCGAACTATCGCGGTTGCCCCAAGGCCCCGAAGGGGAAGCGCAGCCGGGCGAGGCGCGGCGGCCGCCGCCGCCCCCGCGCGGTTGCCCCCCCCTCTGCGCCCTCAGCGCAACACCCCCCGCGCCCTCAGCGCACCCTCGTCCGGTGCCTTCTGCGCCAGCGACCACGGCTCCCCGCGCTCCCGCGCCTCTGAAGCTGACCCCCCTCCCCCGCCGCTCAGGCCGTCCCTCGGCGCCAACGCGTGGGTGAAGCCGCTGCCTTACACCGCGGCCTCCCACCCTGCGTCAGTGGGCCCCGCCCGCCCCCCGAAGCGCGCGCCGGCGATCCAGCCGGTGGCGGCTTGTCCCCCTCCGCCCTCTAACGTCAGTCAGGACGTCGACCTGATAATGAGCGTCTCGGCGGTTATAAGCCCCGCACTGTTCCCCAGAGTCCGCGAACTCGCCCTTCGTCTCCGCGCCGCCACCAACTTGGCGGACCAGGTTCTCCTGGCCGCGGAATACAGGGACGTCTATGACGTCCTGGCGTCCCTCAAAACCCAACCCCCCCGCACCCAATAATGGATCTACGATCTCCCCGCCTAAAGCCCCACAACCTATCCCTGGCGTTCTTTAACGCCGATGGCCTTCGCTCCCAGCGAGATCAGGTTGCTGATTTCCTCCGAGATCACCAACTTGATATCCTCCTCGTGCAGGAAACCTTCCTGAAGCCCGCACAACGCGATCCTAGGATCGCAAACTACAACCTCGTGCGCAATGACAGAATCGGCTCCCGCGGAGGCGGTACTCTCATTTACTACAGGAGGTCCCTGCACTGCATCCCTCTCGATCCCCCCGCGCTCACCAACATCGAAGCCTCGGTCTGTCGCGTCTCTCTCACGGGGCACCAGCCCATCGTGATCGCCTCCGTTTACCTTTCCCCCACTAAATCCGTTCTCAGGAGTGACTTTGAAGCACTCCTCAATCTGGGAAGCGCCGTCATTCTGGCGGGCGACTTCAACAGCAAACACGTGGCCTGGAACGGTCTCACCACTTCCCCTAACGGTAGGAGCCTTGACGCCCTGGTCGACGTTCTCGACTTTGACGTCATCGCACCCATGCACCCTACCCACTATCCTAACAATCCCAATCACCGACCCGACGTCCTGGACATGGCGCTTCTGAAGGGTGTCACCCTACGGCTGCACTCCTTGGAAGTAGTCCAGGAACTCGACTCTGACCATCGACCTGTAGTCATGAGACTCGGTTCCCCCCCTTCCGCCCCTCAGCGACCCAAAAAGACGGTGGTGGATTGGCATGCGCTAAGCACGGCCTTGGCGGATGCCGACCCTCCCCCCCTGCCTCTCAGCTCGGACTCCATCCCGTCCCCTCAGGACACCGATCAGGCCGTAGATGCCTTCACCGAGCACATCCGATCGGCTGTCAGTCGATCGTCCAAGCAAGTCGAGGCGGAAGATCTCTACCTCAACCGCTTTCGACTGCCGGACGATGTTAGGGATCTCATTCGTTCAAAGAATGCTTCTATCCGAGCGTACGACTCCTACCCCACCGAAGCCAATCGGGCCCGGATGCGTGCTTTACAACGAGAGGTAAAGCGTCGTGTCGCGGAGGTCCGGGAGGAACGGTGGGGTAACTTCCTAGAGGGCATCGCGCCATCGCATCTGGCCTACTGGCAGCTGGCGCGTAGCCTCAAGTCCGACTCCACGACTGACATGCCCCCGCTGTCCCGCCCTTCAGGCGCACCCCCAGCCTTCGACGACGACGAAAAGGCCGAGCTTCTCGCCGACTCCCTCGAGAGCCAGTGCGCCCCCAGCTCTCAGTCCGTTGACCAGTCCCACGTCGACGCGGTCGACAGGGAAGTCGAGCGCAGGGCATCCCTCCCCCCGTCGATTCCTTACCTCCTATCACCCAAACGGAGGTCGAAGATATAATTATGGGTCTCAAAACTAAAAAAGCCCCCGGCTCTGACGGCATTTCGAATCGCGTTCTGAAATGCCTGCCCGCCCAACTCATCTGCCTCTTAGTGGCCATATTGAACGCCGCCATGGCGAACTGCACCTTTCCCGCTAAGTGGAAAGAGGCGGACGTCATAGGCATTCCCAAGCCCTATCAGTCTCCTCAACTCCCTGGCCAAGATATACGAGCGCCTACTTCTGGCGAGGCTCAAAGACTTCGTAACGTCCAGGGGTATCCTTATCGACGAGCAGTTTGGCTTTCGAGCCAAACACTCTTGCGTCCACCAAGTGCACCGCATCACGGAGCACATCCTCTCCGGTCTCAATAGACCCAAACCCATCTACACGGGCGCCCTCTTCCTAGATGTCGCGAAGGCATTCGACAAAGTCTGGCACAACGGCTTGATCTATAAGCTCTACCAATTGGGTGTGCCGGACAGACTCGTGCTCATCTTACGAGACTTCTTGTCGAATCGCGCCTTCCGTTATCGCGTCGAAATGACGCGCTCCACTTCCCACTCCATCAGTGCTGGAGTCCCACAGGGCTCAGTTCTCTCTCCGCTCCTGTTTAGCCTTTACACGAACGACATTCCTCGTTCGAGTAAGGCGCATCTAGCCCTATTCGCGGATAATACCGCTCTCTACGTCTCGCATAGGAATAAGGGTTTCATTACCAGACACCTTCAGGCATCCGCCAATTCCCTAGGGAATTGGTTCAGGAAGTGGCGTATTGAGGTGAACCCGGACAAGAGCGCTGCGGTGTTCTTCTCCAGAGGTGCCACCCCGCGCCACTCCCTGCGCCGCCCTAGAAGTAATCTCGGCCAAGTGACCATGTTCGACCGACCCATTCCCTGGGTCAAAGAGGTCAAATATCTAGGGGTCACCCTAAACAGTACCATGTCCTTCGGCCCGCACATCAAGCGGGTCCGTCACCGAGCATCATTTGTGCTCGGTCGTCTCCATTCGTTAATCTGCAAGCGGAGTAAAATGTCCCTTAGAAATAAGGTGACACTTTACAAAACTTGCGTTCGACCCATCATGACTTATGCGTGTGTTGTGTTCGGGCATTCGGCCCCCTCTCACATCGATAAACTCCAAGTGGTTCAAAACCGCTTCCTCCGTAAAGCCGTAGGAGCCCCCTGGTTCGTACGGAACGTCGACCTCCACTCCGATCTAGGTCTCGAACCTATTCGCGCCTTTATTAAAAAGGCGTCAACACGTCACTTCGCGAACGCATCTACCCATGCGAATCCGTTAATCGTAGCCACCGCCGACTACGATCTCCCCCCCGACCCCTGCCGCCACCGCCGGCCGCGACATGTTCTCACCGACCCCCCCGATGCTTTGTCATCCCTTCTTTCCGCTCAGAATACGGGCGACGACGACGACGTAGGAGTAGATCCCCTCCCATAGCCGGCGGTTGACCGGTGCACTTAGTAGTGCACCCGTCCCCCTACAGCGACTGTCCCAACCGAGGGCGCCTCTTCGAGGCGCCCTCGAGTATGTCGCCTCTTGCCCTTCTGGCTGGCTAGAGCGTAGTGGTTGCACGCTCGCCTTTAAGTCCGGTGAAGCTGTAAAGGCCACGCGGCCAACAGCGTACATCATTCACACACACACCCTAGGTTGGACAAATGAAGTTTTTTCTAACAACAACTTCCCAGTACAAATCCGCAGTCTGGCATTGTACCCGGTGTATAGCAATAGGCTCGCCCCCTATTACATGGGACTTGGTGATGGTGGTTTATCTGGTTGAGAGTTACGTTTAATACTGAATTTGTTAAGTAATAATCTGATTGGAGTAATAAAAAAAATAAACAAATGTCTGTTGGTTCTGGAGCAATTTTCGACAATGTCCTTTGTGCACATGGGGGTTCAGAGATCCAAATTTTACAGCCTGCGATTGTTGAGCAACCTCACAGACTATATCGCACCTGCTGGTCTCCCCTTGATACCCCACCACCTGTACAAGGGAAGAACTGAGCGCGGCTACGGGCAGCACGAATGTGTTAGCCACTCACTTAGCGGGACAGATATGAAACATTGACACGAAAATGAGATAAAATCAAAATCAAAAGTTTTTTATTCATGTAGACCAAAAGGCACTTATGAATAGTCAAAAAGAGAAAATTATTAATTACTTAAGACTCTACCACCCGTTCGGAAAGTCATTCCTGTGGAGAAGAAGGGCAAGAAACTCCACGGTTACTCTTTTTTAAAAATGTGTTTTACAATTCTTTTTGTATACATTGCATTTATGGAGTATGGGAGAACAATGCAGAACGAGCTAAATAGATGTGCTTAAGTATAGATTAATCATAAGTGTACTTAGATTCATGATATTGGTCAGTGTCTACATAGTCCTCTCATTTACAAAATAGAGATGTTGTAGAGGTATATAAAAAAAGCATAATAATAATAGTAAGAGAAAGAGAATAAGAAAGAGTTATGGCGGGAAGTCAAAGAGTGATATTGTCACACTATCACGCCTATATTCCCCAAGCGGGGGTGGCAGAGACGCACGGAATACACCCACTTTTCGCCGACGATGTTAGGTCCCATGTAATAGGGGGCGAGCTTATTGCTATATACCGGGCACTATTCCAGACTTCAGAGTCGTACTGGGAAGTTTTCGTTAGAAAAACTACACTTGTCTGACCTAGGAATTGAACTCAGGAACTCGTGATCACAAAGCGATGCGCTTTGCCACTAGACCGAGGCAGTATTTTGGATTAAAAGTAATAAATATTAGTTTAGTGATGTTATTGTTTGTGGGATAGTATTGGAGTTTTTCTAACACAAAACTATCTTTGTCCAACCTAGGATTTAAACTCAGGACCTCGTGATCGCAAAGCGCATTACTCGTCACAAGACCAACGAGGCAATCACAGATAAACCGATTTTGATTTAGTTTATTTTGTTTGAAAGGTGACTTGGTCGAGAGTGTTCTTAGCTATGATGCATTTGAATGGTTTTTTATTTAATTTAAATTTTAATTATGTTTTTAAAAGCTTTCATTTAACTTGCAGTGTTCGTATGTATGTCTGTCTGTCTCTCCGGTTCACATCTTGTGATCCAATTTTCAAGCACTTGCGGGTATCCGAATGAGTTGGAATTTGGCATTCGTATGTAAGTTCAGGGACAATGCAATACCTTCGTTTTTTTTTGTTTTTTTTTTTTTAAAAACGTATTCCCACACTAGGATTCATTCCTGTGCCGTGGGTGCGTTTACAAACATGAAAATTCACATACACAAATACCCAGACCGGAACAAATAACTGTGGATCACACAAAGATTTGTCCCGTGCGGGAATCGAACCCGCGACTATTAGACACAGTGGGCGGAGCGGCTTAAGCTCTTAACCACTGCGCTAAATCGTCCGTCGAAATATGGAGCTGGTCTGATGATGGAGTCGGAAGGTGGCCGTAGGAATATGTGAACTCTACATTAACCCCTCGTGTTTAGGCTTGTTTGATTGGTATCAACGAGTACTATTCAACCAGATGGTGTTCAGGGTCTGATGATGACTCCAAAAGGTGGCCAGTGGATCCACCCAACTACCTAATACAACCCCGCCGTGTTTGGGCTCATTGGATTTGTCTTGACGAGTACTTTCAACCCAGATGGTGTCCAATCCATAGGAACTCCTCAACTCAACAAAATATATATATTTATTGTGTTTTTGCCATATAAGCTCGCTTTAAAAAGGTATTTTTAATTATGTTATACATCGTCACGCCTATATTCCCCAGAGGGGGTGGCAGAGGTGTACTGAGTACACCCACGTTTCGCTGACGATGTTAGGTCCCATATAATAGGGGGCGAGCCTATTGCCATATACCGGGCACAATTCCAGACTCCGGACTCATACTGGGAATTTTTCGTTAGAAAAACTACATTTGTCCGACCTAGGATTTGAACCCAGGACCTCGTGATCACAAAGCTAGTTATTTTACTAATTATATGTTTGTCAGGTCCACATGAACATCAAATCGAAGCGGAACTCTCTATCTAAGAAGAGGAAAGAAGATAAGGAACCAAGAGACCCCGCGCCGGCTGACCCCAGCCAGGGTCAAGAGGTCAACGACCCCTACCGACCCGTCGCGGTATTCCATTATTCACCAGAGAGGGGGTTTGTTATGTAAATTAATCTATCTACCTATATCATCACGCCAGATCCCTTGCGGGGTAGGCAGAGAGTCCAGAGTTCCAGCAGGTTCTTTCCTTACATACCTCTCTGGCTTCCTCCACTTTCCATATGTAAATTAAAATAAAAAACTAAAATGGACGGCTTGAGTGGTTAAGAGCTTGAGTCGCTCCGCCCACTGGGCTGAGTAGTCGCAGGTTCGATTCCAGCACGGGACAAATCTTTGTGTGACCCACAATTATTTATTTCAGGCGTTTGTGTATCTGAATTTCATGTCTTTTTTTTATTATATAAATACATTTTTTCTCTCTTTTAAAAAAAAGAACGTTGCCCTAGGATATTCCTGTCGTGAGTGCGTTAACAAACATAAAAAATTACATAAGATTTGTCCCGTGCGGAAATCGAACCCGCGACTACTCGATTCAGTGGCCGAAGCGACTCAAGCTCCTAACCACCTTTTTTTTTCCTGTGGCATATCTCGATATCGAGCGTGTATGACACGAACTATGCGAGTGACGGAAGCCAAAGAGGCATGTAAGAAAAGAACCTGTTGGAACTCTGTACTCTCTGCCTATCCCGCAAAGGATCTGGCGTGATGATATAGATAGATTATTAGAATAAAATCCCTATGATTATCTCTTTCGAGATATGTACTCATATTGTGCGAGATAGTTCTGTTATTTGTAAATAATATTATTCCGAACTGAGGTGATAGTATTATGTATAAGAATGTAGCGACTGAATTTTGTATTATGCATTAAATTAAATGATTTTAAGAATTAATTGAATGTTTTATTACCTGGAATTCTTCCTACATCCTACTAATATTTTAAATGTCAAAGTTTGTATGTTTGTTACTCAATTACGCAAAAACGGCTGACCGGATTCGGATGAAATTTGGGACACAGTTTCTTACGGATTAACACGCACTTTTTATTCCGGAAAAATATAAGGTTTCTGTTTAAGTCAAGGCAGATGAAGTCGCGGGCGGACACTAGTAATACCTATATAATGATGATACCACTGGCCTACAAAAAAAATTGTTTTTTTGGTGCAGCTCTGTGCCTATGGTCGATAAAGTAGGTAATGTACAGTATATTGTCATACGTTATCCGACCCCTGCCGCCACCGCCGGCCGCGACATGTTCTCACCTACCCCCCCGATACTTTGTCATCCCTTCTTTCCGCTCAGAATACGGGCGACGACGACGACGTAGTATTAGATCCCCTCCCATAGCCGGCGGTTGACCGGTGCACTTAGTAGTGCACCCGTCCCCCTACAGCGACTGTCCCAACCGAGGGCGCCCTCGAGTATGTCGCCTCTTGCCCTTCTGGCTGGCTAGAGCGTAGTGGTTGCACGCTCGCCTTTAAGTCCGGTGAAGCTGTAAAGGCCTCAAGGCCAACAGCGTACATCATTCACACACACACACACGTTATTTTTACTCATCAGCTCTAGTTTACTTTCTACCCTCATTTAATTTTTGGAAGGATTATAAATCATTTCAACAGAACAGATCGTACCAATACATTGGGATATTATAGAAACGAATGCAAGTTTCGCGGAAGAAGACGACACTCAATATGAAGAGGACGACATATCAACGACAACTCCGACACCAATAACACGAACCACAACGACATTACGCCCAACAACAACAGCACACGTCGACTTACGCGCGTATTCGCGGAGAATGGATGAGAATATGTTCTTTGGTGTTATTTCTTCAGATTTGTTTATTGGTTTTGGACGAAATTCGGCACACAGTACATAGGAGAGTTATGTAAGGAAAGAGCATGTTGGAACTCTGTACTCTCTGCCTACCCCGCAAGGGATCTGGCGTGTTGATATAGATAGAATACATAGGCTACTTTATGTCCCGGAAAAATGTAAGGTCCATGTCAGAGGTTAACGCGGACGAAATCGCGGGCAGTAACTAGTAATAATATAAATGTAAAAGTTTGTATGTTTAGATGCTTGTTACTCAAAAACGGTTGTACTGATTAGAATGTAATTAGGCGCACAGCTTATTACCTAGTTGACTGCCTCGTTGGTCTGATGGCAAAGCGTTCCTGGGTTCAAATCCTAGGTCGGACAAATGTAGTTTTTCTAATGAAAAATTCCCAGTATGAGTCCGGAGTTTGGAATTGTGCCCGGTATATGGCAATAGGCTCGCCCCCTATTACATGGGACCTAACATTGTCGGCGAAACGTGGGTGTACTCAGTACACCTCTGCCACCCCCTCTGGGGAATATAGGCGTGACGGTGTTTTTTATTACCTTGATTAACACAGGATATTTTTTGTCCCGGAGAAATGTAAGGTCCATGTCTGAAGTCAACGCGGACCAAATCACTGGCAGAAACGAGTATTCTATATCATAGATTATATAGTATATCTATTTTTCTAAAACACTCGTGGTACGGGCGGGTGACTTATCAACATCAGATGCCGAGCAAGTCTTCTGCAGGATAAAGACCTCCAGAAGATCGCCAAGACGACGGGCCTTTTGTCCACTCCGATCTAGGTCTCGAACCTATTCGCGCCTATATTACAAAGGCGACAACACGACACTTTGCGAACGCATCTTCCCATGCGAATCCGTTAATCGTAGCCGCCGCCGACTACGATCCACCCCCCCCCCCGACTACGATCCACCCCCCCCCCCCCCCCCCCGACCCCTGCCGGCACCGCCGGCCGCGACATGTTCTCTCCGATCCCCCCGATGCTTCGTCATCCATTCTTTCCGCTCAGAATACGGGCGACGACGACGTAGTCGTAGATCCCCTCCCATAGCCGGCGGTTGACCGGTGCACTTAGTAGTGCACCTCGTCCCCCCGCAGCGACTGTCCCAACCGAAGGCGCCCTCGAGTATGTCGCCCCTTACCCTTCTGGCTCGAGCGTAGTGGTTGCACGCTCGCCCTTAAGTCCGGTGAAGCTGTAAAGGCCTCGCGGCCAACAGCGTACATCACTCACGCATACACACGACGGGCCTTGTACGCAAATAAAAAAATGTATCCATATATTTATAAAACTATAGCATTTTTCACATAGGATGGCGACAGTTCTAATTGCCAAACGAATTATACTTTATTCTTATTATATTATGTGAAAAATAATATAGCTGTTTGGCTTTGCACGCATTTATTTTGTAATTTGACATAGGTAGGTGGAGTTTTCTGGGATATCATTATTCCAAGACTTAAAGAGACCCCTCCATATTAAGTTTCTTTTAAATCCATTCAGCCGTGGTAATATGGAGAAATAAAAACAGCTATCCCTAGGAATCTTGCATTTCCCAAGCTAAAAAGTAGTCTTAAACAATCTCTGAAAAATCCACTATTTTGGGTATTTAAAATTCCACCGTTCTGGATACACGGACAATTAAATATTTTTGCGTTATTTTCAGGCGTGTATTTCACACCCTTAAGTTTTTTTTAGACAAAATGTAGCCTGTGTCCTTTCACTGGATAAAATCTCTCTTTGCCGAAAATGATCAAAATCTGTTTAGCGATTTAGGCGTAAAAAGTTAACAGACCAGAGTTACTTTCGAATTTATAATATCAGTGTTCCAACCTTTATTGCAACACAATATAGCAAATAATCATAAGTCATTATCAAATATATGACGGCGCTTAGGTTTTCTGGATTGCCGTTTCAATGCTGGTAACGGTTAAAGGTGGATTTATCTTCATTTTCATAGTCGTCCGCATGGTGGCTGAACATAAAGGAAATCTTGAATTAACATTGGGGTCTCGTCGATTAAGTCACATGGAATGCTGTGAGGTTAGCTGCTCCGCGATACGTCCGAGCGCTTACCCCGTTGCTAATAAACTAACAACGAAGCGCCGTCCGCCATCTTACATTGAGTATCAGTCATCGGTGATTCGTCATCTGACAGATGTCATCTGTCATCGCTTTACAACTAAACACACTCGAGCAATCATAAAGTATGTCTATGAGAAGACTAAGAGGTTACTAAAATGAAAATAACTGCTCACCATTCCATTAACTGATTTTCAAATAATAGGATACGACATATACATGACTGTTTTTCGCCATGTATGCTCAATAATTGTTTTCTATAAAAAAGCCTATCCTCCTATCAGCCGCTACCGCCGTCCGCGGCATGTTCTCACCGACCCTCCCGATGCCCTAACATCCCTTCTTTCGGATACAGATACCGCACACAGGATCAGAAACCGACCTCGCCGGCGAGCTCCAAGAATCCCTTCCCCGCCGGGCGGTGCACAGCACGGCGAAACACCTAGTATACGCCCTCCTCCATAACGACTGCCCAAGCCGAGGCCGTTCCTCCTTGAGGCGCCCTTGAGCTAGTTGCCTCCTTGCCCTTCTGGCTCGAGCGTAGTAGTTGCACGCTCGCCCTCTTGTCCGGTGAAGCTGCAAAGGCCCCGCGGCCAACAGCGTAGATCACTCACACACACTAAAGTCCTTATTTAGTCGTGCCCAAAATTTTGATAAAACAATTGATAGAGCCTGTCTAATAAAAGCTGAGTGGAAAATGAAAGGAATTTAAATAAATTTGGTTTTGCAACCCCGGATGAACTGCAAAATAAATTGATTTGATACTTGAATACTATTATGGCTAGTAAAATATTAGAGCATAACCAAAAAAAGTGTAAATAAGTTTAAAATTTTGACTAGGAACTTAATCTTTCTTGACTTTCAGGGCCCCAATTCTCGTATTTAATTGACACTGAAATTGAATCCTGACTGAATTGAGATTTAATTTTGAATTGACTCGAAATTGGTATTCTGTTACACTAAAAGTTCGGTCTGATTTCGGTATCATCTCAGTCTAATCTCAGTATAATCTAGTGTCGATCACATTTCGATCTATTATCGATCTCACGTCGATTCACAGCTGACATAGATAAAATAAAAAACATTAAGTGTAATGTCAAACTTATAAATATCGGTGTTGCCAATTTGTAGGCAAGTACCGGAAGTGTCGGTAATTTTAAATAAAAACATAATTATATTTCACACAGGAATCGAAATATAAACGTATAAACAAATAAAAAATACTATAAATATAATCAATTCGTTCTACTTTTGCGTATTTTGATTTAATTTTCATTTAATACTCGTTTGATGTGTCTGAAAATTGGGTATTTTCATTTAGGTGCATGACCACCCCACGCACTCGAGCTAGTACCCATGGCCATAAAAATTCATAAGGTATAAGAAAAAAACACCGCGCGTAAATTGATGTTGTTTACAAAGTGTTTTGAATTTCATTGTCTTCCATTATAATATTCTGGCTAAACAAGACAAAGAAGGAACCCGCTTTTAACAAAATTGTGGGCTCAGTGCGCTTTGATTTTGAATGCCGACGTCGGAGACGTCCAAAAGTCAGCGCAAGAGTGGAAAAAGGTAAGTAATCTATCGTCTTATATAGATCTGCTCAATATTACTATTCTTAGTGATAAAGTGCCGTTTTATATTTCTAGTACTACAATCAATACAAGAGCCGCACGAAGGCTGAACAAAGAAGCCATAAAATGGGAGTCTTGAAAACTGGTGAAGGGCCAGCTGACGAGGTCCATTTAACACCTCTGGAGGAACGCTTCATTGGCATTATTGGAGGATGCAGTTCTCAGCTGCCTGCTGGCAGGCATAATCTACTTGATATATTGGTAAATATTATATCGGTGGTAATATTTATGTAGAACTCTATCAAGAAATTTTGAAATATTCTAATGTGTGTGATTTGTTTATAGACTGTTGAACTGAATACTAGCAGTGGCGGGAATGATGGGAATTAGGGCATGAGTAGCCATGTCCTAACAGGAGACATGTAGGTCAATTTTGAGTAAGTATACAACCAACAATATAATAACCACTAAAATAGTTTTATTGTAAACATGTCAAACAGAAAATGTATTATCTTTAATTGCCCACAGGGTTTGCATGACTATTTGCTGCACAGCTGCACCTGTCATCGGTGGATGTGCTTACAGCAGCTGGTATGGCCGGGACGAGCATCTCGTCACGGTCTTGCTCTGGCGCTCTAAGCCAAGCCTAATTGGCCACGTTGTGTAGAACACAGCAAGCATGCAGCTGCCTTACTACTAATAGACACCTAAAAGAAAAAAAAATTGAAAATTACAACCATTCTTTATAATAATAAACATTGTTGATTAATAAATATATACCATTGTGGATTAGAAAAGTAATAATTTTAAACATTGTTAATTAATATTTGTTAAGAAGATAAACCATTGTTGATTAGTGAGTAGAAATAATTTAGTTTATCCCATCATTTTTTTTGACATTCATTTTTTAATTGAAATACGGATTGTCTAAGGACTTAAAAATATCATCTATGCTAGAAGTTCCCAACCAGGGGGGCGCCCTTGGGCGGCGTAGAAAAATATGAAGGGGGCGAAATACAAAAAAAAAATACGCGTAAATTAAACAACACAATATTACATAGTTTGTCTCTATTTCAAAATTCGACGTTGTCATCCAGAAGAAGTTCAGGAAAAATCTCAATTACATAAATGATTTCAATAAAAAACGTTTTAAATTTGTTTAAAGTTTATTTTTTTAAAATGAAAATAAATAGAATGTTAAACATTTGTAGTTGTTAAAATAATGTACTTTTTAATTGGAATGAAAAAATTAAAAGGGAATGGGGCATGAAAATATTATTTATTATCCCTTAACAAAAGAAAGGTTGGGAAACCCTGGTCTATGCAATCCATCAATACAATGTCACGAAGTTTAATAAGATTTCACATTAAGAGGTGTTAAATTTAAATCATGTAGGACTTTATGGAACGACATAACATTAAATAAATCTAGCGTGTATCAAAACTTGTTTGTCTATATCTAAGGTTCACTAGAACAATAAATAGGTGACATTAACCTCAGTATTGCCAGCTTATGAAAGCGTTAAAAAATAACTCTCAGCTTTCATTAGATCAACTCTATTAGGGAATAAGAATTATATATTAATACGTGAAGCAAAAACTTTGTACACCTTTTTACGAAAATTGCGCAGACCGAGGAGTAGGAAATTTCTCACACATAGTTTATATAGAGAAGGAGTGCAGAATGCTAATATTTTTTAAAATTATGCATAAAACATACATTAAATCAATAAAAAAATCATTACACACACTACCATGAATTTGACACAATACACGACAAATTGATGTTTGTCTTTAATATTATTTGTCTATAGTCTTACTGAATGTCAAACATAACCAGCAAACGATGAAAGAGTAGGGCAAATATAGACCTATGGGCGACCACCAGTTATAATTAAAACATCATTTAATAAGATAATTATTTATATTAAAATAATTTAACCGGCATTTGCTTATATCTTGTGTCGGTCGGTGTGTAAGAGTTTGTTGTGCGTATAGAGTGCGCCGGAGTGCGCGAACCGCGCGGGACACTGACTGCATTGAAGCGGCTTCTCGCCGGTGTGCGTGCGGATGTGCGACTGCAGGATCGTTTGAGTCTGGAAATAAACAATTTAAATTATTATTATTGTATTTGACTGCCTCGTTAGTCTGGTGGCAAAGCGCATCGCTTTGTGATCACGAGGTCCTGGGTTCAAATACTAGGTTGGACAAGTGTAGTTTTTCTAACGAAAACTTCCCAGTATGAGTCCGGAGTCTGGAATTGTGCCCGGTATATGGCAATAGGCTGGCCCCCTATTACATGGGACCTAACATCGTCGGCGAAACGTGGTTGTACTCAGTACACCTCTGCCACCCCCTCTGGGGAATATAGTCGTGACGGTATGCTATCTGTACTCTCCGGTTATCCTCAAGGGATCTGGTGTGATAATAGGCACGGAAAGATGCACAGCGCCGACCCTGGGTAGAGCGAGAGGAGCAGTGGCTTTAGGCGCCAGGTGGCAAGGGGCGCCAAAAAGCCAAATGCAAAAAACAATTTCCAGCTAAATTTTGATGGGAATTTGTTGTGCGTGTAGAGTTAAGTACATAAAATTTGAGAGGTGCGGGGGCAGGGTTGCCAGATCAGGATTTGTAAAAATCCGTAGAAGAAAAGGGCGCCGAATCACGCATCATTCATTTATTAAATATCATATTCGCACGCGACTTCGCCTGCGTTGACTTAAAAAAAGGAGTAACACTTTTCCGGGATAAAAATTACCTATCTTATGTGTTAATCCATAACAATAAACTATCTGTGCGCCTAATTTCATCCAAATCCGTTCAGCCGTTTTTGCGTGATTGAATAACAAACGTCTGAACATACAAACTTTCACATTTATCTATCTATCTATATCATCACGCCAGATCCTTTACGGGGTAGGCAGAGAGTACTGAGTTCCAACAGGTTCTTTCCTTACATACCTCTCTGGCTTCCTCCACTCTCTTAGTTCGTCTCATACACGCTCGCCGTTTACGGAGACTCCTGACTTGTCCTACAGATAAGACCCGGTCTATTTGGTCATGGTAAAATAGTCTAGGTCTTCCCCGGTACCTACATCCTTCCACTTTCGCATTGTATATCAGTTTTGAAATGAAATGAAATTTATTTGCTTGAAACATGGTATTTCAATATGGTGTTGCATTATCTCGTAGTTCTGCACATTTCACCTTACAGGTATGCAAATATTAAACATTTATTAGGTCACAGGAAATACAAAATATGTCATTAATGTCAATATATATTCTAAATTAAAATAATATCATTCATTCTTAATAATTTCTCAAGAAGATATTAATATTATTCTCAATTCTAAATAATAATTCTTTCCTATTCATATTATTATATTAATATAATAGTCCCAATAAAATTATTTATATTGCTTAACCGAGTAGAATTCACGAAGGGTGTAGAAGGTGTGGTCTATAAGCCATTGCTTAAATTTTTTTCTTCATAGGCAGCGCTGGCATTTCTCTTATTTTTTTGGTATTTTATTGAATACTTTGATACACATAATATATGAACTCTTTTGATAGATAGATGTTCTAAATTTTGGAAATAGTAATCTAGTGGGATCCCTGTTTCCTATTATAGAATTATTATACGCAAAGGTGAAGTGGGTTGGATATTTTTTTACAAAGATGCAAACTTCTAATATATATAATCCAACCAGAGTTAGGATATTGTTGGATTTAAATAATGATCTACATGAGTCGCGTGGCCCTGCATTGTTTAAAGCACGTACACACTTTTTTTGCGCAAGGAATACAGTTTTAGCGTCTGTTGAATTACCCCACAGTAGTATTCCATATCGTAAGATAGACTCTACATGGCCATAATAAGCAATAAGAGCAACCTTTTTTCCCACTACACACACACTGAAGTCTGCGGAGTGCAAAAACGTATCTGTTTAGTTTAGTGGATGTATTTTTTACGTGTAGTTTCCAATTACAGTGTTGGTCTATTGTGAGACCCAGAAATTTCAGGTCTGACATTTCTTCAATATTTTGACCATTATACATAAGGTTTAGATTTTGTTTTTTCCCTTTGTAGTTATTAAACTATATAAATTTTGTTTTGGAAATATTTGCGCGTAGGTTATTATTATTGAGCCAACTTATTATAGATTCCACAGTAGAATTCAAAACGTTTTCGTGCGAGATTGATTTATCATTGTGTGAAATAACTACGGAAAAATCGTCTGCAAATAATATAGATTGGTGAGTTGTTATGTTTGGTAGGTCATTTATGTACATTATAAAAAGCAAGGGTCCAAGAACACTACCTTGGGGAACTCCAAATTTATTAGGTTTAAGCGAGGATTTGTATGCGGTGCGATTCTGTTGTGCATCTAGACGAGTCACCTCAACACATTGCTCACGGTTTTTGATGTAACTCTTTATCCAGCCTAATGCTGGCCCGCGGATACCGTACCTCAAACATTTATCTATAAGTATGTCATGCTCCACGCAGTCAAAAGCTTTTGTCATATCAAAGAAGATTGCAACTACTGTAAGTCTTATGTCAATATTTTTTAGTAACTTTATTTATTAGTGAAAAAGCTGCAAGTGTAGTAGACTTTTCTTTTTGGAAACCATTTTGTTCCAGATTTGTCCCGTGCGGGAAACAAACCCGCGACTATTAGACACAGTGGGCGGAGCGGCTTAAGCTCTTAACCACTGCGCTAAATCGTCCGTCATACCCTTGCTCCCCGCGCGTCGCCTCGTCCGCGGCGCTCTTGCGCATTCGTAAGTCGTAATAGAACATTCAATTATGTGCGGCTTCGGCCAAAACTTTGACCGAAGGTGGCCGAAGCGAAGCCGAAGGTTAGGTCGACTACGTCTACGATCCTTGTCGCTTTGTAACAGTAATTTACGATAATTAAAAAAATGTAACACTTGAAAATAATTGGAATCGATTCAGTTGCTGACGTAGAACTATTTTCAGGTATTGAGTTGTTTATGTTACCTGTTACCAGTGATGATATATGGATCGGAGACGTGGTCTCTTACTATAGGTCTCATAAAAAAGCTCAGAGTTGCTCAGCGAGCTATGGAGAGAGCTATGCTCGGCGTTTCTCTACGTGATCGAATCAGGAATGAAGAGATTCGTAGAAGAACCAAGGTCACCGACATAGCCCTTAAGATTAGCAAGCTGAAGCGGCAATGGGCGGGCCACATAACGCAAAGATCGGACGGGCGTTGGGTCAGAAAGATTCTAGAGTGGAGGCCACGTATTGGCAAGCGCAGCGTGGGACGACCACCTGCCAGATGGACCGAGGATCTTGTGAAAATCGCAGGAAGTCGTTGGATGCAGGTGGCATCGGACCGGTTACGCTGGAAAGCGATTGGGGAGGCCTATGTTCAGCAGTAGACAAGTACAGGCGGAAATGATGATGTTACCTGTTTTAAAAAAAGATATTAGAACAACTACGTATGACAGTTAGTCAATAGTAAATAGTTACTAATATTATAAATGTGAATGTCCGAAGAAAGAATGACAAATTTTTCCATGGCAAAAAATAAAAATAGCTAATAGAAAAACTGCCCCTAAATGGATAAGCAAGGGAATCAAAATATCAAGCACCACCAAAAGAATGCTTAGGTTCAAATATTATAGACACAAAAATACTACGAACAAAACAAAATATCATAAATATACAAGAGTACTAAAACACTGTATAACCCAATCGAAAAAGAATGTTATCAGTTAAAGTGCTAAAAATGGCCAAAAACAAATGTAAAGCATCATGGGACATTATTAAAGATAAGGAAAACAATGACATAAATTATGACAAAATTCAATGTATTTATAAAAATGGTACAAAAATACAGACACCACTAGAAATTGCTAATGCATTCAATGACTTTTTATTAATTCAATTGAAACTGGTCAACAATTTAAACAAAAATGCATTTCGAACCTAGGTTACTTAAGCTAAAGTATATTTCTGAGGCCTTGCTGTGAAGATGAAGTTATAAAAATAATCAGATAATTAAATAACACTAAATCAGTGGGTTATGATTCTATCTCAACACACATTCTAAAAAAATGTGCAGTGACAATTGCACCTATCCTAGCCTACCTTATTAATGTGCAGTGACAATTGCACCTATCCTAGCCTACCTTATTAATCTTTCTTTTACGGAGGGTACATTTCCTGATAGACTAAAAACATCAATAGTAAAACCGCTGCTTAAAAAATACAAAAAATACGACCCACATGAACTTGGCAACTATAGGCCAATTACACTAATTCCAATATTTTCAAAAATTTTTGACAAGGCAATGCACTTTTGGTTAAACGATTTATTAACGAAAAAAATATTATTAGAATTTAACAAAATGGATAATAGTCGCGGGTTCGTTTCCCGCACGGGACAAATCTGTGTGATCTACAATTATTTGTTTCGGTTTGGGTAAACGCACCCACGACATAGGAATAAATCCTAGTCTGGGCTACGTTTGAAATGAAACAAAAACAAAAAAACATTGCGACCGCCATTGCCACTAAATAACCAAATCATAACAATCAAGTTCGTTAATACAGTCAAAATAACTGGCGATGGCGTATTAATCGGTTTCGGCGTTGGCTTCGGCCGAAAATCGACCTTCGGTCGGAAAATTATAATTGGGTATATTTTTATTTTGTATTTTTATTTAGATTTTATGAGAAATCTAATTTAATTTTTTTTTAATTGTAAAAGGCGTTTGATAGAGTCGTGCGAAAGAGACTTTGGGACATTTTGCCAGAGTATGGTATAAATGGCACCCTGTTGCGAGCCGTCCAGTCCACCTACGTGGACAGCAAGGCATGCGTACGGGTGGGTGGTAACATGTCACCTTGGTTTGACGTTAAAATCAACGTCAAGCAGGGTTGCGTGTTGTCCGCTAGACTGTTTATAGTGTATCTGGATAAAAGTCTTCAAAGACTGAATGCGATGAATGAAGGGGTAAAAATGGGTGATCTAGTGATAAACCACCTATTGTATGCAGATGACGCGGTTTTGATAGCGCCAACAGCCACTGATCTGCAAACACTAGTCACAGTTATGAGAGACGACTGCGTGAACAATGGCTTACATTTGAATGTGAAGAAAACCAAAATTATGGTTTTTGAACGGGTTGAAACCAGAACGAATGCAAGGGTTGTGGTTGGTAACGATGTGCTGGAGCAAGTTAATGAGTTTGTATATCTTGGATGCGCCTTCAGTAAGGATGGGAAATACACCGCTGATATAGAGAGAAGAGTGAATGCAGGTAATAAAGTGAATGGTGCTATGGGTGCTATGGCTACTTGGGAGCCCTCACTTAAGCCAAAAGGCGCAGCTGGCCATGCATAACGGAGTGCTTGTCCCAACGCTGTTATATGGCAGTGAGAGTTGGGTATGTAAAAAGGAGAACGAAAGCAGGATAAATGCGGTCGAAATGCGATCTCTGCGGAAGATGTGCGGAGTCACGTTGACCGACCGTATTCGCAACAGCGTAGTAAGAAAGCGAGTAGGTATGAAAGATAGTATCGGTGTAAAGATGAGAAAGGGTATGCTCCGTTGGTTCGGACAAACAGAAAGAATGACAAAACATATACAATGCGAAAGTGGAAGGATGTAGGTACCGGGGAAGACCTAGACTATCTTACCATGACCAAATAGACCGTGTCTTATCTGAAGGGCAAGTCAAGAGTCTCCGTAACCGGCGAGTGTGTATGAGACGAACTATGAGAGTGGAGGAAGCCAGAGAGTTATGTAAGGAAAGAACCTGTTGGAACTCTGTACTCTCTGCCTACCCTGCGAGGGAGCTGGCGTGATGATATAGATAGACGTAGCCCCACACTAGGATTAATACCTGTGTCGTGGGTGCGTTTACATGAAAATTCACAACATGAAAATTCACATACACAAATACCCAGACCGGAACAAATAATTGTGAATCACACAAAGATTTGTCCCGTGCGGGAATCGAACCCGCGACTATAAGAAACATTGGGCGGAGCGGCTTAAGCTCTTAACCACTACGCTAAATCGTCCGTTATTAAAATACAATTTGACATACCGAGAAACCTCTGCCGCAGTAGTCACATATTTTGTTCTTCGGCGGCCTCTTCTTGTCGTGTACAAAGCTGACGTGCTTCTTCAGTTGACCCCCGCTTTTGAACAACTGTGGGGATCAGATTGACAAACCGTGGGGTCAATACGATTAAACAGGTTTGTGCGCTAAAATCCTAGTCTTTAGAAATAAAATTACTATTTTGTATAAACTTACAGATTGGGAATTTTGACACTACCGAAGGTGTTAATACATACACATATCGCAAAGGCATCTTTGGTCCCAATGAGTCAGAGGTAGTCATACATTGTTGGTCTAGTGGCGAATAATGCGCGTGGCGAACACGAGGTCCTGGGTTCAAATCCTAGGGCCGAGAAAGTGAAATTTTCCTTTTTTCTATAAAAATATTTCAATTATCTGTTCGGAAATAGGCATCGTGCCTGATACAATAGCAAGAGACTCGTCAATTATCTTATATAATTGGCGAAAAGTGGATGTACACAGTACATCTTTGCCATTTTCGCTTGGCTCCTACATAGGCGTGAGGTTGTCCATTTCTTTATTTTTAAAAATGCAGCCTTATACTAGCCATTATTTATCTGATGTAAGTGCGTTTCAGGAGCATGACAACAGATGTATTAAATCATCAACAGTGGTTAAAAGTTTACACTAGGTGGCCCGATGAGCTGGTGAAGGTCGCCGGTTAAAAAGCCGGTCGTCGTGGCGACCTTTGGCGGATGCGTTTCTTCTGCAGTGGACGTCTTTTGGCTGAGATAATAATGAAAAATTTACAGTTAGTGTAAGTAAAATCTACCTTCGAGCACTTTTCACATCGATGGGCGCTAGTTTTCATATGAGCCCAGTCGATGTGAATCCTCAGAGAATGCTTGAGGATAAATCTGGCGCCACATTCGTCACACATGAACCTGAAAACAATAATAAATAAATCATGTACGTTTGCACTAAGGGACCATATATCATCCAAATATATATGCAATAAGTTTTAGAATTGGTAGTAATCTATACTGTCCCAAGGCTAGGCAAACAACTTTTCAAAAATCGAGATAAGAGAGAATAGGTCATAACCACGCGGACCCAGTGCGGAGCGGTAAAGGCAGGTTTGTGACCACTAGCCCACCAGTTCCACCAGCATGTGGAAATTAGTAAGCCACGTATAAGACTTCCACCTCAGATTAACGACTACTACATAACGTGGTGACCAGGGCCGATAACTAACGTCTCAACTTCGCCGAGGCACCAAGACGCTCGAAAATGGAATTGCTACAAACGGTCACCTATCTAAGACCGTCTGAACATAACGTTGCTTAACCTTGGTGTACCGTGTAAACCCACATTTGACCGACGATGGCAGATTCCAATGTAATAGGGGGTGAATTTATTGCTATTATAGCAGGTACAATTCCAGTCGGCTATTGAGAATATTTCGATGGTAAGTACACTATTTCTGACCTAGGATTGATCTTTGGGAACGACTTTTAAGATGATGGGGTCAATAAGTATATTTCGGCTCGTTAAGTTTTTTTACGTGACCTATGATATGCTGTTATTGTATCATATTATATTGTACATCTTTTATCAAACTGTATCTGGTCTTTTTATTATTATACGCTGTTGGATATTTTAAACTAAAAAAACGTAAAATATGTGGGGTCAAAATTTAACAGTGTTGGGGGTCTAAATAAAACCTACCTTTTATCGTTCTCCGTAATTTGGTTAGGGTGGGTTTTCATATATCTTAATGCGCGTTCACTTCTATACTGAGTCTTGCACATATGGCAGTAAGACTTAGCAGTATCGATGTGAGCGATAAGGATGTGTGTAACAACACCGGATATCTTCGTCGTGGCAATCTTTGATGAGGCCTTTGTGTTGCAATGGACGTTTTTCGGCTGATGGGGTCAAAATACCAACTATGGGGAACAAAACTTAAAAGTTTCATGAAAACTTACTTTTTATCGTTCTCCGTGATGTGGTTAGAGTGGGTTTTCATATGATATCTCAATGCATGTTCACTCCTATACTGAGTCTTGCACAGCTGACAGAATGATTTGGCAGTATCGGTGTGTACGATGCGGACGTGTGTGAACAGGCCGGATTTTGCGTTAAAAGTCTTATCGCAGGATTCGCAGTTGTACCGCCGCTGTGATTGCTTGTGAACATTGCTGTCGAAATTAAATTTTATTACGACTTTGTAAAGGAACTGTTTATATTCTAATGTATGAAATTAGTAGAAATAAGTCTAAAAGCTTCGGAGCGCTTTATTAATAGGCAGTTCGTTGAAAAAAATAGTTGTATATTCGGTTGCATAGTGCGGCTGGCGATCACGAAGTCTTGAGCTCGAATCTTAAGTCTTCAAATTGTGGCAATTCAAATTCTGGAATAGTGTAGCTATCTATCTATATCATCACGTCAGATCTCTTGCGAGGTAGACAGAGAGTACAGAGTACCAACAGGATCTTTCCTTACAGACTTCTCTGGCTTCCTGCACTCTCATAGTTCGTCTCATACACGGTCGCCGGTTACGGAGAATCTTGACTTGCCCTTCTGATAAGACACGGTCTATTTATAAAACATTAAATAATGATATTTATTTATTTATTTTTTTAAAAAAACGTTGCCCCTCCCTAGGATTAATTCCTGTGTCGTGGGTGCGTTTACAAACATGAAAATTCACATACACAAATACCCAGACCAGAACAAATAATTGTGGATCACACAAAGATTTGTCCCGTGCGTGAATCGAACCCGCGACTATAAGACACAATGGGCGGGGCGGGCTAAGCCCTTAACCACTGCGCTAAATCGTCCGTCCGAATAAATATATTCATAATAATATTAGCCCTGTTAAGAAACAGTCCCACCGTTGGCACGAGCCTCTTCACAAACTGAGAGGGTTAAGGCCATAGTCCACCACGCTGGCCCAGTGCCGGTTGGCCTACTTCACACACCTTCGAGAAACTCTCAGGCATACAGGTTTCCTCACGATGTTTTCCTTCACCGTTAAAGCAAGTGATAATTAATTTTTAATACGCACCTGCTTTCGTAAAGACAGAGTTGCGTGCCTGGGTTTTAACCCGAGACCCCTGACTTTACAGTCCAACGGTCTAACCACAAGGCTATCACTGATTTTTTTATATTGTAAGGTTCACCATTATTTTGTAATAATTATCTCATTATAAAGCATTTCATTTGGTATTTATAAATTATTTGATACATTAAAAAGTATTTCCGGTAACCGTTCACTATTTAATATAAAATAAATTGACCGATGCCTATATTTAAATTAATAATAACCATAATTAATATATTAATACATATGTTGCTATATCAATAAATACTTCATGATGACACATAATTAAGATGGTGAAATGACTTTGTAGTTAGGGTAGAAGGGCATAAAAATGAAAGACTGACGGTTGCACGACGATTTGTTTGGTGAACGGTGGACGGGAAAGACGTTGGAAGTTGATAGTTTGTTTAAAGGGTGTGTATTGTTAATTGTGTCAGAAATATGAAGTGTTTTGCTGCTGACCCTGCTGGCTGTCCTACAATATTCATATTGAAACAATATTTTTTTTTTAAACGTAGCCCCACACTAGGATTTATTCCTGTGTCGTGGGTGCGTTTACAAACATGAAAATTCACAAACAAATACCCAGACCGGAACAAATAATTGTGGATCACACAAAGATTTGTCCCGTGCGCGAATCGAACCCGCGACTATTCGACACAGTGGGCGGAGCAGCTCAAGCTCTTAACCACTGCGCTAAATCGTCCGTCAAATTATGTAGAGGACAAACTTACTACATGTGAACTCTCAGCCCGTGGACGTTGACGAAACAATTCCCGCATAACTTACACTCCGGTTTAGGTTTGTGCTTGTCCATGTGATGTCTGTACACTCGGTTAGATCTGTAACACGGACACATACAATATACAAACTACAAGATGTCACTGAAACAGAAATAACCAGACAATTTCGAATGGGAATAGAGCACCAGAATTGGGCAAAAACTATTGTGAAAATAAGAGCGCTCACTGTATCCTCAAAAACCGCGGACGATTTAGCGCAGTGGTTAAGAGCTTTAGCCGCTCCGCCCACTGTGTCTAATAGTCGAATCCGAACCCGGAACCAATACACAAACAATACACAAATCTTTGTGTGATCCACAATTATTGGTTCCGGTCTGGGTATTTGTGTATGTGAAATTTCATGTTTGTGAACGCACCCACGATACAGGAATAAATCCTAGTGTGGGGCTACGTTTAAAAAAAAAGGATAGCAATAAACGAAAGGTGCATATTGTTTTTAAGTTTAGTTAATTATAATGTTTGTTTTAAGATTAATGCATAGCTTGATAATACTAACGTGAAACTCTGGCTCCCAAGATACTGGCAATCGCCTAGTTTGAGAACCACCAGTATTTATAGTTTGTTAATTTTGATTATGCACAAATAAGTTTGATTTAATTTGATTTGTTTTTATTTGCTACTAGCTGTCACCCGCGACTTCGCACGCGTGGAATTTAACAAATAATCTTTTTCTAAAACAAATGCAGCCAAGGTTACTCCCTTATAACATCAGCTATCTGCCAGTGGAAGTCCCGTCAAAGTCGATCCAGCTGTTTTGGAGATTAGCCGGAACAAACAGAGACAGCCCAAAATAAAAAAGAAATATTTTTTGTTATCATCATTATCATATGGCGGTGTATTTTAATAATGCGAACCACGATCAAAACTTAATGTCAGAGTGGAAGAGCCATTGTTTAGCCTCTGGTGTCAGCTGGGGTAGCCCCTCAAATCCGCCGCTGACTTTTCGAGTGGGACAGTCTGCACTGAGTTTCACAGTTTTTTTTGTTATAAATACTATCTATCTATCTATAACCTCACGCCAGATCCCTTGCGGGGTAGGCAGAGAGTACAGAGTTCCAACAGGTTCTTTCCTTACATACCTCTCTGGCTTCCTCGACTCTCATAGTTCGTCTCATACACGCTCGCCGGTTACGGAGACTCTTGACTTTTCCATCAGATAAGACTCGGTTTATTTGGTCGTGGTAAGATAGTCTAGGTCTTCCCCGGTACCAGTGTTGGGCAAAAATCAATTGATTAAACAATTGACAATTAACAATTGATCAACTGTAATTGCAGTGTTATGCAATTAACAATTGATCAATTGTAATTGCAATGTTTTGCAATTAACAATTGATCAATTGTAATTGCAAAACAACGCAATTACAATTGATCAATTGTTAATCGTTTTATGCACATTTACGATTAAACAATTAACAATTAATCATCAAAAAAAAGCACACCTAACGTTGGCCCAATGTGGGCACTCCCACAATGTAAACTTCTGTCTGGTGTTGTAAGACTTGAATCGGGAGTACGAAGCTTGAGTGTATGTTTGCCTTCTAAAAAGACTCAAGGCAAAAGAAGACATCATCATCTATGAGATTTTAGGAGATGCTGATAACTAAAATGGCGTTTATTTTTGGATCAAAGATGGCGTCGCGACTTCTTATGAATAATCAATATGGGCATCGTTTTTGGATTTTAAGGGGAACGCTGATTACGAATATCGCGCAAATTAAACACTATGTTCTTTATCGGCATTCCCTAAAACCCCAAAAATAATAACCATATTAATTTAACATCAATATCAATCTACTTGTACTTGTCAATATCAAACTAACCAACCTAAACACGAGGGGATTATGTTGTCCAGTTCACATGTTTCTATGGCCACCTTCCAACTTCATCATCAGACCATCCCCATGGTACCATATTATTGTATTGTCACCGAACTTACATACGTATGCCAATTTCAGCTGAATCGGATACCGTAAGTGCTTGAGAAAAGGATCAGAAGAGTTAAACCGGAAAGACAGACAGACATACGAACAGTGCAAGTTAAATAAAAGTAACACCGTAACACCTTCACGCCTATATTCCCCAGAGGGGGTGGCAGAGGTGTACTAAGTACACCCACGTTTCGCCGACGATGTTAGGTCCCATGTAATAGGGCGCGAGCCTATTGCCATATACCGGACACAACTCCAGACTCCGGACTGCTACTGGGAATTTTTCGTTAGAAAAACTACATTTGTCCGACCACGGATTTGAACCCAGGACCTCGTGATCACATAGCGATGCGCTTTGCCACCAGACCAACGAGACAGTAAGCAGTAGTAAGGCAGGGAGCAAATAAAAGCTTGTAAAAATTAAGTATTCTATTTTGTCCATATAAAAATGGAATATTTTACAAGTTCCAGTTCCATAAATCATTCGAAATTCGACCAATACACTGCACCTCTCTGCCAACCCCCCGTGGTAACCAAATGTTTGTTTATAAAAAGGTACCTAAACTTTAAAGGAGCGCGCGCGCACTTGTCGCCTTTCGGCAGTGTCACGAGCCGACAAGTGCGCGCGCGTCACTAGTAGGGCTGCCACCTTTTATTTGAGCAAATTAAGTACATTGGTTTTTAAAGGTAGGCAAAAAAAGTACATTGTATCAAAATAAAGTATTATTTATTTCACTTTATTATTTTGTTTTAAAACATATTTATTATTACTTTTAGAACTTTTCAGTCACTGTTATCATTGCTAAACACCTTCACAGCATGTTGACAGTCTATAATTAACTTGAATAGATTAGTAAGAATTAAGAAGTGCTTATAGTTTTTACTATTTTCTTTAAGTTAGAGAAGTTAGATGTAATAATGTTTTTTTCTTAAATCTAGTACCATAGATTCAGATTTTAACACCAGACACTTTGCTTTGCTCTGCTGCTTTGTCTACTTTACTTTTAATTGCGATCATTTTTTTTCTTTTTTATGATTTAAGTAAAATGAATCTTAAAGGTCAAACTATTCGAAATAAAGTATTTTCGCTTTACAGTTCTTATAAAGTACAAGGTATACTTACCTTAAATAACGTACGATACGTACTTTATAATAAACTACGGGTAGCAACCCTAGTTACTCGTCGCCTTTCGGCACCGACACGAGCCGACAAAGGGCACGTGCGTAGGTAGCTAGAGTCGGTCGGTAATGCCACAGTATCTATCTATCCAGTAACTCATCTAAGCCGTTTTAGTGGTATAATTACCAACACTCCCCGTCAGAATGTTGTTAAGGTTAGCACCTTTTTATTTCATTTATTAAAACTTATCTACTGCAGTGGTTATAAGCCTGTAATATTTCGTATGAGTGCAACGTAATACAATTTACCATAGGGACTGTGTAATAACAGCATAATGAAAACGTTTATGCTTTTAATGTTTATGCTTAAATATTATTTACCTTTATTGCAATTTTTTTTTTAAAAACGTTGCCCCACACTAGGATTTATTCCTGTGTCGTGGGTGCGTTTACAAACATGAAAATTCACACACACAAATACCCAGACCGGAACAAATAATTGTGGGTCACACAAAGATTTGTCCCGTGCGGGAATCGAACCCGCAACTATTAGACACAGTGGGCGGAGCGGCTTAAACTCTTAACCACTGCGCTAAATCGTCCGTCTTTCAAAAATTCATTTTACGAATAAGTATCATTCATTATATATAAGTATTCTCGAATCTCATTGTTATTGAGAGTGTGTATGATAGATTACTCGGAAATTGTATATAAGTATATTTGTTAAAAACCACATGAGTTACTAAAAATCAATAAAACTATCGAGAAGACGTGTAGAGCGCGCGTCTGTGTGCGTGAGTTTAATTCGGACCATAAGTACTAAGATGTTTTACTGTATTATATTACACTGTGGTAGGGCACACTACATACCCCGCGCACTGAGATCCAGCGTGTCTCTGTTCATTCGGCCTGAGGATTTAGGACGAAAATAATGTCATAATTTTTTTGCGGAGCGCAAAGTATCGCGTATATTTCGACACGATCTCACTTCAGAGTACTTGTACTTTTAGTAGCAGTTGTTTAAACTAAACTAATTTCCACAAACATAGAGAGTGTGAGTCTGAATCGTGCGCACACAGGAATATTGTAGGAACTTAAATTCATTTCCATTAAGTATATTCGCATATTTCAACGAATATTTCCACACTTTTTGGACATTATAGTCATTATGGATGAAGAGGAATATAGTTATATGTCAGTTAACACGTTGGACACGGACATCAATGAACAGTTAGATCGAGATGGGCAGTCTTCAGGGCCGAGCTCAATCACGTCGATATCTTCACCCCCGCGTCTTGCACTACTTGACGGTACATTTTTCAAATATTTACCAGAAGAATCAACAGCACATATAATTACAGCTCTGTGTACTAAATGCTCGCCTGTCACTACTAAAATCAGAGGATTCGACAACTGTACATCCAATTTTCTGAGTCACCTCAAACGGAAACATGGACAAGATTGTGTATATGAATATAAAAGATACATAAAAACAAAGAAAAAAGATAAAAAAGGTGCAAACATTCCAAAAAAAATACCGACTAGGGGCTTAAGAAAAAATGAAGAGGTCCAGCCATATACACAAGAAAAATTTGCACAAAATATGATAAACTTCTTTATTGATTCTATGATCCCATTGAGGGCTATTGAAAACCCATATTTTTTAGACATGTTTAGCAACTTGAAGATATCCGATAAGAATTTGAAAGTTGTAAGCCGTCGAAGTTTGAGTCGCCGTATAAATACATATTATGAAGAAAAAATGTCTGCCATAAAATCTGAACTAAAGGCTGTTGATTTCGTGTGCACTACAACTGATATCTGGTCAGGAAAGAAGAGAAGCTTCTTAGGTATGACTGCACATTGGATCACAAAAGATTTGAAACGTGTTTCAGTAGCATTAGCATGTCAGCGGTTCAAAGGCATTCATAGTTACGATCGTATTACTAATTTAATTAAAGAAATTTATACAGAATTTGGTTTAAACGGTAATAAGGTAGTCGCAACCATTACTGACAACGGCAGTAATTTTGTAAAAGCATTTCGCGCTTTTGGCGTGGAACTTACAAACATCAGTTGTGACAAAACCAGTCAGCCAGAAGATTCCTTGTTTGAAGAAATAGATGTGGAATCTGACTCAAGTCTGGACGAAGAAGAATCCGAAGATTTTTTTTTGCCTGCCCATCTAAGATGCTGTGCGCATACATTAAGCTTATGTGCTACCGTTGATGCCAATAAAGTTTTAAATGACATAGGTACTCCATTATCTCATATACATACCACCACATTAAAAAAATGCAATTCTTTATGGAATGCAGCTGGTCGTCCAAAAACGGCTGAAATTATACAAGATATATTACAACACACATTAAGTCGACCGGGTGAAACCAGATGGAATAGCCTATATGATTCACTTCAACAAATTTTATCAATTCAAGAAAAAAATTTTCAGCTTCATAGAGCTTTAAATATTAGTAATCCCATAAAAGATGTTGAATTTGATTACTTGAAAGAATATTTGACATGTGCTGCACCAGTAGCAGAAGCACTAGATATTATGCAAAGTGAAACCAATGCCTATTATGGCATTTTATTGCCATGTCTGTTTGCATTGATAAGAAAAATACAAAAAATTGAAAGGAGAGGCAATTTGATGTACTGTGCACCTTTAATCGAGGCGTACAGAATAAGCGTTGAAACGAGATTTAAACAGTTTTTTAACTTTAACACTGCTGAGGCAGAACATGCAGCAATAGCTGCTGTATCTTATCCCCGTTTTAAAAATAAGTGGCTTTCTCGCTTAGATAATCAAGACCAAACTAAAGTACAGAATCTTTTTAAAACCCTTATTTCAAAAGAACTCAATGAAGAGCCTCAACAAATTATAGCAACTAAAAGCCGTAATGAAAAATTTTTTGAATCTGATTCTGACTCAGAAAGTAATATTCATGTGTCACCTACAGCGGCTGCCGGTAGTAACATGCCTATAACAAAGGCTGAGCTATTAATGCTACACTTTTTTGCTGAAGAAAGTGAAGAACTAAGTCTGCTGAACAAATACCCAGAAATAAAAAGAGTCTTTATAAAATTTAATACGCCATTACCAGCTTCCGCAGCAGTTGAAAGATTGTTTTCTTTTGCTACTATGACCAATTCACCAAAAAGTCATAGATTATCAGATCAAATGTTTGAAAAGAGAGTCGTGTTGAAGTGCAACTTAACCTATTCAAAGAATATACAGAAAACATTTTAATTATGTGTCATTAAATCGGAACATTGATTTAAATAAAAATTGATTTTTAATATTTCTCATTGTATATTTATTTAACACTATTGTTGCTCCTTGTTTGCTATTGTTTATCTTGAATTCTTATGACAAATTGAATTTGTGATAAGAAGACAAATTGACTTTGCGGGTCGAAAAAACTAGACCAACATATCTCGGTCGGTTCGAGATTTAGAAACTCCGTCGTGTGTTAGATCGTTATATTTGTCTTGACCAGTACTTTAAACTCAGATGGCGGCCACGTCCTGATGATGGATCAGGAAGGTGGCCAACGGAACTCTTAGGATCTATAGTACTCGTCATAACCAATCAAACGGGGTTAGATGGTCTAGATATTTCCCGGTACCTACATCCTTCCATTTTCGCATTTGATATCTGTTTTGTCATTCTTTCTTACGACATTCTTTATGCCCGAACCAACGAAGCATACCCTTTCGCATTTTTACACCAATACTAACATTCATACCTACAAGCTTTCTTACTATGCTATTGCGAATACGGTCAATCACGGCACATCTTCCGCAGTGGTCGCATTTCGACCGCATTTATCCTGCTTTCATTTTTCTTCTTACATACCCAACCCTTACTGCCATATAACAGCGTTAGGACAAGCACTCCTTAATGCATGGCTTGCTACGCCTTTTGGCTTAAGCCTGACGAATCACCTCGAGCCTTTCTTCTCCAATCGCACTAGTTCTTTCAAACATTTCTTTCACTAAAGTTTTGGTGGCACTCTTGCATTGCCGTATATTTATTTCTTCAGCTCTGTCATACTGTCATTTACATTCAAAGAAGAAACACAGTCCTGTCACGCTTTCTTCTTACTTTCTACGAAGCTTTGTAACTCTCCGTCCCACCTTCCGCTGTGCTTTGCTTTTTTGAGCAACGACATACTTCTTTCGCGGATTCTAACAAACTCTCTTTCAGGCTATTTCAGCATTCATTTATATTCGAGTCCGAAGTACCTGCTGTCAAAAGCTTCTCCCGGACCAGAGTCTTTATGAACAGATCTTCATACATTCTTCTCACTCTTGCAACTTTTCAATTATAATTCTTTTATGGCCTCCGAAGGGTATATGCTCTCGCCAGTGCCTCTTCTTCTAAACAAACCACTAAACCACGTAACTATGAGATAGTGTTCCGATTCAAGAGTGGGACCTCTATATGCACAGATATCTTAAAGTTTGCTCTGGAGACGGTTATCTACTAGGATCAAATCTATCATGCTTTTCTGTTCATTCCTTCTCCACGTAATATAAATCGCTTTATGTTGGAATATCGTATTTGACACAAAAAGGCCTCTTTCCAAACATGCATCTACAATGAGCTTACCCGCATCATTTACTCTCTTATCACCATAAGGACCTAGAGCAACGTCGTAAGATTACCACCTGGTTCCCACCCATTTATTCAGGTCGTCGCACAAAATCACCTTTTCATTTGCATCAGTCAGATTCAAATGTTCCCTGACATTATCCCAAAACTTTTCAAGCTCCTGGTGTGTCGACAAGCTTACAGAAGCGTATGCTGCATCCAAAAATACTCTAGTGAGACTTAGGATTTAAACGGAGAATCTTGCATCGTACAGGCCATAGTCTAACTCCAGAAGCCAGGCGATGGGACAGCCAGATACCCACCCCCTTGCTGGCACGACCGCTCAGTGGTACCCTAGAATACACGCGTCGCCTCGGGGAAACGACCCAGCCTAGATGGCTGGCAGGGGTCGCAACGAGCACGCACTTGGACATAACCCCCGAAATGATACCCACATTGATGTTACTTTAAAAGTCACATCCGCCATTTTGGATTTCAAAATTAACGCTATATTCTTTATCAGCTTCCCCCAAACCCCAAAAATAACACCCATACTGATTTTACTTCAAAAGTCGCGAACGCCATCTTGGATTCCAATATTAAGGTTATATTCGTTATCAGAATCACCTAAAACCCCAAAAATGAAACACATATCGAATTTTACAAAAAAGGTCACGACCGCCACCTTGGATCCAGAAACTAACGCCATATTCGTAATCAACATGCCCTAAAACCCTGATATCGATACCCATATCGATTTTCATAACAAGTCGCGCCCGCCATCTAGGATTTCAAAATTAACGTTATATTTGTTATCAGCATCCCCTAAAACCCCAAAAATAAAACCCATATCGATTTTACTTCAAAAGTCACGTCCGCCATGTTGGATCTTTAAATTAACGTTATATTTGTACTCAGCATCCCTTAAAACCCTAAAAGTGACACCTATATTGATTTTACTTCAAAAGTCATGTCCGCCATCTTGCATACAGAAACTAACGCCATATTCGTAATCAGCATCCCCTAAAACCCCGAAATCTATACCCATATTGATTTTAATAAAAAGTTGCGCCCACCATCTTGATTTCAAAATTAACGTTATATTTGTTATCAGCATCCCTAAAACCCTAAAAATAAAACCCACATCGATTTTACTTCAATAGTCGCGTCCGCCATCTTGGATCTTTAAATTAACGTTATATTTTTACTCTGCATCCCTTAAAACCCTAAAAGTGACACCTACAATGATTTTACTTCAAAAGTCATGTCCGCCATCTTGGATCTAGAAACTAACGCCATATTCGTAATCAGCATCCCCTAATACCCTGAAATCGTTACCCATATCGCTTTTCATAAAAAGTCGCGTCCGCCATCTTGGGTTTTAAAATTAACGTTACATTTGTTATCAACATTCCCTAAACCTTGAAATCGATACCCATATCGATTTTCATAAAAAGTCGCGTCCGCCATCTTGGATCCAGAAACTAACGCCATATTCGTAATCAGCATCTCATAGAACCCCGAAATCAATACCCATATCGATTTTCATAAAAAGTCGCATCTGCCATCTTAGATTTTAAAATTAACATAATATTCGTTATCAACTTCTTTCAAAACCATCAAAGTTACATGCATATTGATTTTGTTACAAAAGTCACGTCCACCATCTTAGATCCAGAAATTAACGTCATATTCGTAATCAGCATCCCCTAATATCCCAAATGTGACTCCTATATTGATTTTACTTCAAAAGTCTTATCGTCGTATTTTACTTAGATCCAAAAATTCACGCCATATTTGCAATCAGTATTCCCTGAAACCCCAAAAATGACACCCATTTTACTTCAAAAGTCACGTCCGCCATCTTGGATGTGTTTAAAATATATTGTCGTGTGTTTAATTGTTAATTGTTTAATCGTAAACATGCAAAAAACGATTAACAATTGATCAATGGTAATTGCAACGTTTTACAATTACCATTGATCAATTGTTAATTGTGAACCCTACAATTAACAATTAATTTTTCAATCGTCAATTGCAATTGATTTTTTCTGCGATTGAAATTTCAATTGTTTGGTCCTACAATTGAACAATTAAACAATTAGTGCCCAACACTGCCCGGTACCTGCATCCTTCCACTTTCACATTGTATATCTGTTTTGTCATTCTTTCCTCTGGCATTCTTTCTATATGCCCGAACCAACGGAGCATGCCCTTTCTCATCTTTACACCGATACTATCTTTCATACCTACTCGCTGTCTTACTATGCTGTTGCTAATGCGGTCGGTCAGCTTCACTCCGCACATCTTCCGCAGAGCTCGCATTTCTACCGCATTTATCCTACTTTCATTCTCCTTCTTACATACCCAGCTCTCGCTACCATATAACAGCGTTGGGACAAGAACTCCGTTATGTATGGCCAGCTGCGCCTTATGGCTTAAGTGCCGGCTCCCGAGTAGCTTTCCCATCGCACCATTCACTCTGTTCCCTGCACTCACTCTTCTCTCTATGTCAGCGGTGTATTTCCCATCCTTACTGAAGGCGCATCCAAGATATACAAACTCATTCACTTGCTCCAGCACATCGTTACCAACCACAATCCTTACATTCGTTCTGGTTTCTTCCCTTTCAAAAACCATAATCTTGGTTTTCTTCACAGTTATAAATACCGTATATATATATATCCATATGCATTTAATAAAAAGCTTATTTTGACATTACCAACAGACACTTGAATTATATTTATTTGTATATATTACTTCTATAGCTTTGTACATTATTTCTGATAAGCGATGGCAACTGTGTCTATGATAAAGTTAAATTGCAATTAAAATACTTCGGATTTTTTGGTTTTAAAGTTCCCGACGTTTCGAGTGGTCGCCCGTCACCCATGGTCACGAGAAGGATTGAGGCGTTTGACGTCCAAAAGTCATAGTTATTCCGGAGTGCTTCAGGGCGATTAATTTATTTGCAAATGAAATTTCAATTGATTAATCCAACAACTGAAAAATGTCCAACACTGGCAGTGTACTCTAAAAATCTCTTTGTAAAATAGTAACCGTGGAGTTTTTTGCCCTGTTTCTACACAGGACTGACATTTCGAACGGCTTCTTTCTCAATCCCAATATCCTAGTGACCTAATAACCTACCTCATTCTACTACGAATAAAAACAAACATTGCAAAATTAGTTACCGGACGCGCCACCGGCAACTAGAGGCCGCCATGAGTCTCTAAAACAGCTAAATGAAAAAAACACAAAACCCTGGGTGTGTCCCTAGCCATCCTCAATTTACCTTTCCGTTAATTTTAAATAATAATAATAATATAATATTAGCCCTGTTAAGAAACTATCCCACCGTTGGGCACGGCCCTCCTCTCAAACTGAGAGGGTTTAGGCCATAGTCCACCACGCTGGCCCAGTGCGGGTTGGTGAACTTCACGCACCTTCGAGAAACTCTCAGGCATGCAGGTTTCCTCACGATGTTTTCCTTCCCCGTTAAAGCAAGTGATAGTTGATTTTTTATACGCACATGCTTTTGAAACGACAGAGGTGCGTGCCTGGGTTTGAACCCGAGACCTCTGACTTTGGAGTACAACGGTCTAACCACTAGGCTTTTTAGTCGTTAAATATAGTCAATCTTAACTAATAGTACTAACTTGGTTTGGAAGCCGCATTCCCTGCAGGTGTGGTCGGACTGTATGGTGTCTCCGGGCGGCGCATGCGTTTCGTCATAGTGCTGTATTGCCGACCGAAGGTGGTTAAACCATCTTCCGCACTTCATACACTCATACCTGAAAGAAGAAGTTAAAAACCACCTATAGAATGTATAAAGGTCTATAGATAAGACACGGTGTATTAGGTCGTGGTAAGATAGTCTATAAAGACTAAAGTTTTTAGTCAATGTGTGTTACCAGTGATGATATATGGATCAGAGACGTGGTCTCTTACAATAGGTCTCATAAAAAAGCTTAGAGTTGCTCAGCGAGCTATGGAGAGAGCTATGCTCGGCGTTTCTCTACGCGATCGAATCAGGAATGAGGAGATTCGTAGAAGAACCAAGGTCACCGACATAGCCGTTAAGATTAGCAAGCTGAAGTGGCAATGGGCGGGCCACATAGCGCGTAGATCGGACGGGCGTTGGGGCAGAAAGATTCTAGAGTGGAGACCACGTATTGGCAAGCGCAGCGTGGGACGACCGCCTGCCAGATGGACCGACGATCTTGTGAAAATCGCAGGAAGTCGTTGGATGCAGGTGGCATCGGACCGGTTACGCTGGAAAGCGATTAGGGAGGCCTATGTTCAGCAGTGGACAAGTATAGGCTGAGATGATGAAGATAGTCTATGTCTTCCCTGGTACCTATATCCTTGTGTTCTACTCATTTTCTTTCCATTCCTAATAAATTTGCTGCGCGTTTTAAGACAATTAAAGCATTCACTGGGTAACCCCGAGGTTCAACCTTGGTGGCATCTATAGCGGCCATTGTGGATCCTGGCTTACAGTAGTTAAAGTGGTGTAAATATGTGGCGGGTTTCTTTTGTATACAGATACCGCACACAGGATCAGACACCAACTTCGCCGGCGAGCTCGAAGAATCCCTAACCCGCCGGCCGGTGCAGAGCACCACGGCGAGACACCTAGTATACGCCCCGTATATATGTAAAGGCCCCGCGGCCAACAGCGTAGATCATTCACACACACAAAAAAAGGGGAGGGCTTAGTCATACCAAAAAAAAAATTGTTTTTGTGTATATGTGAATAATCAACGCTATGGGTTTTTACAGCTTCAACGGACAAGAGGGCGAGCGTGCAACCACTACGCTCGATCCAGAAGGGCAAGGGGGCAACTAGCTCAAGGGCGCTTCAAGGAGGAACGGCCTCGGCTTGGGCAGTCGCTCTGGGGGCGGGCAAGGAATTCTTCGAGCTCGCCGGCGAGATCGGTGTTTGATGTGTGCGGTATCTGTATCCAAAAAGAGGGGGGTTAGGGCATTCCGTCCGTCGGGCGGCCGTCCTTGTCACACAAATGGTCACATTTATATGACCCCTCCTCATGTGACCTCACATACTTTGCAATTGACGGACCATTTAGCGCAGTGGTTAAGAGCTTAAGCCGCTTCGCCCACAGTGTCTAATAGTCGCGGGTTCGATTCCCGCACGGGACAAATCTTTGTGTGACAACAGTTATTTGTTTCGGTCTGGGTATTTGTGTATGTGAATTTTCATGTTTGTAAACGCACCCACGATACAGAAATAAATCCTAGTATGGGGCTACGTTTTAATTACAAAGTAAAAAAAAATATATTTTGCAAATGTTAAATTAAAACAGCACTCAAAATTATTTAAATACCTATGTATTTGTGAATATTTTCGTTAAGTTCAAGTTTATAGGTGTAATACTTTAGATTTATACACCCCTCTCCTTGTTAAACAATGTCAGACTTTGTAGATATGTAATCACCCTCCCTTCTCGTCAAAGTGTGATATAATTTACGGATACCCCTTATAGCTTAAGAACCTTTATCTATTTATATCACCACTCCAGATCCCTTATGGAATAGGCACAGTGCACAGAGTTCCAGAGGAAACCTTACAGACCTCTGGCATTTTCACTAATAGTTCTTCTCTAACAAGCGCTTTGTGAATATAAGGGCGAAGGTATATAACAAAAATTAATATAAATTGAATTTTACCACTTACCTTCTAAAATGTCTTCTCTTATGCTCATTGAAAGACATCTTCGACCCGAGCACAGATAAACATACTTCGCATTTCAGAGGACTGCTCGTCTGCAAGAAACGATCAAGTTACAACAACTGTCGAAACAGACAAAAATATGGTGTGTGTGTGAATGATTTACGCTGTTGGCCGCGAGGCCTTTACAGCTTCACCGGACTTTAAGGCGAGCGTGCAACCACTACGCTCAAGCCAGCCAGAAGGGCAAGAGGCGACATACCGAGGGCGCCTCTTCGAGGCGCTCTCGGTTGGGACAGTCGCTGTAGGGGGACGGGTGCACTACTAAGCGCACCGGTCAACCGCCGGCTATGGGAGGGGATCTACTACTACGTCGTCGTCGTCGCCCGTATTCTGAGCGGAAAGAAGGGATGACAAAGCATCGGGGGGGTCGGTGAGAATATGTCGCGGCCGGCGGTGGCGGCAGGGGTCGGGGGGGAGATCGTAGTCGGCGGTGGCTACGATTAACGGATTCGCATGTGTAGATGCGTTCGCGAAGTGACGCGATGACGCCTTTTTAATAAAGGCGCGAATAGGTTCGAGACCTAGATCGGAGTGGAGGTCGACGTTCCGTACGAACCATGGGGCTCCTACGGCTTTACGGAGGAAGCGGTTTTGAACCGCTTGAAGTATGTCGATGTGAGAGGGGGCCGAATGCCCGAACACAACACACGCATAAGTCATGATGGGACGAACGCAAGTTTTGTAAAGCGTCACCTTATTCCTAAGGGACATTTTACTCCGCTTGCAGATTAACGGATGGAGATGACCGAGCACGAAGGATGCTCGATGACGGACCCGCTTGCTGTGCGGGCCGAAGGACATGGTACTGTTCAGACAAAAATATGGTGTGTGTGTGTGAATTGGTCTACGGTGTTGGCCGCGGGGCCTTTAAAGCTTCACCGGACAAGAGGGCGAGCGTGCAACTACTACGCTCGGGTCAGAGGGCAAGGGGACAACTAGGTCAAGGGCGCCTCAAAGAGGATGGGTCTCGGCTTGGGCTTGCTATGGGGGAGGCAAAAATATGGTTTACTCTTATTCGCTATGGCGTCTTCAAGTGAGACGCTTTTTTGGTTAATACCGTAATTATACTGAATACACAGACGTCCACTCGCGGCGGTAGCCAACAAGTGAATGTCGTCACCGCCAGTGTTGCCAACTCCAATAAATCCGAGTACAGAAAATCGAGCACTAGTTAGGCAAAAATTAATTGAAAATTAAAAAAATAAACACCGTCACGCCAAGATTCACGTCAAGCTGTGACAGTCAAGTGGTTAGACCACTGGGCTGCAAAGTCAGAGGTCTCGGGTTCAACTCTGTCTTTTCGAAAGCATGTGCGTATTATAAATGAACTATCACTTGCTTTAACGGTGAAGAAAAACAGCGTGAGGAAACCTGCACGCCTGAGAGTTTCTCGATGGTGTGTGAAGTTCGCCAACCCGCACTGGGCCAGCGTGGTGGACTATGGCCTAAGCCCTCTTAGTTTGAGAGGAAGCCCGTACCCAACGGTGGGACAGTTTCTTAACAGGGCTAATATTATATACGCCAATATTCCCCAAGTGGGGGTGACAGAAGTGTACCGCGTACCCCCACTTATCACCGAAGATGCTAGATCCAATGCCACATACCAGACACAGTTCAAGACTCGTAGACCACATTCGTCCGAGCTAGGATTTTAACTCCGGATCTCGTGATCACAAAGCGTATTACTGGCCACTAGTTTCTGCCTGCGACTTCGTCCGCGTTGACTTTAGACAGGAACTTTACATTTATCCGGGATAAAAAGTATCCTATGTGTTAATTCAGGTAATAAGCTATCACACACACACACTCACTCCGTTGGCTCAGCGACCCAAAGTCAGTCTTGAACTTGATCGCTGGTTTCCCCTAGCAAGGCCAGATCGTCGGCGCATCCTATGACCTCATGCTTTCCATTGAGCTCCAGTCCAACGTCTAGTGCGAGCACGCTTTTTGAGGACATATTTTGGGACAAGGTTGAAAAGCATAGGTGACAGGGCATCTCCTTGCTTCAGTCCCGTGATAACCGCAAATTCGTCCTTCAGCTCGTTTTCGACTCGTATTCTTATTCTATTCAATAAACTATCTGTGTGCCAAATTTCATCCAATTCGTTCAGCCGTTTTTGGGTGTTTGAGTAACAAACATCTAAATATCCGAACATACAAATTTTCACATTTATAATTGTAGTAGGATTAGTGGGAATAGACCAACGAGACGGTCATATCTTCAACAATTTAACATTTTCAGATTGGCTAGTTGGTCTTCATTTAGACTAGGGATTCCCGAACTATTTTGGGCAAGCGACCCCTTTTCCAAAATGAACTGATACCTCAGACCCACATAGGCAAATTACTTTAAAATCCAATTTTTAAGTTTTTTCCTAGTGATACAAAATACTGACCAATTTAACAACTTTGCGGTTGGTTAAGTGAGTAAAGTATAACAATGATACTTCCTACTAAAATATTTGTCATTCTTATAACAAGTTGGTACACGAAACACAACTTATACAGTATCTTGAAAGTTTCAAATAATAACTTGTGTTAATTAATAGGGGTCGATTTTTAGACCTCGTCGACCCCCAAAATCAGTTTTCGTTTATGTCGACCCCTGGGAAATCGATATCGTCCCAGGGGGTAGATATCGACCACTTTGGGAATCCCTGCTTTAAAATGATGATATAAAACTACTCTTACCTTCTTGTGTCTGCTGTCCATATGTCTTCTCAAGGTCTTCTCATGGTCAAACCCAATGATGCAGGTCTCACATTTGTACGGCAACTTCAAGTAACCGTCACTCTTTCTCAACTTCTCTCTCTCGCCTTCAAACTCTTTCTTACTCAATCTTACTGTTGTTATTTTACCTTTATATCTGAAATTAAATTTATTATGATTAAAATCAATGCGGATAAATGCTGTAGAAATGCGAGTTCCGCCGAATATGGGCGGAGTGAAGCTGACCGACCGTATTCGCAACAGCGTAGTAAGAAAGCGAGTAGGTATGAAAGATAGTATCGGTGTAAAGATGAGAAAGGGTA
Organism: Phalera bucephala; assembly: GCA_905147815.2. Lineage (NCBI taxonomy): Eukaryota > Metazoa > Arthropoda > Insecta > Lepidoptera > Notodontidae > Phalera > Phalera bucephala. The sequence goes on along the minus strand of LR990637.1, from coordinate 6,605,799 downwards.
TGCTCCGTTGGTTCGGACATATAGAAAGTATGTCGAAGGAAAAAATTACAAAACATACAATGCGAAAGTGGAAGGATGTAGATACCGGGGAAGACCTAGACTATCTTACCATGACCAAATAGATAGTGTCTTATCTGAAGGGCAAGTCAAGAGTCTCCGTAACCAGCGAGCGTGTAGGAGACGAACTATATGAGTAGAGGAAGCCAGAGAGGTGTGTAAGGAAAGAACCTGTTGGAACTCTGTATTCTCTACCTACCCCGCAAGGGATCTGGCGTAAAGATATAAAATACTTCTAAGACAGATAGATACTTCTCTATTTCAGATCTTCGAGTCTTTCGAGTCTTCACCTTCCTAACAGCAGCCAGAGGTAAATCATTTTCAAAATCTGAAGATGTTTCTGGCTCAATTTTAACTTCAGTTTTCAATTCTGTATGCGAGTTTGATATTGTAGTGTATATTTCTGTACTCTCCTCTTTAATTTCTACTTCAAGAGATTCTGGTTCTGTTGAATCATGAATTTCTATAGGACCGTACTGGAGATCGTGTAGTTTTGATATTTTTAGTATTTCACCCTGCCGATGAAAGTAGATTAATTAATTTAGTAGGTATGAAAAAAAGCAGTGATAGCCTAGTGGTTAGACCGTTGGACTGCAAAGTCAGAGGTCTCGGGTTCGGGAACGGGGAAACTTCAGGAAAATCTGTCAAAATTTTACTGTCTGTAAGCAAATCTATCCTTGAGTTGAATATTGAAACCGGCCGTTAAATAATGATAACTTGTTCAACTGTTATTAGTTAACATTCCTCTCTACCTTGTATTAATTTAGCATAATGACATTTTTTTAACACACACACACACACCGTCACGTCTATATTCCCCAAGCGGGGGTGGCAGAGGTGTAATGAGTACACCCACTTTTCGCCGACGATGCTCTATACCGGACACAATTCCAGACTCCGGACTCATATTGGGAAGTTTTTCGATAGAAAATCTTTTTTGTCCGACCTAGAATTTGAACCCAGGACCTCGTGATCACTAAGGGATGCGCTTTGCCACTAGACCAACGAGGCATCTTTTTATTATATTATTATTTCCTTTTTTTGTAAATGAGTGAACCATGTAGCCTTTCCCATGAACACTTTAATTTGCTCAATTTAACTTAGACCCACCTGATGACCAGACTACATTGTTCTCCCATACTCTACAACAAACTGTAGATGCAAAAATTGTAAAATTTTTATTTGAAAATGTAACCGTGGAGTTTCTTGCCCTTATTCTCCACAGCAATGACATTCCGAAGTGGCGGTAGTCTTTGTTACTTTTTTGATAGTTCATAAATACTGTAATGGATTACATGAATAAAAAATATTGATTCTACTAATATTATAATATATTAGCCCTGTTAAGAAACTGTCCCACCGTTAGGCACGGGCCTCCTATCAAACTGAGAGGGCTTAGGCCATAGTCCACCACGCTGGCCCAGTGCGGGTTGGCGAACTTCACACACCTTCGAGAAACTCTCAGGCCTCCTCACGATGTTTTCCTTCACCATTAAAGGAACTGATAGTTAATTTTTAAAACACACATGCTTTCTAAAAGACAGAGGTGCATGCCCGGGTTCGAACTCGAGACCTCTTACTTTGCAGTCCAAGGGTCTAACCACTAGGCTATCACTGTTTTCTACTAACACAACACTAATATTATAAATGTAAAAGTTTGGATGTCACCCAAGAACAGCTGAATGGATTTTGATGAAATCCGGCATATATTTTATTACCTGGAGTTACACACAGGATACTTTTAATACTGGAAAAATTTTAGTTTCCTGTCTAAAGTCAATGCAGATGAAGTCACAGGTAAAAGCTAGTTGTATATAAAAGGAATACCTTTCAGTGTAGAGTAAAATCAAACTTTTTTATTTTGATTTTACTCTCCTCTCATTTTTTTACCTGTTCCATAAGCAATGCAACACTATCTTCAACCTGACGTCTGAACAATTCAATTTTCTTCAAAATGTGGTGACATTGCTTACAAACATGCATCTTTATTGGGTCCAACTGAAACATAATTTAACATTGTTTGTACTTGATTGATTTCATTGAATTGTGGTGTCAGAATCATTAGTAGTACCATTAATTAAAAAATGACAAGGAAACTTAGTCGGAATTTTTTGGCAGATTTTCTCAGTGGAGGCCGCATTCTGATTTAGTACTAACTTGACAATGTTTTCTTTTCTTAGTTTGAACAGATTTATTAGCTGTATTTTTTAAATTTAATTTCAGTCACCTTGGTTAATATTAAATAATTATAATATTAGCCCTGTTAAGAAACTGCCCCACCGTTGGGCACGGGCCTCCTCTCAGACTGGGAGGGTTTCAGCCATAGTCCACCACACTTTCGAGAAACTCAGGCATGCAGGTTTCCTTATGATGTTTACCTTTACCATTAAAGCAAGTTAAAGTTAATTTTTAATACGCTCATGCCTTCGAATACAGAGCAGCCTGGGTTTGAACCCAATACCTGTCCTGTGTAATTGCAGTCCAAGGGTCTAATCACTAGGCTATCACTAATTGCGGAATATTGAAATTAATTAGACAAAGATTGCTTCAAAATCTATAAAATTTGTATTATATCACAGCTGTTTCCATTCCAAAACCGCTTTTCAACAGATATTGTTTTTATACTAAGGTCATCATAGTCGGCCATATTGTACCTATCACAATACGCCAATTCACACAGCTCCTACTATAGTACAATTTCGTGTTCTAACAAAAACTATGTATACTATGACAAAAACTATGTATAGTTAGTCAAATTACCTTTAAAACTTAATTTATAGAACTTTATAACATAATTAATAGTAAATTACCTTTATTTTCGTCAAATACTCCAAAAATCTTATATGGCTACACGTCATAATATTGACTAATGGTCCATTTTGTGAGGTACAACAAATACATACTCCTTTTAATTTGGTTATATCGTCATAACACAATGTAAATAGGCTTGCCATTTTGTTGTTATAGGCTTTTATTTATTACTAAAAAGAAATAAAAAGTTAATTTTATCCTTCTTGTCTACATTCATACTAGTTTTAACGTTTCTTTACACGAGTTGAAAATTATTCGTATTCACAAAAACAAATACTATAATATGAAAATGTATTTCGGAATAGCCCGTAAATATTTGAAATCTTATGTGTGTAGTTTATTTTGGGGTAATTGTAAATGGAGAGTATATTTTTGTGAATGTGTAACGAAAATAGAGCTAAATCTGAAGGTATCTTTCTGTAGACTGTAAATTTGTAGTCGTAGGGTGAAACGGAACGTTATTGTTATGACAGCAAATGTCAAACACGTTTTGTTATTGCATTGCTTTTGTATATTACAAATAAATGGAAATATGTAATAAAGTTTAGACGTTTTTATTATGAACTACTTCAAGAAAGCTAAGTTATTCATAGGTTAGGCAGATAGTACAGAACGGTAACAGGTTTTATCTTTACCGAAATTAGTAGAATTATTGTAAGTAGGTAATTTGGTCTTTTTGTTCGTCTTTTCTTATACCTAACTACCAATAGTCTGTCTGCGCGTATTTTTGACCAAATATGCGTGGAAGACGGTCATGTTTATTTGTTTTAAATCAAGATGAAGTGTGTACATTTTTGATTATATAGCCATATTTACGTCGCAGCCGAATTGTAGAATCAGCCGCAATACGAAAGCCACGGAATGAAGAATACTTTTCTGTTCTGTGACGAAAGCTACCGGGACTCAACGGGACCAAGAATATTAAAAATATACCCTACACTTACATACCTATAGATGGCAAATAAACGTCCTGAGTATTGATTTCTTTACTACTTATTACTTAAGAACCCATAGCAGATCAATGGGCCCCTCGACAGAATTCGCTACGGGCCCGCGCTTGTTTATTACGGCACTGACCTCTATACAACAATAGACAGGGTTTTCCGGTAAAATGTCTGGGCTGAGTACCTGGTAGTCTTGTGAGCGCAGAGTCGACGCTTACGAGTGTTGAAGCGCGTTTTTACTACACTACTGAGTAGTCTGTGTTTGCTTAGGTATATCATCATCAGCTAAGAGACGTCTACTGCTGGACATAGGCCTCCCCAAAAACTCGCCATGACTACTGGCTTTGTGCTGGACGCATCCAGCTTTTACTCACGACCTTCTACAGGTGAGCGGTCCACCTTGTGCTATATGATAGGGAATGAAAGAAAATAAACACTCACACACTTTATTTCCGTATCAAAACACAATATTATATTGTGGCGGGCTTTAATAACATTCACGACTTCACAAAACAATAGACTGTATTTTCTTAGATTTTCATATAATTAGCTTTACAAATATTTTAATTTCTAACAATCTATAATTTTACAGATGTCTTTACAAAATTCCGGCTAGTTGCTTCCCCAGTTGCGAAGTGCGGCGGCGCGGTTCTCGTGTCCTTCGCACACACCCGGCATGAGTGTGGGAAATCGGCTTCGGGGCATCGGCCCCCTGGCCGAAGTTTCGATCGACGACCATAAAAATGGTCGTATCCTTGTGTGGAACGTGGCAGCGCGGCGGTACAAATGCACTACTAAAATCGATTTCTTTGGGGTCACAACTAGCGGGAGTCACAACACGCCGACCGGCCGGGAAGCGGAGCCTACACGTCCCGACCGCTCGTCACGTATTACAATCATATCTACAGTTCTATGTATTATCTTATACATAAAATTATACAATGCTATCCTGACGAAAGAAGTTTCATTAGCTGATACGTCCGTTACAATGTACAGAAAGATAAACATTTTTCACAATACTCAAATTAATGAATCAGCCTAAAAAAGGGGCTTTGTTATGTACTTACAGAAAGGTATGTATATATTTTTTTACAATAGATTAGCCATTGCTGTTGCTGGGCAAAAGCCATTACTCGCAAATATTGTCCGGTGAAGCTGTAAAGGCTCCGCGGATCAGCGTAGATCATTCACACACACACATACCATACTCACAAATCGAGATGAAAGAGATCAGGTCATACTCCAGTACGGGGAACCAGTGAGGTGCGGTGGAAGCAGGCTTGTGGACACTTGCTAGTGGAACTTAGCAAGCCGCCAATTAAGCTTCCACCTTGGCTTAACGACTGCCATATTAAGTGAAAATCGAGATCGACGGCTTAACGTACCTTCTGATGCATGGAGACACTTGAATATGGAACTGCCGCTAAAGGTCATCCATTTTATACACGCTTGCCGGTTACATAGACTCTTGACTTGCTTTTTGATACAAAATCACTAAACACTAGATACTAATCTAAGATGGCGAAACCATGGATATAAAACAAAGGATTGAGTACTGTTAAAAAATTGCCAAAGTAAATTAAACTCTAACTCACCGACACAACATTGAATTTTCTATGATTTAAACAACTCGAGAAACCATGATGAGTGAGAGCCCGGTGTCACGCTCGCACCCATTATGATGCAGTACGGTGACCATAAGGCAGAACTAATACGGACTATACCTATTTATGATGTGGTTTAAATACGCAGTAAACCATTTATTACAGAGTTCAAAACAAACAAGGTTCTCAATTCGTCTTTATATACAGAATGGGTAAGGATGGGGCAGTAAGGGCAGCTATCGCAACCCTTGTAGATACAGAAAAACGGCTCTAGGGAACTATCCTAAATTTTTGCGATATTTGGAGCTGAATTTACAGATTCTAAAAATAATTACCAATCAGCAAGTAAATGGACAATTTAATTAAAAACTTTGACTACTACTCATTTAAGATATGGCATATGCGTAGAAAGAAAGAATTACGGCAATAAACAGTGCCCGAGAATTATACGCTAATTATATGTCAACAAGTCCATAATCATACCAATGTACCTACTTAGAACTTAGAAAGAGACGTAGGGCTCTCAGTAAGTATCCTTGTCATCCCGTTTTTTTCGCAGAGTGCGCAATCCATTGTATTATATCCATGGGCGTAACTCAAATTTGACAATTCTCCAAAAGGACTCAAAATATTCTTTTTGTGATTTCATGGCTGCTAGTGCGGTAAGTGTTCTATCTCTTTATTTCCTGAACATATATTCAAAAGTAAAAATGCGACAAATATATTTATGATCACTTTATTCAAATCTTAAAAAATCATCAGTATTTTTCATATAGTTATCCCTAGAAGTGTGGTTATCAGGCGGATGTGGTGTCGCGACAGACCATAGATATAGCATTAGACAGTATGTAGGTCACCGAGGTAATAGGTCAAATGTCAAAAACGTCTTGTTATCGCTCTCATATACTTATGGCGTACATACATACATTTATAGTGTATTCTATCTCTTTCTTTCAAAACAGATATTCAAAAGTAAAAATGCAACAGACGTAGTTTTGATCATTTTATTCAAATCTTAAAAAATAGCTAGTATTTTCATGTCTATCGGTAGTAGTGCGCTCATCAGGCGGGTGTCTGTTTGTGCGCTCTCCTCTGGTGCCGCGACAGACACGAGTGCCAGCTGAACTTGGCGCCGCACTCCGCGCACTTGTAGGCGGCGCCGCCACTGTGCGCCGCCCGCATATGCGCACGTAACTTCGCATGATTCTGCCAACAAATTAAGAAAAACTCAAACTCAAATATTTTATCCCATCACCATGCCAGATCCCTTGCAGGGTAGGTAGAGAGTAGAGTTTCATCAGGTTCTTTCCTTACATACCTCTCTGGTTTTCTACACTCTCATAGTTCGTCTCATACACGCTCGCCGGTTACAATACATACGTATATTACTTTGTATATTCAGCGACGTTAATACTCTTTGTTATAAAAACTTTGGTAAACATTGTTAAAGCCCCACTATTAGCAACTTACTCAAATATATATAAAAATCATATATCGAAATATTAAGTCTCTAATCCATATATCTCGATGTGCATGGAGTACAAAAACACAATTTTTTCGCGGTAGCCCCTTCACAATTTATACTAAATAGTTGGCTACGCCGAACGATAGGTGTATTTATGAACACACAACTTAAATCATGAACACTTTTAAACGCACCTTCACCCTATATCTTCCCTAATACCTGAAAAAAAACGCTCGCGAGCGCGCTCCACGCCTCCGCTAGAAAGTTAAAGAAAAAAATAATTAAAATTCGCGATCGCATCAAACATATTACTGTTACGACTTCCATACACCCCGATATCTCGTAAACCCCTTATCGGGGGATGTTTATTATAAAACGCATTACGAACCCTTAGGTCCCCTATCGATCCGTCAAGAAAGATCTAGAATGCGCGCTTAAATTCTAAAACGTCTAGAAGGTCCTCCCTTTAATTATGGCCGGGGCGCAGTCGCGGTATAGAAGTACTTACTTGTTAATATACAAATAGGTTTGTAATAATAATACCGCTTTGTGGGACGCGCCGGCTATTGTTCGGTGTACTTTTCTATCGATGTACTTATCTTAGTGTAGGCTTACCGGACCGAGGAGACCTCGTGCGCACTTCGACCCGATGGGATCTTTTGTGCTGTCCTTGCCCTTATGCTCTTACGTGTCCAATACTCCCTGTATCAGGTTGTAAATACCAGCAGGTGGGCAGAGCCGTAGTTCTTCTGGACTTGGATAGGCCAATCCCAGTAGCTTCATTCGCCGCGCGGCCAGAGCGTCGCAATGACAGAGGACATGCTTCATGGTTTCAGTTTCTGTACCGCAGCTCTTGCATACCACGTCGCCGCATAGGTTCATCTTATGTAGATGTTCTTTAGTGCCATAGTGACCTGTGATCGATGTACTTAGAGGGTTCGCGTCCGTTCTAGAATTATCATACGAGTATAAAAGGAACACAGAGCGCGGGAACGGACAGTCTCTCTTCGGAAGCGACAGCGATCAAATCGAGAACAAGTGATCTAAGTGGAATCCACCGGCGACCTTAGCAACGATATACGGATACTACGAGTGACTCAGCGACGTGGAAGGAGTACTTGGGTGCAAAGGGGTGTAGTACTAGTGTGTGTTTAGTGCTTGTGTGTACTTGCTTTCGACATATTGTGTTGTGCGTACAGCGCCTAATATAGTTATTTATTTTATTTATTTATTTAAGGCTCACCATTGGTTACACAACAATACATTTACATAAATTTGCAGTGTGTTTAGGTACTTATACTAGGAATGTAACCTATTAAGGTGAACACAGCATGCATAATTTGTAACAGCCTATACAAATATTAGGTTAGGTTTGATGACAGTGTACATAATATTATAGTGTGGGCGTCTACAATCAGTGTGTGCCTTCTCGACTGACCAACGCAGCATTGATACACTTTCGAAATCTGTCAATTGAGTCATGGTGTACATCGCTTGAGGAACTGACTCTGTTGTACAACCTACACATTCTAGGAATTGGCGAGTTGGATCCCAGCACTGTACGACGCAATGGTGGAACTAATGGCGTAATTAATCCTCTTGGGTACCTCCCAGGCACACGAAAGTTGATTTTTTGTAGTAATTGCGCGGAATTTATTTTGTTCCGCAGAAGCTTATATAAGAACACTAAATCCAAATATTCTCTGCGTGTGGAGAGCGCGATCAATTTAAAGTGTTGTAACCTTTTGGTGTAAGATGTTATTCTTTTAGCTACACCAAAGTTAAATGAGAGGTGATAAAGAAACCGTTTTTGTAAACGCTCTATTCTCAGAGAATGCGTGGCGAAGTGCGGTCGCCACACGATGGTGGCGTATTCGAGTACACTCCTAACGAGTGTCGTATACAATAATATTTTCGTGCTGGCATTTTTGAAGTCCTTAGCATTACGAATAACAAAACCTAGTAGTTTAGAAGACTTTTTAATTATGTTTTCTGTGTGAGGAATGAAAGTCAGCTTGCTGTCAAAGATGACCCCGAGATCATTGACATTTTTAACCTCCTGTATGGTAGTTCTTTGCATAATATTCAGCATTTCATTACCCCGCAAGCTTAACATTACAAAATAATAAATAATTGAATAACAACGCTATTTAATGATAAATAAATTAAACACAACACAAAGACTAAAGTTTTTAGTCAATGTGTGTTGCCAGTGATGACATACGGATCAGAGACGTGGTCTCTTACTATAGGTCTCATAAAAAAGCTCAGAGTTGCTCAGCGAGCTATGGAAAGAGCTATGCTCGGCGTTTCCCTACGTGATCGAATCAGAAATGAGGAGATTCGTAGAAGAACGAAGGTCACCGACATAGCCTATAGGATTAGTAAGCTGAAGTGACAATGGGCGGGCCACATAGCGCGAAGATCGGACGGGCGTTGGGGCAGAAAGATTCTAGAGTGGAGACCGTGGACGTATTGGCAAGCGCAGCGTGGGACGACCACCTACCAGATGGACCGATCTTGTGAGGATCGCAGGAAGTCGTTGGATGCAGGTGGCATCGGGCCGGCTGCGCTGGAGAGCGACTGGGGAGGCCTATGTTCAGCAGTGGACAAATATAGGCTGATATGATGATGATGATGAACATAAAAAAGTAAAGTGCTGCACAAGTGTCGGTGTACGAGACAGACAGACGCTAAGACTCCAGCTACAGATGGAGGAGACTCCGATAGTTTTAATTACGAACTATTAATTTAACTAGTATTGTTGTAGAAAATAAATAATTTTTCTACATTTACTTTTGGATATACTGACCGGAAAAGCTTTCCCGCAGTGATGGCACAGATGTTCAGCATTGTCCTTCTTATGTACAACCTGCTGGTGGAGGTATAGGGAAGTGTGACTCTTGAATATCTGCAACAAATGCAAAAATTACATTAAGATTCATGTGAACCTGTAACGACAATAAAACATAGCTACAAAGTTGCGACTTCCTACTCACAGATGGCGCCGAATATCAAATCGACAACGACTGCATGTCTAGATCGCGTTGAGATGAGAGTTCGCACGATGCGTGACATATATATAAAAGAGAGGCCCTAAACGCACGCACCCGAAAACAACTAAAATATATAAAGAGTCATGTGAGCTTGTAACGACCCTTAAACATAGCTACAAAGTTGTAACTACCTACTCACAGATGGCGAGGAATATAAAATCTACAACGATTACATGCATAGATCGCGATACGAGAGTTCGCACGACGGGTTGCATACATACAAGTCCTCGAGATCAACTAGAATACATTAAGAGTCATGTGAGCCTGTAACAACCCTTAAACATAGCTACAAAGTTGTAACTACCTACTCACAGATGGCGAGGAATATAAAATCTACAACGATTACATGCATAGATCGCGATACGAGAGTTCGCACGACGGGTTGCATACATACAAGTCCTCGAGATCAACTAGAATACATTAAGAGTCATGTGAGCCTGTAACAACCCTTAAACATAGCTACAAAGTTGCGACTTCCTACTCACAGATGGCGCCGAATATAAAATCCACAACGATTACATGTATAGATTGCAATATGAGATTTTTTGTGTATGTGTGTGTTGATTTTGATTTTGTCATCTGTACTGTTGGCCGCGGGATCTTTACTGCTTCACCGGACAAGCGAGCGAGCGTGCAACCACTACGCTCGATCCAGAAGGGCAAGGGGGCAACTAGCTCAAGGGCGCCTCAAGGAGGAACGGCCTCGACTTGGGTAGTCGCTATGGGGGAGAGCGTATACTAGGTGTCTCGCCGTGGTGCTCTGCACCGGCCGGCGGGCAAGGGATTCTTCGAGCTCGCCGGCGTGGTCGGTTTGATCCTGTGTGCGGTAGTACGGCAGTGATACTTCCTGTTTCCGGAAGAAGGGATGTAAGGGCATCGGGAGGGTTGGGGAGAACATGCCGCGGGCGGCGGTAGCGGCTGATAGGAGGGGTATATTAAAACACGTACCTTCTGACACACGGGACAAGTGTGAACATAGTTCTTGAGATGTTCCCAGTTGATGTGGTCTTTGAGTCGGGCCTTGTTCGCGAAGCGTTTCCCGCAGTCGCTGCACATGTACCTAACATATTAATCGTAATTTAAACACGATGTAATTTCAGTCGTCCTGGAGCGATAGCGTGCCCTGTTTATCAAACGTTACAAGCCTTATATTACAAGCGTTTTCTCTTGTAAATTAGTGCATTTTTACAAAAATACGTTTATCAAAACGCACATGTGTAAATTAATTGTGGCGTGATAATATATACAGATAATGTTAAATGGCACAAATATAACATGACAATCTTGTAGTTTTGTCAAACCGCGGTATTCTTGCCATCACTAAGGTTAAGCAGTGTTCGTCTCGGTGAGCCTGGAATGGGTGATCCTTAGACTAAGACTTCTGTAGACGGAGCATTGCTAGCAAAAATGGTGGCAAAAGCGGCCTTAGTTACGCATCGTGTGCGTGATACCAGTGTTCAATTTGTGCGTACGTGCATACAATATGTGCGTTGCCGTGCGTATGTGTGCGAGCGCGTGCGTTCAATGTGTGCACTACAATTTATTTACCCTGTGGGTAGCTACATTTTCTACCCTATGGGTAGATAAATTTATGCTGTTTTTCTTTCTTCCTCTTTCTTTTTTAAACGTAGTCCCACACTAGGATTTATTCCTGTGTCGTGGGTGCGTTTACGAACATGAAAATTCACATACACAAACACCCAGACCGGAACAAATAATTGTGGATCACACAAAGATTTGTCCCGTGCGGGAATCGAACCCGCGACTAGTCGACATAGTGGGCAGAGCGGCTAAGCTCTTAACCACTGCGCTAAATCGTCCGTCCGTCGTTTCTGTGCACGCGATGCTCCATTTAGCCAAGTATTTCAACTAAGGGTGATCATTTGGTGTAAAAACGAGTTACTCACTTGAAATCGTTCTCGGATACGTGTTTCTTGCTTATCTCCATGTGTTGTTTGTACGTTGCTATCGAGGAAAAGGTTCTGTTACATGGCTCGCACACCAGTTCGCCTTTCGCCCTGACGGAGTACGAAGACATACTATAATCTATGTTAGTATAATAGGCATGGCAAAAGTGCCTTAAACTCAAATAATTTATTTTGTGTAAACCTTGGTATTTACAAATGGTCATATTTACATTTTCTTTTAATTTACTAATCTACCACCGCATCGGAACGCGGCCTCCACTGAAAAGATCCAGCGAGAAACTCAGCGGGCTTGTCCTTTTTGTCTAATCCTCCATTCATTTTTTTAATCATTTTCTGTGTAGATGCATACATTTTTATCTAATATAAAATCATTTATGCGATCCAGTTCCAGTGTGATGCCTTACGACTGAGATATAAGACTAATAATAATATTTTTTTTTAATATATGTAATAATTATAACCAGGATCAGTCTTCACAAGTAGCACCCGTTCACGAGTATGACTACCGGAACAGCCATCACTCCCCTCGACCATATTGGAGGGAAATGACCCGCGCCAGACAGCCACCGCAAGCAAAAACATTATAGTGAGCATAACCAGATTATTAAGTTGATATTCGATCATTTTTATCTTAATCAGTGCAAAGAATAGAATCCGAATATGCCTCATTCGTTAGGTTAGAGAAGTAGGTGGTTAAGTGGCGAAATGGAAGAAGGTGACGGCGCGCTGGAGCTAGTTGCCCTCTTGCCCTTCTGGATCGACCTTCGAGCTGGTGAAGATGTAATTTTTAGGCAAAGGAAAAATATTGATTACGAAAATACGATTTTCCATCCCTCTCTTGTCACATCCCTACCCCGCGGCCAACAGCGTAGATCACTGACACACACACACACACACACACACTTAAAAAGGTTGAAATACTCTGCCCAATATAGTAAATACTGTAATACTCTGTAAACTACAGTAAATACTCTGACCAAATAGACCGGGTCTTATCTGAAGGGCAAATCAAGAGTCTCCGTAACCGGCGAGCGTGTATGAGACGAACTATGAGAGTGGAAGCCAGAGAGGTATGTAAGGAAAGAACCTGTTGGAACTCTGTACACTCTGCCTACCCCGCAAGGGATCTGGTGTGATGATATAGATAGACAAATACTCTGCCAAACATATGCTCGTCAAAAGACGTCGTGGGTGTACAATATACCTTCTCCTTATCTTCTTACCTGGCGGCGTGGCTTTGGACATGCCGCAGCATGTTCCCCCGCCACTGGAATCGCTTCCCGCACTGTGGGCACGGGAACACCTGCTTTGCGGTGTTCACCGAACATTTGATCTGTTCGATAGACGCCCGTTGCTTCTCCGGACTCGAAGACTCTTCCACTTGAGATTCTTTTAGCTTCCTGTTTGAAATAACTCCTTGTGTTTGTACTACTAGTTCCTGCCCGCGACGTCGCCCACGATGAATTTAGACAAGAACCTCACATTTTTCCGGGATAAAAAGTATGTCAGATACATCCTGTGTGACAATGTCCTGCGCCCATACATGATTTGCCCCAGAACCAACAGCAATGAAAAAATACTTGTGTGATTTCAAATCACCCATAAATTTTCTTAAGGTATTTATTACTGAACGAACAATCGGGGGAATCGCAATATTGCACAAAAAGTATTACATTTTGAGGTTATAATTCCAGCCATTAATACATATGAGGTTATATTATGTGTTGACATTCAGTAAAGATGTCGGCGACTTCGATATAAGTACCGTTAGAGCGTGAAATAATAATGCGTTGGCGGGTATAATTTCTCCTTATATTTTAATTTCACAACCGTCTCCGACGAAGTCTCGAGCAAGTGTTCATCATTTTAGATTTTATCCATAGACTTACGTCTCTTGTTTTGCATCGCCATCTTGTTCAAATCGATTATCCAAAACGATTATTAATCTATAATATTAATAGCAACACTGTCGCCATCTAGCGACCAGTGTTGACATCGAAATGTTAAGATGGCGGTGCAGTTGTCAAAATTAATATAACATATTGATTTTATCCTAAATGAAACTACCCGCACATTTTATTAATACAAATTGTAAACTATATACGAAACTACCCACAATATCCTAACAGTACTCACAATACTTTGAAATATTCGTTTTAGATTGCAAGTTGTCCGTTAGATACGGATATTTGCCATTATTTTAATAAAATAGATAAATAATGATGGCATGGTTCAAATGTTTGTTGGTTCTGGGGCAATTTTCGACAATGTCCTTTCATCCAAATCCATTCAGCAGTTACGTAATTGAGTAACAAACATTCAACCATACAAACTTTCACATTGATGATATTAATACGACGCAAAGGATCTGACGTGATGATATAGGTAAATAGACATACTGAAGAAGCTATTCCAAATAAATAATTACAAAAAAACCACAGTCATGCCTATATTCCCCAAGCGGGAGAGGTGTACTGAGTACACCTACTTTTTTCGACGATGTTCAGTCCCATGTAATAGGGGGCCGGCCTATTGCTTTACACAGGGCATAATTCCAGACCCCGGACTCATACTGGGAATTTTTCGTTAGTAAGTTACACAAGTCCGACCTAGGATTTGAACCCAGGACCTCGTGATCATAAAGCGATGAGTTGCGCTACTGGACAAATGAGGCAGTCTAAACTAGACAGAGATAGTTACGATAAAAATACAATATTTACCTTAATTTAAGTTGAATTTGATGTTTCGAACTTGTTTTGACATGTTTCTGTAAGTTCGATGTTGTTGTAAACGATAATCTGGAACGATAAATCTTTATATAGAAAGAATGCCAGAGGAAAGAATGACAAAACAGATATACAATGTGAAAGTGGAAGGATGCAGGTACCGGGGAAGACCTAGACTATCATCTTACCACGACCAAATAAACCGAGTCTTATCTGATGGAAAAGTCAAGAGTCTCCGTAACCGGCGAGCGTGTATGAGACGAACTATGAGAGTCGAGGAAGCCAGAGAGGTATGTAAGGAAAGAACCTGTTGGAACTCTGTACTCTCTGCCTACCCCGCAAGGGATCTGGCGTGAGGTTATAGATAGATAGATAGATTTCCGAAATAATTAATATTGTATAGCATTTTTCATTATATTTAATTTTTTTTATCAATTATGACATTAATCTATATTTTTTATTTCTTTACCTATTGTTCAATATTAATATTTTTTATTCTACTTCTTTATAATTAATTAATTAACTATTGTTTGATATTAATATTTTATTCAAATTCTATATAATTAATTAATGTGACATGATAAAATGTTTATTAAAATTTGTACGCCAGAGAGCAAAACATAGTGCACTGCTAATTATATAATTGAAAGATCTCACCTGTAACCTATGTTTTACAAATAAACTTTACTTACTTACTAAATACACAACCTTCAGAATTGCCAACTTCAAATTCCCAGTTCGCAATTCTGAGCTTTTCAAAATCTTTGTCACCATTGTGTAAATCGCTATCTCAGCCTATACTTTTCCACTGCTGAACATAAGCCTCCCCAATCGATCTCCAGCGCAGCCGTTCTGATGCCACCTGCATCCAACGACTTCCTGCGATCCTCACAAGATCATCGGTCCATCTAGCAGGCGGTCGTCCCACGCTGCGCTTGCCAATACGTGGTCTCCACTCTAGAATCTTTCTGCCCCAACGCCCGTCCGATCTACGCGCTATGTGGCCCGCCCATTGCCACTTCAGCTTGCTAATCCTATGGGCTATATCGGTGACCTCGTCTCTTCTACGAATTCTAGCTCCACACTAGGATTTATTCCTGTGTCGTGGGTGCGTTTACAAACATGAAAATTCACATACACAAATACCCAGACCGGCACAAATAATTGTGGATCACACAAATACGTTGCCCGTGCGGTAATCGAAACCGCGACTACTAGACAGAATGGGCAGAGCGGCTTAAGCTCTTAACCACTGCGCTAAATCAATATCTGGCGCTATGATATAGATCGTCGGTATGGTGGCAAAGCGCATCGCTTTGTGATCACGAGGTCCTGGGTTCAAATCCTAGGTCGGACAAATGTAGTTTTTCTAACGAAAAATTCCCAGTATGAGTCCGGGAGTCTGGAATTGTGCCCGGTATGTGTCAATAGGCTCGCCCCCTATTACATGGGACCTAACATCGTCGGCGAAACGTGGGTGTACTCAGTACACCTCTGCCACCCCCTCTGGGGAATATAGGCGTGACGGTGTTTTTATGATATATATATTTACCTGCAAGGTTCACAGTATGGTTTTCGCTTCTGTCCGGTCTCTATGCGATGCGTTTCAAGATGCTTCCGTAGAGAAGTCTTCCATCTAAAGGTTTTGTCGCAAGACTCGCATGGGAAGGTTGATTGTGGCTGTTTAAGACTGAGGCAAAAATAATGTTATTTAAAAAAGAAACAAAAAAGTCAGATTTGTGTGCAGAATGATCTACGCTGATGGCCGCGGGGCCTTTACAGCTTCCCTGGACACGAGGGCAAGCAACCAATACGCTCGAGCCAGAAGGGCAAGCGGCCACTAGCTCAAGGGCGCCTCAAGGAGGAACGGCCTCGGATTGGGCAGTCGCTATGGGGGAGGGCGTATACTAGGTGTCTCGCCGTGGTGCTCTGCACCGGCCGGCGGGCAAGGGATTCTTCGAGCTCGCCGGCGAGATCGGTGTGTGATCCTGTGTGCGGTATCTGTGCCCGAAAGAAGGCATGTAAGGGCATCGGGAGGGTCGGTGAGAACATGCCGCGGACGGCGGTAGCGGCAGGGGTTGGGTTCGTAGTCGGCGGCGGCTACGATTAGATTCCGATGATTGGACGCATTGCCAAGTATCAGGTTGTCGTCTTTTAATACGATTTGGCGCAGTAGTTAAAAGCTTAAGCCGCTCCGCCCACTGTGTCGAATAGTCACGGTTTCGATTCCCGCACGGGACAAATCTTTGTGTGATCCACAATTAGTTTGGGTATTCCTGTGTGTGAATTATCATGTTTATCACCCACTACACAGGAATAAAAGTTAGAGTGGGGCTACGTTTAAAAAAAAAAAATTCGCTCACGACTCAAGAGTGAGTCGCGACCCATACTTTGGAAAATGCTGTCCTAGACAATTCCCATCATCACAAAAAGGCTTGAAAAAATATAGACGAAAATATGACAACAATAGTAACTATACCTCTCGTCGACTTTGACTGCGTCTCCGGGCTCATCGACGACTTGTCGGTTGTCCTGTTGCGTGTTAAGTACGAGTATATCATACTCCAGTCCTGTGCTGTGAACAAAATTAATTTTTACTACAAGGAAACTGCCTCCACAGCAACGCATTGGGGTTCAGCATGAAGAAGTATGACCTCGCTCACCTCGATTTGTGAAAGACCCCTAGCTGTGGGGCAATTGACTTACAAGGAACATTCTCTCTCTGTTC
This sequence comes from Phalera bucephala, assembly GCA_905147815.2. NCBI lineage: Eukaryota > Metazoa > Arthropoda > Insecta > Lepidoptera > Notodontidae > Phalera > Phalera bucephala. The sequence continues at coordinate 6,588,480 of LR990637.1, read as the reverse complement.
CTTTCTCTTTCTATCTCTCTTCATTTCTTCCTGTCCCCTTCTTTCTCCCTCTTTCTGTACAGAGATCCATTCCGATCTCGGTCTCGAACCTATTCGCGCCTTTATTAAAAAAGCGGCATCCCAATATTTCGGGAACGCGTCCAATCATAGAAATCCACTTATCGTAGCCGCCGCCGACTACGAAACTAACTCCCCTCCTATCAGCCGCTACCGCCGTCCGCGGCATGTTCTCACCGACCCATCCGATGCCCTTACATCCCTTTTTCTGGATACAGATACCGCACACATGATCAGACGCCGACCTCACCGGCGAGCTGGAAGAATCCCTTGCCCGCCGGCCGGTGCAGAGTACCACGGCGAGACACCTAGAATACGACCTTCCCCATAGCGACTGCCCAAGCCGAAGCAGTTCCTCTTTGAGGCGCCCTGGAGCTAGTTGCCCCTTTGTCCTTCTGGTAGTGATTCCACACTCGCTCTCTTGTCCAGTGAAGCTGTAAAGGCCCCGCGGCCAACAGCGTAGATCTCTCTCCCTCTCACACACATACACACACACACACACACAAAACGTACATAGATCCAAGAGGTTCTTTCCCCACGTCTCTCGCTTCCTTTCCTCATAGATGCGTTCCACTGAAAGACATTTGTCTAAAGCCCAAGTCAACACTTAGAGGCTTCAATGTTTTACACCAACAAGGGGTAATAGACTTAATATTTGGCATAAATTTCAACGTGATACCTCCGTTACTCTCCGTTGCTGAGGAATAAAGATCCTTTACCGTCAAACAGGCCAACAGACAGACACCAAAGTGATCCTATAATACATATTAAGTATGCTTACCCCCGGCAATGCGCGTCCTCATAGTGCTTCATGACGCTTCGCTTGCTGCCGCTCCTCTCCGCGCACACGCCGCATTGATACCTCTTAATATGCTTGTTAGTATGGTAATTGAATGATACTTCACTTGCAAACGAACATTCGCATATCTCGCATTTAAACTTTGATGAGTTCTGCAAAATAAATAAGAGTGTTATGTGTGTGTATATCGACGCTTGCATAAAACAAAGTTACATGTGCCAAACAAAATAAATGGCATTTTCAACTTTTGTGCCCGTCGATAAGGTTATTTATCTTCTATACATATAATAAACTGTAAATGAGACAAATCTGTACATTGAATATTTTTTAAATTTTAATTGGGTTACACTTGTTTATCGATATAGAGGCCGAAACAATTGTTTTGGAATTATTGTCTGTCTGTCTTTCTGTCTATCGCCCTGTCTGTCTCTTTGTGTTTCAATCACGCAAAAACTACCAAATGGATTTCAATGAAGTTTGGTATGGTAATAACTTATACAGATATACAATGTGAAAGTGGAAGGATGTAGGTACCGGGGAAGACCTAGACTATCTTACCACGACCAAATAAACCGAGTCTTATCTGATGGAAAAGTCAAGAGTCTCCGTAACCGGCGAGCGTGTATGAGACGAACTATGAGAGTCGAGGAAGCCAGAGAGGTATGTAAGGAAAGAACCTGTTGGAACTCTGTACTCTCTGCCTACCCCGCAAGGGATCTGGCGTGAGGTTATAGATAGATAGATAGAATAACTTATACCCTAACTTAAAACCTGTCTGCTATTCGCTGATGATATAAAAGTATTCTTAGCAGTAAAAAATGTAGAAGACTGAACGTTTACAGCGAGACATTGATAGAGTGCTTGAGTGGGGCAGGAAAAACAGACTACAGTTCAATGTATCTAAATGCTTGACGATAACTTTCAGTCGCACGAAAACACCATTGCACTAAGAGTACAGACTGGATCGTAAAAAATGAATAGGGAAGTAACGGTTCGTGATTTAGGGGTTTGCCTGAACACTGAGTTAACGTTCCGTGATCACATTTATGTGTGTAAAAAATCCTACCAGAGTCAAGGGTTTGTACTCCGGCGGTCAGAAAGCTTTACAAGCATTGTAGCTATAAGAACACTATACAATGCACTCATAAGAAGTCAGTTGGAATGCAATGCAGTGATATGGGCTCCACATGAAGCAAAATATAAGTTCATGCTTGAGCGCATACAAAACAAATTCACTAGATTTCTTTACATGAGACTGTATGGAGTGTATCCTTTTTATCCGTTGATGTGTGTGTGTGTGTGTGTGTGTGAATGATGTACGCTGTTGGCCGCGAGGCCTTTACAGCTTCACCGGACTTAAAGGCGAGCGTGCAACCACTACGCTCTAGCCAGCCAGAAGGGCAAGAGGCGACATACTCGAGGGCGCCTCTTCGAGGCGCCCTCGGTTGGGACAGTCGCTGTAGGGGGACGGGTGCACTACTAAGCGCACCGGTCAACCGCCGGCTATGGGAGGGGATCTACTACTACGTCGTCGTCGTCGCCCGTATTCTGAGCGGAAAGAAGGGATGACAAAGCATCGGGGGGGTCGGTGAGAACATGTCGCGGCCGGCGGTGGCGGCAGGGGTCGGGGGGGAGATCGTAGTCGGCGGTGGCTACGATTAACGGATTCGCATGGGTAGATGCGTTCGCGAAGTGACGTGTTGACGCCTTTTTAATAAAGGCGCGAATAGGTTCGAGACCTAGATCGGAGTGGAGGTCGACGTTCCGTACGAACCAGGGGGCTCCTACGGCTTTACGGAGGAAGCGGTTTTGAACCACTTGGAGTTTATCGATGTGAGAGGGGGCCGAATGCCCGAACACAACACACGCATAAGTCATGATGGGTCGAACGCAAGTTTTGTAAAGTGTCACCTTATTTCTAAGGGACATTTTACTCCGCTTGCAGATTAACGAATGGAGACGACCGAGCACAAATGATGCTCGGTGACGGACCCGCTTGATGTGCGGGCCGAAGGACATGGTACTGTTTAGGGTGACCCCTAGATATTTGACCTCTTTGACCCAGGGAATGGGTCGGTCGAACATGAATCCGTTGATGTACCCAACCTTGTTTGTTATAGGCAAGGTGGGGTACAACAATTTGGAAAGTAGAAGTGATTACGCGCTTGTGTCCTGTACGACCGCGGTGTTCTTACTGATTACCAAGGTTAAGCAGCGTTCGACTTGGTTGGCCCGAGATGGGTGACCGTTTGTGGCATTTTCATATTCGAGCGTCTCCGTGCTTCGGAAGGCACGTGAAGCCATTGGCCCCGGCTACCACTTTATGCGGTAGTCGTTAAGCCGAGTTGGAAGCCTTAAAGGCGGCTTGATAAGTTCCAACAGCAGGTAGCCACAAACCTGCCTCCACCAATCCGCACTGGGTCCGCGTGGTGGAGTATGACCTAATCTCTCTCACCGCGATTTGTGAGAAAAGGCCTTTGCCCAGCAGTGGGCAATATAGGCTGATATTATTATTATATTATTAATAGAACTTTATTTGTTGGACACGTCGATATGTGTGTGCGTGTGTTGGTAAATCTTTGACACCTAAACGGCTTGTCCGGTTTTCATGATATTTTATGTACCCCACGTTCGCATGAGCGCATTTCAACGCGCGTAAATCAAGCGTTAGATTAAAACAAATGGCTTGCAATACAGCCACAGCGGCCAGGTGCAAAGCCGCGTGAAACTGCAAGTAATATATATTTTTTATGATATATGTAGGTTCTATATTTCCATATATTAATCTATATCATCACGCCAGATCCCTTGCGGGGTAGGCAGAGAGTACAGCGTTCCAACAAGTTTTTCCCTTAGGCACCTCTCTGGCTTCCTCCACTCTCATAGTTCGTCTCACACACGCTCGCCTGTTAGAGACTCTTGACTTGCCCTTCTGATAAGAGCCGCTCTATTTAGTCATGGTAAGATAGTCTATACAAGCTGTAACATAATTAACGCAAGACCTGAAAGTAGTTTGTTCTAAATGGGTAACTGAATTGATTCCAACAATTTTTAATGTATTTTACATTTTTTTTAAATTTGCAAAAAATGCTTTTACTCCTTCAGTTCGCTATAAAAACTAAATGTATTCTTGATTCAAAGCAATAAGGAAATTTCAAATTCATTTCATCCCTATAACGTATTTCTCAAAACGCACACATACACACACAATTTCATTGTTAATTAGGGTATAAAAGTGCTTAAAATAAGGGGTAAAAACATTTAAATTTGAAAATTTGGTTTTCGTTTTGAATATATGAAGCAATTCTCTAATTGGGGTGTCTGAGGACTTGCGTTTATTATGTTACACCTTGTATATAAATACTTATAACCCACCAAATCATGTTTCATAGTATTGTGGTCCTTCAAATCTTCAGCATTAGCAAAACATATAATACACCTATCACATTTAAACATAGCATTAACATAATCTTCTTTCAACTTCGCCAATCTCCTCTCTTCTTCTAATTCTTCTCTACTTAACTCTACTTCTCTGTACAACTCCTTTTTATTATTTTTTCTCCGTCTCTTAGTCCTACCGTTTAAAGTCTTTCTTTTATCATTCTTCTTTTCGAGTTTTGCACACATATGATTTATTAATTCATCGTTATTTTCAAAATTTATATTACATTTTTTACAATTATTAATTGGTGTAAGTTCTTCATTTAAATTTGAATCTTCTCCTAATTCTTCCTTATAATAAATCTCTATCTTTTTTTTATTATTCTTCTTAACTTTTTCTTTCAAAATCTTCTTTTTGGTTCCATGTTTAATTAATTCTTCGTTTTCTGAATTTGAATCTATGAAATTATCATCATAATTGTCTATGTAAGTCTCTGGTGTGATGACTTCAAATAAATTTTCTATATTATCTGTGATATTTAATAAAGATATATTAATTAAGTTGTGTGATGTTAATTTTGGCTTTGATTTTATGTACTCACGATTTATATTCTGTAAGAGAAAAAGAATAAAAAATAAACACCATCATGTCTATATTCCTCCAGCGGGGGTGGCAGAGGTGTACTGAGTACACCTACTTTTCGCCGACGATGTTAAGTCCCATGTAATAGGGGGCGAGTCTATTGCCATACACCGGGCATAATTCCGGACTCCGGACCTGGTAATATTTTGTTAGAAAAACTACATTTGCCTGACCTGGGATTTGTATCCAGGACTTCGTGATCACAAAGCGATGCGCTTTGCCACTAGACCAATGAGGAAATCAGTAATGATGATGACTCAACTGATAAAACTATAACAAAATAAGCAACTGAGTACCTCATTAGACTAGTGGCGTATACAGGTAACTATCACGAGGCCCTAGATTTGAATCCTATAATAATATTAGCCCTATTAAGAAACGGTCCCACCGTTGGGCACGGGCGTCCTCTCAAACTGAGAAGGTTTAGGCCACGCTGGCCCAGTGCGGGTTGGCGAACTTCACACACCTTCGAGAAACTCTCAGGCATGCAGGTTTCCTCACGATGTTTTCCTACATCGTTAAAGCAAGTGATAATTAATTTTTAATACGCACATGCTTTCGAAAGTACAGAGGTGCGCCTGGGTTTTGAACCCTCTGACTTTGCAGTCCAACGGTCTAATCGCTACGCTATCACAGCTCTTGAATCCTACGCCAACGAAAATGTGCTTTTGTATCAAAGCATTTTTAGTATCAAGTCTAGAATTGTCCCTGGTATAATGGCTATCGGCTCAATCCCAAATAATTCATTTCGTATAAGCCCTGCGAGGGCGCTTAAAATAGTCAATTAACATTTTTTTTTAAATTTAATTTAACTACTAATCTACCACCGTTTTGCGGCTTCCACTGAGAAGATCCGGCGAAGAAACTCAGCGGGCTTGTCTTTTGTATCTATCTATCTATATCATCACGCCTGATCCCTTGCGGGGTTGGCAAAGAGTACATAGTTCTAACAGGTTCTTTTCTTACATACCTCTCTGGCTTCCTCCGCTTTCCTAGTTCGTCTCATACACGCTCGCCGGTTACGGAGACTCCTGACCTGTCCCTCAGATAAGACTCGGTCTATTTGGTCTAGGTCTCCCCCGGTACCTACATCTTTCCACTTTCGCATTGTATATCTGTTTTGTCATTCTTTTTTCTGACATTCTTTCCATATGCCCGAACCAACGGTACACACACTTTCTCATCTTTACACTGATACTATCTTTCATACCTACTCGGTTTTTTACTATTTACTCTCTTGTCTTTTTTATTTACTTCTCTTTCTCTTTTTCCTTTATTTTTTTTAATCATATTGTGTAGATACAATGTTTAGGTTACAATTAAATAGTTTACGATCTAGCTCGCCCCCTCGGTTTAGACAGTACTAGTTTGTTTAGTGATGGCTGTTCCAGTATTCTGCTGGTGAACGGGTGCTGCTTGTCATGCCATCCGGAATCCTTTAGACACTCTTTATAAATAACATCATTAGTCTCACATCTCGGTCGTTAGGGGCTAGATTGTAAACTATTTAATTGTATGAAATAAAACTATTTTACGGACTTTATCGCGGTTTATTTTTTTTTATTTTTAGTTCCCGACGTTTCACACCGTTGCTCAAAGAAGTCTGCAGTCTGTGAACATGTCCTTGACCGCACCCGCCATAACATCAGATTTGATAGACCACAAATCCTCGTGAAAGAACACCGATTCCTACCAAGGATGGTTCGCGAGGCTATTGAAATTAAAAAACATCCTAATTTCAATAGAGAAGATGGCTGGGTGCTTCCATCGTCTTGGGATCCGGTAATTAATATAATCAAATCCAAAACCAAGCATAACACTGCAAGACCTCAAGACACCGTGAGCTCATTCTGCGTAGATCGGACCAACAACAACAAAAATAATTAAGAAGTTTGAGGGTACCCCGGAACAACTATGCCTATTGGACGTCTAACACCTCAGTCCCTCCCGTGACCATGGGTGCTGCAAAGCACTCGAAACGTCGGGAACTAAAAATAAAAAAAAATAAACCGCGATAAAATCCGTAAAATAGTTTTATTTCATGTGTAATATTCGCGTAAATCTAAGAACTCAATATTTAATTGTAACCTAAACATTGTATCCACACAATATAATAGAAAAAAAATAGGAAGGAAAAAAGAGACAGATAATTAAATAAAAAAGACAAGCCCGCTGAGTTTCTTCGCCGGATCCTCTCAGTGGAGGCCGCGTTCCGGTCCGGTGGGAGATTAGTTAAATTAGATTTAAAAAAAAAAAATTGTAAAATATATTATTTGAATTAGAGTTTATGCATTTAAAAAAAAAATATCAGGCTATGCTATGCCAAAGCTGGGCAAAGGCCTTCTCCACAAATCACACTGAGAGAGATTAGGTCATACACCACCACGCGGAACCAGTGCTGATTGGTGGAGGCAGGTTTGTGGCCACCTGCTGTTGGAACTTATCAAGCCGCCTACAAGGCTTCCAACTTGGTTTAACGACTACTAATAAGTAGTAATCGGGACCTACATCTTAGCGTGCCTTCCGAAGTATCGAAATGGTCGAATAGCATAATGCTACACAGTCAAATAAAAAAAAAAATGTCTGCTATAAAAAAGGATATGATTTACCTGCTTCATATGCTCGCTAAGAGTTGTGTATGATTGTTTGACTTTTTGCTTGAATTTTATGAAAGTTTTAAGTTGAGCCTCGCATTCCCAACACAGGGATATGGATTTACTTTCTGGTTGAAACATCTGCAACAAGAACATATTTTATTAAAAAAATCGAAATTTATTATCTAATACATAATGTTATTGTTCTTATTATCTCTTATTATCTAATACAATAGGTCTCTTAAAAAAGCCCAGAGTTGCTCACCGAGCTATAGAAAGAGCTATGCTCGGCGTTTCCCTACGTGATCGAATCAACGATGAGGAGATACGTAGAAGAACCAAGGTCACCGACATAGCCCATAGGATTAGTAAATTGTTTCGGTCTGGGTATTTGTGTATGTGAATATTCATGTTTGTAAACGCACCCACGCCACAGGAGTAAATCCTAGTTTGGAGCTGGAAATTTGTAGGAGAACCGAGGTCACCAATATAGCCCATAGGATTAGCAAGCTGAAGTGGCAATGGGCGGGCCACATAACGCGAAGATCGGACGGGCGTTGGGGCAGAAAGATTGTAGAGTGGAGACCACGTATTGGCGAGCGCAGCGTGGGACAGCCACCTACCAGATGGACCGACGATCTTGTGAGGATCGCAGGAAGTCGTTGGATGCAGGTGGCATCGAACTGGCTGCGATGGAGACTGATTGGGAAGGCCTATGTTCAGCAGTGGACAAATATAGGCTAATATGGTGATAAAGAATATTTATTACTCAATAAAACAATGAGCGTTCATCTCGAACGTGAGTGACACTGGGGTTCATTATGTGACACCGGGGTTCATTATGTGCCGAAAACCTCCAGGACGCTGTGTAGAGCGCGCGTCTGTGTGCGTGAGTTTGATTCAGACCGTAAGCTGTTCCACTGTATTACACTGTGCTCAAACTGTCATCATCATATTATTACTATGCATGCATTTATTAAGTACAATTTCCTATAAAATATATATAAAAATACAAAATACAAATATTCTTATATATATTGTATAAAAAAAAGGTGCTCCACGGACAGCTGGGTCTACGACCTAAGCTATCGGTGGTCAGGGCTCCAAACAGAGGAACCTCTTCACAATGCGCGCCGTGTCCAATATTACCGCCTTCTATATCCTGATACAGAAGATAAAGTAACGAATTGGTGCACGACAAATAGCCTCTCGGTTAACCCGAAGAAGACTAATGTGATCCTATTCACACGGAAAAAGGTACTAACAGGCCTACAAGACCTGCAGATGTACGTTAATAAAATCAAATGGGCCACTAATGTTAAATATCTGGGAGTAATACTAGACAAGCAACTACGGTGGCATGCACATGTTGAGCAAACCATAACTAAGGCATTGAGGGTACTGAATATGTGTAACATATGGAAAAAAATGGTGCCTACAATCCAAAATAATGCATTGGATATACAAAATCATGGTAAAACCGATATTAACGTATGGATACATCGTGTGGTGGCCCAGAACTAAAACAAACCTGCAGGGAAACCTTACGAAACTACAGAGAACAGCCTGCCTGGCCATCACAGGTGCATTAAAAACAATGCAGACAGCAGCTATGGAGTGGTTACTCAATCTCACTCCATTACATATCGTCATTGAGACTGAAGCGAGGAAGGCACTCTATAGGCTAGAGAGAACTGGACTATGAAGCATAACAGCGCCAAGCCTTGAACACACCAAGCTAGCGCCAGACAAGGAACTAGATGACATAAGGAACATGAAAAGTGACAAGATCTTGATCACGCACATGTTCAACAAAAGATTTAGCACCCACATCCCTACCAGGAAACAATGGAAAAGTGGTCTAAATAAGCAAGGTAAGGAACAAATGATATGGTACACTGATGGATCCAAAACCAAGTCTGGAACGGGAGCCGGTGTATATACAGAAGGATACAATCTAAGACAAAGCATGGGCAGATTTTGCGTCGGTATTCCAAGCAGAGACCTATGCGATAATTATTTGTGCAAAAGAGATACAGATAACAAATGACAGGCAAGAGAATCTACATTTGTGGTGATAGTCAGCTTTCAAAGTCATCAGCTCCTATGAGCTAAACTCGGCACTGGCTGTGGAGTGTGGTATGCACACTCTTGATAGATGTGGAGCGCGCAACACGGTCAGATTAGTCTGGGTCCCTGGGTACACGCGGGGGTTGATGGCAATGAGCGTGCAGATGACTTGGGCAGAAAGGGAGCAATGGAGAAACTTGTTGGTCCAGAACCGTTCATAGGTATACCTGATGGTGCCTACAGAGGCGCGCTCTTTAAATATGCCCAAGAACAACACAAGGAAGAGTGAAAAAAAAGGGCTAGGACACTTTAAAGAATTTCTCTCCACATGGTGTGACAGCGACAGCAAGAGACTACTAAAACACAGTAGAATACAACTAAGGCAACTAATTGGAGCATATACAGGCCACTATGACACAAAAGAACATCTCATCATCATCATCATCATCATCATCTCAGCCTATACTTGTCCACTGCTGAACATAAGCCTCCCCAATCGCTTTCCAGCGTAACCGGTCCGATGCCACCTGCATCCAACGACTTACTGCGATTTTCACAAGATCGTCGGTCCATCTGGCAGGCGGTCGTCCCACGCTGCGCTTGCCAATACGTGGTCTCCACTCTAGAATCTTTCTGCCCCAACGCCCGTCCGATCTACGCGCTATGTGGCCCGCCCATTGCCACTTCAGCTTGCTAATCTTAACGGCTATGTCGGTGACCTTGGTTCTTCTACGAATCTCCTCATTCCTGATTCGATCACGTAGAGAAACGCCGAGCATAGCTCTTTCCATAGCTCGCTGAGCAACTTTGAGCTTTTTTATGAGACCTATTGTAAGAGACCACGTCTCTGATCCATATGTCATCACTGGTAACACACATTGACTAAAAACTTTAGTCTTTAGGCACTAAGGTATTTTGGATGAGAAGATGTTGCGCAGTTTCCCGAACGCTGCCCAGCCGAGTTGGATTCGTCGATTGACCTCTCTCTCAAAGTTGGACCTACCTAACCGGACTGCCTCCCAGGTAAATGTATTCGTTGACAACTTCAAGAGTACAGTTCCCAACGGTGAGTGCGGTGGGTTTACGACATGGACATTAAACATTATTTTTGTTTTGTCCATATTCATTTTAAGACCCACTTGTTGGGATACTCTATTGAGGTCACCGAGCATTCGTCCTAGATCTTCCAGCGACTCCGCCATGACCACAATGTCGTCGGCAAATCGAAGGTGAGTGATGTATTCGCCATTGATGTTGATGCCAAGTCCTTGCCATTCCAAGAGCTTGAAGGCGTCCTCTAAGGTGGCCGTAAACAGTTTCGGAGAAATGACGTCTCCCTGTCTTACTCCTCTTTTTATGGGGATCACCTTCGTGCACTGCCCCTGTACTCGGACTGACATGGTGGCGTTATTATACAAGCACTTCAACACTTCGATGTACCTATAGTCAATGCGGCATCGCTGTAGAGATCTAAGAACCGCCCAAGTATCGATCGAATCAAAGGCTTTCTCATAGTCCACAAACGCCAAGCATAGTGGCCGATTATACTCCTCAGTCTTCTGTATAACCTGCCGCAGCGTATGTATGTGGTCTATGGTACTAAAACCTTTCCGGAAACCGGCTTGTTCGGGAGGCTGGAAGTCATCAAGCCTTCGTTCGAGACGATTTGTAATGACTCTCGAAAACAACTTATAAACATTTTTTTTTTTTTTTTCTTTTAAAAAAACGTAGCCCCACACTAGGACTTATCCCTGTGTCGTGGGTGCGTTTTACAAACATGAAATTTCACAAACAAATACCCAGACCGGAACAAATAATTGTGGATCACACAAAGATTTGTCCCGTGCGGGAATCGAACCCGCGACTATTCGACACAGTGGGCGGAGCAGCTCAAGCTCTTAACCACTGCGCTAAATCGTCCGTCATGGCTCAGCAGTGTGATGGGCCTATAGTTCTTCAATAAAGAATTATCACCTTTCTTGAAAAACAGCACCACCACACCCCTGTTCCATGCTTCCGGCGTTTTCCCTTCAAGCAAGACGGAATTAAATAGCCTCTGAAGGACTTTAAGTACCGGCGATCCGCCCGCCTTCAGAAGTTCTGCAGTAATTCCGTCTTCACCCGGCGCTTTGTTGTTTTTTAGTTGTTTGAGAGCCATCCTAATTTCGCACAGGCTGATGTCCGGGATATCTTCAGTGCAGTGTCGGGTTAGCTTGGCTCTTGGGTCTTTTACCAAGTCAACAACAGGTTTAGCTACTGAGGTATATAACTGTCCATAGAACCTCTCTATCTCCCTGAGCACCTCTGACCTATTTGACGTTACGTTTCCGTCCTCCGTCTTCAGCTTCGTCAACTGGCTCTGCCCAATAGACGCGTCTCTTGCGAACACTTTAGAGCCCTTGTTCTGCTCTATGGTCTCCTCAATACGCCTTGCATTGAAGGACCGTAAGTCGTGTCGCATTGACTTCAATATCTGTCCATTAAGCTGCCTATAGGACTTAGCATCATCGGAGGTTTGGAGCGTCATGGAACGTCGCTCAGCCATGAGGTTTCGGGTGTAGTCAGATAGTTTTTGAGGCCTATTTTTACGGTGGGTCTTAAAATACTTGGACCCGACCGTATGAACAGTCTCTACCAGCCTGTTGTTGATTTCGTCCACTGATGCGCTGCTGTCTAGCAATTCGAAGCGGTTTGACAATTCGAGTTGAAAGTTCTCGGGGTTTTGGATATATGCATGAGTAGGTCGGAGCGTAGACTTCATCAGACGCGATCTTTCCATTTTGACATTAATATTTAATGTGCCTCTGACCATTCGGTGATCACTGCCGGTTTTTACCCTATGAATCACGGAGACATCATTAAATATTTGTCGCTTGGTGCTCATGATGAAGTCTATCTCATTTTTTGTGGAACCATCAGGGCTCATCCAGGTCCATTTCCTATGAGGCGGCTTCTGGAAGAAAGAGTTCATCATTAAGAGTCCCTCTTTCTCCAGAAATTCGGCCAGCCTCTGACCCCTGGGGTTGCGCTGCCCATATCCAAATTGCCCCACTCTCAGCTCATCATCGCCCCGTTGGCCCAGCCGCGCATTGAAGTCACCCATAACTACTGTAAAATGTGCTTTGGAAGTATGTATGGCTCTACTAATGTCCTCATACATAACTTCGACCTCATCATCTGAGTATGCCGAGGTCGGTGCGTAGACCTGTATGACCTTCAGCGAATATCTTTTGGATATTCTGAGTATCAGGTACGCTACCCTGCTCGACACACTAGTGATGGACACAACGTTGTTTATGAGTGACTTGTGGACGATAAATCCGACACCACCTTGGGACTGCTGTTCGCCCTCCCGGTAGTAAAACAAGTTGCCGGATTTTAAGGTTATCGTGTCCTCGCCCTCTCTTCGGACCTCCGATAAACCAACAATACTCCACCGCAACTTGTTTAACTCTTCTTCCAGCTCAACTAGCTTCTCATCTGTCCTCAATGTGCGTGCGTTGTATGTCACCAGGGCCAATTTTCGGTTTTGGTGGTAGCCGAATCTCTGCCGGAGATTCTTAGCACCCCTTGTCCTGTCGTTACCATGGCTGCTACCGTGGCCAGGACGAACAGGACCGCCGGGGACTAGGGGCCTGGTTTTCCTACTTTCTTCCATAATTGGGGGTGTTTGCCATACTCGCCACGCTTGGCAGGCGGGTTGGCGAGCGCAGTTATTGGTCGTCGAAGTGTTAAGGGAACGCTGCTGCCCATTCCCTAGTTTTCCCTTAGTCGCCTTGTACGACACCCGATGGGATGAGATGGGTTGGTCCTATTCTAAGCCGGGAACCACGCGGCATGGATACTAGTTAATAGTGTCTATTAGGGCATGTGTAAACTATGAAAAGATTATTAAATGAGTAATAAATAAAAACACACCTAATGTTATTTATTGCATTAAATTTCGAAATATGCAGGTAACCACCACCGAAGTACGATGGTTTCAGTCTTTTAGAGCGGGTAAAATAAATACAAAATTACAGAATGCGTATCTCTTGAACAAACTCAGGAAATCGTTGTTGCCCATTTCCTGTTTTCAGTGGAGACTTCTTGGTCCAGACGTTAAGAGCGGTAGGCCGCTACGGTTACTAGACTGACTAGTACAAATTTTTGTGTGACTCACACATTTTGTTTAGGTCTGGGTATTTGTTTGTGTGATTTTCATATTTGAAAACGTACCCACAACACAAGATTATTTACTAGTGATTTTTAAAAAAAAGGAGAGAAAAAGTGTGATAATTTCCCAATTGCTATCTGTACAGGACGACGTCTGCATGATTTGTATAAATAGATTAAGTTACTGTAGTACATTATGTAATTTAAGTTAGAAATAAGATAATGTCATAGAATCCTAGCGCATAAACACTAGTATACAATTAGAAGAGTGTAACCCTGAAAGGGATAGGAACAATTAGAAGAGTGTAACCCTGAAAGGGATAGGAATAATTAGAACAGTGTAACCCTGAAAGGGACAGGAATAATTGCATCGTAATTGGTCCATTTGAATAATAAACTCGGTGCAAAGCCCACTAGTTGTGACACAACAAAATGATATTTAGGAGCGCGAAACATCGCGCCATGCACGTTCGAGCGACTGGACATTGGAAGATTATAGGAAGAAACTATTCGGCTTTTATTGAATTCTCCTTCACGACGCATACTAGCCACAGCAGCAACAGGACGCACGACGTATTATTCGTCCTGTTCACTATCTACAACACACTTGAGAAAAAAATAGTGTGGAGCTATTCTTTACCGGATCCATAGGCAATTATGTAATAAAGAATTATGTACAGTATTCGCTTGAGCAAATAGCTTGTTTCTTTTCATAATATTCCAATGAAATTGTTGGAACTCTGTACTCTATATCTACCCCGCAAGGGATAAGGCGTGATAGAAAACGCACCCTTTGGGAACCAAAAAAATTAATAATACAGGTATTCAACATGCTTCCATAATGATGGGAACACCAAATGGTGTTTTTATTGGCAACACAGAATCTCAAATTTATTTTTGTAACTTGTTATTGGTTTTTTAGTTTATTTACTAGTAAATATATGAAAAAGCAATAAACTTATGTATGGAAAGTAGTTCCGCTTGCGTTATAGTGATTTGTGACCACAAATCGTGTTCTTACACCACACATTTACCTATTTTGTGATTTTTATTAATATGTCTTACTCAACAGACATCAAGCAGGCCAATGAATGACAAAGGCTTGTAACTTGGATGCGGGAATATTCTAAGCCAATATACATTTACGCCATTTCTGCTAATCTAGTGTTAACATATATATCAATGGTAGTGATAGTATATTATATGAAAATAAAGCCCCCCCCCCCACCGCGTCTGTCTGTCTGACTCATTGAAACAAAGTGGTTTGCTATTAGGTTATAGTTTTTTTTGTAATCTCACTACTGGCACACATGACAGATGTTTTAACCGAATTCAAAAAGGAGGAGGTTCTATGTTCGGTTGTATGTATTTTTTTTATGTATGTTCACCGATATTTCCGTCAGTTGTGGACCAATTTTGATGATTCTTTTTGCATTGGGTTCAGTATAGCTCCAAGGTGGTCCCATTTTAATTTCATTGGTATTGGCCCTTGGCCTTTAAAGATACACCAGGGAACTCCTTAACAACAAACAATATGAATGCATAGATTGAGATATTATGCGTATTACATCAATCCTATACCCTATAGGTACCCTACTATAGAACTAAGCAAAATGTTAACCGACTTCAAAAAGCAAAAAATAAATATTTGAAGTCGGTGCCAAGTAACCGACTGCATCTGTTGATTGGTAATCTCAGATTATACATACTCTTTTGATGTCAACTCTGATCTGTTTGGTTTATGTATTATGTTTGAATTACTTCGAATTTGGAATGTCAGTTTTATTTGTTCAGATTGTAGTGTCATATTTTGCACTTCGTAGAAATCGCTTGAAGGAGTAGTCTATGGAGTCGCCCAATGTCTAGTTAACTGACATAACTTTTGTATTTTTATATGGAATTCATAATGATTAGGTTTCATCATAAATAAAGTCAAAAATGTTTAAGTGAAAATAAATAGTTGTCTAAAGTCCTTAAGTGTCTTTTTGGTTTGAATGTGATCCCATTAGCCACATCTACCATTCAAGAGCATCAACCAGCACCGACTTCAAATATTATTTTTTTTGCTTTTTGAAGCCGGTTTCCCTTTTTTTAAAAAGTTTTTTATTAATTTGATTTTTTCGAATGTCGAGCCAATTCTTGTTGACTTATAGCAAAGCTTTGAAGTCAGTCAAGCAATATATGAAATGGTGTAAATAACTTTACAGTTTGCAGTAACATTACGGTGTATTTTTCGTGACCATGTAATTTTAGTAAAGTTTTTACCTTAAATGTAGATTTACTGAGACAGTGAGTGACTTGCTAGATGATGAGATGTTTTATCCTTTTTTCCTCTGCTACAGAGTGAACCAAGTATACATTCAGGACTAAACGCGATAAATTAATAAGTACCCATTGAATTTTCATACGGTGATCACCATCGAACGGAGTCATTCAAGAGGAAGGTCTATTTGTATAACTCATCCCTGTGAAGCCGCGATTTAATTATATCACAAAATTTCAACTTTTATAGGCAACAAATCAACAAAAAGTTGTTAAAAGGTATTATAGTATTTAAAATACAAGTCCTTGATATTAGAAAAAGCATGCACAACGTAAATACTTACCGAAATTTCACTGATAATATAAACAAAACACTGCTTTTTTAAATATTCATCAATAACACGCATTTCTCGTCCAGTACACAGGCACCCACAGCATATTCTACTGTAATTAACATCCATTTTAATAAGATTTCTTATTAAATCAAATTAACTATAACTTCATTCAGAAATTGAATGTTTCTGTAAAAAAATAAATTGTTTTTCGATCGAAACTCGAGGCTGGAGGCTTGTCACAGATATACAAAATGTCAGTGTTGTCAAATGCGTTTTATTGATTGCACAGGTACTATACAATATTATTGTGATAATTACCTATTGAAAACAAAAAAAAGGTGTACCATGCAAAGATTCAATTTTCATTTTATGATGAAGGTTTTCTTTGTTAATATTGTTGATTATTTATATATTATATTATAATAGTCGTAATAACTAAACATACATAATCAAATAGCTATTGCAGTTTCTTATAGCGTCGCGCACGTAGTGATTATATATTTTTATTGCGCAGCGCAGCGAAATCGCACAGGAATGTTATGTTCAGAGATATAGACTATAATACCTATTCCTTCTACAGAAATTGTATATTCTTAAACATGATAACAAATAGCTCATGTATAAGCGATAGGTGAATCCACTACCTAACATGGCCTTGTCTTTTTCAATGGCGGCGCTCGAAGACAAAAACTATATATACGCTTATGGAGTTAGTGCCCGCCAATATTCAATTTTTTTTTTAAAGGAGGAAAGTGCTGCATATCAGTGAGTGTTCTACAGCACCCATGCTCACGGGAGAGACTGGGGCGCCAAAAATTCATTGTTATTCCGTAGGGGATTATTTTCATTGCAATTGAATGAGTTCAAAACATATTTCTTTTTTTAACACACTGTCATGCCTATATGCCCCAAGCGGGAGTGGCAGCGTACACCCACTTTTCGCCGACGATGTTAGGTCTAAAGATGCGCGACTGCGAATAATCCGTCTATTCGAATCATCTACAACAACTAATTTTCTGATTCGACTTGAACATTAGTAATATACTAATTTTTATATTCGAATGACGACTACTAATTAGTAACTACTAATGATGAATCGATTAGATTATTTGCGACTCTCACCCGATTATGAATGAATTATTCGAATGATTCGCCGATCCTCGCGCCATGTCCGCGCCAAAACCAATTACGTGTGCGAGTGAGTAGTAACAACTAAACTAAATAATAACGCTCCTGCTGGTTTGTATTTAAAAGTGCGTCTTAATAAAGTTTCTAGTATAGAACAAGTGCTGGAATGAAACAAAGGGCTAATATTACATTTTTTTAAAAGCGCTTACAGTGCTTCAGCACAAAAAGCGCCCCTAGCGGAAGTTGGGGTAAGCTACAGGCCGAATGATGCTAACTTACTTTCCTTTGTACTCTGTGGTGCGACCGACAGGTAAATTAATTATTCGTTCGCCGAACGTTATTCATTATTCGTTCATTCGGTCTAGAAAGTCGAATGGGAGGCAGTTAGTAACTAATTTTCGTGAATCATTCGAATAATTCGAATGATTTATAAAGTCGAATGATTCGAATGAAATCATTCGCAGTCGCGCATCGCTAGTTAGGTCCCATGAAATAGGGGGCGAGCCAGCCATATAATGGGTACAATTTCAGACTTCGGATTCGTAATAGGAGGTTTTTGTTAGAAAAACTTCATTTGTCCGACCTATTTTAACCCAGGACCTCGTGATCGCCAAGCGGTGCGCTTTGCCACTAGAACAACGAGGCAGTCTTTCAATTCAGGCAGTCAATTGATTTTTTTATTTTTTTATTATTTTAAATACGCAAACTTACACAGAATTATTTCTATGTCGTAGGTGCGTTTACTAAAATAAAATTCGCATACACGAACATCCAGACGTAATTATGTATATTAGGATTCGTCCCGTACGGGAATCGAACCCGCGACTACTAAATTCAGTGGGCGAGAGGACTCAAGCTTTTAATTTTTTTTTTACCTGAAGAAAATCCGAGATTCCGAGAGCCTTGGGGGAAGCTCGCGGGGCGTGTCGGATTCCTATCGACCAAAAACCGACATCAGCACTTTGGAGGGCTCCGGGATCTCCAAATGGAACGCACTGGTCCCCTTCTAGTGCCGCGTTCTGAAGAGCCCGCCATCGGGGGGAGACTTAATAACACGCTCCCCCCGCACCGGCGCGGTGCTCACGGCGACGTCGGCCACACCACGTCGCTGTACTCCTCGGGGTCTCTCATAAAGGACGCTCAGAGCTCCCGCCCCTCGCGTCCACGACCCCGAAGACCTGATGTTGGTGCACAGGCCCGTCAGATATTACGGTGAGGGACACCCCGGCCCCGTCTCCTTGGTCGAGCCTCGGCCTCGGCCTCCTTCTTCTGGTACTTTACAGTCTCGCAGATGGTGGATACGACCCCCTACGCCGACAGCATAGCCGCTACTACTGCCGGCAGGGAGAAGTAGCGGTCCAGTTCGATCACGTCGACCAGGATCTGCCGCTCAGAGGCCCACGCTGGGTAAGCTCTTAACCACTGTACCAAGCCATGAATTCATTGTAATAAATTTAGTACCCAACCCATTTTATTACCCATAAAATGAAATATCTCGAGTGAAATAGCTACTGTTGCTACAGCAAAATGTTGAAATCGTTATTCCATTTTGCGAAAATATGAAAATAATTTTGTTTACAATATTTTTTGGTTCCAGTAAGTATAAAAAACTATCACTACATATTAAAAAGCTAAGTTCCCCCGCCGCGTTTGTCTGTTTGTCTGAACGAGATAAACTCCATAACAGGGATTCTCAAACTATTTTGGGCAAGAGACCCCTTTTCCAAAATGAGCTGATAACTCAGTTTTTTTTCTATTGATACAAAATACTTACCAATTTAAAAACTTTGCGGTTGGTTAAGTAAGTTAATTACAACAGTGATACTTTTTTACTAAAATATTAGTCATTCTTATAACAAGATGGTACACGTAACATAACTTATACCGTGTCGAAAGTTTCAAATAAGAACTTGTGTTAATAAATAGGGGTCGATTTTTAGACCTCGCCGACCCCCAAAATCAGTTTTCGTTTATGACGCCCCCTGGGAAACCGATGTCAATCCTAAGGGGGCTCTATAACTACCGAACGGATTTTCATATGGTTTTCACCATTGGACGGAGTGATTCAAGAGGAAGGTTTATGTGTATAATTCACCCGAGCGGAGCCGGGGCGGGTCGCTAGTAATGAATATACTTGTAGTTAATAACTCCGGAGTTATTGGAATCTTATCTTATCTTAATGTGGGCTTACCGGACCGAGGAGACCTCTGGCGTACTTCGACCCGATGGGATCTTTTGTGCTGTCCTTGCCCTAATGCTCTTACGTACCTGAAGTGTACAATACTCCCTGTATCAGGTTGTAAATCCAGCAGGGGGGCAGAGCCGTAGTTCTTCTGGGTTTGGATAGGCCAATCCCAGTAGCTTCATTCGCCGCGCAGCCAGAGCGTCGCAGTGACAGAGGACGTGCTTCATGGTTTCAGTTTCTGTGCCGCATCTCCTGCATACCACGTCGCCGCATAGGTTCATCTTGTGTAGATGTTCTTTCGTTCCATAGTGGCAAATGAATGTTTCTGTTATTTGCCTTAGTTCGAAGGCCAATAACTGGATTATTGGTAAATAAGAGTATAATTTATACACTAGCTTCTGCCTGCGACTTCGTCCGCATAACTTCAGACAGGAAAGTAACATTTTTCCGGGATAAAAAGTATCCTGTGTTAATCTAAGTGATAAACTAACTGTGTGCTAAATTTTAGATATTCCGTCAATGAGTACCAAACATACAAACTTCCACATTCATAATATTACTAGTTTATGCCCGCGTTGACTTTAGACAACAACCTAACATTTTTCCGGGATAAAAAGTACCCCATAGGATACACAGATAGTATATTACCTGGATTAACACATGTTAATCCAGGTAATAAACTATCTATTCCGAGGAGGACGGCGGCGTGGTGTGCCCCGCGTATGAGAGGGGAGGAAGCGAGAGAGGTGTGTAAGGATAGAACTTATTGGAACCCTGTCCTCTCCGGCTACCCCGCAAGTGATCTGACGAGATGATATAGATGGATAGACGAGATTAGTGCTGTGCGTGGGTCGATACCGTGATACTGACTCAAACCTCTATTTATGGATGAACCATTTGCGCCATGTATTTTACTTATACAATGAAGCTCCCCACTACGAATTATTTGTGTTTCGTGGGTCCGTTTACAAGTATGATTTTCACGTACACAAATACGAGTAAAGCATAAATAACCTTATCGACTTTGTTTGGCATATGTCGTATGTCACTTTGTTCTATTGGACTGTCGATTTGTGGGACCCAAGACAACTCGATCCAGAGGGCGAAGGTGCTGAATCTCTTAACTATAGGACAAAGCCGTAGTTTTGGATTATTTACTGAGAATCCAATCTGCTGTTTCATCTTCTGGTGCCACCCGTTTAGGGATATGACCCGACCGCGAATTATAAAAATCTCAAAAATACATAACAAAAAATTTTAAACATACATCAGTACTGCCACCTATAAAAAATCGCAAAACTGTGGTAGATTGCATAAATGCCCCTTGTAAACAAATTATGTAACAATCATAATCATACGTCATTTACCACGCCAGATCCCTTGCGAGGTAGGCAGAGAGTACAGAGTTCCAACAGGTTTATTCCTTTCATACCTCTCCGGCTACCTCCACTCTCATAGTTCGTCTCATACATGCTCGCCGGTTATGGTATCGATTATGCATAGTGTTCGACAAAATTGAAAAAACCCCGCGCCTTAATACCTAACGTATTTTTTTAAAAGCTTTTATTTATCTTGCACTTTTCGTATATATAACTTTGTATTTCCTGTTCGAATCTTGTGATCCATTTTTAAACACTTGCAGGTATCCGATTGAGCTGAAATTGGCATATGTATGTAAATTCGGTGACAATGCAATAATACGATGAAGCTAGTCTGAGGATAGAGTCGAAAGCTGGCCATAGGAACATGTCAAATACAGAACATAACCCCCTCGTGTGTAGGCTTTATGGATTGGAATTGACAAGTACTATATAATCAGATAGTGTTCAGGGTCTGATAATGAAGCCAAAAGGTGGCCAGTGGAACCACCAAACTCACATAAACCCGCAGTGTTTGGACTTGTTTGATTTGTCTTAACAAGTCCTGTAGACCTGGATGGTGAGCAGGCACGATGGAGCCGAAATACCATAGGAACTTCTGAACTAAGCAAGATATCTCCGTTGAATTTTGCCTTAATAGACTTGAACAAGTTTTGTTTTTAAAATCATGCTTTCTAATCTAATTTATTCTGGGTTTCAGCCCTGTCCATGAATCCGCAAAGCGTTAACCTAGCAGTCGAGACAACAATTTTATTTGAACCGAAAGATGCCGAAAATAATCTATCGTTTATAAAAAATCTACGAGATTTCTTGGACAAATTACAGATAATTGTGTCACCGAAAACGAAGGCGGGAAAAGTGAAAGAAAAATCAAAAGAATATATTAAAATATTTCGCACAGATAAAAAAGATAATATATTAACCGATTTCTTAATCGATTTAGGAATTATTTTAGTTAACCATACGGATGAAAACCTAAAAAAAATTTGTGATACATTCAACAAAATAGTCGACGAATTGTATTTTAAAGAATCGTTATTTCACGAGGTTTTTATAGATTCGAAATTGAAAAATTTTATACGGAGCATCTCTAGAGATTGGAAAAATACAAAAGCGAATGAGTTAAAAAATGAAATTCAAAACATTTTACGAAATAACAGCGATCCAGTTTTAAATAAATTCTTTAGAAAATTGAATAAGTATTTTGATGACGGTGACAATAAAAAGTTAAAGAAAATTGCCAAGAGGATATACAAATACCCGAGGAAGAATAGAGATTTGAATGGGGTTATATCGGATGGACTAAAATATGTTATTTTTGATCATTACAACGCTCTGAATTACACATCAAAGCTAAAACTGGCTGATCAACTCCAAAAACTGACTAAATATTTAACCGAAAAGTTTAGTAATAAGATTCTAGACCCAGATTTGATGGTTGATTTCAGAAGATCGATGAATAAGTCTATAGACTTAGTAAACTTTATTAAGATTGATTTGCCTAAGGTTAGATTGAATTTAGATGATAAAATAGTAAAAAACAATTTCAGCAATTCGGTTCTAGAGTTGGTAGAGGGAGATTATAAAAAGAATATTTTGAAATAAAGGAATTAAAATCTGTTATTGTCATTTATTTTATGTATCATACTTTATGAACATGTTGTACAGTTACCCTAAGTTCTATTCTTAGAATAAAAATAATCTAGAAGCCGCGAGCGCGTATCAAATTGAAGCAGCAATTACGAGTAGTCACTCTGTACCGTCGTGCGGAATAACGTATTCTGCGCTTGTCAAATTAAATTGAATTATGCCGTATTCTGTTGTTCCTGCCTGTAAAAATGATGTAGAGATAAAAAAAAACATGATGGAATCATATTTTATACCTAACTAGCGCATTCAGGTGCCGTATTATTTAAATATTGCATTAATTATTCCGTCTGTAATTGCTATAGTTAAAGACGCGTTCATGTTGTTAGTGTTGCTAGTATAACAACTTTATCTTTCCCTAGTTATATTTTCTGAGGACTTTATTAGTCCTAGTATTAAATGGTATTAATATAGTGAACTACTACATAATGGTTTAAATGTTTAGTTAAGATAATGAAAATAAATTTTCCCTACATTAAATTACTACAAACCTTAATAGTTCAAGTATACATATTTCGTGAGTTTAATATGCATTAAAATACACGTTATTATAACAATGATTTTATTATTATCTACACTAATGTTATTAACATTTACCCAAAAAAGTGTTAATATTTCCGGGCTGCCAACATTACGCGGGTGGGAAGTGCGGTGAGTGCGGGACGTTTGTTGAATTTTTGGCTTCACCGCGCGGCGTGCAATTACGACGGGATGCGGCTTCTGGATTATATTTGTTCTATAGTTCTGTTTGGTCAGAGCATTTTAATGTTATAAAAAAAACAACAATTTTGGTAGACACTATTTAATTACTGTTTCACAATCCTCACAATTTAAACTACACTGGTAACACGGTACCTTATCGCTCACACGCGAGACCTCCTGAAGGTCTTTGTCAAAACACCTTTGGTAGGTTACTGTTTACTGCTGGGCCAACCGACAGGCAGAAACCAGGTCCGTAGTTAATAATAATAATAAATAATAAATCTTTATTGTTAAAAATATAGTACAACCAAATATGTTACCTATATCTAGTACAGTGGGTTAGCGATCACTTAATATAAAATGTGCGGCTGGTACTTAAAATCCCTATTTTAAGTACCAGCCCTGTGCTATAAGTACCAGCGCTCTTCCAGTGACACAATTTTGTTAATCTTACGGAGATTAAATACATTAGATAGTAGTATACCCAATACATACGTCAGCAGCTAATGATCCCACCCTACTCTACAAGTCATACCCACATCGTGACATTACATAGTACCAGTTATATATAATGTAGGATAGTTAGCTACCTACTGTGATAGTGTAGTAAGGATGTGTTTATGTTTCACTGTGTAGGACAAATAAGATTTTCTGTATCCATATACGAGAGCTGTAATAGCCATTGTGTAACAATTTTTTTGCACTGGTATTTAGTTTTAGAGATGACATCAAGGTGTTTAGTAATTTTGTTGTATAGAAAGCTGCCTAGGAAATACAAGAATTTTCGGCTAAAAGAGGTTTTACAGGAGTGAAGCCTAGGTATGTAATGTGTGCGCACAGATCGAGATGAAGCAGCAGGTTGAGGCTAGGGAATTTCACGATGTTTCATAAGGATAATTTGTAGCACAAAGAGCTGACGCACTGTTAGAACCTCGCAGTATTGATATAAGTCTTTAGTTGGAAAGCGAATGGGTTGTGTACTAACTTTAAGTACAGCTCTTTGCGCCCGCTCAATTTTAATTATATGACTTTTTGAAGCACCGCCCCAAGTAGAAATGCAGTAACCCAAGAGAGATTGACATAGTGCAAAGTACACAATTTTCAGTACATCACAGTTGGGCAGCAATTAGAATAATCATTAAATGATTGCTGTTTGTTCAAAACCCGGGGTTTATAAAGGCATATATTGCTGATTGGCATTTACGGAATTGAAATGGATTGTGGAAACTGCAATTCAGCAATGTAGCCGTGGGACTTACGGATGTAACAGTTCGCACGAGCGCTTTTTTAACGCGCGTTAACTAAGCGCTAGAATAAAACTAATGGCTAGCAGTACAGATTTATAAATAGCGCTTAGTGCAGATAAAAAGCGCCCATGCGAACGGGTTAGTAGCGTCAGTATAATAGTTCTACACGCATTTTTTCTGTAAATGCAAGATATCAACGCTCTTCTTGTGTGCATAGAGACGCGCTAGGTAAAGACGGCGCACAGCTAGTTGTAATCAACTAGATACGTCAGCCTAACAGACATGCCCGCGCTTTTTTGTGGATGCTAGTAACTGACGCGTTATATGTGCTAATTGTAATCAACATCATTGTAATAAATTTGCAAGCATTACTTCTGCAGATGCAAGTCTCGCTTGTTTTGCGTCTAAAGTGATATGTATGATATGATGTGATGTACATCAGTATAATACATCTGCAAACATTTCTTCTGTAAAGGCAGGTCGCTGTTCTTGTGCATAAATATGCGTTGTATAAAGTCACCACAGTCTAACAGGCCTGCACTCATATTTTTCTGCAGATGCAAGTTAGTTTTCATATGCTTTAAAGAGCTGCGTTGTGTGAAAATGCCGTAGAGCTTGTAGTATTTCAAACCTGTGTTGTATGATAACGCCACATAGCATGTGGTATTCAACTAGATACGTTATTAAAACAGCATTGCACGGTCTTCTTCTGCCAATGCAAGTTTGAACTAGTCTTCCATACGTGTATAGAAACGCGCTCTGTTGGAACGTGCCCCTGCAGAGTAGTGAACTAGCTACATCAGTATAATAAATCTTCAAGATTTTTTTCTGCAGTAGCAAGTTTAAATTTGTCGACGGACTTCTTACGTGTCTATAAAGATGCGTTGTAGAAAGATCTAATTAGATCAAGCAGTGTCTGCATGCATTCCTTTTGCAGATGCAAGTCACTTTTCCTATGCATTTAAAGAGATGCCTTCCGTAAAGACGTCGTACACCAAGTAGTACTCATTCAAGTATTCTTCTGCGGATGCAAGTTCGTTCGGTTCTGTATATGCGTTTCCTGTATTCCGCACAACTCAAAGTATTTAACTTCAATGCTCTCGTGGTGAAATCGAAGATATGGCATCAGCGCTGGCCAGAATACCAGCGCTGCACTCTAAGTTTTTATGATGCCGCAACATGCTGGGGCCTGTTTAGCCCCACACAATCTCTGACAAACAGTTATAGGGCTGTATTTCGTATCTTTGGTTTATCCAACGACGCTTCATCACAAAGCTCTAAGTATTCAATAAAAACCTCACTGTAGTTTCTTACAGATACAAGTCGCGTTTCTTTTGCGTCTATATGAATACGCTGTGTGAAGATGTCACATAGCAAGTTGTATTCAACTAGCGACATCGGTATAACAAACTTGCAACGTTTTCTTCTGCAGAAGCTTGTGGACGCGTTTCCTGTGCGTGTATAGAGATCTACACGTACTCATTTTGCAGATGCAAGTCGCGTTCTTATGCGTTATGTGGAGAAGTCCCTACAGGCCTTGTAGTATTCAACTAGCGACATCGGTATAACAGACTTGCAACGTTTTCTTCTGCAGAAGCTTGTCGACGCGTTTCCTGTGCGTGTATAGAGATCTACACGTACTCATTTTGCAGATGCAAGTCGCGTTCTTA
Organism: Phalera bucephala; assembly: GCA_905147815.2. Lineage (NCBI taxonomy): Eukaryota > Metazoa > Arthropoda > Insecta > Lepidoptera > Notodontidae > Phalera > Phalera bucephala. The sequence goes on along the minus strand of LR990637.1, from coordinate 6,562,226 downwards.
TGCGTTATGTGGAGAAGTCCCTACACACCTTGTAGTATTCAACTAGCGACATCAGTATAACAGACCTGCACGGTTTTCTTCTGCGGATGCAAGTTGTGAACTCGTTTTCTGTGCGTGTATAAAGACGCGCTCTGTCGGAACGTGCCACCGCAGAGTTCACACGCGAGCGGTCGTTCACCGGTGTGTATGAATTCGTGCTCGCGGAGGCCTTTTTTATCCTGAAATATATGTAAAATAATAATAATGTAATGCGTAATTGGAAGGGTGATGGTACCAGGGTAACCTAGATTATCTTACCATGAACAAATAGACCGTGTCTTATCTGAAAGACAATTCAAGTGGAATGCCAATAAAATAATACCAATCATCATACTTAAGTATAGTAATTAATGAGATATATCTATATTCAGTATCTTAGACTGAGAAGAGTTAGAATTACCTATAGTAAACGCCACTGGTCGAGATGAATTTTTCAAATCCAACAGGTAGTTACAGAGATTAGCGAACAAATAAAAAACAAACTTACTCTTATTATTATATTAGAACAGATATAGAGTAAAAATGATACAAGACTATCTTACCATGACCAAATAGACCGTGTTTTATCTGAAGTGCAAGTCAAAAGTTGTAACCGGCGAACATGTTTGAGACAAACTATGAGTGGAGGAAGCCAGAGAGGTATGTAAGGATAGAACCTGTTGGAACTCTGTACTCTCTCTCTGATCTGGGGTGATGATATTGATAGATGATAAAAGACTTACTCTGAAAGCTTTCCCGCATTGCTGGCATATCTTATCGCGTGGGCTTTCTTTGACACCGTCGTGCGCGCGACGAACGTGTCGAGTGATGCACCGCCGAGTTGCTAGCGCCTATGGATTTAATTTTTTTTAACACTAGCTGTTGCCCACGACGTTGCTCGCGTTTTTTTTATAATTTGACATAGGAAGGTGTTTAATTTTAACTAAATTGCCTGTAGGTACCCGTGTTTCTATAGAAATACATAGTGAATTTTCCCAATTCGCACATTCGACAAATCCTAAAAATAGTATTTAGTAATTATAGTTATCCACATAATAGTAATTACAGTTACATACATAATAATATTAGTCTTTTTACCACACAGATAGTGCCTTCCAACTAGGCCCTGACGTCATCGCTCTGGGTGTGGTTTAAGTCGGTCTGTCATTCTCAGCTAGATGGCAAATACAGAAGTGGGCTCGTCGTCCCGCGCCACCCCGCGCAGTGACACGCTTGATTGTATAGGAAAATCTATAATCTCCTCTTTATACTTCGGTAGCTAGACCGCCCTCGTGCAGCAACTCCGCGCAACATGTCGGAACACGACTGAGTTGCTTAGCGCCATGACTATGCTAAGTTAAGTTTAATAAGAACGAAAAGGTGTAAGGATACTGAGTTCTTAAATTTTCGCGAATATTACAGATGAAATAAAACTATTATTCGGATTTTATCGCGGTTTATTTTTTATTGTTAAATTCTTGACGTTTAGAGTGCTTTGCAGCACCCGTGGTCACGGGAAGGACTGAGGTGTTAGACGTCCAAAAGGCATAGTTGTTCCAGGGTACCCATAAACTTTGTAATTATTTTTGTTGGTCCGATCTACGCAGAATGAGGTCACGGTGTCTTGAGGCATAGCAGTGTTATGCTTTGAAAAATAGCTTTATTTCAAGGTGTAAGGACTTTAGTTAAACGATCCTTTCAAGAACGTATCGTTATGCACCGTATGACGTGTTTAGTTGGTCATAGCGAGTAAGGGGAAGACCTAGACTATCTTACCATGACCAAATAGACCGGGTCTCCGTAACCGGCAAACGTGTATGAGACTGACTATGAGAGTAGAGGAAGCCAGAGAGGTATGTAAGGAAAGAGCCTGTTGGAACTCTGTACTCTCTGCCTACCCAGTAAGGGATTTGGCGTGATGATATAGATAGATAGTGAGTAAGGGCCAAGAACGCAAAGATGTTACCTTCCCGCAGACGGGGCATTTGTGGTGAGTCTTCCCCATATGTTGGTAGTTTACGTGATCGCGAAGTTCCCCGCGAGACCTGTAGCCTTTGTCGCACGTCGAGCATTTGTACCTGACCGGAGAAAATACTATATTTAATAATAATAATCTGATGCCATGGATAAGAGTATCTCAAAGGTGTGTGAAGTTCGCCAACCCGCACTGGGCCAGCGAGGTGGACTATGGCCTAAGCTCTCTCAGTTTGAGAGGAGGCCCGTGCCCAACGGTGGGACAGTTTCTTAACAAAGCACACACTACGCCCTTACAAAAACCTAAACAAATTTACACACATCCACACATGTACTCAATAATCGACATCGACACATAATAAAACTGTAAGCGAGCCAAATCTGTACATTGACTATTTTTTTTTTAATTTTAATTGGGTTATTTTTGGGTTTAATTTGGGGTACATTTCCTTATCGATATGGAGGACGAAACATTTTTATTTAAATTATTATTGTCTGTCTGTCTCTTTGTGTTTCAATCACGCAAAAACTACCGAACGGATTTCAATGAAATTTGGAATGGTGATAACTTATACCCTAACTTAAATACTTATATTAAATACTTTTTATCCCGGCAAAATGAAGCAATCCGGGATTTTCGCGGGATAAACCGGGGTAAAACTTTGTTATTTTTATAATTGTTAGTCGCAATGTTACGTTAAAATGTGTGATTTTGCCCACACATAAATTCCTCCATTAACTGGTCATGGACTCGGGTTCGTCTCCTCATAAAGAAACTCTTCAGTAGTTTATAGCACGTGCCCGAAATTGTTCATACACATTTGATTTAGATACTCAGATATGATTTTCGCATGAACCGATGATGCAGTCAAGATTCTTCGGGAGTGAACTCTTTAACTTGACGACTTGACGAGTTCCAGCCACCGGAACAAGCCGGGTTTCGAAAAGGCTACAGCACCGTAGACCACATCCATACTGTTCGGCAGATTGTACAGAAGACCGAAGAGTACAATCAGCCGCTCTGTATGGCTTTCGTGGACTACGAGAAAGCCTTCGACTCCATCGAAACCTGGGCGGTTTTGGATGCTCTGCAGCGATGTGGCATCGATTGGCGCTATATCGAGGTGTTGAGATGTCTGTATGATACCGCCACAACGACCGTCCAGCTCCAGGACCAAAAGACCAACCCGATCGAGCTGCATCGAGGGGTAAGACAGGGGGATGTAATATCCCCCAAGCTCTTCACCAATGCACTCGAAGACGTCTTAAAGACGCTGGACTGGACTGGGCGGGGCATTAACATCAACGGCGAATACATCTCACACCTTCGGTTTGCCGATGATATCGTCATCGTGGCAGAGTCACTGGAACAGTTAAGCGAAATGCTGCATAGCCTAAATGAAGCCTCTCGAGGTGTCGGTCTCGGCATGGACTTGGATAAAACCCAGATCATGTTTAATGAGCATGTCACGCCGGGACCGATCTACATCGATGGTTCGATGCTCGAAGTTGTTCGGGAGTATGTCTACCTTGGACAAGTTGTCCAATTTGGTAGAAACAACTTCGAGAAAGAAATCAACCGCAGGATCCAATTGGGTTGGGCAGCATTTGGCAAACTACGTCACGTTTTCGCTTCGCCTATACCGCAATGCCTGAAGACTAAAGTCCAATGCGTCCTACCTGTTATGACTTACGGGGCCGAGACGTGGACACTCACAGTGGGACTAGTCCACAAATTCAAAGTCGCACAGCGGGCTATGGAGCGAGCTATGCTCGGCGTCTCTTTGAAGGATAAAATTCGTAACGAGGTAATCCGACAAAGAACCAAAGTTACCGACATAGCTCGCAGACTCAGTAAGCTAAAGTGGCAATGGGCTGGTCACATCTGCAGAAGGACCGACGGCCGATGGAGCAAGCGTGTCCTAGAGTGGAGAGCGCGACTTGGTAAGCGTAAGGTAGGACGGCGCCCAGCTAGATGGACCGACGACCTCAAAAAGGTCGCTGGGACAGACTGGATGCGGAAGGCGGAGGACCGTGTGCAATGGCGCGTGTTAGGAGAGGCCTATGTCCAGCAGTGGACTACGATAGGCTGATTGATTGATTGATTGAACTCTTTAACGATGAATGGCTCAGACACGAAACTTTGCATATTCGTTTAAAGAAAAAATGCACCATTCTTGCGGGATAGTTTTTATTTCCTCATACTATTACGGCTGAAAGGATTTTGAAGATACTTAGTATGAAGGTGTCTTAGGTCAGTACAGGATCTGTGGAATCCCGGAAAGACCGGTCTATCTATGTTAAATTACAAAACAAACGCGTGCGTTGCGGCGGGTAACAGCTAATAATAATAATATTAGCCCCGTTAAGAAACTGACCCACTGTTGGGCACGGGCCTCCTCTCAAACTGAGAGGGCTTAGGCCATAGTCCACCACGCTGGCCCAGTGCGGGTTGGTGAACTTCACTTACCTTCGAGAAACTCTTAGACATGCAGGTTTCCTCACAATGGTTTCCTTCACCGTGAAAGCAAGTGATAATTAATTTTTAACACGCACATGCTTTCGAAAAGACACGAGGTGCGTGCCTGGGTTTGAATCTGAGACCTCTGACTTTGCAGTCCAACAGTCCAACCACTAGGTTATTACTGCTTTCTGGTAACAGCTAGTTCTAAATAAAGATTTACCTACTTCAGTATATCCGTGGCGGCGTGCGCTTGGGTGTACTTGAGATGGTGTTCGTACGACGCGCGACTCACGAAGCATTTATCGCACGCGGAACACCTGAACTGCTCCCGGGCCGAGTGGATCCTGGCGTGGATCTTGAGGAGATCCACTCTGATCATCTTGTGGCAAACCTGACACTCTTCACGGGGTGGAGGAGCCTTGTGGAGCCTGCGGGAAATATCCCCGGCACATCAGAAAAATAATGAAGTCGGCTGTGCACTAAAGAAAGTAGATCTATAACATCAGGCCAGACACGCTCATACACTTGTGAATACTCGAAACATTGTTTTAGATAAGACAGAGAGGAAGAGTTAAACAATATATTATAAAGGAGGGAAAGAATAGGATGTTGTCAATTTATCTTAATTGCCAAAACTTGTGTTATTTCGAATAATAATGTGTAATAATAATAATATCAGCCTGTACTGCCCACTGCTGGACAAAGGCCATCTCTCACTAATCGAGGTGAGAGAGATTAGGTCATACTCCACCACGCGGACCCATTGCGGATTGGTGGAGGCAGGTTTGTGGCCACCTGCTGTTGGAACTTATCAAGCCGCCTTTAAGGCTTCCAACTCGGTTTAACGACTACCACATTAAGTGGTAGCCGGGACCAACGGCTTAACGTGCCTTCCGAAGCACGGAGACGCTCGAATTTGAAAATGCCACAAACGGTCACCCATCTCGGGCCAACCGAGTCGAACGCTGCTTAACCTTGGTAATCGGTAAGAACACCGCGGTCGCACAGCGCTACGAGCGGCGTGTGTAATGTTGGTGGAATATTAACCATTATGTATTCTTATACGTGCATGAGTAAAGGTAATTGAAACAAAGTGATAAAAAGTGCCTTTTCAATTTCCCTCAAAACGGCTGTCGCAATTGGTATGTAAAGTATCCATCGCTTTACTATCCAAGGTGGGGTACTTCATCAATTTTATCATAATCGTTGTCATCAAGTTCATCGGGGAGTTGAATCAATTTAAACAAATACGATTGACGACTGACGACGATGACGCATCTCAATGGTCACTGGCAAAATACACTTAAAATTAGTGTAACGCCATAACTAAAACAAGAAGATCACAAAAATTGTGACATAGAAGACTAAATTTAGGGAATAGAGGACATGCTGCGATAGGCAAGCTATGGGAGCCGGCACTTAAGCCAAAGGGCGCAGCTGGCCATACATAAAGGAGTTCTTGTCCCAACGCTGTTATATGGTAGCGAGAGCTGCGTATGTAAGAAAGCGAATAAAAACCGAATAAATGCAGTGGAAATGCGAGCTCTGCGGAAGATGTTTGGAGTGAAGCTGACCGACCGTATTCGCAACAGCATAGTAAGAAAGCGAGTAGGTATGAAAGATAGTATCGGTGTAAAGATGCGAAAGGGTATGCTCCGTTGGTTCGGGTATATAGAAAGAATGGCGGAAGAAAGAATGACAAAACAAGTGTACAATACGAAAGTGGAAGGATGCAGGTACGTAAGGGCAACTCAAGTCTTCGTAACCGACGAGCGTGTATGAGACGAAATATGAGAGTGGAGGAAGCCAGAGAGGCCTGTAAGGAAGGAACTCTGTACTCCCTATTCCGTAAGGGATCTGATCATATAGTTACAGATAGACAAAGATTTGTCCTGAGCGGCTTAAGCTCTTAACTACTGGATCAAGTCGACGTCCGATCAAGTCATTTTATACTTACTGTTCATGTCTAGAAAGATTGTTTTTGAACGCGAATCTTTTCCCGCACGTAGAGCATTTATAACCTTCTCTATGATGTCTTTGGACGTGCTTCCATCTTTGATTTTTGTTGCTAGAAATAAAAAAAATATGGTTTCAAATTTGGAAATGTTATGGATGGTTTAAGTGACGTACCACCCAAAATGGACGTGTACGCGATCCAAAGTGTCCTAACCAAAGGAGTATTAAAATTTAAAAAGAATTATACTCGCTCGAATTAGACTGATGTCTTTGTTTCGTCGTCTGACCAACACCATTTTTATAATGCCGTGTAAAAAAATAAGTGAAATAAAGGATGGTGTAGTCTGCCTAAAGAAAGCTGAGAATAATTATTTTACATTTTCATAAGCTGGCAATACTGAGCCTAATTACTACGAAGATAATTCGTGATGGGGTTATTTCCTCGTGGTTTTAGCAGAGCAGCTGCGGAGCGTTGGTTGCCGTAATGGGGTAAGAGGACACGTTGATTCCAATGTTCTTTATTCGCTGTTCCAGCTAAGAAGGGCTCAAAATTTCCGTTACTCGTAATTTATACAATTTAAAATCAGTGAACAGTCTAAAACCCATAAGAATTATTAATCCTAAAAATTGGAATGCATTGAATTAGTAGATTGAAAACTGTCAAAACTAACAATTCTGATGTCAATGATCAAGAATTTTATTTAATTGCAATAACGGACTTGGGGCCCTTTGTGTATCTATGTGAATTTTGATGTTTGTAAACGCACCCACGACACAGGAATGAAAAACCACCATTAAAAAAAATTCGGCCATCACCGAAATAGACGATACTCACTCAAAACATTTATTGCATTCAGTACATAAGTAACCGTAAGGAGTTCTCTTGTCCATCATAGATTGGTTTCTTCGCGGTTTAGACCCTGGATTCACAATTTCTCCTTTCTGACTCTGTTAAAGAAATATTTACATATTATGTTTGTTAGGAAAGAACCTATTGGAACTTTGCACTCTCTGCCTACCCTGCAAGGAATCCGGCGTGATGATAAAGATAGATTTGAACTAAATGTCCCCTGTTCGGACAGATTACAATAAGGGGGCATCCATTAATTACATGAGCTCAAAATGGGGGTCCTGTAAAAACTACTACTACTAATCACATGTAAACTAATAACATAATTGAAATCTAACGTCAACTTTTGAAAAACAAATAATTTTAAGCAAAATTAAATATATATTTTTTTATTATGCATATTGCATAATAAAAAAAAAATATATTTAATATTGCTTTAAATTTTCTTAGAGTATTTAGAATTAAGTCTTTTAACAACTAGAACATAAATCTTTCGTAAGATAGATAAATCATTTATTGCTTGAAACATGGTTTTATACAAGGTGTTTGTTATAATAATATTATTATTTCAGTGCTACATGTTTCGCCGAGAGCTTGGCATGCAAATTTGTCATATTTATAAAATCTCTAACATAATCATTACAATTATAATATCATTATTATTATTACATTATCAATATTAAATTACAATTATTATGAATGTCATACAATAATTTTGAGTTTAATAATAACAGTTACATCATCGATAATAAGCATTTTAAAATAAAATAATTCACACAATGTCCATAATAAAATGTCAGGACTGGATGCAATGATTAATAAGTCATAATTAATGAAGTATATCTGAGATTATCAAGCTCCATGGTTACTTATTTTCTAAAAAATCTTTCATATTATAAAAACACTGTTTTTAAATTGATTCATTGTCATTTCTCTTATGGATTTTGGTACATTATTAAATATTTTTACACACATAGTATAATAGGAGTTCGGAGGGGGACGGAGGTCCCACCAAATCTCACCAAAGGGCAGGGAGGGGTCTAACTTAAAAGAAAAACAGCTTACGTAATTAATGGATGTCGCTTAATGTCAAAAAAAAACAAGAAATATGGTTGAACTTTTTTTTATTTGATTGGTTTTTGTTTTCATTAAAAAACGTAGCCCCACACTAGGATTTTACTCCTGTGTAATGGGTGCGTTTACAAACGTGCAAATTCACATACACAAATACCCAGAAAAAAAAATAATGTGGGGGTCACACGCAGATTTGACCCATACGGGAATCGAACCCGCGACTATTCGACCCATTGGGCGGAGCGGCTTAAGTTATATCGTACCACTGCGGTACATCGCCCGTCAATAAAACTTTTATAAAAAAATCCTTTAATATCTTTCATAGCAAAACAATGTGTGTTTTACTCAGGAGTTTCTATGGCCACCCTTCAGCTACATTATTAGACTCTGGACACCATCTAGGGATATAGCTATATAGATAAAAAGAAACGAAACGTAACGTTTTATTATGAATCTACACATCTATTATCAAAATGTTAACCGTTTTCGTTCGAAATTAAATGATTTTTACATTAATAATCTTAATTATAACTATGACATTATCTGCTTAACAGAAACGAATCTAACAGACAGCGTATTTGATAGTGAGGTATTAGACGATAGATACAATGTTTTCCGCCGTGACCGCTGCAGTTCCAGTTGCAAAAAGTCTGGTGGTGGGGGGGTCCTGGTTGCAATCAAAAAACTTTCAATGCTGTCCGTAGATTATCGTGGGAAAGTGAAGCGGAAGATGTTTGGATCGCTGTTCTACCGAGCCGTGATCACGAATCTATAATAAATATTTGCGTCTGTTATATACCACCTGATACAATGACTAGTAATAGAGCTAGATTTTATAATCACACGCAAAAAGTCGTACTTAATGCAAATGCTAACAATGAATTTATATTGGTTGGTGACTTCAATACCCCTAATCTTACATGGGTGAGATCTCCTAAGTCGATAGATATGCAGGCATCAGCAACCCGTAGCCATGATGCAGATTTACTGTTAGAATTTATGTCTATGTGTAATTTATTGCAGTTCAACAGCATACCCAATAGTAACTCTCGCTTTTTGGACCTAATTTTAGCTACTTTAAGTACGATGCGTGTTGAAATCGCAGATTCATTAAGTAAGACAGATCAGCATCACCCCCCTTTATCAATTGTATTAAACATTAATCCATTATTCAAATCAATAAAACCCAATAATAATAAAAGATTGAATTATCATAAATGTGATTATACTTCTATTAAAATAGCATTAAATGATATTGACTGGAATTGTTTACTATCTATTTCTGCAATCGACGAAGCAGTTCAGGAATTTTATAACATAATCATGGACATCATTAAAAAACACACACCTTTCAGTAAGAAAAAAAATCATAACTATCCCGTCTGGTTCAGCATGTCTCTTAAAAAATGTCTATACGAAAAATGGAAATATCATAAGAGGTTTAAGAAGTATAAAAATCCCAGAGATTATGACACCTTCAACCTGCTTAGGTCACGTGGCAAAGTACTTTTAAAATTATGTTTTGACTCATTTATCTCCAATGTCGAGGATAGCATCAGTAACAATGTTAAATCATTCTGGAATTATGTTAATGCTAGGCGTAGTGTTTGTACAATTCCGCAAACCATGCAACTGGGCAATGTTGTAACGTCTGATGCAAAACAGATAAGTGAATTGTTCTCGGTGTTCTTTAGTTCAGTATTTGACAATACGGTGGGCGATGTTCCTGATTCAGTGGGATTTGTAGGCAGTAATATCTCTCTGTCGAAAGTCTACTTCAGTAGGGACGATATCTTACTTAAACTTAAGAGTCTTGATAGTAATAAGGGAGCTGGCCCAGACGGAATCCCACCTCACTTTCTTAAAACTTGTGCAGTTGAGCTATATACTCCTCTGTACTTATTATTTAACAAGTCTTTAAAAGAGGGCGTTTTTCCAACATTATGGAAAAAAGCTTTCATAATACCCATATATAAGTCAGGGGACAAATCTCTGTGTGAAAACTACCGTCCCATTAGTATCCTTTCTTCTATAGCTAAGTTATTTGAGTCCTTAGTATATGACTGTATGCACAGTCATGTATCACCTTTATTATCTGAACGACAACACGGTTTCATGAACCGTAAATCAACAATTACCAATCTACTCATTTATAAAAACTATTTATGTTCGGCATTTGCTAATCGCCAGCAGGTTGACTCAATATACACAGATTTTCAAAAGGCATTTGACAAAGTCAACCATTCGCTACTTTGCCATAAACTTAGTGCGTACGGTATCAGTGGAGACCTATTTCGGTGGATTGATTCGTACCTTTCACGCAGAAGCCAACTAGTGGCAGTAAAGGGCTTTCTATCAACTGAGGTAATTGTTTCATCAGGGGTACCCCAAGGCTCCCATTTGGGGCCTTTATTTTTTATATTATTTATTAATGATCTCATTGATAAACTATCATGCCCATGTTTGCTGTATGCAGACGATTTAAAAATTTACACCACAGTTGAGTGTGCACAAGATGCCTGGCGCCTTCAAGATGACTTAAATAAAGTACACCAATGGAGTTTAGGTAATAGGATGTCCTTAAATGTTCACAAATGCTTTACTGTTACCTTCACTAGGAAAACTAATAAAATCCTGTTTTCGTATAGCATTGGTGATCACGTATTGGAACGTAAGAGCAGTGTTAAGGATCTTGGGATTATATTCGACGCACAACTGACATTTCGTGACCACTATAATTATATTTGTAACAGGGCTAGTAAACTATTAGGCTTTATTTTACGGACCACTAAACCATTTAAGAAACCGAACAGCCTCTTACTGCTTTACTACAGCCTTGTCAGAACTGTGCTTGAATATGGTGCTGTTATTTGGTCCCCTTTTTATTCTGTTCACACGGAACGAATCGAACGTATCCAGAATAAGTGTTTAAGGGTTCTATGCTATCGTTGTGGCTTAGGTCGTAACGTCGGGTCTTATAGCGAGAGATTGTCAAAATTCAAGGTTCACAGGCTTGAGGAGAGGCGGAAATTCACTGATCTTGTCTACCTCTACAAAATTATACATTCACACATAGATTCCTCGGAAATACTGTCTTTAATACAGTTTAATACAAATTTCAGAACTCGTAATCCCAACATCTTCTCGCTTCAAATCTATAAGAATAATACCTCATTCTATAATCCTATAGTTAGAATGTGCCGTCTATACAACGATCTGGTATGTAGACATAAATCAGTCGATATAATGAATTGCAGATCTGGAACTTTTTTTGGTACATTAAGAAAAATACTTTTCCATACTGGGTAATTGGAGGTTTTCCTTTGTCTATATTATTTATTCGTTTTTGTTTACTTTTACTTTTATAATTTGATCTTATAACTGTCACTGTCACTTTATTATGTATTAGTCCTAAATTAGAACACATAGTTAGGAATGCAGTCTAGTTTTAATTTAAGTTCTGTATTGTTGTTATATTTGATTGTATTCTGTTTTGTGTTTTTTATCAATAAATAAATAAATAAATAAATAACAAGACCGTATACGAAGACACTATTGGCTGCCTCGTTGGTCTGGTGGCAAAGCGCACCGCTTTGTGATCACGAGGTCCTGGGTTCAAATCCTAGGTCGGACAAATGTAGTTTTTCTAACGAAAAATTCCCAGTATGAGTCCGGAGTCTAGAATTGTGCCCGATATATGGCAATAGGCTCGCCCCCTATTACATGGGACCTAACATCGTCGGCGAAACGTGGGTGTACTCAGTACACCTCTGCCACTCTGCTATATTATGCTATATCATGCCATATTTTTAAAACCTCTTATTTAAAATGTTACATACTGCAGTCCTGAAGGTTTGTTTGCTATTATGGAAGATATCCGTGCAACTAAATCTTTTATTATAAAACCTTTGCAACCTGCTGACAAGTGAGTTCTGAGCATAATTTGTACTTGCATGTGGTACTGCATATAGATTTGTATGCCTTGTCCGCGTCTTTGGTACACTAAAACTTAATATTCTGTGTGCTAATTCAGGACAATCTATGTAGCCATTACATATGCCGTGTAAAAAAGCCATATCAGCAAGAGTTCGCCGATCTTCGAGTGTTATAAGATGGTGAAATCGACACGATTCCAGGTAATCTTTAGAGTAACAGCCAGATCGAAAGTAAAGGTGTTTCACAAATTTATTCTGTATGTATTCCAAATTCTGAGCATAAGTTATATACTGTGGACTCCAAATACAACTACAGTACTCAAGTATGCTTCTAACATATGCATTGTACAAAACTTTTAGGCATCCCACATCAGTAAACAGTCGACTAACACGTAATACGAAACTTTTGTATGCTCTATTAACTATGCTCTCTGTATGACCAGAAAACATTAACTTAAGAGTCTATAAGCACGCCTAAATCTTTCACTAAAGTTGATTTGGTTATTTTAATATTATTTAAATGATATTCATGATTTATTGGATGTTTTTTCCGGGTAAAAGAGACAAATAAACATTTGCTTACGTTAATACCAATCCGGTTATAAGAGTAATAGTGACTCAATCTATCCAGATCAGCCTGAAGGTTCGCGCAATCATAACTATTTCTTTCTTTCATGTAGATTTTGCTATCATCTGCATACATGAGGCTACCCACGTCGTATAGATAAGCTGCATACAGAAGTGGACCGAGAATGGAACCTTGTGGAACCCCAGAAGGAACTCCAATAAAGTTAGAGCAAAAACCTCCTATAACAAGAGCCTGTGAACGGTTACGCAGGTACGACTGCATCCATCTGAGTAAGTTGCCCCGGATACCGTGTGCAATAAGCTTACGAAGTAGTATTGTGTGATCAACACGGTCAAAGGCTTTCTCTAAATCCGTGTAGATTACATCCACTTGAAAGCCTCCATCCATGCTACTTGCTATGTGGTCAATAAAAACTCCTAGGTTGGTGGTTGTAGATCGATTCTTCATAAACCCATGCTGTTCTATTGGAATTGATGCAGATATTATTGGGTATATACGCATGTGGACTAATCTCTCAAATAACTTACTAAGTACGTTTAGAATTGATATGGGACGATAATTTTCAATTGATGTTTTAAGACCCTTTTTATGTATTGGTACAATGTAGGCTTTTCCCCATATACTCGGAAAATATCCATCCTGTAGACATCTATTAAAAATTAATGAAACGGGTAGGGCCAGTGATTCTGCACATCGGACAAAAAATAATGGCGGAATACCATCACTGCCAGCACCTTTTGACGTATCAATATTTCGAATTAATTTAAGTATTTCCTCATTGTGTGTTCTAATATCGCTAATAGCATTAAAGTTAGATTTATCAACTTGTAAATGATCATATAAATTATCGGAATAATGAGCAGCAGGTTGCGCGAAATTTCCTTCAAAGAAGTTATTGAAGGTTGTACATATGTCTACTTGTGTCTTTAATGGGGAATCACCATATGTCATCTGTTGAGGGTAGTTAGAATTGGCGGTCCTCTTGGATTTTATATAAGACCAGAAAAATCTAGGTTGTTTCTTAATTTTTTGTTGACAGTCATTAACGTATGAATCATAAAATTCAACTTGTAATTTCTTCTGTCTAGTTCTTAGTTGCGCAAAAGCAGCATAGTCAACAGGATTTTTGTAACGTTTCCAATTGCTGTGTATCTATATATTTTTCTTTAATTAGTTGGATTAAAGCTTTACTATACCAAACCGGATAAATCCATGTGCCAGAACAGCGAACCTGAGGAGTATTCTCGTGTATAAGGTCGTATAAAATTGTATAAAAGAAAGAAACTACCTCTTCGATATCACTTTTTTCAGTTATAAATGACCAGTCGTAATTACGAAGCAATTAATTTAATTTATCATAGTCTGCACGTCTGTATTGATATTTTGTACGATATTGAGGTTTGAGTGCCGAAGTCAAAAAGTCAGTAGCTAAAATATCTAGAGAGGGATGATAAGCATCTTCTTTTACTAATGATAGCTGAGATTTTTGTATTAAAACTGGAGAGTCTGAAAATATCAAATCTAAAATATTTTGACTTTTATTTAATTCCTCATTGTACTGCTGAAGCCCCAAATAAGAGGACAGTGCCACAAATCTTGACGCTGTGAACTGAACTTCAGCGGGGCCCTTCTTTAGGACTATGGGCTCACCCGATTTCCAATCTATGCAAGGCAAGTTGAAGTCACCCGCAATTATAAAATGTTCGTCAGGATGATTGTCAAAAATTCGGGATAATAAATCTAAAAAATGTTGTGCTCTAGTAGGAATAAGTGAGTTAGGAGGAATATAAACAACTGCAATATGAAGGTCGTGTTTGAAGGTTTTGTGCTGGTATCGTTACCCATATACATTCCAGATCTTGACTTTGCCATTCAGGCCTTGCTTGAGCGTGTAGGTGCGAAGCGCACATAAGCATTACCCCACCACCCAAGGACCCCCGGTCCCTACGAAATACGTCAAAATTACTATTGCATAACTCGGAATCCAAGATTCCATCACAAAGCCATGTTTCTGTTACCATTACAACGTCAGAGTCGAGTAATAACATATTACTATAAAATTCATTAGTCTTTGTTCGTAGTCCTCTGACATTTTGATAAAAAAGTTTAAGCTTTTTAATTTTATCACCCATTACGATACAAAATCAATATGTAATATCCATACATGCGGTCCGAAAAAATAATCATTACTTTATTTAATATTTGTAGCAAAGATAGAGGCAATGTTCGCAAATAATTACAAAAATAATAAGCATTTATGTAATGATTTATTTTAGGTTTAATATAGATGCAATAAAAAAACAGCCACAGTTGTAATATAATAAACTTAGGGGTAAATATTTGGGAAGTGATTAGTTTAAAAAACAATTAAAAAAATATAGCATATCGTATTTTGTAATAATATGTACAAATGTGTGTAGTGTACTGTAAAGTAAGTAAATTTAATGGTGGGAATAATACATTATTATTAACATGAGGATAATAGAGTCAGACTGCATTTCACAAAAGTTTCACCAGGTCTGACGCAGAGTTTATGGCAATAGGAGGAGAAGTGTTACAAATATGTGTCTGAGCTATGCCTGCCAGTATTTTTTTTTACCAAGGAGTATGTCGTTCTCACTACTTTTTGATCCCTCCTAGTAAAACGAATATTTCAAAGTATTGTTAGTAGTTATATCGAAGTCACCTACATCTTTACTAATTGTCAAAGCACAATATAACCTCATATGTAGTAATGGCTACTGATATATAACCTCAAAATCCATACTTTTAGTACAATATTGCGATTCCCCCGCCATTCCTATGTGTTAGGTTGCGCTAACCTAACACATAGGATTCTTTTTATCTAGGAAAATGTCCACCTTATATTTTTTCGGGATAAGAAGTATCCTAATATCCTATTTAACTTCTAAAGTCAACGTGGTCGAAGTTGCAGGCAGAAACTAGTTAAAATATAATTTTGAACTTAAAACGCAGCGTTGCCAATTTATGAGGCATTCCCCAAACCGAGGGGAATATTAAGTCTACTGGGAATTTAGTGGTATAGTGTGGGGAAAATGCGGGGATTTTGACATATGTGGCTAAAAATGAAAAAAGATTCAATTCTATTCTCTAACTTTATTATTTGCTAGGCGCGATCTGGATGCCGATCCTGGACTAAAGATGAGGTTTTATCACGCGGGATCAATTTAAATAAATAGGAGATGTTTAAATGATTGAGAATCTTGTTTAATACTATATGGCTAAGAGATTTCGGGAAAAAAATACTCAAACAATGAACTATTCAGAGTATTTAAGATATGGTTCTATTAAAGATTTTCTCGCAAGTATTAGGTGACATGTGACAAGGAGTTCATTAATTTTCTAATTTCCTGTTTTGGTCATAGAATATAATTTATTCATGTGCTACAACGACTCATTTGTTTAAATGAATTAATCTATAAATAATAAACCTTATAATTGTTAAAATAACAACAGCTGATTTAAATATGTTAATCGATATAATTAAAATAACCACTTAATTTACAAGAATATCCTGAAACAAGCTAATTATGTGGGAAATTTGAGAGGGGAATTGGAATGTTGTTTTCCCTAAATTTGGATTTTTTTTGGGGTATTCGGAGGACTGGCGTTGGCAACCCTGTTAAACGATTAATTTAACTGGTCTGTTTATACACTTACCTTCCTTCTGTGTCCTATATAATTTTTATAATGTTCCTTCTTCATATGCTTAAAGATATCTTCTAACTTATATGATATGCAATCACAGAGATTGCATTTGTGTTTTTCATAGTGTAATTGTCTATGGTCTTGTAGATATATAGAGTTTGTATATACTTGGCATACATCGCATTGTACAGTGTTGTCTTTCTAAAATAAAAAAATAAAAATACCTTTTTAATCATTTTAAATTTAATAACAAGCTTTTATAGCAAACCGGAGTCGCAAGGTGCAATTATCATCTTCACAGGTGGGGCATCACTGAGTCTCCTTGTTGTGACTGTGAAAACTCAGTGCAGACTATCCAGCACATCGTGGAGGACTGTCCCACTCGAAAATTCAGCGGCGGATTTGAGGGGCTACACCAGCTGACACCAGAGGCTAAACAATGGCTCCTCCAATCTGACATTAAGTTCTGATCGTGGATCGCATTATTTAAAATACATCGCCATACGATGATGATGATAGCAAAACTCATCAATGATGTCTTGCTTAGTTGAGTTCCTATGACTTCCTTTCAGCTCCATCATCAGACCTTGGACACCATCCATGTCTACAGTACTCGTCAAGACAAATCCAACGAGCCCCAACACGACGGGGTTATATTGAGTTGTTTGATTGTTTCATTGGCCACCTTTTGGCTTCATTATCAGACCCTGAATATAATAATAATATCAGCCTATACTGCCCACTGCTGGACAAAGGCCTTCTCTCACAAATCGAGGTGAGAGAGATTAGGTTATACTCCACCACGCGGACCAAGTGTGGATTGGTGGAGGCAGATTTGTGGCCACCTGCTGTTGGAACTTATCAAGCCGCCTTTAAGGCTTCCAACTCGGCTTAACGACTACCACATTAAGTGGTAGCCGGGACCAACGGCTTAACGTGCCTTATGTTAATTGACTATTTGTAAGCGCCCCCACAGGGCTTATACAAAATAAATTATTTGAGTACGAGTTTGAAAGTATGGAGAAAGTCAACATGGGATATCTAGCAATGGTCATCCATCAGTCTGACCAACCTAAACGCTGCTTAACCTTGGTAATTGCTAATAACAGTGTTACAAGTGCGATGAATGTTTTAAAAAAATATGTAGCCCTGTACTGAATTAGTCCTGTGCCGTGGGTGCTTTTATTAATATGTAAATCACATACACAAACACCCCGACCAAAACAAACATTTGTGGGCCACACAAAGTGTAAAGTCAAGTTCAGTAAAATTCAAGTCATTTATTTTGTATTAATAATAATAATATCAGCCTATACTGCCCACTGCTGGACAAAGGCCTTCTCTCACTAATCGAGGTGAGAGAGATTAGGTCATACCCCACCACGCGGACCCAGTGCGGATTGGTGGAGGCAGGTTTGTGGCCACCTGCTGTTGGAACTTATCAAGCCGCCTTTAAGGCTTTCAACTCGGCGTAACGACTACCACATTAAGTGGTAGCCGGGACCAACGGCTTAACGTGCCGTCCGAAGCACGGAGACGCTCGAATTTGAAAAGCCACAAACGGTCACCCATCTCAGGCCGACCGAGTCGAACGTATTTTGTATTAACTCTGTATAACTCTCACTCTGGGCACTGACAAGTTGTCAAGTTTACATTCTTTTTTTAACATACTAGTCTACCACTGAATCGGAACGCAGCCTCCACTGATAAGATTCGGCGAGGATTTTAAGGGGCTTGGCTTTTTTGCCTTTTTTCTCTATTTCTCTTCTTCTTCTTCAAGTTATGGCTTCACACTAATTATAAGTGTATTTTGCCAGTGTTCAGTGAAATATATAATCGTGTTTGTTTAAATTAATTCAACTCCCCCGATGAATTTGATGACTACGATGATAATGAAATTAATGAAGTACCCCACCCTGGATAGTAAAGCGGTGGATACCAATTGCAACAGCCGTTTTGAGGGTAATCGAAAAGGCACGTTTTATCACTTTGTTACAATTACCTTCACTCATGCCGATATAAGAGCACTTAATGGTTAATATTTCACCAACATTACACATTATTAGTCGAAATAACACAAGTTTTGGAAATTAAAACAAATTGACAACACCACTCTGCGACTTCCCTCCAAAAAAAAACTTCTCTATTCCTCTATCTTTTCATTAATGAATCTTATTAAACTCACCTCTAAATGTAAAGTAGCATTATGATTATCCAAATCCACCTCATTTTTAAACACTTCAATGCAACTATCACATTTAAATTCAGAATCAACATATTCCGCCGCCATTTTTCTCTTTACCCTACTTTCAATTAATTCTCCTTCATTCATAATGAGGGTAGAAAAATATTTTTTAAGATCCTCAACTTTCCTTCCATTTTTAAATTTCGTTTTCTTTTTAAAGTTGCCTGGTTTTGACGCTTTTGACAGATTCTCTACAAAATCTATGGGCTCAGTGGGATTTATTTTTAAATCAGGATCATGGTCTGATGTATACGGTAGTTCTGATAATGGAATGTCGTCATCACTTTCAGATTTTATTTCTTTTGGTGATCCACAATCTATGAAATTATCTGTTATTGCTTCTGAGCAATCCGATATGATAGTTTCATAAGACGCTGTATGATATTCTGATAATCGGGATAGACACGAGTTGAGTGATTTTATCTGAAAAAATAAAGCACTGGTTAACATATTGACCATCTCAGTTGGATATATCTGACAAATATTTTCATGTCTGTACCTACTGTCCCTGTCTTAATTATCCTAGACCTAGAATAGCTTACTATGATCAAATAGACCATGCCTTATCTGAAGGGCAAGTCAAGGAGACAATACTAAGGCTTAAGTCTGATATATTATTATTTCAAAAAGCCAGTGAATATAAGATTCATCTATCTAGAGATAAAACAAAACTATTATTACCAAGTTCTAGAACCTCACTTCACCAAAAGAACTCCTATTATATGTGTGTAAAAATATTTAATAATGTACCAAAATCCATAAGAGAAATGACAATGAATCAATTTAAAAACACATTGACTAAGTGGCTCATCGAAAAGTGTTTTTATAATATGAAAGAATTTTTAGAAAATAAGTAACCTTGGAGCTTGACAATCTCAGATATACTTCATTAATTATGACGTATTAATCATTGCATCCAGTCCTGACATTTTATTATGGACATTGTGTGTATTGTTTTATTTTAAAATGCCAATTATCGATGATGTAACTGTTATTATTGAACTCAAAATTATTGTATGACATTCATAATAATTATAATTTAATATTGATAATGTAATAATAATAATAATGATAATGTAATAATAATAATGATATTATAATTGTTATGATTAATGTTAGAGATTTTATGAATATGACAAATTTGCATGCCAAGCTCTCGGCGAAACATGTAGCACTGAAATAATAATATTATTATAACAAACACCTTGTATAAAACCATGTTTCAAGCAATAAATGATTTATCTATCTATCTATAGTAGAAGAGTGTGTTGTTATTAAACTGGCCACAATTCTAGATCTCATAGTTCGTCGCATATGCCCTCACCGGTTACAGAGACCCTTGACTAGCTCCACCGATAAAACAACATTATTTAAGTCGTATTGTTTAATATGCATTATTTTGTGTACTCGTAAGTCAATAAAGACTTCTATCTATCAATATCATCACGCCAGATCTCATGGGGAAAGACTTGTTAGTGTTTTTTACTAACATCAGTCCGTCCATCAATAATTTCTGTCAGCTGCTTTTGGGCGACACAAGCCTGTCTTCGGAACCTGCTGATCTTCTGCATGATGGCTCTGCACTCCCAACAGATGAAAAGACTTGCTGTATCCTTGTAGAATCCTTCCTGAAACAGTTAATAAATACATAATTTCTAGTTTATTTTTTGTGTGTGTGAATGATTTATGCTGTAGGTTGCCAGGCCTTTACAGCTTCATTGGACAAGACTTAAGATTTTTAAGCCTATTCTGTATTCCACTTCTGGTTAAAAGCCCTTAAAGACTCTATAAATTTGATCCCTAAGTCTATCTTTATCTGTGGAATATATCTATATCTATTCATTTTATGAAATCCACGTTTAAACTTACATTATAATCTGTCAAACTACTTAGTGGTTTGTCAGCGACGACGACATTCTTATGTTACAATGCTAACGTAGATTACATAGCATTCAAGAACACTCTACTCCAGCCTATTCAGACATCAAACATAGCAAAGTCGTTATGCCACCTTTGTATATACTTAATTTTTTTTTAAACAGCTTTGTCTCTGTCCTATTGCTGGGCAATGGCCTATGTAATCTGTTTGATGTGGATGTAATGTCGACGATTTAGCACAGTGGTTAAGAGCTTAAGCCGCTCCGCCCACTATGTCTTATAGTCGCGGGTTCGATTACCGCACGGGCCACATATTTGTGTGATCCACAATTATTGGTTTCGGTCTGGGTATTTGTGTGTGTGAACTTTCATGTTTTTAAACCCAAGCACCCACGACACAGGAATAAATCCTAGTGTAGGGGCTACGTTTTTAAAAAACAAAGAAAAAAAAACAAATTTTATGAGTTTCAGTTGGTAAGTTTAAAAAAAAAAAAAAAAAAAACAATCAGGCCAGTCTGCGTCCTTGTTTTGCCTGCTAAAACGATGTTATGCCAATAGGGGGTAGGACTATTGCCGGGCAAGATTCTAGACTGGACAGAATTTAGATTTTTTTCAACAGAAAAATGTCTTAGAATTCTGTCCGGGATCAAATTTTAGATATAAATAGCTTTTCGCGTGAATGCTTGAAGAGTATTGAGATACGGTATTAGAAAAGAAATTAAATATAATATTCAGATACATTACCCTGTAAGCTTCAGAGTCATACGATAGTAACAAATATAAGTTATTCACTCCATCGTAAAGGCGACATAATTGAAATAATTTGCGCGCTTTACTTAAACAAGTGCAACACAGCTTTTTTAATTTATTCTCGGAGTAGTGGTCCATTTTTCTTGGTACTATTTAGTTCGCAGACACCTAGTGTGATCTGGGTGGCTTTATAATATATGTTTTCTTTAATTTCGTGTTAAAATTGTATTGTATTATTCAAATTTGTTTACTATACATAAATAAAACACAAATTGTCAATTTGGCATTAGGGATATGGTAATAAGAAAAAATATCGATAATTATCGTATCAATATTTTTATTTTGTATCAATATATCCAAACCAGAAAAAAGTATGAACTAATAGATTAATTTTTTCAATGTTCATCATAAAAAGCCGCAAATTTGCAAATAGCAACGAAATAATTAGGAAGTCTTGTTAAAAAAAAAATTTGCAAGTAGTACCAGCAAAAATAAAAAACAGCTTTTTTCAATTATTTTACGCAAACCGGATGGAATTGACTATGTCGGACGGACGGAATGGGCTATGTCGGTGACTTTGGTTCTTCTACGAATCTCCTCGTTTCTGATTCGATCACGTAGAGAAACGCCGAGCATAGTTCTTTCCATAGCTCGCTGAGCATCTCTGTGCTTTTTTATGATACCTATTGTAAGAAACCACGTCTCTGATCCTTATGCCATATCTGACTATCTCCGTATACACACATTGACTAAAAACTTTAGTCTTGACGCACTGTGGTATCTTGGATGAGAAGACGTTGCGCAGTTTCCCGAACGCTGCCTAGCCGAGTTCGATTCTGCGATGCGATGAGAACAATGTCGTCAGCAAATTGAAGGTGAGTGATGTATTCGACATTGATATTGATGCTAAGCACTCGCCATTTCAAGAACTTGAAGGCGTCCTCCCTCCTGTCTTACTCCTGTTTTTATAAAGATCGCCTTCGTGCACTGCCCCTGTACTCGGACTGACATGGTGGCGTACATCGAAGTGTTAAAGTGCTTGTATATTATACAAGCACTTTAACACTTCGATGTACCAATAGTCAATATGGCATCGCTGAAGGTATCTAAAAACCGCTCAAGTCTCGATCGAATCGAAGGCTTTGTCATAGTCCACAAACGCCAAGCATAGTGGCGTATTATATTCCTCAGCCTTCTGTATAATCTGCCGCAGCGTATGTATGTGGTCTAAGGTACTAAAACCTTTTCCAAAACCGGCTTGCTCGGGAGGCTGGACGTCATCAAGCCTGCGTTCAAGACGATTCGTGATGACTCTGGAAAACAACTTATAAACATGGCTCAGCAGTGTGATGAGCCTATAGTTCTTCAAAGAGGTATTATCAGCTTTATTCAAAACAGTACCACCACACCCCTGTTCTATGCTTCCGGTGTATTTTCTTCAAGCAAGACGGAATTTAATAGCTTTTGAAGGACTTTAAGTACCGGCGTTCTGCCCACTTTCAGAAGCTGTGGTAATTCCGTCTTCGTCTGGTGCTTTATTGTTTTTAAGTTGTTTGAGAGCCATCCTAATCTCGTCCAGGCTGATGTCCGGGACATCTTCAGTATAGTGTCGGGTTAGCTTGGCTCTTGTTTCTTCTATCAACAACAGGTTGAGCTACTGAGGTATATGACTGCCCATAAAACCTATCTATCTCCCTGAGTACGTGTGACCTATTCGACGTCATGCTTCCGTCATCCGCCTTCAGCTTCGTCAACTGGCTTTGCCCAATAGACGCGTCTCTTGCGAACACTTTGGGGCCCCTTGTTTTCTATATTGTCTCCTCAATACCGTTTGACCTCAGTACCATTGAAAGACCGTAAATTGTATCGCAAGGACTTCAATATCTATCCAATGAGCTGCTTATAGAACTTAGCATCATCCGAAGTTTGGAGCATCATGGAATGTCGCTCAGCCATGAGGTTCCGGGTGTAGTGGATAGCTTTTGGGGCCTATTTTTATGGTGGGGCTTGAAATACTTATACCCAACCGTAAGGACAGTCTACCAGCCTGTTGTTGATATCTTCCACTGATGCGCTACTGTCTAGCAATTCGAAGTGGTTTGACAATTCGAGTTGAAAGTTCTTGGGGTTTTGGATATGTGCATTACAAGGTCGGACGCGATCGTTCCATTTTTGTCAAAATGGAACGATCGCGTTAATATTTACTGTACCTTTGACCATTTAGTGATCACTGCCGGTTTTGACTCTGTGAATCACGGAGACATCATTAAATATTGGTTGCCTCGTCCTAGTGATGAAGTCTATCTAATTTGAGTGAAACCATTAGGGCTCATCCAGGTCCATTTCCTGTAAGGCGGCTTCTGGAAGAAAAAGTTCATCATACAAATTCCCTCTTTTTTCAGAAATGTGGCCAGCCTCTGACCCCTAGGGTTCCGCTGCCTATATCCAAATTGCCCCACTCTCAACTCATCATCACGTCGTTTGCCCAGCCGCGCATTGAAATAACCCATAACCACTGTAAAGTGTGCTTTGGAAGTATGTATGGCTCTACTGATGTCCTGTGCTCTAATTTAGTTACAATTACTAACGCGAGCTGGAAATTAATGACATATTAAAATAGTAAAATAATAAAAGAAAATAAAACAAAAGTAGTAATTAATACTTGTGAGCCTTGCGTGCCTGGTTCTGTGTATGTGATTATGTGTGTGTGTGTGTGCGTCTGTGTGTATGTGTGTGTGTGTGTATACACGAGTGTGTTTATTAGAGTATATGCGTGAACGAGCAATTATATGAGTGAACAGTTAAACGTCAGTTACTAAGTTGGATTCTATGGTCATGTCTATGCGGTTGATTCGACTGTGGCCCAACTTTCAAATACGTTTCTCAGTGTCGTCGTATCCCATATTTAACAACATACTCTTTACAATAGATTTGCACGAGTACAAAGAACAGTGTGTGATGTTTATTATCTTGTAAATATTATAATAGGTGTTAACCAGAGCATAGATAGGAGCACGTCTGGCCATGAGGGAGTTAACCTCAGGAAGCGGAATTCTGAATACTCGTCTTGAAATAATTAAGTTTCTGTTTTTTAAAGTTTTGTGTATTTTTAAGGTAGCGGATAGAATGAAAAGCTGGCGAACTCTTAGCAGGCTTAGCTTACAAAAGGTCAGTTGGGTATCGGAAGGGTTTCTTTAATGTGACTTTAATGAGTGCTCTCTGTGCCCTTTCGAGTTCAAGAAGGTAAGTCTCGCCTGCGCTTCCCCATTCACTTATGCAATACTGTATGAGCGACTGAGCGAAGGCAACGTAGACAAGTTTTAGAGTGTCAGGGGGCACGCTGTCCCGAAGTTTGCGCATGATGTGTATGATTTATCTGACTCTACCAGATATTGCAGAGATATGTTTTTTGTATACTAAATGTTCGTCAATAAGTATGCCTAGGTATTTGATGCAAGGAGTGCATTGCAAACAGGAACATTGAGAACATGGGGAGTTTACAGGGCTGTTATGTCAAGTATGAAATTTTTGTGACAAGGTTGGTGGAGGAGCGGAGACGGATGTCATAGAAAAAGCCATGTATTTAGTTTTGGTTAGATTTAGGGTTAGCAAGTTGTGGTCTAATGCTTTAGTTTTATTCTTAAACGGAACTACAGTGTCATCTGCGTATGATATTACTACAGCATCCTTAAAGTGAAGATTTAAAATGTCGTAGATGTAGATCGTAAATAAAAAGGGACCGAGTATACTGCCCTGAGGAACGCCGAATTTAATTGGTAGTTGGCTGCTGGAATAACTGCCATGGAATATCAAATTTGACGATATTATTAAATTTATTCATTGTCAGGGAGAGCGTTTCATGAAATTTCGAAGTTGCAGAGTTTACGTCAAAATCACTAAGAATTGGAAACCAATCTACTGTATTTAGTTCGTTTACGACGGCATCAATGTCTATTTTATTCATGTGTCTTGAAGGCTTATTAATTGTTGATTTGGTTATTCGGGTCCCAGCTATAACCCTATCATGGTCAGTAATATTTGTAGAACATACTGCTCCAAGGCTTTTGGTACTACTTTTGACAAAAATATGATCCAAACATGAGAGTTCTCTCGTAGGCTTGGTAATAGCAGGGAGAAAACCTTGAAAGGCCACGAGAGAAAGAAGTTCAGATGAATGGTTAATAGATGTGTTGCAAATATCTATATTCAAGTCACCAGCTACAAATACGAATTGGTAGGTGACTAGAGTATTTAAAATTGAATCTAATGCGTTTTTAAATGGGTTGATATTGGAAGTAGATGGGGAACGGTAAGTGTCTAAGATAGCAATTTTGTCATCAATAGTAATCAGAAGACCGTCAGCGTCATTTAAGATTGATTCAAATACAACAGAGTTAAAGTAAGATTTAACGAAAATTATCACACCTCCGTTCTTATTTAGCTGGGAAGCAGTACGAAAAGCAGTATATCCAGGTAATGAGTCAATGATTAAACCATCAAATAGCCAACACTCGGTCAGTACTATGACGTCCACGTTGAATGAGATGCGCTGAAACATAACCAAGAAACTATCAAAATTACGTTTAAAGCTTATATTGATTGAAATAATTTAGAAGTTCAAATCGGAATTTATATATAGTTTGTTAAGATGTTCAACAGTATCAAGAGAATGACAGTCTATCGAAATAGTGTTATCTAAATCTTCTGTTAGATTAAGTGAAGCCATCATTATAATAGTGAGGTAGTATTGAGAAATATTGAGTTAAAAAGACTGTCAACATAAAGTGAATGCATTTTATCCATACGAGCATAAAATTAATGTGATAGAGATGTAACGTAATGTAAGAGAATTTCACGCGATAATGGTCAAACAAAGTGTTATGAGTATAGTGTGATACGAGTTCGACTGTACTGGTAATAGTGAGAATGTGTGTGTGTTGTGTGAATATAAGTGTAAGCAAAGTGTTTGACAGAGTCACAGAGTATAGTATTAGAGTTTAGAAACGTACTATGATGTAAGTACCTACGTTTTAACGCACAAAATAATAGTTGGTGCGTAGACCTGTATGATCTTTAGAGAATAGAATCTTTTAGATATTCTGGGTATCAGGTACGCTACCCTGCTCGACGCACACAACGTTGATGGGCGCAACGTTGTTTATGAGGGACTTATGGACAATAAACCCCACACCACCTTGGGACTGCTGTTCGCCCTCCCGGTAGTGTTTGTTTGCCATACTCGCCACGCTGGGCAGGCGGGTTGGTAAGCGCAGTTTTCGGTCATAGAAGTGTTAAGGGAACACTGCTACCTATTCCCTAGTTTTGCCTTAGTCGTCGTGTACGACACCCGATGGAATGAGATGGGTTGTTCCTATTCTAAGCTGGGAACCTCGCGACGAATCTAAATATGATACTCGAGAATCGATTATTAATATATTGAAGTAACTATGACAAATATAATAAAATTATAATTAATTATGTCATGTAAAGCTAGAAATCTGTTCTATCTATCTATCTATAACCTCACGCCAGATCCCTTGCGGGGTAGGCAGAGAGTACAGAGTTCCAACAGGTTCTTTCCTTACATACCTCTCTGGCTTCCTCGACTCTCATAGTTCGTCTCATACACGCTCGCCGGTTACGGAGACTCTTGACTTTGTTCTTTATCGATATATGTAATTCTATCGATATATTTTGTCTATCGATATTGCCTATGTCGAACAAATGTCCCATAGAGTAAAGACTTAAAAATGTCCAATGTCCATCTTCATTTGACATTACTTCGATAAAGGATTACTTCAATCAAAGCACTCGAAGAGAAACTAACGCGTTATTTATGCATTATCAATTTTAATTTTTTGGTGTATATTTCATAGAGCATTTATAATCACAAGTGTTTTTCGTGGGTTTTATTGTAGTTAACACACAGGTAGTTAGTGATTCTGTTTAAACACCTTCGCTCGTTTAGGATTGCGTCGAAGAGTATCGACTTTTTTCGTTGATAAAGCGGTGGCCGTCGGTGCCGTAAAATACTCAAAACTTCGGGTAATTGAAAAATATTCCGCAACAATAAAAAAGGGTGGTTTTTAAACAATTACAGTTAAAGTAACTGTAACTGTTTAAATACCACCGAATAATGCAATTCAATATTTTAACACGTGCGTTAGAAAATGTGTTATTTTTTTTCTTGTGAAGTGTTCGGCGAGCATCCGCTGGATGCCATTTGGTATTGTCTCGATATTTTAGGCTGCAATCCGAATGACGCGTAATCAATATTAGCGCTTCTGCGTGTCGAAACGGCGTCAGTGCGTCAACCATTTGGCGCGCGCATTCCGTTTTGATACGCGTATATAGGAGCTGATATATTAGCGTTATTTGGACGGCAGCCCAAGTTAAGTTGTTTGGTATCTGCTGGTTGTCTTTTGGAATCGACAGATGGTTTCGTCCAAATAAATATATTTTTAGGCATTATCATTTGGAAATCTTGCCTACCTCACTGGTCTGGTGGAGAATAACGCCAACGACAACTTAGTTCAGTGGTTTAAAGCATCAGCTGCTCTGACCACTGAATCAAGTAGTCGCTGGTGCAATCCCCACACAGGGCAAATCTTTGTGTGTTCCACAAATATGTATGGTCTGGTTGTTTGTGGGTAGGAATTATGTGGCTTGTTTTTTTCTTTTATTTGTTGTATTCGGCAAGTTAATTGCTGGTAGCATTGTGTCTTTTATCTGTATACACATGGTGTTTTTTTAAATAATTATCTAGTCTGAATATGAGTCCAGAATGTTGTGCTGGTTAATATGATAACGATGTTAAGTTTAAAATGTGTTTTCCTTTCTTTTAAAATGTCGCTGTTGTTCTTATAATGATGTGATCTTGGAAATAAATTGTTTACAGAACGACTAGCTTTCAAAAGAAGTTCTGTTTATAACATATGGAGGGCAAATGGATATGTTCTTGTAATTTTGCTCCTTCCTTGGTCTAGTGGCAAATATATATGTAATTATGATCATGTCTTGGCTTCAAATCTTAGGATTGACAAATGTTGTTTTTCTATTGTAATATTTCAATATCAGTCTGGAATTGTGTCCAATATATGGCAATAGGGTCGCCCCTATTACATGGGACCTAACATCGTTGGTGATAAAATTGTGTCAGTATTCTTTCAATCAATTCTTTAATTGTGGTATCAATTAATTGACATTCCAATTGCAATCAAATTAGTCCCCCAAGGGTACTCAGAATCAGAATATTTTTTATTATTAAGAATAAGAATACTTTATTACCAAAATAGCTTAAAAATAAAACATTCTACAGTGGTCTCTGCACTAAGCTGAGCTTGTATAGCGGAATACCAAATTAAGAATTATTCATGTAAACCATTATAGTATTTATGAATTGACTCCAGAATAATAATGACGAATGTCAAACCAGAAATATTTTAATTACAATGTAATTTTTTCATCCATATAGTAGACCTCTGCTACCGCCACTTGGGGAATATGGGCGTTATCTTGTTCATCTCTAAATTTTCAGGAAACATCTCACTTATGACTGCGGAGACAATTCTATACTAATATAATTATTCAGTATTAAGGAATTATCTCCATAGGAGTAAGTTGACTTTGAATAACCAACTTGCTTCTACAGTTTCCCCAGTTGTATTCTAGTGTTATTGTTGTTATTCTTTAAGGTACTGATGGTACCCCCATCAATGTTTAAGATTCCAACATAATGTCATAAATGAATGAATAAGGACCACTTGCACAAGCCAGAGTTAGCGTAACTTATTGATTAACTTGAGCCACCTTAAGTTAAAGGCAATTTAAGTTATAACGAGTTAGTCAATAGGTTATGTTAACCATGTTTCAAGTAGGCCTAAATGTCGAAATGGGTAACTCATTTGTGTGGGACAAGTTAATTTATGACTACTTTGATTTGGTAAGTATTATGTTCAAGGAAACAATTTCGCCAATTACATGTTTATTGCTAGGTAGTACGCACAATACTGCCTGACTCATAGTTAATATCTACCTACCCTACATTGTATAATGAAATATAACGATCGCCTACTTCATACATAACAGATAGTCTTTTCTCTATTTACCTTCCTGGATTCATATCTTTGTTGGCTGTTACTAAGTGAGATGCCTTGAGCGCACTTCGATCCTATGGGGTCTTTTGTGCTGCCCTTTGGCCTGATGCTCTTAGGTGTGTTTCGGGACCTGGAAATCGACGTAATTGTGAGATAACCTTGGTGATCTTTAATAACACCGCGATACCGCTGCGCTACGAGAGTTTTTTTTTTGTCTTGTGTTTATGAAATTTTGATTGAACTGTTTTTTCATAGAATTGCATCTTTTTTCGTTACTGGATTATATGCACATCTGTGACTTTGATAAGGCATTCAATAACTAATCAATTACAAATGACTTGTTCTTAATTAAAACTTCGCCATTCGGGGCGTTAATAGGAAGTCTTCAGCTGGGATTATTTCTTCATTAAGGTTCATATTTCGTGAGTTATAAATTGGAATAGGGTTTACTGAATGTTTAGATATTAACCTAAGGTCTTTAAGATCTAGTTTAGCTTCCCACTTCGTCAGTAAGTCCATTTTCTATGAAGCCAACAAAATGCTCGTGATATTTGTATACGAATAACTTCATGTCCTTCGGATCATTAATTTCTACGAAACTACTGGTGGGGTGTACATTTGTAACCTCGAACCGGTCATAATTTAAGGGTATTTCAGAAAAACATTTTTGGACCGCCTCTGGACTGATGTATTTTAATTGCCTGAAATCTTGTATTCAATACTTCCAGGACGGGTCTCATGGGGTACAGGGCGTTGTCAGGATTGACAGCGTCCTGCGAACCGTTTGGCAGGTGGAATGCCTTATTAACCCTTTCCCTCGGGTAGCGATTTTTAACGAATTTCCGCTTTTGAAGTTTATTATTATAATGAGGTAGGTAAAACGCAGATTTTTTTAAGATTTTTATTATACCTAGAAGTACTATTTCCAAGACCCAGACTTAAAAGTACCGTCAGGAACTTCGTGTTACCTCAGTGATAGGAACTTTGATAGAAACTAAAAAAGTAATGAGATCCAATATTGATTTATTAATAACTTAAATTAATCGGTTTTTAATTACAGATTAATCTCGTGATATTCAACAAAACAATTTTTCTTTTCATTTACACACAAAAACACGTTGCAATGCGAACATGTACTATGAGGCTCCGACTAGGGATGATCGATATTCGAAAAACATCGATGTTGACATCGATGTCATAATCGAGAGCCGAACATCGATGTTGGATACCATCGATGATTTTTGCATTCATATTTGACAAAGAAATAAAATACAGTGTAAAAGTTCGAAATTTATTAAGAAACAGATCAAATTATTACATATTCCAATATTTTTTATCAATTGATTGAAGGAAAAGTAATTTTGATAAAGAAGAACTTTTAATCTATTTCTTTGTTGCCAAAAGAGTAGAGCCAGCTTTTGAAAACAGTCTTTCGGATGGCGTTGATGTCGCGATAGTACTCAAATATTTCATATCGGGTATAATATTCAAATATTTGATTTCGGGTAAGCGGAACCGATGACATTATTCCGAAATTGGATGGGATCTTGTTTAAGATCAGACACTGGATTTTTCAAAAAGTAGCTCAACACGGAAGGCATTTCGTGATCACTAGGGGAAGGCGTAGTTTTTGTCATTTACAAGTTTATAATGTTCGCTCCACAAATTAAATTCTTCTGTTGGATCTGGCGAACGACTAATAACTTCTTCAATTACTTCTGCTTCCGTCGTAGTAGTTCGTAATTCTTTGAAATATTTGATTGCTTTCGAACATGCTATGGGATATTGAAAGTGAATATTTTTGAATCTTGGGTCTAACAATGTAGATACAACAAGTTTTTGAACATGTTCCGAGGGTAACAAGCGTTCACTGATTTCAGTCATTATGTTCTGCTTAAGATCCTGACCCATAGAATTGTTTTTTTTGATGTTGTTCATTTTTAAGTTTAGCATTCGTGTTATGGGAATGACTTTGCTGCTGGTAATATAGTCTTCTCCACATATTTCTTTAGTAGCAACTTCTATAGGGCGTAAAACTTCAAAAATTTCAGTCAACTCTTCAATACCTTTTGCAGTTATCATTGGAGGTGCACTTGTATGACAATTAACAATTTGATTAATTGTTGGTCGCAGATCTAAAAATCTTTTCACCATATAAAAGGTGGAATTCCAGCGAGTGCTGACATCTTGTATTAATTTTAGATCAGAATGCTTTCGTAATTCATCACTCGCCACTACACTATGCTTCAACCAGGTGACAATCCTTTTGACAGATCCAATCAATTCTGGCAATTGCTTTGTTTTTGCAATTGATTTTTGAGCTACCAAATTAAGTAGGTGAGTTGTTCCTGTATCCCTGAAAACATACAATGAAGTGTTAATAAAATTCAGACATGAACTCGAGATAACCAGAACATGCAAAAATATTCATTGGAAAGTACACAAATAAAATGTTCTGTCACCTTAATATACTATTTTAAAAGCAAGCATCCACACGACAGCCGTAAAAAAATAGATTAATTGCCTATGGCCCGCTACATTAAAATTTTGCGCGGGAGAAAACGAGAATTGCTCTTTGCTGTCCTTGTCTCTCATATACAGCATTTCAACCCTTAAAAAAGAACAATATCGTTTAGCATGCACAGAAAGAAAACAGATAAGTTCATTATCATCATATTTAGAAGTCTATCAATAAAAACTTACATATTGTTGTAGTATTTCATGTAATATTATAAGCACAACAGTAGAATACTATCAAATGAGTAAATTAAAACAGCCGACGCACGCACCACACAATTTTTTATCAACAAACGAATGGAAGTGTGAGAGAGAGACCGAAGGTGACGACGAAGAACGTACGAATGAAGGGAACGACCGGTGCGCCGTGAATGAATACGCGTTCAGAATGAATAAACTTGATTTGTGGATGCGTTCATAGAAGACATAATTTGTTTCGTAAGTTGCATTGGTCGTGTCAAAGAGTATAGTAATTATATATATAGAAAGAGAGGCATCTGGCGTGAAAATACGGATTCACAGAAACACTAGCGCTCCAAGCGTCTTTTGAGTGAAATTAAATTTATACACCTACGTATAGATAGCTATACTGTATTAGTAGACGTATATATAATATAAATCTGTGGTCATAGATCAGACAATGATAAGTACATTTTTGCTCCGTATGACTTATTAATAAAGGTATAATCGCCAAAAAATGCTCATTTATTTGGTCATATCAGGATAACTACATGCAAAATATTACTGTTTAATATTTTGCATGTAGTTATCCTGATATGACCAAATGAATGAGCATTTTTTGGCGATTATACCTTTATTAATAAGTCATACTGAGCAAAAATGTACTTATCATTGTCTGTTCTATGACCACAGAAATATAGTTATCCTGTTCACTATAGTAACTGCTTGTGAATCCGCTAAAGTAGCCATCAAATTAACGCCATCATGAGTTTACAAATTATATTGAGAGTAATCAAATTGTTGCAAGTCTTTCGAATAAATGCCACATGAGTCAAAGCTAAAAGTTTAAAAAACGAAGGATTTGATTTGGTCTACTGTTTGCGTTTCCACCACATTAGGTTATTATAATTTCTTAAAACTATAAAATGTCAATATTATAATAGTAAGAAATAATTACAATAACCCATGCTAGCAGTTATTTCTATAGTGAACTGATACCCTTTAAGCAACGCCATCCTATTCAAGGTCATAATTATTTACCACTGGGAAAATAATAAGAAATATAATTGCATTATAGATTTTTTATTTCCATACAAATATAATGAAAGTGTACATCTTCAATGTTATAAAATGTCAATGTCTGTACAATAAAAATATTTTAAGAATAATAACTCAGGTTTTGAAATAGAAAAGACTTGTCTTCTCATCTGTTTGATCAAGAGTCAGGCAATAAATAACTAGCGGGTAGATTTTAATCACTGTTGCAGTCTTAATGGTACTATTTCAACTTAAATACTGCTGCTTGTTTCCATCAAAAGTGGTCCTCTTAGTAGACCCTATTATTATAGTACGAGAATTCAATAAAATGATTAAAGGACTTTTTTGTAAATCTATAATTATTCAGGGATTTCCTATACTTTTCTATTTATTTAATATACGTAAATGTAATAATAAAATAAAATAATACTTTTAACTACTAGGGTATCAGTTCAAATATTTGAATAACCGGAATAATTTTACAAAACAATACCTGTTTCTACAAACAAACTTATAATTTTTTAGAGGTGTAACTAGGAACCTCCACAGGGAATTTATGATACAATACTGCATAACAAGACCCTACTATATACTATGAAATCATTATACCAAGCGCTTATCATAATTTTATATGAACTTCCTATAAGGAATAAGTTGTTAATTCGTCCGTCTTTTTGATATTTTACAATGTATCTTCAGCCCAAGACGCCCGATTTTAATAATATAAAATACCATATTATGACTATATACCATGAAATCATTATACCAAGCGCTTATCATCATAATTTTATATAAACTTCCTATAAGGAATAAGTTGTTAATTCGTCTGTCTTTTTGATATTTTACAATGTATCTTCAGCCCAAG
The DNA here is from genome assembly GCA_905147815.2 of Phalera bucephala. Taxonomy (NCBI): domain Eukaryota; kingdom Metazoa; phylum Arthropoda; class Insecta; order Lepidoptera; family Notodontidae; genus Phalera; species Phalera bucephala. The sequence goes on along the minus strand of LR990637.1, from coordinate 6,528,128 downwards.
ACGCCCGATTTTAATAATTCGCTTTTGACTGAATATACATCTAGGATGTCAAAATATAAATCAGATTAAGATTTCATAAGGAGTTGACCGCTGTAGCACGGTACTCCTTAATTAATCTCCTTAATCTTAACTTAGGTAGCAATTGCTCACAAATCAATGGTAGTAGGGAATTGGTTTCTAAACTCTGTTAAATAACTAAAATAAATTATAGACCTTTGTCCACTATTTCTTATGTTTGTGAGTATTGTAATAAATTTGAGCGCTCACTTTAATTGGATCATTTATATCTCGATTTGAAATTTTTCCAGATAATATTCGATTAACATTTCTGCACCAACTAAATAACAAAATATTTATTGTTGTTTCTATGAAATAATCTCGGAGAGCTTCTTTATGAGTTTCACAATAAAATGGAAATGTAACAAAAGAATTAATAAGAAACTTAATACCTTCTTTGGGTTTATGTTTTTGAAAATTTTTTTTTAAATATGTCGTCGTAATATCTTGAACCTCATTAAAACAATTAACAAGTTGATTTGAAGGGTAACATAGCCACTGTTTATTTAAAACGTATTCTTTAGCGCGTATGTAACAGTTTTCTTGGCTATTTATATTTTTGGTAATTATAGTACTTTTGCATGTATTGCAACCTTTAACAATTTTTTTTAAACATTTGGTCAGGACCCAGCCACAAACATATCTCTTTGGAGCCATCGATATATCACCTTCTTCAGCCGGTACATTTAAAATTGCCTCATGCATTTCTGGACTAATGACAATATTTTCTTGAAATTGTATTCTTTTATTTTTATTTAATAAAAACGTAATTGTTTGTAAACATGAATTAAAATCTTCTTCACAATTTGCACTTAAAGATTGTCGACAACTGTAGTTATTTAATAAAAGTGTTTTGAAGGCACCTTCAAATGCTTGGCAGTTTGGTGATACGTTTCTGACTCCTAAGCTTCTGATGTTACCAAAAAAATTCTCTACCGGGTCCTGATTAAAATTTCTTGTTAACATACTATCGAAAGAATACTTTTTATTTAAAATATTACATAATGCCTGTATGCCCTGTATTGTTTTAATAAAGTTCTTCACTGATGGTGCAGATGATTCAGTGAATCGGATATTATCACCATCTATTTTTTTATTAATGAATTTAATACTTTGCAAAAACTGTATAGCATCCTGCCATAGTTGATGGTGTGGTGAATTCCGTCTTACAGCTCCTCGATATAATTTTCCATTATGAATGTGAAAAGTACCGGCGTTTAAGCTATCAAATAATTTGTCTAACATTAAAACCATAGGTATTAACTGCCGGCACTCTTCGGGTAATAATTTTTGAGCTGTAAGATAATTTGCTGTCACTGCCACACTATGGCTAAATACTTGGGTAGCCATTTTTACCCTCATTTTTTTAATTTTGGGCTTCAAAATGTGTTCATCGGTAAGTTTGTGGAGGCATCTGAAATTAAACAAAAGTTGGTTACTAAACAGAAAGCATTTTAACAATTGTTACAATAAGCCAGATATATATTAAAAGGTTTAATTGGTGAATAAAAGTATGTACATAGAAGTTCAGCATTATCTGTTCCATGTTAGTACTGAATTTTTTCTAATCATCAACTTGAGCACAATTACTGCTGGAGATAAATTTGTGTACAGAATACACTTTTCTACTAATACAGACAAACTTTAATATTTGCGACACATACTTTCAAAAACTAAAATAAATGAAAGTAATGATGCAAGAAAGGACTATTTTTTTAAATATTGTTTTACAACATGGCTTATTGTCTTGTATGTTTTTCAAATATTTATCTTCCAAGTTTATATCATGCTATTGATACTGAAATAATGTAAGCAAAATAAAATTAATAAACAAATGAATTATGACCACTCTAAGAAAAAAATTAATAACACGTCAAAATCTATTCAGATATTTTAGGAGTTATAAGGAAGTATATAATTATGTATCTACAAACTCATAAGTGACTAACCCAGATGACTAGTTATAACTCTTGTTTGTTAGAGGAATAAAATATTGAAAGTTAACAGTTTTAAAATTAATATTATTACTCACCTCAGCTCCCCACATAATTTGTCTGCTTCGTACAACATTTCAAAATACTCCCACTTCACATATTTTTCTTTATTTTTGTCTTTATGATCTATATATTTCATTTGTTTTTCCAGCAAATTATTACGCAATCCTTTAATCAAATGAGGGACATCATATAAGGGTATTATTTGCTTGCCATCAACAGAAAATATTTCGTAACGCCACTCTTTTCCATCCTTTAAAAATTTTTCTTTGGTTTCTGCGACTAAACTATTCACAGTACTGACATTTGATGCCCCTTGGTCACATACAGTACATAAAATACGCAGGCCAGTATTGTGCACATGCCGAATAACACCTTTTAATATTTTTTTCAGTTCAGGCATTCTAAGGTTACATGTAAAATGATAAGCCACAGGTTGCTTGAAATTCATTTTTATCCCTTTTACCATGAAGACAATGGCATGGTTAGCAATTTTTACTTCTTCACTGTGACTTATAAATCCTTTAAATTGGTCATTGGCAGACTCATACTGCACGTGTGGCTCTATAGATATTTCGTCAAATATTAAAGTGCACAAACGGTCTTGCTCTTGTAGTCCACTGACAATTTCTTTTAATTTTTCAAATAATGCATTATTTATGCCTGGAACTATTTTGATATCTCTTAGCAGATTTTTTAAGGACTTTGCTGATGGCATTTTAAAATATTTATAAAATAACGCGTAGCCCTTTGGACTTTTCTTATAAAGAGATAAAGCCATCACCTTCTCTTCTGTGGTGTATCTTCGGCCTTTAGGTTTCTTCAAGGCATGGCGAAACTGCATTTCTGTAAAAAGTTTTGCTGCCAAATTCATATTTTTTGTGATTTTATTAAGTGCAGCATTGTTTGATAAAGCACTGGCCATTGTTGAGAGACGTGATTTATAATTCAATTCATTTTTCTTTAACTTACGCAGCTGAGTTTTTAATTTTCTTATTTCATTTTGAGAAGTTTTTTGCGAAAGCAATAAATTCTGGGTTGACTTGTGATCTGTAAATATGACAGTAATTTAATATTTAAATTCTTTTAATCTTATCTATAGTAATTTGTATATATAAAAATAGAAACAAAAAATAGAGGTTAGAAAGTTGAAATTCTTATAGTAGGTAGCTTTTATATGATATATATTCATTAAGGAAGAATTAATGAAAATTCTACCCCTATAGGGGATGAAAGCTGGCAAGAATCTTTGGTACCGTAAAACAATGCGAGCTGGGGTAACTGTGATGATAACTAAAATTAATAGATTTATTTAGATTTAATACGTATAAATAAACGTAGGCGAAATTTTGTTTATTTTCTTGATCAGACTGACAGATTAGCCATGTTTTCCAGCAGCGCCCATAAGTAAACATCGTCGGAACTAAATGATATTCTCTGTTAAAGTCTAGTGTAAAATAGTTCTGAAAAATTCATCTCACACTACAGCCCATGATGATGTGAATGATGTGCAGACATTTGGAGTGGATCTTGTGGAGTTTGTCAAAATAGGATTTATTGCAGGAACTAAGGAAAAAGAAACCATAATCAAAATGGCTTCGAATTATGGCATTGGATATAAAATGCTTAGGAAATGATGATTACATCTTTTATCTCTCTATTAGAATCCCTTGTATCACAGACAGCATGAAGATATTAAATTATATAGTGTAACTCTTGACTTCAATAGACTAATGAATTAGCAAGCTCTCCTAATTAGGAGAACTTGCTCATTAATTAAGTATAATTACAAACATACATACACTCACACCGATATCCCATAAGGGTAGGCAGAGACCATAGTACATACTAAATACATACATACAGTCACGCCTGTTTCCCATTGGGGTAGGCAGAGACCACTTCTTTCCATCTGCTTATTACCATTCATTAACCATTTAATGTAGCAGTGACTATCCGCAGTCCACATTTCGCCCCCGCGGGCAACGAGAAAGGAATATGGAATTTAGGTGAAGGATTATAAGATATAGGATACTACTATCTTGGAAGGAGAAGGAGGAGATAGTAGTAGCTTGGGAAGCCCGGGTCGCTTACCCATATATCATTTATCTATTTGCCCGACAGGCTAAAAGACTAAGTACTCCCTGACCTTTTTTTTTGAATGTAAATATAAATATAACATACCTTTTAAATATAAGGATGGCACTGCTGAACACATCAATCGATGGCATGCTACTTTCTGCTCCAATGGAAAGTGATGAGAACACACTTTCTTGTTTTTGTAAATTTTAAGAGGATCAGTCTCTGTTAGCTGTGTTCCAACAATTGACACCCATTTTCTAAACATCTCAGATCTTCTTTCAGGATGAGGAAAACTGTGCATGTATGCACCTGCAATGAACATACAGGTTAATGCCAAATATAAACAGGTAGAATAAAAGAACTATTGCAAGTAAACACATCAGAATATAAAGTTGGGAATAATTGTGGATTGAATACCAAATCCGTCGAAAACATAGCCTACATTGGGGAGATAAGTTGATGACGTAAATTAGCATGGTTGAAGTATTGTAAGAATAAAATGGATTTTAGACTTACCAACACTGGTGCATCCAAACACACAGTATCGTCTTCCATAAGAGGACATTTCGATAAAAATAAAAGAAAAACGATCAATAAGTAAATTAATAACAATGACAAACACAACAATTTAAAAACACAACAAGTAGAAAACACAACAATTAACAAACACAATAATTAACAAACACAACAACTAAGAAACACAAAATAACGATAAAACAATGAAATATGGAACAATGAAAATTGGAAAGCTGAAAACGGTTGACTCGAATTCGAATAACGTCACAGACAGAGTAACTGTATATTTTTTTTTAGAGCGTGTCCTAGGTGTCATTCTTGTCAAACGTAAACTTCAAATTTAATTCTTATGAAAAATCAATAGATGACACCACTTTCCATACAAATCTGCTTTAGTTCAACTTTCCGCCGCCTGCGTAAACCAACCAACCAGTTCATTTACATCAGTATCATCCCTTTTTATTCGTGAATCTCTAGCATCAACATGTTGGTCCACAGAATCGAAAGAAATGTTACAAAACCGTTCAATTTCTTCACAAATTGTATTCGTGGCATACATAGCATATACCCACTTACATAGAACACTTTCTTGTGTACTTCGGCCTCGAGATACTCCTCCTTCTGTCTTCATAGATTTCATCAGACTTTGCTCGATTACCATGTCTGTCCATGTACCAGAATTGAATTTTTCTGTTCGTTTTACAGTAAAGAATCCGTTTTTAAAGTTCTCAAAAGCCTGTTGATCCATTGTCTCCTCAAGTTTTAACATATCTTGAAGATACAAATGAGCTGACTTCGCATATAGGAAATGACCACCAGCATGAAAATAGGGCAGCATTTTTCGCACTGCATCCAAATGTTCTTGAAAAAGTCCCAGCCTTTCAGCGCGAATGAAATCTAGGGCTATTGATACCATTTCAAAATATTGCACCCATAACTGTGCCGTGGGACCTCGAGCTTTTAATTCTTTTAGTTTATCCTGAAATTGATCAATTAACGAGTTGGAGCTGCTCGTACATCCTTCAACATCTTCGTAGGAAACATCGCGACTAGTTATCTGTTCAATTAACTCATCTAACACACAATTTTCAATTTTCATCTCTTCAAAAATCTTTATTGATAATGCAAGTCGTAATAATATATGGCCTCTGATACTTCTTGCATAAGCGTGACCATTCAACATTTTGTCGACCGAATTTGTAGCATATATTTTACTTAAAGCTTCCTTGAGACCACTACCGTCCATTACATGTCCTATGCATCCAAGAAAAGACATGAGCATATGAAATCCTCCAAGTTTGACAACTGTTTTAGACAAGTCTGAGTTTGCATCTGACGCAGCAACCATTTCACGTGCTTTTGAGTACAGGGGCTGATCAAATGTAATTATGCACGTTTTTTGTTGATGTGACTTGGCAATATTTATAGCACTATGTAAAGTTGTATAAATTGTGTCTAAATTACTGGCAGGATGATCAATGAAAGGTAGAAATATAACCTGAGAAGTTGAAAAATTTTGATTATTTTTCGTAAGTTGTTGAAGATAGCCATTCCACCCTGGCAACGGTGAAAGATTCTTCCATTTTCCGTATAACCACAACAAATCAACTGCATTAAATTTTTTTTCAATCAGTACTTGATCATCATGTAGATTTTGGACTTGAATCTTGCTGTACCCAGGTACAACTGGCTTTTCATATGCTAAAAGAGATACATGTGATATTGCTGCTAACTCTTTTGCACTCGGTTTAGTTGTACATTTTTTTATGCGATCATCATAAATTACAGCATCTTTCGGAGTAATTATTTTTATCATTCCCATAACGTGAAGAGTATTATTACCGTCAAGAGTACTGACATTAATATCTGCATTGTCTCCAACATATTGTACCAACGCACCAGACTCTGATGGTAAAATACGAGGTTGTGGATGGTAAACTGCTGAAACTTCATACTGTATGGTATTACTATATGATGCAGCAAATCCTAAAGATGATAAAACATCCAACAATTTTTTAGACCCATATCTTCTGTGAAGAAATACGGAAAGGCCCAACAGTAGCTGTGATGAAAATGAACGTTCTCGTATCGAAGCCATTATTGCGTGGCTAATAGATGTGCATTTCGTTTTTAAATGATCTACTTGTCCTTTTCTATTTTTTAATATCATTTCTTCCATAAAATGTGATAATGTTTTTGGTATTTCTTCATTAATACAATCTAGCATTTTATTCGGAGGTGGATACGTTTTTGTTTCAACTACAGATGATCTGATGTCTTCCCTAATAATAGCCGCAGCAGCTTCTACAATCCGTAGACGTTCTTCTACAGGAGTACTTTTTTTATTTTCGTACCAAGCTTTTGATAATACGTTAAGCTGTGTATCACGGAAAGATATAATTGTAAATGATCCAATTTTTTTTGTGATTATTATATCAGTTAAATACTTTTGTTGTAATTTTGTAATAATTGTCTTATCGTCAGGTATGTATTCCGTAGGGACATCTTTAAGTTCTTTCAAAGTAAATTGAGAATCTTCATTATTTTCTATATAATAAAAAATCTCCTTCATTGCTTGAGTGACTTGATCATCTTGGCGAGGCTTTTTATCTGCAGATGGTACTCGGGTTAAAAAGTTGGTATAGCAAATAGTATGATACTTTGCCTCAGCAGCGATCAAATCATACTCGTAATATATACGTTCCTTTACTAATTCTCCTAAGGAATCGTTTCGTTCTTCTGCTCTCTTAATTACGTTGTCTTTGAATGCAAGAGTACTTACATTACTTATTGTCCGTCTATACTTTAATTTTTTTTTCTTTTCTGCTATTTCATCAGCTTCTTGGCCACAAAATAAGCATAACTTTCCAAAATCAAAGACTTCATTTCGTTTTTTACGAGGTGCACTTGACGTTGAAGGTTCACTCTCATCTGTGCGTCGTTTTGATGCAATAATAACATTTTTACTCGTGTACACTTTTCGACACTCGGAATGCACATTTACAGAACTTAAAGTATTTAAATAGTCTATATGTCCATCATTTCTTTCAATACTTGCAGTTTTTAAAGTTTGTAAACCACGTACGACATTCACAGAAACACCTTCTGAAAGTTTCTTATCACATATAAAACACAAATCAGCCATAGCTCTTAAAACCGTACGTCCGTAGTTGCAACGGTACAATTTCAAACTAACGAATAATCTTGACTCATACAAAGTGGAGAGAGTGGCCTTGAATACTATAGAACATCTGTCCCGGCAATGAATAGAAAAGGGCATAGGGTAGGGACAAGTATTTCCAGGTATATAAGTATTGAGAAATTTACGCGTTTTAAAGAAAAGATATATAATGTCGTGTTAACTTAAAATAAAACTAAAACATATAATCCAGAATTAATAATATTTTATACTTAAATAGTTAAATATGAATAATTATATATAAATAATCAAGTTACTTACTTTAATTAAATATAAATAATTAATAGTTAGTACATAAATAATAGGCATTGTTTAATAATTATAATTTCCAAGTAAATAATTGACTTTATAACGTACTGATAACCATAACTCACGCTTGACCTTGCATTAGGCCGTATATGACTGTACGATGTGCACTCTTCGCGCTCTACCTTCAAAACGGTTAGTCGTATGAAAAAAAAGTTTAAACAAAAGTTGTAGGGAATTTTATAGCCTACAACTTTTATAATAAATGCAAATCTCATTTAACCGATAGGAAGCCAGATATTCGCGAAAAACCGATTTTTGTGACCTTTGACCTTGAATATCTTGAGACGCGGACACGATAACGATTGTGACTTTTGAGACAACATTTAGAATGACAAAACAAAGGTTCATACCAATTTGCAGCTTATTATCTTTCATTCCGAGGTTGACCCCTTTTTTTACCTAATATGACTGGGCTATTGCGTTCTATAACGCTCACCTGTGATGGTTTCAGACGGTTTCAGAAGCTCATAATAAATTACGCCAAGCTGGTCCCACCAAACGCAAAGCATAACTTTTGAGCCATGGATATTCGGCCGAGATGTTGACGTCAAGAGTCTCCGTAACCGGCGAGCGTGTATGAGACGAACTATGAGAGTCGAGGAAGCCAGAGAAGTATGTAAGGAAAGAACCTGTTGGAACTCTGTACTCTCTGCCTACCCCGCAAGGGATCTGGCGTGAGGTTATAGATAGATAGATAGATGTTGACGTATCAGTATGACCGGGCAATCCCCATGATTTTCTGCGCTTGGTGTTATTGTAATGTACCCATTTTTCGTCCCCAGTAACAATATGATGGAGAAATCCCTTTCGCGTTTGCCTTTTCAGCAGCTGTTCACAAGCAAACAAACGCCGCTCGACATCTCTTGGTTTCAACTCGTGGGGTACGCAATATCCTTCTTTCTGAATCATTCCCAACTGTTTCAGGCGTTTTGAAATTGCTTGCTGACTGATACCCAATGATTCTGATAATTGTTCTAGAGTTTGACACGAGTCTTCACTAAGAATCGCCTCCAATGCCTGCATCTTCAACAACTTTTTCCCGTCCACCACTATGCCGGTCTTCGACAGCAAAATCACCACTCTTAAAACGTTGGAACCATTCCTGACACGTTCTGTCACTAATAGCCGTTTTACCATAAGTATCTAAAATAATACGGTGAGCCTCAGCCGCAGATTTTTTTATATTGAAATAAAAAAGCAATACTTCCCGCAAATGACGAGAATTCGGTTTAAATTCGGTCATTCGGACATATTTAATAAAAATTTATTATGATGCAATCACAAATTAAGTTACATCAAAGTAGGGTTATATTTACAAATGTCAAAACAAAGTGTTCGACATCTGTGATTAATATATTTCAACTACTACCGACTACTACCGCCATCTTTTGAAAACGGCGGGAGCAAAGTTGTAGACCATATATAATCGATGTGTTTCGGACACACGCTGCAGTTGATCGTTCCGCCGATGTAAAACAATATCACGATTTCCTAAATTTTCACCCACGACGACAATAGCGACTTCATCCAAAGCAAAAGCGCATTAAAACGTCTTGCGTGTTGTTCTACAGGCGTCTTATCGGCTCTGATGACAATTTTGTGGTTATCAGACGGCATGCGACCTAATGCGGTCTTGAATAATGCAACCAATTCGTTGTTGGTGGAAAAATATTTGGAGTTGTTCTACAATTGGTCTTTTCACTGAATTATTGTGTATATATACCGTTGATCGACTTGTCTTGCTGAATCGCCCATGAAATAAATTTGCAAAATTTTGTAGTCACTGTCCGGCGTTGGTAATAAGGAACCTGTTTGACGATATATTTGACCTTGAATCTGCAACGGTAAATAGATGTAAAATAGGTAAAAGTAAAATTGGTGGAAAGTGGAACAGTGTCGATCTACGATATTATGTGCAGTCAGGTGTAAATCATTGTACACATGAAATACAATATGATTTATTATAATTAGTACAATTGGCTGTCTTATTTCTAAAAGCAATCTTTTCTAGACACCCAGTATGTTGGAACCATATTTAGTCTTGAACGATATTCAGAAATATGATTATATTTGAGTAGGCTAAGTATGAACCTACACAAAAAATTTCAGGTCGCGCAGCAAATAGTAGTAAATAGCCCATTTTCGCCAATTTTTCCCATTAGGTACATGTGACGTATTTGCGTTCAGGCTGTCAAGCAAGTTATCAAGTAACTATGTCAATGTATTATGTTTCTACATTCCCTACATTGGGCAGATCCTCTCTTGCAGTCAAATGTCGAATGTCAGCGAAAACGAATGGACTTCATGAATGTATCTACAAACACGCGTGTACATTTGTGCATGACAGAACTAGTATTGCTATTACTGCAACTCAGTTTACCCCACCTTTACTATAAAAAAGTTGTCAATCAGCTGGAATTAAATTAAATGAAACTATGAGTCACTAAAATTAGCACCTAATTATTGCTGGCGTATTGACGGCTTGGTGCTAGGTGCGCAGGGAACGACTGGCGAGCCCGCGCTGGGTTATTTATTACAAATGACTACGTAAGCGTTAGTAGGTAGGTATGTACCCCTACAGTTGGAAACCATATTTAGTTTCTAATTTTGAATGAAAACTACTGATAAATATCTTTAATAACTGGACCAAGAAATATTTATGTTAACAAATGTGCATTTTTTGAGATATTTGTAAGGTTCGGTGTTTGTATGCAATAAAAGATGTTGCCTCTTCAAAGTATAGGTTTCCTTCCTGGCCTTCAGGTTGAAGACCCTTCGGCCGGACTCGGTGCGGTCGAGGACGACCAGCACCAAATCATAGGCCTCCTTGGAGCGCCCATTGACCATTCTGTGCACCTGGCGCACAGGAAGGTCCTGAGACTGGAGGTCTGCTTTAATGACGGCGGTGTCCAGCTCCCTAGAAACACCGCGGATGACTACCCTGAGCTCCCTTTCCTCCTCCAGGGTGTATGTGTGATATGCGAACTTGTTCGATCGCAGGAACGCGGATAGCCGTCGGTGGTCGTCCGAGGACGCCACCTTGACGGCTATGCCTTGCGCGGTGGAACGCGCGTGCGTGTAATTTATTTGGCGATAAATAAATCGCCTTAGAGATGCGCTCCCAGGCGCTCTTGTCCTGAATGACAAGCGGCGGGGGAGCGATGTTAGGAAGTGCGGGGCGCGGGAGGGGGGAGGCCCTCGCGGCCGCGTTGGGAGACTGAGACGGCCGGGGGCCGGAGGGGCCGGGAGAAACGGAGACGTTCCCGGCCTTCTGGATCTTAGGAGGCGGCGAGCCGGCGAGTCGCGCGGTTTACGCGCCCGCTTCTAGTTAATGAAGTCATCCTCCGACGAGAGCGACGGGGACGGGGACGGGGACCGGGCGGGGGCGGCGGGGGCGGCGGGGGCGGGGGCGGGGGCGGCGCGTCGCGCGGACGCGCGCTCGACCTCCATATCCGAGTCCGAGAGCGGCTCGGACCCGCATGGCGAGGCGGGGCGGTCAGCGGGGGTCGGGGGCGGTCAGCGGGGGTCTGGGGCGGCGCAACTACCGTTCTCGGCGCGGCGAACGGAGTCGCGGGGCGCGCAGAATGTGCGGGGTGCGCGGGGGCGGGGGGCGACGCGCGCGCAGGCGACGCGTCGGGCGAGGCGGGCGAGTACTTCGCGCTGAATTTCCGGACTATGTCCGGGCAATGCAGCACGATGCACCTCCCTAGGTCCCGGACAAAATCGGAAGGGAAGTCGTCAGCCATTTCCAGAGGGGAAATGGCAGGGCGGGTGGATTAAAAAAGGACCCTAAGACCCGGGCGTGAACAATGCCCAGATCCCCCCACCGGGTGGCGGCGGGGGGGTGGCACTACCGGGGAGACGCGGTGTGCCCCTTCGCCTCAAGGGCGAACGGGCGGCACCAAACCCTAGCTGCTCCGGGGCGGATAGAGCCGCCGCACGGAGAATAGGATAGCGGGATGGGTTAAGGTAGGGTCTTGGCGAAATCAAGAGCCCTGACGAGATGGCCGCCCTCTGAAGGAGGGAGGCGAGCGCTCGGGTCCCGCTCAAGCCCGGCTCACGACACCGCTAGGCGTCCACCGGACTAACCACGAACGGACAAAAGACGGGGATTTACAATACAAACACTATTAGTAATCGAAATTAAAAACCGTTATGAAAAATAACCGTTAAGAAAAAACCGCGGGAGGGCCGGCCGCGTCGTTAGAACGACGCCGCTGCCTAGCAACCCACGTAATTAGATACACAGAGCAAAACACACAAACGTGAATAAACAAAGACGTACCTGCATACACACGAGCGGATGAAGACACGTCACTGCACAAGCACGCAAGCACGTAAGCACCGCAACCGAACCACGTAGGCACACGAAACGAGAAACCGTTAGGAATCGCGGGAAGGCCGGCCGCCGTTATAACGGCGCGTCTGCCTATCGGCTCGCCTAGTTAATACGCGCGAGCCAGACGCAGAGAATTAATATCGCAAGCACGTATATATGTACGTATACACGTATATCGAGCCAACGAAATCACTAATCCACGCAAGCGCAGGCGTTACCAACAGAGCAAGTCGATTATCTAAAACGTACGTACGAGCGAAAATACGAAACTAGCGAACGGGCGGGCTGCGCAGTGACACGACCGAACGCGGTCGAGGCACAGCCAGATCTTCTGCAGGGGTTTAACACCTTTCTTAATTAATAAGATTTTATTTGTTTTCTCAAGGTACACATTTTATTTTATTTTATTGGTAGGCCTACCTTTTATTTATCTTTATTCATTTAACTATGCATTTCCTTGTATCCTGCAGGATACAAGGAAATATTTATTACATTATTGTGCGCACATTCCTTATAAAACTTACAATGATTTTTACTAATTCAGGCAGTTCATTTAACACTTCCTTGTTTTTAAATCATACCAAGTGTCGAGCCAACGCAATGACGTAATTACATATGCGCGAGCAAATGCAAAACACGTAATCACGCAAGCGCGGGCGAGACCAACTACGCAAATCGATCGAAACTAAATACGCGCGAGAGATAGCGAGCGGGCGGGCTGCGCAGTGACACGACCGAACGCGGGGCCGGCACAGCCAGAACTCGTGCAGTCAGGTGTAAATCATTGTACACAAGAAATACAATATGATTTATTATAATTAGTACAATTGGCTGTCTTATTACTAAAAGCAATCTTTTCTAGACAACCAGTATGTTGGGACCATATTTAGTCTTTAACGATATTCAGAAATACGATTATTATTATTATATTATTATGATTTGCGTAGACTAAGTATGAACCCTACACAAAAATTTTCAGGTCGCGCAGCAAATTTTACATTCTTTCTATAGTAAATAGCTCATTTTCGCCAATTTTTCCCATTAGGTACATGTAACGTATTTGCGTTCAGGCTGTCCAGCAAGTTATCAAGTAACAATGTCAATGTATTATGTTTCTATATTCCCTACATTGGGCAGATCCTCTCTTGCAGTCAAATGTCGAATATCAGCGAAAACGATTGGACTTGATGAATTTATCTACAAACACGCATGTACATTTGTGCATGACAGAACTAGTATTGCTATAACTGCAACTCAGTTTACCCCAACTTCACTATAAAAAAGTTGTCGATCAGCTAGAATTAAATTAAATGAAATATATATTAATATAAATATTAAAGAAATAAATGCTAGTTCATTAACATTCACCTTTCCTTGTGAATTTGTCGTTTATTATAATTTTGAGTAAATCTTTTATATTTATCAATAATGTTTATATTATTTAGAACATTGAGAACTTCGTGGATTGCGGGTGTCAACCTCAGCGTCGTTTACGTTCAGTCTGTGATGTAATGGTGGAAGTGGTGGAAAAGCTTGGTATGGTAAACCTTGAATTTCATATTAAAAGTGCTGACGAACATCAAACGAAGCTTGGCAAGTGTTATTTACGTACAACACTGCCGTATGGAGGAGAAAACACTGTTGCAAGTATATAAAGTGTGTACATGTTTTAAAGAAATAGCGATCCTGAAAATTTATTTAAAAGAGTATCGTGCACCCACTCGGAATTAACGTTCGAGATTGAAGTTACTTTGATAACCATATGTTAAAGGTGTTTTATTTGTTTCGTAACAAAAGAAAGCGCCATACACAATAGAATTTTAAGAATTTCGCCTACAGCTAATTAAACTTATATAGGTTGCTAATTGTATTAATTTTTGGGGTGGTGTGACCACCAAACATTCTAAGGCGTTGCCTGTTATGGCGATTATAACGATACTACTGTAAATAAAGCATGTGCATATTTTAAGAAATAGCGATCCTGAAAAGGTCTCCTCGAAGCCACGTCCTAGTTCATGCTCTGGCCGGGTATAATTGTATATGATGTATTTATTTCCGGCGTTGAGCTGCACTTCATTGTGGGGAAAACTCTTAGTTCTGTAACTAATGTTATGGTGTTAAACAAAAGGTTGTTATCAGTTCACGAATGATCTGCTAATATTCTGAGTACAGTTTATCGTACATGAGTCACTAAAATTAGCACCTAATTATTGCTGGCGTATTGACAGTCTGGTTAGCTAGGTGCGCCGGGAACGACTGGCGAGCCCGCGCTGTGTTATTCCAAATGACTACGTAGGCGTTCGTAGGTAGGTATGTACCCCTACAGTTGGAAACCATATTTAGTTTCTAATGTTGAATGAAAACTACTGATGAATGTCCTTAATAACTGGACCAAGAAATATTAATGTTGACAAATGTAAATTTTTAAGATATTTAACAATAAAACATTCAGTAAAATAAGTTTCAGCGTGTACGGTTCCTTGTTGAATCAAACATTACTTAACAAGGATGCACCTAAACTTGATAATAAATTGTATTGTTCTGAAACTAATGCACTTGATGAAATGAACTGGAAGTACTTGATGAATGGATTTACAAACACGGGTGTACATTTGTGCATGACAGAACTAGTATTGCTATTACTGCACCTAATTTACCCCGACTTTATTATTAAAAAAGTGGTCAATCTGCTAGAAATTAAGTTAAAAGAAACGATGGTTATTATAAAACGGTCTCAGTATAATATTAAAAAAATAAATGTTAGTACTATATTAACATTCGCCTTTCCTTGAGAATTTGTCGTTCATCATTATTTTGAGGAAATCTTTTATATTTATCAATTATGTTAATATTATTTAAGAGCATTAAGAACTTCGTGGATTGCGGGTGTCAACCTCAGTGTCGTTTACGTCCAGTCTGTGATGTAATGTTTGTACTAAGTGGTGGAAAAGCTTGGCAAACCTTTAATTTCTTATTAAAAGTGCTGAAGAACATCAAACGAAGCCCGGTAAGTGTTATCTACGTACAGCCGTATCGAGGAGAAAACACTGTTGCAGGTACATAAAGTGTGTACATGTTTTAAGAAATAGCGATCAAACAAATTTGTTAAAAAGTATATTGTACCCACACGGAATTCACGTTCGAGATTCAAGGTGTTTTGGTAACCATATGTTAAAGGTGTTTTATTTGTTTCGTAACAAAAGATAACGGCATACATAATAGCGTTATAAGAACTTTGCCTACAACCAAATTAATTATGGTTGGAGATGTGGTGCGGGGTGAGGTTTACCACTGAAAATTCTAAGCCGTTGCCTGTTATGGCGATTATTACGATACTACTGTACATAAAGTATGTGCATATTTTATTATGCGATCCTGAAAAGGTCTCCTTAAAGCCACACACTAGTTCATGCTCTGGCCGGATATAATTGTATGTGATGTTTTTATTTCCGGGGAATGCTGCACTTCATTTTCGTAGGAAAACTGGTAGTTGGAAACTATCTTCGGTTTCTAATGTTGAAATTAATACTACTGATGAATGTCCTTATGCTGGAACAATAAATAATTTATGTTAACAAATTGTAGTTCAAGTTTAATAATAAGAGACCGGGCTAACACTGCGGCTGTACAAGGCTTTAATTGTTGTCTTATCTAGATGTCATCTATTTATGGTAACGGCAGGAAACAATCTCACTGGAGTATTAATTTGTGCTAAAATTACTCATTACCTAAATGGTAACTACTTAGGACACCCGCGATACAGGTTCGCCTAGTGCGGCGTCCAGTGTAAACTGAGAATGTATAGTTTTGGATTTGTCGATAAATTTCGTTTTAAATTTTAAAAAAGTAGTACTACATTTGTCTCAATACAAAAGTATCATATATAAAAATTCATACAAGTGCGAGTAGAACTAGTGCTCTGAGGGATCCGCACAAAGGAGAATGCCACGGGACTGTACTAATTGCGTCACGATGAAATATAGCGCATAAAATTTTCTGTCTGTCCGTGTAGATCGCTAAGTCAGTGCTTTTGTTTTTTTTCTCAGGAACATTAATAATTTTAACAATGAAATCATGTCCATAACGTTAAGAGGTCACTTCCTTCGAAGGATCATTAAATGTAGAGTTTGGGTAGTTCTCTACACTAGCCAGTTGTGATGTCGATGAGTTGTAGTTCAGTAGTAAAACGATTGATAATCTTGTAAGTCACGTTTATTGGTTATAGTTCAGTTGGTAGGTATGTACCCCTAAAATTGGAAACTATCTTTAGTTTCTTATGTTGAATAGACACTACTGATATAATATCCTTAATAACTGGAACAAGAAATATTTATGTTAACCAATGTGTATTTTTTGAGATATTAAACAATAAAAGCAATCAGTTTAATATATTGTTGGGCCACGAATATTGACTAACAGTAAACGCAAATATAAACACTTGTCTTGACTGGAATGGACTGTGTAAAGACGTCCAAGTGCTTCGGTGGAAAATATTTGTGGGTAACCTGGAACTAGATGCCCTGTTTCTGTCGTTGAAATTTCTTTGACGATTGGTTCCAGGTATAATATCTTGACATTCCAGTAAAGCAGCGTTCTGACAAAGTCATCATTCTGGCACATTTCAAAGAAGCTGGTCAATGTTGTCGATGGCGGCCTGTCAACTCTTAATACATTCTCCGTTGTAAAATACACTCTTTGACCATTTTCCAAATGTACGGCCAAGTGAACAACTGTGGGGTGTCTTTCATGTATTGCAAATGAAAAAATACGCCACATCACTTCGTTACTGCTAACATAGCGGCCCATTTGAAATTATGGGCCGCTATGTTAGCAGTTTACAAACATGAAAATTCATAAACAAATACCCAGACCGGAACAAATAATTGTGGATCACACAAAGATTTGTCCCGTGCGGGAATCAAACCCGCGACTATTAGACACAGTGGGCGGAGCAGCTCAAGCTCTTAACAACTGCGCTAAATCGTCGTGTTCACGTATTTGCAATTGTATTTAATAGATTTCACGGACTGGCAAAATTCGACTTTTATGTGTGCTTTTAAATGTCTTTCAGAGTAACGGCGAAAACGGAACAACCCAACGATTATCAACTTCAAAGTCCTGTTGATTCACTTTGACTATTGTTGACCTTCCATTGTCATCTCTAGATCTGCGGCGAATATAGTGGATAACCATCATTTCCAAAACGAAGAAATAAGATTTAATATTCCACAGGGACCATGAATCATATTTTTTGTAATCACCTCATGTAACAGTGGATCTTCATCATTATCGGGAATTTCTGCTGATATTACATCATCGATTTCATTCGGTCTTAATCTCTCAACCAATCAAATGAGGATACGTGCATGTGGCAATCCGCGCTTTTGCCACTCGACTGAATACATCCAACAACGCGTCAGGCCGAACACGCGATGCTTGACAATAAAATCCATGAGTGATTTTAATTTTCTTCCTAACACCCTTGCAGTGATGTCGTGGCGATCAATGGGTGATTGGCCAGTTAATAATTCTTGTCGAATTTCTGTCCGTTTTGGATTGCACGTGAACGTGATAAACAAATCTGGTGTGCCATAATGACGTACATACGACATAGCATCTTGAGCCTGATGTATGTCAATCGCTCTGTCTCAACTTTCACGTACATACTCACAGCATATTGGTGAAATAGACGCCGACATTTTAAGATGTGGTTGTCCTCATTTTCCCGAACTATCAGTCTGTATGAATAATAATTCATTGAACTAACTTTTGTTAGTTTCGGCGCCTGTAACAACTGTGTGGTGTTATTAAGATAAATTACGGCGGGAGCAAAGTTGTAGACCATATATAATCGATGTGTTTCGGACACACGCTGCAGTTGATCGTTCCGCCGATGTAAAACAATATCACGATTTTCTAAATTTTCACCCACGACGACAATAGCGACTTCATCCAAAGCAAAAGCGCATTAAAACGTCTTGCGTGTTGTTCTACAGGCGTCTTATCGGCTCTGATGACAATTTTGTGGTTATCAGATGGCATGTGATCTAATGCGGTCTTGAATAATGCAACCAATTCGTTGTGTTGGTGGAAATATTTTGGAGTTGTTCCACAATTGGTCTTCTCACTGACTTATTGTGTACACAACGCTGATCGACGTGTCTTGCTGAATCGCCCATGAAATAAATTTGCAAAATTTTGTAGTCACTGTCCGGCGTTGGCAATAAGGAACCTGTTTGATGATATATTTGACCCTGAATCTGCAACGGTAAATAGATGTAAAATAGGTAAAAGTAAAATTGGTATGTTTCCTATTACACTTACTTTGAAAGTGGCCATAATAGTCCGGTCAATTTAGACATTCGAGGTTACATAAAGTCCCAACAAGCTGAATTTCAGTGAAATTGTTCAAAACATAATTATAAACATCATTCCCGTGTATGGAAAAAATTTTATTCAAGGTCACAGGTAAAAAAAATGAGTTTTTCGCGATTTTCAGCAAAACGGTAAGTTTTATCATAAAAGTACCTCAGACAAAAATTGTAGATCATAAAATTATCTATAAAAAATGTATCAATACTTTTTTTCTTACGAGCCACGGTTTCTGAGATATAACGATTCAAAAAAGTTTAAAAGTTGTTATCGTCATAATATGCACACGTTTCCACGCCACCTATGAGGTAGTGTACTTAGCGCGTTTTTTTTAACGTGATTTCCCCAGTAGGCCTACTCCACGGGTCAGTTGTGATCCTGTTTAATGTAAAACTATTGCAAAATAACGGAAATTTTTAAAGATTGGAAAAGATAAAAGCGATGTAAATTAAAAGTTTCAAATTCTTGTTCTTCTTCTCCTGCTTCTTCTTCATCTTCATTTTGGATGCAAGTAAATTGCGTCAATAGCGATGTATCGCATGATACTTCGTCGGAGTCAAACGAATCCTCCATTGTTTGTGATTCAATATTAGAGCACGACCGGCCTTGACAATTTGTGCATGCCAAAGAACAAAACAGTCCGACTTTTTTGCAACCACATTTAGCACTGCATCCCTTTTTGCAGTTGCAAAAAATAGTGTTCAGCAGTTTTTCCGGCGCAGGTGGAAGTAAAGTTTGAACTGGCTCTAATATATTGTTGACCAACTTCCAACCCCAGTCTGTAGGGTCTAGCTGATAACCAAGCCACACTGGGTAATATACTCGAAAAAGATGTTGGTGAGCAGCAACTGAGGTTGGAGGAAGACAAGCTAATTGAACTTGTTTTTTATTTTTAGTATTTTTAACGAAACATGCATATCGATGCTTATCTAAACAGGTAGTTTTTTTAGGAGCTCCGTGTTTCCAAACACAGTATCGACACTGATGCAGGAAGCTCTAGATAAGGTAACAAACTGGTGCACAACAAATAGCCTCTCGGTCAACCCGACGAAGACTAATGTCATCCTGTTTACAAGGAAAAAGGTACTGACGGGCTTACAGGACCTGTACATGTACGGAAGTAAAATTAAATGGGCCACTGAGGTCAAGTATCTGGGGGTGACCCTGGACAAGCAACTGAAGTGGCATACACATGTTGATCTAACCATAGCCAAAGCACTGAGAGTGCTGAACATGTGTAGGTCAGCGTATGGAAAGGCATGGGGACTACAGCCCAAAATAATGCACTGGTTATTTATCACTATGGTAAAACCGATAATAACGTATGGATGCATCGTGTGGTGGCCTAGAACCAAGACACAGACGTGCAGGGATTCCTTAACAAAACTGCAGAGGACAGCCTGCCTGGCCATCACAAGTGCTTTCAAAACAACACCGACGGCAGCTATGGAGAGGCTACTCAACCTAACTCCATTACATATCGTCATTGAAACTGAGGCAAGGAAGGCACTCTATAGGCTAGAGAAAGCTGGACTATGGAGCATAACGGCGCCAGGCCTCGAACACACCAAGCTAGAACCGGATAAGGAACTAGATGACATAAGGAACATGAGAAGTGACAAGATCATAACCACATACATGTTCAATAAGAGATTTAGCACTCATATCCCAACCAGGGAACAATGGAAAAGTGGTCTAAATAAGCAAGGCAAGGAGCAAATGATATGGTACACTGACGGATCCAAAACCAAGTTTGGAACAGGAGCCGGAGTATACACGGAAGGATACAGCCTTAGCCAAAGCATGGACAGGTTTACATCAATATTCCAGGCAGAGACCTATGCGATAAACATTTGTGCAAAAGAGATATTGAACAAACGAATCACGGGCAAGAAAATCTACATTTGTAGTGATAGTCAGGCTGCCCTCAAGGCCGTCGGCTCCTATGAGCTAAACTCAGCACTGGCTGCGGAGTGCGCATACCTTCTTGACAGATGTGGAGCGCGCAACACGGTCAGGCTAGTCTGGGTCCCTGGGCACACGGGAGTTGATGGCAATGAGCGTGCGGACGACTTAGCCAGGAAGGGAGCAATGGGAAAACCCGTTGGTCCAGAACCGTTCATAGGCATACCAGACGGCGCCTATAGAGGCGCACTCTTTAAATATGCCCAAGAGCAACATAAGAAAGAATGGGAAGCACACACAGGGCTGCGACACTCAAAGGAATTCCTTTCCACATGGTGTGAAAGCGACTGCAAGAGACTACTAAAATATAGTAGACTACAACTAAGGCAAATAACGGGAGCATTCACAGGCCACTATGGCACGAAAGAACATCTACACAAGATGAACCTATGCGGCGACGTGGTATGCAGGTGCTGTGGCACAGAAACTGAAACCATGAAGCACGTCATCTGTCACTGCGACGCTCTGGCTGCGCGGCGAATGGAACTACTGGGAGTGGCCTATCCAAACCCAGAAGAACTACGGCTCTGTCCCCCTGCTGGAATCTACAACCTAATACAGGGAGTACTGGACACCTCAGGTACGTAAGAGCATTAGGGCAAGGACAGCACAAAAGATCCCATGGGTCGAAGTGCGCCAGAGGTTTCCTCGGTCCGGTAAGCCAATTTAAGATAAGATAAGATAGGAGCTCCGTACATAGAAAGAAGAAAGCGGATGCCGTTGGTAATAACTTCTAATTGAGTTGAATTACTCTTTTTAAAAACTTCAGCACATTGAATTAAATCTTGTTTTTCAAACATTTTGAAAACTGCTGTTTTACCCCTCCTGTAAAATGCAGATGTCGTATCACAACCAGTTATTGCGTGTAAAAATAGTACATGATCTTGACACTTTACAAAAGTATATAAACTTTTTGATGAATATATATCTGATTGATGCTGAGCTTTTTCTGGTTTTAAGAAAAAAATAGTTTTTTCAGTTGGCGTTCGAGCAGTGAGTAATACAAGTAAGTCAACATCTTCACCAACAACAATAGTTGTATTTGTCAAATTGAATTGCTCTATTGCTGTTTCAATAATCAATACCATCATTATTAGCTTGTTTTACCAATATATTTTCAGCCATAAACTTTTCTTTCAACATTGAAATGAACCGAGACTTGTTGTGGGTATTTGTAAGAAATTTCTGTTGACTGGTTGGGACTGTCATAAGTTCATCAAATAAAATGTCAGACGATGAAGATGTTGCTAAAGTTCGACGACGTTGTTCTGGAGCTTTGATATTTCTCGTGCAACCATCATAGCCATCAAATACGACAGTAACTCTGGAACCAAAATGTCTACGTACATATTGAACGTATTTATCTAAGATAACGTTGAATGTTTCTTCGCTATCCCACACAACGCGGTGTAGTAAGTATCCTCCGTCAGTGATGTATGTCGCATTAGTGTTGTTAATATCAATATTTACTTTTTCAAAACAATCGTAAATGGTAGATTTCTGTGTTTTACGCATCCCGATGTCATCAAATAAATATAAAGGGTAGGGAGCTAATTCATATTCAAAATATTTTTCTATTTCATCTTGAAATGCTGCAGTAATACTCATACACACAACAGGCAGCGATTCACTTTACTTAACATATCATTGGTCTGTTCTGCAACTCCGTTTCAGATGGCTTTCCTCTGACGCGAACATCTCCCGGCTCCGGCGGCATAAAATGTATAAAAGTATTTAATAAGGTTCCAAAAATCTTACATTACACTCAGTGTAGCCCTTTATATAGGCTACACCTAAGGTAGGGGGGTTCATACACTACAATGCCGTTCGACAGGTAGTCTGGCCGTCCGCCAACTAACCACTTGCACATACAAAGATTTCCTATTATAAAATCTTTTCGTTCTGGGTTTGGCGAATGATTGCTACATGAGTGCAATTAATGCACCACTCCAGCTCCACATACTCCAGGAAATCCATTTTTTTCATAGAATCTGTAAAATCTGTGTTATATATGAATACAAGATCAAAGAGACAATCAGTGCTGTCCAGTAAGCACATACTACAGCAAGTTAAGTTGTAGCTCTGTCCACTTTATTTATTCCTTCTGTTCATTTTGTTTTTTTTTCTTGTCTGTATTGTATATATTGTCTGCGATGCAATCTACCAGCGACGATTCAACGCCAGCCGCGCGCGCGCAGGACCTACGTCCAAATATATATATATATATATATATAATATTCAAAATACCATTATGAACGGAATAACAAGAACAATGATTGCTAAATAAATTGATTACATAACACCAAAAAACGAGAACTAAGGACTAAAGACAACGCAAAAGATAAAACATAATAAGGAGGGCACAAACAAAAATACAAAAATGACTCCACAAGAACCTGCATATATACGCAGAGAATGTATTACGAGTATAGTTCTATTTCTTACTCTTGAATCTAAACTCAATACATTCCGATTAAAATTACAGCAATTCCTACTCTTGAACACACTTGTACAAAGCTTGAATACGACGCTAGCGCCAAATTGTTTCAATATTGGGTGGGAATATAATGAACTAATAAGAATTGCACTAAATCCGTTAATGTCAACTAAATTGTTACTCTTGACGCCCATTGACAGCTCCGTCTTGTGTTGAATATTGCGTTGGCAATGTGTTTCTATCCAAGAACCAAATTGCACCTTTTTACAAATTGTGTTAAAATTAACGTGTTTTGTGACCATTTTTAAACTTCATTCCGAAATTATGGCACGTTTAGTTCTTATGCAGGGTATTCTACGCAAGTCTGCAATAAATAACACGTAACAAGCGTCGTGAGCGCGATATATGGGCGAAGCTTTTTCTATGCCCGCTGATGAGTTTCGTCGAAATTATAGTCACAAAAGACTTATTTAACGAAATCTATGAGGAATTAAGGCCTCATATGAAATCGCCAAACAGACGAAGTGATATAAGACCGAACTCCAAGGTTAGTTATAGTGTTAGTGTTTTTTCTTAATTATGTATTATGTATTTAATTTAATTATGTATTTAGGGGGTCTGTCCAAGAGCGTGCTCGTCGCGACCCCTGCCAGTCATTATGGCTGCAATCTTGGACCGAAGACGTACTGCAGTGCGGGCTAGGGCGTCCCCCCGAGGCGACGCGTACCGGCCCGCCCCCGTCGGTACGAATATAGGTGGAAGCGGCGATGGGGGCCGCCACCCATCACGCCGGGCCCGAACTGGCGAGTCGTGGGGTGCAGAGTGCCGAAAGAACCTGTTGGAACTCTGTACTCTCTGCCTACCCCGCAAGGGATCTGGCGTGAGGTTATAGA
Source organism: Phalera bucephala (assembly GCA_905147815.2). Lineage (NCBI taxonomy): Eukaryota > Metazoa > Arthropoda > Insecta > Lepidoptera > Notodontidae > Phalera > Phalera bucephala. The sequence goes on along the minus strand of LR990637.1, from coordinate 6,503,965 downwards.
TAGATTATAGATGTATTTAATCAATAAATTTTAATTGACTGGGCTTTTGTTTTTTGCCGTAATAGCGACAACAAGCCTTTTTTTATAATTGACTGTTAGATTCTATTATAACTTGACATTGGCGAAATACACTGTTACAGTTCAATAAAATAGGAAGAATAAATATTTAATTTTATTTTAAAATTCTAGTAGCATTATCTTTCTTTGCAACTGGTAGCTATCAAAAACTTGTATGAGGTACATATGGGACATTGATGTCTCAGCAATCGGTGTCAAGGACTATACGGGAAGTAAGTCACTGATGCTCTGAATGTCCCAAGTGCTTTAAATAATTGGATTAAGTTTCCTCAAACTTTCGAAGATAGAAATACAGTGAAAAGACAGTGAGTATAATATCAATTAAATTTACTCTTAGCTACTGTATTTATTACTTATTGATTATTGACAACATACTGTTTCATTGCAGAGTCTATGAAAAATTTGGTATTCCGGCTGTCTTAGGCTGTATTAATGGCACTCACGTAGCCATAATAGGGCCTAAGGAAAATGAGGAAAGATATTTTAATAGGAAACATTTTTATTCTAGAAATGTTTTAATAGTAAGATCTTTTAAGTACTTACACCCTTGTATAAAAAGGTATTTTTGTAAGCATGCACTCATCTACCTTTTTCCAGATGTGTGATGCTGATTTAAACAATGGCAGTAGATGCTTCATTTTGAGGAGCAACACATGATACTTTCGTATTAACCAAAGTGTTATTAAGACTAACCAACATGGATTCCTCAAAAATAGTTCAACCGTCACTAACCTAGTCAACTATACCACCGACTTATCGCACTCCATTGATCAACGTGCGCAAGTTGACGCTATATACACAGACTTTAGTAGTGCGTTTGATAAGGTAGATCACAATATACTTGTCAACAAACTGAGGAGATTTATCCCACACGGGCCGCTCCTCCTATGGTTTCAATCATACTTAGAAAATCGGGTTTTAAGAGTAACAGCATAGGGTTATAAGTCCAGGGACTACGTAGCATTTTCTGGGGTCCCTCAGGGCTCTCATCTGGGCCCAATATTATTCTTAATCTTCATAAACGACATAGGTGAGAATTTAAAACATTCTAATTACTCCCTTTTTGCTGACGATCTTAAATTATATATGACAATAAGTAGTGTGGAGGATTCGTATAAACTTCAAGATGACATTAATGCTATTGATTGGTGTTTTCAGAATAATATGCAGCTTAATGCAAGTAAATGTGCTCACATAAAGATGACGAAAGTTAAAAAGCCCATAGCAACTCGATACTTTGTTGAAGGTGAGCAGCTACTTGAAGTGGCTTATATTCGCGATTTGGGGGTCGAGATCGATAATCAACTAAGATTTGTACAACATATTAACCAAACACTATCTAAAGCTTGGAAGCTGCTTGGTTTTCTAAAGAGAACGTGCAATAACTTCTCCAACACTCGCACTCTTATTTGTCTGTACAACACCTTAGTCCGAAGTATTCTCGAATATGCAACTGCTGTTTGGAGCCCCCAATACACGGTTCATGTTAATCGATTAGAACGCGTTCAAAAGAATTTTACAAAATTCTTAGCATATAAAGATCCACAAGGCCCGTATCGTGCTAGCTACAAGGAACATTATGGACTTTGTTCACTTGAAACCCGCCGTAAAATAATCGATTTAGCATTTTTACATAAACTAGTGAATGGGACTATTGACAATTCAAACCTGTTGGAAAAATTAAAACTATCAGTACCCAGTAGGATCCCTAGATTCCCTTTAACTTCGACCTCTGTACCCACACTACACCGAACCAAAATTAATTGCCCCTTGAATCGTATTATTAAAACATACAATGAAGTTAATAATGTTGACATCTTCAGCAATTCCCTGGTCATGTTTCGTTGTGAATTGTTTAAAATATTTGGTGACACCTAATTATTTTATTGTAATCTTATTTTAATTTCCATTATACTCCTATTCTAAATTGATTGCGACTAGAATTATATAATAAAAATGACATAATAATAAAATGACATAATAATAAAAATTACATAATAATAAAATGATTAAATACCATCTATTACAATTTTATTATATAATATCTCTAATCTCCATAATCTTGACTTTTTCATGTTTATTTTTTTTTGTATTCAAATATTCTTATCAATAGATTGCATGTTCCTATAATAATCTTGTATTCTTTTCTGTAAAAGCTGTACACTCCTGTAATGACAGTTTACACTGTCCTAAACTGTTACAATATTTATACTGTGATATCTGTGATTCTGTCGATGGTGTGTCTTTATCCTAAATAAATAAATAAATAAGACACTTAATGGAGTTGGTTAATTCAGGAGAAATTGTTTATTTACTTGGAAAGCAGTTATGTGGCAAAATGTATTACTTTTTACTGTACTTAAAAACCATAAAATAGATAAATTCATTAATTTATTATTGATATTCTTTTTCAGGCGATTCTGGATATGCTCAGAGGGAATATATGATGACTCCTATCATATCAGAAGAAAATTATACTACAATGCACTGCTCTGCACGCAACACTGTGGAATGTACTATAGGTGTCCTTAAAAATTGATACAGGTGTCTATTAGGGCAACGAGTGCTCCATTATCACCCGGATGTTGCTGCAAAAATTATTATTGCATGTTGTGACCTACACAACATGTGCAATAAACGAGAAATTTTACATTTGGAGGTCGATTACTTCTAAGTTGAAGATAATCCTGCACCAAGGGATTAGACCTATAACAGTGCACCTTCTGAACCAAGAGTTGGGATAGAAAGGCGAGCACTTTTAGTACAGCAGCTTTGAAGAACTAGAAGATAAATTAGTCCTATGAACTTAAGTTTTATTTTAATAACAATGTTTTTTAATATAAATTACTATAGTTTAGTTTTACTTTAGTGTCTGCGTGTGTCCTTTATTTTGAATATTAATTTTTAACACGCTTTGAATTCAATTAATTATAACACAAATTTATCAAAAGAACATTTTTTATTTATCCATTTATATATTAATATTAAAACAAAAATTAATAACTATTTAGACAGCATTGATGATGGTCTAGTGGCGAATTGTCCGCTTTGTGAACAAGAGATCCTGGGTTCAAATCCTAGGTCGGACAAATGTGGTTTTTCTAGTGATAAATTCCATGTCAGTCCAGAGTCTGGAGTTGTGCCTGGTACATGGAAATAGGCTCGCCCTCTATTACATGAGGCTAACATCGTCGGGCGATAACTGGGTGTACGCAGTACACATCTGCCACCCCCGTTTGGAGAATTATAGTTATGTCGGTGTTTTTTTTTATTAACCCCTCTTTGCATGATTTTTTCTATTTTTTTGAAATAAATGAAGGTGATGTAATTAATGCTCTAGATTAAAGGAAAATATTTAAAAAAATCCTAGTAAAATATGAATTATGCAAACAACAATATGATGGAAATTTACATCATCATGCATTGATGCATATTTAGCTCAGTACTAAATAAATAAAAAAAATATTCTTTATTTATTCTTCTTTATTCTTTATGATAATTTAAAAAACAATTATTTTTCTTATTCAGGCACAAATTAACTCCACATTTATTACACGAAATTGTGGAATAGCCTTTACATTCAGGATATTTGCACCGGAGTGACCCACCTACTTTTGGCAAATGTTCAGGACCATCTTTTCTTATGTCTTTTGAAGGTGGTGGAGCTGGAGAACCTTTCTTCTTTTTGATTGTATTTCTTCTAGGATACTGGTACTAGGACGCCCTCTTTTAGCTTCTTTGGTGATTCCTTTGTTGCATAGCACAAAGGCCAATTCATTTCTGAATTGGCCCATTGTAAGCAGACTCTTTTTAGGTTGACCCCTTTCTTGAGCATTTTTTTATAAACAATCCAAGAGTTTATTATAGCAAGATCAAATACATGAAAAAAAAAATGCAAATACCACTTTTTGGACCTTATTGTTATATGATGTCTGCCCAAAAACTATCCATGAGATCTACTCCTCCCATGTGTTTATTGTAGTAATATAGTAAGTAATATTAATTTTTCCTTTTTTTTACCTTGTCATATCTATTGACTTTAGTTACATGCAATGAGATAACAGGGTTACTCTCTTATTATCTTTCCAAGCTACGTAACTCAAATCTTTACCTTCATGCATAGAAACTCTTTCCTCAAAACAAAGATTTTTTCATGAAATCTTTCTTTTCTGGTAGTTTATTATTTGGTATCCTGTTTTGTTGCACAGTTACCACTGTGTGAATTCCTGCTTTAGCTAAATAAACTAGTAATGGCAAAAAGGTATAAAAATATATCAAAGTATATGATGTGGTTTCGCCTTCTTGGCACTCCCCGAAGCAAACGTACTACAACATTTCCTGTTGCACCAAGATCTGGTTCATCTGGGAGTTTCTCTGAATTCTCTTGTCCAGAATATACCTCAAACTTGTGGGCATATCCCATCAAATCACTAAGAACATATAATTTGAAGCCCCATTTATGGGGCTTCTTGGGCAGATACTGTTTTGGAAAGTGCTCTATTTTTGTAGAACATATTTGTTCATCCACAGAAAGTCTTTGATTCATTTGCACTGTGGCAAACCTCTCATTGAGATGCTTGATTACAGGGCGGATTTTAAAAAAGCCTGTTATGTTCAGTTTGACCTATAGGTTTATGAAGTTCATTGTTTTTAAAATGTAACGATAACGATAACTTTATTTTCTCAAACTTGTTCAGTGGCATTGTTGAAGAAATGGGCTCATAACCAAACTTTGGTGACCAGTATGATCTTGTGCTAGGAAATTTGATTACTGACATGTATAACAATATACCAAAGAACTTATACAAATCATATTTTGTAAATGTTATAGATGAACTGGGATTACTTTGTATTATATATAAATTTGTCTGTTCTACTAATGTTTTGATAAAATCTTAAGTGATAAAATGGTTAAAACATTGATATGGAGTTTATAGGTTTGATATATCACCTGGAGCAGCAGAACTCCCCAAGAAAGTAATTTTATCTGTGTCATACACCAGATTCCTTCTTTTCCAAATCAAGCTTCTTTTGTCAAATGAAAAACTGGATGAAGACTGCAAATTGGATGAAGATGATGTGTGAGAGGGTTTCTGGTTTCTGGAGGGCTGCAACACTCTTATAATTTCATCAGCATCGCGATATTTATCGTCGGAATCTTGGTCATCAAGGCCTTCTTCTGAGACCCAACCGCCTTCTAACTGATTATTGGACTCTGACCTCCTGTTGTAATTTTTGGGACCAGGCAGGCTATGCCACTGGGTTTTGCCGTCACTTGTCCCACTTGCGTGAATTTGCCCGAAGGCTTAGTCTTTTGCCCCGAGGCCCTTGCGAGCTCATGGCTCCTTGTCCCTTTTGGGGGACTGTCTTGGGGTTTTTCTCTTTTATGTCCATGTGACCTTTTTGTTGAATTCACTCCGGTAACTCCCCACCCTCCACGGAGCCCTCACCTTTGGGGATGCTTCATAAGCACCAGGGCTATTAACGGAGCATAGGATCCCAAGGTGAGTTATCCACGAGACGAACGGTGTTTGCTTTCCACTCCCACGTCGTGTAGGCTTGCACCGCCGTCTGCAAACCCCATTACCCCAGGACCCTAACCTGGTCCATCTTGAGGATGGACCTCAGCCGATTGACCATCACGCGGCTACGTGATGGCCTCCCGTTTAGACGGAGATCCAGACCAAAGGGGTGTGTTGCCAGGGACAGACATCTACCGCCGGTCCATCGCTGGCTCAACCCCCAGGACTCCTTCTCCCCGCCCGTACGGGTCACCGCGCACGGCACAAACACGCAGGAGCGATTCTGGAAAATGACACGGCTGGTGAGAACTGAGTCTCATACTCTCTGTGGGTGTTGTTGTCTATCACACCAAAGTGGCCGTTATCATTGGGCTCACTAGCCGTTAGATAATGTTTAATGCCGGTGGCGTCGGTGTAGTCGCCCATCCCGGTGAGATAGGTTGCGGCTCTTGCCCCAACGACAACTTCGTAACCGTCGACGAAGTGGATTAGTCTCTTCTGCTCGTTCGACGCCTTCCCATGCTTATGGGCGGCCAATGCGACATGGTACCACCATAGCAGATGGTTATAGTACGCAAAGGCACTCAGCGGAACTGACTTCGTCACGTTCTTATCACAATCGCTTATAGCGTGATACTCTTCCTCAACTAGAGTAACATAGCCTGCAGCGTCAGCGCGGAAGTCCTTGATTGCGTGTTCTGACGTGAGACCCCTATCTCCCTCTAAGACCAGACTGTCTAGCCATAACGGATCATTGGTAAGTGGTGTAGATGTAGTTGATAGTTTCGTTGGCTTCGGGACTTGCCGGTCGGCTGGGAGCACAGGTCTCTGTCTTGGAAATGGTTTCCTTCGCGGCTTAGGACGTGGATCCGGCGCGCGCGCGCGCAGCTGCTGTTGAATCGTCGCTTGTCGATTGCATGGCAAACAATGCTAATCACCTTTAACTAAAAAGCCATACATTACAAGTGAAGTTACTGCATATTGATGTAAATTTCTGTCACATAGTTTTGAGAAATTTATTCACGGTATTTCGATATAAATTGTACATAAAATAACAGAAACACTAAAACAAACATTATTTTCACTCATTATCAATTTTATTGTATTTTAAATCTCCGATTACTTCCATAAAACAATTTATAATCTCGCTTGTTTCTTCCAGTCACAACAAACAGCGGAATGACAAGTTCAAGGCCTGGTAATTGACAGTGACGTTAGTTATTTTTTGACAACTGCGTTTTGTTGTACGCAATAGTCGTTTAAAAAGTTGCCAACAACAACAAATTTACCGTACAAGGGTTTTGAGTACCTTTTTCTCTTCACTACATGTTCTAATTGAAATTTCTATCATCATCACTTAGCGCGAAGATATGGCAACATAATAACTAAATAATACTTTAAAAAAATAACAAGTAAACAATACTATTTCCGAAGGTTAAACGATGACAACACACTAAACAATAAAACTAATAAATAACTTAAACAAAAGGGGAAACTGGCTTTAAAAAGTAAACTAAAAAAAAAAGCAAAAAATAAAACTTTGGAGTTGGTGCCTAAACCAAAAATACAAAGAAACAGAACCTCCGCCTTTTTGAAGTCATTTGAAAAGGTACTAATTAACATTTGAAATTGACAAATTGTTTATTGCCTTTGCCACTGACGTTATGGCATTAGCTATGTTGCCTAATTCATCTGCTACCCTTTCCATAGCTCCAAAGGAATTTAAAAATCTGTTTAAAGCTTCCCTTGTCATTCTCTCGGCTTCCACACGTCTCTCCTCTATTAGTGCAAATCTCTCCATCTCTGCACTTCCCTTTGATATAGAGGAGTGGCGACATCGACGACGAGCTTGGGAAGCTTGGGGGATGGCAGCAGTTCCACGTGTCTCTACTGATGTTCGTGACATCGTCATAATTTTTTGTTTTTATTAGCCTGTTTTACTGTCCCACTCCTGAGCAAATGCCTCCCCTTTATATCTCCACAACTGTCTATCTATTGCTATTTCGGGCCACAAAGTAAAAGGCCCGCAAAAGTGTCCAAATCGTCGCGTCACCTTTTCCTAGATCTACTCGTCGTCTGCGACCACCGCTGGGTATCAAGTTGGTGACAGTGTTCGCCCACCTCTGCGAGTCCAAGCGCGCCACGTGGTGGCGCCATGATTAATTTAATTAAGTACTTACAATAGGGGGTCATACTTTTTTGTTGCATTATAATGAACTACCAATGTGACAAGTTAACATTAACTATTTATAGGTATGCATAAATTAGCTATTTATATGCGTGGGTCACATCCAACAATAAATGTAATAAAGACTTACTTCTGATTCCTGTATCACTTGTCCCATGTGAGGTGCCAGGTATTATCAAGTTCGGATGGGTGGCCAAGCTCAGGGCAATTAGTATCTGAACTTGGTAGGTTTGGTGTCTCTAGATCTACATCTCGTGGAGTACGGCAACATTTTCTTCTGAAGCAGGTTTCTCCGTAAGTATAGGTTTCTGTAAAAGACTGATATTTTTGCATGGATGTTGCATTTATTGTAAAAAAGGTTTTGTAATTACCGAGATTGGGAACGGATCAACGGCGAACTGGTGATCACCAGTAGCAAACTGCTGCCCCCCTAATACTGCCACCATCCTTTCTTCCAGTGGCGATAAGGTGGGCATAGAGTGTGCAGGGCCACCACCTGTGCGTCTTATGGATAATGCGTGCAATGCATATTGTTTTTTAATGCACTTTTTTTTCAGTCCAATACTAAAAACCAAATTAATGTTAGTTACTAACACGAGCTCATAAGTTTGTTGGTATTCCATGAAAAATATAGGAAGTATATTGTATTTACATACCTTGGCCTAACCCTGACCATCCTTATTGTCACCTCCAAGAGCATTTAATGTTGTGGCTAAGGACGCTTATTTCCGTTTTGTTTCCTGTTTAGCTTGGGATGATCTCAATAATCCTTTTGCTTAACTAGGATTTTGCTCTAAAAACTCCACTAACTCAATTTGAGCATAAGTTGGGCGGCCTGACGTTTTTGCTGTAAAGAACAACAAATAGGATTAGATGATTATAAAAAGAAAGAGTAACTATAATAATAGTTATTTTTACTAAATAAATTTCTTAAACGTGTATTTTTTTAGTTATTCATATTTTTCAACATTTCGTCCAACTATCGTCATAGTAAAACAACTCTAATGCAGCCCTATAAGTTGCCAACTTCACGATGACGACGAAATTATTGGCCAATGCAAACGCAATTTCAATTCCAATCCAATGTTAACGGATTGCTTGTCAAGAGTACCTAAATATGACACTTGAAATTTAAAATAGGACAAGAATTGACTTTTATTGGAATTGAAATTGGATTCGAGAATAAAGCCCCAGATCTTAGTTGTTGCATTTGAAACTACCCTTATAATTTACAGTTTTATGTTATGGAATTACTACATTATTTTCCCTTCTACTACGTGTATTTTTTTGTGGACATCTCTCATCCATGCAAATTTGTCATACAGGTATTTAAGCCTCTTTTAAAGTAAAATTTTGTGGACTAGGCATGTCAGGTGTAATTTCCGCCGACCGTCCATGTTTAGAATACCTATTTGGTTAAGGTACGGATTGATATGGGCACGCTTTGAAATGTTGTAGCAGAAACGAGTACACGCGTTTTGAACACGCTGAACGTCCTGTTTGATATAATAGTGAAGTCAGGGTCCATAAACAGTATCGCAGTAATTGAATTGTGGTAAAACAATCGGCTCCACTAATATTTTTTTGACCTGTCCTGAAGATATTTTCTGATATTTTCAAACGATAAAAGGCGTTTCTAATTTTAATATTTAGATTTTCATTATAACGAAGCTCGCTGTCCATTAACAATCCCAAGTTTGTAGCGCTATTTACTCTTTAGGTCGTCACCAGTAATTGTGATTTGCTACCTAATACCATATATTTTGACTTTAGTGCATTCAGAACTAGTATATTTCTATAAGCCCACCTTGTAACTAAGTTTAGATCCCCGTTGATCATTTCTACTGCAGATGTTGTGTTAGCAGGTTCAAACGACATATAAATTTGGGTATACTCTGCATAGAGGTGGATTTTACAGTGCTTAATCGGTTTAGGGAGGTCTGCAGTAAAAAGAGCAAAAAGAATTGAACTTGAAATCGATCCCTTAGGTGTGCCTCGGTTTTTTTAGTATCCGATTCACATATCCCTCCACTTTGTCTCTAATTGCACATACTGATGTCTATTAGTTAGAAAAGATCGAAACCAGTTACAAGATTTGGGTGATAATCCATAATTTAATAATTTAGCTAAAAGCAGTTTAGAGCTGAGACAGTCAAAAGCTCTTGAAAAATCAAGAAGCGTTAGAATACTGCCCTTACCTCTGTCTGATGCTAATAAAATACCATCGGTCACATGTGCAAGCGCGGTTGCTGTACCAAAACCTTTACGAAAACCGGACTGAATATCCGGTAATATATTCTCGTTCTCCAAAAAAAGTTGTGAACTGTGTGCAGACAATTCTCTCCAAAATCTTAGACAAGACAGGTAAGATACTAATGGGTCTTAGATCTTTGAGCTCATCCACTCTCCTGGTCTTACCTACGAGTATAGGTTTTACTTTGGCTATCTTCCAAGTGTCAGGGAAAATATTCGATCTACTTAAATTGATATTGTTTTGTACCTTTATTAGGGTCAACTTCAAATCGATTCTTCTTTAAGGGCAGCAAGGGCACTATGTCTTTGCATATTTGTTCAGACAGGCTTTTTTGATTCAGCCTATATTTTTTTACAAATTCAACATCAGGGATGGTTAAATAATTGAAATTTCCCCGCATTTGCTGTCTTTTCCTTCAGCGGGCAATATTTTCTTCCCGGATGGCTTTTAAAGTCAGGAAAATTTTCGACATGGTACGTCAATGCAATAAACTGAAAAAAATACAAAAGTTAGTGCTAGTAGACCGCACACATAGATTCGTAAAAAGAACTATCACTGTGGTTCTAAGTAAATTCATGAAATTCTTACCTTTACTAGGCTACTACTAACGGACACTAACATAACTTATTGTTTGATCAGTAAACTAAAGTCGACAGCACAAAAAAAAAATGAACTCCACAATTACAAAATATCACAAATTTAATATAAAACGATATTACCGACGACGACCTAAGAGGTGTCATTGAAATATCCTAAAAGTGACATTTAGATCGTTGTCAATTTTGATCGGGTCTTGAAGTGCCTTTTCAACATAGCAAAAAAAAGCATATTTATTATAGTGCGACAAAGATCTTTTGGCATATGGATGACAGTGGCACGGGGGCGTTGGTGTTAAATTTACTCACCTTGTAATGTAAATATTGAAACTTGGTTACCACGAACACGTCTGCATGCACCGCTGCACTCACTGGTTTTGGAATACGGATGTCCGAAGCCCACCGACGATTTACAGTGGGTATTATACATCATAACAAAGATTGTACCCCCAGCTAGTTTTTGTTCTTACAAACCTTTTGTCTACGGGGCCATGTGGTAGTAATAAAAGGGACTTTCTTTCACTCACCTTACTTAATCATAGTCACTCACACACTTATGATACCGCAGCAAAGTCAGCAGGACGTCTGGCTTCTCTCCGACGGTAGCTGAACCGGGACAGGACGCGCTCCATGACCTCTCGCTGGAACTCCTTCCGTAGCCGCTTGGTGTGACATTTCTTGTACAGCCAGAAAATGTCAACGAGAACCGCCAGCAATATACACGCCGCAATTATTGATAATATAACATTATTTATTTAATCATGTTAAGCTCTCGTCTCTGCGTGGTTTTCTCCTCCAGAAGCAGTCTGAGGTTTTTAGGTTCGTAGTTACGGTTTTTTTTTATGGATATGGAGTGGATGCCAGTGTAATACTTTTTCTCTCTATCTCAGGCGTCAAACATATTTTTTGTGTCAAGTTTTTTTTTGTAAAGGATTCTGTAGGTCACTTTTTAAACGGAAATTTTCGCTATGAAGATTTGCGATTTCTAGATTGTAATTCCAAAACCAGCGTTTTGACTTGTACACTTCGTTTATAGCTGTGTCGTCACTATTCAGTGAGCCAGATAAGTCATTTAATGAATTTGTTCTGTAACATTGACGATGGTAGGTAATATTACAAGGCATGCCTTTTAAGTTCTGTCGTTTCCTTATTTCCCGGCAATTTTGAATTTGGAACTGTTCTATATTCGAATGTGTTTAAATTTTGAATCTCAAAACAGTTAAAAGTATTAGGATTAATGCTATTGTTTAGTCACAGCGTCGATTGGAATCTGTCAGGTTAAGTACGAAAATGAATCTTTCTAAGGAAAATGTTCGTGCAATAATTTTCTACAACTTTAGAAGAGGCCTGACACGGCTTCAGTGTTTTGAAGAGCTAACATCTGTGTTCAGTGATGAAGCCCCATGTCTGCGGACTGTCGAACGCTGGTATTTAGAATTCCAGCGTGGACATACTAGTGTTAGTGACAAATCTCGCGAAGGACGCCCAAAATCCGCCTTCACTGAAGATAACATCATTGCTGTGAGACAACTAATTCTCGAAGATCGTCATGTGACGTATCGCGAGATAGAGGCTCTATTAGGCATCTCAGGGACAACCATTCAGAAGATCTTGCATGAAGCGCTTGGTGTGAGAAAGCTAGTTTGCCGTTGGATACCGCATCTGCTTTCCGACGATTACAAGGCGGCCCGCGTCAGATGGTGTAAGAAAACTCTGCAAAGGTTCAATCGAGGAGAGTCAAATCACGTCTACGACATCATTAGTGGTGACGAATCTTGGATCTATGCCTACGATCCTGATTCCAAACAACAATCTACAATCTGGGTCTTTCAAGACGAGCCAAAGCCGACTAAAGTTGTTCGTTCTCGAAGCACTTCAAAGAAGATGGTGGCCACGTTCGTTGAAAAAACCGGCCATGTTGCGACTATTGCACTTGAAGATCGTAGAACGGTTAACGCAGAGTGGTATACCGCAGTTTGTTTACCACAAATCATCGCCGAACTTCGAAAATCTAACTCAAAGCGACGCATCATCCTGCACCACGACAACGCAAGCTCACACAGCGCTCGTCAAACGATTGAGTATTTGAAGCAGGAAAAAGTAGAAATTCTTGACCATCCTCCATACAGTACTGACCTAAGCCCTAACGATTTCTTTAAATTCCCTAAAATTAAGAAAAGTCTTCGTGGTCAAAGGTTCCAGTCCGGTGAAGAAGCAGTCGACGCTTTCAAGTCAGCCATTTTGAACACCCCCACTTTAGAGTGAAAAAAATGTTATAATAACTGGGTTGAGCGAATGGAAAAGTGTAATAAGCTACGTGGTGAATACTTTGAAAAACAATATAAAGTAATATAAGGTTCTAGTTGTTTTTTTCTTCAAACGACAAAACTTAAAAGGCATGCCTCGTATCGCTGTCTAAATGACTGTTTTTTATTTGTTTAGGTAATTAATACTCTCTAAAATAAATTTCTAACAACAAAAGTAGTACGGAGACTATGTTTACGTTACTTCTGACACCTGTCATCTGTGAAATTAACCTTCCTCTCTAATCACTCAAATCCGTTCGGTAGTTATTGGTTTATCGCGTTTAAACCGTCAAACAGACAGACACGGCGGGGGGGACTTCGTTTTATAATATGTAGTGATACATGTTAAATATCTATCGTTTTATAATATGTAGTGATACATGTTAAATATCTATCTATATCATTACGGCAGATACCTTGCGGGGAGACTGAGTGCAGGGTTCGAACAGGATCTTTCCTTACGGAATTATTTTAAATATAACTGCTAATTTCTCACTTCCGAGAACATAGTACTTGCGCTGCTACGCTGACTTACATTATTTCATTTTATTTCGATCAACGTTGTGGGCTATTAATTTGAGTAATGTCCTCATGGATCCCAATTAATTGTCCAAATCAAATATGAATTCGATATTGTACGGGATATGGTGACCGTACAGAGATTTATGTATGGTTTAAAAATGAAAGATAAGCGTGATTATGGTTAATTCACTTAATATAAATGTAAGGTATGGTTTTGATGGTTATGAGCACACGTGAACTGATTGGTGATTGAACGTGTACTGAGTGACCAAAATGGTCGAAATAGCGTGTGCCAGCGTAAATGCTGACAACGCGTAACGCGATGTACGGTGCTAGCATCGTACAGATATCTTTCCAAGTTGCGATTTTTCCTTCCCAAATAATATTCGACCCGTATCGCTTCTGAGCCATGTATACAAGGTGTTTTCAAGGGTCATCACGAACCGTCTTGCGCGAAGGCTCGACGAGTTTCAACCCCCGGAGCAGGCCGGGATTCGAAGTGGTTACGGCACCATAGACCACATCGATACAGTGCGGCAGATTATACAGAAGACTGCAGAGTATAATCTGCCCGTTTGTTTAGCCTTCGTGGACTATGAGAAGGCCTTTGACACTGTCGAAACCTGGTCAGTTCTGGACTCCTTGCAACGATGCCAAGTTGATTGGCGATACATCGAGGTGATGAGATGCCTTTTTGAAGCCGCAACGATGACCGTCCAAGTACAGAACCAGCGGACTGAACATATCCACCTGCGCCGCGGAGTGCGCCAAGGTGATGTCATATCACCAAAGTACTGGAGGATATGTTCAAGACGCTGGACTGGAAAGGTCGCGGCATCAATATAAATGGCGCATACATCTCTCACCTGCGATTTGCAGACGACATCGTCATCATGGCTGAAACGTTGCAAGACCTACAACAGATGCTGGACAGCCTTGCTAATTTGTCTCAGCGAATCGGTCTCCGGATGAACTTAGATAAAACTAAAGTTATGATCAACAAGCATGTTGACCCGGGACCGATCGCCGTAAACGGAGCCTCCCTCGAAGTTGTTTCTGAGAACGTATACCTAGGGCAGTTGCTCCAACTAGGTAAAAACAACTTCGACAAGGAAGTTAAGAGACGGATACAGCTGGGCTGGGCAACATTTGGAAAACTCCGTCGAGTCTTCTTATCGCCCATACCCCAATGCCTAAAAACGAAAGTTTTTAATCAGTGCGTCCTACCTGTAATTACATACGGAGCCGAAACGTGGCCACTCACTGTGCGGCTTGTCCACCAGTTCAAGGTCGCTCAGCGAGCTATGGAAAGAGCTATGCTCGGAGTTTCTCTTAGGGATCGAATCCGGAATGAAGTTATTCGTCAGAGAACCAAGGTTACCGACATAGCTCAGCGAATTAGCAAGCTGAAGTGGCAGTGGGCAGGTCACGTATGCCGCAGAACCGATGGCCGTTGGGGCAGACTGGTTCTTGAGTGGAGACCGCGTGTCGGCAAATATAGTATAGGGCGCCCTGTAGCTAGGTGGGGCGACGATATTCGTAAGGCAGCGGGCAGGGATTGGAGAAGGAGAGCTAAAGATCGAGCTCAGTGGCGTGCCATGGGAGAGGCCTACGTCCAGCAGTGGACTGACACGGGCTGATGATGAAATAATATTCGTTGTAATAAAATTATTTCTATACGTTTTTAGGGGTAAGAATCATAAAGGGTAACCAGTATAGTTATTGCCCGTTTAAGGGATTAATACACGTTTTTTTTCTTATTGGTAGCGTACCTCCATTCCATCTATTAAACCTTAGCGTATCTACGCTTAGGTGTAATAGATGGTATCTCAGCTCAGTAGCCAAATAGCTCAGAAATATTACGTTTCTATCTAGAAACGTCATATTTCTGAGCTATTTGGCGATCTGACAATTGTTGTAAATTATTTTAAACTTTGGCAATACTTTTCCAAGGTTTTCCTAAGAGTATTTTAATTTAGGCACCCTTGGCAGTTTGAAAGTAACGAATTATTTCAGTTCCAAAATACAAATACAAAAATATACAAATATTGACGGGGCATTAGCTGTATCAATTACTCGTACCATTGGCAATTACCAAAAACTGGTATGGTAATAACTAGACTCATTAAAATTTTAATACAGTGATTGCCCCCCAGCTTTTAAAACTACAAAATAAGTAATAGTCAAAACGATACCTTATACAGATTCTAGAATAACTCTTCTTTTATATATGTCGCATATAGGGAAGACTGATATTTTAAAAAAAAGGCAGAACCGCTGACGTCACTATGATCATCGGTTCCACACCAACTCATACTTGTCCTTTAGACAGAAATAAGAATACGTTAACAATGAATAATTTAATAATTAGCCATTACATTTAATCAATTATTAGAATTAAATAAATTACAGGTTATCTAAATTAAAAGGTGGGTAGATATTTAAATTTAACATTATTTAAATTAAAAACAACATAGGTTCCACTTACAATGTTCCTCGATCAAGCGCTGATTGTCAACTGCCCGGGCGCACGCAGGCTCACATAACTAAACTTGATTTATCCCTCCCGCAATCACAACGTTCTCACACAGTTGTCAACAGATGGCGTTACGATTTCAGATTAGGAACAAGTTTTTAAAAATAAGCTTCAATAGATGATTTTAGAAAAGGCAAAATTAAAGAAGCAATGATTATTGAATAATCGTGATACATTTTGTTTACAACGTCGGAATTAAATTGACTCCCTAAAATCAACTTTAAATAATTAAATTCATGACAAATACAATTTAAACGTAGTTATATTTAGTTTAGGATACTCCACTCTTATAAATAAAGTTAAGATTGATCGATAAAAATCCTTACGGCGATATATAAATTAATATCAAAAGACTCAAAAACACAAGAAGCTAGCAAAGCAAACATTGTAAATTGAGACATGTTTTTCTAAGGAAAAATCACAAGATACTTACTTTTTTGATGAGATGTACACTTACACATAAATACCCCACTCATGTTTTCAATCAATGCATTTGTTCAATATAAAGCAAATCTTCTAATAGTAAAAAGACTTGGTGTGTGTGTGTGTGTGAGTGTGTGTGAGTGATGGACGCTGTTGGCCGCGAGGCCTTTACGGCTTCACCGGACTTTAAAAAAAAAAAGAATTGGTATGCAACCAATCTATGCTAAATCCACAACAAGTGTAACATATTCTTGTTAATTAGTGTGTCATATCAGTTGGTAAATTGTAACTATCAATTACAAATTAGAGCTCTACATCTGTTTGTTCCATCAGAGCTTCATCCACAAGCATAGAATTTTCCCTTGAAGGCCCCGGCTTGGCATGAAATGGACCTCCACCTGTCCTCATTCTCTCTTTTTTTTCTTGGGCTAAAATACCCTTTTCACGGGTCTTCAGATTGTCCCAACATTTTTGCGACTGTGATCAGTTCTCTGAAATTTGGAAATAAAGTATTAGTTCTGAATTTTGGGAAAAAAATTGAGAACTAAGCAATATGCACTATAAAGTTATAGTATATGAGGTCGAAAAATAAAGTTAGGACAGTTTGTTAAAAGTAATGTCCTCCTGTGTAAAATACTAAAAAAATACCATACTCATAGAAATAAACTGCTATCACCATTTATATTTACTACCTTATATAAAGTTACGGGTAATTAGTTAATATATTATGATAATTAACCTTAGACTTGGGTTCAATTGAGTTGTACTCTTCCACCAAGCGTGCCCGAGCCATTTTTTTGCGGCAGGAATACCGGCGGTTATAGTAGAAGCCGAATTTAATTTATATTTAATAATCAATTCTTGGAGACAATTTCTCTAATTCGCTAAATATTTGTCTCTCAGATATACCTTATGTCAATATTAAGGTCAAAAGTCACAAATAAATGTACGAGGAGGGATCAAAAAGTAGTGAGAATGAGATAGAATATAATGACTATTGATAACTTAATAATTTAGTTTTCTACATAGTTTCAGAGTCTCTCTACACACCGAGTCCAGCGATTTTCCAAGGCTTCAATCCCTTTCAAAAAAAAAGTTTTGTCTTGGTCCTGCAAAAAGCTCTCCACGGCATCCATCACCTCGTTATCGTCTTCGTACCTGTTTCCCCTTAAGTATTTTTTCAATTTGGGGAACATAAAAATCGCTAGCCACCAGATCTGGTGAATAAGGGGGGTGGTCAACAAATTCGAAGCCAACTTGCTGAATGGCAGCCATCGCAACTGCCGACCTGTGCGCGGGTGCGTTGTCATGATGAAACAGCACGCCCCTTCGAAGATTCCCTCTCCTTTTCTCTTTGATGGCATTCCTCAACTTGGGAATTAAAGCTGCATAATATTGGCCTGTAACAGTGGTTCCACGCTCCAGGTAATCCATCAACAACATTCCTTCTGAGTCCCAAAATATTGAGGCCATAACCTTGCCAGCCGATGCCACGACACGAAACTTCTTCGGGGTCGGTGATGATGGCCGTTTCCATTGCGAAGATTGCTGTTTTGTCTCGGGATCAAAATGATGGACCCATGTTTCGGCCATTGTTACGAAACAAGACAAAAAGTTTTCAGAATCTTCTTGAAACTTGTCCAACAATATCTTCGAAATGTCAAGTCGATTTTGTTTCTGACTGTCGGTTAACATTCTCGGCACCCATCTTGCGGAGACTTTTCTCATATTCAAAGATTGTTTCAATATGGATTGAATACTTCCATATAAAATGCCCGTTTCTTGAGTTAAGTATCGGATGGTAACTCTTTGATCGCTCAATACAATTTTCTCGACTTTCGTAACATTTTCTTGGGTGACTGACGTCGATGGACGGCCGCAACGATGTTCGTCTTCCGTGCTCGTTCTCCCTACTCGAAATTGAGAAGCCCACCTTGCGACAGTGGAATACGGCGGAGCAGACTCTCCTAATGTTGCCTCCAAATCGCAATGAATCTTTTGCGTAGTTAACTTTTTAAACAGAGGTATTTACTAACGGCTCGCACTTCGTTTTCCTGCATTTTCGAGAACACGTTCCGACGCAAACAAATGACTACATTCAGAAAAAAACTAAAGAGAATCGAAGATTTTTTATTTATTAATATTACAAGTATGTATCTGAGCCAGAATTTTTTTTTTTTACCTATGAGTATGTCGTTCTCACTACTTTTTGATCCCCTCTAGTAAATAACGCACCGACGCAGCACCACGTGAATAAAAAAGCAATTAGCTGTCAACTTTTCAGAAACCATACATATAAAAAATCGAAGTGTCTGCTATAGTCTATGATTGAATGACGTGTTTAATGACGTAATACCTCGACTCAACCTCACTCGAGAATACTCAAGATTTCCTCAAGGCAAGATCGAGTTATAACTAAGAATATCGATTTCGAGTATTCCTTGAGGTGATTCTTAAAACAGGGGTGTTAGATTCTTAGAGGAACACATTGCTAGCTATAAATATATTAGATCATTGTAAAATAAGCTTCCTTTCCATGTAAAATAAATAAACATGATATGCTCGCTTCCGCAGCCACAGCTTGTCGTCGAAGGCGACCAGCCTCGGCCACTACGGCTGGCGTGGTGCCTGCGCTTTGTTACAGTAGGCGGTTATTTTAAAATTTATTGATTGACACAAAGTCCTCAGGATTTATTATCGGCTTCCACTTTTAAGAATGTGTGTTTTGTATTGGCATTGGTGCTGCAAAAAGTGAAATCAAAATGAGAAATTGCACAAAATATTTCCAAAAATAAAAGCATGAACTTCTTTTTACCTGGTTTAATTAATCTGTTATTATTATCATCATCATCAGAATATTCTTGATCAGAGTTCTTTTTTTTAGCAGCAGAAACTACTGCAGAAGGTTTCTTCTTTCTTAATCCTCTTCCTAATGGCTGGTCTGTAGCTGCAGAGCATTCTGAATCTTCTGAAGCTTTTCTTAGCTGAGCTAATGAATCTAAATAAATGGAGAGAATTGTGAGGATTATACAGTTTTTTATAAAACTTATATGAATATATAAAGGAAAATAATATCATTTTTATATTCACCACAGTATTAGATGACATTAATGTCATAAATGGGCCAATCATCACCAGGTGTCAGGCTGTTTTTTAATCTAAGATTAATATTCCCTGACAATTAGGTTAGCTACTGACACTTCGTTGGTGGCTCATTAGGATCATTGTCTAGATTGCCAATTAGGAATAAGAATACTTCATTACCAAAATAGCTTAAAAATAAAACGTTTTACAGTGGTCTCCGCACTAAGCTCAGCTTGTATCGTGGAATACCAAAAAATAGATTTATTTATTTATTCTTATTTATTCTTTATTGTATACAGTTAGAAGTGAAAGAAAAAAGTTTACATTTAGGCAGTATACAAAAAGGCGAGCTTAACTCAAATATGAGTTATCTTCCAGCGAACCTTTGAGTGTTGAGAGATGAAGAGAAGAATAAGAGGGCCGTTATACAATATAACGTCAGAAGATATAAAATAAATACTGTATTTTCAAATAAATACATATATTTAGTACTTACGATACAAATATTAATATATATATAATTATAATATATACATAAACATAAATATCTAAATGAAATCAAGATTTTAGATATGGTTTATCTATCACAGTGAGGTTTAAATCTATTTGGTACATAAAAAAACTGTTTTAGGAACTATATATCCGGCCGTTTCTAAGAGAATAAGTGAGTGTGAGTGTGTGTGTGTGCGTGCGTGAGCGTGCGCGTGTGCGTGTGCATGTCCGCGTGCGCGTGTGCGTGTGCATGTCCGCGTGCGCGTGCGCGTGTGCATTTCCGCGTGCGCGTGCGCGTGTGCGTGTGCATGTCCGCGTGCGTGTGCTTGTGCGCGTGCGTGCTGTTAGGTCCGGGCACTTAGTTGTAATAAAAAAACCACTAGAGTACTAGACACTTATTAATTTTTTGTTCCATTATTATTATAACCGACTACACTTGTAACGCGGTACTTTTGCGCGTTACAATCGTAGTCGACACGAGATCTCCTGAAGGTCTTTGCCGAATTCAGATCCCTTTGGTAGCTTAGTTTTCACTACTGAACCAACCGGCAGGCAGAAACCAGGTCTGTAGTTGGGCAGTAATTAGACTAATTACCAAATGAATAATGACTGCCTTTTGTTGAAAACCCGGGGTTTATAAAGGCATATATTGCTGATTTGCTTTAACAGAAATGGCAGAATGTGGGAACTGCAATTCAGCAATATAGCCGTGGGAGTTAGGGATGTAACAGTGTGTGCTTGCGCGCGCGTTAATCTAAAAAAATTAATATTCAAAAGGCGGGAAACACTTAATTGCAAAAATGTTAGGTTATGATGTCAGTTATAATTATTATTATAGTCAAGTATACATTAAAATACAATCACTGTTCAGCGAGGCAAATTAAAACACGTGATTAATTAATAAGTTAAAGTATATTAGGGAGATTTTAATGTACTTTTAATATTATTTTTCAGTTATGGTTACTGCGTAATGCGCGGCTCGCGCGTTTTAATTGTTCCAATTATTTTTTTTACAATTCTATTAAACATTCTTTTTCGATATCACTAAAGTAGTAATTAATGACAATACAGTCATTAATAAATTTATTTTAGATTTACAAAATGACTTCTACACTTAAATCTACAGACTAGGAATGTCGATTTAAAAGCGATTAATTAAAAAATCGATTTTTTCATGCCGAAGCGAACGCCGGCGAATCTGATCGATACACGATTCAATCATAAAAGAAGTGGCAATCGAAAATATCACCAAATATAATCAAAAATATGGCTTATTTAAATAGTGTAAATCAGGTATATATAATAGCAAAACAGTTTATTGTTAAAAATACTACGTACTAAACAGGAGTTTCAATTAAGTCAGTTCTCTTTTTGATAACACAACAAAGAATGAATCGATTTTAATAGCAATAATTTAGGAACAAAAAGAAGACAAAATACAATAATTTCATTATCTTTTTACAAATCAAGCAATTCGTCAGTAAATCGTCTAACAAATCGCTTAGTTCATCGCTTGTCTATTACTATGTAACAATCTATTAAACTATTTTAATATGACAAGATAGCATCCACGTTTTTTCATTAATTTCTTGAATATACCACGTCTTTCACGTGGATATAGATTAATATTCCTAAAGAAATAGGAAATCGTTGTATAAATTTTTAAAAACAATTTATCGATTAATATATTTAAGCCGTTCCAATTTACATAATTCAGTAATAGAGTTTTATGAGGTTTTTTTAAACAATTAACGAAAATTTATACACAGTATGTGATTTAAATGCAAATTAGAATAGATTTTTCGTTCATCTTTATATTCCTTTTATTTTTCTTTATTCCTTATTTTAAATATTCTCTAAAGTATGCATGAATCGGGTTTTCATTAATCTTCACCCACCGTACCCGTCTTGTAAAATTTCTATTGTTTTGCCTGTATAATTATGATAAAGGAGAGAGTGTAAATTTACACTTTTGTTGCTAATTACATATAAGATTATAATCCTTCCATATCTATTTCACACTAGCTGACCCGGCGAACTTCGTATATTTTTTAATGTTTGGAGACCACTCTCAATACATTTGTGAAGATTAATCTTCATAACGTAAAAAAATGTCTCAGATTGTTTCTTTTTAAGTGTATAAAATAATTATTCTAAAATTAGTTATCAGATGATTAAAATTGGAAAAATAAAAAAATTAAAATTGGAAAATCATATGTAAATAATGTAAGTTACTAACATTTTAATAATGTAAATGCTCAAATTTTACCTTCCCTAATGAATACATCAGACAAAATGCATTAAATACGTATGATTGCATTTAATTATTACAAGATCTAGTTTAAACATTTCGTCATTTTTTTATGTATTGTCAACAAGTGGTATATATTATCGATTTAAAATATTTAATTCAAGTAAAAATAGATTGAAGTTGTCCGCGGTACTAAGGAAAAAAAGAAAAACAAATCAATGTCACACTTCACCTCACTTCACTTCTTGGAAATTTTGATTCCAAGCCTCCGTCATGTCCCGTGCTCACCTTTAGGCACCTACAGCTCCAAGCTGCACCCGCATCAGACGCCAATCACTCGCAGCGCTCAGCAAGCAGCTTTAACTTGATTGTGATCGTCCTCATCCTTAGTCTTCTGTAGAATCCTTTGGATTGGAATTAAAGTCCAGATTCACTGTGAAATTCTATTTTACGTATACAAATTGAATAACCGTAAACACAGATTAGCTGGTCGATGCGTGCATTCGCCGTAAGGGATCGTATGTCACTGGCGCGACGGTGAACGCCCAGTTGCCGCTCCGTGCGATCGGCGTGGGGAGCGCGCGCGCACCCTAGTCCGAAGGGTATAGTAATATAGGGGGAAAAGAGCGCCATCTCGCACCATTTTATTGCATGCAGATTTGAAGCGCCATCTAAATAACAGAACTATAACTAACTGTCAAATGTACAGGTATATATAAATCTATATAGGTACGTACCTGTGGCTAGTTCTAAGAATATTAATACTCAGCTGTGGCTAAGTAGAAGGAAGCCATTTGTTCGAATAACTTGGAAACGTTTTTCGATGAATAAAACGGAAAAGTATTAAATTTAAAACTGATATTTCCTTCTCATCTAAAAACATTTTAAGTTACTAGAACAAAATGGCTTCCTATGGTTGTAGTAAAAAAGGGGGGCCCTAAATAAAACAATAATAAATGCCATATACATATTTATTTTCTATTTTTATAATTTTTATGCTTATTATAGTAAGCCTGGGCAGCAATTTTAATATCATCCTCGCCATCATATATTAATTTTCCAGACAAAATTCGGTTAGCTGACCTGCACCAACTATATACCAACACATTTAGTGTACAGTTTACAAAATAATTTTTTAGTTGATCTTTATGGGTAGGACAACTAAAGGGACTAACATAACTTTTATACCTTTTTTGGGCACATTTTTCTTTAAAATTGAATTTGTCGTATTTTGAATCTCTTTGAAATATATTTCTGCTCTTCATGAGGATAACAGAGCCATTTTTTACCATCATATCATTAAACATTGTATTGCTTACTAAAGTTTGCTTGCATTGTTGACAGCCTGTTACAACCTGCCTAAGTCATGTTTTAAAACCCAACCGCAAACATAATTGCCTTGACCAGCATCATTTTCAATTGTCTGGTCAAAGCAAATTTCACTATTAAATGAAATAATTTCGTTCATTTCTCAGGAACATCAGGAATATAATCCTTGTCTTTTAGGAAGAAGTCTAAACTTTGAAGGCATTCATTAGCATCTTCCTCACAGTTCGTTCTATTTGAGTGAGGTGATAATTATTAATCAATAACACTTTGAACGCTCCTTAAAATGAAACTGCGTTTAGAGCAATGTTTCTTGCTCCATAACTCCTGATGTTCCCAAAAAAGTTTTCGATCGGGTCTTGATTGAAGTTCCTTGTCAACATCGTATCAAACCTATATTAATTGGACAATATTTTCCAAAGAGATTCGATGCCTTCGATAGTTTTTACCATTTTATATATATAAAATATAGTAAATATATATATATATATATATATATATATATATATATATATATATATATATATATATATATATATACAAAAATATCTACCTTTTTGATAGAAATATATATATATATATATATATATTTCTATCAAAAAGGTAGATATTTTGCTATAAGAGCTATTAAATAAGTAATAACTTAATTATTATTGCATATTCTTGTAGAAAAAGGATACACACCTCAAAGATGAAGCTCTTCGATTCGAATCTCACTTCACTTCGCAAGTGCGTCCCAAATGTTTACAGAATGCCAAACGAAGGTCAAGTGAGTTTACTTTCGAAGTGATGTCTGTCACCTGAGTGAGACTCGATATCGAGTTAGCATTTTACAGAATAGCACTACTGAAATCGCAACTACTTTCGATCATGTAAATTTATCGGTATTAATAGATAAGCTTCTTTTAAATCGATCGTGGCTAAAAAACCATCTATCGGTATCAGTTTTGAAGCGGTTCTGTGATCCTCCATTTAAAAATGTTCTGCCGTTATGAATTTATTAAGGGCTTTAAGATTTAATATAAATCTTTTACCACCGTTTGGTTTCTGTGGAAGGGAAATTTTCGAAATAAATTTATCTGGTAACGGCGAGCAGGGTGTAACAGCACCTAAATTTAATAAATATTGTATGGCTTGAAACATCTCATACTTTTCGTCTACAGACCAAGACGTATGAGGAATTGTTTTTTGTGTTACACGCTTACGAAACGGAATGCTGAGACCATCACGAATCCACTCCAAAACCAATGAATTTTTAGTGACATTTCGCCAGCAACTATAAAACAATTGAACTCGGCCAGCATGTGGTACCTGTATTACTGCTGGGTTTGAGGTCGAGTTTGTGTCCTGGCTGGATAACTCGACGGTGCAGGGCGCGTTGTAGATGGCTTGCGCACATTCGCCGGTACCGGCATCCTGCTTTCAGTAATAGCTGCCGAAATTTCTGGATTTAATTTCGGCGCCTGTAAAAGATTGCAGTTCTGTGGGACAAGATTATCCTTAAGGAGTTTTTCCCTGTCGTCTTTTGGTAGACCTTTCTTTAACGGGAGGAGCCACAATTGGGCTAAATTTTCATGAATATTGTCTCCATATTCTGGGCCAGCGACTGTTCTGGCGCTGAGTGCTCATTTGGGAATCTAATTCTACATTTTCATATGGTTGCAACATTATTGATATCGGGAGAATTCTGTATTTCTATCGAACTTTTAAAGGTGTTAAGTAAATATTTGTAGACAATTTTGAATTTATAAGATATCTTCGACATAAAATATTCATAAATTAACAACACTATTAAAATCTAGTAAGCAGAAAAAAAATATAAATCATTACAAAATTGCGCCCAAAGAGATTATCTATTAACCAATTTTCTAAGTCATTACGATACAAATCAACAAATAAATTTTGACAGAATTATATTTTACTTACATAAATACTTTCATTCATAAAAGGATAAATTATTGTTGCTACACACAACAGGCAGCGATTCACTTTACTTCACATATCGTTGGTCTGTTCTGCAACTCCGTTTCAGATGGCTTTCTTCTGGCTCTCCTCTGACACGAACATCTCCCGGCTCCGGCGGCATAAAATGTATAAAAGTATTTAATAATGTTCCAAAAATCTTACATTACACTCAGTGTAGCCCTTTATATAGGCTACATCTAAGGTAGGGGGGTTCATACACTACAATGTCGTTTGACAGGTCGTCTGGACGTCCGCCAACTAACCACTTGCACATTCAAAGAATGGTAAGATTTCCTATTATAAAATCTTTTCGTTCTGGGTTTTGCGAATGATTGCTACATGAGTGCAATTAATGCACCACTCCAGGCCCACATACTCCAGGAAATCCATTTTTTTCATAGAATCTGTAAAATCTGTGTTATATATGAATACAAGATATCGACTGTAATTTTAATAATATGAACATTGATTTGACCCTTATTCGTTTTTCTCAGGTATGATATCGACTGTAATTTTAATAATATGAACATTGATTTGACCCTTATTCGTTTTTCTCAGGTATTTGGGAATTTAATATATTTAGCTACTATGTGTGGCTTATTTAACGCTGATGCGACTTGCCTGATGCACTTTGACATAGTTTTTTGTGCCATAGGGGCATCACTAGTTACCCACATAGCCTTGATAACTGCCACGAGCAAAATAGTTGAGAGCAGTCAAAACCTACAAAATAGCCCAATAACTTAGTAAAAATACTTGTGGTCAAAAAGGATAAGCACGTTTACAAAAGGATAAATACTTTTACATTTAAACCATTTATTTTTGCAATACAATACAGACTATATAGAAATAATGTTTGATGCCGGTTGCGTCGGTGTAATCTCTCATCCCGGTAAGGTAGGTGGCGGCTCCTGCCCCAACGATCCTCGTATTCGTCAACGAAATGGATGAGCCGTTCCTGCTCAACTGAAGCTCTCCCATGTTTCTGGGCGGCCATTGCCACATGATACCACCATAACAGGTAGTTGTAGTAGGCGAATGCACTTTGTGGTACGGCTTTCGTGACGTGCTTGTCGCAATCACCAATGGCGTGGTACTCTTGTTCGATTAATGCCACGTAGCCTGCTGCGTCGGCTTGGAAATCCTTAATCGCGTGTTCAGAAGTCAACCTCTTTCACCTTCCAATACTAAGCTGTCTAACCATAGTGGATCATTTGTAAGTGGTGTCGGTGTTGTGGATAACTTGGTTGGTTTAGGGACTGATCTGTCCGCTGGAAGTATAGGCCTAGTCCTAGGAAAGGGCTTTCTTCGCGGCTTCTATATATATATATATATATATATATTTCGGCATTAGTGTTATTTCCCTTAGACTTCAATTGTATTGCCTATTTTAGTTTGGTCATTGTAGTGTCTATGCGTGTGTCTGCTCCTTGTTTTAATGTACTATGATGATGTCGGGGACCAGCTGAAAATCAGTGCTGTCCAGTAAGCACATACTACAGCAAGTTAAGTTGTAGCTCTGTCCACTTTATTTATTCCTTCTGTTCATTTTGTTTTTTTTTCTTGTCTGTATTGTATATATTGTCTGCGATGCAATCTACCAGCGACGATTCAACGCCAGCCGCGCGCGCGCAGGACCTACGTCCAAATATATATATATATATATATATATATATATATATATATATATATATATATATATATATATATATATATATATATATATATATATATATATATATATATATAATATGAAGTAATAATTAGAATTACCGTACAAGGGTTTTGAGTACCTTTTTCTCTTCACTACATGTTCTGATTGAAATTTCTATCATCATGCAAAGAATACATAAATTACATAAATTTCTCACTTCGCGAAGATATGGCAACATAATAACTAAATAATACTTTAAAAAAATAACAAGTAAACAATACTATTTCCGAAGGTTAAACGATGACAACACACTAAACAATAAAACTAATAAATAACTTAAACAAAAGGGGAAACTGACTTTAAAAAGTAAACTAAAATGAAAAAAAATGCAACAAAATAAAACTGGAGTAGGTGCCTAAACCAAAAATACAAAGAAACATAGAACCTCCTCCTTTTTGAAGTCATTTGAAAAGGTACTAATTAACATTTGAAATTGACAAATTGTTTATTGCCTTTGCCACTGACGTTATGGCATTAGCTATGTTGCCTAATTCATCTGCTACCCTTTCCATAGCTCCAAAGGAATTTAAAAATCTGTTTAAAGGTTCCCTTGTCATTCTCTCTGCTTCCACACGTCTCTCCTCTATTAGTGCAAATCTCTCCATCTCTGCACTTCCCTTTGATATAGAGGAGTGGTGACATCGACGACGAGCTTGGGAAGCTTGGGGAATGGCAGCAGTTCCACGTGTCTGTACTGATGTTCGTGACATCGACATAATTTTTTGTTTTTATTAGCCTGTTTTACTGTCCCACTCCTGAGCAAAGGCCTCCCCTTTATATCTCCACAACTGTCTATCTATTGCTATTTCGGGCCACAAAGTAAAAGGCCCGCAAAAGTGTCCAAATCGTCGCGCCACCTTTTCCTAGATCTACCTCGTCGTTTGCGACCACCGCTGGGTATCAAGTTGGTGACAGTGTTCGCCCACCTCTGCGAGTCCAAGCGCGCCACGTGGTGGCGCCATGATTAATTTAATTAAGTACTTACAATAGGGGGTCATACTTTTTTGTTTCATAATAATGAACTACCAATGTGACAAGTTAACATTAACTATTTATAGGTATGCATAAATTAGCTATTTATATGCGTGGGTCACATCCAACAATAAATGTAATAAAGACTTACTTCTGATTCCTGTATCACTTGTCCCATGTGAGGTGCCAGGTATTATGAAGTTCGGATGGGTGGCCAAGCTCAGGGCAATTAGTAACTGAACTTTTTAGGTTTGGTGTCTCTAGATCTACATCTCGTGGAGTTACGGCAACATTTTCTTCTGAAGCAGGTTTCTCCGTAAGTATAGGTTTCTGTAAAAGACTGATATTTTTGCATGGATGTTGCATTTATTGTAAAAAAGGTTTTGTAATTACCGAGATTGGTAACGGATCAACGGCGAACTGGCGATCACCAGTAGCAAACTGCTGCCCCCCTAATACTGCCACCATCCTTTCTTCCAGTGGCGATAAGGTGGGCATAGAGTGTGCAGGGCCACCACCTGTGCGTCTTATGGATAATGCGTGCAATGCATATTGTTTTTTAATGCACATTTTTTTCAGTCCAATACTAAAAACCAAATTAATGTTAGTTACTAACACGAGCTCATAAGTTTGTTGGTATTCCATGAAAAATATAGGAAGTATATTGTATGTACATACCTTGGCCTAACCCTAACCATCCTTATTGTCACCTCCAAGAGCATTTAATGTTGTGGCTAAGGACGCTTATTTCCGTTTTGTTTCCTGTTTAGCTTGGGATGATCTCAATAATCCTTTTGCTTAACTAGGATTTTGCTCTAAAAACTCCACTAACTCAATTTGAGCATAAGTTGGGCGGCCTGACGTTTTTGCTGTCAATCAATCAATCAGCCTATCGTAGTCCACTGCTGGACATAGGCCTCTCCTAACACGCGCCATTGCACACGGTCCCCCGCCTTCCGCATCCAGTCCGTCCCAGCGACCTTCTTGAGGTCGTCGGTCCATCTAGCTGGGGGCCGTCCTACCTTACGCTTACCAAGTCGCGGTCTCCACTCTAGGACACGCTTGCTCCATCGGCCGTCGGTCCTTCTGCAGATGTGACCAGCCCATTGCCACTTTAGCTTACTGAGTCTGCGAGCTATGTCGGTAACTTTGGTTCTTTGTCGGATTACCTCGTTACGAATTTTATCCTTCAAAGAGACGCCGATCATAGCTCGCTCCATGGCCTGCGGTGCGACTTTGAGTTTGTGGACTAGTCCCACTGTGAGTGTCCACGTCTCGGCCCCGTAAGTCATAACAGGTAGAACGCATTGGTTAAAGACTTTAGTCTTCAGGCATTGCGGTATAGGCGAAGCGAAAACGTGACGTAGTTTGCCAAATGCTGCCCAACCCAATTGGATCCTGCGGTTGATTTCTTTCTCGAAGTTGTTCCTACCAAATTGGACAACTTGTCCAAGGTAGACATACTCCCGAACAACTTCGAGCATCGAACCATCGACGTAGATCGGTCCCGGCGTGACATGCTCATTAAACAAGATCTTGGTTTTATCCAAGTTCATGCCGAGACCGACACCTCGAGAGGCTCCATTTAGGCTATGCAGCATTCCGCTTAACTGTTCCAGTGACTCTGCCACGATGACGATATCATCGGCAAACCGAAGGTGTGAGATGTATTCGCCATTGATGTTAATGCCCCGCCCAGTCCAGTCCAGCGTCTTGAAGACGTCTTCGAGTGCATTGGTGAAGAGCTTGGGGGATATTACATCCCCCTGTCTTACCCCTCGATGCAGCTCGATCGGGTTGGTCTTTTGGCCCTGGAGCTGGACGGTCATTGTGGCGGTATCATACAGACATCTCAACACCTCGATATAGCGCCAATCGATGCCACATCGCTGCAGAGCATCCAAAACCGCCCAGGTTTCGATGGAGTCGAAGGCTTTCTCGTAGTCCACGAAAGCCATACACAGCGGCTGATTGTACTCTTCGGTCTTCTGTACAATCTGCCGAACAGTATGGATGTGGTCTACGGTGCTGTAGCCTTTTCGAAACCCGGCTTGTTCCGGTGGCTGGAACTCGTCAAGTCTTCTGGCGAGGCGGTTTGTGAGTACTCTCGAGAACAACTTGTAGACGTGGCTCAGGAGTGAGATGGGTCTGTAGTTCTTCAGCAAGGTTTTGTCACCTTTTTTGAAGAACAGAACCACCGCACTCCCGCTCCACGCTTGAGGTGTTAAGCCCTGGTGGATGACGGAATTAAAGAGACTCGCTAGCTTTTTCAGGATTGGAGTCCCGCCTGCTTTTAGGAGCTCAGTGGTGATTCCGTCATCGCCTGGCGACTTGTTGTTTTTGAGCTGCTCGAGAGCCACTCTGACCTCGTCCTGGTTGACATCAGGGATGTCTTCCGTATCGTGGCGTGCTAGTGGGGCTCTGTGGTCGTCAGCGCTGGGTCTCGAGGGTTTAGCCATCCGTGATGCGTACAGGTCTTTGTAGAAACTCTCAATTTCCTCGAGTATCTCGAACTTGGAGGTCACGGTTTTGCCATCCGCTGTATTAAGTTTCGTCAGATGGGATCTACCTAGCTGGCGAGCGAAGACTTTGGTGCCTCTGTTCTGTTCAATCGCAGCCGCGATGGCGCGGGTGTTGGAACATCGGAGGTCACGTCGCACCCGCTTCCGGATCTTCCGGTTGAGGTTCCTCCCATCCGGCGAAGACGCCTGCGTGGATGACATTTCCCGTCTCTGCCTCATAAGTTCGAGAGTCTCGAGCGAGAGTTTAGACTCTCTGTTACCGCTTTTGCCGGGAAACACCCTTCGAGACACATCCTGTAGCGTTTTGACCACTGTGTCGGTTTTCTCGTCAACATTGCCTTCGGTTTCCAGCAGGTCGAAACGATTTTGAAGCTCCAGTTGGAACTTTTCGGACCCTAAAGCTATTTGAGGCGCAGTAGGTCTGAGAGTAGACCTCATCATGCGACGTCTTTCGGCCTTGAAGTCCATATTTAGAGCGCCTCGGACAAGTCGGTGATCGCTGCCGGTATTAAACCTGTTGATCACGGAGACGTCTCTAAATATAGACTTCCTGTCAGTCATGATGAAGTCTATCTCGTTCCTCGTCACAGTGTCGGGGCTTCGCCATGTCCACTTTCTATGAGGCTTCTTCTTAAAGAACGAATTCATCAAGAAGAGCCCCTGCGACTCCAGAAAGTTGACCAGCATCTGCCCCCTGTGGTTTCGGCGCCCGACGCCGTGGGGTCCGATTATCGTTTCGCCGCGTTCTTGTACTCCCACTTTGGCATTGAAGTCCCCCATAACAACGTTGTAGTGAGCCTTGGTGGTGCCATGTAATGCCTTGGCTATGTCTTCATACATGGCTTCGGCTATGTCGTCGCAGTATGTCGAGGTCGGCGCATATACCTGTACCACCTTCAGGGTGTACCTGTTGGTGATTTTAATTATGAGGTACGCTACCCGTGTCGACACACTGCTGACTTCCACAACGTTGTTAGTGAGAGCTTTGTTGACCAGGAAACCGACACCGCCCTGAGAGGGCCGATCACCTTCCCGAAAGTAAAACAGGTGGCCTGACTCAAGGGTTATCGTGTCCTCGCCCTGTCTTCGGACTTCGGATAACCCCAATATGTGCCAGTTTATGCGACCTAGTTCTACCTCGAGTTCAGCGAGGTGTTGGTCCAGCCGTAGAGAGCGTCCATTGTACGTAGCCAGGGTCAGGTGTTTTTGGTAGCCTTGTGTCGTAGCCCGGAGATTCTTCGCACCCCCTGCCCCGCTGTTACCGCGACCGCTACCGTGGCAGCGGACAGCGGGACTACCGGGAACTGGGGGCCTTTGCGTTTGGTGTCTTAACATATTAAGAGGTTTTTGGCCTACTATACCACGCTGGCCAGACGGGTTGGTATAGGGTTTGTTTCAAATTTTCCTTTTCTGGTCGTTGATCGGATGACGTTACTACCTTTGGTGGACTCTTACCACCAGCCAAGCAAAAGTATGGCTACTGGGGCATTCTAAGTTTTTCTTTCGCTTCCAGCCCAGTAAGTTTTTGCTGTAAAGAACAACAAATAGGATTAGATGATTATAAAAAAAAAGAGTAACTATAATAATAGTTATTTTTACTAAATAAATTTCTTAAACGTGTATTTTTTAGTTATTCATATTTTTCAACATTTCGTCCAACTATCGTCATAGTAAAACAAATCTAATGCAGCCCTATAAGTTGCCAACTTCACGTATGACGACGAAATTATTGGCCAATGCAAACGCAATTTCAATTCCAATCCAATGTTAACGGATTGCTTGTCAAGAGTACCGAAATATGACACTTGAAATTTAACATAGGACAAGAATTGACTTTTTATTGGAATTGAAATTGGATTCGAGAATAAGGCCCTAGATGTTAGTTGTTGCATTTGAAACTACCCTTATAATTTACAGTTTTATGTTATGGAATTACTACATTATTTTTCCTTTTACTACGTGTAATTTTTTTGTGGACATCTCTCATCCATGCAAATTTGTCATACAGGTATTTAAGCCTCTTTTAAAGTAAAATTTTGTGGACTAGGCATATGAGGTGTAATTTCCGCCGACCGTCCATGTTTAGAATACCTATTTGGTTAAGGTACGGATTGATATGGGCACGCTTTGAAATGTTGTAGCAGAAACGAGTACACGCGTTTTAAACACGCTGAACGTCCCGTTTGATATAATAGTGAAGTCAGGGTCGATAAACAGTATCGCAGTAATTGAATTGTGGTAAAACAATCGACTCCACTACTATTTTTTTGACCTGTCCTGAAAGATATTTTCTGATATTTTCAAACGATAAAAGGCGTTTCTAATTTTAATATTTAGATTTTCATTATAACGAAGCTCGCTGTCCATTAATAATCCCAAGTTTGTAGCGCTATTTACTCTTCGGTCGTCACCAGTAATTGTGATTTGCTACCTAATACTAATACCATATATTTTGACTTTAGTGCATTCAGAACTAGTATATTTCTATAAGCCCACCTTGCAACTAAGTTTAGATCCCCGTTGATCATTTCTACTGCAGATTTTGTGTTAGCAGGTTTAAACGACAAATAAATTTGGGTATACTCTGCATAGAGGTGGATTTTACAGTGCTTAATCTGTTTAGGGAGGTCTGCAGTAAAAAGAGCAAAAAGAATTGGGACTGGAAATCGATCCCTTAGGCGTGCCTCGGTTTTTTTTAGTATCCGATTCACATATCCCTCCACTTTGTCTCTAATTGCACATACTGATGTCTATTAGTTAGAAAAGATCGAAACCAGTTACAAGATTTGGGTGATAATCCATAATATAATAATTTAGCTAAAAGCAGTTTAGAGCTGAGAAAGCTCTTGAAAAATCAAGGAGCGTTAGAATACTGCCCTTACCTCTGTCTGATGCTAATAAAATATCATCGGTCACATGTGCAAGCGCGGTTGCAGTACCAAAACCTTTACGAAAACCGGACTGAATATCCGGTAATATATTCTTGTTCTCCAAAAAAAGTTGTGAACTGTGTGCAGACAATTCTCTCCAAAATCATAGACAAGACAGGTGACAGGTAAGATACTAATGGGTCTTAGATCTTTGAGCTCACCCACTCTGCTGGTCTTAGCTACGAGTATAGGTTTTACTTTGGCTATCTTCCAAGTGTCAGGGAAAATATTCGATCTACTTAAATTGATATTGTTTTGTACCTTTATTACTGGGTCAACTTCAAATCGATTCTTCTTTAAGGGCAGCAAGGGCACTATGTCTTGGCATATTTGTTCAGACAGGCTTTTTTTATTCAGCCTATATTTTTTTACAAATTCACCATCAGGGATGGTTAATTAATTGAAATTTCCCCGCATTTGCTGTCTTTTCTTTCAGCAGGCAATATTTTCTTCCCGGATGGCTTTTAAAGTCTGGAAAATTTTCATTTTTTCATTTGATCATTGGTAAGTGGTGTAGATGTAGGTGATAGTTTCGTTGGCTTCGGGACTTGCCGGTCGGCTGGGAGTGCAGGTATCTGTCTTGGAAATGGTTTCCTTCGCGGCTTAGGACGTGGATCCGGCGCGCGCGCAGCTGCTGTTGAATCGTCGCTTGTCGATTGCATGGCAAACAATGCTAATCACCTTTAATTAAAAAGCCATACATTACAAGTGAAGTTACTGCATAGTGATGTAAATTTCTGTCACATAGTTGTGAGAAATTTATTCACGGTATTTCGATATAAATTGTACATAAAATAACAGAAACACTAAAACAACCCTTATTTTCACTCATCCTAAAAGTGATAACTTTTATTGTATTTTAAATCTCAGATTATTTCCATAAAACAGTTTATAATCTCGCTTGTTTCTTCCAGTCACAACAAACAGCGGAATGACAAGTTCAAGGCCTGGTAATTACAGTGACGTTAGTTATATTTTGACAACTGCGTTATGTTGTACGCAATAGTCGCTTAAAAAGTTGCCAACAACAACAAATTTACCGTACAAGGGTTTTAAGTACCTTTGTCTCTTCACTACATGTTCTGATTGAAATTTCTATCATCATGCAAAGAATGATATGGCAACATAATAACTAAATATTTCTTAAAAAAAATAACAAGTAAACAATACTATTTCCGAAGGTTAAACGATGACAACACACTAAACAATAAAACTAATAAATAACTTAAACAAAAGGGGAAACTGACTTTAAAAAGAAAACTAAAAAGAAAAAAATGCAAAAAATAAAACTGGAGTTGGTGCCTGAACCAAAAATACAAAGAAACATAGAACCTCCTCCTTTTTGAAGTCATTTGAAAAGGTACTAATTAACATTTGAAATTGACAAATTGTTTATTGCCTTTGCCACTGACGTTATGGCATTAGCTATGTTGCCTAATTCATCTGCTACCCTTTCCATAGGTCCAAAGGAATTTAAAAATCTGTTTAAAGCTTCCCTTGTCATTCTCTCTGCTTCCACACGTCTCTCCTCTATTAGTGCAAATCTCTCCATCTCTGCACTTCCCTTTGATATAGAGGAGTGGCGACATCGACGACGAGCTTGGGAAACTTGGGGGATGGCAGCAGTTCCACGTGTCTCTACTGATGTTCGTGACATCGACATAATTTTTTGTTTTTATTAGCCTGTTTTACTGTCCCACTCCTGAGCAAAGGCCTCCCCTTTATATCTCCACAACTGTCTATCTATTGCTATTTCGGGCCACAAAGTAAAAGGCCCGCAAAAGTGTCCAAATCGTCGCGCCACCTTTTCCTAGATCTACCTCGTCGTCTGCGACCACCGCTGGGTATCAAGTTGGTGACAGTGTTCGCCCACCTCTGCGAGTCCAAGCGCGCCACGTGGTGGCGCCATGATTAATTTAATTAGGTACTTACAATAGGGGGTCATACTTTTTTGTTGCATTATAATGAACTACCAATGTGACAAGTTAACATTAACTATTTATAGGTATGCATAAATTAGCTATTTATATGCGTGGGTCACATCCAACAATAAATGTAATAAAGACTTCTGATTCCTGTATCACTTGTCCCATGTGAGGTGCCAGGTATTATGAAGTTCGGATGGGTGGCCAAGCTCAGGGCAATTAGTAACTGAACTTGTTAGGTTTGGTGTCTCTAGATCTACATCTCGTGGAGTTACGGCAACATTTTCTTCTGAAGCAGGTTTCTCCGTAAGTATAGGTTTCTGTAAAGGACTGATATTTTTGCATGGATGTTGCATTTATTGTAAAAAAGGTTTTGTAATTTCCGAGATTGGGAACGGATCAATGGCGAATTGGCGATCACCAGTAGCAAACTGATGCCCCCCTAATACTGCCACCATCCTTTCTTCCAGTGGTGATAAGGTGGGCATAGAGTCTGCAGGGCCACCACCTGTGCTTCTTATGGATAATGCGTGCAATGCATATTGTTTTGTAATGCAATTTTTTTTCAGTCCAATACTAAAAACCAAATTAATGTTAGTTACTAACACGAGCTCATAAGTTTGTTGGTATTCCATGAAAAATATAGGAAGTATATTGTATTTACATACCTTGGCCTAACCCTGACCATCCTTATTGTCACCTCCAAGAGCATTTAATGTTGTGGCTAAGGACGCTTATTTCCGTTTTGTTTCCTGTTTAGCTTGGGATGATCTCAATAATCCTTTTGCTTAACTAGGATTTTGCTCTAAAAACTCCACTAACTGTTCAATTTGAGCATAAGTTGGGCGGCCTGACATTTTTGCTGTAAAGAACAACAAATAGGATTAGATGATTATAAAAAAAAGAGTAACGTTAATAATAGTTATTTTTACTAAATAAATTTCTTAAACGTGTATTTTTTTAGTTATTCATATTTTTCAACATTTCGTCCAACTATCGTCATAGTAAAACAACTCTAATGCAGCCCTATAAGTTGCCAACTTCACGTATGACGACGAAATTATTGGCCAATGCAAACGCAATTTCAATTCCAATCCAATGTTAACGGATTGCTTGTCAAGAGTACCGAAATATGACACTTGAAATTTAACATAGGACAAGATTTGACTTTTTATTGGAATTGAAAGTGGATTCGAGAATAAGGCCCCAGATCTTAGTTGTTGCATTTGAAACTACCCTTATAATTTACAGTTTTATGTTGTGGAATTACTACATTATTTTCCCTTCTACTACGTGTATTTTTTTGTGAACATCTCTCATCCATGCAAATTTGTCATACAGGTATTTAAGCCTCTTTTAAAGTAAAATTTTGTGGACTAGGCATGTCAGGTGTAATTTCCGCCGACCGTCCATGTTTAGAATACCTATTTGGTTAAGGTACGAATTGATATGGGCACGCTTTGAAATGTTGTAGCAGAAACGAGTACACGCGTTTTGAACACGCTGAACGTCCTGTTTGATATAATTGTGAAGTCAGGGTCCATAAACAGTATTGCAGTAATTGAATTGTGGTAAAACAATCGACTCCACTACTATTTTTTTGACCTGTCTTGAAGATATTTTCTGATATTTTTAAACGATAAAAGGCGTTTCTAATTTTAATATTTAGATTTCATTATAACGAAGCTCGCTGTCCATTAACATTCCCAAGTTTGTAGCGCTATTTACTCTTTAGGTCGTCACCAGTTATTGTGATTTGCTACCTAATACCATATATTTTGACTTTAGTGCATTCAGAACTAGTATATTTCTATAAGCCCACCTTGCAACTAAGTTAAGATTCCCGTTGATCATTTCTACTGCAGATTTTGTGTCAGCAGGTTTAAACGACAATAAATTTGGGTATACTCTGCATAGAGGTGGATTTTACAGTGCTTAATCGGTTTAGGGAGGTCTGCAGTAAAAAGAGCAAAAAGAATTGAACTTGAAATCGATCCCTTAGGTGTGCCTCGGTTTTTTTAGTATCCGATTCACATATCCCTCCACTTTGTCTCTAATTGCACATACTGATGTCTATTAGTTAGAATAGATCGAAACCAGTTACAAGATTTGGGTGATAATCCATAATATAATAATTTAGCTAAAAGCAGTTTAGAGCTGAGACAATCAAAAGCTCTTGAAAAATCAAGAAGCGTTAGAATACTGCCCTTACTTCTGTCTGATGCTATCTAAAATATCATCGGTCACATGTGCAAGCGCGGTTGCTGTACCAAAACCTTTACGAAAACCGGACTGAATATACGGTAATATATTCTCGTTCTCCAAAAAAAGTTGTGAACTGTGTGCAGACAATTCTCTCCAAAATCTTAGACAAGACAGGTAAGATACTAATGGGTCTTAGATCTTTGAGCTCATCCACTCTGCTGGTCTTAGCTACGAGTATAGGTTTTACTTTGGCTATCTTCCAAGTGTCAGGGAAAATATTCGATCGACTTAAATTGATATTGTTTTGCCTTTACCTTTATTACTGGGTCAACTTCAAATCGATTCTTCTTTAAGGG
This sequence comes from Phalera bucephala, assembly GCA_905147815.2. Lineage (NCBI taxonomy): Eukaryota > Metazoa > Arthropoda > Insecta > Lepidoptera > Notodontidae > Phalera > Phalera bucephala. The sequence goes on along the minus strand of LR990637.1, from coordinate 6,465,798 downwards.
CAGCAAGGGCACTATGTCTTGGCATATTTGTTCAGACAGGCTTTTTTTATTCAGCCTATATTTTTTTACAAATTCACCATCAGGGATGATTAAATAATTTAAATTTCCCCGCATTTGCTGTCTTTTCATTCAGCGGGCAATATTTTCTTCCCGGATGGCTTTTAAAGTCAGGAAAATTTTCGACATGGTACGTCAATGCAATAAACTGAAAAAAATACAAAAGTTAGTGCTAGTAGACCGACCGCACACATCATAGATTCGTAAAAAGTAACTATCACTGTGGTTCTAAGTAAATTCATCAAATTCTTACCTTTACTATGCTACTACTAACGAGCACTAATATAACTTATTGTTTGATCAGTAAACTAAAGTCGACAGCACAAAAAAAAAGATCTCCACAATTACAAAATATCACAAATTTAATATAAAACGATAATACCGACGACGACCTAAGAGGTGTCATTAAATTATCCTAAAAGTGACATTTAGATCGTTGTCAATTTTGATCGGGTCTTGAAGTTCCTTTTCAACATAGCAAAAAAAACCATATTTATTATAGTGCGACAAAGATCTTTTGGCATATGGATGACATTGGCGTCATTCTTTCCTCTGGCATTCTTTCTATATGCCCGAACCAACGGAGCATGCCCTTTCTCATCTTTACACCGATACTATCTTTCATACCTACTCGCTGTCTTACTATGCTGTTGCTAATGCGGTCGGTCAGCTTCACTCCGCACATCTTCCGCAGAGCTCGCATTTCTACCGCATTTATCCTACTTTCATTCTCCTTCTTACATACCCAGCTCTCGCTACCATATAACAGCGTTGGGACAAGAACTCCGTTATGTATGGCCAGCTGCGCCTTATGGCTTAAGTGCCGGTTCTTCTAGTTTCAATCTAAATTTCATAAGTCGACTACTTGGGTTAGACATATTAAATAGATAAACTAGCGGCGTATGATCCGTCTCAATTTTGAACTTTCTGCCATACAGGTAAGGTCTAAAATAATTCACTGACCAAACTATTGATAATAATTCCTTTTAAATTGTCGGATATCTTCTTTCCGCCCTATTTAGACTTCTACTTGCATTTACAATTGGTATATTGTCTTTATTACTTAACACAGATCCAACTGCGTAGCCTGATGCATCCGTTTTCAATATAAAAGTATTTTCGTCACTAAAATCGGGGTATTGCAACAGGGGAGGGGTAACTAAAGACCCTTTAATAGAAGTAAAGGCTTTTTGGCATTCTTTAGTCCAATTAAATTCTACATTTTTCTGACCAAGCTTATTTAAAGGCAGTGCTTTTTCTGCCAAATTTGGGATAAATTAACGGTAATAGTTTGAAAATGCCACAAACCGTTTTACTTGTTCTGGATTTTGAGGCGCTGGATATTTTTCTATTAAAAAAAAATAAAAAATAAAAATAAAAAAGCCTTTTATTTCTTGCAAAAAAACTAAAATAAATTCAATAAAATAACTATAGTGTGTACTGGTTAATATTTTAATATATATCCTATTAGTGATAGTAAAAAGTTTGGTTAATTTGCGAGAACCCCTCTTCGGGTGAAGGCCTCCTCCAAAGAAGTCCATTTGTCCCTGTTTTTGGCCACTTGTGTCCATTTCGGGCCAGCTGCTCTTATGATGTCGTCATGCCATCTCGTATAGGGTCTTCCTCTGTAGCGTTTCCCTTTTGGACCGTTCCACAAGGTGATTTTTTTAGTCCATCTCTCATCTTGTAGTCACGCTACATGTCATGCCCATTTCCATTTGAGTCTTTGGGCGTAGGTTAGAGCGTCAGTAGCTTTTGAAATAGTTCTTATTTTTGTGTGTCTTATTTTTTGTCTTTTATTTATATTTAACGTACTGCGTTCCAGACCGCGTTGGCAGCTGATGATTTTGTTCTTTACTTTATTTGTGCATTTCCAGGTCTGACAAGCGTACGTTAAGCACGGCAGAAGACATGTATTCATTGCTCTAGTTTTAATTTTTATTGCCATTTTTCTATTGCTATAAGCTTTTTACGATCAGGCTTAATGCCCTCTGAACTTACGGTATGACCTAGATATAAAATTTCCTTTTTTAAAAAATCACACTTTGCTGGATTTAATTTCAGATTAATTTTTCTTAGTCTGAAGAAAATATCAATGAGGTTTTTGTTATGAGAATTTAAATTTCTGCCAAAACAGATTAAATCGTCCAAATAAACCAAGCATTTTTCATAATTTAGACCGGCCATTGCAACTGTCATAGCACGCGTAAAAGTACTAGGACTAATTTTGAGACCCATCGGAAGTCTTTTCATCTGGTAATGTCCATCGTGGGTTGAGAATGCGGTGTACCTCCTACTGTCTTTATCGAGAGATAATTGATAATATATCTAAACGAAATTGAAATAAATTTAAATGGCTAAAATACATTGATCCAGAGAGGGAATCCAATATGTCTGTAATATTTGGCAGAGGAAATCTATCATCAACAATGCATTCGTTTAATTTACGAAAATTTGGGGTAACACTGAACATCAGCGCTGTGTTGTGGTTCACGCTGCAACACAGCTTTACGCTGAGTGTTACCCCATTAGTGCGGCTAAATAGTTAGTGCATATTATTTTTGTATATTATTGTTATTTTTGTTGTCTTTATTGTAGTGTACTTGGCTTTTAGCCTAGCTAATAAATATATATCTTTCTTTCTTTCTTTAAATTAATACCTAAACGCCATTTTTTGTTTAAATCGTCAGATTTCTTTGGCACTAATAGAACTGGACTTGACCATTCGCTATAAGATGGCTCTATGATGTCTTCTTTAATCATGTTATCAAATTGTCTCTTTATCTCAGTTCTATGAGTGTATGGTAGTCGATAGGGTTTTCTATAAACCGGTAATGTGTGAGGTTTTAAAATAATTTTTTGGTTCATTAAGATTTGCAGCAGACAGTTGATCTCCGGGCAAGTAAAAAACATCCGGAAATTTTGCACATATGTTGATAATAGAAGTCCGTTCTTCATTATTTAAATGTTCTAAGTTCAAAATTGATAACAGATCTCGTACTCATTTCCCGTTAACATCACTTTTATAAAATTCACAAATAAAATAATCATTTACGTCTCCTATTTCTGGTATAAAACTACTAAGTTTGACTTCTGTGTCTCTAGTATTCAAGATTATAATTGGCAATTTATTATTACGCACATCCACAATTCCACTAGACATAAAAACACCATCACACAATTCACTCGATAATACTATGCGTTCACCCTTCTGATTACTTTCAATATAAACAACTTTTTCACACCTAGGAGGTATGACTAAACAGTTACGTTTTCCATAATTTCCTAACTCAAATGGTAACGTAACATAACTATCATTACGTAAAATTGAAATAGTATTGTGTTCATAATTTAATATACTAGAGACTAGGCTGGCAACACTGGCCGAGTGACATGCCAAAATCATATGTTAAAGTTTGAATTTGTAAAATAATTAATTAACTACGTAAACTTATTATTAAAAGTAGTGTAAACGGTTCTACTTAATGTAAATATCCTTTACAAGTGTTTGTGAGAGATTCGTCCAAACAAATAACAAATATTGAAGGAACTGGTGTCTGTCAACGGTCGAGCTGTTTGGATTTCTCAATTTTACCGGGGAGTATCGTATTCTTTTATAATTAATCCTAATTTACACCTAAGCCATTGTAACTGGCCATATCAGACCTATTTTACAACCTCCTTACTTGTTATTTACTGTAAAATTGATATAAGAAAATTAGCATTCTTAATATTTTTTATTTTTTCTTTTCCTTTACTAGCAAAGTATGATTACACAAATGATCACTGCTTATTAAGGAAATCAAGTACATTACATAGACTAGTAGGTACAGAAAATAACAGATTGAATCAAATTTTTACTCATATCAATTTCGGATAATTTTATTTTATTTTAATCTACCCCACGAATCAATTTTTTTGATAAAAAGATAAAAATTCTTATTTCAGAAGTTACCTATTATTAGTTTACATAATACAAAGCATTATTAATTCTCTTGTGTGCCTTTTTTTCCTGCTACAGTTGTATTTATCCACTTTATATCACTTTTCCAGAGAACTTTCACCGACAGCATGCTGACCCGCAGAGCTGTTGCCAAAGATGTTGAAAGTAAACTGAGGATGGCTCTGGAGGAATTGAAGTCGTCAAAGGACTTCTGCGATCAACTGTTAAGGGAACGCGACGAGAGTGAAATTGAAATTCAAAAAATCGTTACCAAAAACTCACAATTAAAAAGCGAGCTATCTGAACTTCATATTCAGTACATGGATGTGCTTGACCAACGGGATCAACTACAAACTGTTGTTTCTAGTTTTAATGAATGTACCTACACCCATGTAAGGGCACTGAATCGCATTTCCGAGTTGGAAAGTAGCCTCTGTGCGGCTCAGAAATCAATAAATAACTTAGAACAACTAAAAGAGTCTCACGAGGCCCTTTCCACTCAGAGTCTTTTCAATGAATTATTAGGTTGTAAAACTCAGCCCAATAGTGAGAGTTGTACTGTTATTGACTTGACATCTGAAAATGATTATAAAATAAACCATATAAAACTGAGCAGTCGTAGAAAAATAAAAAAATACTTAAAATTAAGCAATATAATAAAGAAAACTAAAAGGCTTTTAAAGGTACAAAATTCTTGCCAAAAACTCAATGTTTTTAGAAAAGATAGAGTGAATATCCTAGGTAACCTTAAGGCATTAGACTCTGAGCTTGCTCATAGTCACTGTGTGTATGACACTGAGGTAAATGAATTGCAGACTGAAATCTTTCATCTGCAGTCTGAACTTAGGAAAATGACCTCAAGGTATGAAGATGCTCAAAAGCAGATCAAAGAGCATATCAGAGCTACTGATGAGATTCTAAAAATGGGGACATACAACCTTGAGCGGTTTGAATCTCTTACAGCAAGCTGTGCTATCCCACCCACCCCAATCGATACCCCCTCATTGGACACATTATTATCTGATTGCTCTATTAATGTAATGCAAGTAAATAATAGTGCTAGCTCTTACCTAAATAACCCTGTTAGCCAACCGGCCACAAAAACATGCAAAAAACCTACATATCCACAAAAGTCTGTAATTGTTTATTCAGATAAAATAGGCCAAGACTTAGGTTCCTTATTATCTAGGCATTTAGATCAGAAAGTAACTAATTTCTGTTCACCTGGGGCCAGTTTAAATCACTTGATTGATAATATTAGTCAAGCTAATTTAGACAAGGACACAACCACTGTTATATTTTATGGTGATAGTTTATCAGTTAAGAGGAAGGACCTGACTAGGAGTATTGAAAAATTATTAGAGCTGCATTCTAAATTAAATTGTAAATTTGTATTCTGTGCCTTGCCATATGCCAGTAACTTAACCATTCAGCAAAACAGGCACATTTATGACATGAATTTATATATTTACAACATAACACACCGTCATAGTGACGCCATTTTTTATTTTGATATAAATAAATTCATTAGCAAGTTTAGGCTGACAGAAGATACTATGTATCTGCCCTTTACAACTAAACGACAGTTGGCTACATTGTTAGCATTTAATATACAAAAAAATGACGCGGTTATATGCAATATAAACCAAAATAAAATGATTGATACTGGCAGCAACATTAGGTTGTGTGACCATAGTTTAAACTAGTAAATGCGACAACAGCTAAGTCAATAGAATTAAATATTTTTCATCAGAATATGCAAGGTTTAGCTGGCAAAGATCTCGAGATAGAATTATTTCTTAGGAAATACAACGTCCATTTATTCTGTGTTACTGAACATTGGCTGAAATCTCATGAAATAATCAAATATCAAAGTCAGTACACAGTGTTGAGTGCGTTCACAAGAAAAACAGCCATACGCGGAGGGTCTCTAATATTAGTCGCCAACGACGTCAAGTGTAAAGAGCGCAAGGACATTATGGGTCTTTCTATTGAACGCATTGTTGAGATATCTTGTGTCGAACTGGATAGTTATGTTGTAGCATGCGTTTACCGACCGCCCTCAGGTGATTTTAATACATTTGAAAACGTTATGGAAGAGGTGTTAAAAAAAATATCTGGTATTAAAAAGCAAAGCATTGTATGTGGTGACTTCAATGTCAATCTAATCGAAAAGTCATCCATTAGCTGTAGACTAATTACTCTTTTTAAATCTTTTAATCTAGTATGCTTGTTTAATGAACCGACTAGAATCACTGCTACGTCTGCTACCTGTTTAGATAATGTGTTTTGCGACTGTGAAGTGTTTGATAAATTAATTATAAACGCTTTGCCCTCAGATCATAGTGGTTTGTTGGTGTCAGTACCCAGCCACCTTATACCTAAGTTATGTAAAGTTACTTGTAGGCCGATATCAGATCGACGTATAAACTGTTTTAGGGATAAAGTTTACAATCGCATATCTAATATGGATTGGTTACATAATGATCCCAATTACCTATATCAAAACCTTTTTGATACCATGAAATCAGAATTCGATAATATATTTAAAATAAAATCATTTTCAACGGCCAAGAAAGCAAAGTTTAGTGATTGGGCTACTGTAGGAATTCATAAAAGTAGAGCTAAGATGTATGAACTGTATGATACGAAAACATATAATCAAAACCCAGCTTTCTTGGAATATGTTAAAAACTACTCGAAGACTTTTAGGAAGGTGTGTACTGCAGCAAAGTCTTTATATTATAGCAATATGATCAAAAGGTCATCAAATAAGATCAAAACCACATGGGGTATAATTAACAGTGTATCTGGGAGAACTCAACCACGCGATGATCATATTGAACTTGTAATTAATGATAACATCTTAACAGATGATTTCGATATTGCGCAGGCTTTTAATAAATTTTTTAGTGAAATTCCAGTTCATACTACTGGCTCTTTGAACTCCTCTTCCCGAAAAGCTGAACTAATATTAAAAATCAGTGTAAAAGAATGCAATGTCTTGTTTGAATTTAAATATGTGACCCCGACAGACATAATCTTAACCTTTAAGTCGTTAAACATTAAAAACACTGTCGACTTCTGGGGTATATCATTAAAAATACTAGATAGCATAGTAATGGCTATAGCACCTGCGCTGGCGACGATATTTAATAAATGTGTAGAGAAGGGTAGGTTCCCCGACTTAATGAAACTTAGTAAAGTTGTACCGATTTTTAAATCAGGGATAAAAAGCGAGCCTTCCAATTTTAGACCGATTTCCATCTTGCCGGCCTTGAGTAAAATTTATGAAAAGATCCTACTCAATCAATTGCTTAACCACTTTAATGAGAATAAGCTGTTACACGGTGATCAATATGGTTTTACTAAGGGACGTTCAACCACAGACGCGGGAGTAGGTCTGCTTCAGCAAATTTACGGTGCCTGGGAGGCATCGCAGAATGCAATTGGTGTATTCTGTGATCTCTCTAAGGCATTCGACTGTGTTGAGCATGCAACCCTTATTAAAAAGCTAAGGCATTACGGTATTAAAAACACTGCCCTTAATTTATTAGCTTCATACTTAGGTGAAAGGTCTCAATGTGTTGAGATTAACGGGGTCAAGTCTCAGGAAGTTAATATTTCAATTGGTGTTCCACAGGGCTCCATCTTAGGACCCTTTCTCTTTTTAGTATATATTAATGACCTGCCGAACTTTGTCCGTGATGTCTGTGACATTGTACTATTCGCAGATGATACCTCATTGATCTTCAAAGTTGACAGAGCTAAGCTTAATTTTGACGATGTGAATGGTGCTCTTTCACGGATATCAAATTGGTTCGAAATAAACAATCTATTGCTTAATTCACTCAAGACAAAGTGTATTAAATTTACTATGCCCAATGTAAAAGTTAATGCTACGAATATTCTTATTAATGGCACAAAGCTGGACCTCGTGAACTCCACTGTCTTTCTAGGCATTACCCTAGACTCCAAACTCCAATGGGGGGCCCATATCTCATCGCTTGCGGGTAAACTTAGCTCCGCTGCTTATGCAGTGTGGAAAGTACGGCAACTTACGGATGTGGATACAGCACGTCTAGTTTATTTTAGTTACTTCCATAGCATTATGTCTTATGGTATCCTACTGTGGGGTAACGCTGCTGACGTGGAAAATGTATTCATACTGCAAAAAAGAGCTATCCGTGCCATTTATAATCTTGGACCTAGGGCTTCCCTCAGAGAACTTTTTAAAGAGATCAACATTCTCACGGTCGCTTCACAGTATATATACGACAACATAGTGTACATACGTAGGAATATCCATTTATTTAATAAAGTGAGTGATGTTCATAAATTAAATACTAGAAATAAACATAAACTGGTATTACCAATTGTTAGGCTTAAAAAAGTATTTACTTCCTTCGTAGGAGTCGGTATTCGCTGCTTCAATAAGATACCAAAGCCCATGTTAGAGTTGCCACTTGACAGATTTAAAAAGTATATTAAATCTTCACTAATGAGTAAAGGATATTATACACTAAATGATTTTTTAAATGATAAAAATGCCTTTACACAAGTTAACTGAAATCTAGAAGAATATAATGTTAAGTGCAGCGTGTCCTGCCTAGCGAGCGTTCATTGATTTTAAATATTATTCTCGAACGATGTCGACAGGGTCGTGGATTGGTCATGCTCACTAAAATGTCTTTGCTAGTGGCGGCTCTGTGGAGCGGGTCATTCTTTTCCCTCTAAAATGGTTGAGGAGAGTGATGGCTGCTTCTCAGGTCATACTCGTGAACGGGTGCTGCTGGTGGGGACTGGTCCGTCCCCTGCCCTTTGTCTGACTGAACGTGTACCATAATGCTGATGAATTTTGTCTCGTTCGGCATCACACTGGAGCTATGACCAGTTGTTTTGTACGCGCTCTTTACATATTTTATAGTAACACTTTCTCTTACTATTATTATTATGCTTTTTATTATATACCTCTACAACATCTCTATTTTGTAAATGAGAGGACTATGTAGACACTGACCAATATCATGAATCTAAGTACACTTATGATTAATCTATACTTAAGCACATCTATTTAGCTCGTTCTGCATTGTTCTCCCATACTCCATAAATGCAATGTATACAAAAAGAATTGTAAACCTCATTTTTAAAAAAGAGTAACCGTGGAGTTTCTTGCCCTTCTTCTCCACAGGAATGACTTTCCGAACGGGTGGTAGAGTCTTAAGTAATAATAATTTTCTGTTTTTGACTATTCATAAGTGCCTTTTGGTCTACATGAATAAAAAACTTTTGATTTTGATTTTGATATTTGACAGCTATATTTCTTTAAAAAGTCTTGTCCTAAAATACCTTCCGTGACGCATGGTAAACCTTTTAAAATATAAAACTTATGATTAAGAATCTCATTACCATTTAAAAATAAGTTAAGATAAGCAAAACCTATTGTGTTTAGTTCTCCACCGACACCTTTAATTCGAATGTTCTTGAAATGGTAAGGAATGTTCCACTCTGCAATTGTTCCAAATTTCACTACCGATAGTGATGCGCCCGTATCTACGAGCCACTTATATTTTGTATCATTCAACTCTAATTCTATGAAATTACTGTAATCGAATGAAAATATAGAGTTACGAACGAAAAACTGATTATTATTATCGTTACTTTCTTTTGGTGTTTCCGAATTTTGCTTAGTACGGTCACTAGATACTTCATTTATCATATTTAATCTTCGAAAACCTCTATCTCGATTAGTAAAATTTTGATAGGATCTACCAGCTGATCTGCCACGGCCACGATTGTTATAAAATCTACGTGTAGAAGCATTTTGCCACTGAAAATAACTGTTTTGGTTATTAAAACGGCCTCCGCGAGCGCCTTGACCCCTGTTCCGCACAAAATTTCTGTTAAAATTATTAACATACCTGGATCGGCGTCGCTCGTTAAAAAATAGTGTACCTTCACTTCCTGATGCTGAAAATGTGGTCGACGATAATTTCTCATCCTTCGCAGCCCGTATTGCATCTTTTAAAGAGGCATAGTTCCGAGCTGCAATTATAACACTCAAATTTTTATTCCGAAAGCCGTCGGTAAATCGTCGTATAGCTAACTTTTCATTAACAGGTTTTAAAATTGAGTACGCACTGTTATCCCCGTCGGCTTGCGAAATAGTGACGTCCACAAAAAGTTGCTCTATCTTTCTACCATAATCCTCAATGTCACTAGTACCTTGGTACGATCTAACTAAATCTGCATGAATGGCATTGCTCGATTTTTTCGCAAGTAGATTATTTTTCATGTCACTTATAAGTAATTTACACGAGTCATATTTCGGCAATAATCGTAGCTTTGCACTCTCATTTAAACGCGTCTTTAAAATAAAGTTGATTAAAGAAGGCTGTGATTCACTAGTTATCATAGAGCTATATAGTTCTATAGAGTCTATCAATTTTCTAGTAACAGCATCATCCCCCGTCATTTCTGGTAATAAAGCCACAGCTGTGCGTAAATCAAAGTTATCCATGGTTACCTTACTACATGTACTCTCCGATACTAAACAAAATCAAATCAAATTTTCTCTCAGCGATCTTAAATTTTCATAAATTTCTAAAAGGGTTTCAGTCATAATACATTATTAAAAAAAACAAAGAATTAGCAAATTAACAACCATAATGAAATATAGTGTATATCGTTATCCCGCATTATACTAGATATTACAGATATCATAGACTTTGACCTAGATTATGAATATTTTTTTTTTTTATAAATAATAAACATCGGTTACAATGAAACCAAAAATAAAATATAATATTTAAGATATTCTTTTTTTTCTTTTTGCAATCCACGGCTAAAAATAAAATAAAAAACGAGTAAAAGCATAACACGCGAAAAAAGAATTATCGTATATGGTACAATACGTTACTTGATTCATAGGTAAAAACCATCACGAGATTACGTAAACACTTGAGTTCGTTAATCACTTTTCACTATAGACAGGCCATAATCTCCACTTATTTTGCACTTCACTAATCACTGCTGTAGAAATAGCAATTGGTGATATTCCCTGAGGCCTCGATCTAGGCCTCTTCTCCTACCTTACTGGCCTTCTTGCGAAGCGACGACATGCGGAGCGTGTATTTGTTCACCAGCTCATCTCGTATCATACGCTTATGACACCGTATATATATTTTATACACGCCATAAATTAGTACCAAGCCAATGACAAGGAGCATCACGCTCAAAATAATATTCGTGGTACTTGCATGCAGTTCTAAATTCGTAGTTGACGCAGTATTACTGCCGCTCGATTGAGCGATAATCACATCTTCCTGTTTAGATGAGAAGATGCCCATTTTTCTTAAAAAAAACACTCAGTCACACGTAACCACAGGACCACCCGCAGCGGAATGACCCGGTATCCAATTTAGTTTGCTTTCTAATTCGAGCCATAATATTATCCGTCCGTCATAGTACACTCCCCGTATAAGTACACGGTATGCAAAACAAAGTCCGCGGTCGCGAGGCAGACCCCACACGCAGGGTCGCCATGTAATGTTGACACAGCAAAATCAAAGTCGAGATACTCAATACGATGTTTATTCACGGCTAACCAATACAGAACTGCCCTTAAACTAATCCTATGATCTAATTTATATAATAATAATCTAAAGGTGGTACTACACTCTACACCGGTCTTAAGGGCGAGCGTGCAACCACTACGCTCGAGCCAGACGAGCAAGAGGCGACATACTCGAGGGCGCCTTGAAAAGGCGGCTTCGGTTGGGAGAGTCGCTGCGGGGTGAGAGGGTGCACTTCAAAGTGCACCGGTCAACCGCCGGCTAGGGGAGGGGATCTACGACTTCGTCGTCGTCGTCGCCCGTATTCGGAGCGGAAAGAAGGGATGACAAAGCATCGGGGGGAACGGTGAGAACATGTCGCGGCCGGCGGTGGCGGGGGCGGCAGGGGTCGGGGGGATCGTAGTCGGCGGCGGCTACGATTAATGGATTCGCATGGGTAGATGTGTTCGCGAAGTGTCGAGTTGTCGCCTTTTTAATATAGGCGCGAATAGGTTCAATACCGAGATCGGAGTGGAGGTCGACATTCCGTAAAAACCATGGGGCTCCTACGGCTTTACGGAGGAAGCGGTTTTTGATGTATTACTTACTAAAGTTTGCTTGCATTGTTGACAGCCTGTTACAACCTGCCTAAGTCATCTTTTAAAACCCAACCGCCTTGACCAGCATCATTTTCAATTGTCTGGTCAAAGCAAATTTCACTATTAAATGAAATAATTTCTTTCATTTCTCAGGAACATCAGGAATATAATCCTTGTCTTTTAGGAAGAAGTCTAAACTTTGAAGGCATTCATTAGCATCTTCCTCACAGTTCGTTCTATTTGAGTGAGGTGATAATTATTAATCAATAACACTTACACACTAAACAATAAAACTAATAAATAACTTAAACAAAAGGCGAAACTGACTTTAAAAAGTAAACTAAACAGAAAAAAAAATAAAAAAATAAAACTATGGAGTTGGTGCCTAAACCAAAAATAAAAAGAAACATAGAACCTCCTCCTTTTTGAAGTCATTTGAAAAGGTACTAATTAACATTATAAATTGACAAATTGTTTATTTCCTTTGCCACTGACGTTATGGCATTAGCTATGTTGCCTAATTCATCTGCTACCCTTTCCATAGCTCCAAAGGAATTTAAAAATCTGTTTAAAGCTTCCCTTGTCATTCTCTCTGCTTCCACACACACACTTCCCTTTGATATAGAGGAGTGGCGACATCGACGACGAGCTTGGGAAGCTTGGGGGATGGCAGCAGTTCCATGTGTCTCTACTGATGTTCGTGACATCGACATAATTTTTTGTTTTCATTAGCCTGTTTTACTGTCCCACTCCTGAGCAAAGGCCTCCCCTTTATATCTCCACAACTGTCTATCTATTGCTATTTCGGGCCACAAAGTAAAAGGCCCGCAAAAGTGTCCAAATCGTCGCGCCACCTTTTCCTAGATCTACCTCGTCTGCGACCACCGCTGGGTATCAAGTTGGTGACAGTGTTCGCCCACCTCTGCGAGTCCAAGCGCGCCACGTGGTGGCGCCATGATTAATTTAATTAGGTACTTACAATAGGGGGTCATACTTTTTTGTTGCATTATAATGAACTACCAATGTGACAAGTTAACATTAACTATTTATAGGTATGCATAAATTAGCTATTTATATGCGTGGGTCACATCCAACAATAAATGTAATAAAGACTTACTTCTGATTCCTGTATCACTTGTCCCATGTGAGGTGCCAGGTATTATGAAGTTCGGATGGGTGGCCAAGCTCAGGGCAATTAGTAACTGAACTTGTTAGGTTTGGTGTCTCTAGATCTACATCTCGTGGAGTTACGGCAACATTTTCTTCTAAAGCAGGTTTCTCCGTAAGTATAGGTTTCTGTAAAAGACTGATGTTTTTGAATGGATGTTGCATTTATTGTAAAAAAGGTTTTGTAATTACCGAGATTGGGAACGGATCAATGGCGAATTGGCGATCACCAGTAGCAAACTGATGCCCCCCTAATACTGCCACCATCCTTTCTTCTAGTGGCGATAAGGTGAGCATAGAGTCTGCAGGGCCACCACCTGTGCTTCTTATGGATAATGCGTGCAATGCATATTGTTTTTTAATGCAAATTTTTTTCAGTCCAATACTAAAAACCAAATTAATGTTAGTTACTAACACGAGCTCATAAGTTTGTTGGTATTCCATGAAAAATATAGGAAGTATATTGTATGTACATACCTTGGCCTAACCTTGACCATCCTTATTGTCACCTCCAAGAGCATTTAATGTTGTGGCTAAGGACGCTTATTTCCGTTTTGTTTGTTTCGCTTGGGATGATCTCAATAATCCTTTTGCTTAACTAGGATTTTGCTCTAAAAACTCCACTAACTGTTCAATTTGAGCATAAGTTGGGCGGCCTGACATTTTTGCTGTAAAGAACAACAAATAGGATTAGATGATTATAAAAAAAAGAGTAACTATAATAATAGTTATTTTTACTAAATTTATTTCTTAAACGTGTATTTTGTTAGTTATTCATATTTTTCAACATTTCGTCCAACTATCGTCATAGTAAAACAACTCTAATGCAGCCCTATAAGTTGCCAACTTCACGTCATCATCATCATCATCATCTCAGCCTATACTTGTCCACTGCTGAACATAGGCCTCCCCAATCGCTTTCCAGCGTAACCGGTCCGATGCCACCTGCATCCAACGACTTCCTGCGATTTTCACAAGATCGTCGGTCCATCTGGCAGGTGGTCGTCCCACGCTGCGCTTGCCAATACGTGGTCTCCACTCTAGAATCTTTCTGCCCCAACGCCCGTCCGATCTTCGCGCTATGTGGCCAGCCCATTGCCACTTCAGCATGCTAATCCTGAGGGCTATGTCGGTGACCTTGGTTCTTCTACGAATCTCCTCATTCCTGATTCGATCACGTAGAGAAACGCCGAGCATAGCTCTCTCCATAGCTCGCTGAGCAACTCTGAGCTTTTTTATGAGACCTATAGTAAGAGACCACGTCTCTGATCCATATATCATCACTGGTAACACACATTGACTAAAAACTTTAGTCTTTAGGCACTGAGGTATTTTGGATGAGAAGATGTTGCGCAGTTTCCCGAACGCTGCCCAGCCGAGTTGGATTCGTCGATTGACCTCTCTCTCAAAGTTGGACCTACCTAACCGGACTACCTGTCCCAGGTAAATGTATTCGTCGACAACTTCAAGAGTAGAGTTCCCAACGGTGAGTGCGGTGGGTACGACATGGACGTTACACATTATTTTCGTTTTGTCCATGTTCATTTTAAGACCCACTTGTTGAGATACTCTGTTGAGGTCGCCGAGCATTCGTCCTAGATCTTCCAGCGACTCCGCCATGACCACAATGTCGTCGGCAAATCGAAGGTGAGTGATGTATTCGCCATTGATGTTGATGCCAAATCCTCGCCATTCCAAGAGTTTAAAGGCGTCCTCTATGGTGGTCGTAAACAGTTTCGGAGAAATGACGTCTCCCTGTCTTACTCCTCTTTTTATGGAGATCGCCTTCGTGCACTGCCCTTGTACTCGGACTGACATGGTGGCGTTATTATACAAGCACTTCAACACTTCGATGTACCGATAGTCAATGCGGCATCGCTGAAGAGATCTAAGAACCGCCCAAGTCTCGATCGAATCGAAGGCTTTCTCATAGTCCACAAACGCCAAGCATAGTGGCCGATTATACTCCTCGGTCTTCTGTATAATCTGCCGCAGCGTATGTATGTGGTCTATGGTACTAAAGCCTTTCCGGAAACCGGCTTGTTCGGGAGGCTGGAAATCATCAAGCCTGCGTTCGAGACGATTCGTGATGACTCTCGAAAACAACTTGTAAACATGGCTCAGCAGTGTGATGGGCCTATAGTTCTTTAATAAAGTGTTATTACCTTTCTTGAAAAAGAGTACCACCACACCCCTGTTCCATGCTTCCGGCGTTTTTCCTTCGAGCAAGATGGAATTAAACAGCCTCTGAAGGACTTTAAGTACCGGCGATCCGCCCGCTTTCAGAAGCTCTGCGGTAATTCCGTCTTCACCCGGCGCTTTGTTGTTTTTAAGTTGTTTGAGAGCCATCCTAATCTCGTACAGGCTGATGTCCGGGATATCTTCAGAGTAGTGTCGGGTTAGCTTGGCTCTTGGGTCTTTTACCAAGTCAACAACAGGTTCAGCTACTGAGGTATACAACTGCCTATAGAACCTCTCTATCTCCCTGAGCACCTCTGACCTATTCGACGTTACGTTTCCGTCCTCCGTCTTCAGCTTCGTCAACTGGCTTTGCCCAATAGACGCGTCTCTTGCGAACACTTTGGAGCCCTTGTTCTGCTCTATGGTCTCCTCAATACGTCTTGTATTGAAGGACCGTAAATCGTGTCGCAAGGACTTCAATATCTGTCCATTGAGCTGCCTATAGGACTTAGCATCATCGGAGGTTTGGAGTGTCATGGTACGTCGCTCAGCCATAAGGTTTCGGGTGTAGTCAGATAGCTTTTGAGGCCTATTTTTACGGTGGGGCTTAAAATGCTTAGACCCGACCGTATGGACAGTCTCTACCAACCTATTGTTGATTTCGTCCACTGATGCGCTGCTGTCTAGCAATTCGAAGCGGTTTGACAATTCGAGTTGAAAGTTCTCGGGGTTTTGGATATGTGTATTAGAAGGTCGGAGCGTAGACTTCATCAGACGCGATCTTTCCATTTTGACATTAATATTTAATGTGCCTCTGACCATTCGGTGATCACTGCCGGTTTTTACCCTGTGAATCACGGAGACATCATTAAATATTTGTCGCTTGGTGCTCATGATGAAGTCTATCTCATTTTTAGTGAAACCATCAGGGCTCATCCAGGTCCATTTCCTATGAGAGGGCTTCTGGAAGAAAGAGTTCATCATAAAGAGTCCCTCCTTCTCCAGAAATTCGGCCAGCCTCTGACCCCTGGGGTTGCGCTGCCCATATCCAAATTGCCCCACTCTCAACTCATCATCGCCCCGTTTGCCCAGTCGCGCATTGAAGTCACCCATAACTACTGTAAAGTGTGCTTTGGAAGTATGTATGGCTCTACTAATGTCCTCATACATAACTTCGACCTCATCATCTGAGTATGCCGAGGTCGGTGCGTAGACCTGTATGACCTTCAGCGAATATCTTTTGGATATTCTGAGTATCAGGTACGCTACCCTGCTCGACACACTAGTGATGGACACAACGTTGTTTATGAGTGACTTGTGGACGATAAATCCGACACCACCTTGGGACTGCTGTTCGCCCTCCCGGTAGTAAAACAAGTTGCCGGATTTTAAGGTTATCGTGTCCTCGCCCTCTCTTCGGACCTCCGATAAACCAACAATACTCCACCGCAACTTGTTTAACTCTTCTTCCAGCTCAACTAGCTTCTCATCTGTCCTCAATGTGCGTGCGTTGTATGTCACCAGGGCCAATTTTCGGTTTTGGTGGTAGCCGAATCTCTGCCGGAGATTCTTAGCACCCCTTGTCCTGTCGTTACCATGGCTGCTACCGTGGCCAGGACGAACAGGACCGCCGGGGACTAGGGGCCTGGTTTTCTTACTTTCTTCCATAATATTGGTTGGGGGTGTTTGCCATACTCGCCACGCTTGGCAGGCGGGTTGGCGAGCGCAGTTTTTGGTTGTAGAAGTGTTAAGGGAACGCTGCTGCCCATTCCCTAGTTTTCCCTTAGTCGCCTTGTACGACACCCGATGGGATGAGATGGGATGAACTTCACGTATGACGACGAAATTATTGGCCAATGCAAACGCAATTTCAATTCCAATCCAATGTTAACGGATTGCTTGTCAACAGTACCGAAATATGACACTTGAAATTTAACATAGGACAAGATTTGACTTTTTATTGGAATTGAAAGTGGATTCGAGAATAAGGCCCCAGATCTTAGTTGTTGCATTTGAAACTACCCTTATAATTTACAGTTTTATGTTGTGGAATTACTACATTATTTTCCCTTCTACTACGTGTATTTTTTTGTGAACATCTCTCATCCATGCAAATTTGTCATACAGGTATTTAAGCCTCTTTTAAAGTAAAATTTTGTGGACTAGGCATGTCAGGTGTAATTTCCGCCGACCGTCCATGTTCAGAATACCTATTTGGTTAAGGTACGAATTGATATGGGCACGCTTTGAAATGTTGTAGCAGAAACGAGTACACGCGTTTTGAACACGCTGAACGTCCTGTTTGATATAATTGTGAAGTCAGGGTCCATAAACAGTATTGCAGTAATTGAATTGTGGTAAAACAATCGACTCCACTACTATTTTTTTGACCTGTCCTGAAGATATTTTCTGATATTTTTAAACGATAAAAGGCGTTTCTAATTTTAATATTTAGATTTCATTATAACGAAGCTCGCTGTCCATTAACATTCCCAAGTTTGTAGCGCTATTTACTCTTTAGGTCGTCACCAGTTATTGTGATTTGCTACCTAATACCATATATTTTGACTTTAGTGCATTCAGAACTAGTATATTTCCATAAGCCCACCTTGCAACTAAGTTTAGATTCCCGTTGATCATTTCTACTGCAGATTTTGTGTTAGCAGGTTTAAACGACAATAAATTTGGGTATACTCTGCATAGAGGTGGATTTTACAGTGCTTAATCGGTTTAGGGAGGTCTGCAGTAAAAAGAGCAAAAATAATTGAACTTGAAATCGATCCCTTAGGTGTGCCTCGGTTTTTTTAGTATCCGATTCACATATCCCTCCACTTTGTCTCTAATTGCACATACTGATGTCTATTAGTTAGAATAGATCGAAACCAGTTACAAGATTTGGGTGATAATCCATAATATAATAATTTAGCTAAAAGCAGTTTAGAGCTGAGACAATCAAAAGCTCTTGAAAAATCAAGAAGCGTTAGAATACTGCCCTTACTTCTGTCTGATGCTAATAAAATATCATCGGTCACATGTGCAAGCGCGGTTGCTGTACCAAAACCTTTACGAAAACCGGACTGAATATCCGGTAATATATTCTCGTTCTCCAAAAAAAGTTGTGAACTGTGTGCAGACAATTCTCTCCAAAATCTTAGACAAGACAGGTAAGATACTAATGGGTCTTAGATCTTTGAGCTCATCCACTCTGCTGGTCTTAGCTACGAGTATAGGTTTTACTTTGGCTATCTTCCAAGTGTCAGGGAAAATATTCGATCTACTTAAATTGATATTGTTTTGTACCTTTATTACTGGGTCAACTTCAAATCGATTCTTCTTTAAGGGCAGCAAGGGCACTATGTCTTGGCATATTTGTTCAGACAGGCTTTTTTTATTCAGCCTATATTTTTTTACAAATTCACCATCAGGGATGATTAAATAATTTAAATTTCCCCGCATTTGCTGTCTTTTCATTCAGCGGGCAATATTTTCTTCCCGGATGGCTTTTAAAGTCAGGAAAATTTTCGATATGGTACGTCAATGCAATAAACTGAAAAAAATACAAAAGTTAGTGCTAGTAGACCGACCGCACACATCATAGATTCGTAAAAAGTAACTATCACTGTGGTTCTTAGTAAATTCATCAAACTCTTACCATTACTATGCTACTACTAACGAGCACTGACATAACTTAACTAAAGTCGACAGCACAAAAAAAAATGAACTTCACAATTACAAAATATCACAAATTTAATATAAAACGATAATACCGACGAAGACCTAACAGGTGTCATTGAAATATCCTAAAAGTGACATTTAGATCGTTGTCAATTTTGATCGGGTCTGGAAGTTTCTTTTCATAATAGCAAAAAAAAGGATATTTATTATAGTGCGACAAAGATCTTTTGGCATATGGATGACATTGGCACGGGGGCGTTAGTGTTAAATTTACTCACCTTGTAATGAAAATATTGAAACTTAGTTACCACGAACACGTCTGCATGCGCCGCTGCACTCACTGGTTTTGGAATACGAATGTCCGAAGCCCACCGACGATTTACAGTGGGTATTATACATCAAAACAAAGATTGTACCCCCAGCTAGTTTTTGTTCTTACAAACCTTTTGTCTACGGGGCCATGTGGTAGTAATAAAAGGGACTTTCTTTCACTCACCTTACTTAATCATAGTCACTCACACACTTATGATACCGCAGCAAAGTCAGCAGGACGTCTGGCTTCTCTTCGACGGTAGCTGAACCGGGACAGGACACGCTCCATGACCCCTCGCTGGAACTCCTTCCGTAGCCGCTTGCTGTGACATTTCTTGTACAGCCAGAAAATGTCAACGAGAACCGCCAGCAATATACACGCCGCAATTATTGATACTAAAACATTATTTATTTAATCATGTTAAGCTCTCGTCTCTGCGTGGTTTTCTCCTCCAGAAGCAGTCTTGAGGTTTTTAGGTTCGTAGTTCTGGTTTTTTATGGATATGGAGTGGATGCCAGTGTAATACTGTTTCTCTCTATCTTAGGCGTCAAACATATTTTTTGTGTCAAGTTCATTTTGTAAAGGATTCTGTAGGTCACTTTTTAAACGGAAATTTTCGCTATGAAGATTTGCGATTACTAGATTGTAATTCCAAAACCAGCGTTTTGACTTGTACACTTAGTTCGTTTATAGCTGTGTCGTCACTATTCAGTGAGCCAGATAAGTCATTTAATGAATTTGTTCTGTAACATTGACGATGGTAGGTAATATTACAAGGCATGCCTTTTAAGTTCTGTCGTTTCCTTATTTCCCGGCAATTTTGAATTTGGAACTGTTCTATATTCGAATGTGTTTAAATTTTGAATCTCAAAACAGTTGAAAGTATTAGGATTAATGCTATTGTTTAGTCACGAAAATGAATCTTTCTAAGGAAAATGTTCGTGCAATAATTTTCTACAACTTTAGAAGAGGCCTGACACGGCTTCAGTGTTTTGAAGAGCTAACATCTGTGTTCAGTGATGAAGCCCTATGTCTGCGGACTGTCGAACGCTGGTATTTAGAATTCCAGCGTGGACATACTAGTGTTAGTGACAAATCTCGCGAAGGACGCCCAAAATCCGCCTTCACTGAAGATAACATCATTGCTGTGAGACAACTAATTCTCGAAGATCGTCATGTGACGTATCGAGAGATAGAGGCTCTATTAGGCATCTCAGGGACAACCATTCAGAAGATCTTGCAAGAAGCGCTTGGTGTGAGAAAGCTAGTTTGCCGTTGGATACCGCATCTGCTTTCCGACGATTACAAGGCGGCCCGCGTCAGATGGTGTAAGAAAACTCTGCAAAGGTTCAATCGAGGAGAGTCAAATCACGTCCACGACATCATTAGTGGTGACGAATCTTTGATCTATGCCTACGATCCTGATTCCAAACAACAATCTACAATCTGGGTCTTTCAAGACGAGCCAAAGCCGACTAAAGTTGTTCGTTCTCGAAGCACTTCAAAGAAGATGGTGGCCACGTTCGTTGAAAAAACCGGCCATGTTGCTACTATTGCACTTGAAGATCGTAGAACGGTTAACGCAGAGTGGTATACCACAGTTTGTTTACCACAAATCATCGCCGAACTTCGAAAATCTAACTCAAAGCGACGCATCATCCTGCACCACGACAACGCAAGCTCACACAGCGCTCGTCAAACGATTGAGTATTTGAAGCAGGAAAAAGTAGAAATTCTTGACCATCCTCCATACAGTCCTGACCTAAGCCCTAACGATTTCTTTAAATTCCCTAAAATTAAGAAAAGTCTTCGTGGTCAAAGGTTCCAGTCCGGTGAAGAAGCAGTCGACGCTTTCAAGTCAGCCATTTTGAACACCCCCACTTTAGAGTGGAATAAATGTTATAATAACTGGTTTGAGCGAATGGAAAAGTGTATTAAGCTACGTGGTGTTACGTCGTAACATAGTTTTAAAAATATAAACATAAAAATAAAAAATCTTTACACACAAACAAACAAAATAACTAGTTGTTACATCGAATGGAAACCGCGCGCCTTAACTAGTGATAGCATAATAATGACCATATAAGGTATTCGTTGGCACCGGAAATCAAATTCCTTCTAGAACACCTAATAAGAAACGCCCACAACATAATCTCACTCGGTTCGGTTATTGATAACTTAGTCCCACAAGAATTTTATAAAAAACAGACAATAGTTTAGGGCGTGCCTTGCTTCGGTTGAGCCGTTCTTTCTATATCTCTGTCCTCGTCTCAGACGAAGGATCAAGAGATCTGGGGAGTGCGCACTGTTGCCAGGCAGGAAGTAGGCCGCCCTGGGGGGGGGGGGGGGGGCAATATATAAAAACGAGTTCGCGCAGGAACAACTTCTTTTCCGACGCCAGAGCTCGCACGACAACAATTCAGTTAAGTTCAAACAGTGCTTTATTAAAATAAAAAAAATAAAAAAGTTTAGATTAGCAACATTCTTCAACCCCCTTGAAAACTGGGGGTCCACCGTACGGTTTGACAAAGTACGGTTTGGGAGACAGCAGGCCTCACTTCTGCCCGTCGACTCCCGCTGACCTCGGCGGCTGAGGGCCTTCTACAGGGCACCTCCAAATTCCCCACCTAGCCGGTGGAGGCTGTTTACCGAAGACCCCCCACGCGTCACGGGATCGAGCGGCCTAAAGATAAGTCCCCAGCACCCATAGGTTTTTTTGTGGACCCGAAAACTCCCCTGTGCCGGGAATTCACGCCCCATTTTAACATTATTACTTATTTTAATTTTCTGGATTGTTCTTATTACGATTTTTAATTGTTTGCGTAATTAAATATATTTTTTCCTGTTAACAATAAACAATTGTATTTTTTTTATAATTGTGTGTTTTATTTGTACCCGCCGTCAGGCGGTCGTAACAGTGGTGAATACTTTGAAAAACAATAAAAAGTACTATAAGGTTCTAGTTGTGTTTTTTTCTTCAAACGACATAACTTAAAAGGCATGCCTCGTATCGCTGTCTAAATGTCTGGTTTTTCTTTGTTTAGGTAATTAATACTCTCTAAAATAAATTTCTAACAACAAAAGTAGTACGGAGACTATGTTTACGTTACTTCTGACACCTGTCATCTGTGAAATTAACCTTCCTCTCGAATCACTCAAATCCGTTCGGTAGTTATTGGTTTATCGCGTTTAAACCGTCAAACAGACAGACACGGCGGGGGGACTTAGTTTTATAATATGTAGTGATACATGTTAAATATCTATCTATATCATTACGGCAGATACCTTGCGGGGAGACTGAGTGCAGGGTTCGAACAGGATCTTCCCTTACGGAACTATTTTAAATATAACTGCTAATTTCTCACTTCCGAGAACTGAGTACTTGCGTTGCTACGCTGACTTACATTATTTCATTTTATTTTGATCAACGTTGTGGGCGATTAATTTAAGTAATGTCCTCATGGGTCCCAATTAATTGTCCAAATCAAATATGAATTCGATATTGTACGGGATATGGTGACCGTACAGAGATTTATGTATGGTTTAAAAATGAAAGGTAAGCGTGATTATGGTTAATTCACTTAATATAAATGTAAGGTATGGTTTTGATGGTTATGAGCACACGCGAACTGATTGGTGATTGAACGTGTACTGAGTGACCAAAATGGTCGAAATAGCGTGTGCCGGCGTAAATGCTGACAACGCGTAACGCGATGTACGGTGCTAGCATCGTACAGATATCTTTCCAAGTTGCAATTTTTCCTTCCCAAATAATTTAAACATAGTTATATTTAGTTTAGGATTCTCCACTCTTATAAATAAAGTTAAGATTGATCGTTAAAAATCCTTACGGCGACATATAAATTAATATCAAAAGACTTAAAAACACAAGAAGCTAGCAAAGCAAACATATTAAATTGAGACATGTTTTTCTAAGGAAAAATCACAAGATACTTACTTTTTTGATGAGATGTACACTTACACATAAATACCTCCACTCATGTTTTCAATCAATGCATTTGTTCAATATATAGCAAATCTTCTAATAGTAAAAAGATTTGGTGTGTGTGTGTGTGTGAGTGATGTACGCTGTTGGCCGCGACGCCTTTACAGCTTCACCGGACTTAATAAAAAAAAAAGATTTGGTATGCAACCAATCTATACCTATACTAAATCCACAACAAATGTAACATTCTTGTTATAGTGTGTCATATCAGTTGGTAAATTGTAACTATCAATCACAAATTGGAGCTCTACATCAGTTTGTTCCATTAGAGCTTCATCCACAAGCATAGAATTTTCCCTTGAAGGCCCCGGCTTGGCATGAAATGGACATCCACCTATCCTCTTTTTCTTTTTTTCTTGGGCTAAAATACCCTTTTCACGGGTCTTCAGATTATCCCAACATTTTTTCGACTGTGATCAGTAGGTCTACCATGAAAGTTTCAATCCGAAACTTCGGAGCCGAACGATACACGAACGAATACGATGCGTGTACGTACCATGAAGTTGCATCGGATTTATTTCTTTCGGTCGGGCACCATAGACTGTGTTCGTGAATGAATGACAGATGCGAAGTATGTTTCCGTTTACGAAAAAAGTAAGTAGTATAAAGCAACCAAATAAAAAGCGCATTTGTTTCTAATTAGGCATATGGTAACTTATGAACATTTCAAGTTAGTCGTGTAAAATTATTAAATGTCAAGCGGTCATAATGACATAAAGGTACGAACTATGCATATAATCCAAAATTTCGCAAGTTTTTATTAAGTCAAAACGGCGCAATAAATAATGTCACATTTGCTATAGAATTAGATGCGAGTTCGTAACCACTACTAGTGGTGTTTTCTTTTTGTGTTTTTACAATTGTTATTTTGTCTTTTCTTTTTGTTTATTCAATTTTTATATTTTGTTAATAACGGCAACAAAGGCTATTTGGTATTTAAGAGCACTACAAGAATTATTATGAGAGTCATCGCAACCTAGGCGGATGCCCTTCTGCTTTCGATCTTTGAAAGGATTTATAGAAAAATCGTGTTTTTACGTATGTTTGTACTCTATGTTAAAATAGAAATAATCATATTATAAAAACACTACATAATTCCAGGTTGAACACATTTATTGCTTTAAGATATCAACAAAATCTAATCAAATCAAATCAAAATTCGTGTTCATATTTAAATAGCCAAAGAATTAAAATTCAAAAAGTTACCTCTTTAGTTTTCGTATAATTGAGGTTAAAATCACGAAAGAAGTGCTGTCATACTGCCGAAACTTCGTTTGTTCGAATCACTTCACGGTTTTTACGACGGATGAAACGTCACAAGCCGTCTTCGGGACCGATTTCGGAACGAAAGTACTTCGTGGTAGGAATCGCCCGAAATTTCGATCCGAAACTTCGGAATTACGTTTCATGGTAGACCTACAGTTCTCTGGAATTTGGAAATAAAGTATTAGTTCTGAATTTTGGAAAAAAATTGAAAACTAAGCAATATGCACTATAAAGTTATAGTATATGAGGTCGAAAAATAAAGTTAGGACAGTGTGTTAAAAGTCATGTCCTCCTATGTAAAATACTAAAAAAAATACCATACTCATAGAAACAAACTGCTATCACCATTTATATTTACCACCTTATATAAAGTTACGGGTAATTAGTTAATATATTATGATAATTTACCTTAGAATTGGGTTCAATTGAGTTGTACTCTTCCTCCAAGAGTGACCAAGCCATTTTTTTTTGCGGCAGGAATACCGGCGGTTATAGTAGAAGCCGAATTTAATTTATATTTATTAATCAATTCGTGGAGACACAATTTCTCTAATTCGCTAAATATTTGTCTCCCAGATATACCTTATGTCAATATTAAGGTCAAAAGTCACAAATAAACGTAAATAACGCACCGACGCGGCGCCACTTGAATAAAAAGCAATTAGCTGTCAACTTTTCAGAAACCATACATATAAAAAATCGAAGTGTCTGCTATAGTCTATGATTGAATGACGTGTTTAATAATGACGTAATACCTCGACTCAACTTCACTCGAGGATACTCAAGATTACCTCAAGGCAAGATCGAGTTATATCGAATTATATCGATAACTAAGAATATCGATTTCGAGTTTTCCTTGAGGTGACTCTTAAAACACGGGTGTTAGATTCTTAGAGGAACACATTGCTAGCTATAAATACATTAGATCATTGTAAAATAAGCGTCCTTTCTATGTAAAATAAATAAACATGATATGTGAATAAACATGATATGCTCGCTTCCGCAGCCACAGCTTGTCGTCGAAGGCGACCAGCCTCGGCCACTACGGCTCGCGTGGTGCCTGCGCTTTGTTACAGTAGGCGGTTATTTTAAAATTTATTGATTGACACAAAGTCCTCAGGATTTATTATTGGCTTCAACTTTAAAGAATGTCTGTTTTATATTGGCATTGGTGCTGCTAAAAAGTGAAATCAAAATGAGAAATTGCACAAAATATTTCCAAAAATAAAAGCATGAACTTCTTTTCATCATCATCATCAGAATATTCTTGAGTCAGAGTTCTTTTTCTTAGCAGCAGAAACTACTGCAGAAGGTTTCTTCTTTCTTAATCCTCTTCCTAATGGCTGGTCTGTGTAGCTGCAGAGCATTCTGAATCTTCTGAAGCTTTTCTTGGCTGAGCTAATGAATCTAAATAAATGGAGAGAATTGAGAGGATTATCCAATTTTTTATAAATCTTACTAGCTGACCCGGCAGACTTCGTACTACCTCAATCGATAAATAAAAGACCTAAACTTTTGTATAAAATAATCTTAAAACAAAACAAAACGAATCCGTATTTAATAAAAAAGCTATTTTTGAATGAAGCATGAAGTTTTATTATTATTTTCGACACATCATGTTGCTTACTTACAAAACAGAGTTTTCCTAAAATACTGGCTATTTATAAGGTTTAAATTTGATATTGGCAGACACACACTGTTATGATACAGTCTGTTAATCAATTTAAAGCTTTCTCATAAACTATATTTTATGTTTTGTTTTGTGGTGCGTAAATAAACAAAGAAGACGGTTTTCCGACGCGCGAACACGCGACGTATAATTGTCCATGTGCGAAACAGGGAAACTCCAAGTTGATTCCGCAAACTTCTAACGACTGTCCTTGCGATTTATTTATGGTCATCGCAAAGGCCAGACGTACTGGAAATTGTAAGCGTTTAAAATCGAATGGTAAAATCCGTTGAAATCATCGGTATCCGCGGGATCAAGACATCCTCTCCTTTGTATTTTCCTTTTATGATTGTTGCCTCAATGACGTTATTCATCAGCTTTTTCACAGCCAGTCTTGTTCCATTGCACAGTCGAGGTTGATTAATGTTACGCAGCATGATGACAACTGATCCTACTTTTAACTGCAAATTGTGAGGTGGTAATCCAGACAATTCCAGTGAATTTAAAAACTCCGTGGGATAGTTGACTACGTCATCCTGGTTCATAACGGTGTCGACTGATTTGAAGGAAACCAACTGTCCTGGGCCCTTATTCGCTATGACAATTTAAACACGAAACAAGACGTGTTATCAAACATATGTGTTATTGGCGTGGAATGGAATTCTGTATGCCACTGTCAGATTTGAAAACATGACAAGTCTCGTCACACGCCATGTTTCGAACTATCAAAATAACACGCTCCGCGCTTGGGTGTTATTGAAAACATGTTAAAAACTTGCTAAGGTAGTTCAATGTAAACAAACATTTTTAAATAGTTTTATTGCAATTTAAATGATATATTATGATCATCGCGTCGTCGTCGTAGTAATAAATTATTACTCATAACCAGTGACATTGGAAAATTGTGGTGGCTCATCTATTAAAGTGAACTTCTCAATTTCAACAATAGTGTACACATTTATCTTAAAAATATGGTGTTTTGTTTTAATTTGTAGTCACAATGAACCGGACGAAAGCTTCTACAGCCCAATTAGCATATTTACCCACCCACAGGTGGAATCTGGGTACATCCATTGTTCTCCTCAAGGAAGGTCATCGAGAAATGTGGAAAGACCTAACCTACCAATTAAATGCGTTAGGAGGCCCATTTAAAACTGTGATCATAAAAAAACAGGTACGTATCTACTAAAATAAATGTGACTTTTGTTATTTTATAAAGACAAATAATTTGTGGTGTGCTACATTATTGATTTTGTGGTGAATTAAATATTTGTATCATTG
Organism: Phalera bucephala; assembly: GCA_905147815.2. NCBI lineage: Eukaryota > Metazoa > Arthropoda > Insecta > Lepidoptera > Notodontidae > Phalera > Phalera bucephala. The sequence goes on along the minus strand of LR990637.1, from coordinate 6,438,088 downwards.
ATTTAATTATAGGGCATAGGTGGATGATGTTGACCTAAAATAACATAATAGGCTATTTTGCATTATCAATTTTCATGACAAGTAGAATGTGGGGTTATTATAATGCATTTTCTATTAGTGAGTCTTAATTGTTCATCGAATAATGTGTTGCATATATTATGAAGCACTAATTTTGCATCTAAAATCATATCTTTCATATGAAACTTCTTTTACAGAATTGCTGATGGTTGAGAAAATTAGAACACCCAAGTTGACCCATTCTTGTAGAGGAAGATGTGCGGTGATGTCATCTGTGGTGGAAATTTTTATACTAATGAATGAAAGAAAAATGTTTTTATTTCAATTTGTTTTTCAATTATAGCTGCCTGTTCAATTATAGTCATGATGGGTCGAACGCAAGTTTTGTAAAGTGTCACCTTATTTCTAAAGGACATTTTACTCCGCTTGCAGATTAACGAATGGAGACGACCGAGCACAAATGATGCTCGGTGACGGACCCGCTTGATGTGCGGGCCGAAGGACATGGTACTGTTTAGGGTGACCCCTAGATATTTGACCTCTTTGACCCAGGGAATGGGTCGGTCGAACATGGTCACTTGGCCGAGATTACTTCTAGGGCGGCGCAGGGAGTGGCGCGGGGTGGCACCTCTGGAGAAGAACACCGCAGCGCTCTTGTCCGGGTTCACCTCAATACGCCACTTCCTGAACCAATTCCCTAGGGAATTGGCGGATGCCTGAAGGCTTCTGGTAATGAAACCCTTATTCCTATGCGAGACGTAGAGAGCGGTATCATCCGCGAATAGGGCTAGATGCGCCTTACTCGAACGAGGAATGTCGTTCGTGTAAAGGCTAAACAGGAGCGGAGAGAGAACTGAACCCTGTGGGACTCCAGCACTGATGGAGTGGGAAGTGGAGCGCGTCATTTCGACGCGATAACGGAAGGCGCGATTCGACAAGAAGTCTCGTAAGATGAGCACGAGTCTGTCCGGCACACCCAATTGGTAGAGCTTGTAGATCAAGCCGTTGTGCCAGACTTTGTCGAATGCATTCGCGACATCTAGGAAGAGGGCGCCCGTGTAGATGGGTTTGGGTCTATTGAGACCGGAGAGGATGTGCTCCGTGATGCGGTGCACTTGGTGGAAGCAAGAGTGTTTGGCTCGAAAGCCGAACTGCTCGTCGATAAGGATACCCCTGGACGTTACGAAGTCTTTGAGCCTCGCCAGAAGTAGGCGCTCGTATATCTTGGCCAGGGAGTTGAGGAGACTGATAGGGCGGTAGCTCGCGGGGAGAATGCAAGGTTTGCCGGGCTTGGGAATGCCTATGACGTCCGCCTCCTTCCACTTAGCGGGGAAGGTGCAGTTCGCCATGGCGGCGTTCAATATGGCCACTAAGAGGCAGATGAGTTGGGCGGGCAGGCATTTCAGAACGCGATTCGAAATGCCGTCAGAGCCGGGGGCTTTTTTAGTTTTGAGACCCATAATTAGATCTTCGACCTCCGTTTGGGTGATAGGAGGTAAGGAATCGACGGGGGGAGGGATGCCCTGCGCTCGACTTCCCTGTCGACCGCGTCGACGTGGGACTGGTCGACGGACTGAGAGCTGGGGGCGCACTGGCTCTCGAGGGAGTCGGCGAGAAGCTCGGCCTTTTCGTCGACGTCGAAGGCTGGGGGTGCGCCTGAAGGGCGGGACAGCGGGGGCATGTCAGTCGTGGAGTCGGATTTGAGGCTACGCGCCAGCTGCTAGTAGGCCAGATGCGATGGCGCGATGCCCTCTAGGAAGTCACCCCACCGTTCCTGCCGGACCTCCGCGACACGACGCTTTACCTCTCGTTGTAAAGCGCGCATCCGGGCCCGATTGGCTTCGGTGGGGTAGGAGTCGTACGCTCGGATAGAAGCATTCTTGGAACGAATGAGATCCCTAACATCGTCCGGCAAAGCGGTCGAAAGCGGTTGAGGTAGAGATCTTCCGCCTCGACTTGCTTGGACGATCGACTGACAGCCGATCGGATGTGTTCGGTGAAGGCATCTACGGCCTGATCGGTGTCCTGAGGGGACGCGATGGAGTCCGAGCTGAGAGGGAGGGGGGGAGGGTCGGCATCCGCCAAGGCCGTTCCAGGCCACGTGCTTACTGTTGAAGTCGCCCGCCAGAATGACGGCCCAGATTAAGGAGTACTTCAAAGTCACTCCTGAGAACGGATTTAGTGGGGGAAAGGTATACGGAGGCGATCACGATGGGCTGGTGCCCCGTGAGAGAGATGCGACAGACCGAGGCTTCGATGTTGGTGAGCGCGGGGGGATCGAGAGGGATGCAGTGAAGGGACCTCCTGTAGTAAATGAGAGTACCGCCTCCGCGGGAGCCGATTCTGTCATTACGCACTAGGTTATAGTTTGCGGTCCTAGGATCGCGTTGTGCGAGCTTGAGGAAGGTTTCCTGCACAAGGAGGATATCAAGTTGGTGATCTCGGAGGAAATCAGCAACCTGATCTCGCTGGGAGCGAAGGCCATCGGCGTTAAAGAACGCCAGGGATAGGTTGTGGGGCTTATGGCGGGTAGGTCGTAAATCCATTATTGGGTGCGGGGGGGGGGTTGGGTTCTAAGGGACGCCAGGACGTCATAGACGTCCCTGTATTCCGCGGCCAGGAGAACCTGGTCCGCCAAGTTGGTGGCGGCGCGGAGTTGGAGGGGGCGAGTTCACGGACTCTGGGGAATAGTGCGGGGCTTATCACCGCCGAGACGTTCATGATCAGGTTAACGTCCTGACTGACGTTAGTGGGCGGAGGGGGACAAGCCGCCACCGGCGGGATCGCCGGCGCGCGCTTCGGGGGCGTTAAGTTTAAGTTCTGTCGTTTCCTTATTTCCCGGCAATTTTGAATTTGGAACTGATCTATATTCGAATGTGTTTAAATTTTGAATCTCAAAACAGTTGAAAGTATTAGGATTAATGCTATAGTTTAGTCGCAGCGTCGATTGGAATCTGTCAGGTTACGTACGAAAATGAATCTTTCTAAGGAAAATGTTCGTGAAATAATTTTCTACAACTTTAGAAGAGGCCTGACACGGCTTCAGTGTTTTGAAGAGCTAACATCTGTGTTCAGTGATGAAGCCCTATGTCTGCGGACTGTCGAACGCTGGTATTTAGAATTCCAGCGTGGACATACTAGTGTTAGTGACAAATCTCGCGAAGGACGCCCAAAATCCGCCTTCACTGAAGATAACATCATTGCTTTGAGACAACTAATTCTCGAAGATCGTCATGTGACGTATCGAGAGATAGAGGCTCTATTAGGCATCTCAGGGACAACCATTCAGAAGATCTTGCATGAAGCGCTTGGTGTGAGAAAGCTAGTTTGCCGTTGGATACCGCATCTGCTTTCCGACGATCACAAGGCGGCCCGCGTCAGATGGTGTAAGAAAACTCTGCAAAGGTTCAATCGAGGAGAGTCAAATCACGTCTACGACATCATTAGTGGTGACGAATCTTGGATCTATGCCTACGATCCTGATTCCAAACAACAATCTACAATCTGGGTCTTTCAAGACGAGCCAAAGCCGACTAAAGTTGTTCGTTCTCGAAGCACTTCAAAGAAGATGGTGGCCACGTTCTTTGGAAAAACCGGCCATGTTGCGACTATTGCACTTGAAGATCGTAGAACGGTTAACGCAGAGTGGTATACCACAGTTTGTTTACCACAAATCATCGCCGAACTTCGAAAATCTAACTCAAAGCGACGCATCATCCTGCGCCACGACAACGCAAGCTCACACAGCGCTCGTCAAACGATTGAGTATGTGAAGCGGGAAAAAGTAGTTTGTTTAGGTAATTAATCCTCTCTAAAATAAATTTCTAACAACAAAAGTAGTACGGAGTCACCTGTCATCTGTGAAATTAACCTTCCTCTCGAATCACTCAAATCCGTTCGGTAGTTATTGGTTTATCGCGTTTAAACCGTCAAACAGACAGACACGGCGGGGGGGACTTCGTTTTATAATATGTAGTGATACATGTTAAATATCTATCTATATCATTACGGCAGATACCTTGCGGGGAGACTGAGTGCAGGGTTCGAACAGGATCTTTCCTTACGGAACTATTTTAAATATAACTGCTAATTTCTCACTTCCGAGAACTGAGTACTTGTGATGTGTCAACGTTGTGGGCTATTAATTTAAGTAATGTCCTCATGGGTCCCAATTAATTGTCCAAATCAAATATGAATTCGATATTGTACGGGATATGGTGACCGTACAGAGATTTATGTATGGTTTAAAAATGAAAGATAAGCGTGATTATGGTTAATTCACTTAATATAAATGTAAGGTATGGTTTTGATGGTTATGAGCACACGCGAACTGATTGGTGATTGAACGTGTACTGAGTGACCAAAATGGTCGAAATAGCGTGTGCCAGCGTAAATACTGACAACGCGTAACGCGATGTACGGTGCTAGCATCGTACAGACATCTTTCCAAGTTGCAATTTTTCCTTCCCAAATAATATTCGTTGTAATAAAATTATTTCTAGGTTAAAGAATCATATAGGGTAACCAGTATAGTTATTGCCCGTTTAAGGGATTAATACACGTTTTTTTTCTTATTGGTAGCGTACCTCCATTCCATCTATTAAACCTTAGCGTATCTACGCTTAGGTTTAATAGATGGTAGCTATTTTGCGATCTGACAATTGTTGTAAATTGTTTTAAACTTTGGCAATATTTTTCCAAGGTTTTCCTAGGAGTATTTTAATTTAGGCACCCTTGGCAGTTTGAAAGTAACGAATTATTTCAGTTCCAAAATAAAAATACAAAAATATAAAAATATTGACGGGGCATTGGCTGTATTAATTACTCGTACCATTGGCAATTACCAACAACTGGTATGGTAATAACTAGACTCATTAAAATTTTAATACAGTGATTGCCCCCCAGCTTTTAAAACTACAAAATAAGTAATAGTCAAAACGATACCTTATACAGATTCTAGAATAACTCTTCTTTTATATATGTCGCATATAGGGTAGACTGATATTTAAAAAAAAGGCAGAACCGCTGACGTCACTATGGTCATCGGTTCCACACCAACTCATACTTGTCCTTTAGACACAAATAAGAATACGTTAACAATGAATAATTTAATAATTAGCCATTACATTTAATCAAATATTAGAATTAAATAAATTACAGGTTATCTTAATTAAAAGGTAGGTAGATATTTATTTGTCTCAAGACAAAAGTCTTTGACCAGTGTGTGTTGCCAGTGATGACAAACGGCACTGAGACATGGTCGCTTACGATGGGCCTCATAATAAGGCTCAAGGTCACCCAAATGGCGATGTAGAGAGCTATGCTCAGAGTTACCCTGCAGGATCGAATCAGAAACGAGGAGATCCGCAGGAGGACGAAAGTCACTGACATAGCACTCAGAATTGCTAAACTTAAGTGGCACTGGGCGGGGCACATCGCTCGTAGAACTGACGGCCGTTGGGGCAGAAAGGTTCTCGAATGGCGACCACGTACCGGAAGACGTGGAGTGGGTAGGCCCCCTACAAGATGGACCGATGACCTGGTGAAGGTCGCGGGTAGAAGTTTGATGCGTACAGCACAAAGCCGGTCGTTGTGGCGGTCTTTAGGGGAGGCCTTTGTCCTGCAGTGGACGTTATTCGCCTGAAGAAGAAGATATTTAAATTTAACATTATTTAAATTAAAAACAACATAGGTTCCACTTACAATGTGTTTCGGTCAAGCGCTGATTGTCAACTGCCCGGGCGCACGCCGGCTCACATAACTAAACTTGTTTTATCCCTCCCGCAATCACAACGTTCTCACACAGTTGTCAACAGATGGCGTTACGATTTAAGATTAGCAACATGTTATTAAAATAAGCTTCAATAGATGATTTTAGAAAAACACAAAATTAAAGCAGCAATGATTATTAAATAATCGTGATACATTTTGTTTACAACGTCGGAATTAAATTGCACAAAATATTTCCAAAAATAAAAGCATGAACTTCTTTTCATCATCATCATCAGAATATTCTTGAGTCAGAGTTCTTTTTCTTAGCAGCAGAAACTACTGCAGAAGGTTTCTTCTTTCTTAATCCTCTTCCTAATGGCTGGTCTGTGTAGCTGCAGAGCATTCTGAATCTTCTGAAGCTTTTCTTGGCTGAGCTAATGAATCTAAATAAATGGAGAGAATTGAGAGGATTATCCAGTTTTTTATAAAACTTACTAGCTGACCCGGCAGACTTCGTACTACCTCAATCGATAAATAAAAGACCTAAACTTTTGTATAAAATAATCTTAAAACAAAACAAAACGAATCCGTATTTAATAAAAAAGCTATTTTTGAATGAAGCATGAAGTTTTATTATTATTTTCGACACATCATGTTGCTTACTTACAAAACAGAGTTTTCCCAAAAATACTGGCTATTTATAAGGTTTAAATTTGATATTGGCAGACACACACTGTTATGATACAGTCTGTTAATCAATTTAAAGCTTTCTCATAAACTATATTTTATGTTTTGTTTTATGGTGCGTAAATAAACAAAGAAGACGGTTATCCGACGCGCGAACACGCGACGTATAATTGTCCATGCGCGAAACAGGGAAACTCCAAGTTGATTCCGCAAACTTCTAACGACTGTCCTTGCGATTTATTTATGGTCATCGCAAAGGCCAGACGTACTGGAAATTGTAAGCGTTTAAAATCGAATGGTAAAATCCGTTGAAATCATCGGTATCCGCGGGATCAAGACATTCTCTCCTTTGTATTTTCCTTTTATGATTGTTGCCTCAATGACGTTATTCATCAGCTTTTTCACAGCCAGTCTTGTTCCATTGCACAGTCGAGGTTGATTAATGTTACGCAGCATAATAACTGATCCTACTTTTAACTGCAAATTGTGAGGTGGTAATCCAGACAATTCCAGTGAATTTAAAAACTCCGTGGGATAGTTGACTACGTCATCCTGGTTCATAACGGTGTCGACTGATTTGAAGGAAACCAACTGTCCTGGGCCCTTATTCGCTATGACAATTTAAACACGAAACTAGACGTGTTATCAAACATATGTGTTATTGGCGTGGAATGGAAAACATGACAAGTCTCGTCACACGCCATGTTTCGAACTGTCAAAATAACACGCTCCGCGCTTGCGTGTTATTGAAAACATGTTAAAAACTTGCTAAGGTAGTTCAATGTAAACAAACTTTTTTAAATAGTTTTATTGCAATTTAAATGATATATTATGATCACCGCGTCGTCGTCGTAGTAATAAATTATTACTCATAACCAGTGACATTGGAAAATTGTGGTGGCTCATCTATTAAAGTGAACTTCTCAATTTCAACAATAGTGTACCCATTTATCTTAAAAATATGGTGTTTTGTTTTAGTTTGTAGTCACAATGAACCGGACGAAAGCTTCTACAGCCCAATTAGCATATTTACCTACCCACAGGTGGAATCTGGGTACATCCATTGTTCTCCTCAAGGAAGGTCATCGAGAAATGTGGAAAGACCTAACCTACCAATTAAATGCGTTAGGAGGCCCATTTAAAACTGATCATATAAAACAGGTACGTATCTACTAAAATGTGACTTTTGTTATTTTATAAAGACAAATAATTTGTGGTGTGCTACATTATTGATTTTGTGGTAATTTAAATATTTGTATGATTGATTTAATTATAGGGCATAGGTGGATGATGTTGACCTAAAATAACATAATAGGCTATTTTTCATTATCAATTTTCATGACAAGTAGAATGTGGGGTTATTATAATGCATTTTCTATTAGTGAGTCTTAATTGTTCATCGAATAATGTGTTGCATATATTATAAAGCACTAATTTTGCATCTAAAATCATATCTTTCATATGAAACTTCTTTTATAGAATTGCTGATGGTTGAGAAAATTAGAACACCCAAGTTGACCCATTCTTGTAGAGGAAGATGTGCGGTGATGTCATCTGTGGTGGGAATTTTTATATTAATGAATGAAAGAAAAATGTTTTTATTTCAATTTGTTTTTCAATTATAGCTGCATGTTCAATTATAGTCATGATGGGTCGAACGCAAGTTTTGTAAAGTGTCACCTTATTTCTAAAGGACATTTTACTCCGCTTGCAGATTAACGAATGGAGACGACCGAGCACAAATGATGCTCGGTGACGGACCCGCTTGATGTGCGGGCCGAAGGACATGGTACTGTTTAGGGTGACCCCTAGATATTTGACCTCTTTGACCCAGGGAATGGGTCGGTCGAACATGGTCACTTGGCCGAGATTACTTCTAGGGCGGCGCAGGGAGTGGCGCGGGGTGGCACCTCTGGAGAAGAACACCGCAGCGCTCTTGTCCGGGTTCACCTCAATACGCCACTTCCTAAACCAATTCCCTAGGGAATTGGCGGATGCCTGAAGGTGTCTGGTAATGAAACCCTTATTCCTATGCGAGACGTAGAGAGCGGTATCATCCGCGAATAGGGCTAGATGCGCCTTACTCGAACGAGGAATGTCGTTCGTGTAAAGGCTAAACAGGAGCGGAGAGAGAACTGAGCCCTGTGGGACTCCAGCACTGATGGAGTGGGAAGTGGAGCGCGTCATTTCGACGCGATAACGGAAGGCGCGATTCGACAAGAAGTCTCGTAAGATGAGCACGAGTCTGTCCGGCACACCTAATTGGTAGAGCTTGTAGATCAAGCCGTTGTGCCAGACTTTGTCGAATGCATTCGCGACATCTAGGAAGAGGGCGCCCGTGTAGATGGGTTTGGGTCTATTGAGACCGGAGAGGATGTGCTCCGTGATGCGGTGCACTTGGTGGAAGCAAGAGTGTTTGGCTCGAAAGCCGAACTGCTCGTCGATAAGGATACCCCGGGACGTTACGAAGTCTTTGAGCCTCGCCAGCAGTAGGCGCTCGTATATCTTGGCCAGGGAGTTGAGGAGACTGATAGGGCGGTAGCTCGCGGGCAGAATGCAAGGTTTGCCGGGCTTGGGAATGCCTATGACGTCCGCCTCCTTCCACTTAGCGGGGAAGGTGCAGTTCGCCATGGCGGCGTTCAATATGGCCACTAAGAGGCAGATGAGTTGGGCGGGCAGGCATTTCAGAACGCGATTCGAAATGCCGTCAGAGCCGGGGGCTTTTTTAGTTTTGAGACCCATAATTAGATCTTCGACCTCCGTTTGGGTGATAGGAGGTAAGGAATCGACGGGGGGAGGGATGCCCTGCGCTCGACTTCCCTGTCGACCGCGTCGACGTGGGACTGGTCGACGGACTGAGAGCTGGGGGCGCACTGGCTCTCGAGGGAGTCGGCGAGAAAGCTCGGCCTTTTCGTCGACGTCGAAGGCTGGGGGTGCGCCTGAAGGGCGGGACAGCGAGGGCATGTCAGTCGTGGAGTCGGATTTGAGGCTACGCGCCAGCTGCTAGTAGGCCAGATGCGATGGCGCGATGCCCTCTAGGAAGTCACCCCACCGTTCCTGCCGGACCTCCGCGACACGACGCTTTACCTCTCGTTGTAAAGCGCGCATCCGGGCCCGATTGGCTTCGGTGGGGTAGGAGTCGTACGCTCGGATAGAAGCATTCTTGGAACGAATGAGATCCCTAACATCGTCCGGCAAAGCGGTCGAAAGCGGTTGAGGTAGAGATCTTCCGCCTCGACTTGCTTGGACGATCGACTGACAGCCGATCGGATGTGTTCGGTGAAGGCATCTACGGCCTGATCGGTGTCCTGAGGGGACGCGATGGAGTCCGAGCTGTGAGGGAGGGGGGGAGGGTCGGCATCCGCCAAGGCCGTGCTTAGCGCATGCCAATCCACCACCGTCTTTTTGGGTCGCTGAGGGGCGGAAGGGGGGGAACCGAGTCTCATGACTACAGGTCGATGTTGGCGGGCAGGCATTTCAGAACGCGATTCGAAATGCCGTCAGAGCCGGGGGCTTTTTTAGTTTTGAGACCCATAATTAGATCTTCGACCTCCGTTTGGGTGATAGGAGGTAAGGAATCGACGGGGGGAGGGATGCCCTGCGCTCGACTTCCCTGTCGACCGCGTCGACGTGGGACTGGTCGACGGACTGAGAGCTGGGGGCGCACTGGCTCTCGAGGGAGTCGGCGAGAAGCTCGGCCTTTTCGTCGATGTCGAAGGCTGGGGGTGCGCCTGAAGGGCGGGACAGCGGGGGCATGCCAGTCGTGGATTCGGATTTGAGGCTACGCGCCAGCTGCCAGTAGGCCAGATGCGATGGCGCGATGCGCTCTAGGAAGTCACCCCACCGTTCCTGCCGGACCTCCGCGACACGACGCTTTACCTCTCGTTGTAAAGCGCGCATCCGGGCCCGATTGGCTTCGGTGAGGTAGGAGTCGTACGCTCGGATAGAAGCATTCTTGGAACGAATGAGATCCCTAACATCGTCCGGCAGTCGAAAGCGGTTGAGGTAGAGATCTTCCGCCTCGACTTGCTTGGACGATCGACTGACAGCCGATCGGATGTGTTCGGTGAAGGCATCTACGGCCTGATCGGTGTCCTGAGGGGACGCGATGGAGTCCGAGCTGAGAGGGAGGGGGGAGGGTCGGCATCCGCCAAGGCCGTGCTTAGCGCATGCCAATCCACCACCGTCTTTTTGGGTCGCTGAGGGGCGGAAGGGGGGGAACCGAGTCTCATGACTACAGGTCGATGGTCAGAGTCGAGTTCCTGGTCTACTTCCAAGGAGTGCAGCCGTAGGGTGACACCCTTCAGAAACGCCATGTCCAGGACGTCGGGTCGGTGGTTGGGATTGATAGGATAGTGGGTAGGGTGCATAGGTGCGATGACGTTAAAGTCGAGAACGTCGACTAGGGCGTCAAGGCTCCTACCGTTAGGGGAAGTGGTGAGACCGTTCCAGGCCACGTGCTTACTGTTGAAGTCGCCCGCTAGAATGACGGCGCTTCCCAGATTAAGGAGTGCTTCAAAGTCACTCCTGAGAACGGATTTAGTGGGGGAAAGGTATACGGAGGCGATCACGATGGGCTGGTGCCCCGTGAGAGAGATGCGAAAGACCGAGGCTTCGATGTTGGTGAGCGCGGGGGGATCGAGAGGGATGCAGTGAAGGGACCTCCTGTAGTAAATGAGAGTACCGCCTCCGCGGGAGCCGATTCTGTCATTACGCACGAGGTTATAGTTTGCGATCCTAGGAGCGCGTTGTGCGAGCTTGAGGAAGGTTTCCTGCACAAGGAGGATATCAAGTTGGTGATCTCGGAAGTAATCAGCAACCTGATCTCGCTGGGAGCGAAGGCCATCGGCGTTAAAGAACGCCAGGGATAGGTTGTGGGGCTTATGGCGGGTAGGTCGTAAATCCATTATTGGGTGCGGGGGGGTTGGGTTCTAAGGGACGCCAGGACGTCATAGACGTCCCTGTATTCCGCGGCCAGGAGAACCTGGTCCGCCAAGTTGGTGGCGGCGCGGAGTTGGAGGGCGAGTTCACGGACTCTGGGGAATAGTGCGGGGCTTATCACCGCCGAGACGTTCATGATCAGGTTAACGTCCTGACTGACGTTAGTGGGCGGAGGGGGACAAGCCGCCACCGGTGGGATCGCCGGCGCGCGCTTCGGGGGGCGTTAAGTTTAAGTTCTGTCGTTTCCTTATTTCCCGGCAATTTTGAATTTGGAACTGTTCTATATTCGAATGTGTTTAAATTTTGAATCTCAAAACAGTTGAAAGTATTAGGATTAATGCTATTGTTTAGTCACAGCGTCGATTGGAATCTGTCAGGTTACGTACGAAAATGAATCTTTCTAAGGAAAATGTTCGTGAAATAATTTTCTACAACTTTAGAAGAGGCCTGACACGGCTTCAGTGTTTTGAAGAGCTAACATCTGTGTTCAGTGATGAAGCCCTATGTCTGCGGACTGTCGAACGCTGGTATTTAGAATTCCAGCGTGGACATACTAGTGTTAGTGACAAATCTCGCGAAGGACGCCCAAAATCCGCCTTCACTGAAGATAACATCATTGCTGTGAGACAACTAATTCTCGAAGATCGTCATGTGACGTATCGAGAGATAGAGGCTCTATTAGGCATCTCAGGGCCAACCATTCAGAAGATCTTGCATGAAGCGCTTGGTGTGAGAAAGCTAGTTTGCCGTTGGATACCGCATCTGCTTTCCGACGATCACAAGGCGGCCCGCGTCAGATGGTGTAAGAAAACTCTGCAAAGGTTCAATCGAGGAGAGTCAAATCACGTCTACGACATCATTAGTGGTGACGAATCTTGGATCTATGCCTACGATCCTGATTCCAAACAACAATCTACAATCTGGGTCTTTCAAGACGAGCCAAAGCCGACTAAAGTTGTTCGTTCTCGAAGCACTTCAAAGAAGATGGTGGCCACGTTCTTTGGAAAAACCGGCCATGTTGCGACTATTGCACTTGAAGATCGTAGAACGGTTAACGCAGAGTGGTATACCACAGTTTGTTTACCACAAATCATCGCCGAACTTCGAAAATCTAACTCAAAGCGACGCATCATCCTGCGCCACGACAACGCAAGCTCACACAGCGCTCGTCAAACGATTGAGTATGTGAAGCGGGAAAAAGTAGTTTGTTTAGGTAATTAATACTCTCTAAAATAAATTTCTAACAACAAAAGTAGTACGGAGACACCTGTCATCTGTGAAATTAACCTTCCTCTCGAATCACTCAAATCCGTTCGGTAGTTATTGGTTTATCGCGTTTAAACCGTCAAACAGACAGACACGGCGGGGGGGACTTCGTTTTATAATATGTAGTGATACATGTTAAATATCTATCTATATCATTACGGCAGATACCTTGCGGGGAGACTGAGTGCAGGGTTCGAACAGGATCTTTCCTTACGGAACTATTTTAAATATAACTGCTAATTTCTCACTTCCGAGAACTGAGTACTTGTGATGTGTCAACGTTGTGGGCTATTAATTTAAGTAATGTCCTCATGGGTCCCAATTAATTGTCCAAATCAAATATGAATTCGATATTGTACGGGATATGGTGACCGTACAGAGATTTATGTATGGTTTAAAAATGAAAGATAAGCGTGATTATGGTTAATTCACTTAATATAAATGTAAGGTATGGTTTTGATGGTTATGAGCACACGCGAACTGATTGGTGATTGAACGTGTACTGAGTGACCAAAATGGTCGAAATAGCGTGTGCCAGCGTAAATGCTGACAACGCGTAACGCGATGTACGGTGCTAGCATCGTACAGATATCTTTCCAAGTTGCAATTTTTCCTTCCCAAATAATATTCGTTGTAATAAAATTATTTCTATACGTTTTTAGGTTAAAGAATCATATAGGGTAACCAGTATAGTTAGTGCCCGTTTAAGGGATTAATACACGTTTTTTTTCTTATTGGTAGCGTACCTCCATACCATCTATTAAACCTAAGCGTATCTACGCTTAGGTTTAATAGATGGTAGCTCTGCTCAGTAGCCAAATAGCTCAGAAATATGACGTTTCTATCTAGAAACGTAATATTTCTGAGCTATTTGGCGATCTGACAATTGTTGTAAATTATTTTATACTTTGGCAATACTTTTCCAAGGTTTTCCTAGGAGTATTTTAATTTAGGCTTGGCAGTTTGAAAGTAACGAATTATTTCAGTTCCAAAATAAAAATACAAATATTGACGGGGCATTGGCTGTATCAATTACTCGTACCATTGGCAATTACCAACAACTGGTATGGTAATAACTAGACTCATTAAAATTTTAATACAGTGATTGCCTCCCAGCTTTTAAAACTACAAAATAAGTAATAGTCAAAACGATACCTTATACAGATTCTAGAATAACTCTTCTTTTATATATGTCGCATATAGGGTAGACTGATATTTAAAAAAAAGGCAGTACCGCTTACGTCACTATGGTCATCGGTTCCACACCAACTCATACTTGTCCTTTAGACACAAATAAGAATACGTTAACAATGAATCATTTAATAATTAGCCATTACATTTAATCAAATATTATTATCTTAATTAAAAGGTAGGTAGATATTTATTTGTCTCAAGACAAAAGTCTTTGACCAGTGTGTGTTGCCAGTGATGACTTACGGCACTGAGACATGGTCGCTTACGATGGGCCTCATAATAAGGCTCAAGGTCACCCAAATGGCGATTGAGAGAGCTATGCTCGGAGTTACCCTGCGGGATCGAATCAGAAACGAGGAGATCCGCAGGAGGACGAAAGTCACTGACATAGCACTCAGAATTGCTAAACTTAAGTGGCACTGGGCGGGGCACATCGCTCGTAGAACTGACGGCCGTTGGGGCAGAAAGGTTCTCGAATGGCGACCACGTACCGGAAGACGTGGAGTGGGTAGGCCCCCTACAAGATGGACCGATGACCTGGTGAAGGTCGCGGGTAGAAGTTGGATGCGTACAGCACAAAGCCGGTCGTTGTGGCGGTCTTTAGGGGAGGCCTTTGTCCTGCAGTGGACGTTATTCGCCTGAAGAAGAAGATATTTAAATTTAACATTATTTAAATTAAAAACAACATAGGTTCCACTTACAATGTGTTTCGGTCAAGCGCTGATTGTCAACTGCCCGGGCGCACGCCGGCTCACATAACTAAACTTGTTTTATCCCTCCCGCAATCACAACGTTCTCACACAGTTGTCAACAGATGGCGTTACGATTTAAGATTAGCAACATGTTATTAAAATAAGCTTCAATAGATGATTTTAGAAAAAGCCAAAATTAAAGAAGCAATGATTATTAAATAATCGTGATACATTTTGTTTACAACGTCGGAATTAAATTGACTCCCTAAAATCAACTTTAAATAATCAAATTCATGACAAATACAATTTAAACGTAGTTATATTTAGTTTAGGATACTCCACTCTTATAAATAAAGTTAAGATTGATCGATAAAAATCCTTACGGCGACATATAAATTAATATCAAAAGACTTAAAAACACAAGAAGCTAGCAAAGCAAACATTGTAAATTGAGACATGTTTTTCTAAGGAAAAATCACAAGATACTTACTTTTTTGATGAGATGTACACTTACACATTAATACCTCCACTCATGTTTTCAATCAATGCATTTGTTCAATATATAGCAAATCTTCTAATAGTAAAAAGATTTGGTGTGTGTGTGTGTGTGTGAGTGATGTACGCTGTTGGCCGCGACGCCTTTACAGCTTCACCGGACTTAATAAAAAAAAAAGATTTGGTATGCAACCAATCTATACCTATACTAAATCCACAACAAATGTAACATATTCTTGTTATAGTGTGTCATATCAGTTGGTAAATTGTAACTATCAATCACAAATTGGAGCTCTACATCAGTTTGTTCCATTAGAGCTTCATCCACAAGCATAGAATTTTCCCTTGAAGGCCCCGGCTTGGCATGAAATGGACATCCACCTATCCTCTTTTTCTTTTTTTCTTGGGCTAAAATACCCTTTTCACGGGTCTTCAGATTATCCCAACATTTTTTCGACTGTGATCAGTAGGTCTACCATGAAAGTTTCAATCCGAAACTTCGAAGCTGAACGATACACGAACGAAATACGATGCGTGTACGTACCATGAAGTTGCATCGGATTTATTTCTGTCGGTCGGCCACCATAGACTGTGTTCGTGAATGAATGACAGATGCGAAGTATGTTTCCGTTTACGAAAAAAGTAACTAGTATAAAGCAACCAAATAAAAAGTGAATTTGTTTCTAATTAGGCACATGGTAACTTATGAACATTTCAAGTTAGTCGTGTAAAATTATTAAATGTCAAGCGGTCATAATGACATGAAGGTACGAACTATGCATATAATATTCCAAAATTTCGCAAGTTTTTATTAAGTCAAAACGGCGCAATAAATAATATCACATTTGCTATAGAATTAGATGCGAGTTCGTAACCACTACTTGTGGTGTTTTCTTTTTGTGTTTTGACAATTGTTATTTTGTCTTTTCTTTTTGTTTATTCAATTTTTATATTTTGTTAAAAACGGCAACAAAGGCTATTTGGTATTTAAGAGCACTACAAGAATTAATATGAGAGTCATCGCAACCTAGGCGGATGCCCTTCTGCTTTCGATCTTTGAAAGGATTTATAGAAAAATCGTGTTTTTACGTATGTTTGTACTCTATGTTAAAATAGAAATAATCATATTATAAAAACACTACATAATTCCAGGTTGAACACATTTATTGCTTTAAGATATCAACAAAATCTAATCAAATCAAAATTCGTGTTTATATTTAAATAGCCAAAGCTTTAGTTTTCGTATAATTGAGGTTAAAATCACGAAAGAAGTGCTGTCATACTGCCGAAACTTAGTTTGTTCGAAACACTTCACGGTAGCATTTTACGACGGATGAAACGTCACAAGCCGTCTTCGGGACCGATTTCGGAACGAAAGTACTTCGTGGTAGGAATCGCCCGAAATTTCGATCCGAAACTTCGGAATTACGTTTCATGGTAGACCTACAGTTCTCTGAAATTTGGAAATAAAGTATTAGTTCTGAATTTTGGAAAAAAATTGAAAACTAAGCAATATGCACTATAAAGTTATAGTATATGAGGTCGAAAAATAAAGTTAGGACAGTGTGTTAAAAGTCATGTCCTCCTATGTAAAATACTAAAAAAATACCATACTCATAGAAACAAACTGCTATCACCATTTATATTTACCACCTTATATAAAGTTACGGGTAATTAGTTAATATATTATGATAATTTACCTTAGAATTGGGTTCAATTGAGTTGTACTCTTCCTCCAAGAGTGACCAAGCCATTTTTTTTTGCGGCAGGAATACCGGCGGTTATAGTAGAAGCCGAATTTAATTTATATTAAATAATCAATTCTTGGAGACAATTTCTCTAATTCGCTAAATATTTGTCTCCCAGATATACCTTATGTCAATATTAAGGTCAAAAGTCACAAATAAACGTAAATAACGCACCGACGCGGCGCCACGTGAATAAAAAGCAATTAGCTGTCAACTTTTCAGAAACCATACATATAAAAAATCGAAGTGTCTGCTATAGTCTATGATTGAATGACGTGTTTAATAATGACGTAATACCTCGACTCAACCTCACTCGAGGATACTCAAGATTACCTCAAGGCAAGATCGAGTTATATCGATAACTAAGAATATCGATTTCGAGTTTTCCTTGAGGTGACTCTTAAAACACGGGTGTTAGATTCTTAGAGGAACACATTGCTAGCTATAAATACATTAGATCATTGTAAAATAAGCTTCCTTTCTATGTAAAATAAATAAACATGATATGTGAATAAACATGATATGCTCGCTTCCGCAGCCACGGCTTGTCGTCGAAGGCGACCAGCCTCGGCCACTACGGCTCGCGTGGTGCCTGCGCTTTGTTACAGTAGGCGGTTATTTTAAAATTTATTGATTGACACAAAGTCCTCAGGATTTATTATTGGCTTCAACTTTAAAGAATGTCTGTTTTATATTGGCATTGGTGCTGCTAAAAAGTGAAATCAAAATGAGAAATTGCACAAAATATTTCCAAAAATAAAAGCATGAACTTCTTTTCATCATCATCATCAGAATATTCTTGAGTCAGAGTTCTTTTTCTTAGCAGCAGAAACTACTGCAGAAGGTTTCTTCTTTCTTAATCCTCTTCCTAATGGCTGGTCTGTGTAGCTGCAGAGCATTCTGAATCTTCTGAAGCTTTTCTTGGCTGAGCTAATGAATCTAAATAAATGGAGAGAATTGAGAGGATTATCCAGTTTTTTATAAAACTTACTAGCTGACCCGGCAGACTTCGTACTACCTCAATCGATAAATAAAAGCCCTAAACTTTTGTATAAAATAATCTTAAAACAAAACAAAACGAATCCGTATTTAATAAAAAGCTATTTTTGAATGAAGCATGAAGTTTTATTATTATTTTCGACACATCATGTTGCTTACTTACAAAACAGAGTTTTCCTAAAATACTGGCTATTTATAAGGTTTAAATTTGATATTGACAGACACACACTGTTATGATACAGTCTGTTAATCAATTTAAAGCTTTCTCATAAACTATATTTTATGTTTTGTTTTGTGGTGCGTAAATAAACAAAGAAGACGGTTTTCCGACGCGCGAACACGCGACGTATAATTGTCCATGCGCGAAACAGGGAAACTCCAAGTTGATTCCGCAAACTTCTAACGACTGTCCTTGCGATTTATTTATGGTCATCGCAAAGGCCAGACGTACTGGAAATTGTAAGCGTTTAAAATCGAATGGTAAAATCCGTTGAAATCATCGGTATCCGCGGGATCAAGACATCCTCTCCTTTGTATTTTCCTTTTATGATTGTTGCCTCAATGACGTTATTCATCAGCTTTTTCACAGCCAGTCTTGTTCCATTGCACAGTCGAGGTTGATTAATGTTACGCAGCATGATGACAACTGATCCTACTTTTAACTGCAAATTATGAGGTGGTAATCCAGACAATTCCAGTGAATTTAAAAACTCCGTGGGATAGTTGACTACGTCATCCTGGTTCATAACGGTGTCGACTGATTTGAAGGAAACCAACTGTCCTGGGCCCTTATTCGCTATGACAATTTAAACACGAAACAAGACGTGTTATCAAACATATGTGTTATTGGCGTGGAATGGAAAACATGACAAGTCTCGTCACACGCCATGTTTCGAACTGTCAAAATAACACGCTCCGCGCTTGCGTGTTATTGAAAACATGTTAAAAACTTGCTAAGGTAGTTCAATGTAAACAAACTTTTTTAAATAGTTTTATTGCAATTTAAATGATATATTATGATCACCGCGTCGTCGTCGTAGTAATAAATTATTACTCATAACCAGTGACATTGGAAAATTGTGGTAACTCATCTATTAAAGTGAACTTCTCAATTTCAACAATAGTGTACACATTTATCTTAAAAATATGGTGTTTTGTTTTAGTTTGTAGTCACAATGAACCGGACGAAAGCTTCTACAGCCCAATTAGCATATTTACCCACCCACAGTGACCCCTAGATATTTGACCTCTTTGACCCAGGGAATGGGTCGGTCGAACATGGTCACTTGGCCGAGATTACTTCTAGGGCGGCGCAGGGAGTGGCGCGGGGTGGCACCTCTGGAGAAGAACACCGCAGCGCTCTTGTCCGGGTTCACCTCAATACGCCACATCCTGAACCAATTCCCTAGGGAATTGGCGGATGCCTGAAGGCTTCTGGTAATGAAACCCTTATTCCTATGCGAGACGTAGAGAGCGGTATCATCCGCGAATAGGGCTAGATGCGCCTTACTCGAACGAGGAATGTCGTTCGTGTAAAGGCTAAACAGGAGCGGAGAGAGAACTGAGCCCTGTGGGACTCCAGCACTGATGGAGTGGGAAGTGGAGCGCGTCATTTCGACGCGATAACGGAAGGCGCGATTCGACAAGAAGTCTCGTAAGATGAGCACGAGTCTGTCCGGCACACCTAATTGGTAGAGCTTGTAGATCAAGCCGTTGTGCCAGACTTTGTCGAATGCATTCGCGACATCTAGGAAGAGGGCGCCCGTGTAGATGGGTTTGGGTCTATTGAGACCGGAGAGGATGTGCTCCGTGATGCGGTGCACTTGGTGGAAGCAAGAGTGTTTGGCTCGAAAGCCGAACTGCTCGTCGATAAGGATACCCCGGGACGTTACGAAGTCTTTGAGCCTCGCCAGCAGTAGGCGCTCGTATATCTTGGCCAGGGAGTTGAGGAGACTGATAGGGCGGTAGCTCGCGGGCAGAATGCAAGGTTTGCCGGGCTTGGGAATGCCTATGACGTCCGCCTCCTTCCACTTAGCGGGGAAGGTGCAGTTCGCCATGGCGGCGTTCAATATGGCCACTAAGAGGCAGATGAGTTGGGCGGGCAGGCATTTCAGAACGCGATTCGAAATGCCGTCAGAGCCGGGGGCTTTTTTAGTTTTGAGACCCATAATTAGATCTTCGACCTCCGTTTGGGTGATAGGAGGTAAAGAATCGACGGGGGGAGGGATGCCCTGCGCTCGACTTCCCTGTCGACCGCGTCGACGTGGGACTGGTCGACGGACTGAGAGCTGGGGGCGCACTGGCTCTCGAGGGAGTCGGCGAGAAGCTCGGCCTTTTCGTCGACGTCGAAGGCTGGGGGTGCGCCTGAAGGGCGGGACAGCGAGGGCATGTCAGTCGTGGAGTCGGATTTGAGGCTACGCGCCAGCTGCTAGTAGGCCAGATGCGATGGCGCGATGCCCTCTAGGAAGTCACCCCACCGTTCCTGCCGGACCTCCGCGACACGACGCTTTACCTCTCGTTGTAAAGCGCGCATCCGGGCCCGATTGGCTTCGGTGGGGTAGGAGTCGTACGCTCGGATAGAAGCATTCTTGGAACGAATGAGATCCCTAACATCGTCCGGCAAAGCGGTCGAAAGCGGTTGAGGTAGAGATCTTCCGCCTCGACTTGCTTGGACGATCGACTGACAGCCGATCGGATGTGTTCGGTGAAGGCATCTACGGCCTGATCGGTGTCCTGAGGGGACGCGATGGAGTCCGAGCTGTGAGGGAGGGGGGGAGGGTCGGCATCCGCCAAGGCCGTGCTTAGCGCATGCCAATCCACCACCGTCTTTTTGGGTCGCTGAGGGGCGGAAGGGGGGGAACCGAGTCTCATGACTACAGGTCGATGTTGGCGGGCAGGCATTTCAGAACGCGATTCGAAATGCCGTCAGAGCTGGGGGCTTTTTTAGTTTTGAGACCCATAATTAGATCTTCGACCTCCGTTTGGGTGATAGGAGGTAAGGAATCGACGGGGGGAGGGATGCCCTGCGCTCGACTTCCCTGTCGACCGCGTCGACGTGGGACTGGTCGACGGACTGAGAGCTGGGGGCGCACTGGCTCTCGAGGGAGTCGGCGAGAAGCTCGGCCTTTTCGTCGATGTCGAAGGCTGGGGGTGCGCCTGAAGGGCGGGACAGCGGGGGCATGCCAGTCGTGGAGTCGGATTTGAGGCTACGCGCCAGCTGCCAGTAGGCCAGATGCGATGGCGCGATGCGCTCTAGGAAGTCACCCCACCGTTCCTGCCGGACCTCCGCGACACGACGCTTTACCTCTCGTTGTAAAGCGCGCATCCGGGCCCGATTGGCTTCGGTGAGGTAGGAGTCGTACGCTCGGATAGAAGCATTCTTGGAACGAATGAGATCCCTAACATCGTCCGGCAGTCGAAAGCGGTTGAGGTAGAGATCTTCCGCCTCGACTTGCTTGGACGATCGACTGACAGCCGATCGGATGTGTTCGGTGAAGGCATCTACGGCCTGATCGGTGTCCTGAGGGGACGCGATGGAGTCCGAGCTGAGAGGGAGGGGGGAGGGTCGGCATCCGCCAAGGCCGTGCTTAGCGCATGCCAATCCACCACCGTCTTTTTGGGTCGCTGAGGGGCGGAAGGGGGGGAACCGAGTCTCATGACTACAGGTCGATGGTCAGAGTCGAGTTCCTGGTCTACTTCCAAGGAGTGCAGCCGTAGGGTGACACCCTTCAGAAACGCCATGTCCAGGACGTCGGGTCGGTGGTTGGGATTGATAGGATAGTGGGTAGGGTGCATAGGTGCGATGACGTCAAAGTCGAGAACGTCGACTAGGGCGTCAAGGCTCCTACCGTTAGGGGAAGTGGTGAGACCGTTCCAGGCCACGTGCTTACTGTTGAAGTCGCCCGCTAGAATGACGGCGCTTCCCAGATTAAGGAGTGTTTCAAAGTCACTCCTGAGAACGGATTTAGTGGGGGAAAGGTATACGGAGGCGATCACGATGGGCTGGTGCCCCGTGAGTGAGATGCGACAGACCGAGGCTTCGATGTTGGTGAGCGCGGGGGGATCGAGAGGGATGCAGTGAAGGGACCTCCTGTAGTAAATGAGAGTACCGCCTCCGCGGGAGCCGATTCTGTCATTACGCACGAGGTTATAGTTTGCGATCCTAGGATCGCGTTGTGCGAGCTTGAGGAAGGTTTCCTGCACAAGGAGGATATCAAGTTGGTGATCTCGGAAGTAATCAGCAACCTGATCTCGCTGGGAGCGAAGGCCATCGGCGTTAAAGAACGCCAGGGATAGGTTGTGGGGCTTATGGCGGGTAGGTCGTAAATCCATTATTGGGTGCGGGGGGGTTGGGTTCTAAGGGACGCCAGGACGTCATAGACGTCCCTGTATTCCGCGGCCAGGAGAACCTGGTCCGCCAAGTTGGTGGCGGCGCGGAGTTGGAGGGCGAGTTCACGGACTCTGGGGAATAGTGCGGGGCTTATCACCGCCGAGACGTTCATGATCAGGTTAACGTCCTGACTGACGTTAGTGGGCGGAGGGGGACAAGCCGCCACCGGTGGGATCGCCGGCGCGCGCTTCGGGGGGCGTTAAGTTTTAGTTCTGTCGTTTCCTTATTTCCCGGCAATGTTGAATTTGGAACTGTTCTATATTCGAATGTGTTTAAATTTTGAATCTCAAAACAGTTGAAAGTATTAGGATTAATGCTATTGTTTAGTCACAGCGTCGATTGGAATCTGTCAGGTTACGTACGAAAATGAATCTTTCTAAGGAAAATGTTCGTGAAATAATTTTCTACAACTTTAGAAGAGGCCTGACACGGCTTCAGTGTTTTGAAGAGCTAACATCTGTGTCCAGTGATGAAGCCCTATGTCTGCGGACTGTCGAACGCTGGTATTTAGAATTCCAGCGTGGACATACTAGTGTTAGTGACAAATCTCGCGAAGGACGCCCAAAATCCGCCTTCACTGAAGATAACATCATTGCTGTGAGACAACTAATTCTCGAAGATCGTCATGTGACGTATCGAGAGATAGAGGCTCTATTAGGCATCTCAGGGACAACCATTCAGAAGATCTTGCATGAAGCGCTTGGTGTGAGAAAGCTAGTTTGCCGTTGGATACCGCATCTGCTTTCCGACGATCACAAGGCGGCCCGCGTCAGATGGTGTAAGAAAACTCTGCAAAGGTTCAATCGAGGAGAGTCAAATCACGTCTACGACATCATTAGTGGTGACGAATCTTGGATCTATGCCTACGATCCTGATTCCAAACAACAATCTACAATCTGGGTCTTTCAAGACGAGCCAAAGCCGACTAAAGTTGTTCGTTCTCGAAGCACTTCAAAGAAGATGGTGGCCACGTTCTTTGGAAAAACCGGCCATGTTGCGACTATTGCACTTGAAGATCGTAGAACGGTTAACGCAGAGTGGTATACCACAGTTTGTTTACCACAAATCATCGCCGAACTTCGAAAATCTAACTCAAAGCGACGCATCATCCTGCGCCACGACAACGCAAGCTCACACAGCGCTCGTCAAACGATTGAGTATGTGAAGCGGCAAAAAGTAGTTTGTTTAGGTAATTAATACTCTCTAAAATGAATTTCTAACAACAAAAGTAGTACGGAGACACCTGTCATCTGTGAAATTAACCTTCCTCTCGAATCACTCAAATCCGTTCGGTAGTTATTGGTTTATCGCGTTTAAACCGTCAAACAGACAGACACGGCGGGGGGACTTCGTTTTATAATATGTAGTGATACATGTTAAATATCTATCTATATCATTACGGCAGATACCTTGCGGGGAGACTGAGTGCAGGGTTCGAACAGGATCTTTCCTTACGGAACTATTTTAAATATAACTGCTAATTTCTCACTTCCGAGAACTGAGTACTTGCGCTGCTACGCTGACTTACATTATTTCATTTTATTTTGATCATCGTTGTGGACTATTAATTTAAGTAATGTCCTCATGGGTCCCAATTAATTGTCCAAATCAAATATGAATTCGATATTGTACGGGATATGGTGACCGTACAGAGATTTATGTATGGTTTAAAAATGAAAGATAAGCGTGATTATGGTTAATTCACTTAATATAAATGTAAGGTATGGTTTTGATGGTTATGAGCACACGCGAACTGATTGGTGATTGAACGTGTACTGAGTGACCAAAATGGTCGAAATAGCGTGTGCCAGCGTAAATGCTGACAACGCGTAACGCGATGTACGGTGCTAGCATCGTACAGATATCTTTCCAAGTTGCAATTTTTCCTTCCCGAATAATATTCGTTGTAATAAAATTATTTCTATAGGTTTTAGGTTAAGGAATCATATAGGGTAACCAGTATAGTTATTGCCCGTTTAAGGGATTAATACAAGTTTTTTTTCTTATTGGTAGCGTACCTCCATTCCATCTATTAAACCTAAGCGTATCTACGCTTAGGTTTAATAGATGGTAGCTATTTGGCGATCTGACAATTGTTGTAAATTGTTTTAAACTTTGGCAATACTTTTCCAAGGTTTTCTTAGGAGTATTTTAATTAAGGCACCCTTGGCAGTTTGAAAGTAACGAATTATTTCAGTTCCAAAATAAAAATACAAAAATATACAAATATTGACGGGGCATTGGCTGTATCAATTACTCGTACCATTGGCAATTACCAACAACTGGTATGGTAATAACTAGACTCATTAAAATTTTAATACAGTGATTGCCTCCCAGCTTTTAAAACTATAAAATAAGTAATAGTCAAAACGATACCTTATACAGATTCTAGAATAACTCTTCTTTTATATATGTCGCATATAGGGTAGACTGATATTTAAAAAAAGGCAGAACCGCTGACGTCACTATGGTCATCGGTTCCACACCAACTCATACTTGTCCTTTAGACACAAATAAGAATACGTTAACAATGAATCATTTAATAATTAGCCATTACATTTAATCAAATATTATTATCTTAATTAAAAGGTAGGTAGATATTTATTTGTCTCAAGACGAAAGTCTTTGACCAGTGTGTGTTGCCAGTGATGACTTACGGCACTGAGACATGGCGCTTACGATGGGCCTCATAATAAGGCTAAAGGTCACCCAAATGGCGATGGAGAGAGCTATGCTCGGAGTTACCCTGCGGGATCGAATCAGAAACGAGGAGATCCGCAGGAGGACGAAAGTCACTGACATAGCACCCAGAATTGCTAAACTTAAGTGGCAGTGGGCGGGGCACATCGCTCGTAGAACTGACGGCCGTTGGGGCAGAAAGGTTCTCGAATGGCGACCACGTACCGGAAGACGTGGAGTGGGTAGGCCCCCTACAAGATGGACCGATGACCTGGTGAAGGTCGCGGGTAGAAGTTGGATGCGTACAGCACAAAGCCGGTCGTTGTGGCGGTCTTTAGGGGAGACCTTTGTCCTGCAGTGCACGTCTTTCGGCTGAAGAAGAAGATATTTAAATTTAACATTATTTAAAGTAAAAACAACATAGGTTCCACTTACAATGTGTTTCGGTCAAGCGCTGATTGTCAACTGCCCGGGCGCACGCCGGCTCACATAACTAAACTTGTTTTATCCCTCCCGCAATCACAACGTTCTCACACAGTTGTCAACAGATGGCGTTACGATTTAAGATCAGCAACATGTTATTAAAATAAGCTTCAATAGATGATTTTAGAAAAAGACAAAATTAAAGAAGCAATGATTATTAAATAATCGTGATACATTTTGTTTACAACGTCGGAATTAAATTGACTCGCTAAAATCAACTTTATTACAATACAATTTAAACATAGTTATATTTAGTTTAGGATTCTCCACTCTTATAAATAAAGTTAAGATTGATCGATAAAAATCCTTACGGCGACATATAAATTAATATCAAAAGACTTAAAAACACAAGAAGCTAGCAAAGCAAACATATTAAATTGAGACATGTTTTTCTAAGGAAAAATCACAAGATACTTACTTTTTTGATGAGATGTACACTTACACATAAATACCTCCACTCATGTTTTCAATCAATGCATTTGTTCAATATATAGCAAATCTTCTAATAGTAAAAAGATTTGGTGTGTGTGTGTGTGTGTGTGTGAGTGATGTACGCTGTTGGCCGCGACGCCTTTACAGCTTCACCGGACTTAATAAAAAAAAAAGATTTGGTATGCAACCAATCTATACCTATACTAAATCCACAACAAATGTAACATATTCTTGTTATAGTGTGTCATATCAGTTGGTTAATTGTAACTATCAATCACAAATTGGAGCTCTACATCAGTTTGTTCCATTAGAGCTTCATCCACAAGCATAGAATTTTCCCTTGAAGGCCCCGGCTTGGCATGAAATGGACATCCACCTATCCTCTTTTTCTTTTTTTCTTGGGCTAAAATACCCTTTTCACGGGTCTTCAGATTATCCCAACATTTTTTCGACTGTGATCAGTAGGTCTACCATGAAAGTTTCAATCCGAAACTTCGAAGCCGAACGATACACGAACGAAATACGATGCGTGTACGTACCATGAAGTTGCATCGGATTTATTTCTGTCGGTCGGGCACCATAGACTGTGTTCGTGAATGAATGACAGATGCGAAGTATGTTTCCGTTTACGAAAAAAGTAAGTAGTATAAAGCAACCAAATAAAAAGTGCATTTGTTTCTAATTAGGCATATGGTAACTTATGAACATTTCAAGTTAGTCGTGTAAAATTATTAAATGTCAAGCGGTCATAATGACATAAAGGTACGAACTATGCATATAATATTCCAAAATTTCGCAAGTTTTTATTAGGTCAAAAAGGCGCAATAAATAATGTCACATTTGCTATAGAATTCGATGCGAGTTCGTAACCACTACTTGTGGTGTTTTCTTTTTGTGTTTTTACATTTGTTATTTTGTCTTTTCGTTTTGTTTATTCAATTTTTCTATTTTGTTAATAACGGCAACAAAGGCTATTTGGTATTTAAGAGCACTACAAGAATTATTATGAGAGTCATCGCAACCTAGGCGGATGCCCTTCTGCTTTCGATCTTTGAAAGGATTTATAGAAAAATCGTGTTTTTACGTATGTTTGTACTCTATGTTAAAATAGAAATAATCATATTATAAAAACACTACATAATTCCAGGTTGAACACATTTATTGCTTTAAGATATCAACAAAATCTAATCAAATCAAAATTAGTGTTTATATTTAAATAGCCAAAGAATTAAAATTCAAAAAGTTACCTCTTTAGTTTTCGTATAATTGAGGTTAAAATCACGAAAGAAGTGCTGTCATACTGCCGAAATTTCGTTTGTTCGAATCACTTCACGGTAGCATTTTACGACGGATGAAACGTCACAAGCCGTCTTCGGGACCGATTTCGGAACGAAAGTACTTCGTGGTAGGAATCGCCCGAAATTTCGATCCGAAACTTCGGAATTACGTTTCATGGTAGACCTACGTTTCTCTGAAATTTGGAAATAAAGTATTAGTTCTGAATTTTGGAAAAAAATTGAAAACTAAGCAATATGCACTATAAAGTTATAGTATATGAGGTCGAAAAATAAAGTTAGGACAGTGTGTTAAAAGTCATGTCCTCCTATGTAAAATACTAAAAAAATACCATACTCATAGAAACAAACTGCTATCACCATTTATATTTACCACCTTATATAAAGTTACGGGTAATTAGTTAATATATTATGATAATTTACCTTAGAATTGGGTTCAATTGAGTTGTACTCTTCCTCCAAGAGTGACCAAGCCATATTTTTTTTTGCGGCAGGAATACCGGCGGTTATAGTAGAAGCCGAATTTAATTTATATTTAATAATCAATTCTTGGAGACACAATTTCTCTAATTCGCTAAATATTTGTCTCCCAGATATACCTTATGTCAATATTAAGGTCAAAAGTCACAAATAAACGTAAATAACGCACCGACGCGGCGCCACGTGAATAAAAAGCAATTAGCTGTCAACTTTTCAGAACCCATACATATAAAAAATCGAAGTGTCTGCTATAGTCTATGATTGAATGACGTGTTTAATAATGACGTAATACCTCGACTCAACCTCACTCGAGGATACTCAAGATTACCTCAAGGCAAGATCGAGTTATATCGAATTATATCGATAACTAAGAATATCGATTTCGAGTTTTCCTTGAGGTGACTCTTAAAACACGGGTGTTAGATTCTTAGAGGAACACATTGCTAGCTATAAATACATTAGATCATTGTAAAATAAGCTTCCTTTCCATGTAAAACAAATAAACATGATATGTGAATAAACATGATATGCTCGCTTCCGCAGCCACAGCTTGTTGTCGAAGGCGACCAGCCTCGGCCACTACGGCTCGCGTGGTGCCTGCGCATTGTTACAGTAGGCGGTTATTTTAAAATTTATTGATTGACACAAAGTCCTCAGGATTTATTATTGGCTTCAACTTTAAAGAATGTCTGTTTTATATTGGCATTGGTGCTGCTAAAAAGTGAAATCAAAATGAGAAATTGCACAAAATATTTCCAAAAATAAAAGCATGAACTTCTTTTCATCATCATCATCAGAATATTCTTGAGTCAGAGTTCTTTTTCTTAGCAGCAGAAACTACTGCAGAAGGTTTCTTCTTTCTTAATCCTCTTCCTAATGGCTGGTCTGTGTAGCTGCAGAGCATTCTGAATCTTCTGAAGCTTTTCTTGGCTGAGCTAATGAATCTAAATAAATGGAGAGAATTGAGAGGATTATCCAGTTTTTTATAAAACTTACTAGCTGACCCGGCAGACTTCGTACTACCTCAATCGATAAATAAAAGACCTAAACTTTTGTATAAAATAATCTTAAAACAAAACAAAACGAATCCGTATTTAATAAAAAAGCTATTTTTGAATGAAGCATGAAGTTTTATTATTATTTTCGACACATCATGTTGCTTACTTACAAAACAGAGTTTTCCTAAAATACTGGCTATTTATAAGGTTTAAATTTGATATTGGCAGACACACACTGTTATGATACAGTCTGTTAATCAATTTAAAGCTTTCTCATAAACTATATTTTATGTTTTGTTTTGTGGTGCGTAAATAAACAAAGAAGACGGTTATCCGACGCGCGAACACGCGACGTATAATTGTCCATGCGCGAAACAGGGAAACTCCAAGTTGATTCCGCAAACTTCTAACGACTGTCCTTGCGATTTATTTATGGTCATCGCAAAGGCCAGACGTACTGGAAATTGTAAGCGTTTAAAATCGAATGGTAAAATCCGTTGAAATCATCGGCATCCGCGGGATCAAGACATCCTCTCCTTTGTATTTTCCTTTTATGATTGTTGCCTCAATGACGTTATTCATCAGCTTTTTCACAGCCAGTCTTGTTCCATTGCACAGTCGAGGTTGATTAATGTTACGCAGCATGATAACTGATCCTACTTTTAACTGCAAATTGTGAGGTGGTAATCCAGACAATTCCAGTGAATTTAAAAACTCCGTGGGATAGTTGACTACGTCGTCCTGGTTCATAACGGTGTCGACTGATTTGAAGGAAACCAACTGTCCTGGGCCCTTATTCGCTATGACAATTTAAACACGAAACAAGACGTGTTATCAAACATATGTGTTATTGGCGTGGAATGGAATTCTGTATGCCACTGTCAGATTTGAAAACATGACAAGTCTCGTCACACGCCATGTTTCGAACTGTCAAAATAACACGCTCCGCGCTTGCGTGTTATTGAAAACATGTTAAAAACTTGCTAAGGTAGTTCAATGTAAACAAACATTTTTAAATAGTTTTATTGCAATTTAAATGATATATTATGATCATCGCGTCGTCGTCGTAGTAATAAATTATTACTCATAACCAGTGACATTGGAAAATTGTGGTGGCTCATCTATTAAAGTGAACTTCTCAATTTCAACAATAGTGTACACATTTATCTTAAAAATATGGTGTTTTGTTTTAGTTTGTAGTCACAATGAACCGGACGAAAGCTTCTACAGCCCAATTAGCATATTTACCTACCCACAGGTGGAATCTGGGTACATCCATTGTTCTCCTCAAGGAAGGTCATCGAGAAATGTGGAAAGACCTAACCTACCAATTAAATGCGTTAGGAGGCCCATTTAAAACTGTGATCATAAAAAACAGGTACGTATCTACTAAAATAAATGTGACTTTTGTTATTTTATAAAGACAAATAATTTGTGGTGTGCTACATTATTGATTTTGTGGTAATTTAAATATTTGTATGATTGATTTAATTATAGGGCATAGGTGGATGATGTTGACCTAAAATAACATAATAGGCTATTTTTCATTATCAATTTTCATGACAAGTAGAATGTGGGGTTATTATAATGCATTTTCTATTAGTGAGTCTTAATTGTTCATCGAATAATGTGTTGCATATATTATGAAGCACTAATTTTGCATCTAAAATCATATCTTTCATATGAAACTTCTTTTACAGAATTGCTGATGGTTGAGAAAATTAGAACACCCAAGTTGACCCATTCTTGTAGAGGAAGATGTGCGGTGATGTCATCTGTGGTGGGAATTTTTATACTAATGAATGCAAGAAAAATGTTTTTATTTCAATTTGTTTTTCAATTATAGCTGCCTGTTCAATTATAGTCATGATGGGTCGAACGCAAGTTTTTTAAAGTGTCACCTAATTTCTAAAGGACATTTTACTCCGCTTGCAGATTAACGAATGGAGACGACCGAGCACAAATGATTCTCGGTGACGGACCCGCTTGATGTGCGGGCCGAAGGACATGGTACTGTTTAGGGTGACCTCTTTGACCCAGGGAATGGGTCGGTCGAACATGGTCACTTGGCCGAGATTACTTCTAGGGCGGCGCAGGGAGTGGCGCGGGGTGGCACCTCTGGAGAAGAACACCGCAGCGCTCTTGTCCGGGTTCACCTCAATACGCCACTTCCTGAACCAATTCCCTAGGAAATTGGAGGATGACTGAAGGCTTCTGGTAATGAAACCCTTATTCCTATGCGAGACGTAGAGAGCGGTATCATCCGCGAATAGGGCTAGATGCGCCTTACTCGAACGAGGAATGTCGTTCGTGTAAGGCTAAACAGGAGCGGAGAGAGAACTGAGCCCTGTGGGACTCCAGCACTGATGGAGTGGGAAGTGGAGCGCGTCATTTCGACGCGATAACGGAAGGCGTGATTCGACAAGAAGTCTCGTAAGATGAGCACGAGTCTGTCCGGCACACCCAATTGGTAGAGCTTGTAGATCAAGCCGTTGTGCCAGACTTTGTCGAATGCATTCGCGACATCTAGGAAGAGGGCGCCCGTGTAGATGGGTTTGGGTCTATTGAGACCGGAGAGGATGTGCTCCGTGATGCGGTGCACTTGGTGGAAGCAAGAGTGTTTGGCTCGAAAGCCGAACTGCTCGTCGATAAGGATACCCCTGGACGTTACGAAGTCTTTGAGCCTCGCCAGAAGTAGGCGCTCGTATATCTTGGCCAGGGAGTTGAGGAGACTGATAGGGCGGTAGTTTGCGGGGAGATTGCAAGGTTTGCCGGGCTTGGGAATGCCTATGACGTCCGCCTCCTTCCACTTAGCGGGGAAGGTGCAGTTCGCCATGGCGGCGTTCAATATGGCCACTAAGAGGCAGATGAGTTGGGCGGGCAGGCATTTCAGAACGCGATTCGAAATGCCGTCAGAGCCGGGGGCTTTTTTAGTTTTGAGACCCATAATTAGATCTTCGACCTCCGTTTGGGTGATAGGAGGTAAGGAATCGACGGGGGGAGGGATGCCCTGCGCTCGACTTCCCTGTCGACCGCGTCGACGTGGGACTGGTCGACGGACTGAGAGCTGGGGGCGCACTGGCTCTCGAGGGAGTCGGCGAGAAGCTCGGCCTTTTCGTCGATGTCGAAGGCTGGGGGTGCGCCTGAAGGGCGGGACAGCGGGGGCATGCCAGTCGTGGAGTCGGATTTGAGGCTACGCGCCAGCTGCCAGTAGGCCAGATGCGATGGCGCGATGCGCTCTAGGAAGTCACCCCACCGTTCCTGCCGGACCTCCGCGACACGACGCTTTACCTCTCGTTGTAAAGCGCGCATCCGGGCCCGATTGGCTTCGGTGAGGTAGGAGTCGTACGCTCGGATAGAAGCATTCTTGGAACGAATGAGATCCCTAACATCGTCCGGCAGTCGAAAGCGGTTGAGGTAGAGATCTTCCGCCTCGACTTGCTTGGACGATCGACTGACAGCCGATCGGATGTGTTCGGTGAAGGCATCTACGGCCTGATCGGTGTCCTGAGGGGACGCGATGGAGTCCGAGCTGAGAGGGAGGGGGGAGGGTCGGCATCCGCCAAGGCCGTGCTTAGCGCATGCCAATCCACCACCGTCTTTTTGGGTCGCTGAGGGGCGGAAGGGGGGGAACCGAGTCTCATGACTACAGGTCGATGGTCAGAGTCGAGTTCCTGGTCTACTTCCAAGGAGTGCAGCCGTAGGGTGACACCCTTCAGAAACGCCATGTCCAGGACGTCGGGTCGGTGGTTGGGATTGATAGGATAGTGGGTAGGGTGCATAGGTGCGATGACGTCAAAGTCGAGAACGTCGACTAGGGCGTCAAGGCTCCTACCGTTAGGGGAAGTGGTGAGACCGTTCCAGGCCACGTGCTTACTGTTGAAGTCGCCCGCTAGAATGACGGCGCTTCCCAGATTAAGGAGTGCTTCAAAGTCACTCCTGAGAACGGATTTAGTGGGGGAAAGGTATACGGAGGCGATCACGATGGGCTGGTGCCCCTTGAGAGAGATGCGACAGACCGAGGCTTCGATGTTGGTGAGCGCGGGGGGATCGAGAGGGATGCAGTGAAGGGACCTCCTGTAGTAAATGAGAGTACCGCCTCCGCGGGAGCCGATTCTGTCATTACGCACGAGGTTATAGTTTGCGATCCTAGGATCGCGTTGTGCGAGCTTGAGGAAGGTTTCCTGCACAAGGAGGATATCAAGTTGGTGATCTCGGAAGTAATCAGCAACCTGATCTCGCTGGGAGCGAAGGCCATCGGCGTTAAAGAACGCCAGGGATAGGTTGTGGGGCTTATGGCGGGTAGGTCGTAAATCCATTATTGGGTGCGGGGGGGGGTTGGGTTCTAAGGGACGCCAGGACGTCATAGACGTCCCTGTATTTCGCGGCCAGGAGAACCTGGTCCGCCAAGTTGGTGGCGGCGCGGAGTTGGAGGGCGAGTTCACGGACTCTGGGGAATAGTGCGGGGCTTATCACCGCCGAGACGTTCATGATCAGGTTAACGTCCTGACTGACGTTAGTGGGCGGAGGGGGACAAGCCGCCACCGGTGGGATCGCCGGCGCGCGCTTCGGGGGGCGTTAAGTTTAAGTTCTGTCGTTTCCTTATTTCCCGGCAATGTTGAATTTGGAACTGTTCTATATTCGAATGTGTTTAAATTTTGAATCTCAAAACAGTTGAAAGTATTAGGATTAATGCTATTGTTTAGTCACAGCGTCGATTGGAATCTGTCAGGTTACGTACGAAAATGAATCTTTCTAAGGAAAATGTTCGTGAAATAATTTTCTACAACTTTAGAAGAGGCCTGACACGGCTTCAGTGTTTTGAAGAGCTAACATCTGTGTCCAGTGATGAAGCCCTATGTCTGCGGACTGTCGAACGCTGGTATTTAGAATTCCAGCGTGGACATACTAGTGTTAGTGACAAATCTCGCGAAGGACGCCCAAAATCCGCCTTCACTGAAGATAACATCATTGCTGTGAGACAACTAATTCTCGAAGATCGTCATGTGACGTATCGAGAGATAGAGGCTCTATTAGGCATCTCAGGGACAACCATTCAGAAGATCTTGCATGAAGCGCTTGGTGTGAGAAAGCTAGTTTGCCGTTGGATACCGCATCTGCTTTCCGACGATCACAAGGCGGCCCGCGTCAGATGGTGTAAGAAAACTCTGCAAAGGTTCAATCGAGGAGAGTCAAATCACGTCTACGACATCATTAGTGGTGACGAATCTTGGATCTATGCCTACGATCCTGATTCCAAACAACAATCTACAATCTGGGTCTTTCAAGACGAGCCAAAGCCGACTAAAGTTGTTCGTTCTCGAAGCACTTCAAAGAAGATGGTGGCCACGTTCTTTGGAAAAACCGGCCATGTTGCGACTATTGCACTTGAAGATCGTAGAACGGTTAACGCAGAGTGGTATACCACAGTTTGTTTACCACAAATCTTCGCCGAACTTCGAAAATCTAACTCAAAGCGACGCATCATCCTGCGCCACGCCAACGCAAGCTCACACAGCGCTCGTCAAACGATTGAGTATGTGAAGCGGCAAAAAGTAGTTTGTTTAGGTAATTAATACTCTCTAAAATGAATTTCTAACAACAAAAGTAGTACGGAGACACCTGTCATCTGTGAAATTAACCTTCCTCTCGAATCACTCAAATCCGTTCGGTAGTTATTGGTTTATCGCGTTTAAACCGTCAAACAGACAGACACGGCGGGGGGACTTCGTTTTATAATATGTAGTGATACATGTTAAATATCTATCTATATCATTACGGCAGATACCTTGCGGGGAGACTGAGTGCAGGGTTCGAACAGGATCTTTCCTTACGGAACTATTTTAAATATAACTGCTAATTTCTCACTTCCGAGAACTGAGTACTTGCGCTGCTACGCTGACTTACATTATTTTATTTTATTTTGATCATCGTTGTGGACTATTAATTTAAGTAATGTCCTCATGGGTCCCAATTAATTGTCCAAATCAAATATGAATTCGATATTGTACGGGATATGGTGACCGTACAGAGATTTATGTATGGTTTAAAAATGAAAGATAAGCGTGATTATGGTTAATTCACTTAATATAAATGTAAGGTATGGTTTTGATGGTTATGAGCACACGCGAACTGATTGGTGATTGAACGTGTACTGAGTGACCAAAATGGTCGAAATAGCGTGTGCCAGCGTAAATGCTGACAACGCGTAACGCGATGTACGGTGCTAGCATCGTACAGATATCTTTCCAAGTTGCAATTTTTCCTTCCCAAATAATATTCGTTGTAATAAAATTATTTCTATAGGTTTTTAGGTCAAAGAATCATATAGGGTAACCAGTATAGTTATTGCCCGTTTAAGGGATTAATACACGTTTTTTTTCTTATTGGTAGCGTACCTTCATACCATCTATTAAACCTAAGCGTATCTACGCTTAGGTTTAATAGATGGTAGCTCAGCTCAGTAGCCAAATAGCTCAGAAATATGACGTTTCTATCTAGAAACGTAATATTTCTGAGCTATTTGGCGATCTGACAATTGTTGTAAATTATTTTATACTTTGGCAATACTTTTCCAAGGTTTTCCTAGGAGTATTTTAATTTAGGCTTGGCAGTTTGAAAGTAACGAATTATTTCAGTTCCAAAATAAAAATACAAATATTGACGGGGCATTGGCTGTATCAATTACTCGTACCATTGGCAATTACCAACAACTGGTATGGTAATAACTAGACTCATTAAAATTTTAATACAGTGATTGCCTCCCAGCTTTTAAAACTACAAAATAAGTAATAGTCAAAACGATACCTTATACAGATTCTAGAATAACTCTTCTTTTATATATGTCGCATATAGGGTAGACTGATATTTAAAAAAAAGGCAGTACCGCTGACGTCACTATGGTCATCGGTTCCACACCAACTCATACTTGTCCTTTAGACACAAATAAGAATACGTTAACAATGAATCATTTAATAATTAGCCATTACATTTAATCAAATATTAGAATTAAATAAATTACAGGTTATCTTAATTAAAAGGTAGGTAGATATTTATTTGTCTCAAGACAAAAGTCTTTGACCAGTGTGTGTTGCCAGTGATGACTTACGGCACTGAGACATGGTCGCTTACGATGGGCCTCATAATAAGGCTCAAGGTCACCCAAATGGCGATTGAGAGAGCTATGCTCGGAGTTACCCTGCGGGATCGAATCAGAAACGAGGAGATCCGCAGGAGGACGAAAGTCACTGACATAGCACTCAGAATTGCTAAACGTAAGTGGCACTGGGCGGGGCACATCGCTCGTAGAACTGACGGCCGTTGGGGCAGAAAGGTTCTCGAATGGCGACCACGTACTGGAAGACGTGGAGTGGGTAGGCCCCCTACAAGATGGACCGATGACCTGGTGAAGGTCGCGGGTAGAAGTTGGATGCGTACAGCACAAAGCCGGTCGTTGTGGCGGTCTTTAGGGGAGACCTTTGTCCTGCAGTGCACGTCTTTCGGCTGAAGAAGAAGATATTTAAATTTAACATTATTTAAATTAAAAACAACATAGGTTCCACTTACAATGTGTTTCGGTCAAGCGCTGATTGTCAACTGCCCGGGCGCACGCCGGCTCACATAACTAAACTTGTTTTATCCCTCCCGCAATCACAACGTTCTCACACAGTTGTCAACAGATGGCGTTACGATTTAAGATTAGCAACATTTTATTAAAATAAGCTTCAATAGATGATTTTAGATAAAGACAAAATTAAAGAAGCAAATTAATAATCTTATTAAATAATCGTGATACATTTTGTTTACAACGTCGGAATTAAATTGACTCCCTAAAATCAACTTTAAATAATCAAATTCATCACAAATACAATTTAAACGTAGTTATATTTGGTTTAGGATACTCCACTCTTATAAATAAAGTTAAGATTGATCGATAAAAATCCTTACGGCGACATATAAATTAATATCAAAAGACTTAAAAACACAAGAAGCCAGCAAAGTAAACATTGTAAATTGAGACATGTTTTTCTAAGGAAAAATCACAAGATTTTTACTTTTTTGATGAGATGTACACTTACACATTAATACCTCCACTCATGTTTTCAATCAATGCATTTGTTCAATATATAGCTAATCTTCGAATAGTAAAAAGATTTAGTGTGTGTGTGTGTGTGTGAGTGATGTACGCTGTTGGCCGCGACGCCTTTACAGCTTCACCGGACTTAATAAAAAAAAAGATTTGGTATGCAACCAATCTATACCTATACTAAATCCACAACAAATGTAACATATTCTTGTTAATTAGTGTGTCATATCAGTTGGTAAATTGTTACTATCAATCCCAAATTGGAGCTCTACATCTGTTTGTTCCATTAGAGCTTCATCCACAAGCATAGAATTTTCCCTTGAAGGCCCCGGCTTGGCATGAAATGGACCTCCACCTGTCCTCATTCTCTCTTTTTTTTCTTGGGCTAAAATACCCTTTTCACGGGTCTTCAGATTGTCCTAACATTTTTTCGACTGTGATCAGTTCTCTGAAATTTGGAAATAAATTGAGAACTAAGCAATATGCACTATAAAGTTATAGTATATGAGGTCGAAAAATAAAGTTAGGACAGTGTGTTAAAAGTAATGTCCTCCTGTGTATAATACAAAAAAAATACCATACTCATAGAAACAAACTGCTATCACCATTTATATTTACTACCTTATATAAAGTTACGGGTAATTAGTTAATATATTATGATAATTTACCTTAGAATTGGGTTCAATTGAGTTGTACTGTTCCTCCAAGAGTGCCCGAGCCATTTTTTTTTTGCGGCAACAATACCGGCGGTTGTAGTAGAAGCCGAATTTAATTTATATTTAATAATCAATTCTTGGAGACACAATTTCTCTAATTCGCTAAATATTTGTCTCCCAGATATACCTTATGTCGATATTAAGGTCAAAAGTCACAAATAAACGTAAATAACGCACCGACGCAGCGCCACGTGAATAAGAAAGCAATTAGCTGTCAACTTTTTAGAAACCATACATATAAAAAATCGAAGTGTCTGCTATAGTCTATGATTGAATGACGTGTTTAATGACGTAATACCTCGACTCAACTTCACTCGAGGATACTCAAGATTTCCTCAAGGCAAGATCGAGTTAAAACTAAGAATATCGATTACGAGTATTCCTTGAGGTGATTCTTAAAACACGGGTGTTAGATTCTTAGAGGAACACATTGTTAGCTATAAATATATTAGATCATTGTAAAATAAGCTTCCTTTCCATTTAAAATAAATAAATATGATATGTGAATAAACATGATATGCTCGCTTCCGCAGCCCACGGCTTGTCGTCGAAGGCGACCAGCCTCGGCCACTACGGCTCGCGTGGTGCCTGCGCATTGTTACAGTAGGCGGTTATTTTTAAATTTATTGATTGACGCAAAGTCCTCAGGATTTATTATTGGCTTCCACTTTAAAGAATGTGTGTTTTGTATTGGCATTGGTGCTGCTAAAAAGTGAAATCAAAATGAGAAATTGCACAAAATGTTTCCAAAAATAAAAGCATGAACTTCTTTTTACCTGGTTTAATTAATCTGTTATTATTATCATCATCATCAGAATATTCTTGATCAGAGTTCTTTTTCTTAGCAGCAGAAACTACTGCAGAAGGTTTCTTTTTTCTTAATCCTCTTCCTAATGGCTGGTCTGTAGCTGCAGAGCATTCTGAATCTTCTGAAGCTTTTCTTGGCTGAGCTAGTGAATCTAAATAAATGGAGAGAATTGTGAGGATTATACAGTTTTTTATAAAACTTATATGAATATATAAAGGAAGATAATATCATTTTTATATTCACAGTATTAGATGACATTAATCTCATAAATGGGCCAATCATCACCAGGTGTCAGCCTGTTTTTTAATCTAAGATTAATATTCCCTGACAATTAGGTTAGCTACTGACACTTCGTTGGTGGCTCATTAGGATCATTGTCTAGATGTCAATTAGGAATAAGAATATTTTATTACAAAAATAGCTTAAAAATAAAACGTTCTACAGTGGTCTCCGCACTAAGCTCAGCTTGTATCGTGGAATACCAAAAAATGGATTTATCTATCACAGTGAGGTTTAAATCTATTTGGTACATAAAAAAACTGTTTTAGGAACTATATATCCGGCCGTTTCTAAGAAAATAAGTGAGCTGCATGTGTGGTGCAAGGTTGTGTGTGTGTGTGTGCGTGAGCGTGCGCTTGCGCGTGTGCGTGTGGCTCGCGTATTTAATTGTTGCATTTTTTTTTACAATTTTATAAAACATTCCTTTTCGATATCACTAAACTAGTAATTAATGACAATACAGTCATTAATAAATTTATTTTAGATTTACAAAATGACTTCTACACTTAAATCTACAGACTAGGAATGCCGATTTAAAAGCGATTAATTAAAAAATCGATTTTTTCAAGTCGAAACGAACGCCGGCGAATCTGATCGATTCACGATTCAATCATGAAAGAAGTGGTAATCGAAAATATCACCTAAGTAGGTTGTGTAAATCAGGGATATAAATAATGGCAAAACACGTTTATTGTTAAAAATATTACGTGCCAAATATGAGTTAAAGCTAGTTGTCTTTTTAATAATCTCTAAATTGAACCTATCAAGAAATTATAAAAAGTAAGGAATCTAAAAAATCATTAACAATGATGTTAAAGAAACATTATATTTATTCAACAACTTTTCAGTTACCGCTGAACATAGATCCTACTAATATTATAAATGTGAAAGTTTGTGTGTTTATATGTCTGTTACTCAATTATGCAAAAACGGCTGAATGGATTTGGATGAAATTTGGCATACATATAGTTTATTACCTGGATTAATACATAGGATACTATTTATCCTGGCAGAATCAGACTATTTTTTATTCATGTAAACCATTACAGTATTTATGAATTGTCAGAAAAGTAACAAAGACTCTACCACCACTTCGGAATGTCATTCCTGTCGAGAAGAAGGGCAAGAAACTCCATGTTTACTCTTTTAAAATAGTATTTTTACATTTTCTTTTACCATCCACATTTTTTTTTGGGGTATGGGAGAACAATGCAGGCTGGTCTATCAGGTGGGTCTCAGTTAGATTAAACAAATGATATTATGCTTGTGAATGGCAAAATGTAAGGTTCCTGCCAAAACTCAACACGGACGAAGTGGTGGGCAGAAACCAGTTT
The DNA here is from genome assembly GCA_905147815.2 of Phalera bucephala. Taxonomy (NCBI): domain Eukaryota; kingdom Metazoa; phylum Arthropoda; class Insecta; order Lepidoptera; family Notodontidae; genus Phalera; species Phalera bucephala. Next base: position 6,398,356 of record LR990637.1, on the reverse strand, counting down.
CTTATATGTCATAGCATATACTTAACAATATTTTAATTGTGATACATACCAAAAGTAATAACCACAGGTTGAGACATTGCAGGAGTAGACAGTGCACAGTCAATGGTGCTTTTAGCTACTGAGGTGATGCTCGTACTATCACCTACAAAACAAAACCCTTATAATATCTTTAAAAGCATTGGAGATCTTTTACTAATTATATGGTAATTGATAAACAATTCCAAGTATTGCTGTAATTTCGGAACTACAGTAGAATCCGCTTAAAGACATTGAAGGGAGACGGTATATAAGTGGAGTAAGTAAATGGATTATATTGTATAACATAAATGAAGGGGTAGACAGTATGACTTAACATACTGTTTGATGAGAAGTAGAGTTGATGCTGGCACTTTCACCTATAAAAACATGAATATTTTAAACACACATATACACACAGACTGCTTCAATGGCATAATAGTGCATAATGTGTTGTTAATATGTAAAATTGTGTTGTTCTATATAATGGTAATAGGCCCATATAGACCTCCTCCTCTGCCCCCCCCCCCCCCATTGAATAACATAAAAGTGACATGTTTTTATTTACATGTAATACATTCCAAACTTAACTGTCTCATTTGACTACTGGCATATAATATGCATAGAGGTCATGAAATTGTGGGTCTGAATCCTAGGTTGGACAAAGTGTAGTTTTTGTAATGAAAAGCTCCCAGTATCATATTCAAGTTTAAAATTGTGCCTAGTACAATGACATTAGGTTTTTCCCCTAATACATTGGGACTCAAATCATTAGCAAATAGTGAGTACAAATCTACCACCCCTGCTTGGGGAATATAGGCCTCGCAGTACTTTTTCTACATTCAAAATTTGTACTCCCATACTGTCAGGTTTGGCCATATTTTGGTTAAGAGGGATTCAAGATACAGTCCATAAATATATTTTATTTGTAATTTACCATGTAGGTGCAATGTTGGTGGGCGGGCGAAAGGCTATCCCACCACACGCGTCCTTCGAGGCGCAGTGGCATAGCTTCTCACCTATTTTGCTCGTCTGTCCCGGCAAGCAATTTGGCGTGGTCTTGGGAGTAGCGCACGGTCGCGACGATCCCCAAGGCAAGTGTGACTGTATCCTGCTCGCGGTTGCTGCCTGCTATTGGTCTGGTCCTTCTGAACAGACATAACAGAAACAGTCATGCGCTACCCTTCCCCAATTTTCGGTCCCATCCCTCCCCATCCTTTTCCTGAATAACCCGTCCTTCGTCCCCCGCTTCTGTCCGGAAGTTTTGGTTGCGTCTGGCTGCTCCCTTCAATATCCGTTTTGGAGAGGGTCGGGTGCAGCAGGTGGCGCGTGTTGTTTGTTGTTGAGGGGTTGGTTGTGTCGCTCGCTCCCGGTGCTTTCCGTTTGAAGAGAGTGTTGGGTGCGGGCCTGCGATTGATCGTGTAACGAAAAACATTGGTTGCTCGATTCGTTCGCTCCCTGTTCCCTCCTTGAAGAGAGGCGGTGTGCGAACCTTGATGTGTGTTGTCAGTCGACGTCGATAGGCAGGTCGGCTCAAGGTGTTTAATGCCGCGGTCGGCGTGCCGCGGCTGAAAAGCGGAGGGGCTAAACTCCGCACAGCGTCCAAAGCTGTGGATCAGCCAAACTACAATGATGGATCTTAGCAAAAAGACACTACCCCAGGGAGGTGCCGGCCTGTCCCAGGCCGGAGAATCCTCCCCAGGGCTCTCGGGCTCTGGCTGTCAAGAAACCCGACAGTACAAGACAGGGAGGCCGCTTCAAAGCTGGCCGAGGCGTTCTTCGACATGTACGAGGACGAGGCGCCTTCAGAAGGCGCCGAGGAAATTGCGGCGGCAAGGTGCAATTGGGAGGCCGCTATGAAAGAGGCTTATGGCGCGACTGACCACGACGACGACGACGACGACGACAGTAACATGTCATTCATGTCGGACTCGGGCGACTCTCAGGCGAGCTTCAAACGGCCCAGAGCGAGCGTGGGCGGTAAACGCCAGCGCCCCCCGGAAACCGCGAGCTCTGACGATGCCGTCGTCAAAGAGGCGGCGAAATACCGCGCGGCCGAGGCCGAACGCCCACTGTCGGGCTTTACGTCGATCTGACGAAGAAGAGGGTGGAGCTCGCAGCGAAGGAGACAGAACTGCTTGAGCACCGGGCTCAGCAGGAGGCGGCCCCAGAGGTGAGGGCGCTGACAACAACGAAAGCGCCGACAACGCCGGCAGTGGAGACGCCGGCGCAGAGAAGAATCGGTTCGCGAAGAAAGAGGCAAGCTTGGACCGGCCTATATATCCTACGAGTGGCCGGATCATCGAAGAACCTCAAAGGGACCTCCGTGAAGACCCTTAAGGATGCCGCCAAGGTCATCGAACAGGCCGTTGACGGCATCTTTGAGGTGTGTCTGTACCTGAGGAAGTGAAGAGAGTCGCCGAGGAGAATGCGCGACTCAAACTAAAAGTGGATTGGTCCAGGCAGCAAAACACCTACCTACATGCTGCCATCACCCCGAGACGCACGGAGTCCGCAGTGCCGGACCCAACAGCCGCTTCAGCGAAGACGGCCCCAGCGGCAGCGGCCCCTGCTGCAACTGCTTTACAAGAGGGCCAAGAGGAGTTCCGACGCTCCATAATAATGAGCGTTGGAGAGATGTTGGACGCTCGTTTCGCGGTGCTGAACGCGGACGGGTACCCATAAAGTGTTTTCGCTGTGTAAATAACGAAAAAAAAACTCCTACTGCCAGTGTATTGAGACGTTTATAGCGATTTCTATGCTCATCAATGCAATGAATGTCACAAATTCTCTGCTTTTTATGGAACTCATAATCTGATGTTGTTTCTAGCTTCCCTCCCAGTAGGCTAACCCAGGCTTGGAAACGCTCAGGAAATTTGTTAGGATTTGGAAACACATGCAACCCAACACCTGAAAATAAAGAATGGGACATACAAAATCTTTTGATAACAGAGATAATATTTATATGAATAAATTGTTCATAAATGAAGTTCAAAACGCGTTGTCGTGTGGTCCCTGATGCATTTCACTCATCGAGGGCGCGTAGCAATTTCGGGCAGAGTGCCGTACGGGCCTTGCCCGGCAGTTGTAGCACTGCCCGGGCGTGCCACGTTTTCGAGGGGCCTCTACGGAGAGGCCAGAGATATGGCAAACGGCCGTAAGGTTAGAAACCTTACGACCGGACTCCGTGCGGTCGAGGACGACCAGCACCATGTCGTAGGCCTCCTTTGAGCGCCCATTGACCATCCTGTGCACCTGGCGCACAGGACGGCGGTATCCAGCTCCCTAGGGACACTGCGGATGACTACCCTGAGCTCCCTTTCCTCCTCCAGGGTGTAGGTGTGATAAGCGATCTTATTAGATCGCAGGAACGCGGATAGCCGTCGATGGTCGTCCGAGGACGCCAACTTGACTGCTATACCTTGCGCGGTGGAACGCGCATGCATATAGTTAATCTGGCGATTGTAAATCGCCTTTGTTGAGGCAAGATTTCTTTGTATTTAGAATCCGTATTATACATAGATAAACTGCCTTGTTGGTCTAGTGGTGCATAGAACGATCAAATGGTACTGAGTTTGTATCCCAGATCAGAAAAATGTGTTATTTAAAGAACAATCCTCAATAGCAATCCTTTGCAGTCCTGTATAATAACAATAGGCTTGCCCACTATTATATTGGGATCTAACATCGTCAGCGTTATGTGGGTATACACAGTCAATTGCCACTTGAAGAAATGATGAATGACTGTATATGTTTAAATAGTTGGATATCAATAATTTATAGTATTTTTCACATAGGATGGGTAGTGACAGTTCTAATTGTCAAACGTTTAATTCAATGGAGTTAAAGCATCAAACCATAAGTATAGAAACTGTGCCTCTAATTGTCATTGCATAAAGTATAATTTCGTTTGGCAATTAGAAATATCGCTATCCATCTTATGTAAAAAAAAATTCTGTAAATTATTGATTACGGTGTAATTATGTAGGATGATATTAATATTGGTAAAATCCTATCCTATTAAATCCTTGTAAGTATGCATCTATTCTAGTTTTTGATACCGAGGAGTTGGTTATGAGTCAGGTTATAATTATGAACGTAACTTACCAGTGTCAGCATTTTCACACCCTAAAACACATCGGTGAGGCATCGTATCAATTAAATACACAACACAAAGTCGTCTATTTTTTGTGAAACACTACAAAACTAGCAGCGTAGCAAAATGTTTTAGTATGTCGACTGCAGTGACGACAAAATGTTGGCTTCCTGATAGTATACAGTATCAGGACTGAGGAGTAGTCTCAACTCAACGTCTGAAGTAGCGATAACAATAAAAAAATCAACGAAAACACAAAATTGAAAACGACAAATACATACGCAAGATTCGGCGGCCATATTGCATGTGTTGACATAAAAAAAATATTGTCAAATAAAAACATGTTGCAATTGCCACATTAAATTAATTGATAATCAGTTGTTATTATTTTAATCAATATTTTTATGCATATGTCTTTAAAGCTGCATAGTATATTTCAGGTGGTTAACAATGAAATAATTAATTATATATCTTTTACGTCTTCAAATAAACCATGCCTTTGGAAAGACATCTATTGGAGCACTTAAGAATGTTTAAGAGCGTTTTTTTGCTAGTTCAGTCATAAAGATGGCGCTACGTTGTTTGCGAGACATCTGGATATTCCGAAGTGTGCCCCCCCTGCCGTAGTCCCACGTTGTCGTTCCGTGCATGCGCTGTCCGCCTCGTACCGGTCACGGCATAATGAAGTTATACTCGTTTGACTAATATATAATATATAGTATGCATCCCACACTTCCATTAATATCCTATTTATATTTTTGCAGTAACTATTTTTTTTTTTTAAACGTAGCCCCACACTAGGATTTATTCCTGTGTCGTGGGTGCGTTTACAAACATGAAAATTCACATACACAAATACCCAGACCGGAACAAATAATTGTGGATCACACAAAGATTTGTCCCGTGCGGGACTCGAACCCGCGACTATTAGACGCAGTGGGCAGAGCGGCTTAAGCTCTTAACCACTGCGCTAAAAATCTACTTATGTTTATTAAAAAAACAATGATATAATTTTTGTGAACCTTATATTTTATGAAATTAAAATTGAACATAAATACTATTGTTTTGATAAGGTTTTTTTGAGTGGTTCACGTGCAATTTAAGATTTAAAATATGGTAATTAATATTTTGTAATTACGTTACTATATTTATCAGGGCTTGCTTAGGATAGCAAAGGCACGACGACCCGCAAACTTCCTGTACATTAAATATCCGGTTTCCTTATCAGTTGAAAAATCTTTAATGCACTCAGATCAGGATATAAAAATGTTTCTTTTGCTTTGCCGCAAAAATTGCCCAGTATATATTCTAATGACGCAATGCCTGGGAGCCACTTTTTTTCTTGAAGATCCTGTAATTCAATGTTACGGAGATCATTTTCGTCACAAGTCTTTGAGTCAAATTTAAATTTTGTAATTGTCCTGCAGGTATACTTTCAATCAGCAGCATGTAACAAAACAATAAACACATTAGTCAGGCTTTTCTGACAAGAATGTTTACACCATATCGACTGTAATCCCCAAGTGGGTAGCAGAGGTTTATTGTGTATACCCATTGCACAGCGAGGGGGGGTCAATAAGTCCGTGACTTTTTGAATGAAACACTGGTTTTTAGATAAAAAGTTATTTTATTTTTCCTTTGAGTTAGTCCAACGTTTCTCTAATTTTTTTATCCCTTCCGAAAAATATGATTTGTCGTCATGTCAACAAATAGGCATTTGTTTGTGAGATGACTTCGTCGTTAAAGTCAAATCACCTTCCGCCGAGCCATTTCTTCAAGTTTGGGAACAAGAAATAGTCACTCGGGGCTAAACCTGGAGAATAGGGCGGATGAGGGAGTAATTCGTAGCCCAATTCATAGATTAAATTGTTCCATGGCAAATTCCCTTGCAATTGTCCTGGTGGAAAAGAACTTTTTTCTTGGCCAAATGCGGTCGTTTTTTTTTAATTCCGCATTGTATCGACCCAATATGTTAGTACAATATTCGCCATTGATTGCTTTCCCCTTTTGACGGTAGTCAATGTGGATTTTACCGCGTGTATCCCAAAAAACGGTCGCCATGACTTTATTGTCTGACAAACCCACCTTTGCCTTGTTTGGTGCCGATTCACCCCGAGAAATCAACTGTTTTGACTGCTGTTTGGTCTCCAGTGTATTGTGGTGGATCCACGTTTTGTCCACGGATACGAAACGGTGCAAAAACTTGTCCATATTGCGGTTGAACAACGCCAAACATTCCTGCGAAATTATCACACGGTTGCGTTTGTAGTCGATTGTGAGCAAACGCGGCACCCATCTTGAGGAAAGCTTTCTCATACCCAAGTGTTCATTTTATCGTATTATGTCTTATCTAGTTAAATCATAAATACATATTTATAATTTAACTAGATAAGCAGAACAATAAAAAAACCATCCGAATTTTCTTCCTCAAGATATATAAAGATGTTAGTATTACATAGGTAATCTTAATTACTATTAGGGTTTTATCCCATGTGAGATAGCGCAGCAGCGACTTACATATGCGCAGTCTAACTTACTGGCTAGTATATTTAGAACGCTGTTGGAGCTGGCCCTCACCCTGCGCACTAAGAAGGCACACCGTTTTCGCATAGTTGTGTAAAAACAGTCTACCTGAGCATCAGCGAACATCCCAGAGCCGCTAGTTAGCTAGCTACAGTAGCGTGTCAGCCCCACCAGCTTTCTAAATGCATTTTTATATTGAATGCGGAGGTCACTGTACGATTTAAGCGTATATCTAGCCCACAGGTTGCACGTGTAGAATGTTGTGCAATACGCTCGGAAGAGCGTAATTTTGACTCTTAGCGAACAGCGCGCAAACCTGCGAGCCAGCATGTTTGCTCTTATCGACAGTGCTCTCTGCTCTCGTTCAATATTGTGATCGTCCCGTCCTTAAGGCTGGGAGTCAATATATGACCAAGGTATTTAAATACCCTCAGTAAAGGCATGCCGTTGAGAAGTATTGGTGGAATTCTGTTAGGGCTTCTACCTTCAGTCTCAAAGACCATTACTTCCGACTCCTTACAATTTTACACCAGGCCATGCGTATTGGCGTATTTTTCACATTGGCCAACCAATTTTCTCAGACCGCAAACCGAGGCACTCAGCAGCACCATGTCATCTGCGTAACTGATATTATTAACGCAGACACCATCTATATGACAACCGACCCTGCTGCTGCTGAGCTCACCGATCAACTCATTTATATACAGGTTGAAGAGCGTTGGCGAACTAAATCGAGATAATGCCACAGCCCAACGTACATTATTGACCTGGTTTCCATACCAAAACATAAAGATGTTAGTAATTTATTTAATCATTATTACAGACTAGTGTTACAGTACGAAATAGGATATATATTTGATTTCCAGAAAATAGCTAACTTTTGTATTAAGTTATTAACATAATCACTATTATATGGCACTAAAATGATGTGTACATTATTTGTTTCCTCGAAGTTGCTATCAGCAACACAAAAGTAGCAACTTTTTATACCAGTTACATACATTTGCAGTTGCACCTGTACTTTACAATTCTCTGTTAAAATAACATTTTTAAAATAATTGTCCTTAGTTTTTGCTTTGGTAGGGCATTTAAGTTCGATAATGGCTTCTTTCATTAAGTCATCAGGAGACGCCGCGATCTTTGGATTCTCTGGGCATACATAAAGCCCACATGATTTTTATTTTTTCTGTTTTTACAAACTGCCTTTCGGACGGATAACTCCAAATGTGTACCTCTTCATAGCATCTGTATCAGGTATTTTTGCGCCCATTATACTTGCCACCAACGAACCATCTGGTGTATGACAAACACTTACTTCATGTGCCTTTGAAGCGGTGGTACGGCCATATCTCACCTCATAACTCAAGCTGTTCTTGTTCTGCCTCCTTGTTGTTTCTTCGATCGTAGTTATTACAGCTGCAGTGAACGTTGCTTTCAATGCATCTACAAGCTTGTCTACATCTGCTAGGGGTTGATCCATTATAAAACAGTGCAATGAATATTGCATCACATCCCTATGTTCAAAATCATGCTGATATTTTAGCAGTTCGCAGTCATCAATTTTTCGTTTTTAAGGTTTTTGAAATAAATTCAGTATAAAGTGCTGGTGCTGGTGTGTGAGTTACTTCTTTTTTAGACATCTGCTGCACAATGACTTTAGAGTAGTCCTTACTTTAGACAAGGTAGGCTTTTTCATTAGCACTCTACGGTAGTACATGTCTAAGAGCGACGATGGCCCCACATCAAAAAAGTAACTGCATGCTTGCATCCTCCAGCTGAATCAGCACAGTCGTGGCACTGACAGCTAATAATTTCGCTGTCATATTCGTATATAATCATCGTCACATTTTATGCTTTGATTTTTACTTTATGCTCGGGGCACATTTTACACTTAACTGTGCAAACCCTATGCAGATTCCCTTGCAGACCTGTGAAACAAAAGCAAAGATAAAGAGAATTTACATAAAATTTCTGAGTACTTATCAACATAACCTAAAATTAGATTGTACAAAACTTCTGAATGATAATACATAAAGGTTTGTAAATGAATAATTCCTATATGGTACTTACACTGCTGTTTTTACATTTTTAAGTTCTGCAGCATAGTAAACAGAGTTATTTTTAAAAAAAATGCAATCATAAACGCGTCTATCTTAGGTAAGTTGCTGTTATCAGCTCGCACAAAACTTTAACTCCATTTTGAGATTCGAAATGAATATTTATGCTGCTAGTTATAAAATTTATCAGAACGTTGTTGCAGAAATAGTTCAAAGAATATAACACCTAGTAAACATAAACGCAGTCGTCAATTAGTCGGGGAAGCCATGCTCACTAGCGTTTGACGTCACCAGAATTACAACCAATCACAAGACGTTCCCGTCATAAATAAAATTTCAAAAATTATTATATTTTTATTTTGTATAATTTGCGAAAAATAGAAATAATGTTATTTAAAGTAAAGCGGAATACATTTTTATATGCTATTATCCAATAGGGTGACCAAAATTTATAGTATATTTTTTATCTATCTATCTATATCATCACGCCAGCTCCTCGGGGTAGGCAGAGAGTACAGAGTTCCAACAGGTTCTCTCCTTACATACCTCTCTGGCTTCCTCCACTCTCATAGTTCGTCTCATACACACTCGCCGGTTACGGAGACTCTTGACTTGCCCTTCAGCTAAGACACGTATATTTTCGATGTTGTCAAATAGCCTATTACGAAAGGCTACGTCCGGTGTACTTACAGAACTTGTATGTCGGTCTCTGGGGTCGATAGTTGGATCCCTCTCTCCTGACTACAGCCCTTATGTCGAATACTCGGTTAGGCTTGATAGCTTGGTCAGCCGAGTACGCTCGCTCGCGATAGCGTCAGAATATCGATCCCAGATATCCCTAACTAATTCTGAGTATACTATCGACTGCGCCAATTATGAAAGGCTACGACCGGCATACTTAAAATTAAAACAATTTTTTGATTTTTTAGATTTTTTAATAAAATTTTATATCCTAATATATTATGAAGTCTCAAAAGTAGCTCTCGCTACTAGTCATGCCGCGGTGATGGTGTTCTAGATTCCTATAATCAGCGCTTACCATGTTTGCTGGTTTGTGCCGACTTCTGACGTCATTGAATATTTATCGAAGGTTGTGATGTTGCGTTTGCGACTCCGCTTTGTTGTAACAATACTGCTTTTCTATAGTAACCAGGATCTCAACTTAGCAGGAATACGAGGAAATACATGACAACACAAACAATCGACTCGACGTATCGTTTACGAGTGTATGAGAAATGAAATATGAAATATTGCTGTGCTGTGGGCTATTGGGGTATCGATGAATGAAAGATAATGTCTTGATGTTTAACGTGTATTTGTTTAACTGCCCTCTATTACATTATGTGAAGCCCTTTATATATGGCCTACCGTGAGGTAGGGGGGTCATACACTACACCTCCTCATATAAAAAAAACAACCTATGTTGTTTACAATATTTTTTTTCCAAAAAAATACATGAAATTAAAAAAAAGCACATTTTAATGATACCAAGTGCAACATAGAATTACAACTAATAAATGTATGAAAAGGTTAGTTTCATTAAAAAATTTGTGTAAATGTGTGCAATAAAAAAAACATACATTGTGTATGTTTTTTTTTTTAAAACGTAGCCCCAAAACTATATTTATTCCTGTGTCGTGGGTGCGTTTACAAACATAAAAAATCACATACACAAATACCCAGGCCGGAACAAATAATTGTGGATCACACAAAGATTTGTCCCGTGCGGGACTCGAATCCGCGACTACTAGATACAGTGGGCGGCTTAAGCTCTTAACCAGCGCTAAATCGTCCGTTATGTGTACAAAAATTTACCAAGTTTTACAACTAACTGGTTTTTGTTGCATTTTCATGATTCTAAAGATTAAATACGCTATACTATGCTATATCATCACGCCAGGTCCCTCGCGGGGTAGGCAGAGAGTACAGAGTTCAAACAGGTTCTTTCCTTACATACCTCCCTGGCTTCCTCCACTCTCATAGTTCGTCTCATACACACTCGCCGGTTACGGAGACTCTTGACTTGCCCTTCAGCTAAGACACGGTCTATTTGGTCATGGTAAGATAGTCTAGGTCTTCCCCGGCACATACATCCTTCCACTTTCGCATTGTATATCTGTTTTGTCATTCTTTCTTCTGGCATCCTTTCTATATGCCCGAACCAACGGAGCATACCCTTTCTCATCTTTACACCGATACTATCTTTCATACCTACTCGCTTTCTTACTACGCTGTTGCGAATACGGTCGGTCAGCGTGACTCCGCACATCTTCCGCAGAGATCGCATTTCGACCGCATTTATCCTGCTTTCGTTCTCCTTCTTACATACCCAACTCTCACTGCCATATAACAGCGTTGGGACAAGCACTCCGTTATGCATGGCCAGCTGCGCCTTTTGGCTTAAGTGCCGGCTCCCAAGTAGCCTTCCCATCGCACCATTCACTCTATTACCTGCATTCACTCTTCTCTCTATATCAGCGGTGTATTTCCCATGCTTACTGAAGGCGCATCCAAGATATACAAACTCATTCACTTGCTCCAGCACATCGTTACCAACCACAATCATTGCATTCGTTCTGGTTTCTTCCCGTTCAAAAACCATAATTTTGGTTTTCTTTACATTCAAATGTAAGCCATTGTTCATGCAGTTGTCTCTCATAACTGTGACTAGTGTTTGTAGATCAGTGGCTGTTGGCGCTATCAAAACCGCGTCATCTGCATACAATAGGTGGTTTATCACTAGATCACCCATTTTTACCCCTTCGGTCATCGCACACAGTCTTTGAAGACTTTTATCCAGATACACTATAAACAGTCTAGCGGAAAACACGCAACCCTGCTTGACGCCGATTTTAACGTCAAACCAAGGTGACATGTTACCACCCACCCGTACGCATGCCTTGCTGTCCACGTAGGTGGACTGGACGGCTCGCAACAGGGTGCCGTTTATACCATACTCTGGCAAAATGTCCCAAAGTCTCTTTCGCACGACTCTATCAAACGCCTTCTCCAGGTCCACAAAACCGCAGAAAACCTTCCGGCCTACTGCCAGATGCTTTTCTACGATGTTGCGGAGGGAGAAAACTTGATCCGAACATCCTCTTTCTTCCTCCGAAAATACATTTTACAAATTTTATAGGTCAATTAATATTACAAAAATTATAAGGTCAAGCAATACAGCAACTCTTACGTCAAACAAGAATTAATAGCTTATACAATAATAATGAGAAACTTTGCATATTATAATTTATAAGGTGAAATAATAATGGTTAATAAAAAAAAAGAAAACTGAATTTACCATACCAATAGAAATAAGACATGAATAAGTTAAGTTTTTAATCAAAAAAAAATAATTAAATACCTTAAATTGTTACTAAAAATAATAATAAACAGTTTATAAAAAATTTTAAGAAAAATATCGTCCTTAAAATATAAAAAATATAATCGGAAGATCCTAAGAAGGTATTGCATTATTTACGCCATGCCGTGTAAAAATAATGTCTAAGCCCTGTAAATTAATATAAAAAAGAATAAAAACCCCAAAGATAAAAACCCCTTTCCTAGCTAGTTTTATCTCTATGTCATTGATTTATCCATTAAAGTCTTTAGATAAGAACATGTTCTTTGTTTGTTTAAAGTCATTTATTGTCATTTCTATTTATTTAAATAACTTTTTCAGAGCTAAGCTCAGTACATTTATATATTTCGCTTATTTTCTGTCTCTATATAACTTTAGTCCTCATCTCGTTACCATGGTAAAACATATTAATTGCATTTTTCGCATGCAATTTTGTCAAGGTACACATATTTTTTTATATTGACAGGCCTGTCGTTATTCTTATATTTATTTATTTATGCAGGATACTAGGAAATATATTTATTATTGTGCGCACACGTTCCATTATAAAACTTCAATGTTCTTATTAAATCAGGAAGTTCATTTAACACTTACAAAACCACCCCATGTGTACAAAATATCTTCACAAATGATAGGTTGACCGAATTATGATCCGACTAATAAGGATTTCTTGCCTGCCTTGTATCCTGGTGTACCTTATGGGGGGAAGAGGGGGGAGGTCATAAATGGTTTCAAGATGGCGGCAACTTGCAATAGCAGCGGCAAAACGGCTTACATGGACCTAGAGCTGTCCAGTACATGGCAAGGAATTGACTGTTGAAGGGGATGTGATACGATCGTAGGGATCGAAAATAGAAATCGACTAAGTCGAAAGTTAACATATGATGATTTCTTACTTTTGTAGAACAAGACTGTACATAGCATAAATTTTTCAGATATTATTATTTTTTTTTCGGATTTTATGTTCCTGCGTAGGCAGTACCCGTGAGTGCTCCATCATACATCCATTGATCTGACACGGTTTTGCCACTATATACAGGAAGAATTTGAAGTCATGAGCATACTTTTAAACTAAGACTATCAATGATAATAATTGCATTAGGGCTAATAATACGCAAATAAAAAAAATCAATGCATGTATAGAAAGCGTAATAAATGTAGTAAGTTGTATCAAGTCGATTCGTATCGCAGTATAACAAACAGGTGGGCGCATCAATACGTGTGACCTCTGTGACCCTGTCCGAGTCAGGTGACTGATTAATTGAATGAATAAATGATTTATTATTATAATTGGAATCACAAGAATTTGTGTTGGCTAGAGTGAAAGACAATCACAGACGTCGGGCTGAGTTATGAGTACAAAGAGGCGGTGAACACTTTGAAGATATATAAAGTACGTGTAAGTGCTTACCTAGTTTCTAACTTGCATGTGACGTAAATTGTTGTCAATAAAAATCGTGATTTTTGAACAATTATTGTAAATATTGTGATTCCAACTTTTTAAATACTCCAAAACTTTTTAGCGTTCTCTTACGATGGGTTCCCGGAAACGGTTTTTAAAAAGAAACACTTTATTATCCTGAAAAGGATTTAATTAGAGAACCCGTTTACAAAGTATAATTATGTCCGCTCTCGTTGGCGGTCCGACCCGAACTGGTCTTACAAAAATGGCTGTCGCTATACATGGATGGATGTTGGGGGCGAGATGCTGGCTAAGCATCTCGTCATCGTTAACACACTCGGGTACACTTTACATGTGTAACAACCCCCCCTTTAAGAGTAACATCCGTATAACAACCGGAAGTTACGTGTTAATTCTTAACCTAGGCATTTGTATTTCCTCTACTTCAGATTCATTATTCTGTTCTACATTTGGAGAACGTGACCAAAATGAACATTTCCGTAATCTTTTATAGAGTTTGTAAACAATTACAACCAATAATAAGGTTATCAGACAGTAGGTAATAATTGATATTTGTTTATTATTTTCCAAGGTGGGTATATGGCTGTTCATGATTTCATTAATGCCAGCAATAAATTTATCTGTTGCTATATCGGGGAGTTTTTCTAAACTTATTTCTGATAACTTCATATGTGGTATGTCGGGAAGATGTTTACGGAATTTCTCCATGTTGCAACAAGTATCGTTAATTAATTTAAAATCAGAGATAACCCTTTTTACATTAATGTTAGTGTTTGACTCAGCAACAAGTTCTCTGTTTTTACTGTAGGCTGTGCATTTTGGTTGTAGGTTAAGTATGCCTGTTCCCAATAATTTGAGTTCTGTTAATTCATGTTGACACTCGATTGAAAGCTTAGTGGGTTCTGATTGGACGTATATCCATCTATTACCTTGGAGTTTCTGCCAAATATCTAATTGACCGTGTAAAAACTTGGTGACACATTGTTGAGGTAATTTAGAGATAATTTTGGAGAGTATTTCGATTTCGCAAGTAGGAAGGCTTTCAATGGAATGAACATTAACATCATTGCATATATAAATGCGGTTAATTGATTTTATACAGTCTTTCAAATCATTTAGGCATATATACATTGACTTATCTTTACTAATGGCTACAAAGTTACAGGAAGGAATAATCATGGCGTAAGAATTTGGGTTTTCAACATCATGTGGTATTGGCACGGGTATAGACTTATAAACATAATATTCTGTCTTACAAACTAGAGGAATTTTAATTACGAAGACAATTTTACTGTCAATAAAGTAACATGATAATGTTGACACATCAATTAATGCATGTATATTATCTAAATCTAAACTTAACGCTAATTCCTTACTTTTAGGTAAGCTTGTTATACTATCAGATAATTCCTTATATAACTGACTTGGAGTGAGGACAGACGGGTGTAGGCTGTGACTCTTAGTAAGCATAATAGAATTTACTATGTCATCCAGCTTGAATGATAAGGTAAGAAGACTGGATCCCAATACATTATACATTTCATTTAATTTTGATCTGATGACCAATTCATCGGTTACCATCGACAAGTTATTAAAACTATTAGATAATTCTGCAACAACGCTATTCAAACGAATTTCATTTAATTGAATGGTTACTAAAGTTTCATTCTGACGTAAAAGCGCTGATTTTGTCAGTAATATATTTTCCTTGAATAAAGAGGCAAGTTTTAAATTATTATTTTCTAATGTTTGAATGGCATTACTATAGTTTATAGCGTCATTTTCATCCATCGTGCCTATGATCTGTTTAAGCGCGGATCCGATACCAGCAAACCAGGCTGATCTTTTATCACGGTCTGATATCAAATGTGAAAAGGAATCATAATCTCTCAAAATATCTTTTAACCGAAAAGTAAGCGGTTGCAATATGTTTAGGCACTCGGTGTCTTCTATCAAGTCTTTTTGTAAACAAAGGGTTTGCGTTATGTATAGAATGTTTTTAATATTCTCTATATGTGGATGTATATAAGATATATCCTCTGGCACTAAAATATGAAGGAAATCGTCAGATGTCTTGATTGTTCCGATAGGATCGAAGTAGATACCTGGACTGTCAGTCAGTGGTTCCAGAATATCTTGCGTCGCAATGGATAGGCTTGATATAGCTATCCTGCAATATAATATGAATATACTAAGACTAGGTAAATTAAACAAAATGACTTAAAGCTACTATAAAAAATAAACCTAATGTCTCGTTTAGGCCAACTTGACTTCGTCGTAATGATATTTGACGTGTCTACGGTTAATGAGTAAGGTAAGGGTGTTATTACCATTTATTTTGATGACTTTGTACGGTCCTTTCCATATTGGAGATAGGGCTTTTCGAAGCCTGAGGTGATTTTTCAAGTAAACCATGTCTCCTGCTTTGTATTGTACTGCGCGACTATGTTGGTCATAGTATGTCTTAGATCTAGTTTTTGATTTCAAGATATTTTCTAATGCTTTTTCCCTAGAGTGTCGCATTCTTTGTTGTAACAACCGAACATAGCTACTATAGGTAGGTTCAAGTGTGGTCTCATAAATTGAAGTGGGTATCATGGGTTTATGACCGAATACTAGTTCATATGGGGTGTAATAAGTAGTGGAGTGTACTGTGGTATTATATGTAAACATGGCTGTGAAGACATATCTCGGCCAATTGCTTTGATTTTCGTCTACAAATGATTTAAGATATTCTTTCAGGGTTGAATGGCTTCTTTCCAGAGCACCCTGTGTTTGTGGATGATAGGGGCTGGACCACAATTGTTTTATTTTTAAAAAACTACATGTTTGTTTAAACAATTCTGCTGTGAAGTTAGTTCCCTGGTCAGTCAGTATATATTTGGGGATACCAAACAAGGTAATAAAGTGCAGTAAACATTCTGCGCTTTCTTCTGCGGTAGCATTGGGAATGGGGTATGCGATGGAGTATTTAGTCAGATCGTCCTGCAGGGTAAGAATATATATTTATGATTAACCCCACCACCTTCGGGGAGTGGACCAACTATATCTAAGGCTACGCGTTCAAATGGCTGCGTTGATGTGGAGGTAATTTGCATTGGAGCTCGATTTATTCTTCGCAATGCTTTATTCGTTTGACATTGTTTACATTTCCGAACATAGTTTTCGATATCACTGCGCATATTTCGCCAGTAATATCGTTCTTGGATTCTACTTAACATTCTACTGGAGCCTAGATGACCGGAGATTGGTATGTCATGGTTTTCCATTAATACTTTGTTAATTTCCGTAACGGATGGATATATTATAGTATTTTTATAGATATTTATTGTAATATCTGTTCCGTGGAACAAATATGTTATAATATTATATATTTTTAGAAAGTTGTGCGCATCGAATGGATTACGAAAATCCGTTATACTAAATTCGGTAATTTAATTAGTGACTAATTCCGTTTTTATATTTTTTAGGCTTTTGAAGATGTCCTCGTAGTTACTTCGATCAAAATGATATACTTTGACAAAAAGGAAGTAATAATGTATGTTATTATTTTTTAATGATAAAAAGGAGTGCAATGTCCGTTCCTTAGCAAGGATTTCTTGGGAGTCTGGAGAGTTCGCGAGAATTTCGGGTATGTAATGATTAGACTCGTCAAGATCGATTGAGGTAGGGATAACAATTGTCTTTAATTTAGTTTTAAGCAAGCTTTCATTGTGCTCATTAATTCTAGTATCGAATTCTGGTAACTTATTCTTTATTATTTTCAGGTATTTGGAGTATGAGTCATCGGAGTCACTACTCATATCAGATGGTGTGGGAATGTTAAAATCATCAGGGAGCTGTAAGTCCTCTAAATTTTCTGGAATTTCTATTCCTTCAGGTAATTCTAAGAAATCAGGTAAGTTTGGAATTTCGGGTAACCCGGGACTTACTGGATCAGGAGGTGCATCTTCGGGCTGCATTATAGCTGGTGTAGGAGCGTCGGGAGCTGTATTATCAGTAAGCACATTAACAGATTTGGATTGTAAAGTTGTATTCACTGGATACCGAGAAAGGGCGTCAGCGTTACTATTTACCCTACCTTGTTTATATTGTATGTCGTAATTACCACCGAATTCTTCCAGTTTTAGTCTCCATCTAACTAATTTAGAGCCGGGGTCTTTACAATTAAAAAGCCATTTAAGTGGTTTGTGGTCGGTTATTATAGTGAATTTGTGACCATAGATGTAAGGTCGAAAAACTTTTGTGCCATAAATGATAGCTAAGCATTCTTTTTCTGTGACGCTATAATTAGTTTGAGCTTTGTTTAAGACCTGGGATGCGAATGCGATAGGACGGTCCTTTCCTATCTCACCTTGGGAGAGTATAGCAGACATTGCGTAATTAGATGCGTCACAAGTAAGCAGAAAAGGTTGCGTGAAGTCAGGATATTTTAAAATAGGTGCTGTTATCAATTTATTTTTTAGGTTTTCAAAGGCGAGCTGGTGCTGGTTAGTCCATTGAAATGGTTTATCCTTTTTTAAAAGAGAAGTAAGAGGTTTTGCGATTTTTGCAAGCTCTTGAATAAATCTGCGATAGTATGATACCAGTCCTAGAAACGATTTTACATCTTTTTGGCATTTAGGAATGGGAAATTGACTTACAGCTTTTATTTTCTGGGGGTTTGGTTTTAGACCTTCTTCGCTAATGGTATGCCCGAGGTAAGTGACCTCTTTCCTAAGAAATTCACATTTGTCTGGCTGTAGTTTGAGGTTGAATTTTCGGAGTCTCTCGAAAACGCCAGATAGCTTCTTCATGTGGGTTGCAAGGTCATTTGAGTAGATTACGATGTCGTCTAAATAGACAAAGCAGTGAATTCCTTGCAGGCCACTAAGAACAGTATTCATTAGGCGTTGAAACGTCGCCGGGGCATTTTTGAGCCCAAACGGCATTCTAGCGAATTCGAAATGACCTTCGGGCACGCTAAACGCCGTTTTAGGTCGGTCTTCGGCTGAAACTGGAATTTGGTGGAAACCAGATGCCAGGTCCAGCGTGGAAAAGTACTTGCTTTTACCTAACTGGTCTAAAATTTCGTTTATTTGTGGAATGGGGTACGTTTCACCAATCGTGATATCGTTCAATTTTCGGTAATCAATCACTACAAGCCACTTATTAGTCCCGGAGGCATCAATTTTCTTAGGAACAATCCAAATAGGAGAGGACCACGGTGAAAAGGAAGGTTCAATGATACCTTGACTCAGCATTTTGTGGATTTGCGTTGCTACTTCCTTCTTATGAATTTCCGGAAAACGGTAGGATTTAGTGTTTATAGGTTGATCGGTTGTCGTTCTTATTTTGTGCTGCACTGCTTCTGTATATGTCAACTGATCATGGGGAAGGTGGAAAATGTCCGAGTATATGGAACAAATTTCTAGAAGAGCGTTGCATTCTTCTTCATTGAGGTGTAAAGTTCTCAAGAGAGATAGGACTTCCTGAGTCCTGTTAAGGCAAGAGTCGTGTGAGTTTTCATGATTCAAATTCGATATAGGTATGCAATCTTCTTCCATAGGTTGTAAGGTAAATACCGTATTGGATGCAAAAGAGACTACTGCCTCAGATATGTTGACCAGAGTCAGGTTTATTTTTTTATTGTCCTTGACTTTGACCATACAGTTCGCGACGAGGAGGGAATCAGAAATTTGGTTGTCTAGGATAATTCCTTCTTTTAGATTTCTCCAGGTCCACAAAACCGCAGAAAACCTTCCGGCCTACTGCCAGATGCTTTTCTACGATGTTGCGGAGGGAGAAAACTTGATCCGAACATCCTCTTTCTTCCTCCGAAAATATATTTTACAAATTTTATAGGTCAATTAATATTACAAAAATTATAAGGTCAAGCAATACAGCGACGCTTACGTCAAACAAGAATTAATAGCTTATCCAATAATAATGAGAAACTTTGCATATTATAATTTATAAGGTGAAATAATAATGGTAATAAAAAAAAGAAAACTGAATTTACCATACCAATAGAAATAAGACATGAATAAGTTAAGTTTTTAACCAAAAAAAAATAATTAAATACCTTAAATTGTTACTAAAAATAATAATAAACAGTTTATAAAAATTTAATAAAAGTTTTTAAGAAAAATATCGTCCTTAAAATATAAAAAATATAATCGGAAGATCCTAAGAAGGTATTGCATTATTTACGCCATGCCGTGTAAAAATAATGTCTAAGCCCTGTAAATTAATATAAAAAAGAATAAAAACCCCAAAGATAAAAACCCCTTTCCTAGCTAGTTTTATCTCTATGTCATTGATTTATCCATTAAAGTCTTTAGATAAGAACATGTTCTTTGTTTGTTTAAAGTCATTTATTGTCATTTCTATTTATTTAAATAACTTTTTCAGAGCTAAGCTCAGTACATTTATATATTTCGCTTATTTTCTGTCTCTATATAACTTTAGTCCTCATCTCGTTACCATGGTAAAACATATTAATTGCATTTTTCGCATGCAATTTTGTCAAGGTACACATATTTTTTTATATTGACAGGCCTGTCGTTATTCTTATATTTATTTATTTATGCAGGATACTAGGAAATATATTTATTATTGTGCGCACACGTTCCATTATAAAACTTCAATGTTCTTATTAAATCAGGAAGTTCATTTAACACTTACAAAACCACCCCATGTGTACAAAATATCTTCACAAATGATAGGTTGACCGAATTATGATCCGACTAATAAGGATTTCTTGCCTGCCTTGTATCCTGGTGTACCTTATGGGGGGAAGAGGGGGGAGGTCATAAATGGTTTCAAGATGGCGGCAACTTGCAATAGCAGCGGCAAAACGGCTTACATGGACCTAGAGCTGTCCAGTACATGGCAAGGAATTGACTGTTGAAGGGGATGTGATACGATCGTAGGGATCGAAAATAGAAATCGACTAAGTCGAAAGTTAACATATGATGATTTCTTACTTTTGTAGAACAAGACTGTACATAGCATAAATTTTTCAGATATTATTATTTTTTTTTCGGATTTTATGTTCCTGCGTAGGCAGTACCCGTGAGTGCTCCATCATACATCCATTGATCTGACACGGTTTTGCCACTATATACAGGAAGAATTTGAAGTCATGAGCATACTTTTAAACTAAGACTATCAATGATAATAATTGCATTAGGGCTAATAATACGCAAATAAAAAAAATCAATGCATGTATAGAAAGCGTAATAAATGTAGTAAGTTGTATCAAGTCGATTCGTATCGCAGTATAACAAACAGGTGGGCGCATCAATACGTGTGACCTCTGTGACCCTGTCCGAGTCAGGTGACTGATTAATTGAATGAATAAATGATTTATTATTATAATTGGAATCACAAGAATTTGTGTTGGCTAGAGTGAAAGACAATCACAGACGTCGGGCTGAGTTATGAGTACAAAGAGGCGGTGAACACTTTGAAGATATATAAAGTACGTGTAAGTGCTTACCTAGTTTCTAACTTGCATGTGACGTAAATTGTTGTCAATAAAAATCGTGATTTTTGAACAATTATTGTAAATATTGTGATTCCAACTTTTTAAATACTCCAAAACTTTTTAGCGTTCTCTTACGATGGGTTCCCGGAAACGGTTTTTAAAAAGAAACACTTTATTATCCTGAAAAGGATTTAATTAGAGAACCCGTTTACAAAGTATAATTATGTCCGCTCTCGTTGGCGGTCCGACCCGAACTGGTCTTACAAAAATGGCTGTCGCTATACATGGATGGATGTTGGGGGCGAGATGCTGGCTAAGCATCTCGTCATCGTTAACACACTCGGGTACACTTTACATGTGTAACAACCCCCCCTTTAAGAGTAACATCCGTATAACAACCGGAAGTTACGTGTTAATTCTTAACCTAGGCATTTGTATTTCCTCTACTTCAGATTCATTATTCTGTTCTACATTTGGAGAACGTGACCAAAATGAACATTTCCGTAATCTTTTATAGAGTTTGTAAACAATTACAACCAATAATAAGGTTATCAGACAGTAGGTAATAATTGATATTTGTTTATTATTTTCCAAGGTGGGTATATGGCTGTTCATGATTTCATTAATGCCAGCAATAAATTTATCTGTTGCTATATCGGGGAGTTTTTCTAAACTTATTTCTGATAACTTCATATGTGGTATGTCGGGAAGATGTTTACGGAATTTCTCCATGTTGCAACAAGTATCGTTAATTAATTTAAAATCAGAGATAACCCTTTTTACATTAATGTTAGTGTTTGACTCAGCAACAAGTTCTCTGTTTTTACTGTAGGCTGTGCATTTTGGTTGTAGGTTAAGTATGCCTGTTCCCAATAATTTGAGTTCTGTTAATTCATGTTGACACTCGATTGAAAGCTTAGTGGGTTCTGATTGGACGTATATCCATCTATTACCTTGGAGTTTCTGCCAAATATCTAATTGACCGTGTAAAAACTTGGTGACACATTGTTGAGGTAATTTAGAGATAATTTTGGAGAGTATTTCGATTTCGCAAGTAGGAAGGCTTTCAATGGAATGAACATTAACATCATTGCATATATAAATGCGGTTAATTGATTTTATACAGTCTTTCAAATCATTTAGGCATATATACATTGACTTATCTTTACTAATGGCTACAAAGTTACAGGAAGGAATAATCATGGCGTAAGAATTTGGGTTTTCAACATCATGTGGTATTGGCACGGGTATAGACTTATAAACATAATATTCTGTCTTACAAACTAGAGGAATTTTAATTACGAAGACAATTTTACTGTCAATAAAGTAACATGATAATGTTGACACATCAATTAATGCATGTATATTATCTAAATCTAAACTTAACGCTAATTCCTTACTTTTAGGTAAGCTTGTTATACTATCAGATAATTCCTTATATAACTGACTTGGAGTGAGGACAGACGGGTGTAGGCTGTGACTCTTAGTAAGCATAATAGAATTTACTATGTCATCCAGCTTGAATGATAAGGTAAGAAGACTGGATCCCAATACATTATACATTTCATTTAATTTTGATCTGATGACCAATTCATCGGTTACCATCGACAAGTTATTAAAACTATTAGATAATTCTGCAACAACGCTATTCAAACGAATTTCATTTAATTGAATGGTTACTAAAGTTTCATTCTGACGTAAAAGCGCTGATTTTGTCAGTAATATATTTTCCTTGAATAAAGAGGCAAGTTTTAAATTATTATTTTCTAATGTTTGAATGGCATTACTATAGTTTATAGCGTCATTTTCATCCATCGTGCCTATGATCTGTTTAAGCGCGGATCCGATACCAGCAAACCAGGCTGATCTTTTATCACGGTCTGATATCAAATGTGAAAAGGAATCATAATCTCTCAAAATATCTTTTAACCGAAAAGTAAGCGGTTGCAATATGTTTAGGCACTCGGTGTCTTCTATCAAGTCTTTTTGTAAACAAAGGGTTTGCGTTATGTATAGAATGTTTTTAATATTCTCTATATGTGGATGTATATAAGATATATCCTCTGGCACTAAAATATGAAGGAAATCGTCAGATGTCTTGATTGTTCCGATAGGATCGAAGTAGATACCTGGACTGTCAGTCAGTGGTTCCAGAATATCTTGCGTCGCAATGGATAGGCTTGATATAGCTATCCTGCAATATAATATGAATATACTAAGACTAGGTAAATTAAACAAAATGACTTAAAGCTACTATAAAAAATAAACCTAATGTCTCGTTTAGGCCAACTTGACTTCGTCGTAATGATATTTGACGTGTCTACGGTTAATGAGTAAGGTAAGGGTGTTATTACCATTTATTTTGATGACTTTGTACGGTCCTTTCCATATTGGAGATAGGGCTTTTCGAAGCCTGAGGTGATTTTTCAAGTAAACCATGTCTCCTGCTTTGTATTGTACTGCGCGACTATGTTGGTCATAGTATGTCTTAGATCTAGTTTTTGATTTCAAGATATTTTCTAATGCTTTTTCCCTAGAGTGTCGCATTCTTTGTTGTAACAACCGAACATAGCTACTATAGGTAGGTTCAAGTGTGGTCTCATAAATTGAAGTGGGTATCATGGGTTTATGACCGAATACTAGTTCATATGGGGTGTAATAAGTAGTGGAGTGTACTGTGGTATTATATGTAAACATGGCTGTGAAGACATATCTCGGCCAATTGCTTTGATTTTCGTCTACAAATGATTTAAGATATTCTTTCAGGGTTGAATGGCTTCTTTCCAGAGCACCCTGTGTTTGTGGATGATAGGGGCTGGACCACAATTGTTTTATTTTTAAAAAACTACATGTTTGTTTAAACAATTCTGCTGTGAAGTTAGTTCCCTGGTCAGTCAGTATATATTTGGGGATACCAAACAAGGTAATAAAGTGCAGTAAACATTCTGCGCTTTCTTCTGCGGTAGCATTGGGAATGGGGTATGCGATGGAGTATTTAGTCAGATCGTCCTGCAGGGTAAGAATATATATTTATGATTAACCCCACCACCTTCGGGGAGTGGACCAACTATATCTAAGGCTACGCGTTCAAATGGCTGCGTTGATGTGGAGGTAATTTGCATTGGAGCTCGATTTATTCTTCGCAATGCTTTATTCGTTTGACATTGTTTACATTTCCGAACATAGTTTTCGATATCACTGCGCATATTTCGCCAGTAATATCGTTCTTGGATTCTACTTAACATTCTACTGGAGCCTAGATGACCGGAGATTGGTATGTCATGGTTTTCCATTAATACTTTGTTAATTTCCGTAACGGATGGATATATTATAGTATTTTTATAGATATTTATTGTAATATCTGTTCCGTGGAACAAATATGTTATAATATTATATATTTTTAGAAAGTTGTGCGCATCGAATGGATTACGAAAATCCGTTATACTAAATTCGGTAATTTAATTAGTGACTAATTCCGTTTTTATATTTTTTAGGCTTTTGAAGATGTCCTCGTAGTTACTTCGATCAAAATGATATACTTTGACAAAAAGGAAGTAATAATGTATGTTATTATTTTTTAATGATAAAAAGGAGTGCAATGTCCGTTCCTTAGCAAGGATTTCTTGGGAGTCTGGAGAGTTCGCGAGAATTTCGGGTATGTAATGATTAGACTCGTCAAGATCGATTGAGGTAGGGATAACAATTGTCTTTAATTTAGTTTTAAGCAAGCTTTCATTGTGCTCATTAATTCTAGTATCGAATTCTGGTAACTTATTCTTTATTATTTTCAGGTATTTGGAGTATGAGTCATCGGAGTCACTACTCATATCAGATGGTGTGGGAATGTTAAAATCATCAGGGAGCTGTAAGTCCTCTAAATTTTCTGGAATTTCTATTCCTTCAGGTAATTCTAAGAAATCAGGTAAGTTTGGAATTTCGGGTAACCCGGGACTTACTGGATCAGGAGGTGCATCTTCGGGCTGCATTATAGCTGGTGTAGGAGCGTCGGGAGCTGTATTATCAGTAAGCACATTAACAGATTTGGATTGTAAAGTTGTATTCACTGGATACCGAGAAAGGGCGTCAGCGTTACTATTTACCCTACCTTGTTTATATTGTATGTCGTAATTACCACCGAATTCTTCCAGTTTTAGTCTCCATCTAACTAATTTAGAGCCGGGGTCTTTACAATTAAAAAGCCATTTAAGTGGTTTGTGGTCGGTTATTATAGTGAATTTGTGACCATAGATGTAAGGTCGAAAAACTTTTGTGCCATAAATGATAGCTAAGCATTCTTTTTCTGTGACGCTATAATTAGTTTGAGCTTTGTTTAAGACCTGGGATGCGAATGCGATAGGACGGTCCTTTCCTATCTCACCTTGGGAGAGTATAGCAGACATTGCGTAATTAGATGCGTCACAAGTAAGCAGAAAAGGTTGCGTGAAGTCAGGATATTTTAAAATAGGTGCTGTTATCAATTTATTTTTTAGGTTTTCAAAGGCGAGCTGGTGCTGGTTAGTCCATTGAAATGGTTTATCCTTTTTTAAAAGAGAAGTAAGAGGTTTTGCGATTTTTGCAAGCTCTTGAATAAATCTGCGATAGTATGATACCAGTCCTAGAAACGATTTTACATCTTTTTGGCATTTAGGAATGGGAAATTGACTTACAGCTTTTATTTTCTGGGGGTTTGGTTTTAGACCTTCTTCGCTAATGGTATGCCCGAGGTAAGTGACCTCTTTCCTAAGAAATTCACATTTGTCTGGCTGTAGTTTGAGGTTGAATTTTCGGAGTCTCTCGAAAACGCCAGATAGCTTCTTCATGTGGGTTGCAAGGTCATTTGAGTAGATTACGATGTCGTCTAAATAGACAAAGCAGTGAATTCCTTGCAGGCCACTAAGAACAGTATTCATTAGGCGTTGAAACGTCGCCGGGGCATTTTTGAGCCCAAACGGCATTCTAGCGAATTCGAAATGACCTTCGGGCACGCTAAACGCCGTTTTAGGTCGGTCTTCGGCTGAAACTGGAATTTGGTGGAAACCAGATGCCAGGTCCAGCGTGGAAAAGTACTTGCTTTTACCTAACTGGTCTAAAATTTCGTTTATTTGTGGAATGGGGTACGTTTCACCAATCGTGATATCGTTCAATTTTCGGTAATCAATCACTACAAGCCACTTATTAGTCCCGGAGGCATCAATTTTCTTAGGAACAATCCAAATAGGAGAGGACCACGGTGAAAAGGAAGGTTCAATGATACCTTGACTCAGCATTTTGTGGATTTGCGTTGCTACTTCCTTCTTATGAATTTCCGGAAAACGGTAGGATTTAGTGTTTATAGGTTGATCGGTTGTCGTTCTTATTTTGTGCTGCACTGCTTCTGTATATGTCAACTGATCATGGGGAAGGTGGAAAATGTCCGAGTATATGGAACAAATTTCTAGAAGAGCGTTGCATTCTTCTTCATTGAGGTGTAAAGTTCTCAAGAGAGATAGGACTTCCTGAGTCCTGTTAAGGCAAGAGTCGTGTGAGTTTTCATGATTCAAATTCGATATAGGTATGCAATCTTCTTCCATAGGTTGTAAGGTAAATACCGTATTGGATGCAAAAGAGACTACTGCCTCAGATATGTTGACCAGAGTCAGGTTTATTTTTTTATTGTCCTTGACTTTGACCATACAGTTCGCGACGAGGAGGGAATCAGAAATTTGGTTGTCTAGGATAATTCCTTCTTTTAGATTTCTCCAGGTCCACAAAACCGCAGAAAACCTTCCGGCCTACTGCCAGATGCTTTTCTACGATGTTGCGGAGGGAGAAAACTTGATCCGAACATCCTCTTTCTTCCTCCGAAAATATATTTTACAAATTTTATAGGTCAATTAATATTACAAAAATTATAAGGTCAAGCAATACAGCGACGCTTACGTCAAACAAGAATTAATAGCTTATCCAATAATAATGAGAAACTTTGCATATTATAATTTATAAGGTGAAATAATAATGGTAATAAAAAAAAGAAAACTGAATTTACCATACCAATAGAAATAAGACATGAATAAGTTAAGTTTTTAACCAAAAAAAAATAATTAAATACCTTAAATTGTTACTAAAAATAATAATAAACAGTTTATAAAAATTTAATAAAAGTTTTTAAGAAAAATATCGTCCTTAAAATATAAAAAATATAATCGGAAGATCCTAAGAAGGTATTGCATTATTTACGCCATGCCGTGTAAAAATAATGTCTAAGCCCTGTAAATTAATATAAAAAAGAATAAAAACCCCAAAGATAAAAACCCCTTTCCTAGCTAGTTTTATCTCTATGTCATTGATTTATCCATTAAAGTCTTTAGATAAGAACATGTTCTTTGTTTGTTTAAAGTCATTTATTGTCATTTCTATTTATTTAAATAACTTTTTCAGAGCTAAGCTCAGTACATTTATATATTTCGCTTATTTTCTGTCTCTATATAACTTTAGTCCTCATCTCGTTACCATGGTAAAACATATTAATTGCATTTTTCGCATGCAATTTTGTCAAGGTACACATATTTTTTTATATTGACAGGCCTGTCGTTATTCTTATATTTATTTATTTATGCAGGATACTAGGAAATATATTTATTATTGTGCGCACACGTTCCATTATAAAACTTCAATGTTCTTATTAAATCAGGAAGTTCATTTAACACTTACAAAACCACCCCATGTGTACAAAATATCTTCACAAATGATAGGTTGACCGAATTATGATCCGACTAATAAGGATTTCTTGCCTGCCTTGTATCCTGGTGTACCTTATGGGGGGAAGAGGGGGGAGGTCATAAATGGTTTCAAGATGGCGGCAACTTGCAATAGCAGCGGCAAAACGGCTTACATGGACCTAGAGCTGTCCAGTACATGGCAAGGAATTGACTGTTGAAGGGGATGTGATACGATCGTAGGGATCGAAAATAGAAATCGACTAAGTCGAAAGTTAACATATGATGATTTCTTACTTTTGTAGAACAAGACTGTACATAGCATAAATTTTTCAGATATTATTATTTTTTTTTCGGATTTTATGTTCCTGCGTAGGCAGTACCCGTGAGTGCTCCATCATACATCCATTGATCTGACACGGTTTTGCCACTATATACAGGAAGAATTTGAAGTCATGAGCATACTTTTAAACTAAGACTATCAATGATAATAATTGCATTAGGGCTAATAATACGCAAATAAAAAAAATCAATGCATGTATAGAAAGCGTAATAAATGTAGTAAGTTGTATCAAGTCGATTCGTATCGCAGTATAACAAACAGGTGGGCGCATCAATACGTGTGACCTCTGTGACCCTGTCCGAGTCAGGTGACTGATTAATTGAATGAATAAATGATTTATTATTATAATTGGAATCACAAGAATTTGTGTTGGCTAGAGTGAAAGACAATCACAGACGTCGGGCTGAGTTATGAGTACAAAGAGGCGGTGAACACTTTGAAGATATATAAAGTACGTGTAAGTGCTTACCTAGTTTCTAACTTGCATGTGACGTAAATTGTTGTCAATAAAAATCGTGATTTTTGAACAATTATTGTAAATATTGTGATTCCAACTTTTTAAATACTCCAAAACTTTTTAGCGTTCTCTTACGATGGGTTCCCGGAAACGGTTTTTAAAAAGAAACACTTTATTATCCTGAAAAGGATTTAATTAGAGAACCCGTTTACAAAGTATAATTATGTCCGCTCTCGTTGGCGGTCCGACCCGAACTGGTCTTACAAAAATGGCTGTCGCTATACATGGATGGATGTTGGGGGCGAGATGCTGGCTAAGCATCTCGTCATCGTTAAGGGGTACACTTTACATGTGTAACAACCCCCCCTTTAAGAGTAACATCCGTATAACAACCGGAAGTTACGTGTTAATTCTTAACCTAGGCATTTGTATTTCCTCTACTTCAGATTCATTATTCTGTTCTACATTTGGAGAACGTGACCAAAATGAACATTTCCGTAATCTTTTATAGAGTTTGTAAACAATTACAACCAATAATAAGGTTATCAGACAGTAGGTAATAATTGATATTTGTTTATTATTTTCCAAGGTGGGTATATGGCTGTTCATGATTTCATTAATGCCAGCAATAAATTTATCTGTTGCTATATCGGGGAGTTTTTCTAAACTTATTTCTGATAACTTCATATATGGTATGTCGGGAAGATGTTTACGGAATTTCTCCATGTTGCAACAAGTATCGTTAATTAATTTAAAATCAGAGATAGCCCTTTTTACATTAATGTTAGTGTTTGACTCAGCAACAAGTTCTCTGTTTTTACTGTAGGCTGTGCATTTTGGTTGTAGGTTAAGTATGCCTGTTCCCAATAATTTGAGTTCTGTTAATTCATGTTGACACTCGATTGAAAGCTTAGTGGGTTCTGATCGGACGTATATCCATCTATTACCTTGGAGTTTCTGCCAAATATCTAATTGACCGTGTAAAAACTTGGTGACACATTGTTGAGGTAATTTAGAGATAATTTTGGAGAGTATTTCGATTTCGCAAGTAGGAAGGCTTTCAATGGAATGAACATTAACATCATTGCATATATAAATGCGGTTAATTGATTTTATACAGTCTTTCAAATCATTTAGGCATATATACATTGACTTATCTTTACTAATGGCTACAAAGTTACAGGAAGGAATAATCATGGCGTAAGAATTTGGGTTTTCAACATCATTTGGTATTGGCACGGGTATAGACTTATAAACATAATATTCTGTCTTACAAACTAGAGGAATTTTAATTACGAAGACAATTTTACTGTCAATAAAGTAACATGATAATGTTGACACATCAATTAATGCATGTATATTATCTAAATCTAAACTTAACGCTAATTCCTTACTTTTAGGTAAGCTTGTTATACTATCAGATAATTCCTTATATAACTGACTTGGAGTGAGGACAGACGGGTGTAGGCTGTGACTCTTAGTAAGCATAATAGAATTTACTATGTCATCCAGCTTGAATGATAAGGTAAGAAGACTGGATCCCAATACATTATACATTTCATTTAATTTTGATCTGATGACCAATTCATCGGTTACCATCGACAAGTTATTAAAACTATTAGATAATTCTGCAACAACGCTATTCAAACGAATTTCATTTAATTGAATGGTTACTAAAGTTTCATTCTGACGTAAAAGCGCTGATTTTGTCAGTAATATATTTTCCTTGAATAAAGAGGCAAGTTTTAAATTATTATTTTCTAATGTTTGAATGGCATTACTATAGTTTATAGCGTCATTTTCATCCATCGTGCCTATGATCTGTTTAAGCGCGGATCCGATACCAGCAAACCAGGCTGATCTTTTATCACGGTCTGATATCAAATGTGAAAAGGAATCATAATCTCTCAAAATATCTTTTAACCGAAAAGTAAGCGGTTGCAATATGTTTAGGCACTCGGTGTCTTCTATCAAGTCTTTTTGTAAACAAAGGGTTTGCGTTATGTATAGAATGTTTTTAATATTCTCTATATGTGGATGTATATAAGATATATCCTCTGGCACTAAAATATGAAGGAAATCGTCAGATGTCTTGATTGTTCCGATAGGATCGAAGTAGATACCTGGACTGTCAGTCAGTGGTTCCAGAATATCTTGCGTCGCAATGGATAGGCTTGATATAGCTATCCTGCAATATAATATGAATATACTAAGACTAGGTAAATTAAACAAAATGACTTAAAGCTACTATAAAAAATAAACCTAATGTCTCGTTTAGGCCAACTTGACTTCGTCGTAATGATATTTGACGTGTCTACGGTTAATGAGTAAGGTAAGGGTGTTATTACCATTTATTTTGATGACTTTGTACGGTCCTTTCCATATTGGAGATAGGGCTTTTCGAAGCCTGAGGTGATTTTTCAAGTAAACCATGTCTCCTGCTTTGTATTGTACTGCGCGACTATGTTGGTCATAGTATGTCTTAGATCTAGTTTTTGATTTCAAGATATTTTCTAATGCTTTTTCCCTAGAGTGTCGCATTCTTTGTTGTAACAACCGAACATAGCTACTATAGGTAGGTTCAAGTGTGGTCTCATAAATTGAAGTGGGTATCATGGGTTTATGACCGAATACTAGTTCATATGGGGTGTAATAAGTAGTGGAGTGTACTGTGGTATTATATGTAAACATGGCTGTGAAGACATATCTCGGCCAATTGCTTTGATTTTCGTCTACAAATGATTTAAGATATTCTTTCAGGGTTGAATGGCTTCTTTCCAGAGCACCCTGTGTTTGTGGATGATAGGGGCTGGACCACAATTGTTTTATTTTTAAAAAACTACATGTTTGTTTAAACAATTCTGCTGTGAAGTTAGTTCCCTGGTCAGTCAGTATATATTTGGGGATACCAAACAAGGTAATAAAGTGCAGTAAACATTCTGCGCTTTCTTCTGCGGTAGCATTGGGAATGGGGTATGCGATGGAGTATTTAGTCAGATCGTCCTGCAGGGTAAGAATATATATTTATGATTAACCCCACCACCTTCGGGGAGTGGACCAACTATATCTAAGGCTACGCGTTCAAATGGCTGCGTTGATGTGGAGGTAATTTGCATTGGAGCTCGATTTATTCTTCGCAATGCTTTATTCGTTTGACATTGTTTACATTTCCGAACATAGTTTTCGATATCACTGCGCATATTTCGCCAGTAATATCGTTCTTGGATTCTACTTAACATTCTACTGGAGCCTAGATGACCGGAGATTGGTATGTCATGGTTTTCCATTAATACTTTGTTAATTTCCGTAACGGATGGATATATTATAGTATTTTTATAGATATTTATTGTAATATCTGTTCCGTGGAACAAATATGTTATAATATTATATATTTTTAGAAAGTTGTGCGCATCGAATGGATTACGAAAATCCGTTATACTAAATTCGGTAATTTAATTAGTGACTAATTCCGTTTTTATATTTTTTAGGCTTTTGAAGATGTCCTCGTAGTTACTTCGATCAAAATGATATACTTTGACAAAAAGGAAGTAATAATGTATGTTATTATTTTTTAATGATAAAAAGGAGTGCAATGTCCGTTCCTTAGCAAGGATTTCTTGGGAGTCTGGAGAGTTCGCGAGAATTTCGGGTATGTAATGATTAGACTCGTCAAGATCGATTGAGGTAGGGATAACAATTGTCTTTAATTTAGTTTTAAGCAAGCTTTCATTGTGCTCATTAATTCTAGTATCGAATTCTGGTAACTTATTCTTTATTATTTTCAGGTATTTGGAGTATGAGTCATCGGAGTCACTACTCATATCAGATGGTGTGGGAATGTTAAAATCATCAGGGAGCTGTAAGTCCTCTAAATTTTCTGGAATTTCTATTCCTTCAGGTAATTCTAAGAAATCAGGTAAGTTTGGAATTTCGGGTAACCCGGGACTTACTGGATCAGGAGGTGCATCTTCGGGCTGCATTATAGCTGGTGTAGGAGCGTCGGGAGCTGTATTATCAGTAAGCACATTAACAGATTTGGATTGTAAAGTTGTATTCACTGGATACCGAGAAAGGGCGTCAGCGTTACTATTTACCCTACCTTGTTTATATTGTATGTCGTAATTACCACCGAATTCTTCCAGTTTTAGTCTCCATCTAACTAATTTAGAGCCGGGGTCTTTACAATTAAAAAGCCATTTAAGTGGTTTGTGGTCGGTTATTATAGTGAATTTGTGACCATAGATGTAAGGTCGAAAAACTTTTGTGCCATAAATGATAGCTAAGCATTCTTTTTCTGTGACGCTATAATTAGTTTGAGCTTTGTTTAAGACCTGGGATGCGAATGCGATAGGACGGTCCTTTCCTATCTCACCTTGGGAGAGTATAGCAGACATTGCGTAATTAGATGCGTCACAAGTAAGCAGAAAAGGTTGCGTGAAGTCAGGATATTTTAAAATAGGTGCTGTTATCAATTTATTTTTTAGGTTTTCAAAGGCGAGCTGGTGCTGGTTAGTCCATTGAAATGGTTTATCCTTTTTTAAAAGAGAAGTAAGAGGTTTTGCGATTTTTGCAAGCTCTTGAATAAATCTGCGATAGTATGATACCAGTCCTAGAAACGATTTTACATCTTTTTGGCATTTAGGAATGGGAAATTGACTTACAGCTTTTATTTTCTGGGGGTTTGGTTTTAGACCTTCTTCGCTAATGGTATGCCCGAGGTAAGTGACCTCTTTCCTAAGAAATTCACATTTGTCTGGCTGTAGTTTGAGGTTGAATTTTCGGAGTCTCTCGAAAACGCCAGATAGCTTCTTCATGTGGGTTGCAAGGTCATTTGAGTAGATTACGATGTCGTCTAAATAGACAAAGCAGTGAATTCCTTGCAGGCCACTAAGAACAGTATTCATTAGGCGTTGAAACGTCGCCGGGGCATTTTTGAGCCCAAACGGCATTCTAGCGAATTCGAAATGACCTTCGGGCACGCTAAACGCCGTTTTAGGTCGGTCTTCGGCTGAAACTGGAATTTGGTGGAAACCAGATGCCAGGTCCAGCGTGGAAAAGTACTTGCTTTTACCTAACTGGTCTAAAATTTCGTTTATTTGTGGAATGGGGTACGTTTCACCAATCGTGATATCGTTCAATTTTCGGTAATCAATCACTACAAGCCACTTATTAGTCCCGGAGGCATCAATTTTCTTAGGAACAATCCAAATAGGAGAGGACCACGGTGAAAAGGAAGGTTCAATGATACCTTGACTCAGCATTTTGTGGATTTGCGTTGCTACTTCCTTCTTATGAATTTCCGGAAAACGGTAGGATTTAGTGTTTATAGGTTGATCGGTTGTCGTTCTTATTTTGTGCTGCACTGCTTCTGTATATGTCAACTGATCATGGGGAAGGTGGAAAATGTCCGAGTATATGGAACAAATTTCTAGAAGAGCGTTGCATTCTTCTTCATTGAGGTGTAAAGTTCTCAAGAGAGATAGGACTTCCTGAGTCCTGTTAAGGCAAGAGTCGTGTGAGTTTTCATGATTCAAATTTACGACCGCCTGACGGCGGGTACAAATAAAACACACAATTACAAAAAAAATACAATTGTTTATTGTTATCAGGAAAAATATATTTGATTACCCAAACAATTAAAATCGTAATAAGAACAATCCAGAAAATTAGAATAAGTATCAATATTAAAATGGGGCGTGAATTCCCGGCACAGGGGAGTTTTCCGGTCCACAAAAAAAAACCTATGGGCGCTGGGGACTTATCTTTAGGCCGCTCGATCCCGTGACGCGTGGGGGGTCTTCGGTAACAGCCTCCACCGGCTAGGTGAGGAATCTGGAGGTGCCCTGTAGAAGGCCCTCAGCCGCCGAGGTCAGCGGGAGTCGACGGGCAGAAATGAGGCCTGCTGTCTCCCAAACCGTACTTGTCAACCCGTACGGTGGACCCCCAGTTTTCTGGAACACGCCGAATTGGACACATGTAGCGCGAAAGATCCGACCCCCAGGCACTAGGTGAGACCAGGAGTGGGCATCGGCATCTTTCGCGAAGCAATTAAAATATTCACGAAATGGAGTGGTGATATTTACGTCCGGTTGAAATATAAGGAAAAACAAATATATAAAAAAACTTATTACCCAACCCAGAATCAAACCCCAACATTATATTTAAGACTATCACCACTCCACTACGCTATGAGGTACAAACATTTTAATTCTTACACATGACGGTAGGTCTATAAAAGCGTCGAAACAATGACCATTGATATTTTTTTTTTGTCGGGTATATTGAGAAAACCCTCCTTCGTGACATCAATCCAGCGAATAATTTTGTGTTTACATTATACAATTTGCGGTGGCAATTTCTAATAGATTAACAAAACAAAAAGCTCATTAGTTTAATGTATGAAGTTAGAAATTTAGTTATTACGGAATTTTGACAACAAATATTTTAGAAAAAAAGATATTCACAAGCCACCGATTTTCAACAACACACGCGTGGAATGCACAGTGGGAATTAATTATCGCGGCCATATCTCTCCTGGTTTCTTGTGGAGGCTGGATCGATTTGGACGAAATTAATATGATAATAGAAATGAAGAAAAATACCGCGGTGAAACATATTCAAAACTTATCGAATGATTAAATAGAAAAGGTTATATTTTACAATTTTTAAGATACTAGCTGTCACATTTGGTTACGTTGTTACCCATTATTAAGAAATATATATAGCCACAGAAAAATACACTATTAAAAGGTAGAACAAATCACTTGTTGAATAGTAATCGAATTAATCCAGACACGAAAATTATTACATTAATTATATTAAACTTACCAAGGGGGTTGAAGAATGTTGCTAATTTAAACTTTTATTTTTTTATTTTAATAAAGCACTGTTCGAACTGAACTGAATTGTTGTCGTGCGAGCTCTGGCGTCGGAAAAGGGTTGTTCATGCGCGAACTCGTTTTTATATACTGCCCCCCAGAACGGCCTACTTCCTGCCTGGCAACAGTGCGCGCTCCCCAGATCTCTTGATCCTTCGTCTGAGACGAGGACAGAGATATAGAAAGAACGGCTCAACCGAAGCAAGGCACGCCCTAAACTATTGTCTGTTTTTTATAAAATTCTTGTGGGACTAAGTTAGCAATAACCGAACCGAGTGAGATAGGATCATTGTCCCGTTGTTCGCTATTGTATTATTTCTAGATCCTTCTATGTTGTGGGCGTTTCTTATTAGGTGTTCTAGAAGGAATTTGATTTCCGGTGCCAACGAATACCTTATATGGTCATTATGATGCTATCACTAGTTAAGGCGCGCGGTTTCCATTCGATGTAACAACTAGTTATTTTGTTTGTTTGTGTGTGAAGATTTTTTATTTTTATTTTATATTTTTAAAACTATGTTACGACGTAACAATAGGTATGCAATCTTCTTCCATAGGTTGTAAGGTAAATACCGTATTGGATGCAAAAGAGACTACTGCCTCAGATATGTTGACCAGAGTCAGGTTTATTTTTTTATTGTCCTTGACTTTGACCATACAGTTCGCGACGAGGAGGGAATCAGAAATTTGGTTGTCTAGGATAATTCCTTCTTTTAAATTTGGATTACTGACGGAGCATTCTACCGTTATTTCCGACCGAGGTGGAATGTTGTAAATTGGGTCCGAGAATTTCAAGGGTAAAACTTTATTATTAACCCTTAAGATATTTTCGTTGTAGTCAATGTTACAAATATAGTGTTTCATGAAATTCGTTCCAATTATTCCGTCGTAAAGCGCAAGATTTATGGCTCCATCGACGATGTGGAATTTGAAAGGTATTGCTTCTTTATCAAAATCGAAATTTAATTGAAAACTACCTAGAGTTGATATTATATTTTTATCACTGCTTATACCTTTTAATTGTAATACTGATTTATTAAATTTCAGACTAGGAAACCCTTCGATAGAGGATTTCTTAATCAGGCACACGGTAGAACCTGTATCTACTAGCATGGATAGAGGTCTCTTGGATACATTAGTGTGTACTAGAACATGAGGTAAGGATATTTTAGAAGGATCATTGTGTAATTCATAAATAATTTGTTCATTTGTTTCAGGTGCAGTCAAGGAGGGAGGAGCTTTAGAAGATCCATCCGAGTTAGACTTAGATTTACTTTTCTTTGGGTTTTCGGTATGACCTCGGGTTTCGGGCTGGTTACCGTGTCCATGGGCCTTGATAGAATTGGATAGACCGCGAGTTTCGGGCTGGTTACCGTGTCCATGGGTCTTTATAGAGTTGGGTAGACCACGAGTTTCGGGCTGATTACCGTGTCCATGGGTTTTTAAGGGATTGGATAGACCACGAGTTTCGGGCTGATTACCGTATCCATGGGTCTTTAAGGGATTGGATAGACCACGAGTTTCGGGCTGATTACCGTGTCCATGGGTCTTTATTTCTTCGGATAGACCACGAGTTTCGGGCTGGTTACCGCGTCCATGGGTCCTATTTGAATCGGCGTCGCCTATTACAGAATGTATCTGTCCCGTGCGACACCCTAGCGGGACAGAATTTAGTTTAAATCATCATATTGATCGACGTCGCCATCATGATCAACTTCGTCATGACCGACATCGTCATCTCCGTCTTCTACTTCATCGACAAAGTTAATTTGAGGCTTAAGCTCGGATTTAGGTTTATAAAATGACGTACTTGGTTGAGCAACCGGAGAGAAAGGTTTATTTTTTTTTCATGTTTATTATTATAATGAAATTGTCTTAATTTACATTCTTCCAAGACATGGCCTGTTTTCTTACAGTACCTACAAAATGCGTCTCTCGAAAACGAAGAGGGGAAAGACGTAAAGGATTTAACATTGGGATTATTTAATTGCGATGATTTTTGAAACTTATTATTTGAGTCATTGCGGCGACTCGGTTCAGCAGTCTTCTGCTTTGAAACAAAGTTATGTTTATACGAGTATTGCTGTATTTTCTCTTCAGAGATCGCGTAATTAATAGCTTCATTGAGATATTTAGGATCCCTACATCTAACGATGGTTGCTATACGGGGATTAAGCCCCATTGTAAATGTGTGGAGGGCTAGATCCTCCATTGCTGCTATTCTGCCAGCAAGTTCTGATTTCTTCAAGTTGGAAATTGTCACTTGCGTTAGAAGTTTTGACAGACATGTTTCCACCCTAAGTGCGAATTGGTTGACATTCTCCTGGGAGTTCTGTCGGCACTCCTGGAGGTCGGTTAGTAGGTGGGCGTAATATTTTCGCTCACCGTATTGATTCTTTAGAAATTCTTTCAGGGATGGCCATGTATCAAACTCCTTTATGGAGCAGTCTACTTCGGCTTTTCCTTCTAATTGGCTAATTATATATTTTAAAATTATATGTTCGGATTGAGAAGAGCTAGCCAAAGAAATCGCAGCGTCGCAATTATTTAGGAAGGCGTTTAGTCTTTCTCTACTACCATCAAAAGGTTTGATGAATTTTATGATTACATTCAAAGAAATCTTTTCTTTTCCTTCATCTTTTAGTTTACTGTCTGCTGTCGACATATTGAAATAAAAGTAATTACAATAAAAATAGTTAATTCGCGGGCAAAGCCTGGGTATATAAAAGTACTATTGTGTCGTCGAGACACGATATGCTTGAAATTATTTCGTTATCGCTAGGCGCGAAGGATGTTTTGACTACCGACACGCGTGGGCGCTCGGCGAATAGATGCTTGATTATAACTAAGTTTAAACATACGAGTAAGTACAAATGTTATAAGGATAGGATTAAGTTATCGGTTCGATTCCGATGATTAACGAAACAACACTTTAGAAAGCACTGGGCACGATTATAGAAGCTTTGACTCACAAAATTGCGATGCACTTCATGGTGTGCTGGAATGGAGTTGGGCTGGTATGTAGACGATCCTGGTCGGTGCTGGGCTCGGAGTTCCCGGAGGAGGCGCACAGAGCGCTGCTGTTCCCAACCGCTTACTGCACGATGGACCAAGTGTCTGGAGAAAGTCTGGCCGGCTTTGGCCTTGGGAGAGACTTTCTGGAGAGGTCTGGCCTGCTTTGGCCTTGAAGGAGACCTCTTTGATAGGTCTTATTTGACCTTTGAAGATCCTTGGAAATCTGGATCTGGTGAGCCGGGTCGGGTCAAGTTTGACCTTGGGTATTTTAGGCACTGACACTCGATGCACTATTTTGCACTTCGCGAGGCGTACCGAGGGATATTTTGAATCCCTTTTCGCTGCCACCACTCTTACGATGGGTTCCCGGAAACGGTTTTTAAAAAGAAACACTTTATTATCCTGAAAAGGATTTAATTAGAGAACCCGTTTACAAAGTATAATTATGTCCGCTCTCGTTGGCGGTCCGACCCGAACTGGTCTTACAAAAATGGCTGTCGCTAAACATGGATGGATGTTGGGGGCGAGATGCTGGCTAAGCATCTCGTCATCGTTAAGGGGTACACTTCACATGTGTAACAGTTCGTTTACAGCTAAAATTATTTAATTCGTATATATTTAGTTCTCTATTTATTCTATTGTACAAAAAAGGACCTAAAAAAGTGAAAAATCTATTAGTATATATGTGTTTTGAGGTTGAGTTTGAAAGGCAGACTATATCTTTCCGTATCTTATTAATGGTAATGTCAGCAGCATAAGCGAGTGTTTTGTGCTGTTTAAGTAATACGTACATAATGAAAAGTTGGCGGACTGTTAACACCTTGCAGGACTTGTATAACAGGGTAGTGGGAAAGCGAAAAGGATGGAAATTGGCAACTTTTAGAACTGCTCTTTGGGCACGTTCGAGGGGCAGTAAAACAGTCTTTAGGGCTCCTCCCCATGAGGTGATACAATACTGAGTTATGGATTGACATAAGGTTAAATATACTTGTCTGACTAGTTTTAAGTCAGCGATTTTTCTGAGGATTTTGAATACATATATTAGTTTACGGACTCTTCTGACCAAACATTCAATGTGTTGGTTAAAGGAGAGTCTATCGTCGATTATAACTCCTGAGGTATTTTATCTGGATGGTGTTGTGGATAGTGGGACAGTTACAGGTGTGCATTGTAGGGTTTTTACATTGGTGCGCATATAAATGAGGGTTAGTTACATTGTGGTGTGGCTTGCGCATGGCGAAGTGAACATATTTTGTTTTGTCAGCATTTAATGTTAGTAAGTTGTGGTAAAGCCAATTATTTACTAAATTAAATCCAAGTTGTGCATATTCGTACAGTTTGTTGATGGTTTTAGCGCTAAAACTCAATGCCGTGTCATCGGCGTAGGATATTATTTTGCCGTGTCCAATGTTCAGATTACATAGGTCATTGATGTAGATCAGGAACAAGGTAGAGGCAAGTATACTACCTTGAGGGATACCAAAACTTGTGTTTCTTTGGTAATCGCTTGTAACATTATCTATTTTAACACATTGGTACCGTTCGTCAAGGTAGTCTGCCAACAGTTTTAACTGCCCGCCCCTAATGCCTAGAACCTCCAGTTTTTCCAAGAGCAAAGGAATAAAAACGGTGTCAAATGCTTTGGCTAGGTCGAGGAAGATTCTTAAAGTCTGGTTTCCTTTGCCAAGTTCTTGTGTGACAAATTCTGTTAGGACATTGCGTCAGCTGTGGATAGTTTAGCTCTAAAACCGAATTGCATTGGTGAAAGCAGATTATTTGTTTCGAGATAGTTGACTAATCTATTGTTAATGACTTTTTCTAGTATTTTGCATATTGGTCTATAATTAGTAAGTAGATCCTTGCTTCCCGACTTAAAGATAGGGATCACTACTGCCTTTTTTAAATATTTAGGAAATATCCCTTGGGATAGGCAAAGTCTGAATATGTGAGTTAGTGGTGCTACTAAGATATGCTGAAAGCGTTTAAGTATTTTATTGTCTATTTTATCCCAGCCAGTTGCACAATCTTCCTTCATTCCTGAAATAATTCCTTTTATTTCCTGTTCATCAGTGTCTAGTAGTGCGAACGATTTTGCAATAAAGCTATTATTAGTTTGGTAGACGGGTGCAGTTTTATTAGTATATGTCTGTTGTTGTATATACTCAGCAAGGTTTTCACCAACGTTCACAAAATAGTTGATTACATTATTAGCCGACAAGATAGGTGAAGTATCTGTAAAAAGCAAATTCGAATTTGATTCGTGCTGTATAGAAGTATAGGTGACATTTTTAATGTTTCCAAATTTGCTTGCTATTATTTCCTGCTCTCTGTAATTTATTTCTATCGTGTTCAATTTTTAGCTTTTTTAAAAGATTATTACAGAAATTTCTGTACCTCTTGTAAGTCATTTGAAGAGTTTTATTATCGGGGTATCGCTTAGATCTCTGATGGAGTTAATCTCTGTGTCTTATGCATCGAATTAAACCAGTTGTAATCCATGGCTTAATATTATAATTTTTCTTATTTACTGTTATAAGAGACGTGTTCCGGATAATTGCTTGTTGGACATTCTCAATTAAGTACGATAGAGATAACTCAGGGTCAGCAGTATTGTAAATGTTGTTGAAATCAATATTGCATAAATCATGTTCGAGTTTGTTTATGTTTAATTTGGTATTAGTCTCACGGCGATTTAGCTTAGGCAGCATTAAATTTACTGTTAGTAGGACAGCGTGGTGATCGGTAATAAAAGAATTAGTAATAAGCGTAAGGTACTGAAGGCTGGATTTGAACATCATGTGATCGAAGCAGGAACCGCTCTGATGTGTAGTCTTTGTGTGAGAGGGAAGGAGCCCATGGTATGAGCACAAATTTAGGTGATCTTGTGTTCCTGCGTCGTAATATTCAGATCCAATATTAATATTTATGTGCCCCGTGAGTATAATATTTTTAAAGGGCGCTAACACTGTAAGCTTTTGATTTAACCGATTTAAAAATGGCTCTTAAGTTCCTAAAGGAAGGAGATCTATACATGGCAATAACTGCTGTGTTTGTGCCTACTTTAACAACCAAACAGTTACAGTCATATACAACTGGTTCATCGACGGTGACCTTTAGCGATTCTTTAGCATAAATTACCACACCATCATTTTGATTGTGGGTGGTTTTGCTATAGGATAAATTATGTCCAGGAATCTGTGGGAGGTTATTGTCGCGGTTCGATAGCCAACACTCGGTTAGGACTATCAAATCACAATAAAAATTAAGCCTATGCAGAAATAGATTAAAATTGTCTATACTCTTATAAATACTACGAATATTTTGGGTAAGTATGGTTAGTGAATTTTCGTAGACGGTGAGATATTGTCTGCAGAGTTCAACATCACATGACTTTGACTCAGACACGAAAGCGTTATCTATTTCACTAATTAAATTAACATCCATGCTAATACAAACTTATTTTATAATTTGAGTTCTAAAACACAGATGACTGTGTGGCGCTCTTAGGCGCCTTCATAGTCAACGGAGTTAATATACCTATTTTCAGCAGCCTTCCTAGCCGGGCAGTC
The DNA here is from genome assembly GCA_905147815.2 of Phalera bucephala. NCBI lineage: Eukaryota > Metazoa > Arthropoda > Insecta > Lepidoptera > Notodontidae > Phalera > Phalera bucephala. Next base: position 6,356,456 of record LR990637.1, on the reverse strand, counting down.
GACGTCGCCTTTCTTGTGGGCACTCGGTTTTTTGAATCGCTGGCATGTTGCGCATTTAGGTGAGTCGGCTTTCTTTGCGCAGACTTGGATTGAGTGGGCTTCTTCTCCGCAATGTCCACACGTTGCGGTTGCAGTCTTGCATAATTTTGCTGAGTGACCGTACTGCTGGCATTGGTAGCATCTGGTCACTAGTGTGAAGTCCCGTACCGGGCACGATGTCCAGTTTATGAATACTCTGTCTTGTGTGATAAGGGTTTTACGAGTGAGTGCTGATACTTCTAATATATAGTTACAAGTATCAGAAGTTTTTTTGCCAGATTTGTCGCCTAATTTTGTAGTGTTTAAAAACATATCCAGAGACATAGCTGGCACTTTATCGGCTACATTTTGCTCAAAGATGCATTTGAAAACTTCCTTTTCGGTCATTGTTGCGGGCACTCCTAAAACGATGATCCGTGGTTTACGCTTGTGTGGTTCGTCAACGGTAAGACCAGACGTAGCCAACTGGACAGATTGTTTAAGCTTTTCGGAATCACTCTTTGTCTCGGTGCTAATTATGACTCCGCCGTTCCTAATTTTGCGAACAGCACGAACTTTTAGTTTCATTTGTTCGGGGCATATCACTTGTTGGACTATATTTTTTGTTTCCTCACTGGTCTTCGATTTATCGCAAGGATAAATTGCCACGGAACTGAGAGTGCTCGGACGAATGAAACTGTTTTGGCTTTTGTTCACCATCTTTGCAAAAGATGTGCTTGTTGATACTGGTTTTGAGGAGGTCTCTAGGGTTTGTTTGAGCTCTGCTAGAGACTCGGCTAGAGTTAGCTTTTCATTCAGGACTTGAAGTGAACCGTGAGTTTGGAGTGCTTTTTGTTTTAATGACTGGTATTGTACAGCCGTTTGTCCGACTCCGTTTCCAATTTTCCGGCAAATTTTTTATATGTCGTAAAATTGTATCATCTACAAAAGGTTTCCAGACTGTCATGAATTTCTCTCCTACTGGCCTTCGTGCATAAGCGGTAACTCCTGCCTGTTCAGTCATAACATTATGACTTCTTCTTCGATCTTCCACTTCAGACCCATTTTGGAGTATAGGTTCTCACAATATTCCAATCGTCGACATCATATTATAGTGAGTGTACTCCCATAAAATGTTGTTCGAGAATAACGTATTGTCTCCGAAATGGTCCTTTAGTTTGTTTTTGATCGGCAGCTAGTGTTATGTTGCTGTCTGAGTCATCACTAGAACTAGATTCTGCAGCAGGAATACTGAATACCTGTCTTCAGCTTTGGTTGGCAATGGTACACTTTCATTTTCACTATCCGATTGATTTTATGGGAAGAATTGCAATTATGACAATGTTTATATATCACGGACCCCCTGATATATTTTCTACGGAATATTAGACCAAAAAATATAAATTGCCTCAGGGACTACGTTTAGAGTAATGAACTTACAAACTAAAAATATGTAGGTATATGCAACAAGATCTGTGAATAAAATTAAAGTGAATATTATGAACCTTCCCACAACAGTAAGTCCTTTGTTTATTGAATAGGTCAAATGACCCTAGCTGCCTTTGTTGGTAAATACTATTTTCATTAATGTTTAGATAAACATTAGATATTACAATGCAAATGCTTTTACATGAAATAAAACTACTTTTTTTCGGATTTTATCGCGGTTTATTTTGATTTTTAAGTTCCCGACGTTTCGAGTGCTTTGCAGCACCCATGGTCACGGAAAGGACTGAGGTGGTAGACGTCCAAAAGGCATAGTTGTTCCGGGGTACCCTCAAACTTCTTAATTATTTTTGTTGGTCCGATCTACGCAGAATGAGCTCACGGTGTCTTGAGGTCTTGCAGTGTTATGCTTGGTTTTGGATTTGATTATATTAATTACTGGATCCCAAGTCGATGGAAGCACCCAGCCATCTTCTCTATTGAAATTAGGATGTTTTTTAATTTCAATAGCCTCGCGGACCATCCTTGGTAGGAATCGGTATTCTTTCACGAGGATTTGTGGTCTATCAAATCTGATGTTATGGCGGGTGCGGTCAAGGACATGTTCACAGACTGCAGACTTCTTTGAGCGACGAATTCAATCGGACCAATCTATGAAAAAACCTACACACCAAAAGACGGAACATTCCACATTGACAATTATGGATTTGAAGACGAGAGTAAAAAAAGCCTTAAAAGCAGCATCTTGAAGTCAAAATCTCGCGCACTTACAACTTTTGGTTGTTTTGGGTCTTCACGGAAACTGAATTTGTTTAAATTCTACACTTTTTCTGGGTTAGATTTCGAATCTAGTTTGTTTCGAGTGTAGTAAAATATTCAATTATAAAGGGATCATATGCTGCTTTTCCGGACATTACTGCACCTTTCGCTTTTTTAGTGATAAATTATTTCTTTCACAAAACAATAATCGTTATTCTGGGGTGCTAGTCATAAATTGAATTCAATGTTTAATTATTTATGAATTTGTTTACTAAAGCAGTTGTAATATTAGATGAGAGACCGTAAAGTTAAAGTCAAAGTCAAAAACATTTACAAACTTCAAAAATATTACATTTTTTCATCTACCACCGGCTAAACGAAGCCTCACTGAGAAAATCCGGGGAGAAACTCAGCGATACATTGCTTAAATCCGTCTTCAACAGGTTGGATCTACAAGTTAAATTTAGTAATTGTAAAGGTTCCCTTTCATTGTCATCTCTTTCCCTGGTCTCTATTGCTGCCTTCAATTCATTCAAAGCCTAGTGAAGTTTCGTCACCTCTTGTCAAGCAAAGGCCTTACGGCTCAGAATTTTTAAGTAGAATTGTTCAATAAAAGTAAAGGAATTGTAAGAAAATAAATGAGGTTTTTAGAAACCGATTATTAACCATTGGTTTATTATTTACAACGTACTATGGTGAAGATCAATTAAGATTCTCCCTGCACCAGTACATTGTTATCACTGCCAGTCTATCTATGTTTTGATTTTTTATCAAGGAGAGCACCTTGCTTATAAACATCAGTCCCGTGCCAAGTTGGTTTTGTTGATATTCTATTTTCTTGTATCTTTTGACAATATTGTCTACCCCCGAAGTCCAGGCGGAAGCTGGGGCCTGGCTGCGGCTGTGTTGCAGGTGATGCGGTATTGTGGCCCCTCACTTCTCCTGTATCGGATTTTCGTAATATGTCCACTGATGGGTCATCTATCGTGCGTCCTTCATCCACTGCCCTGGCAATGGCAGCGACAACATCCGCTGAAAGAGGGGACGACCGCTTGTCATTACGGCGACAACTAGCGACAGTGCGCAGTCCGTCAATTGGTAGGTCTGTTCTGACGCTTATACCGCGTTGTCCGGGACTTCTCGTAACCGATCGTCTATCTGTCTGTTTGCGATAGACGTGGGCAGGAAGAGTGTTCCATGTTGGAAGAGTGAGCTCAGGATTACTTCCTCTTGCAGGTACGTGGTCTGTCATTGTTGGTAAGTCGCCAAATTTTGCTTAATGATCCTGATATAGGGAAGGGTGCTTGGAACGTCGTCTTGAACAATTTTTGACGATTCTGCATCTCACACCATCCCCCGATAGCTTTATATACATAAATGTTCAGCAGTTGTTTACAGTAGCCATGCAGAGAGCAGCACTCTCTGCTCACGATTAATTGTTGTGTTTCTGTTCATTGCGCATGATAGACACGATCACTAAGACAATCGCAACACATAGTAGACAAAGCATTAAACAAGTGTTTTCTGTCGAAACGTCCCCGAAGTTCCACGAGTCAGGATTCCTAGCCCGCCGGGCTGCTCATGTTTTGTTGTTTTATCGGTGTATTGTCTGTAGTCAAACTCTGATAAGTCACTACTCTTTTCACTACTCTTCTAAATTAGATCTGTTGACACATGCATAAACAACATATTAAACATACTTTACTTTAAATTTTTTTTTAATTATTTCCCTTGTCCTCGCACCTCTTCAGACAATCTTCATTTAAATTTTGACATATTGATTAAAAGTTACATTTTCATTATAAGCATTATCGGTTAGATAATTATTAATTAAAGTAGCAGAATTTTCAACCAGTTTACAGAAACTGGTCTGGTTTGCTAGCTGTTTTTCATTTCATCATATTCTTTGACAATGACATACCTGAGAGTTCGGATGAGCTAGCATGAATTTTTTGCACTTCTGACAATTTTGTGCCAGATTTTTGGATATGTTATATGAACCCGCACACATGCACATGCTTGCATTTCTCCAGAACACAGGTATGTCGAACTCTTCTACACCTTCAAATAAAATTTCGTCTGTAGAAAATGTAGTAGAGTTTACACTATCTGTTGTCTCGTGATTGAGGAACAGTTTAAAATTACTTAGAAGATCATTACAATGAGACAAACTATGAGAGTCGAGGAAGCCAGAGAGGTATGTAAGGAAAGAACCTGTCGGAACTCTGTACTCTCTGCCTACCCCGCAAGGGATCTGGCGTGAGGTTATAGATAGATAGATCATTATCGTCATCCAGGCAGTTTGTTTTTATTATTATTTATTAATTAAATTTGTTATAATATTGGTTTGAATGCTGCAATAAGTTTTACTGAAGTGGGGTTTCGATTGCGACCACAATTGTTTCTAACGCATCCAAAGCAGTTTTCAAGAGGATCTTGATTGAGCCTTTGGACAGATAAAGAATGACAATTATATTTTTTTTATAAACCAATTTTCTCCTGCATTTAACGTCCTCAACCATCTTTCTTGCGATAGCGAATTACTCCTGGCTCCTAAAAATGGTAATTGTAAAAAAAACGTTTTCATACATTTTTTAATCTGTATGTGGACTTTTTCAGATCATATTTCTTAGGTAACGTTTTCCACTTTTTCTGCCTGGCGTGTCACCATTCATGGCGTCGAACAAATTGCCCATTTTTGCAACTACGGTTGCAATATCTAACAATTATCGTGGTGATTCAGCTGAAAGTAATCAAAATCACTGCATAATAGTTGTAAGGGAGATAGATATTCAAAGTCAAAAATCATTTATTTGCATAGGCCAATACAATAGCACTCACAAACGTCAAAATTATTACATTTTTTACATCACCACCGGATCGGAACGCGGCCTCCACTGAGAAGATCCGGCGAGAAACTCAGCGAGCTAGTCTTTTAATTTAATCTGTTTGGCCTTTCTGATAACCATTATTGTTTGTTTTTCAAAATTGTATTATACATCATTGATTGATGTTGCTGATTGTGGAGCTGCTCAAACCCAATCTATTTTATCGTCAAGATAATCCGAAATTTTGTAAAACCCTTTCTCACATAGTCAGTAGTTTAATTTCCTTTTTAAACTTATTAATAGGCATGTTTCGGATAACTATGGGTAATTTATTGTAGAAGCATATACATTGCCCCATGAAAGAATGACTAATTCTGTGGAGACGAGTGGAATGTACAATAAGATTATCTTTGTTCCGTGTATTTACATAATGACTGTCGCTATATTTTTCAAAATTACTGATATTCTTTTTAACATATATAAGATATTCATTATATATAAATTGTGACGCAAGAGTTATTATAGAATATTTATTTCTCAAAATTTTTCCTTACGAGAAGCTCAGCACATTGAGGGAAAAGTAACCTTTTTGTTTTCTAAACTCTTCTCCAATCTTAGAACCTGTTATATTAATAATTATACTGATATCTAACAAGCTTATAACTTAAATGACAGGGATATTTCTATTTAGTAACTCAGTAGTTTTCAAATATCTTAACTTTCAGACACATTTACTTATAATAAATATAACATGGTAGTACTTACACGGGTATTGAATTCTGATGTGTGCACCATCAAGTGCACCAAGCACACGAGGAAATTGAAAAATTGAATAGAAGTCTTGCTCTGTATTTGTGTGTATATAAATATATTTGGTATAAAGCTGGGCTATTGCCAAGCTGATATCGCTTATTATGCGACAAGCTGATGTTTTTGATACACCAATAAAATCTGCTAGTGATAGAAGCATTGTTGAACCTTAAAGCTAACAATAACTGAATTATAGGACTTGCCCCATAATTTCTAAAATAAAATGATATGAAATAAAGTGAGTATCGTACTCATATAAGTTATTATTATAATTCAGTTCAGAGGTAACATTCTGTATGTTAAATGCATAATAACAAAGTCAGTAGATAGGTATTTTTTAACACCAACCTATTTCCTTTTACCATTGAAAGGAGGATAAATTACAAGTAATAACTGTTGAACAGATGGTTTATTTAGCCGAAATCTCAATTGAAAATCCGCACGATCTAAAGTGTAAAAATAATTAATAATCTTGGTTTGTAAACTATATAACGACGTGTATTTTCATCTGTATCAGAATCGGTCGAAACTAATATCATTAACTTATCACTCATCACACATGAACTCATTAGTTTATCACTTTCTGAACACAACTATAAATATTGAAAAACACCACGTATCGAAAAAGTAACAAAGCAATTTCCAGACAAAACCGTCCGAAATCGGCTGGTATCCAAACAATGCAGATTGTTTGATTGGTAAATTTGACAGTTCACTGACGTATTCAAGATGAATATAGGAACATTTCATCCCTGCCATATAATAAGCTTACGAGTCGTGTCTGGTAATCCCCCCCCCCCCATTCGTTAGTAACAATCCGCTAGTTAAATTGTCCACCGGGACGTTTTTATTGGAAATGCCCAGTAATTATCGAAATATTCTTTTGACAGTACTCCAGTGCTCTGCTGTGGACTTTTTGTTAAATCAACTCAGTGTATTAACAGCATAACTAATATGCCTTGTGAGATATACAACAAGCAACCAATAGCTTGTTGATAAGGTATTTCTCCCAATATAGTGTCAACAATGTTGGAAAGAGTTATGTTTATTTCCATAGGGGTTCTCTCGGGTTTGCAGTTCTCCATATCAAAACGTTTCAATATACATTCAATATGCTTAGTTTTATCTATAAAAATACCTTTGGCATTATGTGTGATTCAAAGATTAATATAATAGTCAGCTTATTCTAATTCGTTCATTTCGAATTCTGTTACTATTTTCTTTTTAATATCTCTGGCAAACTCTTCATTATTATATATTAATAAAATATCATCAACATATACAGTTAAAAACATAATATTTTTGTTGCTTTGAATATGGTAAACACAAGGATCAAGTTGCGTTTTCTTTAATCCAATATTGTACAAATAATCATTTAAGGGTGTCAAGGTTGTTTTAATTCATATATAGATTTATTTAGTTTACAACTTGTCTTGTGTCATTCTCATGGTGTCGAGGTTGTATCATGTACAATTCTACATTAATATCGCCTTGTAGAAAAGTAAGATGATACCTGGCCGCTCTACCAAGTAACAATCGGAAAGAAGTCATACGCACCACTGGTGCATAGACATCCATGTGTTCGACACCATATTTCTGTTCATAACCTTTCATAACAAGCCTTATATCTTGTTATGTTACCATCTGCATCCAACTTGTTTTTATAAACCCATTTACATGGTATTGCATGATTTCCAGGTGGCAGGTCGGTGAGAGTTCATGTGTTATTCTTTATAACATAGTTGTACTCACTATCCATTGCGTTTATCCACTATTGTGCTTTTTTACTGTCTAAAGTTTGTTTAACAGTTTGAGCGTCATGCAGTGATGCACTTTGCTACTACTATTGTTGTTTTAATTTTAAGTTTAAACATGTAATAGTTACTGCATATATCTAAAAATATTTCCCGTAAGCGAGTTGTGTTATAAAGGATAGCTAAATTATATGTCTCTATTTGGTATTGAGCTTTTGCTTCTGTTAATACCAGTATACCATTACGGGTATCTATTGGCTGGATGATTGCTGTCGCTGCGGCGAATCCGAGCATTGTGATGCAGGTGATGGCGTTCCTGGAACATTTTCGGGACGCCTTTGTAAGCGGAAATGTACCCTGTCTTAGCGTTTACATGTTTTCCTACTATCTCTGCGATTTGTTCTGGATGTATTCTTACTATCGTAGAAGGTCCTTAGTACCTTGGTTCTAACTTGTCACTCCTTGCAGTTTTAGCCACCTGCTTATATAGTTTATCACCTACTTTAAAGTTTGCTATTTCTGTATTCCTGTTGGTTTTACTAATAATTTGACGTTTCTCATCTAGTAATTTTTTGTTTACTAATTTCTGAATATTTTCCATTATTTGCCTGTGTTTTACTACATATTCCTGGTAGAATTCTTTAGGGAAATGTAACTCTCATGGGTTTCTACTACTTGTATGCCCATATCCATCCCATATAACAGTTCAAACGGTGTGAACCCTATTGCGGAATTAATTGAATTATTATATGCTATAATTACATATTTCATTAAGTTAACTGATTCGTCTCTATCTGTTATTCTTTGTATACGTATAATTTCTGCGAGAGTTGAATGTAGTCTTTCTATTAGTGAATTAGATTTCGGGTTATATGGTGCTGTAAAATGTATGTGAATGTTATGTATTGTACAGATGATGTAATCACAGAAATATGTGAAATCACAAATGGGTGCATTGATCAATACTTTTTTGATTTTTCAAATGCTTGGATATTCAGGTGTTATATTAATTTTGGCTCCCTTTTTTAAACAATTCGTTAGCGGTTTTGTCAGTTTGCAAAATCTAGAATGAATTTTCTGTAATATCCTACTAGCCCTAGAATGATTTGATTTCTTTTTGTGTCTAAGGTAAAGGAAATTTCTTTACTGTTGCGATTATATCTTGGCTTAAGGCCTTGAACATTATCTTTGCCGCGTAGCACTGAGTCCATAAGTCTTTGAAATATGCTAGGTGCATTTTTAGTCCAGACGGCATGCGTAAAAATTCATAGTTTCCTCTGTCTATTGTAAAAGCAGTTTTTTCTATTTCATCTGGGTCCATTTCTACTTGATGATAACCTGAAGCTAAATCTAGTGTAGTAAAATATTGAGCTCGGCCTAATCTATCCAGTATGTCGCCTATGTTTGGTAACGGGTATTTATCTTCTATGGTTTTGTCGTTTAGTTTCCTGTAATGTATTACCAAACGCCATTTCTTTTCACCTGTCGCGTCGATCTTTTTCTGGTACTATGTGTACTGGGCAAGACTACGAAGAATTACTTTCCCTAATTATATTTTGTTCCAAGAGGCTATTCCCTTGTTTTTTTATCTCCTCTTTTTGTTTATGTGCTTGTCTAAAATTTTGAACTAAGATGGGTTTTGTATCTGATATCCTAAGTTTATGTTTGATTTCGTGAGTAAATGTTAATGGTATTTGTTCGCAATGAAAAATATCCCTATAGTTATAACATATCTTTTCTATTTCCCGTTTTTCTTCTAAATTCATATGTTCAGTTCTTAATCTGTCGAGGTTATCGTTTTGTAATTTATCTGTTTCTTTATTAGAATTTATTGAATTGACATTAATTGAAACTATTAGGTGAGTGTTTACTTTTTGAAACTTGTGACTTAATTGCTTGTAATTGCATTTGACAACTATTTTTAAGCATTATTGCCTATTATTGTCGTCAATAAGTTTTTTTATTGAAACTAATGCTTCGGGGAATATTAACCCGTTTTTTGTTTTTTTTTTTCGGTCAAATATTCTCCTTGTTTCATTACATAATAGGTTTATTATCTGTTCGCATTTAGGTTTTATTCTGGTATAGGATTTTATGTCGTCCCTGATTGGTATGTTTGCATTTTCCTTTGTAAGCATCATATTTTTAATATCTATCTTACAGTTAAGAGGTACTAATAGATCTAGTCCTAGTAATCCTATAAAATTTGAGTCAAAATTGAAAAGAAGGAATTTGTGCTTAATTTTTTCTTTAAATAAATTTTCTGGTAAATTAATAAATGCTACTTTGTCATGTTTTGTGCTCGCGTGAGCTCTCTTACACCCGTATTCTAAGACGTTACCTCGAAAATTCCTCGACTCCTCTCAACCTCACTCAGGGAAATCTGTATTCTTAGTTGTAAAGAATCTCCTCCACTCGACGCCACTCAACATTTTTCCTCAGTCGAGGTGAGGAAGCAACTGTCAAAGTCAAGGTACGTCGCGATCTACCTTAAGGAAATTTCGAGAAAGTTTACACCATTATTACTTGTTACTTTACTTTTGTGCCCATATACATGTAAATTGAACTGATTTATATTTGAGTATTTTTTTTAGTAATTGTTTGTGTGTATTAACAATGGATTTCCAACGCTTTTTAAATCATTTGTACGATAATCCATACGATTATCCTGAACGGCGTTATTTACGCGATGCAGAAAACCCAATGGAATTTTATGACAATTAAGAATTTCACAAATGCTATCGTTTCACGAAAGAAACTGTTTTGAATACATTATTGCCGCTTTTGTTCAATAATATAACTACATGCAGCAACAGAGGACTACTCATTTCCCCTTTACTTCAGTTGTTGATTGCATTAAGATTTTATGCGACTGGAAACTTTCAAGTAAGTAAAACTTTGTTTAAAGCGTTAAGAAAACCAGTATTTCTTTATGTTTAAGTAATAATTATTTATATTCTTTTGTTTTTACTTTGCAGATTGTATGTGGAGATTTACACAAAATACCATTGCTCATAAGATAAGAGAATTTATTAAATTCCCCACATCTAGTGAACAGATACAAGTGAAACAGAAGTTCTGTCGGATAGCAGGATTTCCAGGTGTGTTAGGGTGCATAGATTGTACGCACATTCCTGTCAAGAACCCCGATAGACGTCACGGTGAAGTGTTTCACAACCGCGAAGTTTGGTTTTCAATTAATGTGCAATTGGTTTGTGGATCTAACATGGAAATTTATGACATAGTCGCACGTTGGCCGCGATCAGTACATGACTCACGAATATTTTCAAATAGTAGATGTTGCATGAGATTGAAGAAGGTGAACTCTCAGGAATATTAATAGGGGACAGTTTCGGTTATCGTGGTTTATTTTTGATTTTAAGTTCCCGACGTTTCTTCTTCTTCGTTGTCCTTCCCGTGACCATGGGTGCTGCAAAGCACTCGAAACGTCGGGAACTTAAAAATCAAAAAATCTTTTATTAAAAAAAGGTAAACCGACTTCAAAATGCAAAAAATAAATATTTGAAGTCGGTGCTGGTTGGTGCAGTCGGCTACTTGGCACCGACTTCAAATATTTATTTTTTGCTTTTTGAAGTCGGTTTACCCTTTTTTTTATAAAAGATTTTTATTTTACAATTTTAAGTGACGAGTGAATTATTCTATAGTAGGGTACCTATAGGATTGACGTAATACCCATAATATCTCAATTTACACATGCCTATTGTTTGTTGTTAAGGATTTCCCTGGTGTATCTTCTAAGTCCAAGGTCCAATGCCAATGAAATTAAGATGGGACCACCTTGGAGATATACTGAACCCAATGCAAAAAAAAAACATCAAAATCAGTCCACAATTGACGGAAATATCGCTGAACATATATAAAAAAAGCATACATACAACCAAACATAGAACCTCCTCCTTTTTGAAGTCGGTTAAAAATAAACCGCGATAAAATCCGAAAAAATAGTTTTATTTCATATGTAATATTCGCGTAAATCTAAGAACTCTAACCGCGGAATCAATCGATATATTATTTGTTCTAATGTAAATATGGTCCAGACAAGATTTGACTGTTTTTCACATTACAATCCACATACATCATTTCGCGTGACATCATTAATGCATTTTGTAAAACCAAACTCTGCCAGTAGATTCTCATAAGATATAACATGATTGTCGTTTTTATTTAGTACATTTATGTGTATATCACCGCAATAAATTACTTTTGAGTGTTTAGGTAAATTATCAAGTAAGTTACGGAATTCTTGTAGAAAATGAATTACTTTTCCTTGTTTATTAACTCTAGGTGGTCTATACATAGAAATTAAATGTTATGTTACATAAAATTATTACAGTTAAGTGTAATGGAAACGCACTCCGCCGATCGTATTCCAATGGAATGCATAGTTTCGAACAATTGCGCATCTAAGCCCTCCCGCGTGTACACTATCACCCCTTCCCCGCTACGGCCCGTTCGAAGATATGTATTTACTTTTAATCCATCAATTTTATACAAAGGTTAGTAATGAATTATTTATATTAGGTTCAGTGATGACTAAAATATCTATTATATGTATACTGCTGTTAATACACACAAAAAGTTCATTATGGTGTTTTTTAATTGATCGTAAATTTACATGTAAGACACTTAGACCTTTTTTGTTTATATATGAACTTAGCCAGCTGTTTAGGTCATTAACACATACGTAAGTGACTGCATTATCAGTTATGCAATCTATATTATTGATATCAGTGAATTTGATAGTTTATTTTAGCACTAATAGATGCAATTAAGTAATTCACTAAAGAACAAACGATTTGTCTACTTTACATTTAGTAAATCACGCAAATCTGTTTCCGATCTCAGCCATACAGCTTTATCGCCCGCCTTCTGCTTTTTTCACGAGAATCTTGCCACCTGACACCCATACATACTTGTAAACACCATGGAGTTGTTTTTTCGCGTTCCATAGCAATGCTCTTGAAGTTTTAGATAAATCCTCATTATGTAGATTTTGTTCTTCGCCGTACCCCCAGTAATGATGTTGCTCGTAACAGTGGTTACATTACGACGTTGGGTCAAATAGCTCGCACGCGATGCGGTGCCTAATGTTTCGAAACCAACAAGAATGGAGGGTGGTTACGTGTCCGATTTTAGTTGTCGACTCTGTTTAATCCACTCAATTTTATCTAAATTCGTACCTATTTTTTCCCCAATCTTCGCCACTATTTCCTTCACGTTCTCACCAGGTAAACATTCCACTCCAACTATTTCTAGGTTATGTTTTCGTGATGATTGTTCAAATTCCTGTACTTTGTGCTCCAGCATTTGGTTACACTTCTCCAGATAAACACATTTGTTACCAATATTGACCACTGTCTTCTCAAGCTTAAATATTTTATCCTTGGCTTGTTCATTTTCAATTACTAGTGTGTCGTATTTCTCAGATAACAGGCTAATACTTTGTTCTATAGTGTCCAAATGATTTTTCAATGCGGGTATGGCACTGACCTTTTTTTGGATGTCTCTCAGGATTTTACCTACATTTTGATCCTACTCTTCCATTTCATCTTCTTTCGATCCTTCGTCTTCGCAGTTATTGCAAAATACCTTATTTTTACCAGCTTTTTATATCCGCCGTTAATCCTTTAACACAGCTTTTGTGAAAGGTTCCCTGACATGGTCCTTGACATAGGAAGTGAGCTCCTTTTTTAGAAAGGATTTTTTTGCACTTTTGACACTTCATGTTAATAATATCACGTAGTATTACAAGCAAATAATAAGTATCCAATCGATTTTCTGCTTGAGCGATATCTGTGCGCACGCACTCACGGCTAGGCGCTTCGAGCGAGACTGATTAGCTCAATCATATTTTTATGTCTATTGACTAATCCTGATCATATGTTATAATGATGTATGTATAAACATAACATAGGATTATATGTTAAATATTGTACTTAAATAAAAAAGTGTACTACAAGAAATATATTTAATTAAGTATTACAAAATTAACCAAAACACCATAAATGCCACAACATTTGTGGTTTTTTGTTGTTATATCCATAAAAAGTAATAAAAATGATGCCTAAATATTCATCAGCCTATAGCAGTCCAGTTTCCGGTACATACCTAAATCTACTATTCTTCTTCTTCTTTATCTTCAGCCGAAAGACGTCCACTGCAGGACAAAGGCCTCCCCTAAAGACCGCCACAACGACCGGCTTTGTGCTGTACGAATCCAACTTCTACCCGCGACCTTCACCAGGTCATCGGTCCATCTTGTAGGGGGCCTACCCACTCCACGTCTTCCGGTACGTGGTTGCCATTCGAGAACCTTTCTGCCCCAACGGCCGTCAGTTCTACGAGCGATGTGCCCCGCCCACTGCCACTTAAGTTTAGCAATTCTGAGTGCTATGTCAGTGACTTTCGTCCTCCTGCGGATCTCCTCGTTTCTGATTCGATCCCGCAGGGTAAAAACTATTATTTACTTAAAAAAGTCAGTCTCATGTCATAGTCAAAATATAAATTAAGTTTTAAAAAGAAAATAAAGGAATTTTAGAAATGTCTTCTAATAAATGAAGCTCTTATTAAACTACCCCGTTCAGTGTCATTAGCATGTGGCACTGGAACCTCTGATAAATCTTCAATATGCTTAGTGATGGCATCTTCACGGGTTTGCACTGCAATGTTATGGAGGACTGCACAGGCAACAATTATATTGCAGGTGTTCATTAAATTATTTTGAAGCTTTCTGCTCAAACAAGCAAACCTTCTCTTTCAAACTCCATTCAGCCTTTCTATATTATTTCTAGTGCTTATGTGAGCACTGTTATATCTAATTTCGGGCTGGGTTTGTGGATTTGAAACTGGAGTAAACATACTGAGTTCTTAGATTTACACATGAAATAAAACTATTTTTCCAGATTTTATCGTGATTTATTTTTGGTTTTTAAGTGCATTTTTTATTTAAAAACAATACTTAACATATAATCCTATGTTATGTTTATACATACATCATTATAACATATGATCAGGATTTGTCAATAACCATAAAAATATTATTGGGCTAGTACCCCCTCATGTTTTCAATCAATGCATTTGATCAATACATAACAAAACTTCTAATAGTAAAAAGATTTGGCATGCAACCAATCTATACCTATACTAAATCGACAAAGTGTAAATAGTGTTGGTAATTAGTGTGTATCTGTATGGCCAAACTATGAATTGCCATACACAAACCACTTAAAACGGAGCCTCTAGGAAGTTTTGCCTATTTACATATTTCCTTATGGAAATATTATTATCAATAGTAGATCAAGTTGGTTCTATTATTATACAAAAGTTAAAAACATAATTTAACTAGTCAGACCGAAACCAAACAGTACAGAAGAACTCTACATACCGAGGGATTTTAATTGATCCAACGATATAAATAGTTTACTTATAGATTGAATGTTTATTATTGAAATACATATTACATTTTAATCACTTTTTTGTGATCGCTCTGCTTGCTTTCTTTTAATTTCATTCAAGCGCAGAACCTCTTCTGCACTCTTTATTTTAGCTTTAGTGTAGATTTCCTCTGCTGCTTTTATCAGCCACTTTTTTTCTTCCACGATTAGTTTGTGCAGCTCTTCTTCGCTCTCTTGTGTCCGTGTATAGTTTTCTTTCCTTATTTGGAACTCTTCGCTAATAACCTTAGCTCGAATATTTTTTAGCCCCCAAACAAGGGAGTTAAAACAAGAACCTTATAGTTTCTATTTTTATAACATCAAGTTAGCATTCATTTGTTTATAACAATGGTTTAGAGGAAGAATGGCTAATTCATGTTAGAAATATTTCATATTTTTTATTTAATAATATCTATCTATCATCAAGCCTTCCCCACCACCCTTTCCCACCACGGCTGGTCACCGCGGGAAAGGTAAACCGACACCCTCTACAAAAAAAGCTGGCTCATTCACAACTCAAAAACTATCACAAGAATATACCTATCACAAGGAGATGCCCCACTCTACAAATCGCTACACTGAATACAAGAACTTTGAGAACTGAAGAAAGCCTACATGAACTAGAGCTTGCTTTGGACGGTATGAAATGGGATATTTTAGGAATAAGCGAGTTGAGACGGATGGGAGAAGTCATTGAAGAGCGTGACAACTACATTCTCTACTACAAGGGCGAAACCGCTGGGCAAAAAGGAGTTGGTTTCATGATAAAATCGACACATAAGAACAAAATTCAAGAATTTGTGAGTATTTCGGAGAGAATAATAGTCTTAAATGTAAATATTCCAAGTCACAAAAAACTGGACAATAATCCAGATATACGCTCCTACAGAACAAGCTACATTACAAGACATAGAATCATTTTACAATAAGCTCTCAGATTGTATATCCAGGTACTCTAACAATTACATAATAATTATGGGAGATTTTAATGCACAAGTCGGAGAAAGGCGTAAAGGAGAAGAGAATGTAATGGGAAAATTTGGTTTCGGTAAGAGAAGTCCCCATGGACAATTACTAATAGAAATTCTTTTAGAACATAATCTTACCATTCTCAACACTGTCTTTAAGAAGAAACACAGCAAGAAATGGACATGGATTTCCCCAGATGGAAAATACAAAAACGAAATCGATTACATTATATCTAACCAGCCAAAAATCTTCCCAGACACCGAAACAATCCAAAACCTCAAGTTAAACAAAAATCACCGTATGGTACGAAGCTCTATAAAATTATTTGAACCCAAATTATCTAGGAAAACTATTTTGAACAATAAACAAGTAAAAATAAACGATAAAACTATTAAAACGACATGTAACTTACTGAAATAATTTAAAAAGTCTTACAATAAAACAACAAATGTTATTGAAAAATACGAAAGCCTGGAACAAAAATTTAC
This sequence comes from Phalera bucephala, assembly GCA_905147815.2. Taxonomy (NCBI): domain Eukaryota; kingdom Metazoa; phylum Arthropoda; class Insecta; order Lepidoptera; family Notodontidae; genus Phalera; species Phalera bucephala. The sequence goes on along the minus strand of LR990637.1, from coordinate 6,339,930 downwards.
ACACAACAAGAGTTTGATGAGAAAAAAGAAAAGCACAGACTACTTAAGCGAGCGCTCTATGAAACTTATTGATGAAAGAAGAAACTTACTATCAGACCTTAACAAGAAAAATAAAAGAAAGGAAATCGCTGAAATAAGTAAAACGATAAGACTAAGTTTTAGAAAAGATCGCAGGTACAATAGACTTCAAGCTATGGAAAAACACTTATCTCAAACGGGCAGTTTAAAAAGGGCTTTAAAAGAGCTAAGAGACGTGGACAAAGAATGGATTCCAAGAATGAAGAAAAGAAACAAGATCCTTTCACAGAGGAAAGACATCCATGAGCATGCAAGCACCTTTTACCGCAAATTGTACTCTGCAGGTAAAGAAGAACCGGTGAACCAGCATGAATCTAGGCGATTTCCCTCATATAAAACTCATATAGACGCTGATTCAGAACCTGAAATATTACTCTGCGAAGTAAGACATGCAATAAAGATCCAGAAGACAGAAAAAGCCCCAGACCGGACAAAGTCATGAACGAGCTATTAAGGGGTACTATTGATGAGATAAGCCCCATTTTAACTGAAATTTTTAACGAGTACCTTATCACAGGTAATTTACCGAAACAATGGACTAAATCTCACATAATACTGCTACATAAAAAAGGACCAAAAGAAGAAATTGGTAACTATATACCCATCAGGTTGATGTCCAACGGTTATAAGATATTTGCAAAAATAATCTTAGGGAGAATAAGCAGACGACTAGACGAACAACAACCGGTAGAACAAGCTGGCTTCCGGAGAAATTTTTCTACTATCGATCACATACACACTGTTAAACAAATACTAGAGAAGTACAATGAATACAACAAGAAGTTATATGTAGTTTTCATCGATTACACGAATCTGGAAAAGCCTGGAACAACAAGGAATACCTAAAATCTATATAAATATAATAAAACATATATACATACATAGCAAAGCCAGGGTACAATTAGAGACCTTAGGGCAAGAATTCCCTATATAGAAAGGCGTCAGGCAGGGTGACCCTATCTCACCTAAGATATTTTCGGGTGTACTGGAAAGCATTTTCCGAAACTTACACTGGAATAAATTCGGGCTAAACATAAATGGAGTACGGCTTAATTATCTCAGATTCGCTGACGATATAGTCTTGTTCGAGGAATCCCCCCAAATCTAGAGCAAATGATTCACGAACTCTCAGTAGAAAGTAGCAAATTTAGACTTACGATGAACACTGATAAAACAAAATTACTGACAAACAGCACCAAAATAGAGATAGTAGCAAATGGGAACCCGTTACAGAATACGTTAAAGAATACGTGTATTTAGGTCAAATTATATCACAGCAAGACCAGATGACAAAGGAAGTCAACAATAGGATAGCATGCGGGTGGAAATAATACTGGGCACATAAATATATAATGAAGAGCAAAGAGTTGAGTCTACCCATAAAACGAAAAGTTTTCAGTAGCTGTATCTTACCGTGTCTCACTTATGGTTGCGAAACGTGGGCTCTCACTGCATTACACAGATCCAAACTATTCCATGGAACGAAGCATGCTTGGATTAAAGAAAAATGATAGAATAAGGAATGTCGATATCAGGCTACGAACCAAAGTTTATGACATCCTACTTAAAATAGACGAACTCAAATGGAGGTGGACAGGACACCTAATGCGAGGCAACCCAGACAAATGGAGTAGAAAGGTCACTGAATGGTACCCCAGAGACTCTAAAAGAAGTAGAGGCCGACAATGGTGCAGGTGGGAAGCCGAGTTAAAGCTCACCGCTGGCCCGCATTGGAGAAGAGTAACGCGAGACCGATCGCATTGGAAGGAATTAGAGGAGGCCTTTGCCAAGAGGCACACTGAGTTAAGAGATCTTATGTAATACCTTTTTATTTTCTTATTTGTTCTTTTTAATTTTTGTTATTTTCTTTTCTCAGTAATAAAGGCTATTTTATTTATTTTATTTTATTATCTATCATCACGCCAGACCCCTTGCGATGTAGGCAGAGAGTACAGAGTACAATGTATTTTGTCTTCCAAGTATCACTAACTAAACGATAGCACCGAGTAATGTAAGTAGATTATGTGTAGATCTGAAGTTGCTATATATATAACAGGTAAACCATAGGTAACACTTCATTCAAAATTGCTCACCAAATGGGTTTTACAACTCTCATTTGCATACCCCACACATTTGATTAAGCCTTAGAGGAACTGCTGTGTTGTACTAATAATTACCTGGTATTTGTAATCAGTGTGACGAGATCCAGATCGGCGTGCCATGGATCGGCCACGGTTATCTATTTAATAATAAAATAGAAGTTGTTTAAACGGTAATTCATATTATAATAATTCAATTACCTCTTTCAGTATCTGGGTCTGTTTCTATTTCAGTATATGACTGTGATTGTGGAGCAAGCTCACATTCAGGTATCTGTGATGATGTCGCAATGGTTTGAGCAATCTCTAAAAACAAAGAAATAAAATAAGTCATACTATATTTACTTACCATGTCGCATTACAGCAATATATTGTTTCAAAAATTTACCTTGTGTCACATTAGTTGGTAAATTGTCACTATCAATCACAAATTGGAGCTCTACATCTGTTTGTTCCATTAGAGCTTCATCCATGGCTTCAAGCATGGACTCTTCCCTTGAAGGCCCCGGCTTGGGATGAAATGGATCTCCACCTGTCTTCATTCTCTCTTTTTATTCTTGGGCTAAAATACCCTTTTTACGGGTCTTCAGATTGTTCAATTGAGCTGTACTCTTCCACCAAGTGTGCCCAAGCCATTTTTTTGCGGTAGGATTACCGGCGGTTATAGTAGAAGCCGAATTCAATTTTTAATAATCAATTCTTGGAGACACAATTTCTCCGATTCGTTAAATATTTGTCTCCCAGACATATTTAATGTCAATAGTAAGGCGTAAACAACGCACCGACGCAACGCCACAAAAGCAATTAACTGTCAACTTTTCAGAAACCATACATAGAAAAAATCGAAGTGTCTGCTATAGTCTATGATTGAATGACGTGTTTAATGACGTAATACCTCGACTCAACCTCACTCGAGGATCCTTAAGATTACCTCAAGGCAAGATCGAGTTATAACTAAGAATACCGATTTCGAGTATTTCTTGAGGTGATTCTTAAGGTAACCTCGGTTGAGTCGAGGTCGAGGAATTTTCGAGGTAACTTCTTAAAATACGGGTGTTATTTAACACTTCTACTACAGTGAACTTCTTTGTGTCGCAATTACTTTTTTTTTAATATTTCTGGTCTAATCCCAATAAAAATCTGCCGCCTAATTCGTTGATGTAAATGTATGGTAATTTACTGTAATTCTGAATGTTATTCATGAATACTATATAATTGTTTCGTTTACTAGATCTAAAAGAAAATTCTCATCTTGGTTTTCCTCAAATCCTACGCTATTTTCGTCTTGTTTAAAGTTTTCCGAGTTTTCGTCATCGTTGTAGACCTCACTTTGAAAATTTGTCTGTTTTTTTACGAAATTGTTCCACGTTATTTGTATTTTTTGGAATAAAAATGTGTTATTTGCAAATTTATTGGTTGTTGGAGTATTTTGAGTGTTAGGTATATTTCTAACTTGCTGAGACATTCTATTTTTAAGTTTTATTTCTTCCTGCTTAGCTATTGTTATAGCCTGACCTAGGTTCTCTACATGTTTAATGCCCGGTTTCTGAAACTCTCAGTTAAATTCTCAATAGCTATTGATTCATTAAAGTTATGCCTAAGATAAACGTCGGTTAACTGACACTGCGTTTCTGAATACACACCAAGCCGATAAATAACTATTGAAACGATAATCAGTTTCTTTTTTTGCCACTAGATGGGTCTAATTAAGAAATTTAGTCCAACATTAATTTAAATTATTTGATTCGTTATTAATACAATTCGTTTTGTAAAACATATTAGTTGATAGCTTTTAAGTCTGCAAACACTATTTTAGTTAAAAAAAAATATTTTATTACTCAACTCTGGCTGTATGGATAACTATAGTTATATTCTAAAAATTATGAAATGTCAGACTGGTGGATGCTCATTTGTCGATCATTTCGGTATTGTAATTTGGCGCGAGGCGAATATTTGTATAGATGTAGCAAAAGGATTTACAAATATAATTGATAATAAAAAGACAGACGGGGCTTCTGTAGAGGCCAAGAAACATGCGTGGATTGAGTTGACGAATAGGTATAATGCTGCCTCGGAAACTGGATTTAGGACCGAAAAACAGTTACATTCCCTATACGATAATTTGAAGAAAAAAGCGAGAAGAAATATGAGTGACGATTCGGAATTCGGGGGTCTGTCCAAGAGCGTGCTCGTCGCGACCCCTGCCAGTCATTATGGCTGCAATCTTGGACCGAAGACGTGCCGCAGTGCGGGCTAGGGCGTCCCCCCGAGGCGACGCGTACCGGCCCGCCCCCGTCGGTACGAATATAGGTGGAAGCGGCGATGGGGGCCGCCACCCATCACGCCGGGCCCGAACTGGCGAGTCGTGGGGTGCAGAGTTCTCTGTACTCACTGCCTACCCCGCAAGGGATCTGGCGTGAGGTTATAGATAGATAGATAGATATAACCTCACGCCAGATCCCTTGCGGGGTAGGCAGAGAGTACAGAGTTCCAACAGGTTCTTTCCTTACATACCTCTCTGGCTTCCTCGACTCTCATAATTCGTCTCATACACGCTCGCTGGTTACGGAGACTCTTGACTTTTCCATCAGATATGTCCAATGAAACCCAACTAAGCAAGATATTTTCATTGTGTTTTCGCTACAAAAACTTCTTATTCAAAAGATCATTTTAAAATTAAAATGATTGTACTTAACTTGTTTAATATGCTATTTATCTATTCATATTACCACGTCAAACCAAATCTCGGGGCAAGCGCAAAGTATAGTATGTACATCATTTTGAATTTTGATAACGGTTATGGTCCAAATAAATGAAAATATAAGTATACGAAAGTATGCGTGTAAGTATGCATGTATTTGTGTATGCACGTGTATGTATGTGTGCGTAGGGATTTATGTATGTGTGTATGTATATACGTTGTGTTTGACTCGAATGTGTTTCCACTTTAGGGTTGGTGCAAGTTTTGCAATAAATACTCCAGCAGCTTAGAAAATATGGGCCGTCTACTGTATTGTTACCAGAAAAGTTATTTTGCTAGATTCCGAAAATCTGGCTGTGACCGTAAGCAGTCAGTTCCTCACAAAATTATGACCAAATCCTCTTTACTTTAAATAAGATCTTATCGTGTTACATTATTATGTCGCAGGCTTCTAGAAAACTTGGAACCTTTGCTTAAATAAATGGTTAAACAAATATTTCCCGCGAAACTAAACCACAGCTCAGATGCTTGGTTCTTTAGAAAAAAACAGTAAGCAGAGTATGATTTTTTTTTATATCCACAAAAGCTACATTAAAGTTATACAAAAACCATCACAGTATCGTAATAACATATAACAAGCGATTGCAGTATCGATCCAATGGATTTTAGTACATTAATAATAGAATTCGTAGGATTCCCCTTAATTCAGTACTTAACTTTGCAATCAAAAGACCTACTATCATCAAGTCATCACATCTCTGCTGACAATTTCACACATTTACAAAAACAACTTAAGCCAGATTCGCTTTAGCGGATCAATAAATACCGAAGAAGCCTGCAGCATTAATTAACATAAACATTGGTACAAAATGCAACAACTATTGCCCAGAAACCTTTGAAATATTTAATTTTATTTACCAAATATTAACCTCAGATATATGTATATAATATATATGAGCTAACTAATGACGCATATGTGTGTTTAATTGAACCCACGCATACTTTGTTTTATGAATTGCGCTTCGTCTCCAGATAATTTTTAACATTGTATCTTGAGAATAGTATAGTAAGAAAAACTGCAATTATGGAGCTACAAGGCTAGGCAACACCTACAATTAAAAATGAAGTACTTCTAAAAGTAATTACTCCGCATTATTTAACATTATAAAACAGCATCTTAACAAAATAACAGTGGGCTATATAATCGAATGTATAGAAAAAAACCAAAATTAACTACAACGAGAATATGTTTGCAAGATAAAATATCCTTAAAAAAAACTTTGTAACCCAAAAGTAATGGCTAATGAATTTAAGTTTTTTTTTATCAATAAGATTACTCTGATAATGGTCACTGCACCCACAACAACTTGCATAGAAAATTAATGTTCATGGCTCCACATTATCTAGAAAGATGAAAAAAGTCTAACTCAGAAGCTACAACACAATTACAATTCAGACATTAAAATCAACAAATGATTCATTGACAGATTTTGTTTATTGAGTAGGAACTAACAGTAAGTTTTTTAAATTTTGAATGACTTACACAAAAATAGATAGTAATTTCAGACGGAATACCCTATCGTGATATAGACAGATGTTTTTAATAAAGTCATCATAATTAACAATAATCCAAAATTGCTAGAAATAACCATTTCAAAGTCAAAGTCAAAAATCATTTATTTGTATAGGCCAATACATGAGCACTTACAAACGTCAAAATTATTACATTTTTTACATCTACCACCGGATCGGAACGCGGCCTCCACTGAGAAGATCCCGCGAGAAACTTAGCGGGCTAGTCTTTTAATTTAATTTGTTTGGCTTTTCCGATAACCAATTTTTGTTTTTTAAAAATTGTATTATACATCATTGATCTATATTGCTGAGTGGAGCTACTCAAACCCAATCTGTTTTATCGTCAAGATAATCCGAAATTTTATAATACCCTTTCTTACAGTCTAGTTTTAATTGCCTTTTTAAACTTATTGATAAGCATGTTTCGGATATCTATGGGTAATTTGTTGTAGAAGCGTACACATTGCCCTATGAAAGAATTACTAGTTCTGTGGAGACGAGTGGAATGTACAATAAGATCATCTTTGTTCCGTGTATTTACATGATGAATGTCGCTATATTTTTCAAAATTACTGATATTTTTTTTAACATATAGAAGATTTTCATATATAAATTGTGATGCAACAGTTAGAATATTTATCTTCTAAACTTTTCCGTAAGATAAGCTCTCGGGGCCAAATTGTAAATTGCTCGAACAGCCCTTTTCTGGAGAACAAAGATGGTATTAAGTTCTGCAGAGCATCCCCAAAGTAGTATGCCATATGACATAATACTATGAAAATAAGCGAAATAAACAAGTCTAGCTGTTCCTATATCAGTTATTAATCTAATTTTATTTACCGCATATGCCGCTGAGCATAATTAACCAGATAATTGATCAATATGGGGACCCCATTGTAATCTGGCATCAATAGTGATACCTAGAAATACAGTCGACTCTACAAGCTCTAAATCCACGCCATTCATTTGTACATTAGTTGCAACCTGTCTTACATTTGGCGTTGTGAATTTAATACATTTTGTTTTCTTCTCATTAAGGAGAGATTATTCGTGTTGAACCAATGAACAACCATTGACAGTGCACTGTTCACATCGTCATAATTAAACAGCTGTCTTTTTATTTTGAATTTGAGAATCGATCCCTGGGGCACGCCCATTGTCACGTTAGAACCGGGAGATCGCTTCCCATTAACATCAACCTTTTGAATTCTATCACAGAGATAAGATGTTAAGAGGTCGAGAGCCCTGTTCCGAATTCCGTAATGATGTAATTTCCTGAGGAGAGTTTCATAATGCACACAGTCAAACGCCTTAGACAAGTCGCAGAATACACCTAAAGCATCCTGCGAGTTCTCCCAGGCCATAAAAATATTTCTCATTAATTCAACACCTGCATCAGTAGTTGAGCGATTCTTAGTGAATCCAAACTGGTTTTTGTGAAGTAGTTTATGACTACTAAAGTGGCTTATCATCTATCTGATTTAGGATAATTTTTTCAAATATTTTACTTAACGTGGGCAGCACAGAAATAGGCCGAAAGTTATTTGGATCCGATGTACTACCAGTTTTAAACAAAGGAATCACTCTACTAAGTTTCATAAGATCAGGAAATACACCACTAGCAACACAACCGTTAAACACAGATGCCAAGTGGGGGGCAATAATATGGATTACAGAACTGTCTTTACAGACAGCCCCCATACATCTGCCGTGTTTTTAATATTAAGATTAATAAAAGTATTTATTATATCTTTCCCACTGACAACCGAAAATTCAAAAGATGTGCTGCATTCTGATACACTTTGTTTAAGAAGCGACTCAGCCGAAGAACAAGACGACGTCAGAGTTTTAGTAGTTAAAGGAATATTAGTAAAAAAGTTTCTAACTCCGATGCTACTTCCTGATCCGCTCTCACATTTTTATCACCAATTTTCAAATTAAAGTCTCTATTTCGCACTGTCGTCCTACCGGTTTCACTATTAAACGTTCCAAGTCATTTTAATGACATTACCGGATTGTTTAATTTTATTTCTTAAGTAGATATTCTTAAGTAGGTTAGCACAGGAACAGGCTCTTTTAAAAATTTTAGAATAATTCTTAACATATTCAATAAATTCTGGTTTATGGTTATAAGATTTTTCATCATAAAGTTCATATAAACTTAGTCTACTTTTAAAAATACCACAGGTTGCACATTCACTAAAACCGGCACGATCACCAACTATGACATTTTTGGGCTTAAAATTTTTATTAAATTCATCACAGATAAGGTGGAACAATGAGTTATATAAATCGTTTGGGTCATCCCGAAAGGGCAACTTAGGTACTTTCTCAATTAAATTGCATTTAAAACGCTCTAAGCGGCCTACATTCATTGGGACAAAGCTAACCTTTTTCTTTTGAACCTTACTAGTCCTAGGAAACAACTAACTGACCGCTATGATCGGATTCTAGTTTGTTTATTACAGACTAATACCTAGGTCTAACATTAGTAAAAATATTATCAATACATGTTGCAATAGTAGCAGTTATTCTAGTAGGTTCCAAGAAAACATTGTACATATTATACGATTTCATAAGAGTTATAAACTTCCTAGTAAGAATATTATTTTCTAATAAATTGATATTGAAGTCTCCACAGATAGCAACTGTTTTATTTGAAGTGGAGGTTTTAAATAAAATGTCCTCCATTAACCGCTCGAAATCATCATAAGGTGAAGATGGAGGTCTGTATACACACAACAATAAACTGCTCAGACTCAATACATGCAACTTCTATAACTCTTTCAACAAATCACTGGCTTACAATATCCTGACGTTCTTTAAATTTAATATTTTTATTTAAGATTATTAGACAGCCACGGAAATGTGAACATAACAATCTTCGCTACCTTTAAATTTAGTAACAAGTTATTATATTGTATTAATTGTTTCTTGTTAACATTTGCCCTATTTCCCATAAATATTAACAATGTACTGCCGGGGCTAAATTCAAAATTCAAGATTTTATGCATTAACTTGTGGTATGATAAACCCGGTGAGCAATAATTAATAATGGAGTGTCCCTTATCGGATAAAAGAGTACCCATATATTAACAATTTCGTCACTAAACATAATAATTTGATTTTTTGTAATAACACAAGGTTTGGTTTTGACTAAAGGGGTTTCTAGGTCTATGGCGGTCATAAGGGAACTATTTGCAGAAGATGGGCTACTTGGTATGTTGACATGTGAGTGTCCAGTCATCAAAGTACATAAAGGCGATGAATGATCCAGTGATAGCCTGTTACTGATGTTCATTAGGCTTTCCTTGTTAATCTTACTAATGAACTTAATCATTACTAATGAACTTGGTTGGAAGCCGCAAATCAAAGAAAAGAGTAAAAAGTGAGTACATACTAGTTCACCAGGGATTATGCCATGTATGAATTAGGCTGCTAAGGTATACTTAGAAAAAAATTTACTAACACTGGGAGGGTCTTTAGGTTTCATTTTAGTCGCAGATCTTTATTGATTTCAGTATAAGAACATAGTGTCACTTTATTTCGCATGGGTAAGTACAAAGACATAATCAATCAAAAGGACCGACATCAAGTTGCACTACGCTGGAGTTAGTGAAAGTAGGGAGAAGAGGCCTTGTCCTCCTAGGGCCCATAGGAAAATTTAGATTTATATTTTAGGTTGGTTTGTCCCGCTTCTTATGTGTTAAAAAGCCAATAAAACACGTTAAATATAAAGTTATCATACCTTTAATCTCGATCATTAATTCCGTGTGGGTACACGATACACTTTTTAACAAATCCTGGTCACCCGATTCTTTCATCTGCTCCGATCGGGCGCTCGAATCGAACTAACTTAAAAATGACCGGCCTCATCAATTTATACTTTTAGTTTAATCAAATCAGATACTATTTAAAATCAGCGTTTACGTTAAATCAACAAATCAAATAAAGTACTATTTATTTTCTATAACAATTAAAAGTCCGATAAAATACTTTTAACATACAAAATAAATAATTTGTAACCGGAAATCGTGACATTCGATTAGTGCAATTTTTGACCGTATGTGGTAGGCTGATTTTTATCACAAAAGAACAACACGACTGCTTGCGATGAGAATTGAAAACGGTGACATTAATATTATACACGTAAATTATCGCAGCGGGTCAACGACCGATACGGGGTGGACGTCTAATAGCCTTTATTGTACTGAAAGTCACCGCAAGGACATGGATGTCGCGCGATGGAATCGGTTAGCGATTCGCGGCTCTATCGTACCATATTCGCACGTCACTAAAATTGTGCAATATTAAATATGTACTGATATTAACTAGGTATTTGTGATTGTGTAAAATAAATATAATATGCAGTAAATTATAGCAAGAAATATTTGTGTAATCATATAATATGTATTAATATATAAAATATACTTTGTGTCTGAATTTATTTTATTTTTATTTTAACTTTTTATTGGTCTACTAAAAATTGGTACACTATAACTTCTATTATGTTATTAACTAGTTACATGTATTGTTTTTGTGGAGCGACTTGGCTTTTTTGGATTGGGGATGTCTGCTCTTCATTCACATGTTAAACTTGTCGACTATTAGCCTAAAAGGCAAATTATTTAAATTTATTTTACGAGGTCTGTCCCAAAAGTATCCGATCGTGGCGCGAAGATATGAATGTATTCATATCTTCGCGCCACAGCACTCCGGCGACCTCTGTAGGGTACAAACGTCACCAGCAACTCCTAACCTTCTCCTCAGATCTCCTCTTTAGTTACCGATGAAACGCTTTAGTCCCCGCGCAGCGTGTATTTGTTTACTACGTCTTATTTGCGTTCATCGGATTTTATTTATTGCTAAAAATGACAGAAAGAACCGCACAGCGAAATTGCATAAAATTTTGTTTTATTCTTGGTAAATTTTGTGCGAAAACTAATGAGAAGTTGCAAAAGGCCTTTGGGGACGAGTGTATGGATAAAACACAAATAACAGAGTGGTACAAGCGGTTCCAAATTGGCCGCACATCTGTTGACAGTGATCCTCGTTCTGGTCGACCTTCGACGGGAACAACATCGGATAATGTTGAGCGTTTGCGAGTTGCGGTTGAACAAGATCGTTGTTTGACTGTAAGGGAACTCAAAGATGACCTTAAAATTCCAAAAAGTATTGTTTGGCAAATTTTAACCGGGAATTTGGAAATGACTCTTAACTGCTCCCAGAACAGCAAAAACCCTTCTATTAGAAATCGCCCTGTGCAGCAGTATTTATCAAAACACAGCGTTGCACAGCTTCACTATCCTTCACATAGTCTCGACATAGCTCCCTGTGACTTAAGGCTATTTCTTCGATTTAAAATGCCGCTTAAAGAACACCGATTCGACGAGACTGTTGAAACTAATGCGACGAATACAATAAAGGCGACTCCAAAAACTGACTTGTGGATGTGTGTTTCAAAAAGTGACTTTAGGAAGCGGAAGCATCGATATGAGCGTGTTATTCAATTAAATGGGGACTACTTTCGAACTTTGACGAAGAAAACAAACGCCGAGAAATCGATGTAAGTCGGATACTTCTGGGACAGACCTCGTATGTTTGTTTTAGATGTCATCTACTGCTGAAGAGTGGTTAAAAAGGGAGAAAGGATTTAGAAAAAAAAATCAAACTATACTGGCGTAATCGATGGAAAACATGTAGGTTTACAATGCCCTACTAGATCCGCATCTGAATATTTTAACTACAAAAAGTCATTCAGTCTAGTTCTAATGGCCTTAGTTCAAAGTCGGTTTTATTATCAGTTATTGGAAGCCAAGGACAAATCAGTGATGGCGGCGGATTTCGCAATTCTTTCTTATGTCAAAAACTTTGCTTAAATAGCCTTAATTTACTAACGCCATCTCCTCTTCCAAGTTCAGATACAAATTTACCATATGTTTTTACAGCGGATAGGGCATTTGCCTTAATACTAATATAATAAAACCGTACCCAGGCAATCACACCACTACCTCAAAAAAAAGATTTTTTAACCAGCTTTTATCAAGCACGCATGTAGTGGTTGAAAATGTTTTTGGAATATTGACATCAAAGTTCAGAATTGTGCAGTGAATCTAGTCACCTACCACGAATAGAGAAAATGTATGATGATATAATCTAATAGACAAAATGTATGAAATATGATGATGAACAATGACATTAAATTATCTTCTCATTAAATTACATTCTATCAATCATAATTTTGTGATGTTATTTTTACTATGTGTTGTGGGGTATATCTGGATAAAAGTCTTCTCATACCGAATGCGTTGAATGAAGGTGTGCTAACGGGGGATCTAGTAGTTTTTTCAATAGCTTGTTCTACTGTCCTACTCCTGAGCAAAGGCCTCCCCTTTATATCTCCACACATATCGATCTATTGCCATTTCGGGCCACAAAGTACCCGCAAAGGTATCCAAATCATCGCGCCACCTTTTCCTAGGTATTCCTCGTCGTCTGCAATCACCGTAGAGTATCCAGTTGGTGTTTGCCCACCTCTGTGAGTCTCGATCTAATGGTAAATCATCTATTTTATATGTAGATGAATCAGATTTAATCACTGATCGAAGATTTCCGCAAAGCTTTTTCACATAATTTGCATATGAAATAAACGTCGTTACTTGGGTATACTAAAGACTAAAGTTTTTAGTCAATGTGTGTTACCAGTGATGACATATGGATCAGAGACGTGGTCTCTTACAATAGGTCTCATAAAAAAGCTCAAAGTTGCTCAGCGAGCTATGGAAAGAGCTATGCTCGGCGTTTCTCTACGTGATCGAATCAGGAATGAGGAGATTCGTAGAAGAACCAAGGTCACCGACATAGCCCTCAGGATTAGCATGCTGAAGTGGCAATGGGCTGGCCACATAGCGCGAAGATCGGACGGGCGTTGGGGCAGAAAGATTCTAGAGTGGAGACCACGTATTGGCAAGCGCAGCGTAGGACGACCGCCTGCCAGATGGACCGACGATCTTGTGAAAATCGCAGGAAATCGTTGGATGCAGGTGGCATCGGACCGGTTACGCTGGAAAGCGATTGGGGAGGCCTATGTTCAGCAGTGGACAAGTATAGGCTGAAATGATGATGATGATGACTTGGGTATACTAAACCACATTTATCTTTAAAGGATACTCAGTAGAGTTCTTAGATTTACTGAGTTCTTAGATTTCACCTTTATCTTTAAAGGATATCAATGATTTTTTTCGAACCTTTTAATGCTATTATGCACTCTTCACAAACAAATTGTTTCGGTAAATTTTTGACAACAAATCTTAACATATAATATTCAGTCAATTAGCTTGGGTAATTTATATAATTATGTTCATAAATTATTTAATAATATTGATATACATATGTCGTTGTTGCAACACTGCACATAAAGTGACATACGCCAATTGTGTCGAGCGCCCTCAGAGGATTAAAAAAAAAACAAATTACTTTTAAACTTAAATTGATTTAAAGAAAAAAAGTCAATTTTACGGAAACGCAACGATTGTTCAATGCTAGAAACAATAGTGGCAGGATGCAACTTGAAGTGCGTGTAGCAATCATCTTTTACCGTTTGCTCACCTATTCGATTTTTCTGTGATCTAGTTAGTGCAGAAACAACATGTTCATTCATATCTTTCAGTTCTATCTATCTATATCTATATCATCACGCCAGCTCCCTCGCGGGGTAGGCAGAGAGTACAGAGTTCCAACAGGTTCTTTCCTTACATACCTCTCTGGCTTCCTCCACTCTCATAGTTCGTCTCATACACACTCGCCGGTTACGGAGACTCTTGACTTGCCCTTCAGCTAAGACACGGTCTATTTGGTCATGGTAAGATAGTCTAGGTCTTCCCCGGCACCTACATCCTTCCACTTTCGCATTGTATATCTGTTTTGCCATTCTTTCTTCTGGCATCCTTTCTATATGCCCGAACCAACGGAGCATACCCTTTCTCATCTTTCCACCGATACTATCTTTCATACCTACTCGCTTTCTTACTACGCTGTTGCGAATACGGTCGGTCAGCGTGACTCCGCACATCTTCCGCAGAGATCGCATTTCGACCGCATTTATCCTGCTTTCGTTCTCCTTCTTACATACCCAACTCTCACTGCCATATAACAGCGTTGGGACAAGCACTCCGTTATGCATGGCCAGCTGCGCCTTTTGGCTTAAGTGCCGGTTCACTCTATTACCTGCATTCACTCTTCTCTCTATATCAGCGGTGTATTTCCCATCCTTACTGAAGGCGCATCCAAGATATACAAACTCATTCACTTGCTCCAGCACATCGTTACCAACCACAATCCTTGCATTCGTTCTGGTTTCTTCCCGTTCAAAGACCATAATTTTGGTTTTCTTCACATTCAACAATCTTTCAGTTCATGACTTGTTATTCGGATGCGTTAATGATGCTTCTTCATTCTTCGCTGCTCTTATTGTGTCCTTAAGGGCGACTTCGTAAGCCGTCGGTAAAACTTCTAATACCCAATTTTTCGTTTATTGGGCGTAAAATAATGTACGCATTTTGATTACTGTCAGCTTGAGAAATTGTCAAGTCAACAAGTAACTGTGTTAAATTTTACTCGCATAGGTATCTATAGAAGTACCATTTTGTTTAATTTGCATCATTCACTCATTATGTATCGAAGTACATGATTTCTTTGTAAGTAGAGGTTCCGCATGTCATTATAGAGCGATTTACAACTATCCTATGAAGGAGATAATCTTAATTTAGCATTGGGACTTAATCGTGTCTTTAATACGAAGTTAATTAACATGTTCTTACCTTCAACACCGGGTAAAGAACCATAAAGCTCAATGTCGTCAATGAGGCTCTTGGTGACATTTTCATCACCGTTCATATCTGGAAGTAGGGACGCTGCAGTTCTGAAGTCAAAGGCTTCCATTGTGGAGATTTCGCGTTCCACACCTTCGTACACTCAGAGCTGTAATCTTTGGAACAACAACTGTTTATTTCTACAAATAAATGTTGTATTAAATCGCAATATGACTGTATCTCCTGCAAACTTGACTGCTAATTTGTTTTTGATCGATCTGTTCTGATAAAACTGTAATACACTCATTAAATTCAGTATGCACTTGGGCTGTCTCCTTAAATTTATCTAGTAAAATATTCTTAGTTCTCCTAGCGTAACTTAATTTTACTAAATTATGTTTTATATAAGCCTGTCATAAATATTTTTAATTATACTTGCCATTCAAGAATAAATAAATCATAATAAACCTATTATGTTTATAAGCATCAATACATTATTACCTAAAAATTAATAAAGTAAAGTATTTATTTTCTCTTCACAAATGTTGAAATAGGAAAAAAATATAAGTTAACAAAATCTAATACAAGCATTTGTGAGAGACTGGTGCCTGATGTAGGTATAAAATACCTGTGTTACAGGTCACCAGGGTCCCACACCCTATGTTCAGTTTTAGTTAGGTTTATCCAAATTAATATTTGCATCTAATGATTAGATTACAGTGTTTAAAGTATTAGCCGTGAAGGTACTAAATAGCGCTAACAAAGATAATAAAAAAGAAAAAATATAATAATAAAAATTAAGGTTAATAAAATTAAATGATAGTGTACAAGAGTACCTAAACAAATGTGTGCGTGTGTGTGTGTGTGTGCGTGTGTGTGTGCGCGTGCATATGTGTGTGCTTGTTTGAGTATGAGTGCGCACACGTGAATGTTAGTGAGGGGATAAGAGTAGGTGTATATGTTTACAAGTGTGTACGTGGTTATTATTGAGATAGACCATTCGGATATTGTCTTTTTGCACGTTGACTTGCGTAGGGGGTATACTGATAAAATCGTATTAATTTTATTGTAGAGATAGCCAGCAAGAAATCCGTAGAACCTATGCGAAAAGCTAGTATGCCACAATTCTGGAGAACAAACATTGCCTTTTCTACGTACACCCCTCTTTAGCGATGGATCGTATACAAGCTGGGAGTGCTTTTTAGTTACAATCATTAGAATGAAAATTTGTCTAACAGTTAAAACATTCCACAGCTTGTACAGGTCGGTAGTGGGGTAACGGTAGGGCAAGCCAGCACCAACTTTTAGGATTGCCCTTTGTGCTCGTTCGATTTCTAAAATATGTCCTTTGGTTGTGCCTCCCCAAGAGGTAACACAATACTGTAGCAGGGACTGACAAAGGGAGTAATACACCGTTTTTATTGTGTCTAGGCTAGCTGTATACCGCAAAGATTTGAATACATAGATCAGTTTACGTAGTCTAGTAACAAGAACATCGATGTGTGGTTTGAAACTTAGCGTTTGATCCATGTAGATACCTAAATATTTGACGGTATTAGTTCTTTCAAGTGGTGGGCAAAGGCAAGAAGTAGTTGTTGTAGTGCAAGTATGGGCGGTAATTGATAATGGAAGAAGATTTATTTTGTGGGCAAACGCAATGTATTTAGTCTTACTTACATTGAGTGTGAGTAGGTTACGTTTCAACCATAAGCTAACTTTATCAAAGCCATTTTGTGCGCTTTGGAAAACATCATCCCCTTCAAAAAACAAAGCTGTGTCATCGGCAAAGGAAAAAAATTTCCCGTTTTGTAGCTGTAGTTGACAGAGTTCATTTATGTAGACCAGAAACAGACTAGGCCCGTGTATGCTGCCCTGTGGTACACCGTAGTAGAGATGTAGTTCGCCACTCACCCAGTTATCTAATTTTACACGCTGCCTTCTTTCACTCAGATAACTTTCGAATAATTTTTGAGGAAGACCTCTGACACAGCCCAATGCCTTCCAGCTTCTGAATAAGTAGTGGAATAGAAACAGTGTCAAAGGCCTTGGCTAAATCTAAGAAGATAGTCAAGCATTTTTTTCTAGAATCTAAATTTGTGACAATAGAGTTTGTGAGTTCGTGAACCGCATCATCAGTTGACTTCCCGGTACGAAATCCGTACTGACATGGGGAGAGAAGTGTGTTTGTTTCCAGGTAGTTCATAAAGCGTTTGTGTATGATTCGTTCTAAGATTTTAGACAATCTGCCTACCCCGCAAGGGATCTGGCGTGAGGTTATAGATAGATAGATAGATAGATAGATTTTAGACAATGTGGGGAGAATCGAAATGGGCCTATAATTATTTATGCAGTCTTTATCACCACCCTTATAAACTGGTTTTACAAGAGCAATCTTAAAAGCTAGTGGAAAGACTCCAGTAGCAAACGATAAATTACAAATATGTGACAAGGGAACTACCAGTAAGGTCAAGTATCGTTGAATAATTTTTCCTGAAATCTGGTCTATGCCCATAGCTGCATCTTGTGTCATTTCTGCAACTAGCCGCTCAATTTCCCTTGTATCGGTGGGAAGTAGGACAAGCGAGTTCATTGGGGATGAATAAGAACCATGTTTTAATGGGTGTTTCAGTTGATGGGGATCGATAGAGATTTTTTCGGCTAAGTTTCTACCAATACTAGTGAAAAATTTATTTGCCTCGTCGACACTACGTTGTAAATTCTGGGGAGAGATAAGACAAGATGAATGGTCGCATCCTTTACCAGTACCACAAATACTTTTTATTAGGTCCCAAATTTTTTTATTGTTTCCCTTAGCTTTTACAAATTCTTCTTTCTCGTATGCCCGTTTTTGTTTTTTAGAAGAGTATTGCAGAGGTTCCTATATCGCCTATATGTAGTCATGATAATCTCGTTTTTAGGGTTCTTCTTATGTTTTTTGTATAGTTTATCCCTATTCCGCATGCAACGTAGCACACCTATCGTAATCCATGGCTTGTTTATCCTTTTTCGGTTAGAGACCTTGATTACTTTTGAATTATCTTCAATTGCCGTATTGATGAGTGAAATTAGTAGGTCAGTAGCTTGATTAGCACAGGTACAATCAAGGATACTTTTGCAATCAATGCTTTCCATTGAAGCATCTAGCCCATCGTAATCAATGATTCGTCTAGACTTGCAAGGATATGTTAATTTCGTTTTTAGATTTATCAAAACCCCAACACTTTCATGATCAGTGATTGATGATTCAATGACAAAGCAGGTAAAGTCTAATCTAGTTTTAAGCATAACGTGATCTAAGCAATTATGACCGTGTGTAGGTATACTATGTCCAGGTAATATATAATGGGTGGCTAAAATGTTCAAGTATTCGTGGGAACGCATATCACTAGAATTATCTTTTATGTCAATATTTATGTCTCCACATCTTATTATGGACTTGTAGTTAGACACTTTTTTTAATAGTTTATCTAAAGTCGTATTAAAATTGTAAATATTATGTTGGCTAGGTGGTCGATAAATTCCAATAATACAAATATCCAAGTTTAATTTTAATACTAAACAATTTGCATCAACTAGCTCGGGTTCTTCGCTCAAAGCGTTATACAGGTTTTTGTAGTATATCACGACACCTTCGTATTGAGTTTTATGACTTGTTGTGGCTGCATAACTATACCCGTCCAAGTCCGGTATACGGTGTGCGGACCGAAGCCAGCACTCCGTTAGTATAATTACGTCCCAATCAATCTATCTTCGATCGAACGAGAAGTGTATTAAAATTGAATAAATTACATCCTATGCTTCTGATATTTTGTGATATAATTTTTAGGTTTTCATTATGATTAGTGATTATGGTCTTTACTTCTTCAATATCGCATTTGATTGCTTCGGTCATTAATAGGGAATCGAGATTTCCGTTTATAGTTTCAATACTTGGATTATCGAATTTTGATGGTTAATATCGGTAGGTACAACTTAAGTGAGAGTTGAGACGAAGATAAACTTCCTTGTAGGCGGGTATAGCTAAGTGTTTGTAAATAGTGCTTGTAAACAATCATTTTTTAACGTTTGCTGAGTGAGAGATGTGCAGGGTTGCGTGAGTTATTTGTGAGTGTGCTTGTAATCATTTTAATGTAAGTGTAAATGAATCTTTGTGAAGTGTGAATAAGAGATAAACGTAAGAAAATATATAACCTAATAAAACATGAGCAAAAAAGAAACATAATTTGGTAAAATACATATTTAGTCACAACGTAATTTTATGCAGTTGATCCTCATCTTCAATGCGTATAGGCACCTGTTCTTCCTCTTTCTTAACATAAACTTTTCCGAACGATGTTTAAGTAGCTGCAAGCTTTTTGTTTTTAACAAGCTGTCTTGCAACGTAGTGTAAGCCACTAGCTTTAGTTGTTAAGGACTCCGAGATGAAAATTGATTTTGGTGTCTCCTTTATGCTGATACTTTGAGTACTTAGTCCAGGTCCTGAGTTATCCGTTTACTCTTATTATATTTCCGATAGGCGGTTATAAGAGATTCTTTTGTTATGCTGTTAGTAAAAACAACAATGAGAGCCTCAGATTTTGATCTGTAGATATCTTTTATATCCATGCTTTGTATCGGAGTATCGGGGGATAAGACTTCCCCCACTCTTTTAATAATATTTATCTATGATAGTTTATTTTCATTGGAGAGTTTTGGAATATTTCTAATTTCAACAGTAGAACTTCGGACATTTCTTTCCAATGTTTCTATTCTTTTTCCCATAGTTGCAACAGATTTCTTGAAGTCACTGTTTTGACACTCAAGACTTTCTATTTTGCTTAGTAAATCATCATATTTAGTACTCATAAAATCAACAGAACTTTGCAGTTTTTCGTTTTGCTTCATTAGGCTATTAATGGTTGCATTTAATGACTCGAATTTTTGTTCCTGTTGAGCTTTAATTTCAGAGATCATTTTTTTTATTTCAGTCATATACTGTTCGGGTATTCCTGTGTATTCAGTAAATGACCGTTTATGACGCTTTGTAATATTAGACAAATTATCTTCAGAGTCATCTTTAGTCTTTGTATTTAAGGCAGAGTCTGATCTATAGTGTACTACGGTGGGGCTCTTAGGCTTTGTAAGTGGGGGTGAGCGCTGAACAGACATTTTTTTTATTCCTTATTTGTTATCTGCTGTGGAGAATTTTTATGCCTTCCTTAATGAGTAGGGATTGTAACGCTACATCAAGTTATTGCTATTGCAAATCCGCAGGCGTTGTGCAATCACAGTATTAACCGCTCGACAGTCTCAAAGGCAATAAACAATAAAATGTACGGTTACTGTCAATATCTTCTAGCTTCAATAGCTTCATAGGAGTCTGGCACTGTTTATTTAGTTATTCATCACTTATTGTTATTCGACACTAATTTAATTTTATTAAACGAAAGGATTACACTATTTACGAATTAATTATATTTATAAACTATTTTTAAACACGGAGCACACTTGAAACACGTCCTTTCATTTTCGCGCGAGGGGGGTGGGGCTAGTGGGGGGTAGTACAAACATAATAAGAATAACGTTTATAAAAAAGACATAGTACACTCGTGGTACTTAGTATTGTAATAATATGATACTTTGCTTCTCTTCTATGATATTTTACTTCTCTTCACTTAACTTTACTATACGATTTTACTTTGTTCACTTATTCTGGATAACTACTGCTGGCTCCTGGCGGCGATTCTTGTGGCAAACACGAGCCTGCTCTGGATTTTCGTTTCTATTCCACTCCAGATGACACTGTTTGTACATCCTATATAACGCATACAGTCCAGCGATGGCAAGGATTGTGCAAATTATAAAAATCACGATTCTTATATTTGATAAATGGCATTTCTGCATGTTGGAGGTATTGAATCCACCGGAGGCATTTTACGTAATAAATACGTCCGCCTTTCCGACACTGGAACAGGACATTATAGCAATTAGCAGGGTGCTTCTAGAAATTTAGTCCGGCAGACCGCCTCAAATGGCAGGCTCGCCATATAAAGGTGGTGTCTTCGAGTGGTTAAAAAAACAACCTTGTTCTTAAGAGTAACGTTCATAACTATATAAGTAGTTTATATCACTATATGGGTACGTCATAGACACGTAGACATGGTGGTATGTCACATACATACCGCAATTGGTGGGAGTAGAGTTACTAAATTTTCTCCAATCGTGACTAGCAAAGCAAGTAGGTGGTAAGTTTTTATTAAAAAAATGGCTAACATGACTCATACGCTACGGGCGTGGCGCTGGTTTATAAATCGGTTACGGTGCCTTGCAAGTACTGTATGGGCATTATAACCCAGGGGTACAGCACAGAACATTTGTTGTGTGCGAGTTGGACCTCTGATTTGGAAGTCTTGTTAAGTCAGTGCGGCCTTCCAAATCTGGTGCGGCTGTTGATATTGCCCTGGTGGGACAAATTGTCCTAAAGGGCCAGACATATTGAACAAGGACAAAAACACGTGGTGGTGCCACAGAAACTTGCTGTGGAGCTACCGGTGACGGTCCCAAAGATGGTAGTGCTGCCATTTGTCCATAAGGGTTAGGTATTTCTTTTCTGAGTAATTTTCATTCCTCTGTTATAAGTAGAGGGTGTTTATTTCCTCGTGGACAAAATCTAGAGCGTTTTCGGCAATCGCATGTCGCATACATCGAATACCCAGAGGATTTTTAAGACTCCGTAGGAAAGCTTAAAGTGTCTTTATACAAAGAACACTTATATTCTATTGTTGTTAGTACACTTTCATGTAATGTATGTCATTATTGTACTGGATCAGTTCTGACATTGCTCATAGTATTCCTGTGGGGAGACCGAACCTTGAGTTAAAGTGCTAAATCGTAGTAAAGAGATGTCTCATTTCGCTGATTTGCAACGTTATTAACAGGTGCACTACGGATCCCTGCCCAATTGTCGGGTATACCGTTGGAGGTGATACGACGTGCGGCAGCTCCACTAATCTTGTTTAAAATCCCATTTATTATCGCTAAATTAATTCATTAATTTGCGGGTTTATTTTGTACATAATCGGAATATAATTGGTCACATATTTTTGTAAAAACTGTGAGCACGTTTGGGTTCCCATCAAATTCGGGGACTAACCGAAAGGCTTTAAATACGCTATCTATATCCATACTAATCTGACAATTATCTAATAATGCTGACGACGACTAGTCCAAATCTCTGTTCGCGTCCGGTAAATGAATCCTACTAGAATCCTTATCTAACCTACGTGAACGCGATTCCCTAGGGTGAAAAATCTAGAAACTTTTTCCAACAGCCTGTATAAAGTATTACTAAATATACAAGGTGTAACACAATAAACGCACAACAATTCATTTTTTTTTTAATTTGCAAAAAATGCTTTTACTCCTTCAGTGCGCTATAAAAAACTAAATTTATTCTTTATTCATAGCAATAAAGAGGTTTTAAATGCATTCCTAAAACGTATTTCTCAAAAAGCACACATACACGTACAAGTTTCATTGTTAATTGGGGTATAAAAGTGCTTGAAACAAGGGTAAAAACCTTTGAATTTGGAAATTTGATTTTCGTTTTGAATATGTGAAGTGATTATCTAATCGGGGTGTCTGAGGTCTTGCGTTATTTACGTTACACCTTGTATAACCACTACACTAAACTATTGTATAAAAATTATCATGAAACACCGATGTTACCTATACCTAAATATCTTCACGCTATGGCCATATATGGGTGGAGCTGAAGTAACAAAAATAAAAAGAATTGAGGATATATTAATGCAACTCACATAAACATATTTCGCATTTGTGCTGTATCGATGTCTGGATACTCTCGTGATGCTCGGCGTGCAGATTCTGGATACTCGGTTGGGACTTCAAAGGATTAAAGGACGTGGTATTAAATCGGCACCAAAGCTGATTTTATCTTGCGATCCGGCGCGCGGGTATCCTACCGACTGCGCCAATTATGTCGAGCGCCGTGGGAGGACGCAAGAAAAACAACATTTTTTTTTATTAACTTAAATTTATTTAATGTAAAATTACAATATTAGTTACTTTTACGGCAAACGCGACGATTGTTCAATGCTAGAAACAAAAGTGGCAGGATGCAACTTGAAGCCCGCGTATCGGTCGGGGTCCGTGAGTCATTGAATGCTGGGTCCCTCGTGTAATGCACAGGCTGATGCAATATTGACAGGCTAAGCGGGTCGCTGCTGCATTACCGGTTAGCGTGGAGAGTATTCACATAACACGCACATAATAAAAATTTCCACGCAATAGAAGCTGTCACTCCATCTAGTAATAACTGATCCTAGATTACCACGAATTCAAACAATGCGAATCAAATTGAACGGCACCAAAAGGCGCAGCGATCGAGAACGAGTATGATAGCGAGGAACGAGTTCCAGAATGCACTGATTGGACAAGCCGTCACCGTTGCGGTGCAGTAGCACTGACATTGCGGATGGTGATAATTTTAACGTTTCAGATGTAAACAAACAGTACTTACCGGTAAAAACGTGAAAAACCTGTGAAAAAGTGAAATTTACGTGTGCAAGTGTTTGTACTTTTAAAGATTCCGGTAGCGAATTAAATTTAATGTCTATTCAGTTTTTTGAAGACAGGTTTGCAAAATGCGATTTTAGGAAAAATATTATGTTAACCGGACATGGACCGTTAAAGGTGGAAACTATTTGACAATTTACGAGTAATGAGATCGATGGTTACAAATACGATGATGTAAAGTTTAATATGATTGCTAAAGACTGTACTCCATACGAAATGGTATAAGAGCATGAGTTTTTGTGTAATATCATAACTGTTATGAAAGGAGCTTATCTGTGGATGTCGCCGAATGATTGCTTTCGAAAGGTGAATTGTTTTCCGTATTCTATTGATGCCATAGGTCGTGGTTTTAATTTTACTTGTATTTCAACACGTAATCACCGCACAGCACGGCATTTCGAAACAATCTATACTAACTAATATTAAAAAGAGGAAAGATTTGTATTTTTTGTATGTATGTAACGAATAAACTCAAAAACTAGTTGACCGATTTTAAACAATCTTTCACCATTAGAATACTACATTACTCCTGAGTAACAAAGGCTATATTTATTACTAGAAAAAATTAGGGATCGCTACTAAAACTTCAATAATATAATCCAATGTGCAAAAAAATTAGACATAAAATGTGTTTCATCGCATGCGCTGCGGAAACGATTGATTGAAGAACAAAAAAATGTTTAACAATATTTAAGAACATTAATATCTACAAAAAACTTCGCGATACTATATGTCCAACTATTGTAGTTACTTCACTATAACTACTTTTTTACATTTTAAAAGTTGATAGAAATGCCGACCAAAATCCTTATCCAAATAAATCATATCGTATTGACAGATTGACAAGACTGTTTCAATACCTGTAGGTACTATTTGAATTATTCAAATCGGATATTTCATTCAAAAGATATTACGAATTTAAAAATGTCAATCTAAACAAAACACTAAAAGAAAAATAAACGCCGCCCCGCCGTGGCCGGTGTGGCCCTACGCAGCACAGCGGGCAACGCAGCGCAGCGGGCAACGCGGCGAGGG
Organism: Phalera bucephala; assembly: GCA_905147815.2. Taxonomy (NCBI): domain Eukaryota; kingdom Metazoa; phylum Arthropoda; class Insecta; order Lepidoptera; family Notodontidae; genus Phalera; species Phalera bucephala. The sequence continues at coordinate 6,315,055 of LR990637.1, read as the reverse complement.
AGGGGGGACCGAAGTGCAGGAGAGGGGCGTGCCCATCTATGAAGTAGGTAGCCGTGTGTGCAGTTCCGACTCAGACGTGCCACACTGCATGTTTGAATTATTATTACTTCCCAAGAGCAGTATCATGTCCTATTGTACTATTTGCAGATGACTGTACAGCTATATTTTCTAGTAAGAACTATGCGTCACTAGACCATGATAATAATACCTCAATAATAGCTAATGTAAAATAACACAGAATCCTGGCAAGAACTTTTTACATTCGCTTTCAATCACCTGCATGCCGACAGATCACTTAACACATCTCTCACACACCAATTAAAACAGCGCTGTGCCGCTCCCTCTCACTCTATTCTACTTCAGCCCACAGGTCCTCCCAAAAATTTTAATCTAACCCGCAAAATTGAAGCAAAAGTACAAGAGGGAGATCTTCGGAATGCAGCTCGCCTTTTATTTTCTAACGACACCCTTGCCCCCAATAATGACCGAACGCTAGACACGCTTCGTGATAAGCATCCCTCAGCCAACCCAGTCTCTAAGCTACCAGACCCGCCCCATTTTAATTCACATTATATGCATATAAAAGAAAAAGATGTTTTAGAAGCCATTATGTCATTCCCCAACGGCTCTGCCGGCGGCATCGACGGTATAACTCCACAGCACTTAAAAGATTTAATTAGTGTATCTGCCGGTGACGCCGGTAGTGCTCTCCTAAGTCCACTAACAAAACTGTGCAATTTCATGCTCTCCGGTCAAGTTCAACACTCATTTCTTCCATATCTATACGGTGCGAGGCTTTGTGCCTTCAATAAAAAGGATGGTGGCATTCGTCCTATTGCCATAGGCTCTACGATCCGTCGGTTAACCTCCAAAATAGTTTGCAGGCACATAGCCTCAACGCTTAGGTCCAAATTTCAGCCAATCCAATTAGGGTTCGGCAGCAAAGGGGGTTGCGAGGCAGCAGTTCATGCAACAAGAACCTTCGTTTTATCAAGTGAGATGGAGGTTCTTCTCAAGGTTGACGTGAGGAATGCTTTTAATTCATTGGATAGGGCAGCCTTGCTAAACGAAGTAGCTTCTAACCTTCCTGAAATTTATCCTTACGTTTGGCAATGCTATAGTGACTCTTCTAAATTACTCTTTGGTGAAAATTCTATAGATTCAGCAGTTGGCGTTCAGCAAGGTGATCCCCTTGGACCAGCCCTATTCAGTCTAGGTATCCACCGGCATATCTCATCTCTAAATTCGAAATTGAATATCTGGTACCTAGACGACGGCACCTTAGGAGGCAAAGCTGTCACAGTTTTAAATGATCTAATCAAAATTAAACATGAATTTAAGAATTTAGGTCTGGAATTAAATTATTCAAAATGTGAAGTTTTTTTCTCGGATACTCTTACACAAAATCAAGTACATTCAATATCTGATAACTTCAATAGTATTACACCTGGCATCAAAATTCTCTGCAAGGACTCCCTTTGCCTCCTCGGTGCCCCTTTACTTGACGAAGGAGCCAAACCATTCCTGGAGGACAAAATTAAGAACTTTCAGGATAATTCGTTCAGGTTGGGCGGTCTAAATCGTCACATTTCATATACAATTTTAAAACACTGTCTTTTCGTACCAAAATTTATGTATACAACTCGCGCTAGCCCAATCTGGAAATTTCGGACCATACTCGAGCAGATGGATACCACCCTTAGGCATAGTCTAGAAAAAACCTTAAATTTACCATTAAATGAGGCTTCTTGGACCCAAGCAACTTTGCCTATCAAACATGGTGGTATCGGCATTCGAAAAATGTCTTGTGTCGCTTTACCGGCCTTCTTAGCTTCCGTGCACAGCGTACAAGAGCTCTGCTCAAAAATTCTTTCCAACACCAATTTAGTGGCTGGTGCCTCGGAAGCTTTGGAGGCCTGGAAATTTATTTGCCCCAATGTCGATGTCCCAAAGGAAGCAAACGTACAAAAACTTTGGGACATGCCATTGGTGCAGGTAACAAAAAAATATTTGGACGAAATTAACATCAGTGACCGTGACCGTGCCCGACTCCTAGCGTTAGGTCAAACAGAATCGGGCCACTGACTGCACGCTATCCCTTCAGTCAACCTCGGTACCCTGCTGGACGACGAAAGCTTCCGGGTTGCGGTGGGTATACGGCTGGGCGCACCAATCTGCTGCGAACACATTTGTCCGTGTGGAGTGGAGGTAGACCGGTCAGGTCTCCACGGTCTTTCATGCCGAAAAAGTGCCGGCAGGTTTTCCCGCCACAGCTCGATAAACGATATTATTAAAAGGGCTCTTGCCACCATCAACGTTCCTGCTGTCTTGGAACCGATAGGAATGTTCCGTGATGATGGCAAGAGACCCGATGGCATGACACTAATCCCCTGGAATCGAGGTCGGGCCCTTGTGTGGGACGCCACATGCGTCGATACTTTGGCTCCGTCCCACCTCAGGGAATCAGTGTCTAAGGCGGGAGCTGCGGCTGAGAAGGCGGATCTGGGCAAGCGGCACAAGTATGTATCTATTAGTAGAGATTACATTTTTGTGCCGTTTGCGGTGGAAACGCTAGGCCCGTGGAGTAACTGCGCTAAAAGTTTTTTAAAATCTCTAACACCTAGATTGATTGCCTCTACAGGTGACAAGAGGGCTGGCTTATTCCTCGCGCAGAAAATTAGCTTAGCGGTTCAGCGAGGCAATGCAGCCAGCTCTCTTGCCACCATACCACGCGGACAAGATTTAGACTTATAATTAGTGTTAGTATTTCGTGTTGTTTTTATTGTATTTTGATTTTAATTGTAAACTGATATATAAAATAAATTAAATATTTAAATAAAAAAAAAAAAAAAAAAAAAATGTAAAATGGTTAGAAACAAATAACTTATTAATAAATCTTAATAAAACAAACATTATGAATTATCGAAATAGGGCCAAACCAACAACACCAATTGAAATTCGCTACTCTTTAACAAAAATCGAGGAAGTAGAAGTGGTAAAGTTTTTGGGACTACATGTTGATTTCAATCTTAACTGGAAAGCACAAGTGGAATCAGTATGCACCAAACTTAATAAATATTCTTATATGTTATACAAGCTCTCTAAAATTGTTAGCATTATTACCGTCATGACAGCTTACCTTTATATGTAGCATCTACGTTAAAATACGCAATAATTTTCTGGGGTAACTCTGTCGAGTGGGAATCAGCATTTAAGGCACAAAAGAAGTGTATACGTGCAATATGTAATCTTCAACTCACCGATAGTTGCAAGACCCACTTTAAAAATTTGAAAATTTTAACTCTGCCATGCATATACATATATGAGATAGCAGTTTTTGTTAAAACCAATATTGCAATGTATGGCAAACTAAGAAGCAGAAGACATGTGCATAAGTTACAAGTTACACCCAGCAGAACTTTATTAAAAAGTAGAAGTATGTATTGCATGTGCCCTAGAATATATAATAAAGTACCAAACTGTATCGTCGAAATAGATACGCTGGAAATATTTAAGCGAAGATTAAAGGATTTTTTGATTGAAAATGCATTCTATAGTGTAAATAATATTTAGAAAGAAATAATCCAAATAATTATGCACCTATAATATGAATCATTAATGAATGTTGACATTATATTTTAAAATTGACATTTTAATTTAATTGTGACATTTTCAATAATTCAATTCGACCAGCATTTGACAATCTGATTATTATTGACATTTTATTATTTTGACTATGATTATTACCAATTTTATTTATCTACTTATTTCATGATTATTGTTGTTATTTTAATGTAATGTGCAAATATTTTATAATTATTATAATTCAATGGGAAATGTAAGTGTTAATGCCTAAAATCTTATTATATTGTAAAGTTACATTTTAATATTTAGTAAGTCTGCCAAATTTTGCATGCTTTGTGGCAAAGTGTGGAGTTCTATTTTATAATATAAGACCTAATTGTATCTACCTACACTTGCAGAATAAATGATTATGATTATAATTCGCGTGATTGCTGCTATGAGTTCTGAAAAACTCATAGCCAACGAAGTGTTGGCGTTTTTACAGCAGGCCATCGTCAGCATGGATGAAGTTAGCATCGAGCAGATATGCACGACTAACTTCAACAAGGAAGAGATTTACAGTGCGAAGGTGCTACTGTATCAATCGCTCGGCATGAGTGATCGGATGCCATCCTGTAGTAGAGATGAAAAGGGCGAGAGATTTCTCCAGGACATCGTGAGATTGCTGAAGGAAACGGATCCTGACGACGTGCCTGCTTTCGTGGCGAAGCAACTGCACAGGCTGCCCCCGTCACATTCGACCACGTCGACGTCACCAGGCTGCTGAAGGACATCAACACGCTAAAGTCTAGCCTGGCCGAAGTACAATACAAGTTAGAGGCTTCCGCGAGCTACGTGAAGAGGTTGCGTCATTGCGTGGCGCTAACTCGGAAAGTAGGTCGCACGAGGCCTCTAATGTCAATGATCGTCGCGGGGCGCAAAATGCATCGGTCGGCAGTTTTGAGTCGACCGATGCATCGCCTGCTGTTGCTACGGCACCGCGCGATGCACTGCGTCCCGCAGCCCGCAGCACACCGCACCCCGCCGGCAGTTTCGCTGCCCCGCCGCCAGTGACGTCAAACGTGAACGCGTTTACTCCTCACCGTGATTATGCCGCCGCTGCCGAGAGGACAACAGAGAAGGCCCTAAGGCGCCTTAGGCCACAATGAAGGGCCGAAGTGAGGAGGAAGGCTTGATCAAGGTGGAAAGGAAGAAGAAGCCTCCTCGACCAAAACCGGTGTGGGACTGCGCCGGTCGATGATGGCATGCTCCTCTGTTCAGTAGTACCAACGACGCTACTGCACGTGTCATGGTTACAATACACCACCAAAGCCGATGACATTGTGGAGTATGCCCGTAAGAAGAGTATGTACACTTTAAGGGTCGAGAAGCTGAACTCGCAAAACAATACGGCGTTTAATTCGTTTCTGGTGCGAGTTTCAAATGTCAAGCTGGAGAACTTTATGAGCAGGAGTTCTGACCGAAGTGTGTCGTAAAAGTAACTAATCAATGACTGCAAGATGTGAACCTCAAAGGGCTAGAACCCAAAGTCGCAATATTGTGTTTGATAGTAATTGCATTGACAGTGACAGATGATATTTAACAGACTAAAATGGCGGTGCCACGTCATTGCCTTTGTTATAGAATAAAACAAAAGTTTTGTTTCATGGAAAACGTAATAAAATACATTACCCAGTGACCATTAAAATACCTATATAATATAATTACACTTTTGCCAATTTTGCGTAAGCCCAGTGAATTAATTCATATTATAACAGGGTAACCCAAACCTTATAGTGTGCTATTATATTTAATTATTTACTGTTATTGGTGGAATACAAATATTCTATAGCCGTATAGGCAGAAGGGAAAGACTAATTTAGATTACATTACATTACAATGTGAACAGTTAAAATAAACTACCTCCTCATAAGATACCTCCATAGCAAGGCGTGCGCTTACTTGTGGTGAGTAAAGCTGCTATTCTTTTTGAGCAATCAGCAGAAGTTTTTTGAGCTTTGTTTTAAAATCGCTTAAAGTTTTAAGGGCACGAACAGGTGGGGGCAGATCATTCCAACATCGAGAGGCAGCAAATCTGAAGGAACTACGAAATGCCATGGACCTGTGTCTCGGTGTTTGAAATACGAACATACTGATCCGTCTCGGCTGCTCAGATTGTGATTAGGCCCATGAGAATTTTTCATATAGATATTTGGGGGTTTTAGTCGCAATGACCCCAAACAGCAGCGAAGCAAAATGGAGCTTCCTGCGCGCTGCCATTTTTAAGAGGTTTGATGCATTCAAAAATGGAGTGATATGTGAGCGAGGGGCAACCTGGAAACAAAATCGACCACATGCATTCTGTACGCGTTGGATTAATTTTTCAGTTCTACTGAGCAGGGACCATATACAATGTCACAGTAATTAAGTTTTGGTAGAATCAAGGATTCACAAAGCAATAACCTGATCTCGTCGCTCAGGTAAGGCCGAATTTTTTTCTTAGTAAATAAAAACAGTTACCTGCACCCTCAGCTACATGTTTTTCAAAGTGCAATCCGCTATCCAGAATCAAGCCTAGATTCCTAACTTCAGTAATACCCTCAACAGTCTGACCATCAACTACAATATTGAAGGACCCACCCCGAAGGTTATGGATGTTTTTTCTTGTGCCAAAAAGCATGTACTTCGACTTATTGGGGTTTAATATAAGGGAATTACATTTAGCCCATGTCGACACTTCTAGTAAAAAGTATTTTTGACAGGCAGGGTAGAATACTAATTGGCCGGAGATCTTGCAAGGAGACAGGGTTGTTGACTTTTGGAGTAGGTTTAACAACAGCAACTTTCCAGCTGTCAGGAAAAGTTTCTGTCTCTATAGAGGTATTAATTATGTTTGTAATTGCATCCAAAGATTTTGCCAACGTCAACATTATCATTTCAAAGGAAATACCATTCGAACCCAGTGCGTCAGGCTTAAGACTGTTTATGACTTTCTTGACAGTTTCGTTGGTTACTGTATTTAGGGAGAAGGTGCAAGGCTGTGCTTTCATATTCATAGTAGGTTAGTTGGGAGATAGAGACAGATGCTTCACCGGGAACATTAAGAAAGTGGGCATTAATTAGTTCGCGATTTTCAATTTGGGGTGGGAGTTCTGTGCTTTGCTTCTTGCAAGGACTGCATATAGCTTTTAACTTTTTCCACAATTTTTTTTAATTTTTAAAGTTTTTGTTTATATGTTGCATAAAATAATTCTTTTTTTCGTTTTCAATAGCAATTATCACCAATTGTTTCATAGTTAAAAAATAAACTACAAGTTTATTTTTTATACATCTGTTCTGTATTGCTTATATTTGTCATGGTAGCTGTCTCTGATTTGCATAATGTCTTTAACGGGGTCAGTCATCCAGGGATGCTGACGATCCTTAAATTTAGAAGTCGTAAGTGGTGCATGTAATAATAATAATAATAATATTTATTTGTTTCTTCACAAAGGTTATCAGGTCTTAAAAGTTAGTACATAACAGCATGCTCAAACTGAACTCCTTTGTGAGAGGCTGGTTCCTGCACTAGGTAAACCTGTGTTACAGGTAACCAGGCTCACATCCCTTAAACAAGTACTGCATTAATAAGTAGAAAGGTGAAGAAATTAAAAGGAACATTCTCTTAATAAGAGTAAACTAATCATAGAGTTAGATCGATAATTAAATTATAAATCGATAATTAAGTGACTGTGTGTATGTGTATGTGTGTGTGTGTGGGTGTATTTGTGCACACATGTGCAAGAAAGAAGAACGGTAAGCGCGGTTCTGGAGAGATTGTGTACTAAGTGTATATTAATTATAAATACAAACATAAGTAGGATTAGTAATCAAAAAGTAATGCGGACTGTATAAGATTAGCAAATGGGGATAAGGAGGTCTTCTGTTTCCGTATAGGACAAACTATGTAACCATTCCGTTACTACTTTCTTCAGTTTAAACTTGGTTAGGGTATAAATGGATAGGATAGCGTTAATTTTGTTATATAAGTACGGTCCAAGAAAACAGAAAAATCTGTGTGAAAAGCTAGTTCTAAATAATGTGGATGGACAAATAGCATTTATTCGATGTTTGGTAGAATAGGTTAAGGGATAGTAGTTTTGGCATAAATGAGTTGTAAATGTAAATCGAACAAGGCCACAAGAAGATATGAGTATGTTAGAACCATTTTCTTACGTCATTATGATATGATTTGAAATAATCCTAATTCACACTATTAAGGTCATTATGAAAAAGATTCGGCAATATATTTTTAAAAGCTCTGTAGGTTCTAAGGTGTGGAGATATTTTGTCTTTTTTAAAATTAAATTGGTTATTATATTGCAGGCTTTAGCATCCGAACGAACAATGCCAATCAGTGTTTTGCTATGCTCAGTAAAGTGTGTTGGGTCTGTTACAATTTGGTTTAAATTAAGACATTGTAGAATTTGGTATTTGGACGAATTTGTTATTATGCGTGTCAAGAACATCTATGTTAAAATCTCCAGCCAATACCATTTTGTCATAACGAGTAAAGGATGAATTGGAGTCTGTAATTGCATCCAGAAAGATCTTTATATCGAGCCAAGGTGGTCTGTAGGTCGTTCCAATGATAAGCTCCACCATATTTAGTCGAATCCACATTTGCTCTACCAATGATGCTGGAGGGTGCTGAAGGATGCAATTTCTAACACCCTTTCGTATGTAAAAACCTACACCACCCCCCTCCCTCCACGAATATGGTTAGAACGGGGGGAGTGGCACAGTTGATATCAGTACTATTACATGTTACCTAGGTTATAAGTTTAATATATTATATGTATGTTAGTCTGTAAGGTATATATATGGGCCTGTAAATTGTACAATTTCTGATGCCTGAAATAAATAAAAAATAATTATTATTACGTTTCATCTACTCTTTCTTACTATATATACATACATATAGATCAAAAGCGGAATATCAATTAAAAAAATAGTTAATAACTCTCAAAACTTTCTTTTTCGGGTAGTTAAAAAAGAGTACTACGTTTTCTATTTGGCTCTGTATTTAATTATAAAATTAATTATATACATTCATATTTTAAACAGTATTAATGAATATAATTGATAACAAACATTAATAACTTGCCTTACAAGTGTTCCTATATTTACTGTGAAACACTATTACACACTATCACCATGGAATCACTACAGAACTCAATGTCTCAACTGACGGAAATGTTTCACAAGAAGATGTCTGAATTTGAAAGCGAGCTCCAGAAGTCCTCTGCCACTCTTACAGCAACCATTGCTGTCCTGGCTGCAGTTTACATAATTTTGTGCCTTCATTATGCAAACACTCAATGCCCTCCAACTGCAGATGGAGATACACACACCGTCACGCCTATATTCCCTAGCGGGGGTGGCAGAGGTGTACTGAGTACACCCACGTTTCGCCGACGATGTTAGGTCCCATGTAATAGGGGGCGAGCCTATTGCCATATACCGGGCACAATTCCAGACTCCGGACTCATACTGTGAATTTTTCGTTAGAAAAACTACATTTGTTTACTTGGTTTATACTTTATGGCAAGAAATAAAGAATTATTATTATTATTATTTGTCCGATCTAGGATTTGAACCCAGGACCTCGTGATCACAAAGCGATGCGCTTTGCCACCAGACCAACGAGGCAGTCAAGTGCAGATGGAGATGTTGGTTCAAAATGTCGACAATATTGAAATGCGAGGCAGAAAAAAGATCCTGCTGGTTCACGGTGTCGCAGAAGAGGCCAATGAGGATACAGCACAGGTTATCGCCAATCTTGCTAGGGACCATTTAGGTTTAAGCAATTTTCAAACAACTGACATACGCCGGTGTCACAGGACGAGCTTCAAAGAAGTCAGCTAGGCCAGTTCTGGTTAAGTTTAACGATGTGGCGGCCCGCAAACAAGTATGGTTCGTCAAGACTAAGCTTAAGGGCACGGGTGTCACCATCTCCAAGTTCCTCACAAAGACCCGCCACGACTTGTTCATGGCTGCAAGAGCTAGGTTGGGTTTCCCCATGTGCTGGACAAGAGATGGCCTGGTGCATGTCCTTGGGCTGGACGGGACGCGACATTGTGTTAAGTCTCTTTCCGAACTTAACAGTATTTCACAGGATCCTGTTAAACCAACGACATCGAAGACGAACACTGGGGGCTGCAGCACGATCTAAGCGAGGGGTAATGCAAAAAAAATTAAGGATTATGTATAGTATTTCTCTCCTTTTTGTGTGTACCACGCATTTTTCCTTGTTTTATATACCTTCTTGTCTGGTTATAATTTCTTTTTAAAAGTAATGTTTCTCAGTATGTTAAACCTAAATGTCAATGTCAGATGCGTCTAAACTTAGTCATTTGTTTTCGTTTAAAATACGTTACGTTCTTTTTCGTTCTAAAATTGCCCTTTTTTATTGGTTCGATGACATTTATGTTTGAGTTATTTGTTGTATGTATATTGTCTATTTTGATATACTTTGTAATAATTTATAAAACAGCTCTGTTTGCTATAGCACTTTTGGCAGGTGGGTTGGATATTTACTAGTGAATAATTTACAGGTGTATTTATTCTATCTCTATCTATATCATCACGCCAGCTCCCTCGCGGGGTAGGCAGAGAGTACAGAGTTCCAACAGGTTCTTTCCTGACATACCTTTCTGGCTTCCTCCACTCTCATAGTTCGTCTCATACACACTCGCCGGTTACGGAGACTCTTGACTTGCCCTTCAGCTAAGACACGGTCTATTTGGTCATGGTAAGATAGTCTAGGTCTTCCCCGGTACCTACATCCTTCCACTTTCGCATTGTATATCTGTTTTGTCATTCTTTCTTCTGGCATTCTTTCTATATGCCCGAACCTAAGGAGCATACCCTTTCTCATCTTTACACCGATACTATCTTTCATACCTACTCGCTTTCTTACTACGCTGTTGCGAATACGGTCGGTCAGCGTGACTCCGCACATCTTCCGCAGAGATCGCATTTCGACCGCATTTATCCTGCTTTCGTTCTCCTTCTTACATACCCAACTCTCACTGCCATATAACAGCGTTGGGACAAGCACTCCATTATGCATGGCCAGCTGCGCCTTTTGGCTTAAGTGCCGGCTCCCAAGTAGCCTTCCCATCGCACCATTCACTCTATTACCTGCATTCACTCTTCTGTCTATATCAGCGGTGTATTTCCCATCCTTACTGAAGGCGCATCCAAGATATACAAACTCATTCACTTGCTCCAGCACATCATTACCAACTAGGATATTTACTATAGTAAGTAGGATAGTCTTTATCGAAAAACACAGCATTGAGCCGATTAGTTGTGCCGAACTTAGCTAGGTGGAAAATTGTGCAAATGCACCATAATCACATTGGTCACATAGGTTTTAGTTATTGTCAAGAGTTGACAAAAAAAAAGAAACGGGTTCCCTAAAATGACTTTGTTAATTAGGAAATATGTGACTATATAAAAAGGAAGGAAAACTGCATCCAATTCTGAAACCGCCAGTCTATCGGCATAGTGCATGACGATTAATCAATCCGTTCGTCCGTTCTGTAAGACGCAAAGGCTATTAATACATGCTCGCAAGTCATTGTGTTGTCAGTCATGATGCTTCCGTAGCCGAGCCAACGCGAATCGTTAATTCAATGCTATTTCTACATTGAAAATTTAAGTTTATTCAGGTATCCAGATCCGATAGTAACAGATCATGGTAAAGCGGTCACCAGTAGGCACTTGAAAATGTTTGCCATGGATAAGCAGATCCGACACACTAAATACTATTGCTTACCCGCGCGCCAACGGACAAATTGAGCGTATGAGTTGTTCTTCATCTTTGACTTTTTTGAGCTTCAAGCCCCAGTGAAGCTTCCAGCAATTGGTCTAATTTCCTGCCTAATGTAATTTGCGGAAAAAACACTACGTTTAATAATACCACTAATTGTAAGCTTTACGATTTAATGTTCGCACAGACGTAAGTAAGTCTGCAGAGTTACGGTGCCTAGGCTGGACGTTAAAGATATGGGCAGGATTCGGAGCGTTACACGTTTGCGTGGTTATAAGAATTTCACAGGATTAGTGTCCACAGATTCGTTTAGACCCTATTGTAGCATAGACTCTGTGGAATAGCGCCAGTAGATCTGTTAAACAACTTGATACTAAATATTTAAATTATTTATTGGAAAGCTAACACATGTTGCTTGTTCCCATTGCGGGAGCAATCGTTTTAGGATGGCCGAATATAACGGACGTAATGTCGGCCAACGCGTCAGCCTGCCAAGATAAGCCAAAGCCTAGTCAAAGCCAAAGCCAAGCCAAGCCAAAGCCAAGCCAAAGCCAAAGCCAAGCTAAAGACGAGCCAAGCCAAGCCGAGTCACGCTGAAGCGGAGCCACGCTGAAGCGGAGACACGCTGAAGCGAAGCTACGCTGAAGCGGAGCCACGCTGAAGCGGAGACAAGCTGAAGCGGAGCCACGCTGTCGTGTCGCACAATAGTCGATTCTCGTAACTGTCAATCGCTGTCGCCATGTTGACACATCCCTTGACGCCCTGCCAAAATGCTACCGCCGAAGAAGTGGGGATGTATCGATATAAGCCTTAGCTAAGTCATTTGTGAGGAATTATCTAGTACCAATTAAACGGGTAGAACTAAATTCTGCTTCTTTTTATTTCTATCCGTTTTAAGTGTGTCCGCTAACAACAAAGGTTGCCAGTCAATGCCAGCGGCATCTTGTCGAAGCCTGTCAAGATTAATGCCACTGAAATTACGCTACAGAAGAATTTTAACTTTAGGCTTAGGTGGCCGAATTTTGTAAGAATAAAAACTAAATCATGATAAGAGAAGGCGTCAGCTGAACACTGGCCATGCTTGGCTACATGTGCAGTTGAGGAAACAAATATTTGATCTAAAAGTGATGGAGTAGAATTAGGGAAATGATGAGTAGCATCAAGAGGAAGAATTGATAGATTACAGGATTCAAGAACTGATATTCGTTCTTCCAACCTTAGGAAGAACGAATATCATTTTTCTGCAGACATGTATTAAAATCACATGTCACCTTATTCTCTAGATTTATGGATTTTCTTTGTATTCAAAGTATTATTTACAAAATTCAGTACAGTATACCTTTTCTAATACTTACACATTATTACTACCCACACTTAAACTTAAACAACAAACATGAACCTAACTACGGAAAAGTAACAATAAACTACAATTCTATTAAAATATACTATACACAGTACACCAAAAAACTCAAAACGCATAATTGTTCACAATTAGATCTACTAAACCTAAATTATTGTCCATATATTTTAAAAGCTCTCTTTTTAAACACAAAATAATATATTTGTCAATATTTAATTTTCCTTATCAAATTCGATAATGCACATATAATTTCGGATGAATTAGAAAGTGTTAGTCTCTAAATCCATCACTGTCGATGTCGAGGATTGTCAGAAATACATTAAGTCTGCAAACAAACTGGTGATACTTACCCAAAACATACGCAGTATAAATTGCAACATGCTGGGACTCAATATTCTTTTATCTAGACTACAGATAAAATGTGATGTTATAGTACTTACCGAATGTTGGCTTTTACATACATCCTCTATTCCCATAATTAAGGGATATTCCTCTAATTACACTACGAAAAATACCAAACAAAATGACGTCCTATATAATCTAAATATATAAAGTCTAAAATATTTCTGTATTAATAGCCACTATCTTGCTATAAGCGGTATGATATCTTGTTTAGTGAGTGTAGCTCGGACCGTACGTACAGTCAGTCACCGCCCTAACGTTTACCGATGACGTAAACCCGACATTTGCGCAAAGATTCAACTACCTACTCTTGGAATCAATTCCAATCCCAATCCGCGTACTCGAAACAGTTTAAATTTCAATCCAAAAGATACTCCGATTGGTACTCTGAATAAATCTTGTTATGAATCAATTGTAATACACGATCGAAAATCAGCGTGATCATACACGAGAAGACATTAATTACCCAAACTTTCATAAATAATTTAACACATCTTTCCCTCTTATTATCACAATTCTATGATTTAATCATAAATGAGAATTAATGTATGATATATGCTCACATACATACGGTATGTGAGCACGCGCGTGATTCTCTTGCTAACCAATTGCGAACTGATTATCGTAATTAATATAATGTGCATGTGACGCAAAAATGCTGATGATGCAAACGGACGGGCTAGCCCGTACAGGTACGTTTAGAAACATGAAAATTACACAAACATATAGCCAGATCTAAACAAAATGTGTCAGTCACACAAAGATTTGTACTATGTGGGAATCGAACCCGCGACTATTCAGTCTAGTAACTGGAGCGGCCTACCACTCTTAACGTCTGGATAAAGAAGTGGAAACAGGAAATAGGTAACAACTTTTTACTGCGTTTGTTGAAGAGATACGTATTTTGTAAATTTGTATTTAGGTTTCAGGTCTGGAAGAGGATGTTCGGATCAAGTTTTCTCCCTCCGCAACATCGTAGAAAAGCATCTGGCAGTAGGCCGGAAGGTTTTCTGCGGTTTTGTGGACCTGGAGAAGGCGTTTGATAGAGTCGTGCGAAAGAGACTTTGGGACATTTTGCCAGAGTATGGTATAAACGGCACCCTGTTGCGAGCCGTCCAGTCCACCTACGTGGACAGCAAGGCATGCGTACGGGTGGGTGGTAACATGTCACCTCGGTTTGACGTTAAAATCGGCGTCAAGCAGGGTTGCGTGTTGTCCGCTAGACTGTTTATAGTGTATCTGGATAAAAGTCTTCAAAGACTGTATGCGATGACTGAAGGGGTAAAAATGGGTAATCTAGTGATAAACCACCTATTGTATGCAGATGACGCGGTTTTGATAGCGCCAACAGCCACTGATCTGCAAACACTAGTCACAGTTATGAGAGAAGACTGTATGAACAATGGCTTACATTTGAATATGAAGAAAACCAAAATTATGGTTTTTGAACGGGAAGAAACCAGAACGAATGCAAGGACGGAATTGTGGTTGGTAACGATGTGCTGGAGCAAGTGAATGAGTTTGTATATCTTAGATGCGCCTTCAGTAAGGATGGGAAATGCACCGCTGATATAGAGAGAAGAGTGAATGCAGGTAATAGAGTGAATGGTGCGATGGGAAGGCTACTTGGGAGCCGGCACTTAAGCCAAAAGGCGCAGCTGGCCATGCATAACGGAGTGCTTGTCCCAACGCTGTTATATGGCAGTGAGAGTTGGGTATGTCTGAAGGAGAACGAAAGCAGGATAAATGCGGTCGAAATGCGATCTCTGCGGAAGATGTGCGGAGTCACGCTGACCGACCGTATTCGCAACAGCGTAGTAAGAAAGCGAGTAGGTATGAAAGATAGTATCGGTGTAAAGATGAGAAAGGGTATGCTCCGTTGGTTCGGGCATATAGAAAGGATGCCAGAAGAAAGAATGATAAAACAAATATACAATGCGAAAGTGGAAGGATGTAGGTGCCGGGGAAGACCTAGACTATCGTACCATGACCAAATAGACCGTGTCTTAGCTGAAGGGCAAGTCTAAGAGTCTCCGTAACCGGCGAGTGTGTATGAGACGAACTATGAGAGTGGAGGAAGCCAGAGAGGTATGTAAGGAAAGAACCTGTTGGAACTCTGTGATGATATAGATAGATAGATAGAGAGATGTATTTATTTTACCCGCTCTTAATAGACTGTAACCATCAACCTGCATATTTTGAAATTAATGCAATAGATAACATTAGGTGTGTTTTGTTTATTACTCATTCAATAATATTTTCATAGTTTGACCACATACCCTAATGGACACTATTAACTAATATCCAAATAATCTGTGTAACAATTCTAATTTCATATAGAATAAAATGAATTAGGTACTATAATAATTTATTTTATTAATTCATGTATTGGATTCTATCTGAAATGTAACGAATAACATCATTAAAAATTTATATTCATTCTGCATTTAAATTGTTGGAAATAATCATATAGTAAGCAATACTGTGCCTCCTACTACTAGTAATATTGCTACCTCTATCGGATCGACGTAATGTCGGTATGGTGGGGAACAAGAGTAAAAGAGATGCATATATGTTTACTCCAAATTATTTATTGGATTCAAAGCTACGTCGGCATACTTTTAAGTCGTTACACTTTTTTCGACGCGCTGACGTGACGATTGCTTCTCTATGTATTAACCTCAATGGTTCTACCTACAGATTCTATTTTATTAATCAATCGCATAAAAACTGACGGTGCATTTGCTAAACGGAAGGGGAGTCTTTAATGTTGTGTACTTATCTTCTGGACTTATGGCCAGTTAATGGTAGCCGTGTGCTATATTTAAACTGGTACAATATTGTTTACCCGCTAATTTAGAAACTTGGTTCTCTATATTGGTTAATGGATATTTATCTTTTACAGTGAGTGCATTTAGAAAGCGATAATGCATATAAAAGCTACTGTTGCTGTTATTTCCTTAACTAATATTACCGGTGAAGCATAACTGAATGGAACTCTATGTCTGCATCTAATAATTATTTTACTTCGGAACTCAAAAGCTTGTTGTTCATTATAAGAAAGCCTGCACATGGACTACAGAGTTTGATTTTCATTTGTACTAGACTTGTATATAGCTTCAATCGTGTACCGTATGCAAAATCATATCTATATTTAGTGAATAAAGTGATTAATAGCGAATGATCTTGATTGTTTAATGATCCTACCTTAATATCTTTATTTATAATTCCTTTGCTAGAATGAGTGGCTATCTTAATGAAATATTGCTTATCAAAAGTATGGCTGGCAAAAAGGAGACGTACCTGGCTGTCTTGTTGAGGCTCCTGACAGTACTCTGCCCTTGTGAGAACTTCTCCCAGCGGCCATACACCATAGTTTGGGCCACATGTTGACAACTTTGATGTAGCCGGTTTGCCTCCCTCGCAATAGGTGGACGGTAGAGAATACGCCATAAAGGTTGTAGTGCCGCCATAAAGGTTGTAGTGCCGCGGAGGTCTTCTTCCCCAGTACGCGTACTTCAATTATAGACGTTCACGGAAGGTAGATGTTCCTTGGACTTGACCAAAATGGGGCACGGTTCTTGGAGATCACATTTTCTTACTGGTTGTATAGAACTACCTTCTTCGTCTTCATCGGATTAGTTATCATCTGGAGACCGAGAATCTTGCGTTTGATCTTTGAAGTACGGGGGTATGACGTCGATTCATTTTGTGGACTATGTATATACCACTTCTGAGTAAAACGGATAGAAATAAAAAGAAGCAGAATTTTGTTCTACCCGTTTAATTGGTACTAGAAATTTCCTCACAAATGACTTAGCTAAGGCTTATATAGATACATCCCCACTTCTTTGGCAGTAGCATTTTGGCGGGGCGTCAAGGGATGTGTCAACATGGCGACAGCGATTGACAGTTACGACAATTGACGATTTTGTGACACGACAGCGTGGCTCCACTTCAGCGCGGCTCCGCTTCAGCGCGGCTCCGCTTTAGCGCGGCTCCGTTTAAGCGCGGCTCCGCTTCAGCGTGGCTCGGCTTGACTTGGCTCGGCTTGGCTTGGCTTGGCTTTACTTGGCTTGGCTTGGGTTTGCTTTGGCTTGGCTTGGCTTTGGCTTTGGCTAGGCTTTGGCTTATCTTGGCAGGCTGACGCGTTGGCCGACATTACGTCCGTTACATTCGGCCATCCTGAAACAATTGCTCCCGCAATGGGAACAAGCAACATGTGTTAGCTTTCCAATAAATAATTTAAATATTTAGTATTAAGTTGTTTAACAGAACTTCTGGCGCTATTCCACAGAGGCTATGCTACAATAGGGTCTAAACGAATCTGTGGACACTAATCCTGTGAAATTCTTATAACCACGCAAACGTGTAACGCTCCGAATCCTGCCCATATCTTTACCGTCCAGCCTAGGCACCGTAACTCTGCAGACTTACTTACGTCTGTGCGAACATTAAATCGTAAAGCTTACAATTAGTGGTATTATTAAACGTAGTGTTTTTTCCGCAAATTACATTAGGCAGGAAATTAGACCAATTGCTGGAAGCTTCACTGGGGCTTGAAGCTCAAAAAAGTCAAAGATGAAGAACACCTCATACGCTCAATTTGTCCGTTGGCGCGCGGGTAAGCAATAGTATTTAGTGTGTCGGATCTGCTTATCCATGGCAAACATTTTCAAGTGCCTACTGGTGACCGCTTTACCATGATCTGTTACTATCAGATCTGGATACCTGAATAAACTTAAATTTTCAATGTAGAAATAGCATTGAATTAACGATTCGCGTTGGCTCGGCTACGGAAGCATCATGACTGACAACACAATGACTTGCGAGCATGTATTAATAGCCTTTGCGTCTTACAGAACGGACGAACGGATTGATTAATCGTCATGCACTATGCCGATAGACTGGCGGTTTCAGAATTGGATGCAGTTTTCCTTCCTTTTTATTAAGTCACATATTTCCTAATAAACAAAGTCCGTTTAGGGAACCCGTTTCTTTTTTTTTATCAACTCTTGACAATGACTAAAACCTATGTGACCATTACCAATGTGATTATGGTGCATTTGCACAATTTTCCACCTAGCTAAGTTCGGCACAACTAATCGGCTACCATGCTGAGTTTTTCGATAAAGACTATCCTACGTAATTTTAAAAATTTGTTGATTTTTATTACGAACCCGCACTGTTACTTTTTAATTGGTTAGTAATGGCACTACGTTTGTCATCTTGACTTGACTTCTAGGCGGTTCAAGTTTATAGTATCTATCGGATGTCTACGAAGCGAGTCTACATGCTTCATACTCCATACTCACGCCTATGTAATAGTCCTGTATTAATAGCCACTATCTTGCTATAAGCGGTATGATATCTTGTTTAGTGAGTGTAGCTCGGACCGTACGTACAGTCAGTCACCGCCCTAACGTTTACCGATGACGTAAATCCGACATTTGCGCAAAGATGCGACTACCTACTCTTGGAATCAATTCCAATCCCAATCCGCGTACTCGAAACAGTTTAAATTTCAATCCGAAAGATACTCCGATTGGTACTCTGAATAAATCTTGTTATGAATCAATTGTAATACACGATCGAAAATCAGCGTGATCATACACGAGAAGACATGAATTACCCAAACTTTCATAAATAATTTAACACATCTTTCCCTCTTTTTACTAACTTAAAATATTTTCCATTATAAATTATTGCATTAAAATTCTATGGGTAGTAACGGGTCATACAAGGCCAACACTTGCTTAGAACATGAACACACTCCCAACTCTTCGAACCTCTCGTTTTGTTCACGTCTCCATACCTACAAATTGTTCTTTTTTTGTCAAGTTTGTTGGGTGAGCGAGTAAAGCAAATTTGGTTTTTTTTTTTTAATACCTACATAATCATTAATTGCCGCACGCATCCAGCCTCCCGAACAAGCCGGTTTCCGGAAAGGCTTTAGTACCATAGACCACATACATACGCTGCGGCAGATTATACAGAAGACCGAGGAGTATAATCGGCCACTATGCTTGGCGTTTGTGGACTATGAGAAAGCCTTCGATTCGATCGAGACTTGGGCGGTTCTTAGATCTCTCCAGCGATGCCGCATTGACTATCGGTACATCGAAGTGTTGAAGTGCTTGTATAATAACGCCACCATGTCAGTCCGAGTACAGGGGCAGTGCACGAAGGTGATCCCCATAAAAAGAGGAGTAAGACAGGGAGACGTCATTTCTCCGAAACTGTTTACGGCCACCTTAGAGGACGCCTTCAAGCTCTTGGAATGGCAAGGACTTGGCATCAACATCAATGGCGAATACATCACTCACCTTCGATTTGCCGACGACATTGTGGTCGTGGCAGAGTCGCTGGAAGATCTAGGACGAATGCTCGGTGACCTCAACAGAGTATCTCAACAAGTGGGTCTTAAAATGAACATGGACAAAACCAAAATAATGTCTAACGTCCATGTCGTACCCACCGCACTCACCGTTGGGAACTCTACTCTTGAAGTTGTCGACGAATACATTTACCTGGGACAGGTAGTCCGGTTAGGTAGGTCCAACTTTGAGAGAGAGGTCAATCGACGAATCCAACTCGGCTGGGCAGCGTTCGGGAAACTGCGCAATATCTTCTCATCCAAAATACCTCAGTGCCTTAAGACTAAAGTTTTCAGTCAATGTGTGTTACCAGTGATGATATATGGATCAGAGACGTGGTCTTTTACAATAGGTCTCATAAAAAAGCTCAGAGTTGCTCAGCGAGCTATGGAGAGAGCTATGCTCGGCGTTTCTCTACGCGATCGAATCAGGAATGAGGAGATTCGTAGAAGAACCAAGGTTACCGACATAGCCCTTAAGATTAGCAAGCTGAAGTGGCAATGGGCGGGCCACATAGCGCGTAGATCGGACGGGCGTTGGGGCAGAAAGATACTAGAGTGGCGACCACGTATTGGCAAGCGGAGCGTGGGACGACCGCCTGCCAGATGGACCGACGATCTTGTGAAAATCGCAGGAAGTCGTTGGATGCAGGTGGCATCGGACCGGTTACGCTGGAAAGCGGTTGGGGAGGCCTATGTTCAACAGTGGACAAGTATGGGCTGAGATGATGATGAACATTACGTTGGACAGAAAATCTTGACACTGCCGATAGCGTTGTGGCACTAGGCTGCATATTGTATGCATGCAATGATATTTTGTGACCTACATATGTGATTATTTTTCTAATAAAAATGAATTTTTTTTTATATATTTCACCTTAAATTATCAGATGCAAGTCTACACAAAACTGTTTCGAAAATAAACCAGATTGTACGTCAACAAAGGGTAGTAGTAAATAATCTAAGAACGCTAATGTTTTGCAGGACCTACACAAATTATGTAGCCGATTTTTGTTAGTTCTACCTACAGATTCTATTTTATTAATCAATCGCATAAAAACTGACGGTGCATTTGCTAAACGGAAGGGGAGTCTTTAATGTTGTGTACTTATCTTCTGGACTTATGGCCAGCTAATGGTAGCCGTGTGCTATATTTAAACTGGTACAATATTGTTTACCCGCTAATTTAGAAACTTGGTTCTCTATATTGGTTAATGGATATTTATCTTTTACAGTGAGTGCATTTAGAAAGCGATAATGCATATAAAAGCTACTGTTGCTGTTATTTCCTTAACTAATATTACCGGTGAAGCATAACTGAATGGAACTCTATGTCTGCATCTAATAATTATTTTACTTCGGAACTCAAAAGCTTGTTGTTCATTATAAGAAAGCCTGCACATGGACTACAGAGTTTGATTTTCATTTGTACTAGACTTGTATATAGCTTCAATCGTGTACCGTATGCAAAATCATATCTATATTTAGTGAATAAAGTGATTAATAGCGAATGATCTTGATTGTTTAATGATCCTACCTTAATATCTTTATTTATAATTCCTTTGCTAGAATGAGTGGCTATCTTAATGAAATATTGCTTATCAAAAGTATGGCTGGCAAAAAGGAGACGTACCTGGCTGTCTTGTTGAGGCTCCTGACAGTACTCTGCCCTTGTGAGAACTTCTCCCAGCGGCCATACACCATAGTTTGGGCCACATGTTGACAACTTTGATGTAGCCGGTTTGCCTCCCTCGCAATAGGTGGACGGTAGAGAATACGCCATAAAGGTTGTAGTGCCGCCATAAAGGTTGTAGTGCCGCGGAGGTCTTCTTCCCCAGTACGCGTACTTCAATTATAGACGTTCACGGAAGGTAGATGTTCCTTGGACTTGACCAAAATGGGGCACGGTTCTTGGAGATCACATTTTCTTACTGGTTGTATAGAACTACCTTCTTCGTCTTCATCGGATTAGTTATCATCTGGAGACCGAGAATCTTGCGTTTGATCTTTGAAGTACGGGGGTATGACGTCGATTCATTTTGTGGACTATGTATATACCACTTCTGAGTAAAACGGATAGAAATAAAAAGAAGCAGAATTTTGTTCTACCCGTTTAATTGGTACTAGAAAATTCCTCACAAATGACTTAGAAAATTCCTCACAAATGACTAAGGCTTATATAGATACATCCCCACTTCTTTGGCAGTAGCATTTTGGCGGGGCGTCAAGGGATGTGTCAACATGGCGACAGCGATTGACAGTTACGACAATTGACGATTTTGTGACACGACAGCGTGGCTCCACTTCAGCGCGGCTCCGCTTCAGCGCGGCTCCACTTTAGCGCGGCTCCGTTTCAGCGCGGCTCCGCTTCAGCGTGGCTCGGCTTGACTTGGCTCGGCTTGGCTTGGCTTGGCTTGGCTTTACTTGGCTTGGCTTGGGTTTGCTTTGGCTTGGCTTGGCTTTGGCTTTGGCTAGGCTTTGGCTTATCTTGGCAGGCTGACGCGTTGGCCGACATTACGTCCGTTACATTCGGCCATCCTGAAACAATTGCTCCCGCAATGGGAACAAGCAACATGTGTTAGCTTTCCAATAAATAATTTAAATATTTAGTATTAAGTTGTTTAACAGAACTACTGGCGCTATTCCACAGAGGCTATGCTACAATAGGGTCTAAACGAATCTGTGGACACTAATCCTGTGAAATTCTTATAACCACGCAAACGTGTAACGCTCCGAATCCTGCCCATATCTTTAACGTCCAGCCTAGGCACCGTAACTCTGCAGACATACTTACGTCTGTGCGAAAATTAAATCGTAAAGCTTACAATTAGTGGTATTATTAAACGTAGTGTTTTTTCCGCAAATTACATTAGGCAGGAAATTAGACCAATTGCTGGAAGCTTCACTGGGGCTTGAAGCTCAAAAAAGTCAAAGATGAAGAACACCTCATACGCTCAATTTGTCCGTTGGCGCGCGGGTAAGCAATAGTATTTAGTGTGTCGGATCTGCTTATCCATGGCAAACATTTTCAAGTGCCTACTGGTGACCGCTTTACCATGATCTGTTACTATCGGATCTGGATACCTGAATAAACTTAAATTTTCAATGTAGAAATAGCATTGAATTAACGATTCGCGTTGGCTCGGCTACGGAAGCATCATGACTGACAACACAATGACTTGCGAGCATGTATTAATAGCATTTGCGTCTTACAGAACGGACGAACGGATTGATTAATCGTCATGCACTATGCCGATAGACTGGCGGTTTCAGAATTGGATGCAGTTTTCCTTCCTTTTTATTTAGTCACATATTTCCTAATAAACAAAGTCATTTTAGGGAACCAGTTTCTTTTTTTTTTATCAACTCTTGACAATGACTAAAACCTATGTGACCAATGTGATTATGGTGCATTTGCACAATTTTCCACCTAGCTAAGTTCGGCACAACTAATCGGCTACCATGCTGAGTTTTTCGATAAAAACTATCCTACGTAATTTTAAAAATTTGTTGATTTTTATTACGAACCCGCACTGTTACTTTTTAATTGGTTAGTAATGGCACTTCGTTTGTCATCTTGACTTGACTTCTAGGCGGTTCAAGTTTATAGTATCTATCGGATGTCTACGAAGCGAGTCTACATGCTTCATACTCCATACTCACGCCTATGTAATAGTCCTGTATTAATAGCCACTATCTTGCTATAAGCGGTATGATATCTTGTTTAGTGAGTGTAGCTCGGACCGTACGTACAGTCAGTCACCGCCCTAACGTTTACCGATGACGTAAACCCGACATTTGCGCAAAGATTCAACTACCTATTCTTGGAATCAATTCCAATCCCAATCCGCGTACTCGAAACAGTTTAAATTTCAATCCGAAAGATACTCCGATTGGTACTCTGAATAAATCTTGTTATGAATCAATTGTAATACACGATTGAAAATCAGCGTGATCATACACGAGAAGACATGAATTACCCAAACTTTCATAAATAATTTAACACATCTTTCCCTCTTTTTACTAACTTTAAATATTTTCCATTATAAATTATTGCATTAAAATTCTATGGGTAGTAACGGGTCACACAAGGCTAACACTTGCTTAGAACATGAACACACTCCCAACTCGTCGAACCTCTCGCTTTGTTCACGTCTCCATACCTACAAATTGTTCTTTTTTTGTCAAGTTTGTTGGGTGAGCGAGTAAAGTAAATTTGGGTTTTTTTTTTAATACCTACATAATCATTAATTGCCGCACGTCATGAACATTACGTTGGACAGAAAATCTTGACACTGCCGATAGCGTTGTGGCACTGGGCTGCATATTGTATGCATGCAATGATATTTCGTGACCTACATATGTGATTATTTTTCTAATAGATATGAATTTTGTTTTATATATTTCACCTTAAATTATCAAATTCAAGTCTACACAAAACTTTTTCGAAAATAAACCAGATTGTACGTCAACAAAGGGTAGTAGTAAATAATCTAAGAACGCTAATGTTTTGCAGGACCTACACAAATTATGTAGCCGATTTTTGTTAGTTCTACCTACAGATTCTATTTTAGTAATCGATCGCATAAAAACTGACGGTGCATTTGCTAAACGGAAGGGGAGTCTTTAATGTTGTGTACTTATCTTCTGGACTTATGGCCAGCTAATGGTAGCCGTGTGCTATATTTAAACTGGTACAATATTGTTTACCCGCTAATTTAGAACTTGGTTCTCTATATTGGTTAATGGATATTTATCTTTTACAGCGAGTGCATTTAGAAAGCGATAATGCATATAAAAGCTACTGTTGCTGTTATTTCCTTAACTAATATTACCGGTGAAGCATAACTGAATGGAACTGTATGTCTGCATCTAATAATTATTTTACTTCGGAACTCAAAAGCTTGTTGTTCATTATAAGAAAGCCTGCATGGACTACAGAGTTTGATTTTCATTTGCACTAGACTTGTATATAGCTTAAATCGTGTACCGTATGCAAAACCATATCTATATTTAGTTAATAAAGTGATTAATAGCGAATGATCTTGATTATTTAATGATCCTACCTTAATATCTTTATTTATTATTCCTTTGCTAGAATGAGTGGCTATCTTAATGAAATATTGCTTATCAAAAGTATGGCTGGCAAAAAGGAGACGTGCCTGGCTGTCTTGTTGAGGCTCCTGACAGTACTCTGCCCTTGTGAGAACTTCTCCCAGCGGCCATACACCATGGTTTGGGCCACATGTTGACAACTTTGATGTAGCCGGTTTGCCTCCCTCGCAATAGGTGGACGGTAGAGAATAGGTCACGCCATAAAGGTTGTAGTGCCGCGGAGGTCTTCTTCCCCAGTACGCGTACTTCAATTATAGACGTTCACGGAAGGTAGATGTTCCTTGGACTTGACCAAAATGGGGCACGCTTCTTGGAGATCACATATTTTCTTACTGGTTGTATAGAACTACCTTCTTCGTCTTCATCGGATTAGTTATCATCTGGAGACCCAGAATCTTGCGTTTGATCTTTGAAGTACGGGGGTATGACGTCGATTCATTTTGTGGACTATGTATATACCACTTCTGAGTAAAACGGATAGAAATAAAAAGAAGCAGAATTTTGTTCTACCCGTTTAATTGGTACTAGAAAATTCCTCACAAATGACTTAGCTAAGGCTTATATAGATACATCCCCACTTCTTTGGCAGTAGCATTTTGGCGGGGCGTCAAGGGATGTGTCAACATGGCGACAGCGATTGACAGTTACGACAATTGACGATTCTGTGACACGACAGCGTGGCTCCACTTCAGCGCGGCTCCGCTTCAGCGCGGATCCGCTTTAGCGCGGCTCCGTCTCAGCGCGGCTCCGTCTCAGCGCGGCTCCGCTTCAGCGTGGCTCTGCTTGACTTGGCTCGGCTTGGCTTGGCTTGGCTTGGCTTTACTTGGCTTGGCTTGGGTTTGCTTTGGCTTGGCTTTGGCTTGGTTTAGCTTTGGCTTGGCTTGGCTTTGGCTTTGGCTAAGCTTTGGCTTATCTTGGCAGGCTGACGCGTTGGCCGACATTACGTCCGTTACATTCGGCCATCCTGAAACAATTGCTCCCGCAATGGGAACAAGCAACATGTGTTAGCTTTCCAATAAATAATTTAAATATTTAGTATTAAGTTGTTTAACAGAACTACTGGCGCTATTCCACAGAGGCTATGCTACAATAGGGTCTAAACGAATCTGTGGACACTAATCCTGTGAAATTCTTATAACCACGCAAACGTGTAACGCTCCGAATCCTGCCCATATCTTTAACGTCCAGCCTAGGCACCGTAACTCTGCAGACTTACTTACGTCTGTGCGAACATTAAATCGTAAAGCTTACAATTAGTGGTATTATTAAACGTTCAAGTGCCTACTGGTGACCGCTTTACCATGATCTGTTACTATCGGATCTGGATACCTGAATAAACTTAAATTTTCAATGTAGAAATAGCATTTAATTAACGATTCGCGTTGGCTCGGCTACGGAAGCATCATGACTGACAACACAATGACTTGCGAGCATGTATTAATAGCATTTGCGTCTTACAGAACGGACGAACGGATTGATTAATCGTCATGCACTATGCCGATAGACTGGCGGTTTCAGAATTGGATGCAGTTTTCCTTCCTTTTTATTTAGTCACATATTTCCTAATAAACAAAGTCATTTTAGGGAACCAGTTTCTTTTTTTTTATCAACTCTTGACAATGACTAAAACCTATGTGACCAATGTGATTATGGTGCATTTGCACAATTTTCCACCTAGCTAAGTTCGGCACAACTAATCGGCTACCATGCTGAGTTTTTCGATAAAGACTATCCTACGTAATTTTAAAAATTTGTTGATTTTTATTACGAACCCGCACTTATTTTTTAATTGGTTAGTAATGGCACTTCGTTTGTCATCTTGACTTGACTTCTAGGCGGTTCAAGTTTATAGTATCTATCGGATGTCTACGAAGCGAGTCTACATGCTTCATACTCCATACTCACGCCTATGTAATAGTCCTGTATTAATAGCCACTATCTTGCTATAAGCGGTATGATATCTTGTTTAGTGAGTGTAGCTCGGACCGTACGTACAGTCAGTCACCGCCCTAACGTTTACCGATGACGTAAACCCGACATTTGCACAAAGATTCAACTACCTATTCTTGGAATCAATTCCAATCCCAATCCGCGTACTCGAAACAGTTTAAATTTCAATCCGAAAGATACTCCGATTGGTACTCTGAATAAATCTTGTTATGAATCAATTGTAATACACGATTGAAAATCAGCGTGATCATACACGAGAAGACATGAATTACCCAAACTTTCATAAATAATTTAACACATCTTTCCCTCTTTTTACTAACTTTAAATATTTTCCATTATAAATTATTGCATTAAAATTCTATGGGTAGTAACGGGTCACACAAGGCTAACACTTGCTTAGAACATGAACACACTCCCAACTCGTCGAACCTCTCGCTTTGTTCACGTCTCCATACCTACAAATTGTTCTTTTTTTGTCAAGTTTGTTGGGTGAGCGAGTAAAGTAAATTTGGGTTTTTTTTTTAATACCTACATAATCATTAATTGCCGCACGTCATGAACATTACGTTGGACAGAAAATCTTGACACTGCCGATAGCGTTGTGGCACTGGGCTGCATATTGTATGCATGCAATGATATTTCGTGACCTACATATGTGATTATTTTTCTAATAGAAATGAATTTTTTTTATATATTTCACCTTAAATTATCAGATTCAAGTCTACACAAAACTTTTTCGAAAATAAACCAGGTTGTACGTCAACAAAGGGTAGTAGTAAATAATCTAAGAACGCTAATGTTTTGCAGGACCTACACAAATTATGTAGCCGATTTTTGTTAGTTCTACCTACAGATTCTATTTTAGTAATCGATCGCATAAAAACTGACGGTGCATTTGCTAAACGGAAGGGGAGTCTTTAATGTTGTGTACTTATCTTCTGGACTTATGGCCAGCTAATGGTAGCCGTGTGCTATATTTAAACTGGTACAATATTGTTTACCCGCTAATTTAGAACTTGGTTCTCTATATTGGTTAATGGATATTTATCTTTTACAGCGAGTGCATTTAGAAAGCGATAATGCATATAAAAGCTACTGTTGCTGTTATTTCCTTAACTAATATTACCGGTGAAGCATAACTGAATGGAACTCTATGTCTGCATCTAATAATTATTTTACTTCGGAACTCAAAAGCTTGTTGTTCATTATAAGAAAGCCTGCACATGGACTACAGAGTTTGATTTTCATTTACACTAGACTTGTATGTAACTTAAATCGTGTACCGTATGCAAAATCATATCTATATTTAGTTAATAAAGTGATTAATAGCGAATGATCTGATTATTTAATGATCCTACCTGTGGTGTACTCAAAAGATACACTTTGGTTATCACCATAAATACACTCAATGCGCAGGCAACCGCCCATGGCGGCAGTCAACAAGTGAATGTCCAATGTCCCCGTTCGCCCCACCAAGCCATCCCGTAGTCTATACATCACATGCTTCTTTCGTTTTAAAAATAAATAAATAATGTTAAACATTTATGTAAGATAATATGCTCAATTAATATACTCGCAAAAACAAGCAAACAAGCAAGCCTCTGCGCAAGACTCGTTCGATCTTATCGAGATACAATAATAATAATTCTTTTACCTTTGATGAAACAAGGTGCAGGTTTGAACTGAATAACCAAAGACGCACACGTCACATTTCCCTGAGCAAAGCTCCACACCTTTGACTTAGTCATAGTAATCCACTTCAGCCGCTACATATTATTAACCTGGAAGCTATGGATTTAAATCAGATATTAACATTATCCTTCCCTCTCTCCTCCTTTCCATAATTTACCACACTTCTTATACTTCCTTCGGGCATATCCGCTGGTTCAAATCAGGGTCTTCATTTCATGGTCATTTCAGTCTCTTTAAATCTTCACGGATAAGTAGTAAATCGCAATCACCTCTAATAAAACTGTATGAAGGGAGAAGGATTATAATAATACTTTATCATATAAATCCTTATATAAGCGTTCTTAATATATGTCTTAAAAGATATCTTATAGATTGAGTTTAGAGAAAATGAGATCTCCCATTCGCGAGATGTGAGTGGGGTTGTTTTTAAATTGTCAAATATCACAAAAGGTCCAGAAGAACTTAATTTCAGTATATGTAACCGTTGCTAATATTTGCAATAATTCGCACCTAGCGTCACAAGAACATATGTCTCATGTTGTAAAAAGCTGTAAGACTTGTTTATGGAAGTCACGGTACTTCTATCTGGCCCACAAATGAGGGTACCTATGGGCTATGGGTACAGGTATGGAACATCTCACATATAATACGTTAAAAATCATATGAAATTTTCCTTCATTCATCGCACCTGCTACTTTTCCTCACGATTGCTGCTATAATCACAATTTGTATTAGTCACACTTTATTTGAGCTAAATTTGCTTACTACAGATACATAAAGTACGTTCAATCCAGTATGTTGAGGTTTTCATTTTCGGCAGTTCTTAATTATCCGTAGCCAAACACGATCACAATTTATGCCTCGCTTTATTTCCTGTGAAATTCCACCTCTAAAGCCACAGATTCAGAACTACAATATGGAAATGAATTAAAATTTAAAATAATTTACATATTCACTATTATAAATCCATTGCGATGTCGACCCATGCTTGCACGGGGATTTCACGACCTTGATTGGATTCAGTAGCCTAGGTGTAGAAGTAAATAACCTTAAATATTTAGGTCTCAGGGTCCCAGCCTTATCCAGATCTTTGATCGTAGTTGGGACTCCATTGTGACGATTTCAGGATGACAATTATACCGTAGTTAAATCAAAGAGTTTCTGCACTATAGAAGATTATTTAGCAGTGGTCACGGCCTCCAGCACTGCTCAAGTATTGTGGACTTAGTAATGATTTCCACCCGGGGATTACATTTTGCACGGTTTACTTTTCCTAGACCAAATCATGTTCAGATTCGCAGACTATAGTTACAATAGTGACCAAATGCATGATCCTACTACTCTGTGAATATAGCTAAAATAGGAAGCAATTTCTTACAAAATTATTATTTTTTACAGGGTTCGGCTGCCTAATATGTAATTCTCATATAATCTGTTTTACTCGATTGGTTTAGTTTCCACCTAAGTAAGTGCTGATAGAGAATTCTGATAATTAGTTTCGGTAACACATTCGCCATATTTTAGGTTAATATTTTTAAGTACATACTTATAACAAGTTGTTGATTTTTGGTGTGATCAGTTTAATTATAATTTATACACAACAATGTTGTCGTAAAATTGATTATCTTTACACTGTACAAATCATTATTTATTTTCTATTATTCGATACATATTTTTTAAAGACTGTAAGGTATGAATTTATAAGCCTTATATCCATGCTGTAAGGGAACTCATTTTAGCTGAACTATCCCTATCATCACTATGGTATCTTGTTTTGATCTAAATCGAAGACATTCATAGATTTCGTCGTAAGAATGTCTCTTTCAAAGAAATCGATATATGAATCAAACGCACTAGAATCCATTATAAATTAAATCAAGGACTAAAAGGTCTAATCGAATTGAAGTCCATTTCCGAATGAGCAAAATTTTGAATAATGCATTTGATTTAAGGAAATCATATAAAACGGAAATCTTTCAGAAATCATAAAAATAATGATGTTTCACAAGGCATGTATTTGGTATTTATTCGAATCTATAGATGCATACTTTACTTAAATAAGAATCATATGTGAATGACTACTTCTGTGATTGCACTTCGAAAGATTCACTGAATCGTCTCAATGTTTAAAATCGATTAAAAAGGAATCATTATTTCAATCGAAAAATCGATACTTCGACTTTTAAACATTTACTTTGCTTAAGTACATATATATGTAACTACACGCATACATATATTTTTATGCAACATTTGCTACATTCAACCATACAGTTGTTTAGTTGGCATCTAGGCATCTATATACACATTACACAGATGTATATATATACCATCTATGCAGCCTTTGCTACATTCAACCACAATCGGCATCTAGGTCTACATATACACATTACACACATGTATATATACACACCATCTATGCAGCCTTTGCTACATTCAACCAAAATCGGCATCTAGGTCTACATATACACATCATACATGTATATATACACCATCTATGCAGCCTTTGCTACAGTTAACCATACATTGTATGGCCGGCACATTTTCTATGTTGCGAACTGCGACACTAAACCATACGTTGTATGGCCAGCACAATTTCTATGTCGCAGTCTGCCACATTCAACCATACGTTGTATGGTGGGAACATTTTGTATGTTGCAAATTGCGACATTCAACCATCCGTTGTATGGCGGCCACATTTTCTATGTTGCAAATAAGCACAATTAACCATACATTGTATGGGGGGCACATTTTGATGTTGCAATTTTCACAATAAACTATACTTGAGTATTCTCTGCATACTTATTTTTGTCTTAATATTCTATGTAGCTATTTGCTACAATAAACAATACTTTTGTATAGTCGGCAGTGTTTATTAAAGGTTTGCCATATCCAACCATACCCTTGTATGTTGGACACATAGATCTATATATTACTTCGGTAGTTCTATATAGTTGTTTGCTGTTGCTACGTTCAATGTAATATTTTATATTTATAGCAATTGGCCAATTTCAATTTATTTGCGTAAGTTAAATAACTTTTAATGCAGGGAGGTATTTGTTTTGGACGTGATACCTACTTAAATATCACATTTCACTGTAAATTATACAAATTTACCCTCTAAAACGCGACAAAGTACACTTTTATTTTATTTCTACATCTTGCCTTATTTTTAACTATCATAGGAATAACCGAAGTGACCTTAAAGCATTGCAATGCAAACCATTATTTATGAATAGCATGAACTAATACTTTTGTCAGTCTATAAAGAACTCTCAATTATCCTTCGTATTATTTGTTTTATCGTATTATTTGGTAGACTTTTTGCACGTTCTTATACGTTTAAGTCCACATAAATAATTGTAGGTAGTTTTTTTCCATATATCTACCGTCACTCGCGAAATATTAAAATCCAATCTATCTATCTATCTATAACCTCACGCCAGATCCCTTGCGGGGTAGGCAGAGAGTACAGAGTTCCAACAGGTTCTTTCCTTACATACCTCTCTGGCTTCCTCGACTCGTCATAGTTCGTCTCATACACGCTCGCCGGTTACGGTTAAAATCCAATCATGTTTAATTCTTTGTTAAATGAAATGTATTCATATTTACTGTAGTTTTTTATAAAATTATTATATAACCACAGTGTAACAGACAACCACACACAAAGATAATCTTTGTCCTGTTGATAAGTATTAGCAGGCACAAATGTTAGATTGACCTGACCGGAGCAATTAATGTGTTTGATTATTTAAATCTCAGGACGACATAACTGTGACAATTTGACTGTCTACCACCTTTTCCTTTTGAAAATAAAAAGATAATCATTATTTTACAATAATAAAGTAGTATGATTAAATAATAAATCTTAGAGTATTAATAATATTAAACAGGGTAGGTGGTGCGGTCATTTCAATGTCAAGTATTTAATTAATATTCCGGTCATTTTTCAGTCGTATAATTGCTTTTGTATGTATTACTCACATTTTTATCCTCGTCGCCAATGTGGTGTTCTCAAAAGATACACTTCTTTGGTTATCACGATAAATAAACTCAATGCGCAGGCAACCGCCCATGGCAGCAGTCAACAAGTGAATGTCCAATGTCACCGTTCGCCCCACCAAGCCATCCCGTAGTCTATACGTCACACTACCTTAATATCTTTATTTATAATTCCTTTGCTAGAATGAGTGGCTATCTTAATGAAATATTGCTTATCAAAAGTATGGCTGGCAAAAAGAAAACGTACCTGGCTGTCTTGTTGAGGCTCCTGACAGTACTCTGCCCTTGTGAGAACTTCTCCCAGCGGCCATACACCATGGTTTGGGCCACATGTTGACAACTTTGATGTAGCCGGTTTGCCTCCCTCGCAATAGGTGGACGGTAGAGAATAGGTCACGCCATAAAGGTTGTAGTGCCGCGGAGGTCTTCTTCCCCAGTACGCGTACTGCAATTATAGACGTTCACGGAAGGTAGATGTTCCTTGGACTTGACCAAAATGGGGCACGCTTCTTGGAGATCACATATTTTCTTACTGGTTGTATAGAACTACCTTCTTCGTCTTCATCGGATTAGTTATCATCTGGAGACCGAGAATCTTGCGTTTGATCTTTGAAGTACGGGGGTATGACGTCGATTCATTTTGTGGACTATGTATATACCACTTCTGAGTAAAACGGATAGAAATAAAAAGAAGCAGAATTTTGTTCTACCCGTTTAATTGGTACTAGAAAATTCCTCACAAATGACTTAGCTAAGGCTTATATAGATACATCCCCACTTCTTTGGCAGTAGCATTTTGGCGGGGCGTCAAGGGATGTGTCAACATGGCGACAGCGATTGACAGTTACGAGAATTGACTATTCTGCGACACGACAGCACTTTAACGCGGCTCCGCTTTAGCGCGGCTCCGTTTCAGCGCAGCTCCGCTTTAGCGCGGCTCCGTTTCAGCGCGGCTCCGCTTCAGCGTGGCTCGGCTTGACTTGGCTCGGTTTGGCTTTACTTGGGTTTGCTTTGGCTTAGCTTTGGCTTGGCTTATCTTGGCAGGCTGACGCGTTGGCCGACATTACTTCCGTTAGACACTAGATGATAAAATTAATATCTTCACGTCTACGCTAATTCAGCTGTATGATTTGCATGCTCCTATTCACCCTGTCAGAGTTAAACATCTTCCAGCACCCTGGTTAACTGAGGACATGAAGTTATTGATGAACAAAAAAGTGGCAATGAAATCCAAGTATAAAGCTAGATCCACCGATTCTAATTGGATCAACTACATCGCCATCCGGAATCACTGCAACAACGTGTGTAGGGCGCCCTGCCTCTCTTGACTAGGCGTCGTCCACGACGGCATCTTGTATGTCGGGCAACGCCAAGAGTGGGGCTGGGTCCTCACGTCCAGCTGGTTGATAAGGTCCAGCTCCATTATTGTCGTCAGGAAGAAGTTGTGCACACTCTTCATCTGTGTTCATTAAGTTCTCGTCATCTGTGAGACACAAGGCAATGGTAAAGTGAAAGTCATTTATCAAGGCATTGCCTATCCATCCCATACGTCTCGCTTACTAGGCTCTCATACATGTGTCGTCATACATTCGTTAGCTAAAACCTTATTAAGAGTTCCCCCCCTCATAGCTAACATCCAATCTCCACAACATACTCATACACACATGTAGGGCAAACATCCTGCAGTCTGTTGCCAATAGGATCGTCCCGCAGTTCGTCCTCTGCATGTTAGGCATCCCGCAGTCTGCCTCACCCCTGGCGTCCCGCAGTCTACCACGAGTTTTGTTATGACACAGAACGTCCCGCAGTCCGTTCTCTACATATCAGACATCAGTCTGCTTCACCCGTGGCCTCCCGCAGTCCGCCACGAGTTTTGTCATGACACAGAACGTCCCGCAGTCCGTTCTCTACATATCAGGCATCCCGCAGCCTGCCTCACCCGTGGCGTCCCGCAGTCCACCACGAGTTTTGTCATTAGACAGAACGTCCCGCAGTCCGTTCTCTATATATCAGGCATTCCGCAGTCTGCCTCACCCGTGGCGTCCTACAGTTCGCCACGAGTTTTGTCATGACACAGAACGTCCCGCAGTCTTTCTCTACATATCAGCCATCCCGCAGTCCGTTCTCTACATATCAGGCATCCCGCAGTCCGCCACGAGTTTTGTCATAATACAGAACGTCCCGCAGTCGGTTCTCT
The DNA here is from genome assembly GCA_905147815.2 of Phalera bucephala. Taxonomy (NCBI): domain Eukaryota; kingdom Metazoa; phylum Arthropoda; class Insecta; order Lepidoptera; family Notodontidae; genus Phalera; species Phalera bucephala. The sequence goes on along the minus strand of LR990637.1, from coordinate 6,280,581 downwards.
ACATATCAGGCATCCCGCAGTCTGCCTCACCTGTGGCGTCCCGCAGTCCACCACGAGTTTTGTCATGACACAGAATGTCCCGCAGTTCGTTCTAAGAAAACATTCAGCGTCAGTAAGACAACTGTCTGTCATTCCGCCAACCTACGATCGAAAAAGGCGGCGCATGTCTCCGGACACCATTCTCCACGCCAAGGCACCATATACTGAGCGGTAGCTTGCGAAGTTTTCCCGTAGGAACCACTCAACAAACGCAGTTCATATCGGCCGCTCAGTAATGCGCGGATGACCCTGTAGGGGCCCCGCATACCAGGATCTAGCTTGCCTGTCAACTGAGAGGTTTTTATAACAAACACAGGATCATTATTTTAAAAACTCGTGCAGGGCGTCTGCTACGGTTTGCGTAGGCGTCCTGTTGAGCTTGATTTCGACGGAGCAACTCGACGGCCCGACTGCGCTGGAGTTCACGGCGTGCTTCGCTATTTGGAGAGGTGTTTTGCACGGTCACGTCACGAACAAGCGCCTGAATTACTGGGGACGCTGCCTCGTATCCGATCAAAAGGTTGAGAGCAGAAGCCTGTGTAGTCTTTAGTTTCGGTGTTTGGGTCAGCTGTAGCTTCTAGGGGGCTTCGGCCCACGCAACGTCCTTGTGATTGACTTCAATGCGGATCAAGTTTAGTACAGTACGAGCGTACCGTTCCACCTGGGATACTATTGGGATAACAGTCGTTCGTGGTATTTGCATAACTTTTCTACTGCTGGACGTAGGCCTCTACCATGGCACGCCACTGAGCTCGATCTTCAGCTCTCCTCCTTCAATCCCTGCCCACTGCCTTACGAATATTGTCGCCCCATCTAGCTACAGGGCGCCCTACACTACGTTTGCCGACACGCGGTCTCCACTCAAGAACAAGTCTGCCCCAACGGCCATCGATTCTGCGACATATGAGACCTGCCCACTGCTATTTCAGCTTGCTAATTCGCTTGGCTATGTCGGTTATCTTAGCTATGTCGGTTATCTTAGCTCTCTTAATTAATCTGAGCTGAGCTATGTCGGTAATCTTGGTACTCTTATTAAATCTTAATTTTATAAACGTATATTAAATCTGGTTTATTGTTTGTAACAGTGACATCAGTGTGAACGGGAATTTCCCATAGGATTTTAGTGTCCTCATTTTCTTTAACATGCGGCTGTATTCATGTTTCTTCCCACCAGAGGTTGGAAACTTCAATTTTATGCTTTTTACCCAGACAGTTGCAGACAGGCGGCCTATTGCTTAGTGTTTCGGAGACCCAATATATGGTGTGTAACGACCCAAATTCCGTAAACAACCTTCTCATTATTGACGGACAACAAGTCACTAGGTGTGACGAATACAAATATTTGGGTACCATGTTACACAGCTCGGGAAATTTGGAGATTCAGCATCGGATAGCAGCCGCGTGGCTTAAGTGGCGGGAAGTAACTGGCGCAACCTGTGACAGACGTATGCCCGTTAAGCTTAAGGGCTTAGTATACAAAAACATGATCAGGCCCTTCCTAACATATGGTAGCGAAACGTGGGCCGTAACGCAGCGCCAAGTCCATGCGATTCAAGTCGCTGAAATGAAGATGCTTTGGTGGATGTGCGGGGTGACGAGACTTGATAAAATTCGCAACGAGTACGTTCGCGGGAGTCTCGGTGTTCGCGACATCGCTGATAAGCTACAAGAAAGTAGACTGCGTTGGTATGGCCACATAAAGAGAAGACGACCCGATTATGTGGGTAATATTACGGCCAATCTAAACCTATCAGGGCCCAGACCCAGAGGACGACCAAAAACAAGATGGGCAGATGTGGTCAAGAGAGACCTGTGTATCTGCAATGCCTCCGAACACGACACGTCCGACAGAGCGGAAGTGGAAGAAGAAAATTAAGAAGGCAGACCCCACCATCAGATGGTAATAATAATTACGGACGATTTAGCGCAGTGGTTAAGAGCTTGAGCTGCTCCGCCCACTGTGTCGAATAGTCGCGGGTTCGATTCCCGCACGGGACAAATCTTTGTGTGATGCACAATTATTTGTTCCGGTCTGGGTATTTGTTTGTGAATTTTCATGTTTGTAAACGCACCCACGACACAGGAATAAATCCTAGTGTGGGGCTACGTTTTTTAAAAAAAAGAAAAAAAAAAAAAATTGCCAAGGAGAGAGAGAGACCCAGATAACAGTAGACGTACTGGACAAGGTTTTTATGCCGTTTGACATAATATGTACCCCGCCAGCTTTTCGCAGCCCGATATAATGTTCTGCGTTTCGTCTTTACAGGCGCAAAGGCGAAATTTACCGTCTATTGGCTCTTTCAGTATATCCCGTGGATGTTGTCGTGTAAAAATGGCTTGATCCTGTATAGCAAATATTGATGATTCTATGGTTGAAGATAAGTGTTGTTTTTTGATCTATTTAAACGGGAGTTTTTTATCTATGTTAGCCTGATCTAATACTATTTTGGGAAATTGCCCATGCAACTGCTTATTTCGCCATGTGTCATTATATTTTTTTAATATTACTTCCTTAATCTGTTTGTCTGTATGTATTCCACGACCTAAATGTAGTTGACCTTCTATCTCTTTAGCTTCATTTATAATGGAGTATTTATCCCTATGTATATCATGCTCAACTATTGCTTTTATAAGGTGATCAGCTTCTAAGTATTGTTTATATTTAACTATTTGCGCTCTATACATGTGTTCAACATTTAATAAACCCCTTCCCCCTTTTGCTACTGGTAAGTATAGCCTTGGTACATCTGCTTTCTGCTGATGTGCCTTTTTAATTGCTAGTAGTTTTCTTGTTTTAGTATCTATTTTCTTTAAGTCACTGCTTTTGTAATTTATGATACCGAACGAGTATAGTAATACCGGAATAGCGTACTTATTTACACTTTTTATTAGACATCGCGAATTGAAATGCGTGTTAAGCAGCTCTTTTAATTTTTAAAGTATTATTTAGATAGTTGATCTTTAATTCAGCTGTGTTCTAGTTTTCCTGACTCATGCACTCCTAAATATTTGTATCTACTCGTATCTCCTATTGCAAGCTGTTTAATCATCTACCCGTTTAATAATATATGACCTTCTTCCGTCACGCTATTTCTATGCCCTGTACTAATATGTATTATATTGCATTTATCTAAACCAAATTTCATCCCAATATCACTGGTGAATATATCCACGCTATCTAATAAAACTTTTAAATTGTGCTTATTGATGGCATAAATTTTTAGATCGTCCATGTATAACAAATATTAATCCAGAAACTATCTTAGAGTTTATACCCTTTCATTTTGTATTTATTACGAACGAATGACAGGGGGTTGATTGCTAAGCAAAATAATAATAAAAAGGGAGTCGCCTTGAAATATCCCGAGGTTCATAGTAATTGGTTCAGTAGTCAACGTATCCTGGGAACCACGGGCTGTGATCAACCATGATCACCCTCCAAGCCGGCATTACCAGTCGTAGGCATCTCTTGATCATGGGCGGGCATTTGTAGACATCCAGTACCTTGAGAAATTATTCATGCGACACACTGTCAAAAGCTTTTTGGTAGTCTATCCACGTCATGCTCAATTTTTTCTGGGATTGGTGTGTATCCTCTAGTATAGATTTGTTAGCCATCAAGTGATCCTTACAGCCCCTGGCACCCCGACGACACCCGTTACTCTACTGCCATTATGTTATTCTAATGGCAGTGTTTCTATAAAATGTTGGCTAAAACGAAGGTTAATAATTTATACATGGTAGGTAAGCACGCTATTTTTCTCCAATTTTTCGGATCTTCAGTGTGTTCGTTTTTAGGTGTCAATATAACCTAACCAGTAGTGAACCATTCCTCTAAGGTTTCTCGTTGCGTAACTTTTTTCGTAAATAATGAAGCTACATGATTGTGAATGCTAGTAAAATAATTTTCTAACTGAAATTTGATTTGGTCGTCTGATATTTCTTGTATGTCTGTTGTATTTCCCTCATTTGATAAAGTTTGTACTTCTTGAATTCACCTAGCCTCACTATTATACTGTATGGGAATGGATAATATAGACTACTCAAACTCTTCTACTCTTTCTTTGTTAGGTAATTTAACTTCTTTGATATTATTTCCTCCTAAGCTTCTATAGAATTTATGTTCATTTTCATGAAATACATTATTTTGTTCCTTTCTAATATTTATATTATCGTATCTCTTTATTCTACCAGCTAACGCTTGAACCTTTTGTTTTAATATTTCTTCTATCATGTCATTTGGTCATGGTCATTTTTGCTTTGGATATTATATTTCCTACATAATTTATCTTTCATATTCATCATTCTACGTGTGTTGGTTCCAAAAATAATCTAACACATACCTAAAAATACCAAAAAAGCTAAAACTAAACCACCGTGAAATAGAAGAATACAATTTAGAATACATATATATATCTTATGATAATCGTTTTGGCAGCTGCATGAATGTCATTTATGTCCCGTAATGAGTTATTGGTTATGATTATATGACGTAAGTATGTATTTATTTAGTATAAATTTTCTAAGAAAAGTCTATTTATTTTAGCTTTAGGTAGAAGTAGGCGTTCTCCAACTAAAGTTTCGGCTAATATTTGTAAAAAGTTTAAGATAAGTGTTAATATATTGTTTCAGCCTGTTCTACTGTGTAGGATTGTGTGTATTGAATATTTTGTGACATTGTGTTGTGTAATGACATTGTGTTATGTTCTTCTACTTCGTTTACATTTTGTTCGGAGCTCTGTATGTTTTGCACTTTAATAATGCCCTCTGCTTGGTTTTGGATACAGTTCAGTAGTTCTTGAGATATAACATTTTGTTTTTTATTCCTACGTACCTGATTTGATAGTGTTTCCATTAAATTTGTGTATTTTAAGGTTAATAGGGTTCCTTTCTGTAAAATGTTGCTGTAATCTTCCTATTTATCCCGGTCCAGTTGCTCTTGCTTTAAAATAACAAAATCTTAATTCTTTGAATTCGTCTGTTGACCACTTTCTTTTTTTGTCATCATTTAACTCCTTATGCGTGGTCGTTTCGGATGAGCCGACTGAGTCAATGGGCGAAGCCCTACTCTGCAAAGCACCATCTGTACCCTCCCCACCCCTTGGTCGCCTGTAATATTTTCGGATCCCCAAGTCTCACACGTCTGTTTAGTAGAGAGTCGCTGACGGTCTGCATGCTGTCACGCCCAGCGTCAGCTCCAGACGTGCGCCGGCGCTTACCCCCGGGAAGCGGCCCTAAACATTCATAACTTGATTTTCTTCCATAATGAAGGTGTTGCTAGTGCTCCGTTGGCCATCATTATGTCTTCGCCTTTGGCTGTAATGTTCCACCCCTCACATGGCATAGATGTTGTAGCCGGACGTGGAGTTAGCCTTATGAGGGGCTTATTATTATTGGTATATATGTAGAAATTTGACTTTCCCAAGATTGGAGTATATCTAGTATCTGCGGGCTTCAGCCAAGCAAGAAATGGATGGACGGATAAGTTACTGTTCTAGGGATAGGAATTTTCTTACAATAATACGAATACAGTAATAATAATTGATGCCTTTTGGTGAAGTATGTTTGTAAGTTTACTAAAGATTGGAGACTTGTGTGTAGGGTATGATGAGGAATGAAGCCTGTGGATGAAAGCACGATGGGTATCATTTTAACTGTCTGGACTTTCCACTGACATTTAATTTCTATTTATTATTATTATATCCACCCGTGCGAATTCAGGTCGGGCCGCCAGAGTATTATATTTTTCGAACTTCGTCGTTTGCGTCGAACGGTTCGTACACTTAATATATTCTTTTGTGCATGTCGAGTTCGCACGCGCTACGCCTGTTCCACTTACTTATCTTATGTGATCTGAGGTAAATATTTATAAATATTTATTTTCTTTTTATTATTGCTTCTTTGACGGCTTATGCGTATTATAAAACCAGGTTGTTTATTTCGTTCGTGATAAAATTCACGTCCTCATTAATATTACGACTTTCAAACTGGCTTTCCACCAGCGCAAACCACAACTCTTGATCTTCCGACGAGAATTTAGGAACTTTAATTTTAAAATTCTGTACTATGTCCTAGCAGTCAGTGGAAACGCACGCTCTACGAGGAGGGATCAAAAAGTAGTGAGAATGAGATAGAATATAATGACTATTGATAACTTAATAACTTATTTTTCTACATAGTTTCCGAGTCTCTCTACACACCGAGTCCAGCGCTTTTCCAAGGCTCAATCCCTTTCACAAAAAAAGTTTTGTCTTGGTCCTGCAAAAAGCTCTCCACGGCATCCATCACCTCGTTATCGTCTTCGTACCTGTTTCCCCTTAAGTATTTTTTCAATTTATGGAACAGATAAAAATCGCTAGCCGCCAGATCTGGTGGTTTAATAACGGCTCGCACTTCGTTTTGCTCCATTTTCGAGAACACGTTCCGACACGAAGCAAACAAATGACTACATTCAGTAAAAAACAACAGAGAATCGAAGTCTTTTTTTTATTAATATTACAAATATGTATCTGAGCTATGCCTGCCTGTATTTTTTTTTACCAAGTAGTATGTCGTTCTCACTACTTTTTGATCCCTGCTAGTACGAGCGCGCCGCACGGTCGACTTATCGTCCGGTCGTGATACTGCTGTTTTTGTTGCTTTATTGCTATCGCTGTCACACATTTCGTCCTTGTTCAGGGTCATCAGTTTTGGCAGTGGTGTGTAGGCCTGTGGTGTCCTAATACATAAGCAGTTCAGGTAACGGCTTCAGGAGCGCCGGGTCAACGAACGACAAGAGCTTCGCGTATAACAAGCAGATTCTCTAAAGAGTAGTATAACCCTTTACCAGGCCCCGGAGAATTGCTGTACTAACAACGGCTTATTTATGGATTCGTATACTTATATACGTTTTGTTTGATATTCATTCATCATTTTGAACTGAAAAAAAAAACCTGAAAACATTAAAAAAAAAAAATGTTAGAAAACATGATTCCATTGCCTGTCTAGAGATTGCCATTAACTACATATATGTCACTATTGTTAAACCGTCCGTCCATGAAATTATTGTTTATTTTCACGGAATTTAATAGTGTTATTGTAATTTATATTACATTTTTATATTTCATACTTATTTATTACTTACGTATTATTGAGGAATAAAATGAAAAATAATTATTAGTTACTTATATATTCTTTATTTCCGTAAAAAAATAAGAGAGAATATAATAGAAAAGTGTAAGTCTATAGGATTTTGATTTTGGTGGTACTTTTTCATACATGGGGTAACGCATAATGCTACTTTACAAATTTCGCACTCATATTTTGACCGCTTTCCTTGTTTTCGTATACTACAGAACCTGCAACGTTTGAACGTAGAAAGTTTCAAATAGTGACATCCCGTTTGCCCCAATCTAATTTCATCTGGTACCCCAAAAACACCCCCTTTTTTGTATACCACCGGATTTTGTTTTTTGTTTCAAATATGTGTTGATTTTAAACTTAAGCTAAACGTCGTCTGAAATCTCGATGGATGTTTTGACGGTTTTCACTGTTTATATGACAAAAAAATATGAAAGCTCCGAAAAATTAATAAAGGAGTATGTATTGGCGATGAATGAGCTGGTCAAGGACAGATCTAATAAGATAAACAAGGGAAGCCTAATGAACATCAGTAACAGGCTATCACTGGATCATTCATCGTCTTTATGTACTCCGATGACTGGACACTCACATGTCAACATACCAAGTAGCCCATCTTCTGCAAATAGTTCCCTTATGACCGCCATAGACCTAGAAACCCCTTTAGTCAAAACCAAACCTTGTGTTATTACAAAAAATCAAATTATTATGTTTAGTGACGAAATTGGTAAATATATGGGTACTCTTTTATCGGATAAGGGACACTCCATTATTAATTATTGCTCACCGGGTTTATCATACCACAAGTTAATGCATAAAATCTTGAATTTTGAATTTAGCCCCGGCAGTACATTGTTAATATTTATGGGAAATAGGGCAAATGTTATCAAGAAACAATTAATACAATATAACAACTTGTTACTCAATTTAAAGGTAGCGAAGATTGTTATGTTCACATTTCCCTATAGCAAAAGCTTGCCACAGGTGGAAAATGATGCTATATATAAGCTGAATATGACATTGCACAATTTAAATTCACAAAATAACTATAATAATAGTGACAAAATGCATGTCATTGACATTAACAGCTATGTTAATAACTCACACTATTTGACAAAAGATAATTTTTATCTTTCAAAATATTTTAAAAGACAGATAGCTGGTTCGCTATCATATTTTTATATACATCAGCCAAAAACTTGGCTAATAACAAACTTGCTTCTATTGAGCAATGTGATATTGACATTTGTAATTTAAATTCAGACATTTTTAATATTATAACTTTTGACATTTCAAATAATTTAAATTACACGCAAAGACAATAGAGGCATTCTCTTGCTCTAATTTAAATAAAATATTTAACAATAATATAAATTTAATTAACCTGGTCCATCAAAATATTCAATGTATAACAGGCAAAGATTTGAAAATTGAATTATTTATGAATGGTTGCAAGATAGATATTCTCTGTCTTACTGAACATTGGCTGAAAAGTAACCAGATCACATTCAATTTCTCAAATCACCAGGTTGCTAGCTCTTTCAGCAGAGTTAACATGATACATGGTGGCTGTCTAATAATCTTAAATAAAAATATTAAATTTAAAGAACGTAAGGATATTGTAAGCCTATCTGTTGAAAGAGTTATAGAAGTTGCATGTATTGAGTCTGAGCAGTTTATTGTTGTGTGCGTATACAGACCTCCATCTTCACCTTATGATGATTTCGAGCGGTTAATGGAGGACATTTTATTTAAAACCTCCACTTCAAATAAAACAGTTGCTATCTGTGGAGACTTCAATATCAATTTATTAGAAAACAATATTCTTACTAGGAAGTTTATAACTCTTATGAAATCGTATAATATGTACAATGTCGCGCGGAAGCGAACACGTTAGGATCGCTCCCGGTTATATAAATTTAAAATTATGGAATATAGGATTAGACAATAATAAAAATGTCTCTAAATTGAAGCTTTAGTGTTAATAAAACTGTGAAAGTGAAGTACAGACTTAAATCTTTAAACTGTTTATGTTATTGAAACTTTATTTTGTGTGATGAATAAGCAGTGACAATAAACAGTGTGCGGGTGGCTTGAAATCTCAAGCCGCGCATCGATCTCTTTCGCTCATACGCGAAGCGGTTAACTCCGTCTTTGTCGCATGGTGCGGTTACGCTAGATCAAATTCAAAATGAACTGTGCTATTTGCTGCAAAAAAATTGATGCGGGGGATGTGCTTAAATGCAATGGATGCAAGACAGGATGTCACTATATTTGCCTTAACATTACCTCAGCTGATTTCAAGCAGGCAAAAGTACAAATGCAGCGTACTTTTAAGTGTGATGCCTTTTCTAATGTAACACAACGTATACGGGTAACTGATGACACCCCCGTGCGGGGTGTACGCATGACGGACAGAGATGAATATGACCAATCTTTCGAGGTTGGTGCTTCTAAGAATACCGGACTATTGTCTTGTGAGGAAAAAGTTATTATGGCAGGTATCATGGAAAACGTTAATAGCATAATTATGGCAAAATTAAGTGATATTGAGTCTAAAATTATTGAAGAGATTAAAGCTACTGTAACCGTCTTAGCATCAGAAAATAGTAAACTAAGACAAGAATTAAAGGAAGCTAATGAGAAATGTATTAACTTTGAGCAGGAAGTCAAATCCCTAAAAACGGAGAAACAAAAAATTATAAAGATGGGTGGTATTAACAACAGCAACTCCAGCTTCATCACAGAAAATCAACGCCAACTTTTTACCACTGTGCCAGTGTCAAATAACACCAGGGCATCGCCTTCGGGCGATAATATCGGAAACAGTGAGCGCGATATTAATAATAAGTCGCAGCGGCAAGCACAGGCACCTGATGTTAGCTACGCGGCGGTGGCTAGGAAAGCAGCGGTTCACTCAGATGATAATAAGACTAATTGTAACACTTGGACGGTAATTAAAAACAATAAGAAGATGAGCCTTATAAAAAGAGGGGTAATACGTCAACTGTATCCCTGAAAGTAGCACACGCAAGAAATTTTTGCATGTATGGAGATTGGATACATGCACGACGGAAGGCAACTTAATGGAGTATGTAAGAAATATTTTTGGAAACGAATCTGATATTATCATAGAAAAATTGAAACATAAAACTGAACGGAACTACGCCTCGTTTAGGATTGGTGTTACAGAAAGCAATTTTGAGAAGCTTTATGACCCAAAGGTATGGCCCCTGAATGTAGAATACAGTGAATGGATTTGGTTTCGTCGCACAAATTCATTAACCCAATCATAAACCCAGTAGAAGCGTCAACATTTTATATCAAAACGTCAGAGGACTTCGAACTAAGACTATACAGTTCTCTTCCTTACTGGAGTCGTCCGGTTCGGATATATTCGCTATCACCGAGAGTGGGTTAAATGAAGCTATTCAAAACGCGGAATTTGTACTGCCCGGGTACCAAGTGATGCGGTGTGATCGAGCGGATGGACGTAAGCAGGGCGGGGTACTTCTAGTGGCCTCACCGCGGTTCGAGATGCGACGAGTAACGATGCCAGCTGATGTTGAAATAGACAATTACAGGTTTGAATTGATTTGTGCTGCAGTTTACACGCTAAATCGGTTTTTATTTACATGTTGCACAGTGTATATTCCGCCACATACTGATGAAAACGAGTATATGTTAATGTTTAATTTATTAGAGAAAATATGTATTAAGTATAGAAATAATTTAATTATATTAGGTGATTTTAATCTTTTTTCGTGCAGTATTAAAGTTTGTAATTACTATGAATATTTTGTGGCTTTCGGTGAATTCGTTCAGTGTAGTAAGGTGCCTAACTGTAACGGTAGACAGTTGGATCTCGTGTTGAGCGCGTGCAGCGGTGTCCGCGTGAGTGCGGCGGACGAGGCGCTGCAGCCCGTGGACGCCTACCATCCACCGCTTGCCGTCAGCGTTGAGATTGGCGCGCCGCAACGGCCTCAGTTTGCACGCCCCGTATATACACCACACTCTCACCGCCCTCACATAACACGTAAACAATGGAATTTTAATAAAGCTGATTTTAACCACTTATATTTTTTGCTGTCTATTTTGCTGTCTATTTATAGATTGGAGTGAATTATATTGTTTAAAAGATCCTGACGTAGTATTAAAGATATTCTATGACAAAATCTTTGAGGCTTTTGACGCCTGTGTTCCTCTAAAACGGGTTAGTTCTAAAATTATAAGGTATACCTACCCTGTATGGTATACGCCTGACATAATTAGAGATATTAAACTCAAACACGAATTACACAAAAAATATAAATGCAGTAGATTGAGTAGCGATTATGACGCGTTCGGTCGTATGAGAGCGAGAGTTAAAGCTGAGACTGCAAGGGCGCACGATCGGTACTGCGACCGCGTGCAAAGTCACCTGGCAGCGGAACCGCGTGCGTTTTGGGACTATGTGAGATCTAGGAAAGGTTACTCGAGCAAACGGAAGTTAATAAAAAATGGTCGAGCTTTGTCGGAACCGGAATGCGCAAGTGAGTTCGCGCAGTTCTTTCACTCTGTTTATAACCTGGAGCCGGCGGCGCTGAGCGTAGCGACGGCGAGCGCGGCGGCGGCGCCGTGGCCGGGCGCGCGGGTGCACCTCGCCCCGCTGCGCCGCGCTAACGTGCGGCGTGCGCTCGCCCGCCTGCCGCCTAAGCGCTCAGTGGGGCCCGACGGTATACCGGCGTACGTCTTCCGGGATTGTTGCGAGGTATTGGTCGATCCGTTGCTGCATTTATTCAACCTTTGTGTAAAGACCGCGACATTTCCCGATAGCTGGAAACTCACCCGAGTCGTGCCCGTACCTAAAGGAGGCGGTGGTTCGGAGCCCAGTGATTACCGACCTGTAGCTGTCCTATGCACTCCGGCTAAAGTTTTCGAAGCGGCAATTCATAGCTGCCTTTATGTACAGATAAGTAGCCAGTTGTCTGACGCGCAGCACGGATTTCGACCGGGACGGGGAACAACGGGAAACTTGATGCATTTTATGACACACCTAGTACCGGCGGTAGATGCTGGTGTGCAAGTAGACGTGGCCTACTTTGATTTCAGAAAGGCGTTTGACACAGTAGATAATGATGTCCTGCTGTCAAAGTTGGCAAGAGTAGGCTGCACGCCGCATACGCTGACATTCTTCGCGAGCTATCTGCGTGACAGATGCCAGTACGTCGATTGTGGTGGATACTATTCTGAACCTTACTTTACGAGATCTGGGGTGAGTCAAGGCAGCACATTAGGCCCATTGCTCTTTATTTTAATGATAAATGACTTACCTGAAGTCGTCACTGGGTCTACCCCCTTGTTATTTGCTGACGACCTGAAGTTGTCCCGTAGAGTGGATCAGACCGAGGATCATGACACGCTGCAGCAGGATATAAATAGGGTTGTAAGTTGGAGCTTGGAAAATAAATTATACTTTAACGTGGCTAAATGTTCCTTGCTATCGTTTAGTCGCGCGCGCGCCCCGCGTCACCACCCGTACCACATGGAAGGGGCACCGCTGCAACGTGTCACTGAGGTGAAAGACTTGGGAGTCAGATTTACTGTAGATTTGAATTTCCGGAAACATATTATAGGCGTATGTAAGAAAGCTTATCGGAATATGGGGTTTGTTTTGAGACAAGCTGGTCAATTTTCCAACATCGGAGCTTTAAAAGCATTGTATGAGGCTTTCGTAAAAAGTCATTTAGAATGTAATGCGGTAATTTGGTCTCCATATGAGGCCAAATACAGACTGATGTTGGAGCGTATTCAGAATAAATTTATAAGGTTCCTATATTTAAAACAGTATGGGGTTTATCCCGGATATCCGCTGTTGTATCCAACTTTATTTGTTCTGGGTATGGTAGGCTATATGAAACTGGAAGCTAGACGGGAAGTAGCCCTAGCTATCTACTTATTTAAAGTACTACGTGGCAGAGTACAAAACCCAGCAGTTTTACAGGAGGTTAGGCTTTGTGTTCCTGATGCGTACATGGGTCGGCGGCGGCGACCGCCATTGCTGCTGGTGCCGCGCGCGCGCACCAACCTGCTGCAGCGTACGCCGCTTGTGCGGGCGCTGCGCACGCTTAACATGGTTGCGGGATTAATTGATCTGTTTACGTGCACGCTGAGCGAATTCACGAAAGCCTCATATTTGGTATTATCGTTAGAAGATTGTATTAGGTTTTAGAATTTGAATTAGTATTTAGTGACTGTGCTACGCTATTGCATTAGGTTATTACCTGTAAAAATAGTGTATTGGTGAGATTAAAATAAATAAATAAATAAAAATGTTTTCTTGGAACCTACTAGAATAACTGCTACTAGTGCAACATGTATTGATAATATTTTTACTAATGTTAGACCTAGGTATTATTCTGTAATAAACCAACTATAATCCGATCATAACGGTCAGTTAGTTGTGTTTCCTAGGACTAATAAGGTTCAAAAGAAAAAGGTTAGCTTTGTCCCAATGAATGTAGGCCGCTTAGAGCGTTTTAAATGCAATTTAATTGAGAAAGTACCTAGGTTGCCCTTTCGGGATGGCCCAAACGATTTATATAACTCATTGTTCCACCTTATCAGTGATGAATTTAATAACATTTTTAAGCCCAAAAATGTCATAGTTTGTGATCGTGCCGGTTTTAGTGAATGGGCAACCTGTGGTATTTTTAAAAGTAGACTAAGGTTATATGAACTTTATGATGAAAAATCTTATAACCATAAACCAGAATTTATTGAATATGTTAAGAATTATTCTAAAATTTTTAAAAGAGCCTGTTCCTGTGCTAAGTCTATCTACTTAAGAAATAAAATTAAACAATCCGGTAATGTCGTTAAAATGACTTGGAACGTTATTCATAGTGAAACCGGTAGGACAACAGTGCGAAATAGAGACTTAAATTTGAAAATTGGTGATAAAAATGTGAGAGCTGATCAGGAAGTAGCGTCGGAGTTTGAGACTTTTTTTACTAATATTCCTTTGTTAACTACTAAAACTCTGACGTCGTCTTGTTCTTCGGCTGAGTTGCTTCTTAAACAAAGTGTATCAGAATGCAGCACATCTTTTGAATTTTCGGTTGTCAGTGGGAAAGATATAATAAATAATTTTAATAATCTTAATATTAAAAACACGGCGGATGTATGGGGGCTGTCTGTAAAGACAGTTAGTTCTGTAATCCATATTATTGCCCCCCACTTGGCATCTGTGTTTAACGGTTGTATTGTAAGTAGTAGTGTATTTCCTGATCTTATGCAACTTAGTAGAGTGATTCCTTTGTTTAAATCGGGTAGTACATCAGATCCAAATAACTTTCGGCCTATTTCTGTACTGCCCACGTTAGATAAAATATTTGAAAAATTTATCCTAAATCAGTTGATAAGCCACTTTAGTAGTCATAAACTACTTCACAAAAACCAGTTTGGATTCACTAAGAATCGCTCTACTACTGATGCAGGTGTTGAATTAATGAGAAATATTTTTATGGCCTGGGAGAACTCGCAGGATGCTTTAGGTGTATTCTGCGACTTGTCTAAGGCGTTTGACTGTGTGCATTATGAAACTCTCCTCAGGAAATTACATCATTACGGAATTCGGAACAGGGCTCTCGACCTCTTGACATCTTATCTCTGTGATAGAATTCAAAAGGTTCATGTTAATGGGAAGCGATCTCCCGGTTCTAACGTGACAATGGGCGTGCCCCAGGGCTCGATTCTCAAATTCAAAATAAAAAGACAGCTGCTTAATTATGACGATGTGAACAGTGCACTGTCAATGGTTGTTTATTGGTTCAACACGAATAATCTTCTCCTTAATGAGAAGAAAACAAAATGTATTAAATTCACAACGCCAAATGTAAGACAGGTTGCAACTAATGTACAAATAAATGGCGTGGATTTAGACCTTGTAGAGTCGACTGTATTTCTAGGTATCACTATTGATGCCAGATTACAATGGGGTCCCCATATTGATCAATTATCTGGTTAATTAAGCTCAGCGGCATATGCGGTAAAGAAAATTAGATTACTAACTGATATAGAAACAGCTAGACTTGTTTATTTCGCTTATTTTCATAGTATTATGTCATATGGCATACTACTTTGGGGATGCTCTGCAGAACTTAATACCATCTTTGTTCTCCAGAAAAGGGCTGTTCGAGCAATTTACAATTTGGCCCCGAGAGCTTCTCTTAAGGAAAAGTTTAGAGAGATAAATATTCTAACTGTTGCATCACAATTTATATATGAAAATCTTCTATATGTTAAAAAAAATTTTAGTAATTTTGAAAAATATAGCGACATTCATCATGTAAATACACGGAACAAAGATGATCTTATTGTACATTCCACTCGTCTCTACAGAATTAGTAATTCTTTCATGGGGCAATGTATACGCTTCTACAACAAATTACCCATAGATATCCGAAACATGCCTATCAATAAGTTTAAGAAGGCGATTAATACTAGACTCTGTAAGAAAGGGTATTATAAATTTTCGGATTATCTTGACGATAAAACAGATTGGGTTTGAGCAGCTCCTCAATCAGCAACATTTATAAAGGATGTATAATACATTTTTCTTTAAAAAACAAAAAAATGGTTATGACCAAACAAATTTATTTAAAAGACTAGCCCGCTGAGTTTCTCGCCGGATCTTCTCAGTGGAGGCCGCGTTCCAAACCGGTGGTAGATGTAAAAAATGTAATAATTTTGACGTTTGTAAGTGCTTATGTATTGGCCTATACAAATATATGATTTTTGACTTTGACTATATCAAACAGATCATTCCAGATTGGGCTAGCGCGTGTTGTAAACATAAATTTTGGTACGAAAAGAGTGTTTTAAAATTGTAGATGAAATGTTACGATTAAGACCGCCTAACCTGAACGAATTATCCTGAAAGTTCTTAATTTTGGCCCCCAGGAATGGTTTGAAAGAGAGTCCTTGCCGAGAATTTTGATGCCAGGTGTAATACTATTGAAGTTATCAGATATTGAACGTACTTGATTTTGTGTAAGTGTCCGGAAAAAAACTTCACATTTTGAATAATTTAATTCCAGACCTAAATCCTTAAATATGAATTTAACAAATAAGGGTATTTATAAATTTAATTTCGATTAGATCTGTTAAAACTGTGACAGCTTTGCCTCCTAAGGTGCCGTCGTCTAGGTACCAAACATTCAATTCAGAATTTAGAAATGAGATATGCCGTTGGATACCTAAACTGAATAGGGCTGGTCCAAGATGATCACCTTGCCATGCCAACTGCTGAATCTATAGAATTTTCACCAAAGAGTAATTTAGAAGAGTCACTATAGCATTGCTAAACGTAAGGATAAATTTCAGGAAGGTTAGAAGCTACTTCGTTCAGCAAGGCTGCCCTATCCAATGAATTAAAAGCATTCCTCACGTAAACCTTGAGAAGAACCTCCATCTCACTTGATAAAACGAAGGTTCTTGTTGCATGAACTGCTGCCTCGCAACTCCCTTTGCTGCCGAACCCTAATTGGATTGGGTGAAATTTGGACCTAAGTTTTGAGGCTATATGCCTGCAAACTATTTTGGAGGTTAATCGACGGATCGTAGAGCCTACGGCAATAGGACGAATGCCACTATCCTTTTTATTGAAAGCACATAGCCTCGCACCGTATGGATATGGAAGAAATAAGTGTTGAACTTGACCAGAAAGCATGCATTTGCACAGTTTTGTCAGTGAACTTAGGAGAGCGCCATCGGAGTCACCGGCAGATACACTAATTAAATCTTTTAAGTGCTGTGGAGTTATACCGTTGATGCCGCCGGCAGAGCCGTTGGGGAATGACATAATGGCTTCGAAAAAATCTTTTTCTTTTATATGCATATAATGGAAATTAAACTGGGGCGGGTTCGGTTTAGCTTTGAGACTGGGTTAGCTGAGGGATGCTTATCGTGTTTAGCGTTAGGTCCTTATTGGGGGCAAGGGTGTCGTTAGAAAATAAAAGGCGAACTGCATTCCGAAGATCTCCCTCTTGTATTTTTGCTTCAACTTTGCGGCTTAGATTAAAATTTTTGGGAGGATCTGTGTTAAGCAGAAGTCGAATAGAGTGAAAGGGGAGTGGCACAGCGCTGTTTTAATTGGTGTGTGAGAGATGTGTTAAGTGATCTGTCGGCATGCAGGTGATTCAAAAGCGAATGAAAAAAGTTCTTGACAGGATTCTGTGCTATTATAAAAACACTTTTTAATGATATTGGAGAATGATCTTTCTAGCGACATTCTGGCCCCCCTGGGAATACGTTTTACTATGGGTATTCATCTATGAAATCGGGAAATGGTGATTTCGAAAGGTATTGTGGGTGAGATTGTGGAATTGATTGGAATGACGGAATTGGATGTAATTGGTGACACATCATGGACTGTCGGAAGAGATGATGAAATGGATTGATTGTGACTACGAGCTGTATGGATTTTAAGACCTCTGGCAAAACGCCTTCCGTCACCACACTGCCGACACGGTAAAAGCTCTGGTTGGGATGAACTTCCTAACATTTGCGCACGAACCACGAACACCAGTAAACTTAGAACTAATACAAATAAACAAATAATATATAAACAAACTGATGAGAACATAAAAAAAACGAATAAAATAGTATCACAAGACAACTCTTGTTAGTTTGAAGACTTCGGGTACACTTCGGGTCTCAGAGTAATACTTCGGGCGAAACCGGCATACAAAACGGAACAGAGCGCCTGCGCGAGCTACCGTTGCCATGGTGCGTGCTGAATAACTTTGCTGAATATCACCAAGAGCTGTGGACTCCGAATGGTATAAATCAGCTTTTCTGATTTATAAAGTGCTGTGGCCATATGGGTGGTTGTGCACAAACCATGCACAAACACACAGATGATTGGCGAAGATTTCTAGGTCTTTAAAGGCTTATAATTGCCCAACACATAAATTATCTATTTTATAAAGCCGTAAATAGGCAGACATTAATTTGACAGCTACTCTCTCTATCTCGTTTTCTTCGGAAATATACGACTATATTTTTAACATTTAAAAATAAAATTTTAATTACTAAGGCAGTCTTGATCGCAATTCTCGCAATTTGACTGTATAGATTGCGGGCTGTTATAATTATTTAGTAAGAGGGACTCATATGCACCTTCAAATGCAACACACTCGATGCCGTGGTCCTCGCACCATATGATCTTCTGTTCCCAAACAAGTTTTCTACTGGGTCTTGGTTAAAGTGCCTTGTTAACATAATCACAAAACACAATTAAAATAATGTTTTTTAGACAATATCTTCCAAAGGGTTTGCAATCCTTCTATGGTATTACTAAAGTTTCTTATAGTTGACACAACAAAATCAATTTTTTCATAATAGTAACAGATTTACAATTTTCAAAACATACTTTTTGCCACAACTCATGGTGATTCGAATTTTTCTTTATTGCCTATTTGTATGCTCGTCCATCTTGACGCAGGATTTATCGCAGTGGTTAAGAGCTTAAGCCGCTCCGCCAACTGTGTCTAGTAGTCGCGGGTTCGATTCCCGCACGGGACAAATCTTTGTGTGAACCACAATTATTTGTTCAGGTCTGGTATTTGTGTATGTGAATTTTCATGTTTTTAAACGCACACACGATACAGGAATAAATCCTAGAGGTACGTTTAAAAAAATAACATCGTCACGCCTATATTCCCCAAGCGGGGGTGGTAGAGGTGTACTGAGTACACCTACGTTTCGCCGACAATGTTAGGTCCCATGTCATAGGAGGCGAGCCTATTGACATATACCGGGCACAATTCCAAACTCCGGACTCATACTGGAAAGTTTTTCGTTAGAAAAACTTCATTTGAACCCAGGACCTCGTGGTCACCAAGCGATACGCTTTGCCACAAGACTAACGAGGAAGTTTAAAAAATAAAATCATATAAACTACTGACATTGATACAATCGAATAAATCATAAATTAGTGCTACCAATGGTATTATTAACCCTAATGGTATTATTAATTATTAAGGGATAATTAAAAACCTGTTGGAACTCTGTACTCTCTGCCTACCCCGCAAGGGATCTGGCGTGAGGTTATAGATAGATAGATAGTTGATTAAAAAAATATTTGATGGTTATTAATGCTTTATTTAAGGATAAAATATACTACATAAACGAAAAAAAAACTGTCAAATCCCGAAAAAAAATTCAAATCCATATATGGGGGGCTTTGGGTGAAGGCGCAGGGACTACGCCCGAAACGACCTTCGCCCACCGTAATCTCGGCCTGCAAGCGTCGGAGAGGCGCCCTAGCACTTAGCAGGCCCGCGTCTAAAAAGCGCTGCGTCCGCGCAGCCTCCAACAGGCGGTAGGGCGAGACCGAACTCGCCTACACCTGTCGAGGTCCGCGCCCAACTGCTGACCGAGCCCGCCGGTGCCACAGAGGTCATGCCAGTGACGATTCCTGATGCCCGGCAAAAGGGCAGTAAGACGCCGGGGGGGTTTAGTGCGTGCAAGGCCCACGGCCCGGGTGGTTATGTAAAAGCTATTACTTTTAGTAGATTAAATATTTTACATCAATCCATATTAGATATAAATGAATTGTTATGAACTCTTAAAGACATAGAGAAAATAGATAAATTAATGTATCCAGTAAATACCGATAATTTGATAAAAATTGAACATTGTATAGACATAAGAGCATATATCAAAGACAAACGAATAACGTTTATTATGTCAGTACCAATTCTCCAATTAGATTTCTATAACTACTACAACCTTCATCCTTTACCCTTGTATAATCCTCATTTAAACCTAACATTTTTATTAACTTCTAAATATCCTCAAATCCTTGTCAGATATACTTCCACTGTCACAGCCATGCAAAGAAATAGACGAAGGAGAATTC
Source organism: Phalera bucephala (assembly GCA_905147815.2). Taxonomy (NCBI): domain Eukaryota; kingdom Metazoa; phylum Arthropoda; class Insecta; order Lepidoptera; family Notodontidae; genus Phalera; species Phalera bucephala. The sequence continues at coordinate 6,260,516 of LR990637.1, read as the reverse complement.
CTGTGCTACGAGGATAAATTTATCTTTCATTAATGAAGACTTATGTATTATTACAGATTTGATGTAATATTCTTCAGGAATTACATCATGTTCTCCACTAACAGTAAAATATTCAAAGGTCAAGGTCAAATCTATTCGGCCTAACACATGGTTATTATATTCAGGAAAACTTGCATTTCTTACAGAACACTGAAAATCATTTTAACCAGTACAACATTTTTGGCACTTATTCATTAACTTTCAATAATGAATGTGAAGCTAAATTAGAAAAAAATCACATTAAGAAAACGTCTCATACAGTTGACCAATCAAGTCTTCCATCAAGTTCCAGTAATAAATTTACCAACCATCACGGAAACCTTAGTGCGCTCAGCGTGTGTGTATGAATGATGTACGCTGTTGGCCGCGAGGCCTTTACAGCTTCACCGGACTTAAAGGCGAGCGTGCAACCACTACGCTCTAGCCAGCCAGAAGGGCAAGAGGCGACATACTCGAGGGCGCCTCTACGAGGCGCCCTCTCTCTGGCTTCGCATTAGTGATTGCTTTGCTATTCACAATGTATTTTTTAACGTATATTATCAGAATACTCGGGGGCTGCGAACCAAAACTCATTTGTTTAAACGTAACTTATGTACTAACGCTTATGACGTGATATCTCTAACGGAAACGTGGTTACTCAGTGGTATTAATGACAGCGAGCTTTTTGATGACAGATACGTAATTTGGCGACGTGATAGGAATTATCTAAACACACGAGAAAAATACGGAGGTGGGGTACTCATAGCCGTGCGCCGTGAATTAAAAGCCGTAGACCGTCCGGAATGGTCCTCGTCGGCTGAGGACATCTGGGTCACTATTACCCAACTTAAAAATCGTACTACAAATAATATACATTTTTGCACCGTTTACCTCTGCGCGGAAAATCATGGTAATTCATATAATTCTCAATTACGTAACTTTACTGATAAATTATCAGTTATCATGAACTCCTGCCCTAATGACACTTTTATAATAATGGGAGATTTTAATTTTAGCAACAAAGACTGGGCATCTGATGGAATCGCCTTACAGCCATTAGGTATATCGGGTCCGACCCAGACGTATTTTTCTTCCCTTCTCACCCCCTTACTAGACGCCATACCGGTGTCACTCGGCATGGCGTCTCCCCCTCGAGCTGGGCGACAGACTCCCCCGAGTCTGCCACCCAGGTTATTTCGGTGGAGACACCCATGAACTCAGACTGTAAGATCTGAGGCCATGGGCATCTCCGCATCTTGCGCCCTGGGGGCACTTGCCTCCGTCGGCCGCTCCTGCGTCACGGGAATCGACACAGGGGCGGCAGACTGAGCCGCGTTCCTCTTAATGGCCTAAGGGGCCTTACATGCCCTGCCGCCTAACAGATGGCCAGGATTTCGCCCGGTGTTATCGCACAGCGCGCAGTGTGGAGCGGATTTGCAGCCGGCAGCCTTGTGGCCCGGCTTTCCGCACCTGTAACACAGCGCGCTGCGATCTGTCCCCCCTTTGCACTGCTCTCGGATGTGGCCCGGTCCGAGACAGCGGTAGCATCTCGTCGGCCTCACCTCCAGGAGGTTGACTCTCGCGGAAGTGAAGCCGACGAGAAGCCGATTTGCAGCCACCCTCTTCGCTGCCTCCACTGGGCAGCTCACCACTATGGTACCGAGGGGTGTCCGGTCCCGCAGAACTTCTCCCGCCTTGACCGCGTCTACCGGGCACCCCCCGGCACGGGCGACGGCCTCCACCACCTCCTCTTTGGTGACCGAATCATCGAGGCCCACCAAGCGCATTGACGCGCGCTTGATGGGCCTGGAGATGGTCATGTCTTCCGCGGGCAGCGCCGCACTCAGTGCAGCCGCCAGGGCGTCCGCTTTAGGGCCGCTTTCCTCGCCAGCCACTTCCAGCATCCGGGCTCCAGTGGCCGCAACCTTGAACCCAAGGGAGCCGATACCTAGCTCCTCTTTATTTACCAGCTCCCTCGCCCGGACTATTATACCTCTATATGTTATGCCGCGCGCCGCGGCGTCCGGCTGCAGCTTAATAGAAACCACAGCCGAACGAGGCGGCCGCGGCGGTCGTGGCTTATGCCTACGCTTCCTTTGGCGCTTCCGCTGGGGTGCTTGCGCTTGAGCTCCCTTTGTCTGTGCAGCCTTCGCAGGCTGCATGGTATTCCTCTTCTTTTTCCTCCTGACCATTTTTGCCCACGACACTTCCCCGGTCGCGGCAGTTGACGGAGGTGGCGGAGGTTTCGGCTCCTCCTGGGCCGGCGTTGCGGGTGCCGGCCCAGGGGGCTCCTTGCGCTTCTTCGCTCCCCTACCTTTCTTTACATTTGGGGGAGCGGATACGTTCGACGGCCCAGGCATCGCCACTTCCGAAGCGGCGAGCTCCGGCTCGGGCGGAACCGGCCGGTCGGAGGCCAGGGGCGGTCGAAGACGTCGCTCCGGAAGAAGCCTATCTTCCAGGGCGGCGAAACAAGCGTTCATCATCGCCCCGACTTGGTCGACGATGGAGCGGTGCATCTTCTCCAGCTCCGTCGTCGTCGGGGCCGGTGCCGTAGGGACGGCTGTCGCGGGGGCCGCAGCTGCAGGAGCAGCCGCTGCTGGTTTTGCTGCCGCGGAGGTCGCTTTGGCGGCTTTAGCAAAGGCCTCTAACGCGGGCGACCTTCTATCTTCGGGATGGGGTCCCGGCTGTTGGTTGGCGTGCAGGTATTGGACCTGTTTTTGCAGCCACTCCGATTTCCTCTTGAGCCGGGTAATTTCGTCCTCGGCCTTCTTCAGCTCTTGGGGAACCGACAACTCAAAGATGCCGTCAACGGCCTGTGAAATGACCCTGGCGGCATCCTTGAGTGTTTTTACGAACGTCCCCTTTAAGTGATTGGACGAGCCGGCCACTCGGAGGATATTCTGCACCTGCTGAAGTGCAGCCTCCTTGTGGTCGACCGGTCCAAGTGTCCCCGACGCTCTACTGGCCGCGCTTTCCTTTTGCGCGGCAACCTCTAGGGCAAGCTCCCTCTCCATTCGGAGCTCAAGCAGCTCCCTTTCGCGGGCTGCGAGCTCTGCCTTCGTTTTTAGGAGGCCGACATAGCCCCCCGTTGTTAGCGGCCGGCCTCGGCCACGCGGTACCTTGGTCGCCTTATTGGCGACCCCCTCCTCGTCCGTTGACGGCAACTCCGAGCTGCGCGGACGTTTTTGCCCCGCTGCTGAGCAGACAGAGTCTGTACACGACATATCAGTGTCGTCGTCCGTGGCTCTAAATCCCTCTTTTAGGGCGGCCTCCCACTCGCGCCTATCCGCCGCGTTCAATGTAGCGCCCTCTGGCGGCGCTTCGTCGTCGTCCGAGTCGAAGAACGACTGGGACAGCTTCGTGGCAGCCGCTCGCGCTTTATCCGCAAAAGATGCGGAGGGTACGCGGTCAACACGTTCCAGCATCACTACTGGGGTCCTATTCGTCGGAAAATCGGTGTCCTTTTTGGAAAAGCCAGGGTCGTTTGGGTGATGTGGCGAAGTGCCCCCCCCAGAATACGCGGGGCAGCCAGAGCCCGAAGGCCCTGGGGAGGATTCTCCGACCTGGGACAGGCCGGTACCTCCCTGGAGTAGTATGTTCTTTCTTTGCGACATCGTTCATTTTTTGTTTTACGGCGCTTGACGGAGCTTGGCCCCTCCGTTTTCAGCCGCGGCACGCCGACAGCGGCATTAGGCACTTTGAGCTGACTACCCTCTCTTTGCCAGCTGGTAACAACACACAACAAGAGCTCGCTCCCCGTCCTCTCTTCAAGCGGAGAGTACAGGAAGCGAGCGACTCGACCAACCTTTAGTTGACAGCAATCGACCAAAGGCCCGCGCCCGGCACTCTCTTCAAACGGAGAGTACCGGTAGCGAGCGACTCAACCGACCGCAACAACAACACAACACAACATTGACAAACAAAATCTGCGCCATCTGCTGCACCCGACCCTCTCCAAAAACGGAGATTGAAGGGGGCAGCCAAGCACACCAAACTTCCGGACAGAACCGGGGGACGAAGGACGGGTTATTCAGGAAAAGGATGGGAAGGGATGGGACCGAAAATTGAGGAAAGGTAGTGCATGACTGTTTCTGTTATGTCTGTTCAGAAGGACCAGACCAATAGCAGGCAGCAACCGCGAGCAGGATACAGCCACACTTGCCTTGGGGATCGTCGCGACCGTGCGCTACTCCCAAGACCACGCCAAATTGCTCGCCGGGACAGACGAGCAAAATAGGCGAGAAGCTATGCCACTGCGCCTCGAAGGACGCGTGGGGTGGGATAGCCTTTCGCCCGCCCTTCTGAATGCAACCTGACCCAACTTAATACATGTCGCAACCTAAATAATAGACTATTAGATCTAGTTTTTTGCAATACTGATTTAATTTCATCTATAACAACATGTGTAGACCCGCTAGTACCAGACGATGCACAGCATCACAAATCTCTTATTATTAGTCTTAATAATAACAGTGTTGAATATCTGAGAACAAACCCAAGGAAAAAGTTATTTTATGAATCTGGGGACTATAACAAAATAAATTCAATATTAAATGAACAACATTGGGAGGACTGCTTAATTAATATTTCTCTAGAGGGGGCAATCAAACACTTTTATAACCTTTTGCACAACTTAATTGATAATTTTGTACCATTTAAATTAATTTATTCTTCGACTTTTCCGCCATGGTATAATGCTTGCTTAAAAAAAATATTAAAAGAAAAATTTAAATATTTACGTAAATACCGCATCTATGGCAATACAGAAGATTATAATACCTTTATTCTCCTGCGTAAAAGAGCTAAAGTTGTTGAGGAGGAATCGTATCGTGCATACATCAATAAATTGGAAAAATCTATTGTTATAAACCCTAAATTATTTTGGACTTACATTAAGTCCAATAAGAAAGGTCATAACAGTCTGCCTTCCAACATGCATTATGAAGGACAATCCGCTGATACAGGCACTAATATTTGTAATCTTTTTGCAACATACTTCCAATCTACATTTCTTTCCTCAGCCTCGAGTCTAGCTAGTTCATCTCTTAGAGTTGTAACCACCGATTCCAACCACTCGAACATAATAGGTGAGATTGAGATTACTCCGTTTGCTGTCAGTAAACTACTAGAGTATGTTGACCTTAGCAAAGGTGCTGGTCCAGATCTCATACCACCTCAATTTATTACAAATTGTGCAGAAAGTTTAACCAAACCACTTACGATCTTGTTTCAGCGCTCCGTTAAAGAATGTATTGTACCCAATATTTGGAAATCTGCATTCATCACCCCGATACATAAAAACGGAAACAAAGCAGATATTACAAATTACAGACCTATCTCTAAGCTTTGAATTTTTGCCAAAATTTTTGAACGCATTGTCTACAAACAGGTCTACGATTCTTTATCCAATGTTTTTATCCCCGCCCAACATGGATTTCTTAAAAACCGTTCTACCACCACTAATTTACTCACGTTCACAGATTATATAACATCGGGCATGGATGCGGGTGGACAAGTTGATGCTGTATTTACAGATTTTAGTAAAGCTTTTGATCGTATTGATCATAGAGTACTTATGCAAAAGCTCTTAGGGGCCGGAATTCATGGCAATTTATTCCGATGGTTCACCTCGTACATCGAAAATCGCTCACAAGCTATCACAGTGAATGGCTACGTATCTACATGGCGCACTATCCCTTCTGGTGTTCCCCAAGGATCGCTGCTAGGGCCGTTATTGTTTAACATATTTATCAATGACATTAACATCTGTTTCTCACATTCTAAGATCTTACTTTACGCCGATGACATGAAGATATTTAGGAAAATTGAATCAGTTAACGACTGTCATCTTTTACAACAAGACCTGGTACATTTTGAACATTACTGTAAGTCAAACATGTTAGATCTCAATGTTTCTAAATGTCACTACATTACATTTACCCGAAAACCGAAATTTGTTGAATACGGATACACTCTTAAAGGAATAAAGTTAAACAGAGTACACGAGGTTAAAGATCTTGGTGTAACCCACGATTCCAAATTAACATATGAGATACACATTGATAGCATTGCCAAAAAAGCCAATAAAGCCTTAGGTTTTGTGATTAGATCATGTTCTGAATTTAATAATATTAAAATACATAAAATTCTTTACTGTACATTCGTTCGCAGTATCCTTGAATATTGCTGCCAAATATGGAATCCACAGTATGAAGTGCATATGGAAAGATTAGAATTAATACAGCGAAAATTTATGAGATTTATTCAGTACAAATGCAATATAACTGACATTTCTTACGAAGCGAGATGTAAAAGACATCACATTTTGCCTTTATATGAGCGAAGAAAAATAGCTGATCTATGTCTAATGGCAAAAATAGCTCAATCGAGAATTGATTCATCATTCTTACTTTCCAAATTACAATTACAAGTTCCTACGAGGTCCGTAAGACATCAGTGTTCTCTTTATGTTCCCTACAGTGCAACTAAATATAGGAAAAAATATTTTTTTCCAAGAACAGCAAATTGTTTAAATAGACTGGTCAACTGTCGTGAGTTAGATTTATTTAATTCAAATCCATCAATGTTCAGATGTACTTTATCCAAACATTGGTTTGAGTCGGTTCTCTAACTTATTCATATACATTTTGTTTTTTTTTTTTTAACGTATTAATTTTACACTGTTGTGTGCATGTTTCTACTCTTTGTTATATATATTATTTTTTTTTAACTTCTTATTATTGTTATTGTTTCTTCTCCTTTTAATTGTCCATATTATTGTTTAGAATAGACTAGTAACTAAGCAATATGTATGCGAAAACATTTAAATGGTAGTAAAGTAATTTATTTTGTTGTCCATAAAGATATGTAATACTGTTTGTTTTCCAAATAAAATAAAATAAAATAAAACAAATGCAAAACTCCGGAACATTATCGTAATCAATGTTCAATGCTAGAAAAATTAAGCAAAAATAAGTCGTAAATGCATTTAGTGCTGTTTTCTTAAGTGCTAAATATAGTAAAGACGAGTGGTACGTGGATTCGGGAGCCAGTGGTCACAGTGAGTGAGTGCGTGCATGCCTATGTGTATGTGTGTGAGTTATATGATTCTTTGTAGGAGTCTTTCGGTTTCATCGTAATTTTTAATCTTAAGCCATTCCATTCCATAACAATCAAGGATGTTTTGTGTGCTGAGCCTGACAACAAACGTATAAACAGTAAGTCAATTGATAAAAAACAACAACAGTGCTTCTTTCTCAGACAGTCAGTGTTTGATATACAAGGCAAAGAAAAAGATGGTAGCTGTTGCTCACCTAATTAATGGTGTGTATAAGTTGGATTTATGTACTACACCAGTGACTAAATGTTTACTTGCCAGAGATAGTGCTTTAATATGGCACAGGAGGTTAGGACACATAAACACTAACGACTTGTATAAAATGAAGAATGGCGCCGTAGAAGGTGTTAGCTATGAAGACACTTATGAAGTGGCAAAATCTAACTGTGTGGTTTGTTGTGAGAGCAAACAATCACGACTGCCATTCCCCACAGGCACAAGAGCTACAAAAGTTCTGGAATTTGTGCATGCTGAGTTATGCAGGCCAATGAAAACCAAATCTATTGGATTGTCAAAATACTTTCTCCTTTTTGTAGATGACTATAGTCGCATGTCATGTGTCTACTTTATGAAAAAAATTAGGTGTTTAAATACTTCAGAGAATTCAATAGTGGAGAAACAAGAAAATGCCATTAAAATCTTACGAACAGATAATGGTGGAGGGTTTAGTTCTAAAGTGATAGTAGATTTTTTGAAATCACTCGGCATTGTACACCAAAAAAACAAACCCCCATCGCCATAACAAAATGGTTTATCAGAGCGAAACAACAAAACAATTGTTGAGCTTACAGGGTTTTGCTGACTGGGCAAGTGACAGCTTGGACAGAAAATTTTACACTAGATTTTGTTTTGTTATGTCAGGCACAGTTGTTTCGTGGCATAGCAGAAAACAGAGTTTCAGCTCTATTGCACACTAAGGCTGAGCGCATCTCCTGTTTAGCCTTTACACGAACGACATTCCTCGTTCGAGTAAGGCGCATCTAGCCCTATTCGCGGATGATACCGCTCTCTACGTCTCGCATAGGAATAAGGGTTTCATTACCAGAAACTTTCAGGCATCCGCCAATTCCCTAGGGAATTGGTTCAGGAAGTGGCGTATTGAGGTGAACCCGGACAAGAGCGCTGCGGTGTTCTTCTCCAGAGGTGCCACCTCGCGCCACTCCCTGCGCCGCCCTAGAAGTAATCTCGGCCAAGTGACCATGTTCGACCGACCCATTCCCTGGGTCAAAGAGGTCAAATATCTAGGGGTCACCCTAAACAGTACCATGTCCTTCGGCCCGCACATCAAGCGGGTCCGTCACCGAGCATCATTTGTGCTCCGTCGTCTCCATTCGTTAATCTGCAAGCGGAGTAAAATGTCCCTTAGAAATAAGGTGACACTTTACAAAACTTGCGTTCGACCCATCATGACTTATGCGTGTGTTGTGTTCGGGCATTCGGCCCCCTCTCACAACGATAAACTCCAAGTGGTTCAAAACCGCTTCCTCCGTAAAGCCGTAGGAGCCCCCTGGTTCGTACGGAACGTCGACCTCCACTCCGATCTAGGTCTCGAACCTATTCGCGCGTTTATTAAAAAGGCGTCAAAACGTCACTTCGCGAACGCATCTACCCATGCGAATCCGTTAATCGTAGCCACCGCCGACTACGATCTCCCCCCCGACCCCTGCCGCCACCGCCGACTGCGATCTCCCCCCCGACCCCTGCCGCCACCGCCGGCCGCGACATGTTCTCACCGACCCCCCCGATGCTTTGTCATCCCTTCTTTCCGCTCAGAATACGGGCGACGACGACGACGTAGTAGTAGATCCCCTCCCATAGCCGGCGGTTGACCGGTGCACTTAGTAGTGCACCCGTCCCCCTACAGCGACTGTCCCAACCAAGGGGGGATGCAGGTTATGTTTTTATTTCCACCTCTCACTTTGGCATTTGACGTTGACTTCCCGCCATTTCCGCTTTGATTGATGTAGCCAGGTCTGGGGTTTGGTTTCGTCCATTTTGACGCAAACGCCGCTTCAGTATTCTCCGTTTCCTTCGATGTCATTCCTATCAATTCTAACGGCTCCGAATCTAACAACTTTGTCTTGATGATGACAGTCGTAATAGCAATACTGGAATGCTCGATGGCCATAATTATTGGCAAAACTTTTCTGATAATCCTGGGAGAATCAACGAACCAATCCACTGATCAGTTTCTCTCCATATCTGGTAAGTCTCCGTTTTTTATTTCTCATTGATGTCATCGGAGCCCCCGATCCGAGGAGCTCAGTCTCACGGTGGCATGCTTCGTGACCATTCCAGATAATAGTTTAGATCCCAAAAAGAAACCAAATGACACGGATATGTCAGGTATGGACACTGATTGTTTATCCCGCAGCCGTTCCAGAGCACTGCAACAGAAAAAGGAGAAAAAATATCAATAGTCCACCCGCAGCCTTAATTTCTGATGAAACCTGCCTCTGATGAAACCTAAATCCAATGTCATGTCTACTCCATCCAAGGGTTTCACCTGAATTATATCAGGCCACTGTTAACGCTTCATATGTAGTCCGCATACAGAGTTCAGCTATAACCTAATAATGGGGACTTCTTCCATCCCATCGCTTTCGGAAAATTTAGAAAAATAATAACAGTCAAAATATTATAGGTAGTGTTTGTATGTATTCCTATGTAGTTCGTTAACTTTATTTGCATCCATACATGTTAGTGTCAAATAGATCGCTTAGCAAATTACATGTCTTTTTATTCAAAAATCACCATCCCACCTGGGATCGTGGCTCGCGGTCGCTCGAGAACAACAGAAAACTGAACCGACTCAACTCGTTAGCAAGTTATTAGTGATTTTAAACAAAATAGATTTTATTACGTTTACTGTGATGATGATGGTGATGATAAGTAAAAACGTAATTACAATGGAAAAAAATAGTTGAAGAAGCGTTAAACATAGTTGAAACGAATGCGAAGACTGATAAAAAAATCACAGACCAATTTGAAAAAGTGCCTAAAAGCCAGCCAGAAACAGGTTTATAATGTATTGAAGATTTTGGCGTGATTACAAACAGGCTTACAGTGAAATAATACGTAGCACACCGAAGGAGGAAAGAGATTAAGTACCATACATCGCGGAGGAACAGTTCTTTGAGCATGAAGAAATATGTAACAATTTGAAAACAAAGTTAAAGAATTTGCTTCAATCTGGGAAAGACAATGACAGTGCTTTGCCATCAAAATCTAGTGACCCTTAAAAAATACTAATAATATCTTGGGCTTGCAGGCGATCATGGAGTATTCATAAATGATCACTTAACCACCCAGAACAAGCTGCTGTTGTCAAAAACTAAAAAGATTGCAATTAAAAAGGATTTTTTGCTACATATGGGTCAAGCACGCCAAAACACATCTTCGAAAAACCGACACTTCGCCTGTAATATTCATAAATTCCGAAAAAGATTTATCAAATATAATATAATCACTTATTACTTACTTAACTTACATTATTTGATGTTAACTATATAAAAGTTTGAGAATCGCAATTTAACGTGTGCTATCTCTGTATTCCTACATGTTCTGTATCGCTGCGTAAAGTTCTTTAAAGTATTTATAAAATACTATGCTTATTCAAATTCTATCTGTCACACCGAAAACAACCTTAACAATATGTATATTAAATCTAAATTCAATTGTTGTTTGTTGCTGCTTGAGCCGTATAGCCTTTGGCACGATAACACTAATGATCCCATTGTTTACGCTGAACGACTATTCAATAAGGGTATTCAAAGTTATGCATTATGTGTCCCTGTATAATATAAAAACAAATAACTTTTCGGAACGTGTGTCTAAATTCATATGATGCGATTGTCCTTACAGAAACTTGGTTAGTGGATGGTGTAGAAAATTGTCAATTGTTCAATAATAGATATTTAGTATGGAGATGCGACCGCGATTATGTTCGTACTTCGCAGTCACTGGGCGGAGGAGTTTTAATTGCGGTGAAAAAAGACGTGTGTGGGTGAAAATTATGATTGGCGTAGTTCGGCAGAGGAAATGTGGATAACTATTTCCCTAACACAAGGTAGGCCATCAAGTACCTGTAATATAAACATCTGTGCCGTTTATTTGTGCAAAGAAAACTTGGGTAACTCTTATAAAACTCAACTTCAAAATTTTATAAGTAACGTTAGCAACTTAATATCTATCAAACCATTAGATAAATATATTATTATGGGTGATTTCAACTTTGGTAATGAAGTGCAGTGGTACGACTCCAGCGCTAGTTCTGAACTTCTTCCCCGTGACCTGTCAGATCAAGTACTTATTGATTTCTTCGACTCCATGAATATTTGTAACTTGTCCCAATATAATGGCGAACGGAACGCAAATGGCAGACTATTGGATTTGGTATTTTCAAACAACTCCTTAGCCGTTGTGGAGTGTACCGATTCACTAGCCGTGCCTATAGACTCGCGTCATGTACCTTTACTTGTCCGGGCGAATTTCTTCGAAATTCACAATTTACGAGAAGTTATTAATAAAAAATATATATAATAAAGGTAATTATGTAGCTATTAATGATACACTTAGCCTCATTAACTGGAATGAATACCTAAAATCGGATTCATTAGGCGAAGCAACCAAGATATTATATGATCTTAGAGATAAATTCATTTCCTTAAAGTCTATCAAGCTTCAGTTTTATCCAAAATGGTATAATTCTGCTTTGATAAACGTGCTAAGGGAAAAGACGAAATATCACCGCAAATATAAAATTTACGGTAACTTATCGGACTTTCAATCTTTCTCTATACTCCGAAGAAGAGCCATTGACATGGAGCGTACTTGCTTCAATCGTTACATGGATGAAGTCGAATCATTGATTACGCATAACCCTAAATTATTCTGGTCATACGTAAAGAGTAAGAAGTGCGCCTAAAACTTTCCGAATATGCGCCAATTAACTTTCCGAATATGCCAGGACACATAGGCTGAAACAGGGGAAGGGATTAGTGACCTGTTTGTAAGATATTTCTATTCTACATTTCAACAGTCCTATTTGGAAGAAAACCTGACTACGAGGTGAATTATGACACCAGCACATCAATTAATTCCGTCGAAATTTGTCCTGACAAGGTCCTACACTTACTCAAGACTTTAGATCTTACCAAGTCTGGTGGTCCGGATCTTATCCCCCCTTTATTTATTGTCAACTGTGCTGAGAATCTGGTAGTGCCCATCTGTATTTTGTTTAGGCGTTCTCTTTCAGAGGGTTCGGTCCCAAAAATCTGGAAGACAGCCTATATAACTCCAGTATTTAAAAAAGGTGATACATCTGATGTTAGCAATTGCCGCCCAATCTCAAAGCTATGCCTATTCTCAAAAGTTATGGAAAGAGTGGTTCACACAGTAGCCTATTCTACACTGGCGGGTACATTCAGTGATGGCACATGGCTTTATCAAAAGCCGCTCCACTGCGACTAATCTACATCTAGTATTATTCATCACGGAACACATGGACCGACGTGCCCAGATAGACGTTATTTATACTGATTACAGTAAGTGCTTTGATCGTATAGATCATCGGGTGTTACTGAGGAAATTGATGTCTGCTGGAATACACGGCGATCTATATCGATGGTTTGCATCATACATTGAGAACCGTACTCAGGCAGTCGTGTTAAACGGTTATACCTCCACTTGAAAGTCTATACCATCAGGTGGACCGCAAGGTTCGTTGCTAGGTCCGCTCTTATTTACCATCTTCATTTCTGACGTCACCAAGTGTTTCAAATATTCAACTATTTTGCTATATGCCGACGATATGAAAATATTAAAAACAATACGTTATGTGTCGGATACTTTGAAACTCCAACAAGATCTAAATAGGTTCTCTGATTATTGTATAGCAAAAAAACTTCAATTGAACGTTGCCAAGTGTCATATCATAACGTTTTCTAGGCTAAAAAATACTATTAACGCCGACTATAGTTTCTACAATCACAGCATAACAAAAGTTTCTAACATTAAAGATTTAGGTATAATACATGACAATAAACTAGTATTCGACATGCATATAGACTATATAGTTAAAAGGGCATCCAAAGCATTAGGTTTCATAATGAGAACGTGTGCCAGCTTTCAATCGCTTAAACCGTTAAAAATTTTATATTGCTCATTCGTACGTAGTCTTCTGGAATATGCATCGCAGGTCTGGAACCCCCAGTATATATATATACTGGGGGGTGTATATATATATATATATTAAGAATTGAACAAGTACAAAGGAGATTTTTGAAATATCTTGATTTTAAAACACAGATACCCTCTGAACGAAGGTCCAAAGAATCTCCGTGTGTACTAAGGAGTAAACTCCACTGTTCCACTGTGCCAAGGTTGACGCTACACCGAAACTGACCGGTAGTCATTAATCGGTTGAAAATCTCGAAACCGCGGGCTAACTTTCTTCATGAATTATTTACTTTCGGTGCAGCGCCATCTATCGGGGTATGTCGTAAACAACCTAATTATTGAACATTACTGTTCACGGTGAAATTACAATATTTGTTCCAACATACCGCCCACCAAGGACAAATTAAACTTTTTATGTTGTCCTTAACCTACTGTGCCGCCCACCATGAGAATATTACAATACAAAGGCTGGCACATTTAAGTTTCTTAAAATTAACTTATATTTCAACAATTAAACAATATTATAACTAGGAGTGATCGTTATATTACATAACTGAAAAAATAATCTATTATTAATAAATAATCAAATCACCTATTATTTATTACCTCAGGCAAGCGTTATTTTTTAAGCGTTACTTATATTACATATTGTCCGACCAAAACCGCCTACCAGCCTGCCACGCGACACTGACTGACTGGACTTAAGGTCAATTTCACTTAGACGTATAATATTTTTGTCAAAAGACACGTGTTATATTATGCTCTAAGACAACCACATATGATCTATTTTTAAATGAGTGTCCAGTAATGAAAGTAATATATTATTAGGTTATTTATTATGTTCCGCGCCAATATATTTGTTCGTATTATACGTTATTTATAACGTGTTGGTTCCTACGTTAGATTATTTTTTTAATAAAATCAGTGCGGATCACTGCCGTGATCTTGGATGACGTATTTATGCATTTATCGTGGGTTTGTGAGGGATTGCGGCGTCGCGTGTCTAATTGTTTGCAAATAAATCGTTGGTTTGTTTATTGTAATAACTGTAAATAAAAGTCACTTTTAGTTACGTGTAAATAATTAATTTATTAAATATATATTTCATTTTTATCGTTTAACAGCTCACGGCGGCGGCGCGGCGTGTTTTGCGACAATAATCAAAAGGCGTCGTTCAACGAAGCGAAGAAATAACTATTATTAATAGCGTAAAAAATAATAGGCGTTTTAAAAGTAGCGTATCGTTATAACGCGTTTTTAATATATAGCCGTTGCGAACACTCCTAATTATAACACAAACAACATTAATAACCACTAATCATCTGCCCCTTCTTTCGTTTTAAATCTAAAGGTTTTATTCTTTTTCTTTTCTTAATTCTACCTTTACCTTCAATTACCTGCCTATCTTCAGAATTTTTATGGATAGTTTTAGGTACCTTATTATAATCTCCTGTCCCAGATAAAATCCAACCTAGACTTGTATTTTGTGCTACTGGGCCACCACATGGACACTTTGAATCCTGCTCTTAGAAGATCACAATATACTTCTGCTCCCAGTAGCAAGTCTATGTTACTTGGTTCACTGTAAGTAGGATCAGCTAATTTTAATTTATTTATTTTTTCCTACTCTAAATTTTCTACCTTATTAAGAGGAAGGGGGCTGGTAATTGTGTCTAATACGTAAGCTTTCACATTTACCACCGTATTTGGTTCAACTAACGACTTTAATTCTATTTGGACCATAGATTTTGAGTTTAACAACTGGTCTCCGCCTAAACCAGATATCTGTCCGTAAGCAGGTATCTTTTTTAACCCTAAATATTGCACAGCTGCTTTTGTTACGAAAGACGACTGTGACCCTTGGTCCAACAAAGTCCGAATAATTTTGTAATCTTCGCTGTTTTCAGACCGAGCCCTGACTAACGCCGTTGGTGGCAAGACCCGATTAATATTTCCTGTCGAAAAACAACGACTATTGGTTCCTCACTATTTAAACTGTTAGTGTCAGTTGCACAAGTTTCTTTGCATTTATTTTCCCTACTACTACTACTACTACTACTACTACTACTATTCACATTTAAATTATGAGTACTCCCTAAACCATTGGGATGTTGTAGTGAGTGGTGTTTATGTTTACATTTTGCGCATCTAATTTTAACATTACATTTATTTGCCGAATGGTTACTACTAAAACAATTATAATATAACCTTTTACGTTTTACAAAGTTACGTCTTGAATCGAATGGTTCCCTACAAAACCTTTTACACATACTCAACTTGTGAGTTTCGGAACAAAATTGACACGTTACATTGTTAGCATTATTTGTTACGTGTAATGCTTTTATTTTTACCACATTATTATTATTTACATTCTTATCCTTATTATGATTCTTGTAATTTGAATTGGATCTAGTTTCCAGAAATTCAATAGATTTGTATCGCTTGGTTAGAAATTGTTCCATTTCACTATAAGTAGCTAACTCATCAATTGAATTGTTATGAAATTCCCATTGCCTCCTGGTCTCTGGATCCAATTTCAGAGATAAAATATGTACTACAATAACATCCCAAGTTTTTACATTAATTCCAAGATTTTACAAAGCAGATAAACAATAGTTTGTAGTATTAATTAAAGCCTTTAAACTACTTGCAGATTCATTTGGCATATTTCTCTGACTAAGTAATGTTTTTAACAAGTTATGACAAATGTACTTTTTGTTACTATAGTGTTTCTCCAATAAGTCCCAACACTTTGTATAATTATCTTCCGTGATAGGGCTATGTCTTACCAGTTGTTCTGCTTCGTCAATTAAATAACTTTTCAAGTAATGAAGTTTCTGAACATTGCTTAATGAATTATTATCATGAACTAAGGACTGAAACAAATTTTTAAATGTAGACCATTCAGAATATTTACCAGAGAAAGTAGTTATATTAATCTTAGGTAATTTAAACTGAGGTGCTTCAATACTATGTGAACTAGCTGATGGCTGAACTGTATTAAGTTTTGATAAATTAGTTTTTAATTCGCATTTATAGTCCATGTTACACAGTTTCAGTTTGGTCATACATGTCGTTTTTCATGTACTCAGAAGCCATCAGCTCCTTAACATTACAAGTGCGTATTAAATCTCGGTGTCCACTAAAAAACTCTCCCCATAGTTGATCTAAGGACTCTACTCTACCCTCAACATATTCAAAAGTTATTCGTTCCTTAGTTGACTTTTTGACGTTAGTTTTAGCTTTCACTATGCGCGAATTTATGTCTACCTGATAATTAATCAGAGACTCCATTATTACAAACAATTAAACAAACTATATTTAAACCTAACAATTATCTAATTATAAATTCTTATTAGCAAATAAAGTTCGATCTAAAATGTTTTATACAATAGTTTTTTTTAAAGTACTCACGGTTTTCACTTCACTTATTAACACTTCACAATCACTTCCTTGCTAGTAGCTCGTTACTGGCGCTGATCACGGCAACCACGCGATGACGTTGAAGTTTACGATGCGCTCGCTGATACCTCGCACCCCGATGATTGCGCAACAGCTGCGTGCGCCGATGAACTGCCGGTCTGCGGTGTATTTACCGCGCACCTACCAAGGTAGCGGCCAGAGGCCAGCTCCTGGTCTTATAACGGAAGTTCGGGCCGCAAAGCCTGCCATCCTGCGGTGTATTTACCGCGAACCTACCAAGGTAGCGGCCAGAGGCCAGCTCTTGGTCTATAACGGAGGCTCGGGCCGCGAGGCCGTTGACCTGCCGTCCTGCGGTGTCGATACCGCCCTACCAAGGTAGCGGCCAGAGGCCAGCTCCTAGTCTATAACGGAGGCGTTAGCCACCCGTCCGTCCTAGGCAGCGGCCGAAGCCAGCTCCAGGAATATAACGGAGGTGTCAGCCGTGAGGCCGTCGACCAACCGTCCTGCGGTGTCACTACCGCCCTATCAAGGTAACAGCCAGAGGCCAGCTCCTGGTCTATAACGGAGGCGTTAGCCACCCGTCCGTCCTAGGCAGCGGCCGAAGCCAGCTCCAGGAATATAACGTAGGCGTTAGCCACCCGTCCGTCCTAGGCAGCGGCCGAAGCCAGCGCCAGGATTAATAGCGGAAGCGTTCTCGACAGCTTAAAGCCATCCGCTAACCATCCGAATCCGGCTCTCGAAGGATCATGAACGAAGGTCCAAAGAACCTCCGTGTGTACTAAGGAGTAAACTCCACTGTTCCACTGTGCCAAGGTTGACGCTACACCGAAACTGACCGGTAGTCATTAATCGGTTACAAATCTCGAAACCGCGGGCTAACTTTCTTCATGAATTATTTACTTTCGGTGCAGCGCCATCTATCGGGGTATGTCGTAAACAACCTAATTATTGAACATTACTGTTCACGGTGAAATTACAATATTTGTTCCAACACCCTCAATTGACTATTATCAACGATGTCGAAAATACCATTTTCTACTATTAGAAAACAGACGAAACATAAATGATGTATGCTTTTTAATGAAACTGTTTATTAAATTATCGTTAAAATTGGATATATATTTGTTTTGCACTAGCGACAACTTAATGAAAAAGAAATTAACCAAGGATTTCTTTTTTCCTAATTAATCAATTAATCACCAGTTAGTCGCTGGTTAAAACTAAAAATAGCTACTATTCATTGTTTGTCTTGTTTTTCCTTATTTAATTTGTTTAACTTTCACCTTTTTTGGTTTAGGTTTTGTACTCTGGTGTATTATTTTTGTCTGATTGAAAAGATGCTTTTATTTATCTCACAATCGAAGGTGCATAGTTAATTAGTTAATTAATTTGTTACAAATTGGTTGAGGCTTGTCATTAGCAATTAACTTATTATATTTTTTATGTCATTGTGTAATTAGACTGTAAAATAAAATAAATAAATAAATAATACTACGTCCGAATATTTACATCACCTAAACAACTTAAAGGTGAACACTAGAAACTGGGATCCGTTGATAATATTTGCGATACTGCAAAAATTAGATAGTGACACGCACAAAGATTGGGAAAAGTATGTGAGTAGTACTTGTGCTGACCCCGAAAGTTTACCCACTCTTTATATATTTCGCAAATTCCTAGAAAGGCGTTTTCGTACATTGAAGCTCACACAACCATCGAAACAGAGGACAAGCTGTGTTTTTAAAAGAGAAGTCGTTTCACATTATAACCAAAGCTGAAAATAACAAGAAATGTCATATGTGTAATGAAAATCACAAACTCGGCCATTGTAAGACGTTTGGAAAATATTCACCATTTTAGCAAAGTGAATTTACCAGAACTAATAATTTGTGCTACAAGTGCCTTGCACCTGGACAATCTGAAAGGTATTGTCGCATACCAACATGCTGTAGATTTTGCAAAAAACGTCTTCATTCACTTCTTCATGAACAGGAGACAAACACAAATATAACAGCACGACAGGCAATTCTGAGAACAAACAAACAAAACAACTGGCACCGTCACTATATACAAACGTGGAGAAAATTAAAGAACAAGACATAACAATATGACGTCACATGTTACAACTAAACAAAGCTCAACGTTACTAGCAACAGCAATCGTAATAGTGAGAGAAGTCAAGACAACTACGTCATTACATTACGAGCGTTAATTGATCAAGGCTCATAAGCGAGCTTTATAAGTGAACGAGCTGCACAACTTATCAAGGCCAAGCGGTATCCAGTAATGGGTACAATCGTCGGTGTGGGATCAACACGAAAAGATATAAAACAAGTACTGAGTTCTTAGATTTACGCGAATATTACGAACGCGAACAATTTTTTTCGGATTTTATCGCGCTTTAGCTTTTGATTTTTAAGTTCCTGACGTTTCGCAAGACAAGATGCAGGAGTATATAAGCTTGATTGTGAATGTGGTCTCTCTTATATAGGACAAACAAAAAGACCAGTAAAACCTTGGGTTATAGAACACATAGCTGACCTAAAACACCGTCGCTCAAAGAAGTCTGCAGTATGTGACCATGTCCTTGACCGCACCTGCCATAACATCAGATTTGATAGACCACAAATCCTCGTGAAAGAACACCGATTCCTACCAAGGATGGTTCGCGAGGCTATTGAAATTAAAAAACATACTTAATTTCAATAGAGAAGATGGCTGGGTGCTTCCATCGACTTGGGATCCGGTAATTAATATAATCAAATCCAAAACCAAGCATAACACTGCAAGACCTCAAGACACCGTGAGCTCATTCTGTGTAGACCGGATCGACAAAAATAATTTAGAAGTTTGAGGGTACCCCGGAACAACTATGCCTTTTGGACGTCTCCTCAGTCCCTCCCGTGACCATGGGTGCTGCAAAGCACTCGAAACGTCGGGAACTTAAAAATCAATCCGAAAAATAGTTTTATTTCATGTGTAATATTCGCGTTAATCTAAGAACTCACTAATATTACATCTTTCACGCCTCAAAAACCTGATTTACCTGTGCCCAGAAGGGTCTCACGCGTAATATACCTAGCCTTTGATAACGCACCTTACGTAGTCCATGTGCAGAGGGAACAATTGTCACCAAATGATGGGACAATTTTCCATCCCGTCGCATTTGGATATTTTTTTTAAATAACAGTATTTTCAGAATACTGTTTCTTTTTAAATATTATAAACGGCTATGATAAATAAATTGGTAGGAACAGAATTTCCTCGGCATTCTCTAATTACAATGATGCTAATTCTTTTATAAATAATAGCAATCTAGAAATTAGTCATCTAAAAGCTTTCATTCCAACCTTCTCTGTTACACGGATGGGGCTTATAAAAGGAATTCCTGCGGAGTGGTCACCAGAAGAAATTATTAGTAATATGTCAGTTCCTATTGGTTGTGGCCCTATTTTAAAAGTTAGAAGAATTAATTATATAGTTATTATAGAGGGAACTCCTTCATGGAAACCGACCCAGACTATAGTTCTAACTTTTGATGGTCAGATACTACCATAAAGGATATTCGTTTGTTACAATTCTTTACCTGTGCAGTTATACACTTATCCCACTATTCAATGTTACAATTGCTGCTGGTTTGGGCATACCAAGGTTCAGTGTAGATCTAAACCTCGGTGTTTTAAATGTGGCCTTAGTCACTCAGGTAACACTTGCAATGTGGAATAAGATGAAGCATCTTGCTGTCTTTGTCAGGGTTTACATTATGCCTCCAGTAAGAACTGCCCTGAATTTTTCAGACAGAAAAACATAATAACTTCTATGGCCGAGAATAGCTTATCTTATTCTGAAGCTTCCAAAATGCATCCTCCAATTACAAAGTCCTATGCTGATGTTATTAATACCTCATTCCGTAATCCAGTGATACAAGACAATAAAATATTGCAATCACCTCTTTCTTATAATAAAAACTGTATTTTTAAAACCTCGGGCCCCACCTTCTCTCAGCAAAGGATACAATAAAGCAGAACATAATGCCATTATTCAAGAGTACAATGTACCATCTTCCTCTAAAGGGTGTACCCTTAATAAGTACAATAACAGTGATAAATAATCATCTGAATCCTGTACTGAATTAATAAAAACGATTCTGGATCTATTAATAAAATCAAATTTGATACCGTCCCACGCTGCCCCAGTTATAAATACACTAATTCAACTTTTCAATAATGGATTGAATGATTGATCATTCAGGGGAATTGCAGGAGTGTAATTAATAAAAAACATGATATAATGCACTTAACAAATAAATATAATCCACTTGCTTTTGCTCTTTCAGAAACCTGGTTTAAATCTAATTATTATTTCAATATTTCTGGCTATTCTTGTATCAATGAAGACGCTGAAGAGGTGTTGGTGAAGATTATAGCTTGGTGTGAAATTAAAACACTCTTTTTGATGTGCAGCATGCGGCGAACCCCTTTATTCCCGAATATACAAAAAATGACATTTAGAATGACACATGAACGTAGGCGTCTACGCCTAGAAAAATTACATTAGCTATCTATAATATTTTAATACATTGCTTTAGTTAATTGCCGCTGCAACATGCCCTCGACCGTTGAAAGATCCCTTTCAACCAGAATCCTCAATCAGAGGACAAATTTTAGTGAAGTCCCTTCGATGACTCCTGTGGCAGTCTTGTGTCGGTAACCCTGCAAATCTGATCCTTGCCAGGGTAAAGAGCAACAATGCGACCCATCTTCCACTTCAAAGGCGGCAGGTTATCTTCCTTAATGACCACAAGGGAATTGAGTTTTAAAGCATCCCTGCAGCCGTGCCATTTAATCCCCTGTTGGAACTTGGAAACGTATTCTTTACTCCACCGTGCCCAAAAGTGCTGACGAAGCTGCTCAATCCTTTGGTGCCAGGTGACGTGATGTGTGGAGTAATCATGAAGATCCTTATGAAGGAGAGAGGTGAGTGGTCTTCCTATTAAGAAGTGACCTGGAGTGAGAGGCGACAGATCTTCTGCATTCGACGATAAAGGAGTAAGTGGCTGTTAATTTAATATAGCCTCAATCTGAACAAGTGTCGAATTAAGTTCCTCATAAGTAAGATGACAATTGCCCAACACTGACTGAATGATGTTTGGTCGATTTGACACCCGCCTCCCTAAAACCACCAAAATGCGGTACAAAAAGTACGATGTACACCTTCCTCAGCCTACAACCACGACCTTCACGACTGAGGGAAAGTAAAGGACCTGCATAGTCAACACCAACGTTTTGGAAGGGATAGTCTGCTGGCGAAAGTCTGCTTGACGGCAGATGACCCATTTGTGGGATGACAGTCTGTCCTTTTAAACGTTGACACCGAACACATTGCTTGTAGCAAGCTCTAGCTAAATTGCGACAACCTAAAGGCCAATATGTCTCGCGAACTGTGGCTAACTGAACTGGCATTTCTTTTGTCGGCTAGTTGTGTCAACAAAACCAATAAATTTGTTATCTCTATTTAATTATAAATTTAAAAGTATTATACATAATCTTTATAAAATTGACTATTTAAATAAATAGTTAAACTCATTTTACCTGCCGATAAGTGTTATCTCATGTACAACTATACTTCACAACAATGGAATCAATACAGACAACATTGTCTCAAATGACATGTTTCACAAGAAAATGGCTGAATTTGACACTGCATTGCACAAATGTTCAGGTCCAGGCACTTCATGTATAGATATGGGTCTTGCAGCCGAGTTCGCAACATTCAGAACATTCATCGTCGAAGCACTCAACACTCCAGCAGCAGGTGATCTTACTTCCTCAGACGGTGGATGGTATGGTACGGTACGGTGGAGATGCGAGGTCGTAAAAAGATCCTCCTTCATGGTGTTCCAGATGATGGGAAGGAGGATACAGCACAGGTTGTGAAACACATTGTGCAAGGACGTCTAGGTATGACTGACTTCGATGTTGCCAACATACGCCGGTGTCACAGGATGGGCCGAAACTCTCAGAAATGTAGGCCCATTCTAGTTAAATTCAATGAGTTAGCTGTCCGCAGTAGGATTTGGTTTCTATCTGAAATCTATCAGTAATATCTGAATTCCTCACCAAAGCACGGCACAATGTATTTCTTGCTGATAGAGCGAAGTTTGGCATGACTGGATGCTGGACTAGAGACGGTGAGGTGTTTGTTCATGGCCCGGATGGTGCACGGCTGCGTATAAGGTTTATTGTAGACTTGAACAATATTGCTCAAGAGACCACTAAGCTGGCAGTTGCGAAGACAACCTCTGGCACGGCGACTAATCAGTCGAAGAAATGATGTGTTCTGTTAATTTGTGTGTTGTTAATTGTTTTAAACCTGTTTGTTTACATCTATTCTCTTTATTCCCTTTTTTCTATGCTTTTTATTTATTGTGGAGGTACTTGATTAGATTGTGGTAAATGTAAACTGCGTTTAGTTCGTTATGTCGATGAACCCTTATTTAATCTATTAATCGATTTTGATTGTGTAGTATTGACTTTGACCGCTCGCGGAGGCATATTTATATTTTATATTGTATTCAAATTGTATTAGTGTTACTTTTTTGTTATCGATTTCTTTGTGTGAATGTTTTTATTTTTGTTATATTTCTTTTACCACTATCGGCATATATATATATATGTATATGCATCATATCATATTTAGCGAAACGTGAATTCTATATAGTTGTGAACGGCTTTCAATCTACTAATCGAAACATAACATCTGGTGTGCCGCAGGGTTCGCATTTAGGTCCCTATTATTTAATTTATTTGTTAGCGACTTACCCTACTGTTTCCAATATTCTAAATGTTTCCTGTACGCTGACGCGTTGAAGTTCGCTAGAAGAATAGAATGCATAAAAGATACTGAGCATTTACAAGAAGACCTAAACCGGTTGATTAAATGGTGTGACTGCAACAAAATGCAACTAAATTTTAAAAAGTGTTACCAACTAAAATTTACAAGAAAGTCCAATTGCATTCCCTCGAAGTATTACATTTTTAACCAATAAGTTCAAGAGGTGGAAACGATTAGGGACGCTTTCTGTGGCATCTTGCGTTTTCGCAAGGTAAAGCCAAACAGCTACCTTCATACAACTCTCGCTTGCAATGCTTCAAGATACGCTCCTTATCAATACACAGAGACGTAACAGATGCTGTCGTCTTATATAAATTGTTGAGGAATATAGTTGATTGTCCCAAACTATTAAGTATCATGAATTTCCTCGCTCCATCTCGGTAACCC
Source organism: Phalera bucephala (assembly GCA_905147815.2). Classification (NCBI taxonomy): domain Eukaryota; kingdom Metazoa; phylum Arthropoda; class Insecta; order Lepidoptera; family Notodontidae; genus Phalera; species Phalera bucephala. The sequence goes on along the minus strand of LR990637.1, from coordinate 6,236,497 downwards.
AGGAATACTATCACGCCACTCTGCCCACCATTGCGTAGGACGGTACTTGGTGCAAATTCGCCAATCCCACGGCTATGTAAAATTTTAAACAGATGCCACGATCTAGTAGATGTGCACTATGATAATTTTAACAAATTTTACAAAGCTGTTATTCTATCTATATCATCACGCCAGCTCCCTCGCGGGGTAGGCAGAGAGTACAGAGTTCCAACAGGTTCTTTCCTTACATACCTCTCTGGCTTCCTCCACTCTCACAAAGCTGTTATTAATTACATATAAATAAGTTAATGCTAATTTTAACTTTTTTAAAGAAGCCTTAATTCTTCAAAATCCAGATACAGAATGATGAATCTATTCTGCTACCTAGAATTTTGTTAACATAACACACTGCTGGTCTAGAAATGTGTTTGATATACTAATACCGAATATATTTTGGATTAGTAGTGTATTTAGTATTTGGTATATTTAGTATAGTTAGTATTAAGTAAGTCAATCATATTTTTGTGCATGCAGTGTTAGCCTGTAAGAAATTGTTACACTTAATAATGTTCTTATATATTCATAATGCTTTGAATGTACTTGTGTATACAATTGTTGGCTGACCTAAATAAATAAATAAAAAATATACGTAGGTATGTATTATTTAGTTATATTTAGGTAGATTATTATGTAGTTTAATTTAATGTAAATAATTCAGCGATAGTGTACGCCACCAACTGCCCTATTTCTCCCTTATCCTTCAGCTTCCCTTGCCCTTCAGCTCTTTATGTATGTTGGTTGTCTAGAAGAGATTGCTGTTAGTAATAAGGCCGTCAATTGAACTACTATTTTAATGTATATTTTCTTTATTCTTTATTGTATACACTGGGATGGAAATAAGTTTACAATTTAAAAGTATACAGAAGCCGAGCTTACCTCAAATATGAATTATCTTCCGGCTAACCATAGAGTGTTGAGAGATGAGAATGTGAATAAGAGGGCAGTTATACAAAAGCATGTTAATAGAAAATAGCAATATGTAATATAAAATAAATACTATATTTTTCAAATATACATACATATACTCAGTTACTTACTATACAAATATTCAATACATACATAAACATACATACCTAAATAAATCAGGATAGAAAATGTTCTTTGATTCTTCTTCTGAAAACATTCAAAGATGAGCTTGCAGGAATGGACTGTGGAAGTAAGTTCCACAGACGCACAGCACGAACAGTGAAGGACCCATCGTAACGACTAGAAGTATGAAGAGGAGCACGAAGGAGGAGAGATTTAGCTGCATGGCAGGGCTTATCCCTTGGAACAAGAAATTCAAAACGCTCCCTGAGGTAAACAGGGGATTTATAATTATGTAGAATGGAGTAGAGTAACGAGAGAATGTGCAAGTCCCGTCGTTGTCGAATAGGTAGCTATTTTAATTTCGCCCGATACTCTGATACATGATCAAATTTAGGTAACCCGAAAATGAAACGAATACATAGATTCTGCAAGCGTTCGAGCTTATTGACAAGATCTTCAGTAGCATCAAGGAAGCAAACATCACCATAGTCAAGAAGTGGTAGAAGGAGAGATTGAGCAAGACTTATTTTTGTTTGATAAGGCAAAAACTTTTGCAGACGCTTGAGAGATTGAAAGCGAGCAAGGCCTAACGAGAAAATGACACACGAACCACATAAAACTGTATTAGTTGAAAAAAGTGTATTTTATTTGATTCCTGACATAAAATAAACTACCAAAGGAAATTAAAGAATTGAAAAATATTGATAAAATCAAATCAATTTTGTATAATTTTTTAAATGAAAATTGTTATTATGCCTTAACAGATAATCTGACCGACGTTAATAATTATTTGAAATTGAATGAAAAGTATATTTTAGACATTATAAATAATATAGTATGTAATTGTAATAGTTTACATAATTTTCGTAATATATTATTGTATGCCAAAAAGGGGGGTCATAGCATCATAATCACAATATTTTGTATTGTAACACCTATGTACCACAGTAAATTCTATTTGAATTTGAAGAAGATAATACGAGACAGACATTATTATCTACATTAAAAGTAAAATTATCAATGATTGTTTGGATAAGTCGCATAATGAAATCGGTGCACCGGGTACATATCCGGGCGTCGCAGGTAACGCAAAAGAAGAAAATATATTGCTTGGCAAAAAACAGTAAAAAGTTATCGAGGGCGCGCCTCTAACGCTCCTATGACCACCCCATATACTATGACTCAAAGCGTTAAGATACTTGTTATTTTGAGACTTCCTGTACCTATTGTGTTACTGTAAAGCGAAGTGGGTTATTTAACGACTCAGAAAGGTCAAGAATACTGCTAAATAATACACAAAATAATTAATCGTAGCTTGAAACATAATAATAAAATAATTAGGCTATTTAGTCACGGGTTACCGTGACTAATTCGCCTTATTATTTTATTAATAATCCTATTATGAAATTAATTTTTAACCCCTATAATGTGCCGCGTGGTTCCCGGCTTAGAATAGGGCCAACCCATCTCATCCCATCGGGTGTCGTACAAGGCGACTAAGGGAAAACTAGGCAATGGGCAGCAGCGTTCCCTTAACACTTCTACAACCAAAAACTGCGCTCGCCAACCCGCCTGCCAAGCGTGGCGAGTATGGCAAACACCCCCAACCAATATGGAAGAAAGCAAGAAAACCAGGCCCCTAGTCCCCGGCAGTCCTGTTCGTCCTGGCCACGGTAGCAGCCATGGTAACGACAGGACAAGGGGTGCTAAGAATCTCCGGCAGAGATTCGGCTACCACCAAAACCGAAAATTGGCCCTGGTGACATACAACGCATGCACATTGAGGACAGATGAGAAGCTAGTTGAGCTGGAAGAAGAGTTAAACAAGTTGCGGTGGAGTATTGTTGGTTTATCGGAGGTCCGAAGAGAGGGCGAGGACACGATAACCTTAAAATCCGGCAACTTGTTTTACTACCGGGAGGGCGAACAGCAGTCCCAAGGTGGTGTCGGATTTATCGTCCACAAGTCACTCATAAACAACGTTGTGTCCATCACTAGTGTGTCGAGCAGGGTAGCGTACCTGATACTCAGAATATCCAAAAGATATTCGCTGAAGGTCATACAGGTCTACGCACCGACCTCGGCATACTCAGATGATGAGGTCGAAGTTATGTATGAGGACATTAGTAGAGCCATACATGCTTCCAAAGCACACTTTACAGTAGTTATGGGTGACTTCAATGCGCGACTGGGCAAACGGGGCGATGATGAGTTGAGAGTGGGGCAATTTGGATATGGGCAGCGCAACCCCAGGGGTCAGAGGCTGGCCGAATTTCTGTAGAAGGAGGGACTCTTTATGATGAACTCTTTCTTCCAGAAGCCGCCTCATAGGAAATGGACCTGGATGAGCCCTGATGGTTCCACAAAAAATGAGATAGACTTCATCATGAGCACCAAGCGACAAATATTTAATGATGTCTCCGTGATTCATAGGGTAAAAACCGGCAGTGATCACCGAATGGTCAGAGGCACATTAAATATTAATGTCAAAATGGAAAGATCGCGTCTGATGAAGTCTACGCTCCGACCTTCTAATACACATATCCAAAACCCCGAGAACTTTCAACTCGAATTGTCAAACCGCTTCGAATTGCTAGACAGCAGCGCATCAGTGGACGAAATCAACAATCGGTTGGTAGAGACTGTCCATACGGTCGGGTCTAAGCATTTTAAGCCCCATCGTAAAAATAGGCCTCAAAAGCTATCTGACTACACCCGAAACCTTATGGCTGAGCGACGTACCATGAGACTCCAAACCTCCGATGATGCTAAGTCCTATAGGCAGCTCAATGGACAGATATTGAAGTCCTTGCGACACGATCTGCGGTCCTTCAACACAAGACGTATTGAGGAGACCGTAGAGCAGAACAAGGGCTCCAAAGTGTTCGCAAGAGCCGCGTCGATTGGGCAAAGCCAGTTGACGAAGCTGAAGACGGAGGACGGAAACGTAACGTCGAATAGGTCAGAGGTGCTCAGGGAGATAGAGAGGTTCTATGGACAGTTGTATACCTCAGTAGCTGAACCTATTGTTGACTTGGTAAAAGACTCAAGAGCCAAGCTAACCCGACACTACACTGAAGATATCCCGGACATCAGCCTGTACGAGATTAGGATGGCTCTCAACCAACTTAAAAACAACAAAGCGCCGGGTGAAGACGGAATTACCGCAGAGCTTCTGAAAGCGGGCGGATCGCCGGTACTTAAAGTCCTTCAGAGGCTGTTTAATTCCGTCTTGCTCGAAGGAAAAACGCCGGAAGCATGGACAGGAACAGGGGTGTAGTGGTACTCTTTCTCAAGAAAGGTGATAACACTTTATTAAAGAACCTCATATACAACCATAGATGGGCAAAATTTATTCAGATTAATGATTACTATTGCATTTTGTAATATTCAATCGTGATTCAAGATTAAAAGTGTAATCGTAATCGTTGAAGATTACAAGATGTAATTGTAATCGTTAATAATTAATACATCATCACGCCTATATTCTCCAAGCGGGGGTGGTTAATCATTAATCTGATTACATTTTGCTCATCTCTGTATACAATCTACATATATGGAATGAAGTATGGTAGTGGAAGAAGCAATTAAGTTTTGTAAGCAATTAATCTGTTGATATTCTAATCTGCCTACCACGCAAAAGAACTGACGTGATATTTGTACATAGAACAATTCATAACTGCCACTGCGGGACTAATCTTCTCAATTATCATCATCATCATCATCATCATCATCTCAGCCTATACTTGTCCACTGCTGAACATAGGCCTCCCCAATCGCTTTCCAGCGTAACCGGTCCGATGCCACCTGCATCCAACGACTTCCTGCGATTTTCACAAGATCGTCGGTCCATCTGGCAGGTGGTCGTCCCACGCTGCGCTGCTTGCCAATACGTGGTCTCCACTCTAGAATCTTTCTGCCCTAACGCCCGTCCGATCTTCGCGCTATGTGGCCCGCCCATTGCCACTTCAGCTTGCTAATCTTAAGGGCTATGTCGGTGACCTTGGTTCTTCTACGAATCTCCTCATTCCTGATTCGATCACGTAGAGAAATAATAATAATAATAATACACTTTATTGCACATAAAATATTATGACAGGGAACAAGATCGAACATAGTTATGTTGGTACAGTAAGGCGGCCTTATCGCTTAAAGCGATTTCTTCCAGGCAACCTTTAGGTAGAGGACAGAGATGTTAAAAAAAAATGGAAATGGGTAAGGTGCAACAATGAATATAATAACATAAAAATAAAAAAGAAGTAAAATAAAACAAAAAGAACCTATTATACATTACGCAACTGAATGACGAAATAAATAAATATAAAGGAAAGGAGAAACGAAAGAGATACGAGCAAATGTAAAAAACTAAAATTAAAAGGGAACTTGCTAAAGGTGTTAGGTCTGCAGGAAATGTGCTTTAAGATCCCGCTTAAATATTTCCCGGGACTTAGCACGCCTTATAGAATCAGGTAAGGCATAGCTCTCTCCATAGCTCGCTGAGCAACTCTGAGCTTTTTTATGAGACCTATAGTAAGAGACCACGTCTCTGATCCATATATCATCACTGGTAACACACATTGACTAAAAACTTTAGTCTTTAGGCACTGAGGTATTTTTGATGGGAAGATGTTGCGCAGTTTCCCGAACGCTGCCCAGCCGAGTTGGATTCGTCGATTGACCTCTCTCTCAAAGTTGGACCTACCTAACCGGACTACCTGTCCCAGGTAAATGTATTCGTCGACAACTTCAAGAGTAGAGTTCCCAACGGTGAGTGCGGTGGGTACGACATAGACGTTACACATTATTTTCGTTTTGTCCATGTTCATTTTAAGACCCACTTGTTGAGATACTCTGTTGAGGTCGCCGAGCATTTGTCCTAGATCTTCCAGCGACTCCACCATGACCACAATGTCGTCGGCAAATCGAAGGTGAGTGATGTATTCGCCATTGATGTTGATGCCAAGTCCTCGCCATTCCAAGAGCTTGAAGGCGTCCTCTATGGTGGTCGTAAACAGTTTCGGAGAAATGACGTCTCCCTGTCTTACTCCTCTTTTTATGGAGATCGCCTTCGTGCACTGCCCTTGTACTCGGACTGACATGGTGGCGTTATTATACAAGCACTTCAACACTTGGATGTACCGATAGTCAATGCGGCATCGCTGGAGAGATCTAAGAACCGCCCAAGTCTCGATCGAATCGAAGGCTTTCTCATAGTCCACAAACGCCAAGCATAGTGGCCGATTATACTCCTCGGTCTTCTGTATAATCTGCCGCAGCGTATGTATGTGGTCTATGGTACTAAAGCCTTTCCGGAAACCGGCTTGTTCGGGAGGCTGGAAATCATCAAGCCTGCGTTCGAGACGATTCGTGATGACTCTCGAAAACAACTTGTAAACATGGCTCAGCAGTGTGATGGGCCTATAGTTCTTTAACAAAGTGTTATCACCTTTCTTGAAAAACAGATCTAATAAGATTAACAAGGAAAGCCTAATGAACATCAGTAACAGGCTATCACTGGATCATTCATCGTCTTTATGTGCTCCGATGACTGGACACTCACATGTCAACATACCAAGTAGCCCATCTTCTGCAAATAGTTCCCTTATGACCATAGACCTAGAAACCCCTTTAGTCAAAACCAAACCTAGAGTTATTACAAAAAATAAAATTATTATGTTTAGTGACGAAATTGGTAAAAATATGGGTACTCTTGTATCGGATAAGGGACACTCCATTATTAATTATTGCTCACCGGGTTTATCATACCACAAGTTAATGCGTAAAATCTTGAATTTTGCATTTAGCCCCGGCAGTACATTGTTAATAATTATGAGAAATAGGGCAAATGTTAACAAGAAACAATTAATACAATATAATAACTTGTTACTCAATTTAAAGGTAGCGAAGATTGTAATGTTCACATTTCCCTATAGCAAAAGCAGGTGGAAAATGATGCTATATATAAGCTGAATATGACATTGCACAATTTAAATTCACAAAATAACTATAATAATAGTGACAAAATGCATGTCATTGACATTAACAGCTATGTTAATAACTCACACTATTTGACAAAAGATAATTTTTATCTTTCAAAATATTTTAAAAGACAGATAGCTGGTTTGCTATCATATTTTTTATATACATCAACGAAAAACGGACGATTTAGCGCAGTGGTTAAGGGCTTAGCCCACCCCGCCCACTGTGTCTAATAGTCGCGGGTTCGATTCCCGCACGGGACAAACCTTTGTGTGATCCACAATTATTTGTTCCGGTCTGGGTATTTGTGTATGTGAATTTTCATGTTTGTAAACGCACCCACGACCCAGGAATTAATCCTAGTGTGGGGCAACGCTTTTAAAAAAAGGAAAAAAAGAAAGAAAAAGAAAAAAAAAAACTTGGCTAATAACAAAGTTGCTTCTATTGAGCAATGTGATATTGACATTTGTAATTTAAATTCAGACATTTTTAATATTAAAACTTTTGACATTTCAAATAATTTAAATTACACGCAAAAACAAAAGATGCATCCTCTTGCTCTAATTTAAATTAAATATTTAACAATTAAACAAATTTAATTAACCTGGTGCATTAAAATATTCAATGTATAACAGGCAAAGATTTGGAAAATGAATTATTTATGAATGGTTGCAAGATAGATATTCTTTGTCTTACTGAACATAGGCTGAAAATTAACCAGATCACATTCAATTTCTCAAATCATCAGGTGGCTAGCTCTTTCAGCAGAGTTAATATGATACAGTCAGACTATGGGGTTTTACCCCTGAGGTCATCCGGACCACATACCTGGCGGTAAACGAGCCTATTCTCATGTACGCATCCAACGTATTGGCGCTGGCAACGGATAAAATAAAAATCCAAAAAATGCTGGGAGCGGTGCAAAGAGGCTTTGTACAGAAGATCGCCAAATCCTATCGCACGGTGTCCCTGAATGCAGCCCTGCTGTTTGCGGGCTTGATTCCCATCGAACTCAGCATCCGCGAAGCAGCAGAGCTGTATGAGATAAAGAAAGGGATACGGGCGCCGTGCGATGGAAGGGGCGAACTAGAGTGAACAGTGAGCTTTAAAGAGGCACCGCACCCAGCACACGAACCCGAAATAAAGTACAGTGTAATAGAATGTGGGCCGACAAACACCGAAACTCGATTTATGCTGTCCGAGACTATAATATATACCGACGGCAGCAAAATCGACGGAGGTGTGGGGGCGGCGTACACGTGTTGGCGAAATGGCGTTGAAACGCATACGAAGAAGATGACACTCGGGCCGCTCTGCACCGTGTACCAGGCAGAACTTTACGCAGTGCTCCAAGCCACGGAGCTACTGTTTTAAGGGCTGCCAAAAAGAGGTGGCCGTGCTGAGCGACTCGAGGTCATCTCTGGAGTTGGTCCAGCGCACCGGTCCCACCCCCTTGCGTTTGCTATACGCAAGAATATAGCAAAACTAAGGGGAAGGGGGTGCGACATCCAGCTGCACTGGATAAATGCACACAGTGGGGTTAGGGGAAATGAGCGAGCCGATGAATTAGCGAAATCGGCCGCTATCAGAACAAAGGTGGCTCCCGCATACGACAGCCTTCCGCTGACGTACGCTAAGAGAGCCATCAGGGCAGAAACTCTGGAAAAATGGAACCAGCAATATAAGACCACCTCAACCGGTTCCGCCACCAAACTCTTTTTACCTAATGCCATTAATGCCTATAAAACAATAAGAGAGGAGAATTTCGTGCCACATATGATCCAGGCGCTGACAGGCCACGGGGGATTCGCGGCGTACTTAAACAAGTTTAAAAGAAAAGACAGCCCGAGTTGTTACTGCGACCCTGACCAATATCACAAACACTCAAACACCTGTTGATCGAATGCCCAAAACATGGGCATATCAGGCACGACCTCGAGGTCCGCAATCAACATGGAGTTGACAGAGGCAACATTATACAATATGCTAGCCGACAAGGACTCGAGGCCGTCCCTGATAAAATTCTGCACTAAAGTGGTCAGGGACGCAGTCCAATGGAATAAGACAACGAACACCCCGTGACCTATCAGTACATGGACCCCAAGAGAACCGCAAAGACAAAGGACATAAGAATGAGAATAGATTGAAACTAAGACACAAAAACCGAATTAAACATAAATAAAGACGAAGTAATAATACAAACAAATAAGGTCTCTAACATAAAATGGGGGAAAACCTGAAAAAAAAATGATACATGGTGGCTGTCTAATAATCCTAAATAAAAATATTAAATTTAAAGCACGTAAGGCTTACAATAAGCCTATCTGTTGAAAGGGTTATAGAAGTTGCATGTATTGAGTCTGAGCAGTTCATTATTGTGTGCGTATACAGACCTCCATCTTCACCTTATGATGATTTCGAGCGGTTAATGGAGGACATTTTATTTAAATCCTCCACTTCAAATAAAACAGTTTCTATCTGTGGAGACGTAAATGCATTAAGTGAAGCGGAATTAATAAGTCGAGGAGACGGCAATAGGTGCCGCAAAAGAGTAGTGATAGGTTGGAATAAACACGTTGCCGATGCACATAAGGTGGCCCGGCAAAAGTTTTTGATATGGGAATCGTACGGAAAACCTGTACGCGGGCGTGTTTATAACGAAATGTATGAGACGAGAAAAATGTTTAAATCGCGTTTGAAGTGGTGTCAGGATCACGAAAATCAATTAAAAATGGAAAGTTCAGCTGCGCTTCACTCCAAAAAAGATTTTCGGGGGTTTTGGAAGCAGACTAATAAATTACATAATAAACCGGGCTTGCCAGTGAGTGTCGGCGGCGTAAGTGAACCGGATGAAATCGCCAATCTTTTTAAAGAACACTTTCATGTAAATCTCCATTAGGACCACCATTAAGCACCAACCCAGAGGAGGTTGGTGCTTAATGCTGAGAACGGTACTAAACTGAATATAAGATTTAAAACCATAGAGATAGAACAAATCTTAAAAACCATGACAAGGGGTAAATCCCCGGGTCATGACAGACTCAGCATTGAGCTCCTTCGGTATGCTGGTCCTCACCTAACCAGAGTTCTGGCGATGTTATACGACTGCTGCACGGGTCATAGCTACTTGCCGAGAGAAATGATACGTACAGTGGTCGTGCCCATAGTTAAAAATAAAGCTGGGGACCTCGCGGAGAAAAGCAATTATAGACCTATTTCACTAGCCACTGTAATCTCGAAGGTGTTTGACAGCATGCTTGCTACGCAATTAAATAAGTACATAACGCTGAGCGCCAATCAGTTCGGGTTCCGTCCTGGATTGTCAACAGAAACTGCAGTTCTGTGTCTGAAGCATGCTGTCACATACTATACCACACGTGACACGCCTATTTATGCTTGTTTCCTGGATCTCTCGAAGGCTTTTGACCTGGTTTCCTATGATTTGTTATGGAAAAAGTTAGAAAAGGTGCAATTACCAACCGAACTTATAAACATTTTTAAATACTGGTATGGCAACCAGGTCAACAATGTACGATGGGCTGGGACCTTGTCTCTTCCGTATGGACTGGAGTGCGGTGTGAGGCAGGGGGGGCTAAGTTCGCCACTGCTCTTCAACCTGTACGTGAACGAACTTATCGAGGGGCTCAGCAGCACCAGAGTCGGCTGTTTTGTGGATGGTATATGCATGAATAACATTAGCTACGCAGACGACATGGTGTTGCTGAGCGCGTCGGTCTGCGGTCTCAGAAGGCTAGTTTTACAGTGCGAGCGGTATGCTGCTACACATGGTCTCATCTACAATAGTAGTAAATCAGAAGTCATGGTCTTTCAGGCCGGGGGTAAGAGTCCTAAAAAAATTCCGCCTATAGCACTCAAAGGGACTCCATTGAAAAGGGTGTATAAGGCCAAATATCTGGGTCATCTGTTGACTCCCGGACTAAAAGACGATGACGACATTGAACGAGAACGGAGGGCGCTGTCAATAAGAGCTAATATGCTGGCACGCAGGTTCGCACGATGCTCACTCAAGGTTAAAATCACACTCTTCCGAGCGTACTGTACAAGCTTCTACACTTGCAGCCTGTGGGCTAGATTTACTCGACAATCATACAGCGCCCTCAGAGTTCAGTACAATAATGCGTTCAGAGTACTAGTTGGACTGCCCCGATTCTGTAGCGCGTCAGGGATGTTCGCAGACGCCAATGTAGATTGCTTCTACACCACAATGCGGAAGAGGTGTGCATCTCTGGTGCGCAGGGCGTGGAGCAGCTCAAACAGCCTGCTGAATATGATTTCCAGCAGGCTGGACTGTCTTTATGTGAACCACTGCTGCGCCATCTCGCTCGGGATGGCGCAGTATTGAATCGAATATTTTGTACGACGGAATACTAACATAGGTTAAGTTTTACTAACATGATGGGTCCTGGTCACTCAAATAAAGAAATTATATTATTATTATTATTAATATCAATTTATTAGAAAACAATATTCTTACTAGGAAGTTTATAACTCTTATGAAATCGTATAATATGTACAATGTTTTCTTGGAACATACTAGAATAACTGCTACTAGTGCAACATGTATTGATAATATTTTTACTAATGTTAGACCTAGGTATTATTCTGTAATAAACAAACTAGAATCCGATCATAGCGGTCAGTTAGTTGTGTTTCCCAGGACTAGTAAGGTTCAAAAGAAAAAGGTTAGCTTTGTCCCAATGAATGTAGGCCGCTTAGAGCGTTTTAAATGCAATTTAATTGAGAAAGTACCTGGGTTGCCCTTTCGGGATGACCCAAACGATTTATATAACTCATTGTTCCACCTTATCAGTGATGAATTTAATAAAAATTTTAAGCCCAAAAATGTCATAGTTGTTGATCGTGCCGGTTTTAGTGAATGGGCAACCTGTGGTATTTTTAAAAGTAGACTAAGGTTATATTAACGTTATGATGAAAAATCTTATAACCATAAACCAGAATTTATTGAATATGTTAAGAATTATTCTATAATTTTTAAAAGAGCCTGTTCCTTTGCTAAGTCTATCTACTTAAGAAATAAAATTAAACAATCCGGTAATGTCATTAAAATGACTTGGAACGTTATTAATAGTGAAACCGGTAGGACAACAGTGCGAAATAGAGACTTTAATTTGAAAATTGGTGATAAAAATGTGAGAGCGGATCAGGAAGTAGCGTCGGAGTTTTAAACTTTTTTTACTAATATTCCTTTTGTTAACTACTAAAACTCTGACGTGTTTATGTTCTTCGGCTGAGTCGCTTCTTAAACAAAGTGTATGAGAATGCAGCAGATCTTTTGAATTTTCGGTTGTCAGTGGGAAAGATATAATAAATAATTTTAATAATCTTAATATTAAAAACACGGCGGATGTATGGGGGCTATCTGTAAAGACAGTTAGTTCTGTAATCCATATTATTGCTCCCCACTTGGCATCTGTGTTTAACGGTTGTGTTGCTAGTGGTGTATTTCCTGATTTTATGAAACTTAGTAGAGTGATTCCTTTGTTTAAAACGGATAGTACATCGGATCCAAATAACTTTCGGCCTATTTCTGTGCTGCCCACGTTAGATAAAATATTTGAAAAAATTATCCTAAATCAGATGATAAGCCACTTTAGTAGTCATAAACTACTTCACAAAAACCAGTTTGGATTCACTAAGAATCGCTCAACTACTGATGCAGGTGTTGAATTAATGAGAAATATTTTTATGGCCTGGGAGAACTCGCAGGATGCTTTAGGTGTATTCTGCGACTTGTCTAAGGCGTTTGACTGTGTGCATCATGAAACTCTCCTCAGGAAATTACACCATTACGGAATTAGGAACAGGGCTCTCGACCTCTTGACATCTTATCTCTGTGATAGAATTCAAAAGGTTGATGTTAATGGGAAGCGATCTCCCGGTTCTAACGTGACAATGGGCGTGCCCCAGGGTTCGATTCTTGGTCCATTTCTATTCCTCATTTATATAAATGATTTACCCTACTATGTAGGGGATAATCAGGACATTGTGCTGTTCGCGGATGATAGATCTCTATTATTCAAAATTAAAAGACAGCTGCTTAATTATGACGATGTGAACAGTGCACTGTCAATGGTTGTCCATTGGTTCAACACGAATAATCTTCTCCTTAATGAGAAGAAAACAAAATGTATTAAATTCACAACGCCAAATGTAAGACAGGTTGCAACTAATGTACAAATAAATGGCGTAGATTTAGACCTTGTAGAGTCGACTGTATTTCTAGGTATCACTATTGATGCCAGATTACAATGGGGCCCCCATATCTGGTAAATTAAGCTCAGCTGCATATACTGTAAAGATAATTAGATTACTAACTGATATTGAAACAGCTAGACTTGTTTATTTCGCTTATTTTCATAGTATTATGTCATATGGCATACTACTTTGGGGATGCTCTGCAGAACCTAATACCATCTTTGTTCTCCAGAAAAAGGCTGTTCGAGCAATTCACAATTTGGCCCCGAGAGCTTCTCTTAAGGAAAAGTTTAGAGAGATAAATATTCTAACCGTTGCATCACAATTTATATATGAAAATGTTCTAAACGTTAAAAAAATATCAGTAATTTTGAAAAATATAGCGACATTCATCATGTAAATACACGGAACAAAGATGATCTTATTGTACATTCCGCTTGTCTCCACAGAATTAGTAATTCTTTCATGGGGCAACGTATACGCTTCTACAACAAATTACCCGTAGATATCCGAAACATGCCTATCAATAAGTTTAAAAAGGCAATTAAAACTAGACTCTGTATGAAAGGGTATTACAAAATTTCGGATTATCTTGACAATAAAAACATTGGATTTGAGCAGTTTCTCAATCAGCAACATTTATCAATGATGTATAATATAATTTTTAAAAAACAAAAAAATGGTAATCAGAAAGGCCAAACAAAATAAATTAATTCTCAATTCTTTACTGTACAAATAGTAACAAATTATAAAATTAAAATTAAAGAATAGGTAAATGTACAAAGGCGAGCTTAACTCAAAGTCAAATTCTCTAACAGCAAACCTTTGAATGAAAGAGAAACAAATCATCAAGAGGAGGATAGTAATAAGTGTACAACACAGAAGATATTAGAGGTATAAACTACAGATATATATCCATAAATATACTACATACTATACAATTCCATAAAATAATATACTACATAGACATATACAGACATACATACAAACATCTTACGTAGATAGGAAATGTTGTCTAATTCTTCTCCTGAAAATCTGTAGAGTAGGGCTATCACGTAAAGAGTGAGGAAGAGAGTTCCATAAACGCACAGCACGCACAGTGAATGAGCTATCATATCGACTTGAGGTATGTCGGGGTGTACTAAGTAAAAGAGAAGAGGTGGAGCGATAGGGTTTTCCCCTGGGGAAAAGATACTCAAAGCGTTCACGAAGGTATACTGGGGAATTTGGATTATTAAGAACAGAGAAAAGCAAAGAGAGAGTATGAGTATCCCGACGCTGCCGAATAGGCAACCACTTCAACCGCCTACGAAATTCTGACACATGGTCGAATTTCCGAAGGCCAAAAATGAAGCGGATGCACAAATTCTGCAGCCGTTCGAGTTTATTCAGAAGTTCCTCACTTGCATCGAGAAAGGTGACATCGGCATAGTCAAGAAGTGGCAATAGAAGAGATTGAGCAAGAGTTACCTTGGTTTGAAATGGCAGGAACTTTTGGAGCCGTTTGAGAGATTGAAATGAGCAACAAACTTTCCTGCTTACTTCCGAAACGTGTACATTCCACGATAGATTGCTGTCTATGTAGATGCCCAAGTTTCTTGCGCTACTTGAAAAAGGGATTGGTATAGCATCATATACAACTTGCGGAAGAGACTGGCGATCTAAAAGGTTGTTAAAATATCTGCCACCAATAATTAGCGCTTGTGATTTTGCCGGGTTTATCAAAAGGCCAACTACAAGGCCGGCTTTTTGCCCAGTTATTAATATTTTGGAGATCATTATTGATGGCAGCGATGGCAGCGGTAAAATCATCGACTTTGAAATGCTGATAAATTTGCAAGTCGTCTGCATAGAGATGATAGTGTGAAGATATAACTTTAGTGATTGCGTTAATGAAAATTGAAAAAAGCAAAGGAGAGACTACGCCACCTTGCGGAACCCCCGCAGCCAGATTACACCACTCAGAGGAGACTTCATCAGAACGAACCGACTGCGAGCGACCGCGAAGATACGAGTTGAACCAAGCAGTTACAGAGGGAGAGGCATTTAGGGAGGAGAGAATTCCTAAGAGGATGTCAAAATCAACTGAATTAAAGGCGCTGCTGAAGTCCAGTAGAACCAGTACAGTGAGAAGCTTATTTTCCATGGCCATACGTATATCTTCAGTTATCTTAACCAGTGCTGTTACAGTGCTATGGCCAGGGCGAAATCCTGATTGGAAGGGACTAAGCAGATTATTAATGGAGAGATAGTGAGACAGTTGATTTTGAACAACACTCTCAAGGACCTTGGACAAAATTGGGAGTATGGATATAGGACGGAATTGGGAAACAGAAGAAGGATTAGGTACTTTGGGTAGCGGTATAACATGGCCCTTCTTCCAGGCTGAAGGAAAAGTGCAAGATTGCAGAGAATAGTAAACGATGTGGTGTATGACAGGAATAAGATCATCTAAGATGGGACGAAGCATTTGGATTTGAAGACCATCATGACCCACCGCTTTCGTGGAGACAGATAAGACTAATTTCTCAATTTCTAAGATGGGACGAAGCATTTGGATTTGAAGACCATCATGACCCACCGCTTTCGTGGAGACAGATAAGACTAATTTCTCAATTTCCCGCTCTGTAACCTGCTGAAATGAGAATGAAGTACATTTAGGCAACGGAAGATAAATTATTGAGAGTAAAGGATTTTATGTCGTCATCCAAGGTAAATGGTGACTTGGAGAAGTGCAAATTTATAGTGTTAAGGTCTACGTTATTGGGTGAGTGATTACTAGACGTTTTTCCAATACCCAGAGACTTGAGAAATTGCCATACTTGTTTCGTAGTGAAGTTTTGGATTGAGTTATGAATGTGGCGTCTTTTAGCATCCCTACACAGACGATTACAACGATTCCGCAATTTTTTGTATAGAGACCAGATCTCATTAGTAGGATGTTTTTTATAACGTCTCTTGACTTTGTCTCTTTTTGACATTTCTCTTTTGATGGTATCCGATAACCAGGGTGCAGGTAGATGTTTTACTTTTACCCTCTTCAGAGGAGCGTATTTATCATACACATCTAAGACAATCTTGTTAAAAGCAGACACTTTATTGTCTATGTCACTGCAGCTATATATTGGCGACCAGTCAATACAACTCACGTCTTCCCTCAAATGTTCCAAGGTAATGTTCTTAAAACTGCGAAATAAGTGAAATTTGGATTTGCGTTTAGGAGCGCGAATTTTATAAGACAGGAATATGAGATCATGATACGAGAAAGCGGCAGCGAGTTGCCTATGCACGGCTACTTTTTGGAGGTCGGAGGCTAGAATTAAATCTAAAAGAGAAGGAAAATTAAAATATAGATTCAGATATTCTCAGTGGAGGCCGCGTTCCGATCCGGTGGTAGATGTAAAAAATGTAATAATTTTGACGTGTGTATGTGCTTATGTATTGGCCTATACAAATAAATGATTTTTGAATTTGACTTTGAATAAATGTGTAAAAATAGGAAAAATGAAATATCTCGTTTATACTAAGCATCGTTTGTTTAAAAAAAAATCAAGTAAATCGGAGTCAAAAGTTCTCATCTAAATATTCTTTTCCGAATATCTATAAATGGGCAGAGCTTCCCGAAACATCAGTCAGTATCTCATCTTCTGAATGTAATCGGTGCGATTATCATCTCTAAGACTGATATCGAATTCATTATAGTATATACCCCACTTATATTCTTCTTTTTTCATTACCATGTTCACATGAATTCACAGTCAACATCTTTTATACTTTGGAAAGCTTTCTCTGCTGAAAGAAAATGATATTAATTTATAAATAAAATGACGGACGATTTAGCGCAATGGTTAAGAGCTTAAGCCGCTCCGCCCACTGTGTCTAATAGTCGCGTGTTCAATTCCCGCACGGGACAATTCTTTGTGTGGCCTACAATTATTTGTTTCGGCCTGGGTATTTGTGTATGTGAATTCTCATGTTTGAAAACGCACCCACAACACAGGAATCAATCTTAGGGTGGGGTAACTTGTAAAAAAACAAAATTAATATGGAAATAACTTACAACAAAGTTTTTGATATTTTTCGGCTTATGCCGGGCGTCTTAACCCTTTTTGCTGATAAATACAACAACTCATTATTCATTTTCAAGTATCAAGAATACTGAGGTAAGGTATACACAATACGTCGAACCACAAAAAATAACCTCTATTATTAATTTGTAAGCAAAACAACAAAAAGCAACATTATCGATAATACTTCTATTCCAAAAGTAATATGAAGGTCTCATTGGCTTGGAGAAGCTAAACACAATTGATAAATACCTGTCATATCTACAGTTGGTGCGTAAACATTTCCGATTTGGGACAAAATTCATCCCACTACAAATTCGGCTAAACATCACAGAAAAAACTTTATGCATCACTTTTTTATCATAACTACTAAGAGGTTTATTATTTTGAATAAATTGGCAAACCACAAGTAGTCGATAAATCTTTGAATTGTAATAAAACACAAAAATTAGTTGGGAATAAAGCTCGATAACACGGAAGCTACTAGCAATTGTCAATCAAAGTAGTGTTGCCCTATTAATCGTTTTTTAGTTCCAACTGTCACCGCGTTTTACTCTTATTTGCCAATTTATAATTAATTTAAGACCGGTCGGTCTTAAAATAATTATGGCCCACGAAGTTCTAATGCGTAGGCTGGATGCATTGAAGGATTTGCCGTCTTACTCTGGAGATTCAGTCGGGTAGCTGCAGTTCCGAGCTTTCTATGAATCCGGAAGCTAAGTAAATACACAGTCTGAAAAAGTTTGGAGGTTAAGAACGTGCCTTCGTGTTGAGGCCAAGGATGCAGTAGGTGCAATACTGATGGGCAGGACAAGCATACAAATTATTATAGAGACACTGGAACTACGGCTTGGAAATCCTAATATTATCATACAGAAGATTTTATTACAGTTAAAGAAATTACAACCTTTACCTCATCACAATGACATTGTTAATTTATGCCGCCAATCCATCCGAAAGGAAGAATATTTAACGGCACCCGAATTATTAAACATACACTGCCTATAAATAGAAACGCATGTACGCATCTAGTGTATAGGAGCCGGGCACTGTAAAAATAGGCGTCCAAAAGATGCTAGATGCAGGTGCAAAGAGGTTTTACGCAAAAGATCGCTAAGTCCTATCGCACAGTGTCCTTAAATCCAGCCCTGCTGCTTGCGAGCCTCATCCCTATAGAACTCAGGATCCGAGAAGCAGCGGAGTTGTACGAGATAAAGAGGGGAATACGGACGCTGTGAGATCGAAGGGGCGATATGGAACACAAAGTGAGCCACAAGCAAGTTTCACAACCAGCAACAGAATTAGATCTAGGGTACTAGGAAATAGCGGACTTGCCGCCCGCCACTGCGAGTCGATTCTTGTCTCCCGAAGTGTAAATATACACCGACGGCGGCAAAATTGACGAAGGTGTGGTGGGCTACACATGCTGGCGAAATGGCGTCAAAACGCATACCAAAAAGATGACAGCTCGGGCCGCTGTGCACTGTCTTCTAGGCGGAACTTTACGCAGCATTCCAAGCCACGGAGTTATTATTTAAAAGTATCTCTTGCGTTGATCCAGCGCACCGGGGCGTGGGACGCCCCGGTGCGCTCCTTGTGTTTGCTAAACGCAAGAATATAGCAAAATTAAGGGGAACGGGATGCGCCGTTCAGCTGGGTTGGATAAAGGCATCCCATGGCAATCCGGGGGAATGAGCAAGCCGACGAGTTGGCAAAGTCGGTCGCTACCAGAGAAAAGTGGCTCCAGCATACGATAGCCTTCTGCTGTTGTTTGCCGAGAGAGCCATCAGGGTCGAAACCTTTAAAAAGTGGAACCGACAATATAAGAACACCTCGACCGGTTCCACTACACGACACGCACGACCTCGAGTCCGAATGAACATAAAGTTGACAGAAGCCACATTGCGCGAAATGCTAGCTGACAAGGAGTCGAGGCAGTGCCTGATAAAATTCTCCACCAAAGTGGTCGGGGAAGCGGTAAAATGGAACAGTACTTCAAACGCACCGTGACCCCTCAACTAAAAGAAAAAGGAAGCGCAGTGAAAACCAAGAAAACCGGCCGGCGTGTTTTATGCGTCATACTTTTTGAGGTTAAACGGGGCGGCGTGCTCGGTCAGAAATTACGTAAAAATCATAAATACGCATAGAAGATGTATTTAGGTTACAATCCATTCCACATCGACATTCTAGTTGGAAGAGATAACTATGCGCGTTGGAAGTTTGTAGTCCAAGCATATTTCGAACTCGATGATTTATGGACTTGTGTCACCGGTACCAATACAGACCAAAATAAAGAAACCAAGACGAAATCTAAGTTGATTTTATTACTGGACCCTATCATTTACGTACATGTTCAAAATGCAACTACTTGTAAAGAAGTCTGGGAGAATTTGGAACAGGCTTTTGATGACAGCGGGTTGTACAGGAGAGTAGCCTTGTTGAGAGACCTGATAACAACTACATTGGAATCTTTTCGCAGTGTAGATGACTATGTGAATAAAATAATGTCGATCGCCCACAAGCTCAGGACTATTAAGTTTTACATTAATGTTGAATGGCTCGGTACACTGATGTTGCCGGCCTCCCTGAAGCTTAGAAGCCCATGATCATGGGACTGAAGAGCTCTAGCTTCAAGATAAGTGCTGATTCTATTAAATCTAAACTAATAATTCAGCATTCATCTAAAGGAAAAAGGTCATTCAAAGAAATCAACATGATTCAACAAAGGCCTACAAAAGACCCCGATGTTATAATTGTATTTTATGTTACATTAGTGCTATGGTTAAAAATGGCTGTAATGTAAATTTAAGAGATGAAGGTGATATCTATGATAAAAATGGCAAGCTCCTGTGTTCAGTCACACTAGTAAACCATTTATATTTATTAAACACACACAGAGAGGTATTTTCTAACATGTCTTATTCAGATAACCTAAATGATTTTGTCCTGTGGCATAGACGCATTGGACACCTGAATTTTTCAGATGTTAACAAGCTGCCGGAGTGTAATGAGGGAGTCCAGCCATTCTCAGACAAAAATAAAGGTTCGATTACTTGTACTACCTGTCATTCGGGGAAATAGACCAGATTGCCCTTTAACAACATTGGTTCAAAATCATTACAACCACTGCAGCTGGTCCACACTGATTTATGTGGACCAATGGAGCAAGAATCTTTGGGACGAATGAAATATTTTATTACTTTCATAGATGATTACAGTTCATGTCTATTTCGTGAAAAATAAATTGATTATTGTAGAAGTCTTCAAACATTACAAAAACAAAGTAGAGAATGAACATGAGAGAAAAATAAAGGTAATTCGTTCTGATAATAGAAAAGAATACTGCAATAGAGAATTTAAAAACTTCTAGAACAAACATGGGATTGGACATCAAACAAGTGCTCCGTACTCACCCCAGCAGAATGGTCTTGCTGAACGGATGTACAGGACTCTGGTGAAAAGAGCAAAATGTATGTTGTTTGATGCTCAGCTTGCAAAACAGTTCTGGGCAGAGGCCTTGCAAGGGCAGCATACATAATTAACAGATCACCTACAAAATCAATTAATGGTAAAACTCCTATGGAGATGTGGAATGGTAAGAAACCCAACTTGTCTAATTTAAAAGTATTTGGCTGTGAAGTAATGACACAAGTTCCAACAGAAAAACGCCAAAAATGGGACCCCAAATCCAGAAAGTTATTGTGAATCTACCAAAAGATACCGAATACTTTATCCAGATACCAATAAAATCATAAAAAGTAGAGATGTAGTATTTCTAGAAGATGTGGAAAAATATGATAATAATATATACTTACCTCGTACATCCAACAGCAGCAGTCTAGAGATACAGCCACTCGAAGAAACCTGTAAAGAAGAATTAGAAAACAGCACAGACCATATTACTGGTGAGTCAAGCGAGGACTACCAGTCTGGCAAGAATGACGATTCACCTTACATACCAGAGCAATCGATTGATCTCGAGTCACCAATAAGAAACATAAATTTACATCCACCAAGGGCTGTTCCTTATGCAGAAACAGATGACCACGATGTAAGCTACTTCTGTCCAATACTTAATTTAAATGATCCACAAACAGCAGACGAAGCATTATTATCATCTCCTGCTGACCAATGGTAAAGGGCTATGCAAGAAGAGTATGACTCTCGGATCAAAAAAACCTTGGTCACTGGTTGGTCATCTGAGAAAAGTCTTACCATGTAAATGGGTCTATAAAACTAAAAGAAATGAAAAAAGTGAGGTTATCAAAGGGTATGCTCAGAGAAAAGGAAGTGACTATGATGAGACATATGCTCCTGTTGTAAGATATACATCTGTTCGATTCTTACTTTCACTGGCTGCAAAGTATGATTTAGAAATGTTTCAGATGGATGCCATGAGTGCTTTTCTTCAGGGTGACATAGATACTGAGATATACATGTCACAACCAGAATACTACAAAGAAAATGATTATGTATTTTATATAAATCAATTTATGTACTCAAACAAGCTAGCCGGCAGTGGAATCATAAATTGAACAATATTTTATTAAAAATCGGCTTATAAAGATCACATGTAGATCCATGTTTATATTATTTAGAAAATGAGTCTATAACTATATTCATTGCAGTGTGAGTGGATGATATTTTGATATTCACAAATAATAAGGATAAAACAACAGAGATTAAGAACAAGTTAAAAGGAGAATGCAGTATGAGAGACCTAGGTGAAATGAAGAATTGTATCGGCATAAACCTAAATAGGAACCGAGAGGCAGGTATGATTATGTTAGATCAGGAAAAATACATTAACCTAGTATTCGACCGCTTTAATATGTCTGAATGCAAACCAGTTTGTACCCCGATAGAGGTGAAAGCAAAATTTGAGAAAAATCCAAATGATGGAAACAAAAATATCACATACAGGGAAGCAGTGGGATGTCTGATATATCTGGCTCATGTCACGACACCTGATATTACCTATGCAGTTAATAAGTTGACTGTAATAATTCAGAAAATCAACACTGGCTTGGAATAAAAATGATTATGAGGTATCTTCAAGGAACCAGGAACCTAAAGCTATGCTATGTTAAAAATGACTCAAAGGAAATAACTGGATATTGTGATGCTGACTGGGCGAGCGACCCAGATAGACGATCGTGCACGGGTTATACTTTTCTGTTTCAGAATGCTTGTTTATCTTGGAGTTCGTGTAAACAGCAAACCGTGGCACTCTCTACGGCGGAGGCCGAATACATGGCGATGGCAGCGCGCTACTCATCCACTGTGACAACCAAAGTCCAATAGGACTGGCATCAACAGACTGTTATAAGCCAAAAACTAAACATAGATATTCCTTTACACTTTCTTAGAGAAAACATTGTTAATTATAAAGTTAAATTTGTAAATGGTTGCAACATGGTAGCTGATAATGGTGGCTGCTAATGGGAGCTGATCTATATCAAATAAGAACGCAACCATATTTATACCATATATATTCAGACCATAAGTTGGCAACATTTTTTTTTCATATATATATATATATATATATATATATATATATATATATATGTATATATAACATGCCAGATCCCCTGTGGGGTAGACAGAGTGTAGAGTTTCAGCAGGATCTGTCTTCACAGACCTTCCTTCCACCATTCTCATAGTTTGTCTCATACATGCTGCCGGTTACATGCCTATTAGATAAGACAATCTTTTTGGTCATGATTATTATACCCTCGAACAAATATTTATAATACACTCGCTCCTTGTCCGAGACGGTTTTACGAGTAGTAACCCTGATTGTAGTATCAGCGCTCAGTCACAACTTCAAAGATAAAAAAAGATATTAAAATTCTTTCGTTCCTCTGTTTGCAAGTCATTACGGTTTTAATAATTTACAAAATGGTTATTTTTCACTCAATCGATGGTTAATTAACGGAATTATACTTACAGAATGTTATGTTGTGTATTATTAGTGTTTACATCAAGATAAATGGCGGGTAGTGGTTTGTTGTGATGGACGTTTCTTTGAACTATCATTGGATTCAGCGACGCAGGTAAGTTTTATACAAATATTGTTATCCTATAATTGATTGAGGTGGATAACTAAATTTGATGCGAATCACTTTTTGTAAGTAATCGACACTTAATCTATAAAGGTTCAAGACAATAGGTAATAAATTAGGTTGGTAAGTAAATAATGAATTAGGTTGGTTTTCTCTTCCGGGTACTGACATAGTTGTCATATTACTTATTTTTAACTTTAAAACTTCCGAATGATGAACGATTTGAATGAATTTCAAATAAAAAAAATTCAAACAGTTTTTTCTCAGTACCCAGTATTTCGGCAAGTAAACGTAAAAAGTGTACGTCGCGTTTCTTTAAACTGAAACAGCTCAACCGTGGAAAAAGGGAAAAGGAAATTAAAAAATGCAAATTATATAAGGAAATTAGAAAGTAAATTAAGAAGATAGTAGTGAAGAGGAACCGCGTTCATCTGTAACTCGGAGACACAACAATGGAGAATCCACAATAATCCTTTCCAATGTTATGGATGCTAACGTTCCAACAAGTGTGTAAGATATGAAATAATTTAAAATATAGTGCTGAAACGCCTGGGTTGTCTGTGTACACTGTAAATAAATATGCGATGGATAACTTCATTTCGGAGTTTATCCCTCAAAGAGACTCCGAGCATAGCCCGCTCCATAGCTCGCTGCGCGACTTTGAGCCTATGGACTAGCCCTACTGTAAGTGTCCACGTCTCGGCACCGTATGTCATGACTGGTAGAACGCACTGGTTGTAGACTTTCGTCTTCAGGCATTGCGGTAAAGGCGAAGAGAAAACCCGACGTAGTTTGCTGAATGCTGCCCAGCCCAACTGGATCCTTCTGTCGACTTCTTTCTCGAAGTTGTTCCTACCAAGCTGGATAACCTGCCCAAGGTAGGTGTATTCTCGAACAACTTCGAGCATCGATTCTTCGACGTAGACTGGTCCCGGCGTGACATGTTCATTGAATTCCGATTTTGACGCGGTTTTCTTGTGGGTGGCCTGGCTGAGAGGGCCTTCACCGTGAGCTAGGCTAACGGGGGAAAAAAATTTTTCTGACGGTACTTTTTCCAGCTTCTTACGACCACTGGATCCCGAGATATTCCAGCTTGAAGTTTCGCGCCGCCATCTTGGACGCCATTTTTGAAAACTTCGACAGGTTATATCTCGGGAACCCATACGCTGATCTTAACGCGGTTTTCTGCTACTTTCCAGCTCTAGGGAGTCGTATCGACGACGCCTGGATGCTGGCGCCGCCTATTCGAAACGGCACATCAAAACTTTGGACCCGCGACCCACGGTCCAAATCGGGCCAATTTTTGGAGTTGGAGTCATTGGAGGGAGTGACATCAGAGCGCTTATAAATCGGGGCCGCCGTCGGACAAAGTCGACCTGAAACTTTGCGGTGCTGTGGCTCGGGAACGGGCACTCCGAGGTGGACGAAACCGGCGGGGCGAGATTTTTGGGCAACAGGAACACCAGAGGCATTGTTGAGATTCACTCGGGCAGCGATCCGCGAACCGAAATAGGTCCCCATAACACTTGGTGCGAACCGATCGCTAGCTTCCAAGCCGTTCTTTTCTTTTTCCCAGCGTTTTCGGCGCCCGAACCGAGATGGCGAGTCGGCCAGCTCCCGTGATCCCGGCCTCCTTCAAAGGATCTCCTAAATAGGGGGGCCATGCAGGGAGTGGCGGTAATGCTTCTCCAGGAGCCCTATGTAGGCGCTAAAGGCTATCTGTCGCATACCTCGCGTGTTTTTCAATGCATAACGGGCACGCGGCCCGTCAAAGCTGCCGTTGTCGTTTCCGACCCGTCCCTACCAAACCCAGACATCATCACCAAAAACATTGTCGCGGTAGTAGACATGGGTAACTTAAAGATAGGTGTAATTAGTGGGTACCTCAACGAGACGACAAGGATCCTGGAAGCCCTCAACACAGAGAATATCATCATAGGAGGGGACCTAAACGCAAAGAGTCCCTGGTGGGGCTGCGACACGGAGGACCGAAGGGGTGCGTCGGTCGCGGACATGCTCCTTGCAGGAAATCTAACAGTGGTAAACACGCCAACATTTTCCATACACCCAGGCGGAAGGCTCGCAGGACGTAACAGCTGCATCGGCCACCATCCTTCTCAGGATTGCAGACTGGAGAGTCGACCCGGAGTTCTCCGACCTGTCGGATCATAGACCAATCCGCTTCACTCTCGACTTTGGTCCTCGGGGCGCCCCGCAAGCGGGGCGGTAACGAGGATCTACAACACACTCAAAGTGGATTGGCAAAAGTTTGGAGAGCTCCTCACTAGCAATCTCGTCACCTACAATGTCAGCGAGAGGGCCATCGCAAAGGCGACAACGGCCGAGGAACTGGACGCACTGGTCCCGAGGTTGACAGAGGCGGTGGCCTCCATCTGCAGCGATACTATCCCAGCGGCTAAGGGAAAGCGACAGAAGAAGGCCGCGCACTGGTAGACTCCCCACCTGGAGCACCTCTAGAAAGGGTAGATATTTTTAAGTATCTTGGCCATTTAGTAACACCTACCCTGAAAGACGATGCAGACATTGAACGAGAGCGAAGAGCGCTGTCGGTTAGAGCGAACATGGTAATCCGGAGGTTTGCACGGTGCTCGATTGACGTTAAAATAACTCTTTTTAGAGCTACCTGTCAAACCGGGAGGTGGAGCTCCGCTACATCAACCATAGAAACCGGGAGGTGGAGCTCCGCTACATCAACCATAGAGCGAGCAGACACACGACCAAGGACTGCATCCAAGCGTCCACATGCGGGCCCATCCTCTGGAACGTTTTTCTGGACCCTCTGTTTCAGGACGCCAAGCAACTAACGGCCTACATGCAAGCTTTCGCGGACGACTTGCTGATAATAGCGCAGGGGAACACCGCGACCGAGGTGGAGGATTCAGTCGCCTCGGCCCTTGATCTGGTGACCGCATGGAGCGGGAGATGCAATATCAGGTTCGCAGCCCAGAAGACTCAGGCTCTGCTGTTGACGCGGAAACTAATATATGACCGGCCACACTTACATATGGAAGGGACCGCAACAACGTTTTCCTCCAACTTCAAAATACTAGGGCTTACCATAGACGCTAATTTCTTCTTAGCGCATATGGAGGAGACGTCCAAGAAAGCTATCAATCTTCACAAGATGATTTTCGCGACTGCTAGAGCAAACTGGGGCCTCAGCAGCGAAGTTCTTAAAACCCTGTATCATGCGGTCATTGAGCCGACCATGTTGTACGCAGCCAGCGTTTGGGGAACTTCGGGTGCCAAAAAGGAGTGCAAGCGGAGGCTGGACAGAGTCACCCGACAGTTCTCCATCCTCATAACTAAGGCGCATAGAACGGACTCGCTCGCTGCAACGGCAGTACTCGCCGGAATCCTTCCCCTAGACCTCAGGGCTCAAGAACAGGTCAGACTATACGAAGCCAAGAGGGGCAGAGAGGTGGCCGTGCTCTGCGGAAGACCACTGGAGCGAAAGGTGAGTCCCTAAGACCTTCCGGACCCGGCGGAGCGGCCCTTGATGTGAGAGAGATCAGCGAACCGGGGGACATGTTGAAACTTGAGGAAGGATGAAGCCAGGCATACACTCGGCAGTCAAATCGAAGGCAAGGTAGGCGCCTCAGTATCCCAGTGGATAGATGGCAAGGAAGAGTTGCACGCCCGATTTAGACTGCAGGACGGCTGCAGTGTATAATACCAGGCTGAACTGGCCACCATCTACAAAGCTGTCAAAATGGTGGGGAAGCAAAGACACCGCAGGAAACATTACATTATAAGCGACTCACTTTCTGCGCTACAGACAATTAAAGACTGCGGCACACTCCACCAGCTCGCAGTGGCACAGTGGCACATAATCACCACGACAATCTGGGTACCCAGTTATTTACGGGTCATGGGGCATACGAGCGTACTTATTTCGCTTCGGTCTATCCAGCACCCCATTCTGCGTCTGCGAAGACGGTTCGGAGGAGACGGTGAAGCACGTCTTGGTAGAATGCCCGCGCTTCGAAAGATCAAGGTATAACTATGAGCAAAGGATGGGGGTCCGGATGGACCGAACGGGAATAAGGGAAGCGTTCGGGGACGATAACGGCAGACAGGAGTTATTGGCCTCCTGCCGTTCGGTCATGCGGGCGGCAGCCAGGGCTAATGGCTCCACAGTAGCTTAGTGGCTAGTTTTAGTATAGCACCATAGTAAAGTACGGCAAACCAGTAGCAATAAAAAAAATTGTATTATTTACCCGAGTTTAATATAAATATAAAGAGAAAAAGAGTGCTGCAACAGCGAAAGCAATAATATAAGCAGTATAAAATAAATTAAAAAATAAACCTTTTTGAACTCTAATTTCAATCTGCCCAGCTGTACTATATAGATGGATATACACTAAAATATTATAAAGGCAAAAATAATTAGCATTACTGCAATCAAAAGAAAACTATGAAGCAGTTATGCCTATTTCTCAGGACACCAAATCGGAGCTAATTTGGTGGCAGAATAACAAAAATAAGAGTAATTCAAAAAAACAATATCATTTTCATCTAGAAATACATACCGATGCCTCTAGCACAGGCTGGGGAGCTGTATCTAATAACAAGAAAGCTTCTGTGTATTGGTCACATTCGGAACAACAGTACCATATTAATTATTTAGAACTGAAAGCTGCTTTTTACTAATCATATAACTGTGAAATCCTACTAAGGATAAAAAAACACCACTGCAATGGCATACATAAATAAAATGGGGGGAGTTCAGTTTCCTCAACTGAATAATATAACAAGAGACATTTGGCAATGGTGTGAAAATAGAAATATTTGGATACTTGCTTCTTTCATAAGTAAAGACAATTTTGAAGGCGACAGGAAAATTAATATTGAATGGGAACTTTCTCCAAATTGGAAATGTTTACGAAACAACTGTAGATATGACAGGTATTTATTAATTGTTTTTGTTGTCTTGCTTACAAATAAATAATAGAGGTTGTTTTTTGTTGTTTGACATATTGTGTATACCTTAACGCAGTATTAATAATATAGGTAATAAAGTAGATTAATTCGTATATCAATACGAATTAATAATGAGTTTTGTATTTATCAGAAAAAAGGTTGAAAACGGTGAAAAAAAATTGCACGCCCGGCATTAGCCGAAAAAATATCGCAAACATTGTCGACTGTTATTTCTTAATTAATATTTTTTTTATTTATAAATTAATATAACCTTCTTCCAGCAGGAGCTAGCCGAGCAAGCTTTCCAAAGTATAACAGATGTTGACTGAAAAAGTTCACGTGAGCATGGTAATGACAAAAGAAGAATATGAGAAGACACTATGAGAGGGGTATAATGAATCATCAGTACTTAGAGACGATAATCGCACCAATGAGATATTATTTCAGAAGATTAGATACTATGATATCTCGTTTCGGAGGAGAATATTTAACTGTATTGACTCCGTTTTTATTGTTTTTTTTTTAACGAAATCTAATGTAAACGTTTTATTTTATTTTCCCTATTACTATACATTTATTATAAAATACGACCTACATATATGAAATTAAGTGTGGAAGTGGAGGAAGCAATAAAGGTCAGTAAGAATATGTTGATATTCTAATCTGCCTACCTCGCAAAAGATCTGACGTGATAATATTTGTACAAAAACAAATCCATAACTGCCCCACTGCGAGACTAGTCTTATCAATTATAGGGGTTAATAATTAATTTCATAATAGGATTATTAATTAAACAATGAAACGAGTTCATCACGGGTTATATGACAAGGAGCTTCGTATAATTACAATAGAACTTCACTTAAGGCAAGTTCGTTTAATCTTATAATTATAGGTAATATTTTTAATATGTATTGGAGACAACCAGTCTTTAAGTCGTAGCTATTTTCTATCAATGTATAGAAAATAGATACGATTTTAAAATACTGAATGATATCGGGGTATCCAGAGAGTACGGAGTTCCAACAGGTTCTTTCTTTTTCTTACAGATTTCTCTGACTTCCTCCACTCTCATAGTTCGTGCCATATACGCTCGCCAGTTATAAAGTACGAGAGAAGAATAGGTTATTTTATGTTAACAAGAAACCAGAAGCAGAAATGAAAAGCAGTAATCGTGTGAGATCAAAATTGGACCCTGCCTCAGATAATACCGCAGCATAATACTTATGCTGCAGCGCTAATCGTCCGGCAGCGCCATGACGCCATGATATAAATAAAATATGATATTCACTAACAGTACAACTTAACAGTACAAAATCATAAAAGTATTACTTACGCGAAAGAAATTGTAATGCATAAAATACGAGGGTATTTTATGCATTACAATTTGCGACTGAATACTTGAGCAGCATGTTTAACTTTCATTTTCGGAATTTGGTTTTTGAAGACATAACTTTCTGTCAATTCGTTGAAGAGTCTGATTTCGTCATCCTCTTCATCAACATTTAATAATAATATCAGCCTACACTGCCCACTGCTGGGCAAAGGCCTTCATTTAACCAAACCAAACATTTAATAATGATTTCAAATGTCTCATTTAGCACATTTTGTCTGGCCATTATGTAAGTATTTTGCATTTCTTGTTTAATAAATAATTTCTCACTCCTTTCACAAGTGGGGTGTGTCAAAGAGTAGAATTTTTTTATTATTATAATTTCAGTTTGAAACAGTAATTTCAATGTTTGTTGCACAGTCCCACATTATCATATAAGTGGTATTCCACCATGTGCTATATGAGGCCCTTTTTGGTAGGTTGAGAATGAAGACTGTTCGCTAGACGATTCACTCATATACTTTCTTTATTCTTTATTGTATACACTGGGATGGAATTTAAAAGTTTACAATTTAAATATATACAGAAGGCGAGCTTCACTCAAATAAGAGTTATCTTCCAGCGAACCTTAGTGTTGAGAGAGGAGAAAGTGAATAAGAGGGCAGCTATACAATAGAATGTTAATAGAAAATAGCAATATCTAATATGAAATAAATACTATTTTTTCTAATATACTATACCCAGTTACTTACTATGCACATATTAAATACATATAATTATAATACATACATAATCAGGATAGAAAATGTTCTCTGATTCTTCTTCTGAAAACATCCAGGGATGAGCTTGCACGAATGGACTGTGGAAGTAAGTTCCACAGACGCACTGCACGAACAGTGAAGGATCGTAACAACTGGAAGAATGAAGAGGAACACGTAGAAGGAGATATTAAGCTGCACGGCAGGGCTTATCCCTTGGACAAAACGCTCGACGAGGTGAACAGGGGATTTAGGATTATGTAGAATGGAGTGGAGAAATGAGAGAATGTGCAAGTAACCCGAAAATCAAAAGGAATACATAGATTCTGTAAGCGTTCGAGCTTATTGACTAGATCTTCAGTAGCAACAAGGAAGCAAACATCACTACAGTCAAAAAGTGGTAAAAGGACAGATTGAGCAAGACTTAGTGTAGTTTGATAAGGCAAAAACTTGCAGACGTCTGAGGGATTGAAAGGATCAGTAGACCTTTCTGCTTAAGATTGGAGTTTATAAGAACGCCTAGACTAAGAGTCTACAGTCTTGTTACACAGCCTACAGTACTTGGTTACTGTAATGTCTAGAGACAGAATCGAGGACAATTGCAGATGTGAAAGAAGCAAGTTAGAAAAGTCATATTTCTTAAAGCCAAGGCATACCAAGTACGGTGTGCCTCAAGGAAGCGTTCTAGGTCCGTTGCTATTTCTAATATACATAAAAAATTTGCCGAAAGCCATTAACCGCCATAAAATGGTACTGTTTGCGGACGATAGCCTGTCCAAATAAAATGAAATAAAATTGACGAATATCAAACTGACATTAATAATACTCTTGCTGATATAATAAAATGACTTATAAATAATAATTTATTAATCAATTTAAATAAAACCAAAATAATGCATTTATAACAAAGAACAAAACACCTTACATTAAACATAAGAAAGTTATAACAGTTGTGACATAAAAGAAGTGAATATAGAAAAGTTCCTAGGAATATATATTGACAATAATTTGACTTGGAAACCGCATGTAGAGGAACTCTGTAAAAGTGTAAATAAAACCGCCTATGCAGTCGATATTGGCACAGTACTAACGGCATACATGGTTTAGTAGCATCCAAAATACGGTATGGGATTATATTTTGGGGGTATTCCACCCATAGGGAGCATATTTTTAAGGCACAAAAAAGATGCATTCGGTCAATGTGTGGTCTGCGAAGTTAGGACAGCTGTGTGCCTGTTTTCAAATCTATGAAAATATTGACGTTACCGGCACTATATATATATTAGAAACAGCTGGTTTTGCCAAAATGAATCTAATGTTTTTCAAAAAATTTGTTACGATGCGTTAAGTTCCAATGCGTACTCAATATAGAAATATTTTTATGTTCTCAGAAATGTAAAACAGCGCTATAAAAGGAAAGTGTTTTTTATGTTCTCAGAAATGTAAAACAGCGCTATAAAAGGAAAGTGTTCTCGGTATGGCCCTTTGCATATATAATAAACTACCAGATACGCTGAAATATATCTGATGCTAAACTCTTTAAAATAATTTTGACTACATTGCTTGTTGAAAAATGTTATTACTCTGCTAACGAATCATCTGGAATTTAATTTAAGCTAAACATGCAATCTTTCACAAAATAAACTGATTTGATTTGATCTGTCGTTTTTTACTCGTGCACGCATTCGAATAAAGCTAGTAATTACAAATATATTTTGTTTCCTTTATATGAAACGAATGTTGCTGAATTTATGTAATATTGCGTCTAATCAATAGCTAATAATCGGCTTTTGTGTGTTTTACGCGTGGTTAAAGCCTACCCGGTTAGCGTGACAGAAAAACTAAATAGCTATAAAGTCAGTGATAGCGGCGGCCTAAACGTAGAAATTTAGAAGCTTCAGTCATCTCAGTGCATAAAAGGTGTTCTTATGAACGATTTGAGCGCGTAACGGCACCTGACAAAGCGTTTTTTATGGCCGGCGAAGTCGCCATTTTATTGGTGTGCTGCATGTGCTACACAGAGATAGCGAGTGTGAGCAAGACAAATTGCTTTGGCCACCCCGCGTTATGCTGGAAATCTGAACGTCAGCGTACGTCAGTAGCGTGACGTTTCGTTCGCTGGCTGTTAAACTAGACACGCTTCTACATTTGCTACTTTGTTTGTATTTACTTACGTACTTACTTACGTACGTTTGTTTATTTAGGTTTGAAAAATTTTTTGGCGCATCCAGCATAAAATTCGCGCTGATCGATATAGTAATACGTAGCCTATGAAAGGGCTGTGCATTTATCACCCGCAAAGTTTAAAAGACTACCAGCAGTATGCCTTCAGCAAATGGCATCGATACAACGGCGGTCGCGATCAAGAAAATAAACATCACAATAGGACAATACAAATCTCAATTAACGAGAGCAAGCAAATACGCAGTGGAGCAGAAGAAGCAATTGCTAATAGATGATGAAGGAATGCAAATCAAGACAGAGGAGATTACGAAAGGCTTGAAGATTTACAATGAGAACGCCTTGGAGTTAATTTTGCTCACAGATGCAAAGGTTGCGAAAGGATTTGTTCACCGCTGTTGTGGGCAACAATAAAGGTTTCTCACCTGTTTAAAAAATATGTTACTTTAAGAAGTATTTTAAAGTTTACGCTGTTATATTAATAGGTGGACCTGCCATTAGTCAATGAATCATAAAGTCAAGCTTTAACATTACTTATGAATTGTAACGACAGCAAATGTTTATTAATAACTCATCAGATAAATGAATTATTGGACCATCTTATCAGCCAATTTCAAAGGGTGGTTCTGCAGAACTTAGACAGTTGGTGCCTGTTGCCAGACAGCATTTAGGCCTATTAAAAATCTAGGAGCAGAAACCTCAGCACTGGGATATGGCGGTATTTCCTATTATTTTTTTTTGCATAAATTGGATACATTCTCTTGCAGGGCATATTATTCTGATCGAGATAACACAAAGCTTACTACCATAGAAGCTATTAGTCTTAAAGAATCATATGCATCAGCAGGTTAGTCAATTAACAAGGACAGTTTCACAAAATCTGCCAACTTGGCCAGTGTTTCCAATAACAAAATAGTGAATTGCAGATATTGTCAAGACCTCAGTCATAAAATATTTGCTTGCAACAAGTTTAAAGCTGTAAGGGTACAAGAGAGGCTTGAATTTGTTAATAAGTATAGCTCATGTCAGATCTCTCCGAATACACCTGCAAAGAAATGCCATTATCACTTTAAGTGCTCATTCCGTAAAAGCAAGGAAGATAATTAATTGTTACATAGTGAGGATTTTTTTCCAGGTAGTTGAAATAAAAAGACCTAAGGTAATTAATTTTAAATTAGCTCCATAATTAATTATTGAATTATATTATAATATATTAAAAAAATTATACAATAAATGATCAAAGTGTGAAGCTTACCTTCAACTCTTGCCCGATAAGTGTTATCTAATTCATTGAATTCAGTTAAACTGACACTTCACCATATCAAATAAATTCACTGTAGAGAACCATGACGCACATTTCGGAAATGCATTCTACGAGTACCATACTAGGCACGCCTTGTAAGTTCTGTCGTTTCCATATTTCCCGGCAATTTTGAATTTGGAACTGTTCTATATTCAAATGTGTTTAAATTTTGAATCTCAAAACAGTTGAAAGTATTAGGATTAATGCTATTGTTTAGTCACAGCGTCGATTGGAATCTGTCAGGTTACGTACGAAAATGAATCTTTCTAAGGAAAATGTTCGAGCAATAATTTTCTACAACTTTAGAAGAGGCCTGACACGGCTTCAGTGTTTTGAAGCGCTAACATCTGTATTCAGTGATGAAGCCCCATGTCTGCGGACTGTCGAACGCTGGTATTTAGAATTCCAGCGTGGACATACTAGTGTTAGTGACAAATCTCGCGAAGGACGCCCAAAATCCGCCTTCACTGAAGATAACATCATTGCTGTGAGACAACTAATTCTCGAAGATCGTCATGTGACGTATCGAGAGATAGAGACTCTATTAGGCATCTCAGGGACAACCATTCAGAAGATCTTGCTTGAAGCGCTTGGTGTGAGAAAGCTAGTTTGCCGTTGGATACTGCATCTGCTTTCCGACGATCACTAGGCGGCCCGCGTCAGATGGTGTAAGAAAACTCTGCAAAGGTTCGACCGAGGAGAGTCAAATCACGTCTACGACATCATCAGTGGTGACGAATCTTGGATCTATGCCTACGATCCTGATTCCAAACAATAACCTACAATCTGGGTCTTTCAAGACGAGCCAAAGCCGGCTAAAGTTGTTCGTTCTCGAAGCACTTCAAAGAAGATGGTGGCCACGTTCGTTGAAAAAACCGGCCATGTTGCGACTATTGCACTTGAAGATCGTAAAACGGTTAACGCAGAGTGGTATACCATAGTTTTTTACCACAAGTCATCGCCGAACTTCGAAAATGTAACTCTAAGCGACGCATCATCGTGCACCACGACAACGTAAGCTCACACAGCGCTCGTCAAACGATTGTGTATTTAAAGCAGGAAAAAGTAGAAATTCTCGACCATCCTCCATACAGTCCTGACCTAAGCTCTTAAGAATTCTTTACATTTCCTAAAATTAAGAAAAGTCTTCGTGGTCAAAGGTTCCAGTCCGGTGAAGAAGCAGTCGACGCTTTCAAGTCAGCCATTTTGAACACCCCCACTTTAGAGTGGATTAATGTTATAATAACTGGTTTGAGCGAATGGAAAAGTGTATTAAGCTACGTGGTGAATACTTTGAAAAACAATAAAATGTTTTATAAGGTTCTAGTTGTGTTTTTTCTTCAAACGACAAAACTTGCCTCGTATCTGAACCAGATACTGATAGTAACATTTACAATTTTTTTTCATTGGAATGCACTGACGATTGTTTCGCCAGTATCTACTCACTTTCTAATACACTCACGTCTACCTTCTCCGATGTTCCTGGGAAGTTTAATGTGGTCCATATTAATTCCCAAAGCATTCCAGCCCATTTCCCTAATATGCTGGCCAACTTTGATTGTGAAAATATACACACTATCCTTGTTTCTGAATCCTGGCTTTAGCCAGGATTCAGAAACAAGATGGATGGAGTTACGACTTTAGTCGTATCTCCATCCATCTATACTATATTTCACGGTTTCCATTTAATAAGGAATGATCGCTCAGTCGGCGGTGGTGGTACAGTTGCGATATATTTGCGAACAAATATTATGTTTTTTTACTCGACTTATCGCCGCAACCTCCACGGCCCAATGCCGTCAATGCCGGCAAATCGAACTTAAACATACTGAAATGCTTCTTGGTGTGTACTATTTCCCTTCTTCCCGTATAGACTTCTTTTCATCCTGTGAAAAACTTCTAGAAAATTCAGTCCAGTCTTAAATCCTGTAACTTATCCGTTCTACCACTTCAAGCTACTCATAATTTTCCTAACTAAACTCCGTAACTTCTCGATCTTATTTTCGGTTCCTCAACTGAACTTTTTTTTTTTTATATTTAATCGCAGACTTTTCCCCCACTAAATTTGGGGACCTTTTCTAGTTTTTTAGGTTTCTGTATATTTTGGTTTTTGTCCTTTGTGTGCATTTTTCCATTTGGCTTTTACTCTCTGGGTTTGTTTTGTTCCTGGCGTTCACGGGTTACGGCCCGTTTGGGTGCTATTCCACTTTACTGCTTCCCCGACTACCTTGGTACAGTATTTTATCAGGCACGGCCTCGATTCCTTATTAGCTAGCATTACACATAATGTTGCCTTGGTCAACTTTATGTTGATTTCGGACTCGAGGTCTATGGTTTGTGGTTCGTCGGGGTCGCAGTAATAGCGGGCATTATCTTTACACTTGAATTTGTACAGGTATGCTGCAAATCCTCCGTGGCCCGTGAGCGCCTGGATCATAAATGGCGTGAATTTATAATTATTGATGGTTTTGTAGGCTTCAATGGCATCCGGGAAGAAAATTTTTGTCGTGGAACCGGTTGAGGTGTTCTTATATTGCCGGTTCCACTTTTTAAGGGTTTCTGTCCTGATGGCCCTTTTTGCATTCGACAGCGGAAGGCTGTCGTAGGCTGGAGCCACCTTCCCCTGGCAGCGGCCGACTTCGCCAAGTCGTCGGCTCGCTCATTCCCCGGATTGCCATTGTGTGCCTTTATCCAACGCAGCTGAACGTCGCACCCTCTTCCCTTTAATTTTATATTCTTGCGTATAGCAAACGCAAGGGGGTGGGCCGCCCCGGTGCGCTGGATCAGCTCCAGGGATGACCTCGAGTCGCTCAGCACCGCCGCCTTTCTTGGCGGCCTTTAAGCAGTAACTCCGTAGCTTGGAGTACTGCATAAAGTTCCGCCTGGAATACGGTGCAGAGCGGTCCGTGTCATCTTTTTGGTTTTTGTTTCAATGCCATTCCGCCAGCATGTATAGGCCGCCCCCACACCCTCATCGATTTTGCTTCCGTCGGTGTATATTACCACTTCGGGAAGCAAAAGTCGAGTCGTGGTGTCGGGCGGCGTGTCCACTATCTCTTCATATTTTATGTCCAGCTCTGTCCCTGGGTGTGGAGCTAACTTAAAGCTCACTTTGCGCTCCAGACTGCCCCTTCCACCACACAGCTCCCGCCTTCCTCTCTTTATCTCATTCAGCTCAGCTGCTTCCTGGATCCTGAGCTCTATGGGGATCAGGCCAGCAAGAAGCAAAGCTGCATTTAGGGATACTGTGCGATATGATTTGGCAATCTTTTGCGCAAAGCCTCGTTGGACTGCACCGAGCATCTTCTGTGTGCCTATTTCGGCGGTGGCCGGCGCCCAGACACTGGATGCGTACATCACTACCGGCTCTATGACAGCTCTGATGATCTCCGGATTCAGGCCGCAGCCAATTTTTGCGGTATTGGCCAAGTTTTTATAAATATTTGTTGCCTTGCGGCAGACGCCAGAGATGTGACTGTTAAAGGTCAGTTTGGCGTCTACCACAGGGCCCAAAATTTTAATCTTCTATACTAATTTTACCGGCTTCCTATTTATGTGCACGATTGGGGTATCGAATTTCAATTTTCTTGTTACGTACATCGCGTGTGTCTTTTGTGCGGCAAATTTAAGTTTGTTTTCGATACCCCACTCGTGCACACGCTTTAGTGTGCTGTTGGCCTTTGTTGCTATTATGCTGGATTCGAATCCGGAGAACATCAGGACCACGTCATCTGCGAATGCCTGGCAGTGAATATTCCGTTCCTCCAGTTCGTCGAGGAGGGGGTCTAGCAAAAGGTTCCATAGTGTCGGTCCACTAATGGATCCCTGTATGCAACCTTTGTCTGTAATTCTACTGAATTGAACAAGTTCCCAAGCACGGCCAGTGTTCAGCTGATGCCTGCTCCAGTCTTCCTGTCGTATAAAATTCGGCCACCCAAGGCTTAAGCTAAAATCCTGTTGTAATGCAATTTTAGTAGTATCAATCTTGAGAAACTCCGGAAGGACGCAGCAAGCATCGATTGGAGTTCTTTGTTAATGTCTGATGTACTGGATGATAAAAGAAATATTTTTTGCATTAACGCTTATTCAGTTATATGACGTACACGCTCCTATTCGCCCCAACAAAATAAAACATCTTCCGGCGCCTTGGCTAACTGATGATATTAGGACGTTAATGAGTAAAAACGTGGCACTCTAATCCAAGTACAAAACTAAGTTTACTGATATATACTGGAATAACTATGTTGCCATTCGGAGTAAAGAAGAAGCTGTAAAAGTGTCAAAAGATGTAGATCATATCCATAAGCAAGCAGGCTTCATTCTACGAGGGTAGGTGTCGAACGAGCCATCTGTGACGCAACGCTTCCATGCAGACACGAAGACTGCTATGGTGCCGATCGGTGGAACCGATGTCGAGAAAACTCTAGGATTATTATGGGAAGTCAAAGAAGACTTCCAGCTGAACGAGAAGGAAACCACCAGAAGTGCTGCGCAACGAACGTCCTCCCACGAAACGAGAAGCCCTGAGCGTAATCATGTCACTTTCGATCCGCTCGGTCTGGTGTCACCGCTCACAACACCGGCGAAACCACTGATGCAGGAGACATGGCGGTATGGCACAGGCAGGGATGAGCCTATCCGGGTAGTCCTGTAACCCCGCTGGGTCACGTGGCTAGCCATCCTGCACACCATCAGAGGACTGCACATCTAACGTTTTGTACAACATTGAGTCACCAGTTGTCGCAAGAGAGCTGCATACGCAGGTGAGGAAGCCTACTCCAACGCTGTCTACATAAGAATGCAACGTGGCGATGGGGCAGTTCACGTCGCGCTAGCAGCAGCCAAGAGGTCGCGTGGCACCTCTAAAGCCGACCTTCATACCACGCCTCGAGCTACAGGCAGCACTGTTGATCGCACGTGCCGCAAGAACGACGGAGAGAACACGACTTCGATTTCGCCAGAAAAGTATACTGGATTGACTCCCGCACAGTTCTCGCATGGATACGAACAGAGCCCCGTTCTTCAAGACATTCGTAGTTCACCGGCTGGGTGCGTAGAAGAGCTCACCAAAGTAAGCAAGTGGCGCTGAACTCCGACGAAAGAAAACATAGCTGCCGACGCCACGAGAGACACGCCAACGGACTTCAACGCTTAATATTGATGATTCCATGGACCCGAGTTCCTGAAACAGCCAGGGCCCTTATTCGCTATGACAATTTAAACACGAAACAAGACGTGTTATCAAACATACGTGTTATTGGCGTGGAATGAAATTCTGTATGCCACTGTCAGATTTGAAAACATGACAAGGCTCGTCACACGCCATGTTTCGAACTGTCAAAATAACACGCTCCGCGCTTGCGTGTTATTGAAAACATGTTAAAAACTTGCTAAGGTAGTTCAATGTAAACAAACATTTTTAAATAGTTTTATTGCAATTTAAATGATATATTATGATCATCGCGTCGTCGTCGTAGTAATAAATTATTACTCATAACCAGTGACATTGGAAAATTGTGGTGGCTCATCTATTAAAGTGAACTTCTCAATTTCAACAATAGTGTACACATTTATCTTAAAAATATGGTGTTTTGTTTTAATTTGTAGTCACAATGAACCGGACGAAAGCTTCTACAGCCCAATTAGCATATTTACCCACCCACAGGTGGAATCTGGGTACATCAATTGTTCTCCTCAAGGAAGGTCATCGAGAAATATGGAAAGACCTAACCTACCAATTAAATGCGTTAGGAGGCCCATTTAAAACTGTGATCATAAAAAACAGGTACGTATCTACTAAAATAAATGTGACTTTTGTTATTTTATAAAGACAAATAATTTGTGGTGTGCTACATTATTGATTTTGTGGTGAATTAAATATTTGTATCATTGATTTAATTATAGGGCATAGGTGGATGATGTTGACCTAAAATAACATAATAGGCTATTTTTCATTATCAATTTTCATTACAAGTAGAATGTAGGGTTAGTATAATGCATTTTCTATTAGTGAGTCTTAATTGTTCATCAAATAATGTGTTGCATATATTATGAAGCACTAATTTCACATCTAAAATCATATCTTTCATATGAAACTTCTTTTACAGAATTGCTGATGGTTGAGAAAATTAGAACACCCAAGTTGACCCATTCTTGTAGAGGAAGGTGTGCGGTGTTGTCATCTGTGGTGGGAATTTTTATACTAATGAATGAAAGAAAAATGTTTTTATTTCAATTTGTTTTTCAATTATAGCTGCATAATTATGGTGTGGTAACCTTGGTAGCAAAGTGGAACCATTACTGTGTGGTATACCAAACTGTATAATTTTGAATGTTTGTTGTTCAAATCAAATAAAATAGCATTTATTGTGGTCATAGGTTACAAAGATGGTATGTGTTGTTGTTCTGATGAGGACTTACAAGTTTCCATTTAACAATACCAAATGACTTGCATGTGATTATTGATTTGTTATTCATAAATAAAACTTGTTGATTTACCTATTACTTTTGTTTAATTTATACTTTTGTTTCATTTATATACTTACCTGCCCCGCAGGGGATCTGGCTTGATGATGTTTTTATTATTTTATTTTCTTTATTAATTCTTTAATTTAGATAGATACATAGATTATGTATCTATCTAAATTATGCATGCATCTAAATTATGTCCGCTGGCCAGTGCAGAGATGCACTGGCCAGCGGACAAAGGATTCTTCCACGTCGCCGGCGAGGTCGGTGTCTAATCCTGTGTGTGATATCGGTATCTGATAGGAGGGAAGTAAGGGCATTGTAAGGGTTGCTGAAAATATGGCGCGGGCAGCAATAACGGCTGATAAGAGGCGAGTCAAGTGCGTAGGCGGCAGCAGCTAAAAAGGGCACCTATATAAGGTGCGAATAGGTTCAAGGCTGAGATCGGAATGGTGCTAGGTTTAGTCTGGTGTTTCTTAAGTGGCCAATTTTATGAAAAAACATGGTGTGACAACTAAAGACACTAAAGTGGTCGGTTCGGACGAAGAGCAAGGATTGGGGAATTAATGAATAAATAAAATAAACTTATTTTGAACCAATTGTATTGCCTTAACACACAATATTTTTATGTAAAATTGACCACTTAAAAAAAACAGACTATATATTCTAATTGTGTGGGACAAGTCTTTGTTTGTTTAGGTGTGGGTATAGGTTATTGTATTTGACATTCGTACGTTCTAAAACTTGGATCTTTGTTTAATGTTAATTTAAGTTGCCTTTTTTATATCTGGCCCTACTTATTTACTTAGTTTTCAATAGACACATACTTAAAACCATGTTATCAGCACATATAAATATATTTTTACCGAAATTGAATAAGTTGAAACGAATATTCGAAAAACCGATACTTTACCGAAATTAACAGATGTAAGATTATGAACAAATCCAGCGAAATCTCAAATTAAAAATAAAATTGCCGTAGACAACATTCCTTACGGCATACCGAATACCATTTTGTAATTCCACGCGAAGGCTCGTCAAGGAAGCGTGTTTATGTTTACTGCTTGTTATGACGTCACACGTTACTTGCGGGAAATCTCATGTGGCATAGCGAATAAAGGCCCAGAAAAAGAATGGCCAACAGAGACCAAGACGGCGAGGCCAGAGAGAACTGGAGAAGAAATATGCCATGCAACGCAGGAACTAAAGTCACATGAAGTCCTGCCCAATGTGCTGATTCGTGCAACGGGACGGGTTCTCCAATTCGACCCATGTCGCGTGATCAAAGCATACGGCGGCGGCGGCTAAATGCAAACGCAGCGTGAAGCGCCAAGCAGACGGAAGCAGACACCAGTAAAAAAATGACTCAAAAGAAGACCGAGGCCAGGAAGCTCATCTGCCTAGAAGCCAGCTACCTCGTACACGCCGAAAATATGTGGATCAGGAAGGTGCAAGCCGACCGCTACGCAGATGAGAACGATAGAATACTGCATGACAGCACTCCCACCTCGAAGGATCGCGTCGCAAATCTTAATCTTTTTTTAAATCAATGGGGGCGGTAAATCTCGTCAAGATAAGTTACTTAAGGATTTAGATATTAATCTCCTCAATAAGCATTTCTCGACTTCGTCTAATTTTGATAAGACTACAAAATTAAGCACGCTTAACTATCTTATATCTATTCCGACGCCCGATTATTCACCTTTTGTTTTAAGTCAATTTTCCGCTTGTGATGTTAAAAGGAGCATAGAATCGATCACATCCAATGCAGTCGGCAGAGATTGTATTAGCCGCAAAATTATTCTTCCTATCCTTGACAAAATCCTGCCCATCATTTGCTATATCTTTAACCATTCTATATCCAGCGGCAACTAACCATCCTCTTGGAAAGAAGCCAAAATAACGCCCTTGCCTAAAAAATCCAATCCTAAATCTGTCTCCGAATATCGACCTATATCAATAATGCCTTTCCTATCCAAAGTTCTTGAGCGCCTTGTCCATGACCAATTCCGCAAATTCCTCAATAATAACTCTCTTCTTAATCCTTTCCAGTCTGGCTTTCATCCTCGTCACAGTACCGTTACTGAATTGGTGAATATCCCAGACGATACAAGTTTAGGTATGGAAAATAGCAATTTGACTATACTAGCACTGCTCGACTTCAGAAACGCTTGTAACACTGTAAATCTTGACATTTTTCTTGGAGTCCTATGCTCTATTAACATATCTCCAACGACAATTGACT
Organism: Phalera bucephala; assembly: GCA_905147815.2. Lineage (NCBI taxonomy): Eukaryota > Metazoa > Arthropoda > Insecta > Lepidoptera > Notodontidae > Phalera > Phalera bucephala. Next base: position 6,193,852 of record LR990637.1, on the reverse strand, counting down.
AGTTTTGTTTGGTCGCCAAAAACGCATTCACATCTAATAAACTTACTCTTCTTGGTGTAACACTAGTGCCGTCGTACCACAGGGTAGCGATCTATCTCCTTTACTTTTCGCTATTTTTATTAACTCTATTCCCAATCGATTACGTTCGTCATACCACCTTTATGCATCTGCATAAAGGTGGTATGACGAACGTAATCGATCTCCAAATTTACACCCAAGCACGATTCACCAACTTGTCGGAAGCACAATGAACCATGATCTATCTAAGATTTGTGAATGGAGTAGGCGCTACGGTCTTAATGTCAACCCAACTAAGGCACGAGTCATTGTTGTTGGTAGTCCTAGACTCACTGTACGTCTTGATTGGTTGCAAATCTTCAAATCATGTTTAAAGGTGTCACTATACCGATAAGTAAAAGTGTAAAAGATTTGGGGATCTACATCGATACCAATCTCACTTGGAGACCACAACTTCAAGAACTTAACCGCAAGGTGTTTGCCTCCGCAGGCTCATTAAAACGATTGCGCAATTTTCAAAGGGGGAAACCATAATTCTATTTGGCAGGATTTAATTTATTTTAAAAATAATATCAACTGGTCGGATCCTTTCACGATAAAACCCCTTGCCTAGGACATTGAATGCTGGTCGCCCTCGTCGACAAATACTGGCCACTTATACGAATGTTCCATTTTTATATTTTGTATTTTACATCGATCTGTAAAAACAAACCGTCAAATAGTACAAACAATAATTTATAATATTTCGTCCCTTTGTGCTATTAGACCGTAATATTTACATATTTTGCAAATTTGATAACATAAGAAATTTTAATTGCAATAAGCCGGATCATTTATCACGAGAGTACAGAGGCAAAAAATGTCTCCAAGCCTAAACCTGTTTTGTCGCAATCCAATAGCAGTTCAAGTTCCCGTGGCACTTTCAGCAACGCTAACGCTATTGAGTGTGATTACTGTCATAATAAGGGCCACTTTGAGAAAAGTTGTTACCACCGTCAAAGTGACGAACGTAACTCCCCTAATGAAACTATCGACTATTGCTCATCAATTAAACGTAGCACAATTAACGTTATAATTCGTACCAAAAAGTATTTCAAAACTTAGATGTTAGCTTAGAGTTAGGGTTTTATGTAGTAGGTGACGATGAAACTCAATTTGACATCCTAATAGGTTTTAATCTTTTAAAAATACCCGGTCTTAGCGTTACTCTCAGCGAGGAAAATATATTTAGTAATCGTGAGTTTTCCATCATTTATATTGGTCGCCCTCTTTTCAATTAGATACCGACCTTACTGACCCAATACAACTTAAGGTAATTTATCTTATTATTAATGAGTTCAAGAATATTTTTACGTCTGCAAATCGCGTCTCACAGGTGACAACCGGAGAGCTAAAAAATAGTTTAAAATCCCTGATAGGTTTGTGCAACGCTGACCATATCGTTTGTCCCCTGTGTAACGTGAGAAAATCAGGGAAATTATTAAAGGCTTAAAAGAAAATGGCATAATAAGATATTTTCGTGAGTTAAATTCGAATACCGTTAGAGATAACTATCCCTTATCCCTCACAGCGGACCATATCCATAGATTAGGTAAAGCTCGTTATTACACTTGTTTAGACATGGCCTCTGGTTTTCACGGTCTTCCTATAGCAGAGGAGTCCATCGAGAAGACGGCATTTGTGACGCCGAATGGGTAATTTCAATATCTTCGAATGCCATCCAGTCTCTGCAATGCTCCGTCTGTATACCAACGAGCCATAAATGCCGCCTAAGATGATTATAAAGACAATATCGCTTCGGTTTACGTTGACGATATTTAATCCAAAGTCACCGTTTGAACTTCTCACTGATGCTAGTTCACTCGGATATGGTGCTGTATTAATACAAAAAATAGATTCGAATCCCCATGTAGTAGGTTATTTTAGCATGCGAACAACAAGTGTCTTAATTTTTCACGATACAAAAAATATGTTTGCAAGTCTTTGCAGTTCTCTGTCAATTCCTCAACTCTTAATCACAATTGGCTTTTAATTGAACAGAAAAACTAACGTAGCTAAAGCTAAAAAGATATTTTAGGTTTCAGACTTTCGCAGAACTCACCCTTCAAAGGCCGTATATTTCTCTCTTGTGTATAACATCCTTGCAGTCTTTATTTCTTTGCCAGCATGCCGTACACAGTACCAGCGCCAGCAGCTCCCCTTGGGTTTGGGAAGGGCTCTATCACTCAAGTTTGTAAAAAACTGGAGGGAGTGTCACATAGCAGGTGGAGAAACAGGTGAAACAGGGACCATCTGCTCCCACGATCTTCTGGCATCACTAGTTTTGAGCTTTATAATACCATTCGCATCCGAAAATCTCACAGGTGCTCGTGTAGTTCTGGTTCCTGCAACCACCGCTGTTCGAGACGCAGATGAAGTTGATCATGCATTCTGGCTGTGGTGCTTACCTGTGTTATGGCTTTAGCTAAGCCATTTACAAATCAAATCGCATCACAGTCGGGTGTAAATAAGTTGGCGAAGACCCGCTGGATGAGTATTATCCTTCACACGAACAGTTGCCGTGAGTGGACGTGTTTTTGAAGTTTTTATTTAAATTCATTTATTTGAATTTTATTTAATTTGTGAATTGTTTCCTCAAAAGTCGGACCCTTCTTTACTATCTTGCGTAATTGACCATATAGTGCCGGCGCCATCTTAGAATTATTATGGATTTGTCCTTTTCTTACCTGTGAAGCAGTGCTGTGACTTAGTGGTTGCAAGAATCGAATTACACTACAAAAAGAGCGCACCTGGAATTTGAACTCGCTTTGTTTGTGTGGCCGCGGTTGTTTGTTGCCTCCAGACCAAGCTGACTGGGATCGCTCATGCTAAAATTACTATCAATATTGTACAACTGAGCCCTGTATAAAGTTTGAAGTGACAGATGGGCGATTGATTCCAATTATTACAGGTATGTTTGTTTTCTTTTTGCGACCTAATAAAGATTTAAATAAAAGTAAGCAAAATGATGCGTTCTCCAGACAAACTTCGCTCTTCGAACCCTGAACTGCGAACTCCGCCTATGTCTGATCTGGAGTTCCATGTTACACATACGCAAAGAAAAACGACCTGAGTGTAAACTGCTGGTTGCATTTAATTCTCTTCAGCAAAACATCACAAAAGCACTGGATGATTTTAGACTAGACTTAAATACCAAATGAGAAAAACTTGAAAATAATATGAAGACTATTAAATCAGATTTGCAAGTTTACCGATCCAAAATAAAAGATGAGATGTCTACATTGCGCTCACAGCAAACCTCTCTTGTACAACAAGTTGCTGGCCATTGCAAAGTAAACAAACTACAGTTAAGTATTCCAAAATGTAATATTATAAACTATACTAAAAATAAAAATATAATTAACTTCAGATATTCTCTTTGTAACGAAACATTACGAAAGGTGACATCTCTGCGAGACCTTGGGATTATTCTGGATTGCAAACTGAATTTGGATCTACATATAGATTTGATTGTTGGCAAAGCTTATAAGATGTTTAAATTCGTAATGAGGTCTGCTGCAAATTTTAAATAATCCAAACTACGACATATCTTTGTTTATTTAACTCTTTAGTTCGCTCGCAGATGGAATATGCCTGTGCAATTTGGGATCCTATTTACAAAAAAATATGTTAATGCTATTGAAAAAGTCCAGAGAAAATTTCTCTGTAGCATGCACTGGAAATTGGAACGCTGTTATGTATCATATAATCAACTTCTTTTAAAATACAAACTACTCACACTTCATTCAAGGCGCATTCTCCTTCAGGTTATGATGTTACATGGACTATGCCATAATAAATTCGATTGCATTGAATTAAACAATAGCTTAAAGTATTGTATACCAAGACTCACTCATCAACGTGGGGCACGAGCTTATCCGCTTTTTGATACGCAATCTTGCCGAACTATTGCTGGAGAGCACATCCCATTACGTCGGCTACTCAAATTGTACAAGACGCACTTTCTAGCCATAGATCTCTATGTAATTATTCTACGCCGCCCATTTTATTCTACACCGAACGCTATAGAGAATAATTTGAAAAATGAACAACCAAGAAAAGAAATTATATATTCAAGAAGAGATAAACAGAATAGCCCCAGGCTATAGAGGAAAGCCAGAACGCTTTGACCCAGCAAAAGTTGGTAAGAAACGTGAAGCCCCTCAACAAAAACCGCAGGGCCCGGCAACGCCAAAGGTCCCCGCACCAACAGCACTTGACAAAGGCGCAAAACCAACACCGTTAAAGAATAACCCATTATGGGCAGATTCTATATTCGGTATTGATGTGTCCGTCAGAGAGCTGAACGTCAACCAGGAAATCACGCCATCATACGCGAGGTTACCAGAGGTTGTCGAAGAGGTATATTCCTCATTAGGAGGAGACGACCAAAATTTAAACAAGCAAATGACCAAAGGTATGTTGATGTATTATTCATCAGCCATGCTATGGGCACGCTTGTTAGACATAAAAGCCAAACGTGGAAACAAATTTGACTTTTGAAGAGCAGGAGTTCTGCAAGGCCGTCATGCAACACGAGTATAACGTCCCGCAGGCCATCTACTTGTTTCTGAAAGGAAAAGGTGGTGTGAAAGATATGACAGGTAAAACTGTCCATCTAGCTAACCACACGCTCCCAGTTACAGTAGTACAAGGCATGGTAGGCTACCACTCACAAGCAGTAGACGCCGAGTCACACAATCTCTACGAAGAGATACCCTCATTAGGTATCTGTGGAGACTATGTGATGGCAGAGTCAGCAGAAGCGGCACCACCTGTGCCAAACTTCCGCGTACTTCCCGCACGAACACGAACAAACCGCAATCTTTGCGGAAATCTCGGAACCATCGGTGTCCGAAAGGAAGAAGTCCGTATACTACTAAACTCAGTAGGTATCACGGCTAACCAATTCAAAGAGACCGTAGGTTCAACCCGTCTGAACATACCATTACTGCAGAAAGTCAGCGACTATTTCTCAGGAAGTCCAACCTTCCGAAATGAGAAAGTCAAACTAGACGCTCTGACAGTCGAAGGAGACAGAGTACAACTCATCAAAACAACACCAACAGATGAGAACAATCAGGTGACAGCGCGCTGGACGAATTTGGTCATTAGACCAAAGTCCGCAAACGCAAATCCCACCACAACATTTGGAGCATCCTACTTGTTAGGATACCAATTGTACAAAGAGGCTATAGCCAACAACCACACCAATTGGTGTTGCGTTGAAGCTGCAGCCCAAGCCAATCCATGTGTAATACCCGATGAATGGATTGAAAATCGCAATCTAAGGCGCGTTCTACCAGCAGGATTAGAAGTTGAACGCTTCGCGTCAATTTCTGATTCTCAGAGAAATAGAACAAACGCTATAGTGCGAAGGATGATTATCAGTCCACGATAATCACCAAAACAAAACACGCAATCCGAGGCCACGGCGAGTAGCATCGAGGGTACAGTTAAACGTGTTTTAGATTAGATGTAAGAGACTAAAAGTTTTAATTTTAAAACTTAGTTTTACTACAATATAATCATTTAATTTCAATTTTAATTTTATTCTATACATTTTCAATTTAAACTTAGCATAGGTATGTATACTAGAAATAAATTAGAATATTTTTAATCAGCTAGGTGATAGGCATTGCTATAACACATGACATAGAAATAAATTAGACCAACCGTAGTTTCGTCTGTCAAAAATCCACACGTCTTTCATGGGGCACTGTGTTAGATTTTATAACAAAATTCCCATTGACGTCACTAAACTTAGTGAAAATAAGTTCAAAGCTTGTGTAAAACGAACACTTTGTAAGCAAGCTTATTAGTCAATAGAAGATTATTTAAAAGATAAAAATGCTTGGATAGATGCTATTCCAGCTCCACTTGAGTCATGACAACCTATTCAACTGTTGTTAGTTAACATTACCTCTCTTCCTTCTATTAATTTAACACAATATGTACTTTTTTTTGTAAATGAGGGAACCATGTAGCCATTCTCATAAATAGTATTATTCGCTTTTTTAACTTAGACTCACCTGATGACCAACCTACATTGTTCTCCCATACCCCACAACAGAATGTAGATGAAAAAGTTTGTAATTTCTTATTCTAAAAGAGTAACCGTGGAGTTTCTTGCCCTTCTTCTCCACAGGAATTACATTCCGAAGTGGCGGTAGAGTCTTTGTTACTTTTCTGACGATTCATAAATACTGTAATGGTTTACATGAATAAAAAATATTCTGATTTTGATTCTAATCGACTTAATTTTGAAAAAGCCGTGGTAGGAAAATTAAATTCAACAGCTCCTTCGATGTATATGACCTAACATAGAATAAATAAGGTCATATACATCGGTTACTTCCGTATTTGAATTTCTGTTCCTTATTTTTTTTTTCTCTAAAAACTGTATGAGAACCGTAGATGTAGTATAAGAACATACTACTATCTTACTTCACCGTTCACATAGTGGCAACATTATTATATGGTGAACTGCGGATAACGCTGTGGACTGTACTATATTCATATTATAATAATTTAGAAATGTATTGTAATACTTCTGTACAGTTGTTTTTTGTCCCAAATAAAGAATTTTTTATTATTTATTTTATTATCACACTCGGAAACATCTTTCAACAGATGATAGTTGGTCAGGACTCCTTCACACGAAAAATTGTTGATCGAACACTGGCTGTGGAGAAGACAGAAGCAGAGGAGGCCATCCTTACGCAAGTAAAGATGGTATGGGAGTATGCCTCACTTAAGGCAATACAGTACATGGACCTATTTATTAAGTCCCACTGCCGTGCATTAGAAATCCCTGCTGTGTGGATCAAGCTGTAGACCTGAGAGCAACATATCTGTCAGTGTCAATATAGTCAGGCAGCTGTTGATAGTGATAGCCAGCTCCTTTACAGCAGGGTTCGAGATCAAAACTCTCACCCCGAGCTCAATTACGCTCACTTCCCCGACCTCTATTACGCCGTGATCGCTAACGCCAAATTTAAAAAATTGGTGGGGGATAAATTTCAACAAAACAAAACTTCCAACATTTTCCACACAGTAACCGACACTTACATTATTTTAAAGAATAAATTACCCAGACGTAAAATTCAAATTGACGGTCAAACACGTTAACTTATTATAGTCCCACGAAATTATCGCTGAAATCTTATAAGTCACTACCACGAGACTTTACAACACTTAAGCTGGGAAAAAGTTCTTGCTGAAATTAGAGAACAATATTGGTTTCCTGATATGTCAAAATTGGTACAAAAGTTTGTCGAAAATTGCCTTTGTTGTAGGATTCCTAAAGGGTCACCAGGTGCTAAATTACATCCAATTAATAAAATTGGGGTGCCGTTTCATACCGTTCACGCTGACATAACAGGTTGCATGAATGGTAAACGTAACCAGGCTGAATATACATTCGTTTTTATTGATAGTTTTACTAAATATGTCCATTGAGTTTGCACCAATGACCGAACAACTGAATCTGCGATAAAACGTTTTCGAGATATTATCTACTTAGCTGTATTCTGCAACGTTAAGTGGCAATGAATTAATAAATGCATTTTTAGTACCTGTTGGGAATACACTTTAAGAATATTACTTATTGTTCTGCTCTGACAATGACGCTCAAAAAAAGGATTTACCGCCTCGAGTTGCACGTTGGGCTCTACTTCTAGAAGAGTACGATTATGAACAATAATTGACAAGTGCCGCCCGCTCGCGAAAATCGCGTCCGCCACAATCTGGTACTTCGAGCCGAAACGCGCATCGAATGTTTCGAACCCCACCGCGAACCATGGTTAATACACAGAGCACTGTAAGGAAAGGACCTACATGGTGAAACATCGACGTAAGACAATGTTGGACACGAACGTGCCAGCCTACTCAACATTGAACAGGACCCTGTGAAGAAGATGGAGATTTGGAGACTCCAACACATCGTTTACGAGCAAGGAAAACGAAGAAAAGTTTAAAAATATCGCAAATGTTAACTTACCCCTGAAAACAGAAAAAAAAAATAACAGCGAAGTCTTAAAAAAAATCTACATCGTCATCAGTGTTGGCTAGAAGGAAAAAGTTAGAGCTTGAGGCAACAGACGCCAAGGCACGTATCCAAATGGATCTAATAGAGAAGCGATTACAAGCAAATTTAGCCGAGTTAGAAAATGAATACAGTTCACTATTGGAAGGAGGCCAAGATCGCACTATGTGACATTAGGTGGAAAAGTGGCTTAAATTCAGTCAACATGACTTAGAAGCCGAGGACATCCCACAACTTGAAAATGAACCGGGAAACCTGGAACTATCGCCGTCGCCCGCGCCATCCGCTGCAGGCTGCGACGGAACTACGAGTACAGTGCATATGTTGGCTAGCGCACTGAAGGACCTGGTCGCCGTCACCACCGCTAAAGGGATCAAATGCCCAAATGTAGAGTCGCATAAGCGCACCGAGGGACTTACCTGTCTTTTCTGGTGACCCAATAATAATAATAATAAGTCATTTAATCCAGGCAACTGAAATTTTACAAAACTATTTTTTAAACTTACGGGCCTATAGAATATATACCTTACAGACTAACATACATATAATATATAAACTTATAAATTAAGTAACATGTGTTGCCGGCGACATGTTGCGCTGTACGGGGGTATCTCTGTCTCCCACGAAATCTTCTAAAAACGACACCCCTCGGCCGGAAGTCCTCGCTCATGAAGGTCTCCAATTTGGCAGTGGGAACTCGCACAACAAAGGAATTAAAAGCCGCATTGTGTTGCGAGTTCAGCATCTCGACCCTCAGAGAATACAAGGACTTCTTGCGGGCCTACTCCTCAATGTTATCAGCTTTGGTGGTGTAGTGTAGCCGTGACACGTACAGCAGCGTCCTCGGTACTGCTGAACGCAGGAGTGTGCCATCGTCGACCGGAGCAGACGCACACCGGTTTCTTCGAGGAGGCTTCTTCTTCTTCTTCTTTTCCACCTTGATGAAGCCTTCCTCATCAACTTGACCCTTCGTGTTGGTCCGAGGCACCTTACGTGCCTTCCCAGTTGTGCTCTCCGTTGCGCGGGCGGCAGCGGCGGCGTAATCACGACGAGGAGAAGCCGTGTTTACGTTTGACGTCACCGGCGGGGCCGTGAAGCAGTTGGCGGAACGCGGTGTACTGCGAACGGCGGGGTGCGGTGTGCTGCGGGCGGCGGGGCGCGGTGTATCGCGCAGGGCCGTAGCAACAGCTGGCGAGGCATCGGCTGACTCGAAACTGCCGATGGATGCATTTTGCGCCCCGCGACGAACGTTCACATTACAGGCCTCGTGCGACCTACTTTCCGAGCTGGCGCCACGCAATGACGCCACCTCTTTTCGTAGTTCGCGGATGGTAGTTTCTGAAGCCTCTAACCTGAATTGCACCCCGGCCAGGCTGGACTTTAGGGTGGTTATGTCCTTCAGCAGCCTGGTGACATCGACGTGGTCGAATGTGACGGGGGGCAGCCTATGCAGCTGCTTCGCCACAAAAGCGGGCACGTTGTCGGGATCGGTCGCCTTCAGCAATCCGATTATGTCTCGGAGACTTCTCTCGCCCTTTTCGTCCCTCCTGCGAGACGGCATCTGATCGCTCTTACCAAGCGATTCATACAACAGTACCTTGGCATTGCAGATCTCTTCTTGTTTGAAGTTAGACTTGCATATCTGCTCGATGCTAACTTCATCCATGGTGTCGATGACGTGCTGTAAAAACGCCAACACTTCGTTGGCTATGAGTTTTTCGGAACTCATAGCGGAAATGACGTGCAGCGGCTATAGCCGCGCAAATCGCGAATTGCAATCATTCGTATATGCAGTGTGACACGTCCGAATCCGAGCGCGCACTGCACTGCAATGGAATGGCTCCAGTTCAAGCAGGCGTACTACGACTAAAATGTACAACTTCAGTGACCACGAAAACTTATGGAGGCTGAGGAAGTGAAAATGTTGTATGATATAAAGAAGCTCCAACCTGTGTCTCAAGAATATCATCATGAAATAGTTGCATTCTCAGTAAAAGTACAAAACTATGTCGCTGCTGTACTTGCTGTTGGACAAGATGAGTACCTGAAAAGAACTAATGTCACGTCTGTAATCCTTTCTAAATTACTTACCATACTGATTTCGAAATCGGCGGATTATAGCTACACACTCATTAACGAAAAGGACAAGCCAAAACTTGTGGTACTAGCGGAGTTCCTGAGCATGAAGCTGTGAAAATATCGAAAACTTCAGTTATATCCTATAACCCCAGTGACTATAATTAACGCAAAAGTGACTATTTAATTAACCTAACTCATACGGTGTCAATGCAGAACAATGATAATCCCGATGAAGTGCCGGTTTTGTCGTACGTACATCCACCCATTAAAGACTGTAAAAAGTTTAAGAAATCACTACGTATAGATCGTTGGCAATTTGCTAAACGTAGCAGACTATGTTACAAATGTTTAGTGTCGCGCCATACCCGGGAGGCATGCTCAGCGCCGGTGTGTGATAAGGAAAATTGCGGACAATCGCATCATAGGCTGCTACAACATAATATTACGTTTAGGGAGTCCCCGCTACGCAGTGCAGTGCAAATAAACGAACCGGTTTCATTAGACTCAGTCCCACCGTTAAGTGAAACTATAACGCATATACAAACGAACAGTAAGGTGTTATTAAAGACAATTCAATCTATGTGCATGGACCGAAAGGTGTTGTGAGTACTGTGGCATTATTAGACGATGGGTCTCTACTGTATCAATAATAAGCGATACTTTAGTAAACAAGTTAGGAATCATATCAAAGGAGTATTCAAATGTCACCTTTCAAATTACTTGTTGGCATAAAAATTACAGACAAGGATGACGAACTCAAGAAGTTTATAGAACAAGAAAATGTTAGTATTTTTACTGAAAAAAGACAAGAACTTAAAGAAAAGACAAAAGAATCTATAAAAAAATACAAGAATAGAATTTGAAAAATTATAACATGAAAAGGAAGGAGGCAAACACCTAGAATGTTGGAGACTTAGTTGCTATAAAAAACGCAATTCTCTCAGCAAAGTTTCCCCAAATTTCTGGGACCATACGAAATTATGCAAAAGAAGGGAATTGACAGATACGTCGTAAAGAAAATTGGAAACAGCCAAGTTCCGATTAAAACCAATGGCTCAGCTGATCTTATAAAACCCTGGATATCAACCCTAAACAGTAGTAGTTCATCTGGGACAGATGAATGAACAGGACGGCCGTATGAAAATAAGTTGTTTTAGTTATTGTTTTTATTTCTTATATCTCTCTTTAAGATGTTAATGATAGCAATACTAAATGCCAGTTTAGGATGACGTACTGTGAAATAAGGGTTTGTCAAAAAAGAAAAGACGCATGATGTTTGGACTTTGTTTAAAATAAAGAATTGTTTGTATAATTCGTTTTATATCAATCCTGGGACCATTCCAACAATTAGGAATATAAACTTAGTCGGTTTTTCATGTATTACCTTTTCATTTATTTGTATTTACATATTATTAATTTTTTCTTTGAAACCACTTAGAAGATTTTACCTAAACAAAGCAATTGTAATTTATGTGGTTATGTATTTTAACTTCTTATTATATTTTGTGACTGTGTCTATTGTATAAGTTAACCTGAAATAAAGTGGAAGAATAGATATTTATACTTGTATATCATGATATTCCTTTTTTCTACCCTTAGATATTTTTACTTGATAATGGCATAATACTAATGAGGTCGGTTAGATAGTATTACTTAATTTGCTAAATGGCTAAGTATGGCGCGTAGATAAATTTACCGTATGCAAAATTTATTTTCTTGTCGCTAAGAAACTGCACAAGTTTAAAAAACGTGGTGTAGGTATGCGCGACATATCGCGACACGTGACGTGACACGTCTATACGGGTTCTCATTCAGGCGCCCGCCGTCGCTTAGGGAGGACGTACTTCATATTTTGGCGCGCATTCAATGAAGACATGGTAAGTATTCAAGCAAATTATGCAAAGGTAGTAGTATCTATTCGGAAACAGCATTTCGTTTCGGATTATTTTGAAACCCTATTATGTTTAAGATAACGTAAAGTACTCATTTCAAATCAATTTTAATATTCTTTTTAGCTAAAAATAAGTCGTGAGCGGAAACGACGTAGTTCATCCATAGTCAAGATGTCGTTGGTGAATGCCGGCATACCAAGAAATGTTCCGCAATGTCGAAGACGATTGAGTTATGATCTAAACACAGTAAGTATCCACTTCTTTATAGTTTGAGTACCTATTTATTTATCTTGTAGGTTCACTTAGTAAAAATGCACAGCATAGATTTGATAATTAAGAATTGTTTTTTTTGTAGTCTGCGGCTTGATCAACTAATAGCAACATAAAGCAGTTTAACAAAACATTAGAGCCAAATTCTATCACCATTGACGCTTCAAATGATTTAGCTTTTCCGGTTCTTGCCGATCTTATGCACCACAACAAATCACACTGAAACGACTGCATCGATTACTGCTGCACGTATATCGGTTGATCACGAGTTTAATGTCACTTTAACTGCTGAACCAGACGTTGAATAACCGACTTTGAATGATCACCAAGTTAAGAAAAACACACAAGATACATCAAGTAAGTAAGCTAGTAAGTACTAAGCGAGTAAGTAATATTAATTTATTATTTCTTTTTTTAATAGTAATGAATTTCAAATCACTAGTAAACAAAATCCATATTAAATGTAAAGATAAAGTCAGGTCCCCATAAAATAAGTCGTGAGCGGAAACGACGTAGTTCATCCATAGTCAAGATGTCGTTGGTGAATGCCGGCATACCAAGAAATGTTCCGCAATGTCGAAGACGATTGAGTTATGATCTCAACACAGTAAGTATCCACTTCTTTACAGTTTGAGTACCTATTTATTTATCTTGTAGGTTCACTTAGTAAAAATGCACAGCATAAATTTGATAATTAAGAATTGATTTTTTTGTAGTCTGCGGCTTGATCAACTAATAGCAACATAAAGCAGTTTAACAAAACACCAGAGCCAAATTCTATCAGCATTGACAAATCAAAAGATTTAGCTTTTCCGGTTCTTGCCGATCTTATGCACCACAACAAATCACACTGAAACGGTTGATCACGAGTTTAATGTCACTTTAACTGCTGAACCAGACATTGAAGAACCGACTTTGAATGATCACCAAGTTAAGAAAAACACACAAGATACATCAAGTAAGTAAGCTAGTAAGTACTAAGCGAGTAAGTAATATTAAATTATTATTTCTTTTTTTAACAGTAATGAATTTTAAATCATTAGTAAACAAAATCCATATTAAATGTAAAGATAAAGTCAGGTCCCCAAGAAAAGTGGCTTTTTTATTTAATTATCGATAATAAGCTGGGTAACATTGTCCTCTGAATGTAGCCTGCCCGGATTTTCCGATTTACATATTCTTTCTTCTTTCTCTTCATTTCTTCTGCAAGAGGATGAATGTATTTATGCCTATGATTAAACACCGTCACGCCTATATTCCCCAGAGGGGGTGGCAGAGGTGTACTGAGTACACCCACGTTTCGCCGACGATGTCAGGTCCCATGTAATAGGGGGTGAGCCTATTGCCATATACCGGGCACAATTCCAGACTCCGGACTGATACTGGGAAGTTTTCGTTAGAAAAACTACATAAGTCCGACCTAGGATTTGAACCCACGACCTCGTGATCACAAAGTCTTTAATTATAAGTTATAAATAGTTTGAATTTGTTTCAGTGCGGACATTTTTACACAATGCCTCGAAAATCGAGTGTTTAGAAACCTGGGGTACCGCGCTATGGCACCTTATCGAATTATACTTCGGGGAAGCTGGAAGAAGTATAAGAAAAAATTAAATCTGGTGCTTTAACTCAAAGGCAAGTAGACAAATATTACAAAATTCCAACACCCAAATCCACTCTGTACAACAAAGTGAAAGTGAAGCATACTAAAAGTGTTGGCCGACCAATTTGCCTTACAATGGAAGAAAAAATCATGTTTAGGGACTATTTACTTGCTTTGAGTGATTTCGGTATACCAGTGGAATTAAACAATTTTAAAGATCTTGTTAAACGTTATTTGAATTCCATCAATAAAGTTGTGCCGGTGTTCACTGACAATAGTCCAGGTTATGAGTGGGAAAAGCTCTATCTAGAAAGACATCCAGCTCTCAAAGAGAAAATTGCTCATTATATTTCCCGAAAAAGAGCACAGGTTAATGAAGAGCTGGTCAATATTTTTTTTTATTTATTTACAATTGAAGCTGATGGTGTAGCTCCAGAAAATATCTACAACATGTATAAATCTGGTTTCCATGACGATCCTGGTACGCAGAAACTCTTATTCCGCCGTGCTAATCGTCAAGTAGAGTTGATCAGAATTTCCACTAAATCATGTTATACCGTTGTTTTTTGTGGAAATGCAATAGGAGAATTAATCCCACCATTCTTTATATTTAAAGGCAAAAATTGCTGGTCTGACTGGTTACAAAATGCTCCAAAGTTTTCTAAAATGACTGTGTCAAAATCTGGGTGGATTGATACCAATATCTTTGAAGAATGGGTAGAAAAACATTTTATTCCTATAGTTGATAAAAAAGTAGGGAAGAAAATTCTTGTGTGATAATAAATCTAAGTGCCCATATAAGTGTCAAGGCACTGAAGCGTTGTGAGGAACAAAATATAAAATTGATATGTCTGATCCCAAACTCAACCCATCTTTTGCAACCGTTAGATGTAGGGTTCTTTTTCTCTTTTAAAACAGCCTGGAGGTCATTGTTGAGGAAGTGGCGGCAAACCCAAAGAGGAAGGAAAGCCATTAGTTTACCAAAGAATATTTTCGCTCAGTTACCAACTAACTTTTTTTTCCGGGGTAAATCCTGCATAGGACTTCTGCGAGCCTCGGGGGAAGCTCGCGGGACGTGTCGGATTCCTACCGACTAAAAACCCCAGGGTGGCCGACATCAGCACTTTGGAGGGGCTCCGGGATCTCCGTATGGAACGCACCGGTGCCCCTCTTGTGCCGCGCTCTGACGAGCCCGCCATGGGAGGGAGACTTGGTGACACGCTCCCCCCGCACCGACGCGGTGCTAACGGCGACATGAGCCACACCATGCCGCCGTCCTCCTTGGGGTTGCTCATAAAGGACGCTCAGGGCCCCCGCTCCTTGCGTCCGCGACCCCGTAGGCCCCCCTGCTGATTTTGTTGCACGGTGGCGGTCCCCCGTCAGATATTACGACGGAGGACGCGAGTTAGCCCGTATTCTTAAGCCCCGGGCCTTCGTCGAGCAGGATCGGCCCTCTCCCGATCCCGCTCGGCCTCCTCCTTCTGGGACATTATCTGGGACAGTCTCGCAAAAGATAGAGTCGGCCCCCCACGCCGATTCCCCTGCCAGCATAGCCACTACTACTAAAACTTACCTTAGATCAATGTTACTCATCTGATTACCGGATTCCGAAAATGTAGGCTATATCCTCAGTCACGAAGAGAAGTTCTTAAAATGTTACCAGGATATGCAGCTACCAATGTTCAAACATCTGTCAGGGAGACATTCAAAGAATATTTGACAGATTGCCGGGAATCTGACCTAAGTATCAAGTCTTATCGAAAATTATTAGATTATCTTGTCAATATCAAGTCTTGTCGAAAATTTCAGGTACCTGTTGAAGCAAGGAAAGCAGTATAGGCGGAAGTAGAAATATTTTAATCAAAATAAAATTGATGAACAGAAAAAGAAGGAAGAAAACCCTGTATAGAGAGGTAGACCAGTTGGTTCCAAAAATGAAATGCAAAAAAGAAGAAAGCAATAGAAAAGGAAAATAACAAGCCATTAGTCTCAAAAAATATGAACATTGATGAAGAAATCCATTCTACTGTAAAACTGACATGCAATAATTTAAAAATCTAAGTTGCTGTGCCAGGAACTGTCGGAATGAGTAATGATACATCTACCAGAGAATAAGCTATCAATATTAAAATGTATGGGCAAAGGAAATCATTTTAATACAGAAAATGTGATGCATATTGGGCTGGAGGAAATACGAGCTGCTAGTCCTGAATCAGACGCAGAAGAAATTCTTATTTTTTTTATAGTGGTGGCAAGCATGCATACTGCTCCTAAGAAGCGGAGCTTAGGATCACCAGGCGAAAAACCAAGAACTGAAAAAAAAGAATTGGGATCTGTTTTAGATCAGATTCATTAATTTCAAGATGAAGATATAAAAACAAACAAAAGCAAACTTCATAACAACATACAAAACAAACATTTACCAAAAAGGAAGAAAAATGCCAAATATATCTATAAAGCCCAAAAAAAATATGAAAAAACTGCTTGTCTTATATCTTTGCTGGATGAAGACGTGGAATTGAGAAAAATGTCTAATGATGAACCTGAACCTACATTGTATGACCTCACTAAAGAACCAGAAGAGGCATTAGCACAATTGATAGGTTTTGAAAATATCAGAGGTAATTTTTAGTTAATCCAGATTCAGAAAAACTTGTGCAAATAAATGAACAAGAAGAAGTCTTCGAGATAAACAAGTTTTGCGTATTCAGGAATGAAGGCACCTTATACCCTGATAGAATAATGAATATAAAAACTTCTGTCTGTAAGCTGTCTAGTTAAGAACATTGACGGAGGATGGATCTGGCCAGATAAACCAGATGTGACTACAATCAGGGATTTTTCAATGATTATTTATTAAAGTGCTGAGAGATAGCAAAATATCTAAGTGGCAAAATCATTTATATTGATGACGACTCCTTGTCCATGGAGTAGGGAGAATAAATGTAAAGAGGTGGATCGTATGCACCTTTTTATGTTCTATCTATCTATCTATCTATATATATTTTTTTTTTTTTTCGGGTAGTTAAAAAAGTACAACGTGTTTTATTTTGCTCTATATTTAATTATTAAATTAATTGTATATAACTTTGAACTTGTATTGTATTGAACAGTATTAATGAAAACAATTGATAACTAACCTTAATAACTTGCCTTACAAGTGTTATCTCCTATATTGACTGTGAAACGCTACTACACACAATCACTATGGAATCACTGCAAAGCTCAATGTCACAAATGACAGAAATGTTCCACAAGAAGATGTCAGAGTTCGAAAACGAGCTGCAGAAGTCCTCCACCACTCCTGACTCGACTATCACTGTCTTGGCTGCTGAATTTACAACATTTCGAGCCTTCATTATGCAAGCGCTCAATACCCTCCAGCTGCAGACGGAGATATTAGCTCGAACAGTCGACAATATTGAGATGCGAGGCAGAAAGAAGATCCTTCTGTTTCACGGTATCGCTGAAGAGGTCAACGAGGACACATCACAGGTTGTCGCCAATCTTGCTAAGGATTGTTTGGGTTTAAGCGAGTTTCAAACACTTGACATACGCCGGTGTCACAGGATGGGGCGGGCTTCACAGAGGTCAGCTAGGCCAGTGCTTGTCAAGTTTAGCGAAGTAGCCACCCGCAACAGAGTATGGTTTGTCAAGACTATGCTCAAGGGTTCGGGGGTCACCATCTCAGAGTTCCTCACAAAGACCCGCCACGACCTGTTTGTGGCTGCGAGAGTTAGGTTCGGTGTCGCCAAGTGCTGGACGAGGGATGGCCAGGTGCACGTTCTTGGGCTGGACGGAGCGCGTCATTGTGTGAAGTCTCTTTCCGACTTAAACAGTATTGCACAGGGTCCTGACAAACCGACGGCAGCAAAGGTGAATACTGGGGCTGCGGGTCGATCCAAGCGAGCGGGGAATACAAAGAAATGATGTTGTGTATTAAATGTGTCCTATTTATCTTCTTCTTCTTGTGTATTTTACGAATTTTGCCTTCTATACCCTCTGTTGTTATCGTAAATTTTGTTTTTCAGCTCCAATCTCAAACTCAATTGTCAATGTCAGTTGCGTCTAACTTCCGTGATAAGATGTTTACGTTCTAAAATTGTGCATTGTTACGTTTCGTTCTGAAATTGCGTTTTGTTTCGATGACATTAATGTATGAGTTATTTGTATCTTGTTTTGTAATAAGCTTTGTTGTAATTTATAAAAAAAAAACTCTGTATGCTGTAGCACTTTCGGCAGGTGGGTTGGTTATTTATTAGTATCTTGGTTTTTAGTTAATAATTTACAATTATAGATTTTTAATAGTTAGTATTGCTATACTAGCTTTAAGTTTTACTTATATTAGTTTTAAGTTTTAGTTTTATTAGTATATACCTATATATTTTCCGTATTTTTAACGGTTTATATTTTAACTTATTTATATATTACGTAAATAGCTACGCATTAAACCATGACCGAATATAATATTGAAAGTGATACGGATACATTCTTCTCTCTAGAAAGCAACGACGAAAGTTTCATCAGTGTTCCGTCTCTGACGGATACCCTCACGTCAACTTTTTCTGATGTTCCTAGGAACTTTAATGTGGTCCATATTAATGCCCAAAGCATTCCGGCCCATTTTTCTGATATGCTGGCAAGCTTTGACTGTAAGGATATTCACGCAATTCTTGTTTCCGAATCTTGGTTAAAGCCGTGTCTCCCGTCTACAGTTTACTCTCTTCCTGGTTTCAATCTTATCAGAAACGACCGTTCAGTTGGTGGTGTTGGCGGTGTCGCGATATATCTCCGCTCAAATATTCCCTTTTCTGTACTTAATTTATCGCCACAACCGCCTCCATCATTCGCTGGTGAGCATCTTTTTATAGATATAGGACTTTGTCAGTCTAAAATACTTCTTGGTGTATACTACTGTCCCTCATCACGCATCGATTTCTTTTTTCTTCTTTTGAAAGTCTCTTGGAAGATGTTGTCCCTTCTTACAGTCACAGCATTATAATGGGGGATTTTAATACTTGTCTGCAAAAAGATGATACGCGTTCCTCCAACCTTAAATCCGTTCTTGAATCTTGTAATCTATCAATTCTTCCACTTGATGCTACTCATCATTTCCCTAATTCTACTCCTTCACTTTTAGATCTCATCTTTGTTTCGTCAACTGAACATGTAGCCAAACACGGCCAGTGTTCAGCTGACGCTTTCTCCTATCATGACCTAGTTTATCTATCCTACAAAATTCGGCCACCAAAGCCTAAAGTAAAAGTTCTCCTGCAGCGTAATTTTAGTGGCATTAATATTGAGACACTTCGAGAAGATGCTGCTAACATTGACTGGCAGCCTTTGTTGTTGGCGGATGACAAAACTAACATTTTTACATCCACGCTAATTCAGCTATATGATTTGCACGCTCCTATTCGCCCTGTAAGAGTCAAACATCTTCCGGCACCTTGGTTGACTGAGGACATTAAGTTATTAATGAGTAAAAAAGTGGCAATGAAATCCAAATATAAAGCCCGATCAACTGATTCTAATCGGAATAACTATATTGCTATTCGGAATCACTGCAACAAGGTGTGTAGGGATGCTCAACGCCAACACATCCATAGTTCTGTACAAAATGGTAATCCAACAAAAGTTTGGAAGTTTCTGAAATGAATGGGGGTCGGTAAATCTCGTCAAGATAAGTTTTCCACGGATTTAGATATCAATCTCCTCAATAAGCATTTCTCAACTTCGTCTAATTTTGATAAGATTACAAAGTTAAGCACGCTTAACTATCTTTCATCAATTCCGATGCCCGATTATTCACCTTTTGTCTTAAGTCAATTTTCCGCTTGTGATGTTAAGAGGAGCATAGAATCGATCACATCCAATGCTATCGGCAGTGATTGTATTAGCCGCAAAATTATTCTTCCTATCCTTGACGAAATCCTACCCATCATTTGCCATATCTTTAACCATTCTATATCCAGCGGCGACTTTCCATCCTCTTGGAATGAAGCCGAAATAACGCCCTTGCCTAAAAAATCCAATCCTAAATCTGTCTCCGAATATCGTCCTATATCAATATTACCTTTCCTATCCAAAGTTCTTGAGCGCCTTGTCCATGACCAATTCAGCAGATTTCTCAATAATAACTCTCTCCTTAATCCTTTCCAGTCTGGCTTTCGTCCTGGCCACAGTACCGTTACTGCACTGGTGAAAATCACAGACGATATAAGATTAGGTATGGAAAATAGCAATTTGACTTTATTAGCACTGCTCGACTTCAGCAATGCTTTTTAACACTGTAGATCTTGATATTTTGCTTGGAGTCCTTTGCTCTATTAACATATCTCCAACGGCAATTGACTGGTTTCGTAAATACCTGTTTGGTCGCCGGCAACGCTTTCGCATCGAAGAAACTTACTCTTCTTGGTGTAACACTAGTGCCGGCGTACCACAGGGTGGCGTTTTATCTCCTTTACTTTTCGCTGTTTTTATTAACTCTATTCCCAATCAACTACGTTCGTCATACCACCTTTATGCAGATGATCTTCAACTTTACACCCAAGCACCATTGGCCAACTTCTCGGAGGCTGTAAACACAATGAACCATGATCTGTCTAAGGTATGTGAATGGAGTGGGCGCTACGGTCTTAATGTCAACCCAACTAAGACACCAGTCATTGTTGTTGGCAGTCCCAGACTCACTGCACGTCTTGATTGGTCGCAACTCCCCCAAATCATGTTTAATGGTATCACTATACCGATAAGTAACAGTGTTAAAGATTTGGGGATCTACATCGATACCAACCTCACTTGGGGACCACAGCTGCAAGAACTCAGCCGCAAGGTTTTTGCCTCCGCAGGCTCTTTAAGAAGGTTGCGCAATTTTCTCCCAACAGCCACTAAAATTGCACTCGCACAATCCCTTCTACTTCCTATTATCGATTATGCAGACGCCAGCTATCTTGACCTCACAGAGCAGCAACTTAATAAGCTTGAGCGACTTCAAAATTTTTGTATAAGGTTCATATTTGGCTTGCGTAAATATGACCATGTTTCTAAATTTCGTACAAAGCTCAAGTGGCTACCAATTCGCCTTCGCCGGAATTCTCATATATTATCGCTTCTATACAGTGTTCTGTTTAATCCGATAACCCCAGCTTACCTCAAAGATCGGTTTGAGTTTCTTCATGAGACACATTCAAGGTTCCTAAGATCATCGGAGAATTTGAAGCTGAAAATGCCGATGCATTCCACAAATTTCTTCGACAAATCCTTTACGATTCAAGCTGTTCGTTTGTGGAATGCATTGCCCATTTCAGTTAGACGTGCAAAGTCTTTGCTTTCGTTTAAAGCAATGGTTAAGCATCACTACTTATCCATAATTTAACTGTTTGCATTTTTTTTTTTTATATAATCTTTTTCAGTGTTTAGCTATAATATGTAATAGATTAAATTATAATATGTGTGTATATTTACATAATCAGGTATATAATTGTGTATGTATTGTTGTGTGTATGTATAGTTGGGTATGTGTGTGTATGTATATATATATATATATATATATATATATATATATATATATATATATATATATATATATATATATATATATATACATGTATGTATTGTATATCATTAATAATGTACGCCACTAACTGCCCCTTTCTATCGTTATTTGTTATTTTCCCAACGGTTGCCTGGAAGAAATTGCTTTCAGCAATAAGGCCGACATTTGTACTTATTTACTGTTTATAAATTGTTTGTAATTTAATGTTTTGCTGGTGTACAATAAAGTGTACTATTATTATTATTATTATTATCTATAACCTCACGCCAGATCCCTTGCGGGGTAGGCAGAGAGTACAGAGTTCCAACAGGTTCTTTCCTTACATACCTCTCTGGCTTCCTCGACTCTCATAGTTCGTCTCATACACGCTCGCCGGTTACGGAGACTCTTGACTTGACTCTTTTTATGTTCTAATTTGTATAAGCTTGTCTAAATGTCAATTAAGTATGTACATAATTACATTATGTACACATCCCGTGTGTTCAAGTCATGAAGACTGGAATAAGTCTAGGAGAGAATTTAAAGAACTTTTTCAATTGTTTTGATCTCTGTATTAGTCACTGCATGATATTTAGTATTAAGCATAGCAAGTTATATATGTAGCGAAGGCTAGAAAAATTTAGATATTTATTCTGTTTAGAGTTCAAGTTTTATTTAATAAAGAAATGCAAAAAAATAACGATCAGAATGCGGCAGTCGAAGATAACACCACCTATCTTAAGTACCTTAGCACCTTATTATGATGGAGCGGCGTTCGGTTTAGTTTTAAAGTCCGGTGAAGCTGTAAAGGCCTCGCGGCCAACAGTGTACATCACTCACACACACACATCGGTTTAGTGAGAAACCTGCATATAAAGAAAAAAAAAAGTAACAAAAAAGCATACCTATATAATCTATTACTATTATTGTATTTGACGATTTTATCTTTTTTTGTGTTTATCTTTGTGTAGCGATATCTTTAAGCCAGCATGTTAATACTTTTGATATCTAGTTGTTATCTAGTGAAATTAAGAAATGTAATTACGATACGTGAGACGAACTATGAGAGTGGAGGAAACTAGAGAGGTATGTCAGGAAAAAACCTGTTGAAACTCTGTACTCTCTGCCTACCCCGCGGGGGGCCTGGCGTGATTTATTTATTTATTGGTCTACCAACAATTGTTACATCAAAACAGTAAAAAAAATATACATAGCATTGCATCTTAATCTAAATGTACAATTTCAAGGCTAAACACTACATGCAATAAAAAATATCAAGTTGGGTAACATAGAAAGTTAACAAAAAATCGAAATCGAGGAAACAAAAGTGGGTCAAAAATCTATTTTCACATTAAAGGGCGAAACAAATAAGGAAAAAAAATATACGCAATAATAAATAATTACCTATGTGTGTTACCAGTGATGATATATGGATCAGAGACGTGGTCTCTTACTATAGGTCTCATAAAAAAGCTCAGAGTTGCTCAGCGAGCTATGGAGAGAGCTATGCTCGGCGTTTCTCTACGTGATCGAATCAGGAATGAGGAGATTCGTAGAAGAACCAAGGTCACCGACATAGCCCTTAAGATTAGCAAGCTGAAGTGGCAATGGGCGGGCCACATATCGCGAAGATCGGACGGGCGTTGGGGCAGAAAGATTCTAGAGTGGAGACCACGTATTGGCAAGCGCAGCGTGGGACGACCGCCTGCCAGATGGACCGACGATCTTGTGAAAATGGCAGGAAGTCGTTGGATGCAGGTGGCATCGGACCGGTTACGCTGGAAAGCGATTGGGGAGGCCTATGTTCAGCAGTGGACAATTATAGACTGAGATGATGACCTATGTTGGACCTGGTACTTAAGTTTACCAAAGCTTGTGTGGTATGCATCAATAGATTTACTCATTTTATTAAAGAGCTTACAGAGCCTCGCAACAGGCGAATTGGTCCCTAGAACAGTTTTACGGAAAGGGCGTAAAAGTTTCATGTGATGTCTGGGATATTTGTGTGGGATGTTAAAGTTGAATAAAGTTAACAATTGGGGGCGGTCAACGTTGCTGCGCAAAACTTTAAAAAGAAATTTTAAATCAAGGAAGTCCCTCCGTTTATCTATGGTCATAACTTTAAATTTCTCAAGACTAAGTAGCTCTGAATTTTTTAAGAGATGCATGTTGAATGAGCTAGGTGTCTGATGATATATATAGATAAATAATTACGACACCACTATCGAGCTAATAATCTTTTTATCTATGTACGATGAAATATTAAAATTGTGTTTGGTAGATAAAGAATTAGAAGCTATAATGGCTGGGGAAACAAACTTTGATTTGAAAATAGCGTTAAGCTGTGATGATGTGGTTACGAAGCAGCTAATAGTAAATATAGAACAATATGATTCGGTGCTAACCGAACGAGAATGTAAAAGAAACCTCGTTACATTCGTTCTAAAAAGAAGGCTGTCTCAATCGGCTAAGTTGAGGTTAGCTTCCAGTTATGAGAACGTTTTTGCGTCCACAGAAAGCTCCAGGCCAGGTTACAAAAATCAACGCAGAATGAGCGGAGTGTAGCAGATTTTGGTAAGGAAATATCTTATTGCTGGTAGATCTACCATTTCCCAGGCCGACGGTGATAGTAATAGTTATAAGGTGTTAAAACCGATAAATGAGAAAGAAGTACGTTACGAAACCGGCGATTAAGTATAATTATGGTGACGCGTCGCGCATTTCGTCTCTTAAGGACGCAATACAAGCCGCACAGAATGAAGAAATGTCGATGTCATCTGCTGAGGTTATGAGTATGTACCCTTACGATAGTAAATATATATCTAATAGACCTTATAGAGCTCAGGGGACAAGGCATTGGCTGCATAAATACTACTCCAACTCGAACGTTGGACGTTCGTCAAGGACGTATAGCTACCAGGCCCCACCAGCAGCGCAATATACTAAAAGGCGCTATTCGCATCCTAGGAAATCTTACCAAAGAGCAAACAGGCGAGGAGGTAATCAGGGTCGTTTCTTTTGGAAACCCGGGCCATAGATCATCATTTAGACAGGTAAATGCTATAACTATGGAGGATAAGACGAATATCGTATTAGACCATCCTCTAACAGAATCGTTAAACTATGTTTTCGATCCGAACGTTATTTTCTCTTTTAACTCATTTAACAAAAATTTTTTAACGTAGGCCACAAACGACGTTGTTGGCTAATAGATACCGGCGCATCTATTACAGTTATAAGATACGTGACACAATAGTGTTTGCGAATTCCATTCTATACAAGGACACATAATATAAAAGGAATAGGAGGCGATGTTATTTCTGATGGTTATGTTCATCTTAAGGTATCTAACAATAATTAAATGTTTAAGCACAAATTTTATGTTTTAAAATCTTTACCATCAACAACCGATGGCATTCTAGGTCAAAACTTCTTGAAAACGCAATATTAAATTTTGAATATAATAAAAGAATTAGGCTCGTTTATTTTTCCTAAAAGCAATCCAAAATTAGTGATTATTTCATTTTTCAATTTAGTAAGCCTTCAATTCATTCAATTGATGGGGTAAAAAAACTATTTTCGATGACAAAAATGGATAATTTAAATAAAGAAAAAAGAAAGTCTATTTAAAATATATGTGCCAAGTTTTCCGACATATGACACCTACCCTGACAAACTGACTACGTCGTTAAATCAGAAAACAATATAATTTTTTGGAATGGATAAGAAAATAGAACTGCAACCTTCAACTTCTCAAGGAAAATCTCATTTACAGTCTTTACCCACAGAATCTTAAACAATATCACTACCAACTTTAATTTCTTAACCAATACAACTACAATATACAACTTTTCCAGAAAACGTTGACAAATTGAACGAGATGTTAGTGACAATAACGATTGAACTCAGGGCGCAAATATTCTGACCAAAAGTATTAATGACTATCAAATCGTTTGTGTATTCTGTAATAAAAAAAAAAGAAAAAAAATACAAATCTGCATTGATTCTGAGGAAATTAATACTACAAATAAAAAAGGAAAAAGTTACCGGCTAAAATAGTACAGCACAGCGTTTAATATCAGGAGAAGTGTTGATACCACAACAACAAACGTAAAAATAGCTTCAAATGTGCTCGTCAAGTTCGTTCTTATTGTTAAGATGTAATTTTTGGAGTCCACAATGGTCAAGTGAAGACGTCAAACCACATCATGTTAGGTATAAGGACTTTGAAGAGCCTAACAAGCAGTAGAAAAATTATTGTCATTTTTAATAGATATGGACACTGCATAAGTTATCAAGGCGTCAAAAAAACTAGAAACAACATATACTTCTATTGAAATGTTCTTATGCCCGGAATACATTTAAAAAAAACCTGAACTTTTTACTAGTGTGGTGGTAGCGAGTGGAAAGGATACTCTACACGACACAGTAGGAATCATTTACCAAAACATAGAGTTAAATACAACCGAAGAATCTGAGATGTCCGAAGTTGCGACTCCAAATAATGAAAAATTCAATTCACCAAATAAAAACAAAAGAACACGAACTTATGAAGCCATATGTGCAGAAGAAATTCCGCATCATAAAAAAAACTAAAGTGACAAGTGATCTGCAATTAATGATTGATGATATGGAAACTATAGACTCTAAAAAGGACACTTAAATAGACAATATATGGATGGTTAGTCATGCTTTGGAATTACCACATGTAGCTACGTAGGTAGGTTTCAATAGTCGGATTTACGATAATAATTACTACAACTTATTGCAACCACTGATTTCTTACTTGACTCCAATCAATGCATCACCATCCAGTACATCCATAGTTCTAGACACTATGAAATAAAATAAAAAATAGCTGAATATTTATAGCAACCTTACATACAGGTTACATGTGTTGAGATTAACGGGGTCAATTCTCAGGAAGTTAATATTTCAATTGGTGTTTCACAGGGCTCTATCCTAGGACCCTTTTTTTTCTTAGTAGTTTTTAAATGATAAAAATGCCTTTACACGAATTACCTGAAGTTCACAAGAATATAATGTTAGTGCAGCGTGTCCTGCCTAGCGAGCGTTCCTTGATTTTAATTTTATTTTCGAACGATGCTGACAGAGTCGTGGTTCGGTCATGCTCACTAAAATGTCTTTGCTAGTGACGGCTCTGTGGAGTGGGTCACTCTTTCCTCTTTATATGGTCGAGGACAGTTACGACTGCTTCTCAAGTCATACTCGTGACCGGGTGCTGCTGGTGGGGCCAGTCCCCACCAGCAGCTTCTTGACTATTCATAAATGCTTTTTAGTCTACATGAATAAAAAATCTTGCGACAGCAAAAGTAGCATTTCAAATACAAGCTACAGAAAATTCTCAATTTGATAATTTATTTATACATTTAGGACCGTTTCAAAGTGATAAGTGACTGTGGGTTAATAAATGTTATGGTTGAGATTAGTTTGCTAGCAAATGGTCGAATAATTTAAATCAGTATTGCCTAAAATTACAAATATATTTTTTATAAGCAACCAACAAAACTATGCACTGTGGACCGTAAAATATTATGATAATTTACTGAAAGTTCCAGAAACTCATCCTGATTTATTTGAAGGATTCAAACAAGGCTGCTTTGGTATTAAAAGAACCACAAAGTTTTCCGTTTTCAAGACAACGTATTGACCTGGTATTAGAACAAACTAAAAAATGCAGACGCTGCTAGAACGCTCACAGGTGTTATACACTTCACAAATTCAATTTCAGCACGACAACGGTAGTCTCCAACTCACGATGTAAGGTCTACAATAATAAGTCAAGTTTATCTTGAACTAGGACTACAAACTCATCAAGATGTTTCAGCAGACTTAAATCTCCATAATATCCGGAAAAACACCAAACAATTACAAACATTTATTGTCACCTTCGATCAATTTATTAATCCCTTCAGTTTAGAAGTACCGAAAGACCAACTTTCAATTAATTCATCTGGAAAATCTGCATCACCACCTGAAGAGGCATTCCTTTTAAATATTGAAACAACTGGAACTTGTCATCGTAAAACATTCATTTATGAATGTCTATCAAATACATTTAAAAAAAAAGATGTTCGAGCAGGTGGTAAAATACAAGAAATTAAAATCTAAAAAGTTTTATTTTAAACGTATAATGTAGACATTTCAAAGATTTTATCTAATCGAATTACCTTAGTGCCATTATCGATGTGCCACTTGGACGGCACTATTTGCAAGACCGATAAATCTGCTTAGATGAAATGCTTACAAAAAGAGATTCAGCATGAGCAACCACTTCATATTGAGGTTTTAATAATAGATGGTTTTTCCTACTGCATACGATGAAAAATGTTCCGTAAAAGTTGGAAGTATTTCCAAAAATATGTTGCAAATGGTTACTCAATTGCAAGCGTTGAGAATTGATGTGATCTTTGATCAGTACTTTACACCATCGATTAAAGATTACGAACATTTCTAACGCTTTGAATCTGCATAATTAGAGTATACCATAACTGGGCCTGAGCAAAATCGACCAAGTGATTTCGCGAAAAAAAATTATTTTAAATAAGCTGTTGTTTATTTTTTCATTTCACATTGGGCTACTGACGAAATGGTGCCATTCATTGGTAACAAAAACATACATATAATTTCAGAAAATGACATTCTTTTGCTGTTAATAATTTCAACAATGTTGTATCAAGTGTTATGGACGAGTTGTCATGCCCGGAACGTGAGGAAGCAGACACTAAGATTGTATACCATGCGTGTAACGTCATCTATCAAGCAAATATACTAATCCGAAATAGATACTGATATTGCTGCTATAATGCTTGGTCATATGCACCACCTAAAAATGATTCGTTTGTGGGTGCTTACGGGACCTCGAAATAAGGAAATAACTTAAGGTATATGGACCTAATGATATACGCAGAGTTAGGAGAATCTATTTGTCAAAGCTTACTTGGATTTCATGCAATCACAGAATATGATTATAATCGTGCATTTTTCAGGAAAGGAAAATTAAAACCTCAAATATATAAAAAAATAATATGAAGAATACCATAAAATCTTTCATGAAGTTTGATGACAGCGACAGTAATTGAAAATAATGATGAACAACAAAACGTCCTTAATATTATTCAGAGATGTATGTGCAATGTATACAATGTTAATGCTGTTCGGATTCAAATGTTCATCGATTTGTATACGGTTTCTGATGCAAACGAAGCTTTTAATCGAAAGAAATACAAAATTTACAGCAATATCTGCAAGTAAACTATATATGTACTATTTGGAACAATGCTCACCTGAAAAATTCAACCTCGTACAAACCTGAATTAATCGTTGGGTACAGGAAAATAACCAATACCACTTAAATGGTTTAAAGAGGATCAACTACCAAATTACTTCAGTGATTCTCTAAAACATCAGGTATGTAAATATTATGCCAAACTACATAATTATATTAACTATTCATAATTATATTAACTTGGTAAATTGTTACAGAAGCTGATGGAGAAAGCGATATTGGCAACGATCGACAATGACAACGAATGGCTATGAACACAACGAAACTATTTTTTCATAAAACGAACTTTATAAAAGTTCATACAACTCTAAAATATTATTAATTCATTCATTAGATTTTAGTTTTATTTATTTATTAACATGAAAATTATACTGAATATTTTTTTGAAAATTTATTTTTTATCATAAATAATTCTATATAATGAAATTTTCCGATAAATCCAAAAAAACACATAATACTGAGTAAATGAAAGATGCGCAGTGAAAGATTTCAATTCGCGCTCGCAGCTACGGTGGATTTTCAATGTCTCTGACAAGATGTAAGAACTATCGAAACTGTCTGATTACTGAGAACTCATCTTTTGATAGTTCCTCAAGTAACACATATAAAATTCAGTTTTTGTACAATGACGTAAGTATAATTACAATTTATTATAATTCAAGGGCGTCTGGCAGGGGTTGCAACCGTACTATGTGTCTGACAATGGACGATGTGATTTCTAATATAATTCCAAATAAAATATATAAAAAATGAGCTTCATTCTCAAGAATTTGAGGTGCTATTGTATACACCTTTGCTACCTGTTACCTTTGAAAGCCACCATCATGATCCAAACTTTATAGTCGGGATCGTTTTTACCTGTATTAGGGGCATACACAGAGAAACTTTCAGCTTTTATAAAATAACGAAGGTCTGATCGTCGCTGGCTCTTGCTTTATCGTGACAAATTCCCAACTGTAGAAAAATTTGCTGTCTTTCTGAGACGCAAATTTATTCAAAAGCAAGTTGACCATCGATATCCTAAATGCTAAAAAAATGGATTTGCGTAAAAGAAAATTTATCATGGAACAATCACACATTGCTCTCGCCCAAATTTTTTGCACAAAGTTATAACTATTTCAAACTAGGAAAAATATATTTTCCTCGATTTAACATGGCATGGTAAACCACACTTTATCAAAATCATGGACAGACGATAAATGTATCAACAAAGTCCCTAGATGCACAGGACAACGCCTAATCACATGTGCCGGATCGTAACAGGCTTTTTGCCTAATTGTCAACTGGCATTCAAATCTAGGATGGCTACAGAATATCACGAAGAAACGAATTTCAATAAAAAATATAAGCTGGTTTATACTTGGGCTAAGCAACCTAAAATCATTATTATACACAACGCTCCTTATCACTCGCTAAAAATAGAGACGAGAATTGCCAACAACGAATAACCGCACAAGTGTAATAATTGCATGGCTGCCAAACAAAGGAGTAGAGGCCAACCACACGACGCTGAAGAAAGTATTATGAAGGTTAGTCTCTACATCATCACGCCAGATCCCTTGCGGGGTAGGCAGAGAGTACAAAGTTCCAACAGGTTCTTTCCTACATACCTCTCTGGCTTCCTCCATTCTCGTAGTTCGTCTCATACTTCAGGTAAGACTCGGTCTTTTTTATCGTGGTAAGATAGTCTAGGTCTTCCCTGGTAACTATACCCTTCCACTTTCGCATTGTATATCTGTTTTGTCATTTGTTCTTCTGAAATTCTTTCTATATGCCCGTACCAACGGAGCATACCCTTTCTCATCTTTACACCGATCCTATTTTTCATACCTACTCGCTTTCCTTCTACGCTGTTGCTAATACGGTCGGTCAGCGGTCAGCAACTCCGCACATCTTCCGCAGAGCTCGCATTTCCACCGCATTTATCCTACTTTCATTCTCCTTCTTACATACCCAGCACTCGCTACCATATAACAGAGTTGGGACAAGCATCCCGTTATGTATGGCCAGCTGCGCCTTTTGGCTTAAGTGCCGGCTCCCAAGTAGCTTTCCCATCGCACTATTTACTCTGTTAGTCAAGGTTAATCAACATCTATAAACCCGAGCTCATATGGAATGACGTAAGAAATGATGCCATACTGTTGCTGGACGAGCTGCGCCTGCGGCTAAGTACCTGCTTCCAAGTAGCTTTCCCATCACACTATTTACTCTTGCCCCGGCACTCGCTCTTTTCTCTATGCCAGCGGTGTGTTTACCATCCTTACTAAAGGGGCATCCAAGATACACCAACTCATTCACTTGCTCCAGCACGTCGTTACCAACCACAATCCTAGCATTCTTTCTGGTTTCTTCCTGTTTATTATATCTAATTTCAAGGTGTCATCGGTTTATCAAATCTCTTTGATTGCCCCATATTTTTATACTTACGTATTAAATTTATGATATCAGCTTTAAGATCCAGTTTGTGTTCTTCTTTTATGGCACCAAAATCGTTAACTAATGACAGTAAAAACAGTTTATCTGGATTTTCAGTTGAGATAGAGTCATCACGACTTTGAATTATAGTAGTTGAGATAGAGTCATCAGGACTTTCAATTTTAGCAGTTGGTGATTCATCTATTATTTCTAGTGGATCTGCATCAGTTGTTTTGAATTTCTTCGGCGGTGGGTAAAAACTGTCTTCAATTGTTATTTCCTGAGCTACATCATCGCTTTTATTGTATAAGTGTGGGCTTGATGGTCTTACTTCAGTAAGTAGATCTAAAAATGTTCATAATTTTGAATGTACAGAAGATATCTTGCACCGTCACGCCTATATTCCCCAAGCGGGGGTGGCAGAGGTGTACTGAGTACACCCCACTTTTCGCCGACAATGTTAACTCCTATGTAATAGGGGGCGAGCCTATTGCCATATACCGGGCACGATTCCAGAGTCCGGACTTATACTGGGAAGTTTTCGTTAGAAAAACTACATTTGTCCGACCTAGGATTTGAACCCAGGACCTCGTAATCACAAAGCGATGCGCTTTGTCACTAGACTAATGAGGCAGCATACAGAAGATAACTATAGATTTTATTAATATTTAAGATGTTAATTGTCAATGTGTGATGTAATTTAATGGTGTTTGTAAATAAAGAGTTATTTAAATATTGCATACTAGTATTCTTGATACTTCTTACAGTTTAGTACTTAAATAATTCTAATGGTTAGATAGGCAAGTTTTATAAATTATAAAAGTTCAGAAAATAAGTTTAAAAAAATCCAGACCCAGAGCCACGAAACAAATACGGAGAGGAGACGGCCTAACCTAACAAGCCTTTTGATTTCATGAAAGACTTAACGTCATCATGGTGGGCGTGTTTTATCGCCTACTTTTTTACCTCAGTTTGTTATCACTATTTGTTCCATTCTCACGTCTGCTCGAGTTCGGATAGCTACTAAATATTATCTATTTTTACTAAAAACAAAACCTTTAAAATGAAGTGATGTATCTTAACATGAAAAAATTACTGAGATCGACATTCTGATCACACAAATAACATTTCACTTGTATTTTTTTCGTTATTTTTAAAAATGCCATCTACCACAATATAATTGAACTTACAAGTAACATTGACATTGATGACTTGTTTAGTTCTTACCAGTCTCCGCCAGATGGCAAATACAAACGGGTTGGCGTAACGTCCCCCTCGCCCTGTGCTATCCCACGCATTGCCACATTTCATTCTATAGAAAGATCTGTTTAGGCCATCTCCCCTTCGTATTTGCTTCGTGCCCAGAGCATATTAAAATAAAAAAAGGGGATGGCAGGTGTACTATGTGAACCCACGTTCCGCCGACGACGTATGGACCCAATATAATAAGAGACAAACCTATTATTATTATATCGGGCATAATTCCAGACACTGGACTGCAACTGAGAAATTTTCTATAGCCAAAGTACACAAACATATATACACACCATCGACTCAACACACACAACAGTTAACAACGTAAGTTACAGTCTGAGACAAGGTAACAAGCCTTTATAGGCGTATACAGCAATATAAGATTAATAGTCAGTTCGAGTCGAAGAGTCGAATTCAGGATCACGTGATCATCACCCGTACTATACGCTACTAAACCAACAAAGCAGTATTATAAACTAACATTGTAATTACCACAGTAAAGATATGTAATCAGTAGAGCATTACAGTACTAATGGTCTAAGCCTGTGTGCGTGATTCTAATTCGGGCGGCTAGTACTAAATGTTCCACTGTTTATTTATCTATCTATATTGTCACACTAGATCCCTTACGGGGTAAGCCGAGAGTACAGAGTCCCAATAGGTTTATTCCCTTATTGAAAAACACCTCTCTGGCTTCTTCCACTCTCATAGTTTGTCTGATACATGCTTTCTTGCTGTTTTACTGTGTACATCCAATATTATAAATTCGATAGTAACTCTGTCTGTCTGTCTATCTGTTTGTCTGTTACCTTTTTACGCCCCAACAGCTAAACAAGTTTTGATCAAAGGACATTGTTCTCCCAGAACCAACAGCAAAGAAAAAATACTTGTATAATTTCAAATCACCCATAAATTCTCTTAAGGCTTTCATTATTAAACGGACAAGCGGGAGAATCGCAATATTGCACAACAAGTATTAGATTTTGAGGTTATAATTCAGTAGCCATTAATACATATGAGGTTATATTGTGTGTGTTGACATTCAGTAAAGATGTCGGCGACTTCGATATAAGTATTTACAATACTTTAAAATATTCGTTTTAGATGTCAAATTGTCTGTTAGATACGGATATTTGCCATTATTTTAATAAAATAGATAAATCATGATGGCATGGGTCAAATGTTTGCTGGTTCTGGGGGCAATTTTCGACCATGTCCTTTGGCAAGAATATAGATTTTATCCAGGGAAAGGACATAGGCTATGTTTTGTCACAAGTAAAAACCTTGAGCGTGTGAAATACACGCCTGAAAATAACGAGAAGGAAGTTGCGGGTACGGCTACTATTGTTCTCTCTATCTATATCATCACGCCCGATCCCTTGCAGGGTAGGCAGAGAGTACAGAGTTCCAAGAGGTTCTTTTATTACATACCTCTCTGGCTTCCTCCACTATCATAGTGTCTCATTCACCCTCGACTCTTGACTTGTCACTTTCCCATTGTAATGTTATACTGTTTATATACTCACCTATTGGAAATTGTGATTTTTGACATCCAATTTTTTGAGGAAAATCAACAAACATCTCTTGTGGCAGAGGGGGATGGGTTAGGTACAATTTAGGCACAGCAGATTTGAGTAGACGATTCCTGTTCTTATTAAAATCTTCCTCAGCAAAATGTATGCCACACACAAATTTCAACTGATGCAGTTTTTCTATTGGTAAATGCACTAGATCTTCCTGACCGATTGCTTGGACCCATTGCTGGCATCTGAAACAAAATATATACACATTGTAATTTAAGTCTTCCTGGAGCAAAACCCTGGTACAAAAAAAAAATAAAAAACACTTAGTAACATCTCCATAACACTGCTAAATTAACCTCCATAATTATGATAATACAGATATACAATGCGAAAGTGGAAGGATGTAGGTACCGGCGAAGACCTCGACTATCTAACCATGACCAAATAGACAAGAGTCTTATCTGAAGGATAAGTCAAGAGTCTCCGTAAACGACGAGCGTGTATGAGACGAACTATGATAGTGGAGGAAGCCAGAGACCTCTCTGGCTTCGTATACAAGCTGTAACATAATTAACGTAAAACCTGAAAGTAGTTTGTTCTAAATCGGTAACTGAATTGATTCCAATAATTTTTAATGTCTTTTTTTTTAATTTGCAAAATATGCTTTTACTCCTTCAGTGCGCTATAAAAAACTAAATTTATTCTTGATTCATAGCAATAAGGGGATGTCAAATGCATTCCTAAAACGTATTTCTCAAAACGCACACATACACGTACCAGTTTCATTGTTAATTGGTGTATAAAAGTGCTTAAAACAAGTGTAAAAACTTTTAAATTTGGAATTTTGGTTTTCGTTTTGAACTTATGAAGCAATTCTCTAATCGGGGTGGCTGAGGTCTTGCGTTTATTATGTTACACCTTGTATATCTATGTGAGGAAAGAACCTGTTGGAACTGTGTACTCTCTGCCTACTCCGTAAGGGATCTGGTGTGATGATATAGATAGATAAAATAATAATATTTTATTAAATAACTCCTATACCAAGGGCAAAATGACATTGAGGGATGGCATGGCTCCTCAGCTTTGTTTGTTTGTTTTGTTTTTGTTTGTTTAAAAAACGTTGCCCCACACTAGGATTAATTCCTGTGTCGTGGGGGCGTTTACAAACATGAAAATTCACATACACAAATACCCAGACCGGAACAAGCCTTCCGTTATCGCGTCGAAATGACGCGCTCCACTTCCCACTCCATCAGTGCTGGAGTCCCACAGGGCTCAGTTCTCTCTCCGCTCCTGTTTAGCCTTTACACGAACGACATTCCTCGTTCGAGTAAGGCGCATCTAGCCCTATTCGCGGATGATACCGCTCTCTACGTCTCGCATAGGAATAAGGGTTTCATTACCAGACACCTTTAGGCATCCGCCAATCAGAAAGTGGCGTATTGAGGTGAACCCGGACAAGAGCGCTGCGGTGTTCTTCTCCAGAGGTGCCACCCCGCGCCACTCCCTGCGCCGCCCTAGAAGTAATCTCGGCCAAGTGACCATGTTCGACCGACCCATTCCCTGGGTCAAAGAGGTCAAATATCTAGGGGTCACCCTAAACAGTACCATGTCCTTCGGCCCGCACATCAAGCGGGTCCGTCACCGAGCATCATTTGTGCTCGGTCGTCTCCATTCGTTAATCTGCAAGCGGAGTAAAATGTCCCTTAGAAATAAGGTGACACTTTACAAAACTTGCGTTCGACCCATCATGACTTATGCGTGTGTTGTGTTCGGGCATTCGGCCCCCTCTCACATCGATAAACTCCAAGTGGTTCAAAACCGCTTCCTCCGTAAAGCCGTAGGAGCCCCCTGGTTCGTACGGAACGTCGACCTCCACTCCGATCTAGGTCTCGAACCTATTCGCGCCTTTATTAAAAAGGCGTCGACACGTCACTTCGCGAACGCATCTACCCATGCGAATCCGTTAATCGTAGCCACCGCCGACTACGATCTCCCTCCCGACCCCTGCCGCCACCGCCGGCCGCGACATGTTCTCACCGACCCCCCCGATGCCTTGTCATCCCTTCTTTCCGCTCAGAATACGGGCGATGATGACGTAGACGTAGTAGTAGATCCCCTCCCATAGCCGGCGGTTGACCGGTGCGCTTAGTAGTGCACCCGTCCCCCTACAGCGACTGTCCCAACCGAGGGCGCCTCTTCGAGGCGCCCTCGAGTATGTCGCCTCTTGCCCTTCTGGCTGGCTGGAGCGTAGTGGTTGCACGCTCGCCTTTAAAATCCGGTGAAGCTGTAGAGGCCTCGAGGCCAACAGCGTAGGTCATTCACACACACACACACACACACACACACACACCGGAACAAATAATTGTGGATCACACAAAGATTTGTCCCGTGCGGGAATCGAACCCGCGACTATTAGACACAGTGGGCGGGGCGGGCTAAGCCCTTAACCACTGCGCTAAATCGTCCGTCCGGCTGACCGGTAGATGCCTTCTGTGTCCCAGATTATTACCCTGGCTATGATATTTGGATAATTCAAAAATGTTATGACTAACGGAAGTGTAAAAAATTGAAAAAAAAAGTTTGTTTAATTTTTATTACCAATTGCATGGGATGCATTATCTGGGCTTTTTCCCCAGGTTGACGAAAATTACACCATCCTACAAATATTATAAACTTGTATCTGCCCACGACTAGCTTAGAAACCAACATTTTTTTAAGGATAAAAAGTATCCTATGTGTTTATCCAGGTAATAAACTATATTCTAGTGGAGGCGGTGGGGAGAGACCTGTCGCTGCCGGCCTTAATCCAACCTATGGTCAACAGTGACAGGTCGTGGGAAGCGGGAGTGACTTTTTGCGAGGAGGTCATTACTCTGAATG
The DNA here is from genome assembly GCA_905147815.2 of Phalera bucephala. Lineage (NCBI taxonomy): Eukaryota > Metazoa > Arthropoda > Insecta > Lepidoptera > Notodontidae > Phalera > Phalera bucephala. Next base: position 6,156,980 of record LR990637.1, on the reverse strand, counting down.
AGGCGGCGGAGCGAATGGGGAAGGCTGACCCTCTAGCCGATCCGTTCCGTCGCCGTAGACCAAGGCGGCGGCAGGGTATCTACGCCAACCTTATGCCACCTTGATAAGGATCTGCAGGCGATGGGAAGGGGGACTACCCGTTGCCTGCGCACAACAGCCGGTCCTTGAGAGGATAGTGCGTGTCATGAGCTCCCGACACGCGCCTCAAAAGTGATGTGCGGAAACTAATTCCGATATCAGTGGATGTCCACAAAGGAGGACGGTCGCTGGGAGATCGCGAATGGTTGCTTGTCACACACCCCTCACTTCCCCCTTGCGAGCAGATATCCTATGTAGGATTTCGACAACATAAAAAAAAAGGTAATAAACTCTGTGTGCAAAATTTCATCCAAATCCATTGAGTCGTTTTTGCGTAAATGAATAACAAACACAAATTTTCACAATTCATAATATTAGTAGGAATTGGAAGTAGGATGTGAAAGTTTGTATATTTAGAGATTTGGATGTTAGTTACTCAATCACACTAAAACCGCTTAACAGATTTCGATGAAATTTAACACGAGGACAAAGACATGGGCAGAACCTATGGTATAAATAATCATCATAATGAATGGAAACTCCTGTACATATTTAAGTAGAGAATTTTGAAGAAATTTGTAGATAAAGTGGCTGTGATCTATTAATTTATAGTTACCAGAAATTAGTAATACATAAGACTCAAGTGGGTAACAGAGAGAGGCTGATTAAAAACGTATAAGAATATAAGCAGTTATATCATGTAGGTGTTCATACGTCCATCAAACTACTCAATAATTATTTTGAACATAATCACCATCACGCCTGTATTACCCAAGCGGCGGTGGCAGAGATGTACTGAGTACACCCCCCTTTTAGCTGACAATGTTAACTCCCATGTAATAGGGGGCGAGCCTATTGCCATATACTGGGCACGATTCCAGACTCCAGACTCACACTAAGAAGTTTCCATTTGAAAAACTTTATTTGTCCAACCTAGTATTTAGACCCAGGACTCGTGATCACCAAATGATGCGCTTTGCCTCTAGACCAGGGATTCCCAAAGTGGTTTCCCAGGGGTCGACATAAACGAAAACTGATTTTGGGGGTCGAAGAGGTCTAAACATCGACCCCTATTGATTAACACAAGTTCTTATTTGAAACATTCACGATACTGTATAAGTTGGTTCACGTTTATCAACTTGTGATAAGAATGACTATTATATAATTTTAGTTGAAAGTATCATTATTGTACTTAACTCACTTAACCAACAGCAAAGTTTTTAAATTGGTAAGTATTTTGTATCCATAGGAAAAAAACTACAGATATGATTTTTAAAGTAATTTTACTATGGGGGTCTGAGGTATCAGTTCATTTTGGAAAAGGGGTCTCTTGTCCAAAACAATTTGGGAATCCCTGGTCCAGACCAAGGAAGCAGGTATGAACACTACCACATTTAAATATTCTTCGAGCTAAGGTGGCAGAGATGTACTGCGTATAACTTATTGCCAACGACGATAGGTCCCATGTAATAAGGGGAGAATCTATTGCCATTACACCAGGCACAATGCCAGGCTCCGAACGAATGCTGGCTTTTTCAATCTAAAATTACATTATTTGTCTAATGATTCTATGCCTCGTAATCATTGCATGCATTATTCACTACTAAAGCAAGACAATGGGCATACAATATAAACTCTTTATAACGTCCTTAGTTGTAACAAACAACTATAACACAGAAATTAGGTCAATTAGGTTGGGTTATGTTAAAATCTATACATTAATACCATCTTTATAGTGCAACAGCCATTCTTTATTACAAATAATAATAATAATAATATCAGCCTATACTGCCCACTGCTGGGCAAAGGCCTTCTCTCACAAATTGAGGTGAGAGTTATTAGGTTATACTCTACCACGCGGACCCAGTGCGGATTGGTGAAGGCAGGTTTGTGGCCACCTGCTGTTGGAACTTATCAAGCCGCCTTTAAGACTTCCAACTCGGCTTAACGACCACCACATTAAGTGGTAACCGGGACCAACGGCTTAACGTGCCTTCCGAATCACGGAGATGCTCGATTATGAAAATGCCACGGTCACCCATCTCGGGCCGACCGAGTCGAACGCTGATTTACCTTGGTGATAGGTAAGAACACCGCGGTCGCACAGCACTATGAGCGCCTTTATTACAAAGAAATATGTTAATGCCGGCAAATATTTACAGACAATAATCGTGTAATTGTTTTAATAATCAGCTTACAAAAGGTTCAGACTAAATCATTAAGGTGCCAACATTTCTAAGAAAGACACGCTGGGGTCCTCAACAGCTGCTTTCCTTTAGTTATTGTTAATTGCCTCAAACACATGTGCCATTTTGGTGGTGTCAGTTACTAAATACACAAGGCACCTATCAGATTATCAGTTGTATACCAATTTTGAAACTGTACCAAACAAAGATTGGTATGGCAAAAAACGTCCTTAGGCAAAGTTAGCAGAATATATGTGTTTGGAATAATTTAATTACCTATTGAAAGAAATCTATCTATCTATCTATAACCTCACGCCAGATCCCTTGCGGGGTAGGCAGAGAGTACAGAGTTCCAACAGGTTCTTTCCTTACATACCTCTCTGGCTTCCTCGACTCTCATAGTTCGTCTCATACACGCTCGCCGGTTACGGAGACTCTTGACTTTTCCATCAGATAAGACTCGGTTTATTTGGTCGTGGTAAGATAGTCTAGGTCTTCCCCGGTACCTGCATCCTTCCACTAGAAGAAATCCTTTCTTTCCTTTAAAAGAAATAAAATTAGAAATTATTGTAATTGGTGAACTTAGGTTATTTTTCCTCCATATAATAAAAAAATTGAGACCGGGTCTTATCTGAAGGACAAGTTAGGAGTCTCCGTAACCGGCGAGTGTATATGAGACAAACTATGACAGTGGAGGATGCCAGAGAGGTATGTAAGGAAAGAACCTGTTGGAACTCTGTACTTTCTGCCTACCTTGCAAGGGATCTGGCGTGATGATAAAGATAGATAGATAATGAAAACTCTTTATAAGAAAAATGCTCGGTCCCCTAAGATTCATTAAAAAGTGTACATTGTATTTATATAAATGAGCCTTCTGACATAAAATTTTGATCGTATATCACATTATTACCAACAGACAGTGTTTAAAGAGGAAGGTTTGTGTATAATTCACCCGTGCGAAACCAGTACCCGCGTCGCTAGTAACCTATATATAATCAGAATGGCACCAAGAGCCATATGACCTTAGAATTTTCTATCTTTTTCATATGAAATTTCACTTGATACAACAAAAAAACCAGAGGCTAATAAACAATAATAAAATTTAGCATAAAGTCAAAGTCATAGTCAAAAATCATTTATTTGTATAGGCCAATACATAAGCACTTACGAACGTCAAAATGATTACATTTTTTACATCTACCACCGGATCGGAACGCGGCCTCCACTGAGAAGATCTGGCGAGAAACTCAGCGGGCTAGTCTTTTAATTAAATTAGTTTGGCCTTTCCGATAACCATTTTTTTGTGTTTTAAAAAAATGTATTATACATCATTTATAAATGTTGCTGATTGAAGAGCTGCTCAAACCCAATCTGTTTTATCGTCAAGATAATCCGAAATTTTATAATACCCTTTCTTACAGAGTCTAGTTTTAATTGCCTTTTTAAACTTATTGATAGGCATGTTTCGGATATCTATGGGTAATTTGTTGTAGAAGCGTATACATTGCCCCATGAAAGAATTACTAATTCTGTGGAGACGAGTGGAATGTACAATAAGATCATCTTTGTTGCGTGTATTTACATGATGAATGTCGCTATATTTTTCAAAATTACTGATATTTTTTTTAACATATTGAAGATTTTCATTTATAAATTGTGATGCAACAGTTAGAATATTTATCTCTCTAAACTTTTCCTTAAGAGAAGCTCTCGGGGCCAAATTGTAAATTGCTCGAACAGCCCTTTTCTGGAGAACAAAGATGGTATTAAGTTCTGCAGAGCATCCCCAAAGTAGTTTGCCATATGACATAATACTATGAAAATAAGCGAAATAAACAAGTCTAGCACATATGTCACCCAGACCATAACGACTCGAATGGCATCTCATTCTTCAAAATCGAGGGAGTAGTTAAGGAACTATGGTCTCACATACGTACAAAGATACCTATATAGACTCTTAAAACATAACCCCACCTTTTCGATTTTTTGTAAAAATACTTATATGTCTTACCGAACAGGATCTAATTCAGATTCCGCCACAAATCACACACTTTTGAAAAGATTTGGTAGACATATTCAGATCAGTTAGCTAAAATGCGCCCGTATAAACAAACACACAACAGTATCAATAATAAGGCGGAGTCTGCTCGCTAAATCGGAGGAGGATAGCTCAACTCGACGATAATGACGAAGTATCCACGCACAAATCAGTAAGAACTGAAAAGTAACAAGAGAAATCAGCCAACACAACCAAAATATGCCGGTAAAACTTTGTTATTGTTTGGGGACTAGAAATGGGCAAAACGTATCGATACATAAAAATATCGATTCTTTGGTCGTAATATAATTGATTCCTATTGATTATATTTTCAATTTCGATAAATCGATACTTACCTTCCTCGAGTATCGAATTTAATCAATTTCGACAGTTTTAGATAGAAGTATTAATTTTAGGTCTTGGTTTTTTACTTGCTTATCAAAATTGTAAAAGCTTTTTGTTAAAAAAAAAATGTTTTTGCTACTTAATATTTTGCCGATATTATAGGCTGTCTAATAAAATCTGAGTGTGATTTATTCACGTTTTTATAAGCTGGCAATACTGAGACTAAAGTCACCTATTGTTCTCGTGAACCATAGACATGGGTACACTTGTTTTGTTACTCGCTAGATTTATTTAATGTTCTGTTATCATTGCATAAAATTCTACATGATTTAAATTTAACACCTCTGTATGTGCAATCGTATTGAACTTCGTGGCATTGCATACACATACGATGCGTTGAGTTTCAGACAATCCGTATTTAACTTAAAAACTGAAAAACTTACAAGAAATTGATTTAATATTTGAAAGCCAATTAGTATCAGGTTCAGACAGCAGAAAACCGAAGACTTATAAACAATTAACAACAAAGAATGTAATATGTTAGAATGCTATAATTTCTATGTAACACCCTTTATATTCCTTCTCATCTATCGTTCCTCTACTTTCCTGTGCGTATGTGTTCCTTTAAATTACACCGTTACGCCTATATTCCCAAGCAGGGGTGGCAGAGGTGTACTGAGACGACATTAGGTCCTCTTTAATGGGGAGCGAGACTATTGCCATATACCGGCCACAATTCCAGACTTATACCGGGAAGTTTTCGTTAGTAAATATACATTTGTCCGACCTAGGATTAGAACCCAGGACCTCCTGATGACAAAGCGATGCGCTTTGATTATTCTTTACATTTTTTTTTCATAAAAGTATCAAATCCATTTATTCCCAGTTCATACGGGGTTGCCCTAATTACACCTAATTTGTTTAAATTTGCCGCCATTTCCCACTCAGATTTAATTAACCGACTTCTAAAAAGGAAGAGGTTCTCAATTCGACGGTATGTTTTTTTTTGTTTGTATGTTACGCGATCATTCCGCCAATTATGAATCGATTTTTAAAATTCTTTTTGCATTGGGCTCAGAATAGCTCCAAGGTGGTCCTTTTTTTAATTTTATCGGTATTGGACCTCGGATTTGGAAGATACACCAGGGAACTCCTTAACGACAAACAATACGAATGCGTAGATTGAGATATTATGGGTATTACGTCAATCCTATAGGTACCCTGCCATAGAACTAATCAGAAAATCGTCTGCTTTTTTATAACGTCTGTATTTATGAACTGATTTTGATGATTCTTTTTGCGTTGGGTTTAGTATAGTTTCGAGGTGGTCCCATTTTAATGAATTCGGTATTGAACGTTGGACTTTGTAGATACACCAGGGGAATCCATAACGGCGGACTGCACGAATATATATATTCCGTTATTATGGTTATTATATCAATACTGTAGATACCTTGCAGTACAACTCAGCAAAATTATATAATATAGGTATATAAATATTAGTAAATAATTCACTTGTCACATAAAATTGTAAAATAAAAATCTTTTTTATTAAACAAACCGACTTCAAAAAGCAAGCTTCTAGGTTTATGAAGTCGGTCTTTTTTTTTAAAATGATTTTTATTTGACATACTCTATTATATTATTTTGAAGATATTTTGCTATTGCATTGGTGGATTTCATAGATGATACTGAGTCTTCAGACAATCCAAATATTATTAAAAAACTAAAAGATTCACAAGAAATTGGTTTAATGTCTGAAACGCGATAAGTATCAGGTTCCTACAGCAGAAAACTAAGGACTTATAAGCCATTCACACGAAAGAATATAACATATAGTTAGAATGCTATGTAACTCCCTCTCTACTCCTTCTCCTCCCCCGCTCCTCCACTCTCTTGTGTGTATATGTGTTTCTAAAGATCATAAAACTTATTAACACGATTTTTTTGGTACACTCTTACTATTCTTTTCTTATGAAATTATTGAAGTATGTAAGAATGTAATAAATTAAATTGATAAAATTTGTTTGTAACTCCCTCCCTATTCCTGCTCCTCCCTCGATTCTCCACTCTCTTGTGAGTATATATAGTGTTCCTTGAAATCATGAAACTTATTTACATATTTTTTTTGCAAACGTATTCGAGTATCAAATCCATTTATAATAATAATAATAGCCCTGTTAAAAAACTTAGAGGATTTGGCCATAGTCCACCACGCTGGCCCAGTGCTGGTTGGCGAACTTCACATACTTTCGAGCAACTCTTAGGCGTGGAGGTTTCCTCACGATATTTTCCTTTACTGTTAAAGCAAGTGATAGTTAATTTTTAATACGCACATGCTTTTGAAAAGACAGAGGTGTGTATCTGGGTTTGAACCCGATACCTCTGACTGCAGTCTAACGGTCTAACCACTAGGCTATCACTGTTTCATCAATGCTTTGCTTGCTTTAAAGCACAAATAAAGGTGCATAAGGATATTTTGTCAATTGACACAACCAGAGAGCTTAGAACTATATTTTTTAAAATTAAATATCTTTACTGTGCCATTCATATATACATATACAAATATACATCAATGAAATGGTTAATTTTGTTTAAAGCAACTTACGTTGACATGGAAAATTTAAAAGTAAACATTATAAGAATAAGACAACACTCTTAAACTATAGTGTATTTTGCATGGCTCCTAGACTGTACAACCATATGACATATTACAAACTCAATCACACAAGACTTCAAATCATGGTTAAAAATAGATTATACAGAAAGCATATTACTAGTCTGAATGAGAAGTGTAGTTAAATATGTGTCATAGAGATAGGTGATAGTGTGATGTTTATTTTTAGTTATTTTGTTTTACGTGACATTAACAATATTTTTACATATTTTTTCTTAAAACATCAATATTTTTTGATAAAGACTTGACTTAAGTGGACATTGGGGTTTTTGGCGGGAAATCGAAGATTGATGTCATCAATTTGGTTTAATTTCTAAAACTTGTTATTTCGAATTATAATGTGTAATGTTGGTGGAATGTTAACCATTATGCATTATTATATGTGCACGAGTGAAGGTAATTGTAGCAAAGTGATAATCTATCTATTAATCTATATCATCATGGCAGATGCCTTGCGGATTAGGCAGAGAGTAAAGTGATAAAAGGTGCCTTTTCGATTTCCCTTAAAACGGCCGTCGCAATTGGTATGTAAAGTATCTATCGCTTTACTATCCAGAGACAGGACTTCATCAATTTTATAATTAACTTTAAATTAACATATCAAAGTATCAGGTATAAAACAAGACATCTATTTTCTAAATATGTTTGTTACATTAAAAGTTTAGAAAACAGATAGTCAAGAGTCTCCGTAACCGGCGAGTGTGTATGAGATGAACTATGAGAGTTGAGGAAGCCAGAGAGGTATGTAAGGAAATAACCTGTTGGAACTCTGTACTCTCTGCCTACCCCGCAAGGGATCTGGCGTGAGGTTATAGATAGATAGAAAACAGATAGTATAGATTATAGTTCCCAATGCTTAATATCCAAGCCTTTTGAAAATATTAGTCTATCAAATTGACAGACTATTGTTCTTCTTCTTCTTCAAGTTATGGCTTCACACTAATTATAAGTGTATTTTGCCAGTGTCCAGTGAGATATATAATCGTGTTTGTTTAAATTAATTCAACTCCCCGATGAATTTGATGACTACGATGATAATGAAATTAATGAAGTACCACACCCTGGATAGTAAAGCGGTGGATACTTTATATACCAATTGCAACGGCCGTTTTGAGGGAAGTCGAAAAGGCATGTTTTATCACTTTGTTACAATTACCTTCACTCACGCACATATAAGAACACATAATGGTTAATATTCCACAAACATTACACATTAAGCTGACCGACCGTATTAGCAACAGCATAGTAAGACAGCGAGTAGGTATGAAAGATAGTATCGGTGTAAAGATGAGAAAGGGCATGCTCCGCTGGTTCGGGCATATAGAAAGAATGCCAGAGGAAAGAATGACAAAACAGATATACAATGTGAAAGCGGAAGGATGCAGGTACCGGGGAAGACCTAGACTATCTTACCACGACCAAATAAACCGAGTCTTATCTGATGGAAAAGTCAAGAGTCTCCGTAACCGGCGAGCGTGTATGAGACGAACTATGAGAGTCGAGGAAGCCAGAGAGGTATGTAAGGAAAGAACCTGTTGGAACTCTGTACTCTCTGCCTACCCCGCAAGGGACTGGCGTGAGGTTATAGATAGATAGATAGATTACACATTATTAGTCGAAATAACACAAGTTTTGGAAATTAAAACAAAGTCACAACATCACTCTTCGACTTCCCGCCAAAACTCCAGACTATTGTTATTACCAAAACAGAAAAAATCGAATGCCGATTTTCTACGATGAAATATCGATTCAATGAACCTGTTCAGTGCTACATATCAATTTAAAAAATCGATTCGTTTGCCTCGAGAAAACGATTCTACGATTAAAGGGCTATGGGCAAAGAGTATATAATCACTGCGTTTTCATTTCACTTACCTGGTAGGATCTAAGGGCAGGGCGGCAAAAAATACACTAGGAATAGAAGAACTCCTTCTGTCGCATATCGCACACTTACGAAAAGATTTTCCAGACATATTTATAAGCAAAATAGTCCGTCTGGAAAACGAAAATACAGTAGTATAAACAAGCACACCGCAGTATCAATGATAGGGCGGAGTCTTCACGCTAAATCGGAGGAAGAGGTCTCAACTCGACGATGATAACGGAGTTTTAACGCATAAATCAGTAACAACGGTAAAATAACAAGAGAAATACACAAACACATCGGAAAAAGGCCGGCATAACTTTGAAACTTTGTGTTTGTTAGATTCATTATAGCTGTCAAGTGTCATTCTGCCAGACGTACCAACATTTTAATACTAATTTATTGACTTCGTAATAGAGATGGGTCGTATTAGGTAAATCAGGTACTAAGTACACCTGTTCTTAATCTGCATAAATACCTAATCCAAATACCTACTCCACCTAATCTCAATGATCTCATACACATACCGTTACTTAGTGATCTCAATTCGTCTATTCTATATCAAATCCTGATATCGAATTATCGATATTGGAACTAATTGAATGTTAAATTGTTTCGTTAGTTAAGAACGGGTACAGTCATAATAACACTTTTAAGAAAATGGAAGTTTCAAAATGTAATCAAATTTTTTTTTTGATTCGATTAGATATTTCTGCACGAAATTGGTTGAATAAACTCATACTTGTTTTCTATTTTATCATTTAATGATATATTAGTGATGAATTGGTTCCCTTCATACTTTTTACAGGCTTAGGATTGTTAACTTACGAATGTATGAAGTTTTGAGTCTTGCGATATTAAATATTCTGCCAAAGTTTAGCGTTCGCTAGATGGCGTATTTAAAAGATTTCAATTCATTATATTTACATTTGTTTTATATCGATACGCGTTGTATATGTTGCGCTGTCTCACTCCCTCCACCCTTACACGTAAGCGGTATAGCAAAGCGATAAGCATATGAGTGAGTGTGAGAGTGCGGGAACAGGTGCGAGTGAGCGCGCTAAATGGCTAAACATTAGTTTATAGTTTTTATTGAATATGAATATTAGGTGGATTAGGTATTGTCAGAATTGGATTAGGTGCCGCCTACTCTCGTAAAATACCTGTTCGTTGGATCTGTTCTAATAAATATGACTCATCTCTACTTTGTAATATTGGTAATAGAATGCTCATATAACCAGTATAAAACGTGGCCCCCCATCTAGTATAATCTCCATACATATCATAGTTCAAACAAATATGGACCTTTTTAATGTATGGAAGTGTCCACCCACTGGCTATGGGCGTTACGTTTTCATTTTATATGCTGTGTTGTTTTTTTTAAAGTTTTATTTAGATGAGGTCTTTGCGAAATATATTTATGAAATATAGTATTAAAAATGAGCAAAACAATATGTGGCACTGCTTGTAAAGCGCATTTACAATGTGTATTAAGGATGTTTTAATCTGGCAACGTTTTCTAGAATTTAGGAGACGTTTACTAAAGAATTGCTGATATTACGGGTATGTACATGCTTGTTTCTGGCGTGATGATATAGATAAAGTGATTTTGTTTAATACTTTGAGGTTATATTGCCTTAAAATACAGTGATAACACCAAAAAAACACCATCACGCCTATATTCCCCAAGCGGGGGTGGCAGAGGTGTACTGAGTACACCCACGTTTCGCGGACGATGTTAGGTCCCATGTAATAGGGAGCAAGTGTATTGCCATATACCGGGCACAATTTCAGACTCCGGACTCATACTGGGAAGTTTTTGTTAGAAAAACTACACTTGTCCGATCTAGGATTTGAACCCAGGACCTCCTGATCACAAAGCGATGCGTTTTGCCACTAGACCAATGAGGCAGTCAAAATACAATGATGGTTTAGAATAGTGTGACTTGACCAGTCTTGATATTTATTAAGATTTTTTACTTTTAATATTTATTGACAGACGGCTTGGTCCAGAGCTTAAGCTGCTCCGCCCACAAGTCAAATCTTTGTGTGACAAACATTTGTTTCGGTTAGTGTGTTTGTGTGTGTGAATTTCATATTTGTAAATGCACCCACAATACAGATATAATTTAATTTTTATAATTACAAATTAAGTTTTCTTGTTTTGTTTCAGATGAATTGGAGAGCATCTTTAGAAGGATTGTTCTAGAAAGCATTGACATAACAGGGAAACTAGTATAGGGAATGATGTCCACCCTTTGAAGAAGTTCTAATTTTTCTTACAACATTCAAGTATTAAAACGTTTTAGTCTTAAGTAAGATGCTTTGGGGTGATTTTGACAAATCTATGCCTAGTTTTGGTTATTTAAAAAACATATCCACAACAAGTTATTACTAATTTATTTCACTTTTAGTTATTGATGTAATATATTTTAATTATTGTGTCAAGCATTTATAGTCTTTGCATTCAGTAAGCACAATGATTTCAAAACATCATTTTATTATTGAGGTTAAATGTAATTTTGTAATACCTCAGGGTAGTTCCTAATAAAACTGTAAAGTTGTATATTTGTGTTCAGACTGAAAGTTGCAATTAATTTCCTTTTCATTAGACTTTACCCCTTTTTAAAAAAAATTCGATATCCCTTGTGGTATTTATATGTATTGCTTTGTTTAATTCAACACTTCTGTGAGTTTATATTACAAGTTAACTTATCTATCTATCTATATTATCACGCCAGATCCCTTACGGGGTAGGCATAGAGTACAAAGTTCCAACAGGTTACTCCAATACCTTTCTGGCTTTCTCCACTTTCATAGTTCGTCTTATACACTCACCGGTTCTGGGCACTTTTTTTTTAATAGTTATGAATCAAGTTCTTCATCGGAAAAATCTTTTAAATAGGTGGAGGTGCTGTGAAAATTTGGAGGTGGTGGAGGAAGCTGGAAAATTGTTTAACTCCATGTTTGTGGATTGTAGCCCTTACTCTTGTTGATGGTGTACTTTTGATTCTGGCCATGAACTTTTCGAAGCTTTTCTTATGTGTGTATCCCGATTTAATTCTTTTCTGGGCAATTTAAATTAATCGTTCTTTCTTCCTCTTTGTGAACACTTTTTCACCGACTTCAAAAAGGAGGAGGTTTTATGTTCGGTTGTATGTATGCTTTATTTTCGTTTTTTTTTTATGTATGTTCACCGATATTTCCGTCAGTTGTGGACCGATTTTGATGATTCTTTTTGCATTGGGTTCAGTATAGCTCCAAGGTAGTCCCATTTGAATTTCATTGGTATTGGACCTTGGACTTTGAAGATACACTACGGAAATCCTTAATGACAAATAATAGGAATGTGCAAATTGAGACAATATGGGTGTTACGTCCATCCTATAGGTACCCTACTATAGAATAAAGCAGAATGTTAACCGACTTAAAAAAAGGAGGAGGTTCATAATCCGTCTGTGTTTTTTTATAACTTATTTGCTTATGAACTGATTTGGATGATTCTTTCTCTGCTGGATTCAATATAGTTTCAAGGTGGTTCTATTTTATTTCATCAGTATTGGACCTTGGACTGTCCTTGGTGTATCTTACACCAAGGAACTCCTTAACGACAAACAATACGAATGCGTAGATTGAGATATTATGGGTATTACGTCAATCCTATAGGTACCCTACTATAGAACTAAGCAGAATGTTAACTGGCTTCAAAAAAGGAGGAGGTTCATAATTCGTCTGTATTCTTTTGTAATTTCTTTGCTTATAAACTGATTTTGATGACTTTTTTTGCATTAGGTTCAGTATAGCTGATGGTCGAATTTAAATTTTATTGGTATTGGACAATGGACTTTGAAGATAGACCAGGGGTTTCCTATACGGCAAACAGCATGAATGTGAAAATTCAGTTATTATGAGTTTTATATCAATCTTGTAGGTACCTCACTGTATAAATAAGTAGGATAATATAAAGGAGGTATATAAAGAATAATAATAAATTCACTCATCACTAAAAATTGTAAAATAAAAAACTTTAAAAATATTGGGAAACCGACTTTTAAAACCAAAAATAAATATTTGAAGTCGGTGCCAAGTAACCGACTGCACCAACCAGAGCCGACTTCAAATATTTATTTTTTGCCTTTTGAAGTCGGTTTCCCTTTTTTTAAAAAGTTTATCAACTGAAATCTATTATTACGAAGTTCAGACCTCATCTCATGTGAAAACGTCTGAATGGTTAAACTATATTTCAAACAGATGACTAATAAATGATCTTCAGAACTCATGAATGCCTATGAACGGGAACCCTCTATCTTTTTTAGTACAGCAGTGTCTGGAGCACATGATCCTTATGTGAAACCTAAATAATTCACACATGATGTTAACATGTGACATGTGGTTTTTTATCATAAAGTGTTCAAGGTCTTAGTGACCTAGTTCTCGCATAGATTTCCAAAAGTATCCATAACCTTTGGACCAGTCTGTATTAGGCTTGCAACGAATATTCGGTTACTATTCGGTATTCGGCATATTCGGCTGCTTTTATTATATTCGGCCGAATACCGAATATCTACATATTATTCGGCCGAATACCGAATACTTAAGTAATATATTTTTTCATAGGGAGATAAGTGGTAAAATGAAAAAAAAATCGATTCATTACGTATATATTCATATTTTCATTTCTCTTATAATAATTTAAGTAGTCATTGGTACATAACACAGGTACATAATCATCTTCTGTATTAGAAAAGTGAAGGATTCTATGTATTTGAATGTCGTAATTAAAATTTAGAAGGGTAAGGTTTTCATTTCTTTTATAATCGTTTAAGTAGTTATTGGTACATAATCACCTTCTGTATTAGAAAAGTTAAGAATTTTTCTATGCATTTGAATTATTTTCATAATCAAAATTTAGAAGGGGAAGGTTATGGTGCAGAAAGACTAATTTTTCTGCATTTTTAGGAAGTAGTTTACTTCTTTTTTTCTCGTAGACCATCCCAGCTTTAGAGAAAAGGCGCTCTGAATAAACACTACTTCCTGGCGCCGACAAATATTTTGCTGCAATCTTGATCAAACACGGAAATTTAAAATTCCTTGCTTGCCACACGTATACGGATTGTCATGACGTGATATATTAGTAATACTTAAGAAAAGATCCATTTCTGTTGAAACTGCATTTTTTTCTGCTGATGTGTTTCTATGAGCTGTGCTTTTTTCTGCTATCGCCTCTTCGAAGCAATCCATAAAAGTTGAGTGAATAGTCTGATTAGTCTGATTTAGACTTTGCTCTTCAGTTCTTATCCTCCTGGTCAAAGTAGGGGACGAACTCGCGCTATCGTCGCTTGTTTCTTCACAGCTCATTTTTATGCTATCGATTAAAACATACTGCGTCGCTTTTTCTTTTTGCAGTTTTGGTGAAAACATTCATTTTAAATCGTGGATCGAGAAAGGTAGCCACCAAATGATTTTTACTCGTTGTAATGTCTTCAAATCGTTCTTGTAACCCTTGTTGTATGACGAGTATTGCCTGGCTTAATTTGGGTGTTAGCTGTTTTGATGTGCATATTTCATTGTAATATTGCATTAAGGTAGCAACATACGGAATAATTTCATAAATGCAAGCGTATCCGGAACTTATAAGTTTTGTTATGTCCTCAAATGGTTGCAATAATTTTAAAAGAGCTCCAAAAGCTCCCATTGTGCAGCAGCCAAATTGGCAATATCTCAGTCCGTGTGATAGACAGAAATGGCTCGTTTTTGTTGCATTAGCCTTTCGAGCATATAATATGTGGAGTTCCAACGCGTGCTAACGTCTTGGACTAATTCATGTTGAGGAAGATCCAAATCTTTTTGGATAGAATGCAGTTTTTCTTGTGCAGTACCAGAATGATTAAAATGAGTTATGATCCTTCTACCTGTAGCTATTATTTGAGTTACATCTAACAGAACCTTTAGACAATCATTTACAATTAATAAAATAGTATGAATGAAACAACGCGCTGAGGCCAACTCTGCATGACTAACAGCTTTTACTATGTTTCGTCCATTATCATGAACAACAACATGATTTTTTTAACGGATGTCCCACAAATTTGCAATTTCTTGTAAACTCATTGCTATATTACTTGCTGTGTGTTGTCCCTCAAAATGCTTGATGCACAATACTACATGTTTGAGATTGAAGTCGCAGTCAATAAAATGTGCAGTAAAACTTAAAAAACTGTTATGATTATGCAAGCACGTCCACATGTCGGACGTCACGGAAATATAATCTGTCTCTGAAAGTAAACTTTTAATTTTCTCAACCACTTTACAATATATTTCTGGAATCAAATTGTCTGAAAAGTAAGGACGACTTGGTATATTGTACCGCGGCAAAGCGCTATTCATCAGTCTTCTAAAACCAGCCCTTTCTACTATATTTACTGCCTCATTATCAAGTGCGATCATTTCAGCAATTAAGACATGGTACTTTTTTACCTTGGGATCATTAATATCCCATAGTTTATTCATTTCTGCACATTTTTCAAGAGTCAATTACTTTTTTGACGTCGAAGGTTTATTACCTACATTCGTCTCTTGATTTGTAGTTTCTTGCCCCTTAGGCAGCGTGGGTACCAACTTATGATATTCTTCACTGTGTTTATTTTTTAAATGATTTAACATTCCCGATGTAGTCGCCTTTCTTCCAACGCCACCACGAGAAATTTTTATTTCGCACAGTTTACACACTGCACTTTTTGGGTCATTTTAACCATCCTCGAAGTATGTCCATATAGGCGATTTCTTTTTAGAGGCCATAATCAAATTATTATTAGTATTAAAGTACGTTCGTTATTATTTGTTTATTTGTTAAATTTCTACTATGACACTTACAAACAAATCAAAACTAATAGAGCACGATAAACTGTACTTAACGCTATACGATATCCACGAAATAAACTTGTCTAAACATGCAGTGTGTTAGCCATACACCGCGCAGAGCAACTGCGGGCGCGCGGGCGGTGAGTACATTAGAACAAACGAGCGCGAAACAATCACGTCTGTACAAGTTTTGGCGCTAAAATCCGGCCGAATACTTTTGCCTAATATTCGGCTATTCGGTCAGGGGGCTCGCCAAATATTCGGTATTCGATATGCCTAGTCTGTATCTTTGTGGATTATCTCTAGAATCCATACTAAGAAGATGCTGTCTACCAAATCTGGAACTAAATTCATCTTCAGATTACCCTCAACAGATAAGTTGATGTTGTAAGCTATAATAATTAGTTTTAAGGGATTCTGGCTCTCTTGTTGATTTAGGGATACTTGGTTGAGCTTTCAATGCGGAAAAGACTTTCTTTAAAGATGTCATTATGATTTTTATTGAATGTTCTCACTTACTGTGTATAATCAGATAGGACTCGGTCTTTTGGTCATGGTTAGATAGTTTAGGTCTTCTCCGGTATCTACATCCTTCCCCTTTCGCAATTCATATCTATTTTGTCATTCTTTCTTCTTAGTTATTAAGTTAACTTATTGAGTTGGTTTATTTGCTATGTCTGGACCCCTGCAGGCAAAAGCCCTTCTATCTTTTTCCAACCTCCTTTTATTTAATCCACTCAAATTGGTACCCTAAATGGTCCCTGTTAGGATATAAACCTCATCAATCTCTTTACACTTTTACTTATCTTGGGTGATGGTCGCCAAGTTATTTCTTGCTGGTTTTACGCTGGTTTTGCGCTCCTAGCGCATGTTGCAGTGCATCTGTGTGTTTTGTTAATTTTCGTATGTTAACATTCTTGATTTGTTGAATTGAGAAGTTGATGGTGGCTTACTTTTCATGAGCTCATTTTTTTGCGCATCCTCGGCTTGTGTCATCATTGGAAATCGATAATATATTTTCTACTAAGTCACTATCACTGTAGACGACCCGCATTATATTTTCTTCTGAAGTGGTTGAGCTATTTTTACATTTTTTCTTTTTTTGGGGTTTGGTAATTTTTATGGGGTTGTATTGTGTCGTGGCCATTGCGGCGGGACTATTACCCTCTCGGCGTATACCTAATCACAATGTCGGCTAAATAATTGACTTACTTTTTTTAAATTCTATTAGTTCTTTTGCCAACAATTCATTGTTCTAGATATAGACCATTGTAAATTACTTTATCAAAAATCCTGGAAATTATGGGAATTTGTGCTATTGGCCTGTAGTTGCTATTATCATCTTTATTGCCTTTCTTATCTATCTACAGCCGAAAGCCGTCTACTGCAGGACAAACGGTGACTTTGGTTCACCTACGGATCTCTTCGTTTCTGAATTGATCTCACAGGGAGAACTCCGAGCATAACCGATTCCATTACCCATTATTACAGATATTGATCACCTAAGTTTATCTAAACAAAATTGGTGAAGTGCAGCGATTTACTATTTTATTGATCATACATAGTACCTATCCCATCATTACCAACGCTAATTGATTTTATATCTGAAAGAACTTTAAGAATGTCTTCATTTACGCCTCTTCATATGAGTTTTGGTATTTATCTATACCACATTCCCGCTTTTTGTAGTTTAAGGACGATTTCGTGGCATCTGAAAAGAAAATACAAGACTTAAAACAAGTATATCAAGTAGGGGTCAGTTACGTGTTTTAATTTACACCATCTTTTTTCTACTGTCCCTGCTACCTCTTAAGAACAGTTTGATCACTTAAAGAGTGTAGAATGTTTTAAATAGATTTACTATTCATAGCTTATATATATCTATGACAAGAAAAAAGAAAATAAATTTATTATATCCTATTATGGACTATGGCCTAAATCCTCTCAGTTTAAGAGGAGGCCCGTGACTAATGGTGGGGCAGTTTCTTAACAGGGCTAATATTATAATAATTAGATAGGCTAACAGTTAAATACACTACAAAAATAAGTAAAAACGATATTATAGAAATAAATTGTACTTATAACTATTTAGCCGTGCTATAGTGGTAACGCTCAGGGTAAAGCTGTTTTGCATGGTGAACCCAAACAAAACGCTGATTTTCAGTGGTACCCCAAGTGACCTGCGTGCATGAAGCCTTGTTTCCCGAATGAGCCAGTTGTGCAGCAGTGAGCATAGATAATACAATATAATCGGAGATAGATACGCGACTCGCGTTTCAACTTCCTAAACTTTTGGCTGTCTTTCTTAAATGCTCAATTTTTATGGTATTGATTCCGGGACCCAGTGATATGCAATTTAATGTCTTCTGCGTCGTTCTTTTTGATGGGAGTTTAAAAAGTCTTTGTAACAAGTTGTATGCTTTTGGACTTTGCTTACAAATAGTAAGACACATTATCTTTTCTTTCATCGAATATCTTCTTCCTCGAGTCATCTTTGAGAATTGTTTCAGTTGCATATTCGTGAATATAGAAGCTGGATCTAATAATTTTTCCACTACTTTTAAAAACCATCCTCTATGGGATAAATTGTATGCCTCTATACCCGATATAGGCATACAAGTTATACACGAAAATACGAAATGTTCGGGTTTAATGTTTTACATTTGTTTCGGAGTTTCAAGATTTTGAATGTTAGCTGTGTATTTTTGTGTGAAAAGTTATTCTGGATTATATTTGTTGCTGAATTTGAAAAAAAGCAGTTATTAGGGACATGGTGTAATGAGTACAACAGCTTATAATGTATGCAGATTAATAATTAATTTGAAATTTAACAATCTAAATGATATTCATTATCGCACAAGAAATATGTTTTTAATTTTATTTATACGACACGAATTTTCGGTACAACTAAGTGTTCTTGGAGCAACCATTGATTTTTTGCACATGTTCCACACGATCTGGAAAACTTTTTGAGTGCCTTTAAAAGTTAGCAGACATTTTCGTAGCAATAAATCTTTTTGGAAAATGACACACTTCGATACAGTGTCAAGTAACATTTTCTCTCAGTAGTTTAGTTTTAAATGTAACAAAATCTGGAACATCATTACCACACTTAACAAGATTAGTTGCAGATCGCTTCCGAACAGCTTCGCCTCCATCAGGAGCTCCTTTATCGTGTCCTGATTCAGTAAAATTCCACGTAATATATTGCATATTGGAAAACTCCCACTTTAAAGCAATTATAATAAAATACATTTTCGAGTTCCTGTATTGACTTCCAGCTGAATCAGAAATAATGTGAAGGGTGGTCGTGTTGGAACTATTTGTCTGAATTAACTCAAGAAGCAGAATCAAACGGGCCCATACAGCTGCTGCGTCATGTCTTGTATTGGAACTTGCTGTGGCGTAACACTTAAGTCACCTGAGTTTGGTTAGTATCGAAGTAATACAAGACGCGTGTGTAATGAAATTTGTTGTTTGTTACCACCAAAATGTATTGACTGGATTTCTTTTCTGGAATTATTGTTCCTTTGGTTGTAAATTATCCTTTATATTTGTTATAGCTTGCCGTTGTGCTTTAATTTTACCACGATGATCCAAATATTTAATCAAAAGATTTTCAAAACTAGCTATTGCTTCTTTCGGTGTGGTTTATATTTTATCTTTTTTAATAATTCTGTAGGACTTGAAGTGTTTTCTATTTTCGATTTCCAAGCCTAGTAGAAAAAATCAAAATAATCATCAAATGCCATGTAAGATATACGTTGGTGTTTACATTGATCACATGTTCTAAATAAACAGTCAATACAATAAATATTTCCCGAAGAACTCCAGTGTCATCATTTGCTGTGATTGTATTTTGCTTCTATGTAAAGCTGTTAGCAGGTAGTTTAAATTTTTCATGAATAATGCAAAGACATGATCCAATTGGTTTTTTGCTGGCGGGGAATATCCAGAAAGGCCGAGATTGACAAAATATTGCGTAACTAATTCTAGTGCCATTAGATTGTAGAAACTTCTTTTGTAGGTTATAAAGTGAACCATTTAGATATCGTTTTTGAAATTTAGAACCCATCTTCTTTACATACTCTTATATTCCAGCAGCTACACAACTACTTTCATCATCTTCTAAGAACTTTTTTACTCTTCACCAGGCCTTCACTCAATTCTCTTTTCTCTATCTCAATATCACTTTTAGATTTATTTATCGAGCATTTTAGCTGTGATGTGTTTTTAATATATTTCGTTTATTTTACTGTGACTTTCTAACTTAGTTTTGAGAAATTCTATGTGTTTTTCTTTCCTATATCTTAACTTTCTTAGACGAGTTTCAGGAGTATTTCTTCCACTAGAACAAGGGTTCCCAACCTTTTCTTGATCAAGGACCTAGATTATGTTATTCTTGTTAGCAGGGACCTCTATGAAGGGATAATTAAAATAAAGTGAAATAATCAAACCGAAACTTTAATTAAAAATTCAAAAACTAGTTACATAAAAACAAATAATAATATTTTTTGGATAAACTTCTGTTTTGTTGTTGTGTGACATAAACTTGTTTTAATGTGATTTCTGAGCTTGCATCTTCTTTACGAGTTCGGCTACCCTAGGACTAATATTGTTACTCAAAGCTACGCGCAAATCATCACTAACTTTTAAACGATTCCTCGCCTTGTTTTTAATTACCAGTAAAGCAGAAAATCCTTGTTCACACAAATACGTTGTCGAGAAAACCATAAAATAGCGATTTCTCGAAGTTTAGAATAGGAAATTGCCTTTTTACACCAAAACGACTCAAGTGAATTCGACTCAAAAGCATCCATGCAGTTTTAGTCGTTTTGTAATACAATGAGTTCTTCCTGGATTCCTTCAATAACTTCACCAGTGTCCGTGCTAAAAGGGTTACGAATCAGTTTTTGATCAACTTTAGCTTCTTCAGTATAATCGGGAAAATAACGATTGAATTCATCAATCAGAATTTGTAAATGAGTTGATGTTTTCTTTTATATTTGTCTCACTAGCGTCATACTTTTTGTGATCTACAAGTGCTTTTATTGTCGCAAACGCAGAATAATTATTTTCTTCAATTTTACGTAACCACAACTGAAGTTTACAAACAAAAGCGCGAAGTTTATCTTCAAAATTGAATATATTTGCTACATATTCTAATTGTTTATTGCCAGAACCTTGCAGTTGGATATTTAACTTATTTAAGTGTGTAAAAATATCTACAAGATAAGCCAAATTCATCTGACATGTCTGATTAGTAAACTGTTGCGCCAAATCGTTATTTTTTTTGTCAACTAGAAAAATCTCAACCTCTGCTCTCAGTTCATATAATCTTCCCAACATATTACCTTTCGATAGCCATCGCTTCCGTGTGAAAGAGAAGTGCCTCATGGTCATAGTCCATTTCAGAGCACTTTTTTTTTAAAAAGCCGTGTATTTAAAGCATTGGTTTTGATAACATTTACAACTTTTGTAGCCAATTGCAGTGTATCTAATGCTCCATCCAGGCATCCAGGAAGACTCTTAGAAGCTAACGCCTGGCGATGTATGATACAATGTGTTGTTATTTCATTGGGATTTTACTATTTTACTAACGTCGCCAGCCCGAAACGAGATCCCAACATTGCGGGAGCACCATCAGTACAGAGGGCAACGAGTTTATCCCACATAAGATTACATTTCTCAAAATATTCCGATATGGAGTTCATAACGTCGATACCTTTTGATGTTGTCTCCAGTTCCTGTGAAATCAGTAATTCTTCTTTAATTATTTTGTCGTCATCTAAAACGCGCTCAAATACAAGTAGTTGGCAACAATTCGAAATGTCGGTCGATTTATCACACTGCAAAGCGAAAAATGGTGACTTATTGATTCTTGAAACAAGTAGCTCCTCGATATTATTTGACATAAGTTCAGTTCGAGCTTTGACGGTGTTATCTTGTATTTTTTTCTTGGCTTCTAATCCCAAAACTTCTTCGACGGCTTTGATCAAACACGGTTTCACGAGTGTTTCACCGACTGTGTGAGGTTTTTTAGATTGTGCTATTAATTTTGAAATCTCAAAAGACGCTATTAATGATTTCTGATGTTGCAATTCTTTCTTTTGACATTCTATATGCTCGTTCTTTCTATATGTTTTGTCATTCATCCTATATAATCTAAATAATATTCATTATTCACTTCTCAAAACAAATAAGTAGAGTTTGTTTTTAATTTTTAAACTGTATCTTCCTTGCTAAAGACATCAAAATGGAAAATGGAAGGCTCATACCCTCGTAACCAAACATAAAAATATACAAAATGCCAGTTTAAGTGGTACAGGTAATAATTGGGTGTTACCTTTAAGATGTGGATCGGCCACAGGAGTTTCCATCAGCAATACATTTGGAGTTTCAACTGACACTATGTTTGAAGTTGGTATCGGCAATACATTTGGAATCTTAACCGGCAATATATTTGACTGTTCATCAACGGCCATTGCAGTTATTAAATGGTCTTGTTTTTGATGTTAAAACTGTAACGGAAGTACACTTGAATTAAAATTGAATCTAAGGCTGTGGTCCGAACATAGTTTAACAGTCCGTGGAATAAAATAACACTCAAGTCTTCAGTAATGCAGATGTATGTTCGGGCAGAGCTTCCGGCTTGCAATTCAAGTTCACAAAGAATGATATTCAATGCAGTGCTCCTACTTTTATAGGGCCCAGAAGATGTTACAGTAAAATTTTATAATCTCTGGGAGGTATACTTGTATTTAAAAAATACCACAGATAGGTAAGCCATTCAAAAAAACTAAAAAAAATTATCTATTTGTAAAAACATTAAATGTTTAAAATTATGATCATTAAAATTAATCGTTTAAGTACTGATTTTATATAAAAGTTCAGTCATAATCAATTTAGTAAGTAATTATTGTTGGGATGTGATGCATCATGCGGTGCCGCGACTAGTGGTGGCACAGAGTAGATTGTATAATAGGAAATAGCCCTGTCTTCGCTGACAAAACGAGAACTATGGTAACTAGCGTCATCTCATAGACGAAGTTGGCGTTCTTCCCCTTTAAGCAATATTATATACAGATATCTTATCTATATACTATCTTATCTATATTTATATACTATAGACACCTAGTATATCTATATACTAGGTATCTATAGTAAGAAGGGTATTTTCATTTTCAAAAACTCGAGAATTTTGTTAATGTTTGAAGACAATTCTCATACGTTTGTTAAGATGAATTTTCACAACGTGAAAAAATATCTCGGAATTCGTTGAAATAAAATTACAATGTATACTTTTAATTTCTTCTTATATTTTTCCAATAATTATGTATGAAAAATCTACGTGTAATGTTTATTAAAAAATCGATAATATCATTTCTGTGAACCTTATATTTCTTAAATTAAAATCGATAAACATAAATACCATTGTTTTCATAAGGTTTTTTAAATGGTTCACATGCAATTTTGTTTTCAAAATATTATAATTAATAGTTTGTAATTGTTCTATCACATTAATCAGGGCTTTGCTAGCAAAGCCAACGACGACCTGCAAACTCCCTGTATTTTAATTACCCGATTTCCTTATCGGTTGAAAAATCATTATTGCACTGAGCGCAGGATTTAAAATTTTTTCTTTTGCTTAACGCAGAAAATATCCTGATACATACTCGTATTGTAATGAGTCAATGTGTCTGGTAACGATTTTTTTCTTGAAGACCCTGTTATTCATATTAGGGATAAAATTTACGTCACAGGTCGTTGTATCATCGCTATCATCTGTGAGATATGAGGGTATATAAATTATCGCACATATCTTGTTCACAGATTGAACCAGTGGCGTGAACACTAGACAGTCGATAACAATAGATAATATTCGATATTAGCGTCATTCGGACCGCAGCTTCGTAGACAAAATTGCTATATAGTAAAATAATATTAAATCGCTTGCAATAACATATTTTTATACTCAGCATATTTTTTTATTTTATTATTTATCATTAGGATATTAATATATTTTTTTTATTTATATACATGATTTTATTAAGTATAAATTATTTGTCAGTATTGCCATCTATGTAGTTATTTAGGCAACAAACATTTTAATTATGTTTCGTAAAACATAGATGGAAGCACTTTCCATCATACATTAATTTTATTCCACACAATTCCTAACTAGTTTAACTATCCTGGCAGTAAACAAGGTAATGGAAGTAGGGTATGGAAGTACGTTTGGTGCCCAACCGTTTTCTACTTCTTTATGGAACCATATATATAAACAACAGTAAATAAAATCGTATAAAAATCTTATTTTTCGAGTTAAAAAAGCGATACACGCACATAAGAATGACCAACAAGCTCGTAGTCGCGATGCAAACTAACCGAAGGTACTGTACGGAACGAAACTGTAACACGAAAGCTGGATTCTTTTCCTCATCGTCTCGGAGTTGTTTCACTTGTTTATATCGAACCACATTTCTATTGACACCAGATGACCCTACCTGTAACAACATTAAAATCAACTTTATTAGATTTGATTTAATTGTTGCCTCTGTCCTGTCCTGTCCTGATTTTTCTTGAGTGCTAGTGCTTCCTATCAAATCGCCAGTACTTATGCGATACAGCCGTTTGTTCAGATAGCATTCCAACTAGTAAAGGCGATTATGTTATGCTAATAGTAATAAGTAAAATGGACAATCCATTTCTTGAGCATTGGATAAAAGTTCATGCCCAGTGCTCAAGACCAGCAAAGGTATATACGCTTTTTACCCAGAGTATAAATTGGCACACGTACTGTGCAAATCAAAGCTGAGAGTCATCGGCATAAAATGGCGGTACCCGCATACTGACTTGACAAATATCGCTCGATTCACCTTCTTGGGCCTTTTCATCAAC
Organism: Phalera bucephala; assembly: GCA_905147815.2. NCBI lineage: Eukaryota > Metazoa > Arthropoda > Insecta > Lepidoptera > Notodontidae > Phalera > Phalera bucephala. The sequence goes on along the minus strand of LR990637.1, from coordinate 6,132,030 downwards.
CTTTGTCTCTTGGAAACTATGGACAAGTCACTGGAGAGGACTGTGGGGAAATTATGTGTAAACCATTTAAATACTGCTTTTTAATAATCACAATTTCGGCAAATTTTTCACGGTTTCGATTAGAATTAGCTTTTCTTGCGTATTCCCTTCGTTTGTGGTGTCTTAAGTTGGATGCAATACATCCACCAATAGACTTATTTTCTCCTTGATTTGGTCTAACATGTCCTGTGTCCGCAGTTCAACCAAGCGGTCCTCTTTGGAGTTTTTACGGATTCGCCATTTTTTCACCTTTATACTCAAGCTTGATTACTAATTGTAGTGATCACTATCACGACAAAGAACTATCTATATGTATTCGGGTTTCACTGGCTCACTACTACACTCAGCCCGAGCGCAGGCGCACGTCCAACCCGCACCGCGTCTAGCACCGGAATGACAGGTGTACATGAGACAATGTATTGTATCTATTGTATAGATACAAACACTACATCCCTTCCTTTTTAACAAATTTTATTTATTGTAAATTTAATCAATGTTCCTAAATGATCATACCTAATTATTTTTGACATTTTACTTATACAACCAATCGACTTTAATCGTGACATTAAATATATAGTTCTATTCCCATATTAATAAATTATATTGTTTTATTTCCTTTGGTTGTCTGATCCTCATTTCTATTGGTCTCGTCTTCTACTGATTTTCATTGTCCTTCCACACATTTAAGATGAATCACATTTCTTCGTAGTCTTTGTCCAGGTTCTTCATTCCTTATTGTGATATCCCCTCTTAACTGATTTTAATAAAATGTTTACAATATTAATTTCTTTTACCTTTTTAGGCAGAATCACTTTTACTATTTTCTTACAATAATATTTATTTTCTTTTCATATATTACTTTCTCAAGTGAACCTTGTGATTGACACACTGGAAGTAATTTTCTTTTCAATAAAAAAAATACGACAAAGTTTTTCGTAAGTTCAGCGATGCTTGTCTTATTCTTACGGCCCTAACTGGTGATCTACGGCTTAGCGATGCTTGTCTAAATCCCGTGAGATCCTAACTTTAATCACAAATTAGCGATGCTTGTCTAATAATGTGATACCCTTTTATCCAAATAATTCCCGTGATTTTTGACCGGAATTACAGGCTCGGGATCTGAATGAAATTAGAGATGCTTATCCAATTAAATTCAGAATAGACAGAAAAATAGGAATATGTGGGAAAGGTCAGAACTCACACAATGCTGCAATTCTTCATGCCGAATATCCGCTCTTTGAGTATCTGCAGGCACTTCTTGACAAATTTCTTTGTTCGAAGGTAGGTCCTTTTCTAGGATTCAGCCAGGCGATTGTGGTCTGGAATCGATGCTTGTACTCCTACACGGCGCTGAGCTTGTCAGATATGACTGCTCCAGCACTTATCGCGACTGAAATCCTACCGTTCGGCTGCGCCAGTCAAATATAAAGGCCGGCGTGACTTTATAAAAATATATTTATTTAACAATATAAAATAATAATAAATACTCAAAATACTATGCAGTCAATTAGTATTGCTTATCGTTAGTGCGAACGGTAAGAGAGCTAAGTCAATATTAAATGTACTTTGCTTGGCGATGGCTATTTATAGGCATCGTCAAGTAAATAACTCTTTCTAGAAGACACCCACGCAGTGTGCGTCTTATTAATTAATATTTGCTTACTAATCAAAACAGTTATTACAATTGGACTGAGACTAAATACGTAACCTGATATCTGTTTACATGATAAATACGCAGCTGAGGCAAGTTAAGCTGATTCAGCAAAACAGTACTTGGAATTATTTTGTATGAGCAGTAGTCTGTTATTATTGCATCATCTTTTGCAATAATAACAGACAGCTGTGTACTGGTCTAGTATACATAACTAGCTTGAGAAAATCAGGCGATGTACCACCTTATGGTTTTTAAATAAGAGCGACACAATGTGATCCCTTGTGTATCATGTTAGCGTTATACTGCTTAACTATTTGCGAACAATCTATGTCGTCGTGATGTAATTTTTTTTCGAGTACCGCTTGATTTCTTCTTTAGAGTGGGAGTCAACAAAAGTACTTGCTAACCACCTTATTATTATACTACTTTACCATATCAAGATTATCCTGTTTACAGACGAATTGTTAGCTAGCACCGTTGCCCTTCTTTTTAAGTGCTTTGTCATATAGGAATTTTGCCCGACAGCCTCGCAATTGATTACACAAGTCTGAAAAAAAAAAAATTGACAGCTGTTTTGTTTTTTTTTGTGTAATTCTTATGTTTTTGGATGTGCTGAATTCGAAAATAACTTTCATTTTGTCCTAGAACGTCATGTTTTTTGACAATGTAGGTGTCTTGTTAAACAAGTTATCATTTTAAAATAAAACAAAAAATTAAAAAGTATTTATAATTGCGTAACAAAACTTATTTTTTTATCTAAAATACATTAATTAGTAAGCACTAAACACATTTTTTTCCCAGTGAGACTCCTTTTGGCACATTTTCGCTTGTGGGAAGCATCTGGAAGGTCTCTTTGAAGCGTCCAACAGTAGTCTGCCATCATTGAGACGCTCCATCTTCCCTGGTATCTTTTTTCCATCTCCTTAATATCTTGGTGAAATCGTTCATCTTGTTCTTCATTCACGTCTCCGTTAATTTTCTGGAAAGTAGTCGAGATCTCATTAAGCAACCTAAAGCTTGAAATGCTTTTAACATTCTTTTGACGATTTGTTTGCAGTAAGGGTCTTTGTTATTGCCTAAAAATTTCGTTATAACTTCTTTAAAGGCAGTCCACCCTTCTCTTTGAGGATCCGTCATGGTTGTGATGAATAATGGATCAGCCATAAGCCGTCTAATATCTGATCCAACGAAAACACCTTCCTTCAACTTTGCCTCCGAGAGGTCTGGAAACTTTGATATTAAGTATTTGAAGCAATTTCCATCTCTTGGAAGTGACTTAACAAATTGCTTCATCAATCCCAGCTTTATGTGAAGCGGTGGTAGAAGAACTTTATGACGAGGCACCAAAGTTTCATGCAGGACATTCTTTTCGCCAACTTTAAACTCCCTCGGAGGCCAACACTTTTTGGTCCAGTGATTTGTTCGGTCTCTACTATCCCATAAACACAGAAAACAAGGGAATTTGGTAAACCCAGATTGTTGTCCGAGCGCCATGCCCAAGATTTTGAAATCACCGCACACTTGCCAACCGTGATCTTTATATTTTAATTTGCAAAGAATCAATTCCAAGTTCCTGTAGGTTTCCTTGAGGCGCACGGAATGACCGACAGGAATGGAAGCATAGAAACCGCCGTTGTGAAGCAGAACTGCTTTAAGGCTTCTTTTTGAAGAATCTATGAAAATACGCCACTCTGCTGGGTCGTATGAGATCTTAAATGTATCCATCAAACCTTCAGTATTGGTACAATAAACCAACTCGTCCTCTTGGGCAAAGTAGGAAGTAAACTGCTTTTCACGATATCTAAACCAAGAGGAAGACACTCCCGGCAAAAGTAAGTTCCTGCTTTTGAACCTTGATCCAAGCAACTCAGCAGCGTTTTTGGGAAGATTCGAGTCTCTTACCAAATCATTTAGCTCGCCCTGGGAAAACAATTTCGGACTGCTGTCATCTTTAAATTCAAAACTTGACTGGTCATCGGGTTTAGGTACAGCACCATCTTCATCAGAACTTGGAATCTCTTCCAAGGTAGCAGGGACCTTGGGCACTGGTATTTCGGTCCCATGAAGGATGGGACGAATAGCTGATTGCAGATTGGGGTATGAAATTGACTGCTTCCGTTTTGAATTATACCCTTTCACATTACACGAACAAAAGTATCAATCATCACTATGGTTCTTTTGCTCGCGCCATACCATAGGAATCGCATATCGTAAAGCTTTTTTCTTGCCCTTAAACCAATTTCGAAGGTCTTCAACACATCGTTTGCAGACTTTATGAGGTGCCCAAACTTTATCCTGATCTCCAAGTTTTAAGCCAAAATACGCGAAGTATACTTTTTATAAAGTCCGTAATATTAACTTGTTGCTTTAATGTCATATATTCGCCACAAATGTAACAGAAACTGTCAGACGAGTTCACACACTTCCGCACAGACGACATTGCACTATATTGAACCAAGATCTATAAAACAATGACGAGTTAACACGTTAATTGTACGGCGCCACTTTCTACACTATCGGAGCGCGCACGTGCAGGTTACAACATGTTTATATTTGTTAATGTAGCTCAAATAGGGTGTTCCTTATTTAGAAATTAATGATAGTTATGTCCTGTGAACATTTAAAAACAGTAATCAAAATAAAATTATACCTATCATTTATGACTACAAGTTAGCCCAAAAAATCCCTTTTTGTAATAAAATTTTGCGTTTTGTAAAATAACTTTACGTTCTGGAATTTTTTGAGTATTTTCTTAGTTTTCTATCTATCTATCTATCTATAACCTCACGCCAGATCCCTTGCGGGGTAGGCAGAGAGTACAGAGTTCCAACAGGTTCTTTCCTTACATACCTCTCTGGCTTCCTCGACTCTCATAGTTCGTCTCATACACGCTCGCCGCTTAGTTTTCAGAACACTTAAATACATAGAAATCAGTTGGAAATATCCAGACAGCATTTTTGTTGCAGACCTGTGTTATCTTTTATGGTTCATAAGCTTTAACGCCGTATTCATTACATAAATTGTACCTTAGCTCGAGAGAAGTCAAAAAACTATCTAAGTAAATCGTTGCTGGTTTTTCCTGTATGCTCTTGCAAAGCGCTAGCACAACTTTGGTTCCAAGGTCTAGGCTGATTTCGTAGTCCGTAAAATGATGATTTCTAAAGATGTCTTCACCAGTGTTTAGAATAAAATCATAGACTAAACTAGATACCCCAGCACGATCAAATATCTTGGAATCTTTTACCTTTGTATGGGGCCATCATTTCATTAACACTATAGCGCCTTTCTACCGCCAGAAACAAACAATTCTTACGATTTTTTTCAAGAACAGGTCGTACTCTGCAGTTGCTGTCAGCGTCCACATTATGATTGCCTACTAAGTGGCGGTATCTGCTTATTTGTTTATATATTTTCAGTTGCATGACATCAGAAATCTGGGGGAACTGTAAATCATTGCTCCAATAGTCACGGTACATATGGACTACACCCATCAAAAGAGTTATGCCATTAAAATCTCTTATATCATATGTATTGACGCCTTTGTTTTTGGCTTCATCGTTCTGGATTGAATATAAGTCTGTATTATCTGTGATAAGAGCGAATACCTTCTGAAAAAAATGTTCAAAATATTCCAACGGAGATTCAGCTTTGCATCGAAAGGTTGTTATTGTTTGCCAATAAAGTTTATTATTATTATTATCATCCTTGACTATTGGAATACTAATATTGTTTGCCTGGGTTAACACTGTAACAAACTATCGATGTAATCATTTTGCTACGAGAAATTGCTCTTGTTTATACAAGAGCAATTTCTCGTAGCAAATTATCATTATTTTATAAAAAAACACTTAATGAACCAGGTGCTATCCAGGAGGTCAAAACGTTCTGCATAGATTGTGGTTAGTTCATCTATAGAATAAACTCGTTTATGGCGTGGCACAATCTACGAATAGTTATTACACCGCCATGGTATGTGGTTATATTAAATCTTGACGACATCGTAACTGTTGTCAAAATGTTTTCTTTAACGTTCCCGGTTTTCTTGATTTGTTGCATTATCAGTTTCTGGTGCGGATGACCATACCTCGAAATGTTTTCTTTGAAGATTATCTTTTAAATTAGTGGTATTTCCACTAAATTTGAATTCTCTCAAGCACAGTGAACACTTGACGAACGTCTCACGCAAAAAACTATTCACGAATGAATGTAAAATTAAATAAAATCTCTTCACGACAGATCGATGATTCCCCGATAAGAAATAATATGTCTTCATTAATGAATCTGGGGATAAAGACGGGAAATAGTCGTATAAGGGGTATAGTACTATAACGACTATCGATAGTTTCGAAAGTCATCTATTATCGATACTATCGATAGTCGGTATACGTCGAAATGGGCATTCTGAATTGGAGGATTGAGTCTACTAGATTTTAGAGAGTGAAGGTCTGTGGCCCCTCGGCGCCTTCGGTTAGGACAGTCGCTGTAGGGGGACGGGTGCACTACTAAGTGCACCGGTCAACTGCCGGCTATGGGAGGGGATCTGCTACTACGTCGTCGTCGTCGTCGCCCGTATTCTGAACGGAAAGAAGGGATGACAAAGCATCGGGGGGGTCGGTGAGAACATGTCGCGGCCGGCGGTGGCGGCAGGGGTCGGGGGGGAGATCGTAGTCGGCGGTGGCTACGATTAACGGATTCGCATGGGAGATGCGTTCGCGAAGTGACGTGTTGACGCCTTTTTAATAAAGGCGCGAATAGGTTCGAGACCTAGATCGGAGTGGAGGTCGACGTTCCGTACGAACCAGGGGGCTCCTACGGCTTTACGGAGGAAGCGGTTTTGAACCACTTGGAGTTTATCGTTGTGAGAGGGGGCCGAATGCCCGAACACAACACACCCATAAGTCATGATGGGTCGAACGCAAGTTTTGTAAAGTGTCACCTTATTTCTAAGGGACATTTTACTCCGCTTGCAGATTAACGAATGGAGACGACCGAGCACAAATGATGCTCGGTGACGGACCCGCTTGATGTGCGGGCCGAAGGATATGGTACTGTTTAGGGTGACCCCTAGATATTTGACCTCTTTGACCCAGGGAATGGGTCGGTCGAACATGGTCACTTGGCCGAGATTACTTCTAGGGCGGCGCAGGGAGTGGCGCGGGGTGGCACCTCTGGAGAAGAACACCGCAGCGCTCTTGTCCGGGTTCATCTCAATACGCCACTTCCTGAACCAATTCCCTAGGGAATTGGCGGATGCCTGAAGGTTTCTGGTAATGAAACCCTTATTCCTATGCGAGACCTAGAGAGCGAATAGGGCTAGATGCGCCTTACTCGAACGAGGAATGTCGTTCGTGTAAAGGCTAAACAGGAGCGGAGAGAGAACTGAGCCCTGTGGGACTCCAGCACTGATGGAGTGGGAAGTGGAGCGCGTCATTTCGACGCGATAACGGAAGGCGCGAGTCGACAAGAAGTCTTGTAAGATGAGCACGAGTCTGTCCGGCACACCCAATTGGTAGAGCTTGTAGATCAAGCCGTTGTGCCAGACTTTGTCGAATGCCTTCGCGACATCTAGGAAGAGGGCGCCCGTGTAGATGGGTTTGGGTCTATTGAGACCGGAGAGGATGTGCTCCGTGATGCGGTGCACTTGGTGGACGCAAGAGTGTTTGGCTCGAAAGCCGAACTGCTCGTCCATAAGGATACCCCTGGACGTTACGATGTCTTTGAGCCTCGCCAGAAGTAGGCGCTCGTATATCTTGGCCAGGGAGTTGAGGAGACTGATAGGGCGGTAGCTCGCGGGGAGATTGCGAGGTTTGCCAGGCTTGGGAATGCCTATGACGTCCGCCTCCTTCCACTTAGCGGGGAAGGTGCAGTTCGCCATGGCGGCGTTCAATATGGCCACTAAGAGGCAGATGAGTTGGGCGGGCAGGAATTTCAGAACGCGATTCGAAATGCCATCAGAGCGGGGGCCTTTTTTAGTTTTGAGACCCATAATTAGATATCTTCGACCTCCGTTTGGGTGATAGGAGGTAAGGAATCGACGGGGGGGAGGGATGCCCTGCGCTCGACTTCCCTGTCGACCGCGTCGACGTGGGCCTGGTCGACGGACTGAGAGCTGGGGGCGCACTGGCTCTCGAGGGAGTCGGCGAGAAGCTCGGCCTTTTCGTCGTCGTCGAAGGCCGGGGGTGCGCCTGAAGGGCGGGACAGCGGGGGCATGTCAGTCGTGGAGTCGGATTTGAGGCTACGCGCCAGCTGCCAGTAGGCCAGATGCGATGGCGCGATGCCCTCTAGGAAGTCACCCCACCGTTCCTCCCGGACCTCCGCGACACGACGCTTTACCTCTCGTTGTAAAGCGCGCATCCGGGCCCGATTGGCTTCGGTGGGGTAGGAGTCGTACGCTCGGATAGAAGCATTCTTGGAACGAATGAGATCCCTAACATCGTCCGGCAGTCGAAAGCGGTTGAGGTAGAGATCTTCCGCCTCGACTTGCTTGGACGATCGACTGACAGCCGATCGGATGTGTTCGGTGAAGGCATCTACGGCCTGATCGGTGTCCTGAGGGGACGGGATGGAGTCCGAGCTGAGAGGGAGGGGGGAGGGTCGGCATCCGCCAAGGCCGTGCTTAGCGCATGCCAATCCACCACCGTCTTTTTGGGTCGCTGAGGGGCGGAAGGGGGGGAACCGAGTCTCATGACTACAGGTCGATGGTCAGAGTCGAGTTCCTGGACTACTTCCAAGGAGTGCAGCCGTAGGGTGACACCCTTCAGAAGCGCCATGTCCAGGACGTCGGGTCGGTGGTTGGGATTGATAGGATAGTGGATAGGGTGCATAGGTGCGATGACGTCAAAGTTGAGAACGTCGACCAGGGCGTCAAGGCTCCTACCGTTAGGGGAAGTGGTGAGACCGTTCCAGGCCACGTGCTTACTGTTAAAGTCGCCCGCCAGAATGACGGCGCTTCCCAGATTGAGGAGTGCTTCAAAGTCACTCCTGAGAACGGATTTAGTGGGGGAAAGGTATACGGAGGCGATCACGATGGGCTGGTGCCCCGTGAGAGAGACGCGACAGACCGAGGCTTCGATGTTGGTGAGCGCGGGGGGATCGAGAGGGATGCAGTGAAGGGACCTCCTGTAGTAAATGAGAGTACCGCCTCCGCGGGAGCCGATTCTGTCATTACGCACGAGGTTATAGTTTGCGATCCTAGGGACGCGTTGTGCGGGCTTGAGGAAGGTTTCCTGCACGAGGAGGATATCAAGTTGGTGATCTCGGAGGAAATCCGCAACCTGATCTCGCTGGGAGCGAAGGCCATCGGCGTTAAAGAACGCCAGGGATAGGTTGTGGGGCTTATGGCGGGGAGGTCGTAAATCCATTATTGGGTGCGGGGGGGTTGGGTTCTGAGGGACGCCAGGACGTCATAGACGTCCCTGTATTCCGCGGCCAGGAGAACCTGGTCCGCCAAGTTGGTGGCGGCGCGGAGTTGGAGGGCGAGTTCGCGGACTCTGGGGAATAGTGCGGGGCTTATCACCGCCGAGACGCTCATAATGAGGTTGACGTCCTGACTTACGTTAGTGGGCGGAGGGGGACAAGCCGCCGCCGGCGGGATCGCCGGCGCGCGCTTTGGAGGGCGGGCAGGGCCCACTGACGGGTGGGAGGCCGCGGTGTAGGGCAGCGGCTTCACCCACGCGTTGGCGCCAAGAGACGGCCTGAGCGGCGGAGGAGGGGGGGTCAGCTTCTGTGGCGCGGGAGCGCGGGGAGCTGTGGTCGCTGGCGCTGAAGGCACCGGACGGGGGTGCGCTGAGGGTGCGGGGAGGTGTTGCGCTGAGGGCGCAGAGGGGGGGGGGGCAACCGCTTGGGGGCGGCGGCGGCCGCTGCGCCTCGCCCGGCCGCGCTTCCCCCTCGGGGCCTTGGGGCAACCGCGATAGTTCGCGGTGTGTCCCTTGGTGCCGCAGAGGACGCAGCTGGGGGGCTCGGCCGCCGTCTCCTTCGAACGGGCGCACTGGGACGTCGCGTGGTCCCCGATGCACTTCACGCATCGAGGGCGCGCGTGACAATTACGGGCAGAGTGCCCGTATAGCTGGCAGTTGTGGCACTGCCCGGGCGTGCCACGTTTGTGGGGGGCCTCCACGGAGAGGCCAGAAATGTGGCACACGGCCTTTAGGTCGAAGACCCTACGGCTGGACTCGGTGCGGTCGAGGACGACCAGCACCATGTCGTAGGCCTCCTTGGAGCGCCCATTGACCATTCTGTGCACCTGGCGCACAGGAAGGTCCTGGGACTGGAGGTCGGCTTTAATGACGGCGGTGTCCAGTTCCCTAGGGACACCGCGGATGACTACCCTGAGCTCCCTTTCCTCCTCCAGGGTGTACGTGTGATATGCGATCTTGTTGGACCATGTCCGGGCAATGCAGCACGATATACCTCCCAAGGTCCCGGACAAAATCGGGAGGAAAGTCGTCAGCCATTTCCATAGGGGAAATGGCAGGGCGCGTGGACTAGAAAGGGGCCCTAAGAACCGGGCGTGAACGATGCCCAGATCCCCCCTCCGGGTGGAGGCGGGGGGGTGGCACTACCGGGGGACGCCGTGTGCCCTTTCGCCTTAAGGGCGAACGGGCGGCACCAAACCCTAACTGCTCCGGGGAAATCAAGAGCCCTGACCAGGGAAACCCCCAGGCCAGAGCTCAAGCCCTTCCGAGATGGCCGCCCTCTGAAGGAGGGAGGCGAGCGCTCGGGTCCCGCTCAAGCCCGGCTACGACACCGCTAGGCGCCCACCGGACTTACCACCAACGGACAAAAGACGTGGATTTACAATACGACACTATTAAGAATCGAAGTTAAAAAACCGGTATGAAAAATAACCGTTAGGAAAACCGCGGGAGGGCCGGCCGCGTCGTTAGAATGACGCGGCTGCCTAGCAACCCACGTAATTAGGTACACAGAGCAAACGTACTAACGTGAATAGACAAAGACGTACCTGCATACACACGAGCGGATGAAGACACGTCACTGCACAGACACTCAAGCACCGCGAACCGAACCACGTAGGCACACGAAACGAAACCGTTAGAAATCGCGGGAAGGCCGACCGCCGTTATAACGGCCGTCAGCCTAGCAACTCGCGAAGTTGATTATGCGCGAGCCAAACGCAATGCGCCAATTACAAATGCCGAGCAGATGCAATGGACGCAGTTGCGCAAGCTCAGGCAAGACCAACCACGCAAGTAATCGTAAGTAATTACGCACGACAGATAGCGAGCGGACGGGCTGCGCAGAGAAAACGACCGAGCGCGGCCGAGGCACAACCAGAACTACATAGGAATCAGTCCAGCGGTGACAGCTGTTTTCAATTAAATGTGCGCTAGTAGAACTGCTGTTTGTAGGAATATTTTGGCGTATCACGCCAAAAAAATTTCCAACGTGTCTTCGTTTACCTTTCACAAGTTAAAATACATGCACAAGTCCGAGCCAGCAAGTCTCTGCCAGATAGATTAGAGGTCTAACGTTATTATGTATCCGTTAACGCATTTAACAAGACTTCCCACATTGCCATGCTTATAAATAAATTTTAATGTTTCAAGTTCCTTTACCCATTAATTCGAATGGTCTGTTTTTGATACGTTTTCATGTTGGCCCTGTTTTATATATCTACGGCCAATGTTCATTTGTAAGATCGAATAATTCATCCAGTACTGAATTACCACAGCTAATTCCTTTAAAATATTAATATTCCTTTAAAATATCATGTATCAGAGTTCCGAAGAAACTTGAAGTGGCTGCCTATTCGGCAACGCCGGGACTCACATGTCCTTTCTCTTCTCTTTTCCGTCCTTCATAACCCCAAAGCTCCTATTTATCTACGTGAGCGTTTTGACTTTCTTGTCCCCAAGGATAGGGCCTGTCGTACTGCTACTTCTCTCCTTCTTCGTGCTCCTCTTCATTCTTCCAGTTGCTATGATAGGTCTTTTACTGTTCGTGGAGTGCGTCTTTGGAACTCACTCCCACACGCTATACGCGCAAGCTCCTCTCTGGACATCTTCAGGAGAAGAATCAGGGAACATTTCCTATCTGATTGTTGATACACATTTGTAATATAATATACTATGTGTATTTTTATGTATGTTTATTTTATAAATTATATATGTTTAGTTTTGTATAGTATGTATTTTATTTATATTTATGTTTATTTTATTGTATGTTTTAATGTGTAATTGTATAACTACCCTCTTATTAACATTCTCATCTCTCAACACTTAAAGGTTCGCTGGAAGAGAACTCATATTTTGAGTTAAGCTCGCCTTTGTATATCACCTGTGAAATTACTACTGTAAATGTACTGTATACTATAAAGGATTAAATAAATAAATGATGAAAATATTCTGTTCTTTTTGCGCTTTGTGTTTAAAGAATTTATTCTCATAAAAACATTGACAATGATATACAATTTTTATAAAAAGGTGATACATTTTTTGTTTTCTCTCAGCGTTAGATAAGGTTACTTGACTAATTTACAGGGTCTGGACGTATGTTCTAAGTTTCTTTTGTATATATTAATATCATTGCAATCTTTAATATCATTTGGTAAGGTATTATACATCTGTACTCCCTCAAACGTTATTGACTTCTTTCCGTAATAAGTTTGTACTGATAAGCTCAAGTCTATTTTTTTGACTTTCGACATCATTTTCAATATTGCTCCGTTGGTTATTGGTTCTGTATAATTTATTGTCATTTTTCCCCTGTGCCCAGACTCTAAGAGCCCAACTCTTAATTTATTTTAAACAATCACAAAAAATATTATTTGGTATCTCCTTTTCCAGCAATAAATATTCAAAATCTATTTATCCCTGGCTGCATAGGCTTTTCTTCAGAATCTTGTGTAAGGTTAATTAATTATAATCTCGGTAAAACAATGGTTAAGGTCTATTTCACAATAATTTGTTGTTATCGATGATTCAGATTCATTCTACAAATATCGAACGAGGTAAAATAATGTCATGCATCATCTTCGTTATTATGGCTAGGAGAATATCTGCTACACATATTATTTTACAAGCTGTGCTCGCGACTTCGTTTGCCTGATTTTCCAAACCTTTTGTATATGACGAAGCTAACCATTTCTTCGTTATTTATACTCAATGTAAAGAATTTGACTACCTTCAGAATTTTTTAAATAAATGTTTGATCACTTAGCAAATATTTGGATAATACAATAGATCTAAAAAAGTTGTTGAATATAAATAAAATATACAAAACTTGGACTATTTTCCACCCTAAAGCAAGCAATTTATAGTTGCCCGCGCAAAAAGCAACTTTTAGCCTTTGACCTTGAGATATATTTATCGGCATTGCAAGACAGATGATTTATTGTTGAGAATGAAGTGTATATGCGGAATAACCACGAGTTCCACCACCTCACAACGGTCGGATTTGTTAGATTCCTCTGAAATGCTACTACTTTTAGGCGTGTCCCATTACTTAAATTCGGTGGTGTTATGTTGTGCAGAAGCATAGTTGGAACTCCAACTTTATGTTTAATTTTATATGCAGGAACACCGTTAGAGGTGAAGAAGTTACGAAACAGTCGAAAATTACGGATCCTGGTCAACTATGGTGTTTATGGGTTTATAGACATTTATTCTCATTGAGAATTAAACTGGAATTCACTTAACACAAGAACGTAACATAAATAAAAATATTTTACTAAGAAAAAAAATGTGTTAAAAATGGTATATGATTACTCTCAAAAATCGCACTTTTTTGTTCTGGCATGCATGATGGATGCACAATCCACCTCATTCCCTGTAACTACGGAAAGTATGGTTTCGTAAATCGCCGTTGCCTGGTCACTCCGTAGCGTTAAAATATTTTTTTTACCTAACCAAGAATTTTCTTGCTCTGGTATATGTGACACTATTACATAGACCAGTTCAATCACTTTTTACACGATTTTATTTTTAACTTGCAAAGTTTGTTTTATTCTGTCATGTAAAAAGGGGTATGGACCACAGTCCACCATGCTGGTCCAATGCACATGCAGTTGGTGGCTGGAACACCTCGCTGCCTCCCATGACGCCAGTTACGGATGTCGGCAAAGACATTATTATTCCTTTAGGTACGTTTCATTTATAATGTCGACTTTTCATATCTATTTTCACAAGGGTCATAATTTAATTTACTTACATAGTGTCCAACAATTTTCAGAGAAATCTCGTTTACACCATGATCAAACTGAGGAACTTAACCTTTACTTGTACCTTTATTCACTTGTATACCTCATGCCTACACATAAATTATACAGCTTTTATGCTACTTCATCAAACAATACCACATTATTCATGCTTTACACTCCTAGAATGAATCCTTTGGTCTATAAGAAATCTGCATCGCTTTCGGCTGATCAATCCATTTGCTTGTCAGACCTTATTTACCAAATTATTCCCATCTCCTGTTTAAAATCACTTTACACAATCAAAATCATTATATAAATCATCTCTATCCAATTCCAAACTTCACCATTACTTACAATCTATAATTTCTATGTATCTACTCATTTAAAAATACAACAAAGGCAGCCCTGGCAGGGTCGCCATGCAATGATGCTTAGGGCAGTGGGTGTATCGAATGAAACGTCTAGTTCGTTGGTGGAATGTTTAATATACTATTCTCTAAACCTTACACGCTACCTTATATATATTAGGGCGGTGCGTCACACACTCCTCCTCCACCTCCACGAACTCCTCGACGGCCAAAAGCATAAACATTAAATGTTGTACCCGTACATATATAAAGCTGATTGGCCGTTTTAAATTGAATTACACGTGACTGCATGAAAGCTTGTTATTAAATATTTTTTTTACTGTTAGTTTATTCGATTGTGGTGACAGTTACTCTAGGCGCGTCTGGTATAAATATTTAACCGTTCACCTCGGTTATAGACATGTCTAAAAAGCAAATTGCTTAATACCTTATTGTTTTTCCAACTTTTTGGCTGAATAGTTGTTAACTTTCATTTTGAGATATTTTTCTGGGATACAATGACATTTACTTAATTTTCATATAATTTTGAAACGTTTATGGGTGGTATTATTTTTATACAATTTAATTGTTTTATGTTTACATATGTATGTTTCCACTTCGTTAGTAATTGGAAAACGTTCCTTTTCAAATATTTTATAAGGGCTTTAAATTGTAAGTTCTTGCCAGTAACTCCTTCGTTATCTAAATATGGATTTGAAGAATCAAATATTTTCGACAATTCCCCAAAAGTTACTGACGGTTTATTTCAATTTATCGTCGTAAAATCTCACGACGATGCATGATGGCTTTTGAGTGCTTATCAGTGGATATTTCTCTAATGAACGTACTTTGTTTTAATTTCAATGGTTATGTTTCTATTTCGGTCTCTCCAAGTCAAGTGTCATCTTTCTGTAATAATTCAATTAAATTCACGTAAAATGTATAACAGCTTCTTTGATACGGGTTTTGTTGGAGTGAAAACAAATTGCTTTATTCTGGTCCTCTCTATGCATGGCTTGTAGAAATCCAGCGATAGGTTTCGCAATGTGTTTTGTTTCAAATACATTACTATGTTGTCGAATAGTCCCGGTGCGTCCCAAGTTTGTTTTTATGTAAAACTTTTGTATTTCTTCGTTGCGTTCTTTATAGATAGAACAAATTAGATTATTTGTATTTTAAATATAATCTATAAAATATCAAAAAAAAAAAGTTGTGTAACATAGGTCTTTTTGAGGGGCCTATAGTTTTGGTCACTTACTTATTATACCGTTCATTGTCTGTTCCATTCTTACTCTGACTACTCATTTTCGGATTCGTAAATCACGTAAGGTAATGAATGCGTTCACCCTCAGCTATTGCTGCAAACATAATTGAGACATTTAGAGTGGTTAAAATTCTCTCTAGGTATTTCATACCTGACCCGGAAGGAATTCCCGCGTTGTGGTTGTCGCAATCCATCTTCTGCTTCGATAAGCATATTATAGAAAAAGGCACTTCATAGTTCACTAGTCACTATATTTTTCCTTTTTTGATTATCAAGCACACAATTTCGTAATTACAATTTTTCTGTCCTAAAAAATCAGTAAGTACCTGCTTATATACCTTATACTTCCAGTCAAATCTAAACGGATTTTTCGAATCTTAGTTAATTAGTTAAACACACAACTGTAGGCACGCCTTTCTATTACATGGGACCCATGGGTGTACACAGTACACCTCTGCCACTCCCGCTTGGGAAATGTAGGCGTGACGGTGTTTATTTTACTTATTAGTTTCAAGTTTTAGCTGTACACTGCTCCCTAGTTACTTTCCTAGTTACCTTAAGCTGGTAATATTTTATTTTTGTTTTGACAGTTGGTCTTACCAGCTAAAATATCCCAGTGTTTTTCAAACTGTTTGGCTGAATAGTTGTGATGCATATTTAACTTTCATTTTCGGATTTTTCTGGAATACACACATTTCTGTCGTGCAATGTCTCTTACTCAAGTTTTTTTTTATAATTTTGAAAGGTTTACGTGGGATTATTTCTTTTTTTGTTATGTTCACTTTTCGTTGGTAATCCGAGCACGTTCTTTTTTCGAATGTTTTTATAAGGGCACTAGCTGTCCCCGCGAACTTCATTATGCCTTAATATTTTTTGTGAAATGTGTAGGTAACTAATACAACAGTCATTTTTGTTTGGCTAAATAGGTGTCATGCATATTTAAGTTTCATTTTTGGAAATTTGCTGGATGAAAAGCTCGCTTTTAACGGTATTCGTGGTAATCTTTGGAGGTGGTTTAAGTCTTACGTGACCAATAGAACACAAAAGGTTGTCATCCATGGATTCGAATCTGAGACGGTGTTAATTACGTCCGGAGTACCACAGGGCTCTATCCTGGGTCCATTGCTATTCATCTTATTTATTAACGATATACACACTTGCTTTCACCATTCTATATTTTTGTTATATGCAGACGACCTAAAAATTTACCGAACTATAGATGAACCTGCGATTTTGCGTTGATTCATCAGCGCATATGCATTAGATCTTTTGGTTTTCTGTTTTTGTCTGACATGTCAGAGGAGATACAAGGACAAAAAGAGAAAACCAAATAGATAAAGTCATGAATCAGCCTGTTTTTATCTACTTTTCTTTCTGAGCGGCTTTATTTTTACTAGTTTATTTGTGATCTGTTTGGGTTATAATAATTTTCTTCTGGTCTTCTTTATGCTTGGCCTGTAGAAATATAACGATAGATTTTGCAATATGCGGTGCGTCCAAGTTTGTGCCTATGTAAAAATCTTTTATTTCTTCGTTGTGTAAGGTATGGCTCTAGACCAGAGGTTTCCAGACTTTTTTCTCACAGACCACTTTCACAATTTAGCTGGTTCAGGTGGACCCCCCCCCCTGCAGCTACATTTCTACCATATTCCTAAAACTCCACAAAAAATGTGAAGATTAGATATAACTACGGAAATAAGCGTTGCGGCTGAGTTCCAACCACGAAATTATAGTTTTCGAAAAACAAGTGAGAATTGATTAGTTAATTAATTAATTGATTGTGCTGTGAGTGGATGTCAAAAAAGAAAAGTTGGCCAATCAAAAAAGTGAATCCATCCAACTTTACTTTTTTGACATCTACTCACAGCACAAGGAACCAATCCATTCTCACTTATTTCATTTAGAAAACTCTCCATTCGGAGTGGTAAAAATAAAAAGAAAAATATTATACTTTTTGTGTTGTATTTATTCAAATATGTAATTATTACACTATTAATTATTATTGTTATCATATAACATTGTAATATGATAACAGTCGGAATATAATTAAAATTAAACATTAATAACGTAACGTAACTTCTACAATGACGATCACAAAATAGTCATAATTTTTATTTGATGAAATAATTAATATTTGGTTTCAGTTTTGTTAAGAATAACCGCAAATCTCCCCGTTCCGTGATATTCAATTTGCTCCTTTTTTCTGTTAAAAGGTTTGTAACGACATTAAACCTTTTTTTGACAAGATATCACGAGGGTAACGCTATCAAAAACTTTCTCACAATTCCCTACAGTCTAGGATATTTTTCGGGTATTTCTGTCTGCAGCCTTAATGTTTAATAGCTCCTCATTAGTGCTAAGCTCGAGGAGCTCCTCTTGTAATATCATATACTCCACTTCCGTTTCATCAAATGGATTTATGATCCATGGTGGTATTTACATCGTCAGAATAGCTTCAAATCTGATTTTGAAGTCATCACGCAGGGCAATTAAATGTTGAACGTATGTCTGAATATCCCCATCAAGGCAATCTACCTGTGGCAAGTTTGAAAACTGGGAAAATTCGCGCCGATTAATATTGTGCTTCATAAATTTAAATTTTCCAAGAAAAGCTGAAATTACACCCTATTTTTATTAAATGGAGGCTGCAATCTATCAATCAAATTTTTCGCTACTAGGTGTTGTCGGTGGATGACACAGCCAATTGCAGTTTCCTCTGGTATAATTATTTTAAGATGGCCCACGATATCGCCCGACCATGGCAGGAGCTCCATCTGTTGCCACCGAAATAACGTTTGTGAATGGAATCGATTTTTCCTTAAAAAATCAATCAGGACATTAAATATTGATACTCCTTTAGTGTCCGTCTCCAAAGTTTCGCGAATCTCGCACTTCATGAATTTCTTCGTTCATAACAAATCGAACATATGCCAATAATAATGCTTCATTACCAGGTAAAGTTGTTTCGTCCAGTTGAATAGAAAAAAAAATCGTGCTGGTTGGTGCAGTCGGCACCGACTTCAAATATTTATTTTTTTGCTTTTTGAAGTTGGTTTACCTTTTTTTATAAAAGATTTTTATTTTACAATTTTAAGTGACCAGTGAATTATTCTATAGTAGGGTACCTATAGGATTGAAGTAATACCCATAATATCTCAATTTACACATGCCTATTGTTTGTCGTTAAGGAGTTCCCTGGTGTATCTTCTAAGTCCAAGGTCGATTGTCAATAAAATTAATATGGGACCACCTTGAAGATATACTAAACCCAATGCAAAAAAATTATCAAAATCGGTCCACAATTGACGGAAATATCGCTGAACATACATAAAAAAAAAAGAAAAATTCTTTTGAGTTTGTCAAATAAAGATTTGTGCAGAACAGTTTTTAAAACCTCTTCAACAGCGGCTAAAATTAACTATTCTCCAATGGTGTGGGGTTTTCCAGATTTCGCTATAAGTAATGTGATATTGTAAGATGCCCGCAAGCCATCATCGTTACTTTCAGATGTTAAAGCAAACATACTGTGCACGGTGGGTCTCTACATATTTTTCCTTGAATGCTTGAAATATTTCAAATCTTCACCTATTTTACCAAGATGACACCTTCTTAGATGATCTTCGAGCTTCGATGGTTTCATAGAGTCATTGCTCGAAACTTTGTTGCATAAAAGGCTTATGGGCAATCGCTTGTCTGCCTTTGATGGAAGAAAACCAAATTTTGAATAAGCAACACTATACTGTCGACATTTCTTCTTAGATTCAGCCATATTTCGTATCAGTTACCTACCTGTTAATAAAAAAAACTTTGATTTAGTAATCATAAGGTGGTCGTACTCAACAAGATATGGCTATTTTAACAGAATAGGATTACCTAATTAATTATTGCAATGAAATAAACAAAGTACCGACGGCAAACAGCGAATAATGCGGTTTGCGATCTCAAGGTCCTGGATTTAAATCCTAGGTCGGACAAATGTAGTTTTTCGATCGCAAAATTCTCAATATTCCCGGAGTTTGTAATTGTGCCCGGCATATTGCAATAGCCTCGCCCCGTATTAAATGAGAACTAACATAATCGGCGAAAAGCGGATGTACTCAGTACACCTCTGCCACCCCCGCTTAGGGAATAAAGGCGTTAGACATTATATTTTACCAGGATGACACCTTAGATGATCTTCGAGCTTCGATGGTTTCATAGAGTCATTGCTCAAAACTTTTTTGCATAAAAGGCATATGGGCAATCGCTTGTCTGCCTTTGATGGAAGAAAACCAAATTTTGGATAAGCAACACTATACTGTCGACATTTCTTCTTAGATTCAGCCATGTTTCGTATCAGTTACCTACCTGTAAATAAAAAAAAAACTTTGTTTTAGTAATCATAAGGTGGTCTTACTCAACAAGATATGGCTATTTTAACAGAATAGGATTACCTAATTAATTATTGCAATTAAATAAACAAAGTACCGACGCCAAACTGATTCTAATTATTAAAACTCTATTATGGATCTTAATCCGTAATAGAGTTTTATGAATACGGCTGAACCGATTTTAATGTAATGTAAAACATTTTATCATAAATATATTTTGATATATTTCTGTAAATTCGATAGAAAATACTTTTAAATAATATTTTGATATCAAAACTCCGCGATTTTAATTATTTATTTATTACTTTGATGCAAGTTACGGGTACGTAAAGACGCGTACAATTTATGAAAATATATTTAATTAAGTCACTTAGTCCTTAGGAACCTGAAATATTCACAACCTTGCAGGTCAATCATAATATATCTCTCCTTTAGTGAACCACCACACAGTCAGGTAAAAAAAACAATTACTAATAAAGTAGGGACAAAAAGTTCAACCTTTCTCGGCTTTCTGTTCTTGTATCTAATAATGACTCTGTTCAGTATTTAATTTTTAATACGTACCTACCACACGCAAAAATGACAAATATACTTATTACAACATAAAATAAAAATCGCTTCATTTTTGGCCTTCGGAAATTTGACCATGTGACAGAATTCCGAAGGCAGTTGAAGTGGCTGCCTATACGGCTGCGTCAGGATAGTCATATTCTCTGTTTGCTTTACTCTGTTCTTCAAAATCCTAATTCCCCAGTATATCTTCGTGAACGCTTTGAGTATTTAGTCCCCAGGGGAAAACCTTGTCGCTCTGTCTCTTCTCTTCTTCTTAGTGCACCTCGTCATAGCTCAAGTTGATATGATGGTTCATTTACTGTGCGTGCTGTGCGCCTATGGAATTCCCTCCCACACTCATTACGTGATAGCCCTACTTTACAGATGTTCAAGAAAAGAATTGGAGAACATTTCCTATCTATGTAAGATATTTGTATGTTATGTATTCATGTAGTCTATTTTATGGTAATGTATAGCATGTAGTATATTTGTAGACATATATATGTAGTTTATACCTTTTCTATCTATAAATATCTTTTATTTCCTTGTTTTTGTGTTGTACACTTATTCCTATCCTCATTTTGATCATTTGTTTCTCTTTCACTCAAAGGTTTGCTGGTGGAAAACTCGACTTTGAGTTAAGCTCGCCTTGTACGTTTATTTACCTTGTAACAATTTGTAACAATTTGTGTATGTGAACAAAGAATCAAATAAATAAATAAATAAATAAAAATATAACAAATAGGCAGGTAAGTACTTACTTTTTCTGACACTGGTAAACACTAACATCGATTCACTTTACTTTTCTTTTCGAAATTCTGGAAACAAATGAGTAACGTTTATCCTTGGCATTCGTATTTATATTGGTGAAGAATCAAACAAGTTCATGCAAGATTGCAAGCACACACATGTCGTATTTTGTCCCTTTGCACGTCTGAACAAGCCTTGCGGACGGCGGCTGCAGCAGCGGTGGCGCTTTGCAAGTCTCGACACGTTGTACTAACTATGGAATTGCAAGGTTTTACAAGTAAGAGTCGCTGAGCTTCTTAAAATATCTGCCTACATTGATAGGTGAAGTCAAGTGAACATTTTAGTTCTTCACTATCGAAAGCAAATAAATTTTCGTGCACCCCCGCTTATGAATTGTGAACCCCCATTTTTTTGTCACGCCACCGTAGACCCCCGTCGAGTCTCCCGTGGACCCCGGGGGGTCCACCTGCACTACTTTGGGAACTAAAGCTCTAGACGATCGAGTATTGAGACTGACGTTATTTCTAAAGAGTAAACCCTCGTTTGCACGGGCGCATTTGCAAAGCTTTGTGCCGAAACGCTGTAAGCGCTTTTTAACTAAATAACTTCCTCGTTGGTCTAGTGGCGAATAATGTTTTATTTGTTAGCACTCGACTTTTGACGAGTGCCAGGTCTTCCTTCGTCTCACACCTCAGGACGACTTTTTGGTTTCGAGCCTTTCGGACCCTCTCCACCTTGGCCCCGTTTTTTTTGTATCCAGGGCTTCTATGATTGTCTATGTTATCAAAGTATGGTTGGGGCTCGGTTTTGGCTTAACCTTTTTTGTCGCCTCTGCGTATGAGGGCTTCGTCTGTGTGATACCCTCCGCGGCTTGCATTTCTGCTTGCAGACTCAACGCCGGTGGCGGAGTCTTTTGCCTGATATCACGGAGGGATTTTATTTCGGACGACACTATCTCCAGACGGACGATTTAGCGCAGCGGTTAAGGGCTTAACCAGCGCCGCCCACTGTGTCTAATAGTCGCGGGTTCCATTCCCGCACGGGACAAATCTTTGTGTGATCCACAATTATTTGTTCCGGTCTGGGTATTTGTGTATGTGAATTTTCATGTTAGTAAACGCACCCACAACACAGGAATTAATCCTAGTGTGGGGCAACGTTTATATTAGAAAAAACAAAACAAATTGTTCGGAGATAGGCTGGAGTTGCTCCGCGAAGTTGATAGAAGCCGGAGGGGCTGGCACCTCTCTTTCCCCCTGCGCGAGTGTGGTTAATTTTTCGCTTATCTCCTGAATTTTGCCCTCTAGGAGAGGTATGTGTGTGTTGGTTTCCTCGCGTGGCTGTGGATTTTCAAGCAACCCCACCGCTTTATTCGCAGACTCTTGGACCTGCCTGGTAGTATTTGTGATTTTCTCAAGGTCTCGGCGCATCTCATCGGCTTGCCTCGAGAGGGTGTCCACGTTGGAGAGGAGCTTTGTGTACCTCTCCTTTGTGGTGTCCCCACCGACGGTATCGTCGATGGTTCGCACCGATGCTACCAGGTCTTGCAATTTCTAGTCCAATTTTTTGGTGGTTTTTGCAAGGTCTGCGATCTGGCGGTAGGGCTCCTGGGTCTCATACCCCAGCTAGCTGCGAATGTCTTTTATTTTTGTATTGTTTTCCTTAATGTAGCCTCTGGCAGATTTTAGCTCCTCTTGGAGGTTGGTGGTCAGCTCGGCTATTCTTCTCGTATGAGCCCTCTCCACGTTCACCAACTCCTGGGCATGCCTGAATCGCTCTTTTTCCAAGTTGAATTTGTGCCTTGCCCTAGAGTCGGAAAGGGCGAGCGCTGTCTCATAGAGAGTTTGTAGGCAATCTATTGCAGTCTGCTTTATCTCCTGCTTCAGATTGCCTGCACTCTCCAGCGCTTCTTTCCCTTGTTGGTAGGTGTCGTTTACCAACTTGTGGGCGAGGTCCATAGTCACACCCGATCTTTTGGACGTGGCAGGGATGATGCTGGGTCTGCCACTGTCCAGGAGAGGTACCGAGAGCACTGTCTCGCCGTCTGATATTGGGAGCGGTGCTTCTCCCTCGGGCCAGGTTGGTAGTTTGTCGCCGGGGACGGTTATGTGGGGCGACGTGATTGAGTACTCGCTAATCGAGGACCTTGCACTTATGCACGCCGCCTTAAGTAGAACTGTCTCCCGGGGTGATTTGGCCCCTTCTGTTGGCTGCTGGGTGCGGAGGCGGATTGAATTATTGAAGTCTTTGACCGAAGCGGTCTCGCTCACGGCTTTCTTGTTAATTTGTGACATTTTCTTCGGTTTTTTTTATCCTCTACTGATTACCGCTTAACAGAGTTCTAAATACAAAAATAGCGTTAGAATAACTTGTTAGTAAAATTTTGACAATTTTTCCTAGAAAAAATCTTTCCCTAAAGAGATTTTTGCCTGTGATTGATTGGCTGGGTAACGGAATTGATTATGGATTATTTTTGCCCGATTTTTCCTGGGATTTTTTTTTTTTCAGGATAACTGTTGGAGCCAGATTGAAGAGCTCCTCTTCCCGATTCCAATGACCCCTCGCACGGCTCTGTAGGTTGAGCCGTTCCCGAGATATCCCTAGGGTTACCGGGGGGGAAGGTACCTGCCGGTGGTGCCGCTGTGACGTATCTCCCGTTGGTGTTGCTGATGACGTCAGTCGATGCCTGGCGTCTGTCAGTTGGGGTTGACGTTTGCTCGGTGCCTGTCAGATGAATGTAACAGGTACTTGATCAGCTCCTGTCAGTTGTGGATGACGTTTCGTTGGTGACTGTCAGTTGAATTTGACAGCTTGGCTGGTGCTGGTGCTTGACGGCTGCTTCCGGCGGTGACGTTCGGGGTGGGTGACGCAGTGACAATGTGGTGACCGCGTGTGTTTGACAGCGACCGCGTGGTTCGCCTTGCTCGTACTTAACCTCACAAAAGCACGTTGATACCTCGTGTTTGGAGGTTATTTGGTGGTAATTTGGGAATGCTGTAATTCGTTCTCGCTGGAGCGATTTTGATGCGGATAAGTTTTCCACGGCTTCGAGACAAAAGTGATTGGGTGGCTGTACCTTTGGTTGCGGCGTCGGTGTGCGCTGTCAAAGTTCCCGGCTTGTCCCTCGGGAACCCTTGGTGTCTGCGACTTGCCCACACTGTCACTGGTCACTGGTACACTGTTTTAACTAATGGTGTAAAACATTTATTAGATTTTTAACTTTTTATATTTTTTATTAATTATTTCCGCGGAGCGACATGTACTTTCGACCAATGTTAAAGCGTAGTTCAGCAACCAGGGTTACACGAAGGTTCTTTGAAGTTGGAATACCGAGCGTTAATTCTTTCATAGTTTCTGCAGACTTCTCGTAATTCGGAAATGCTAGAAATATTCGGATTCGTAGCCAAAACTCCCGCGTAACACGGTCATATATTGTGAAGAATTATTTCTAATTTATCCGCCTCTGGCACCGGTCCGGAAAGTCGCGAAAACATACCGTGCATAATCACTAAATAAATAGTTATGCTTTCCCCTTCGCCTTGGCTTCGCGATCTCGTTCATCATTTTGTAATCGAAGTCAAAAGTGTCGAAGTCCGTTCTTAGCAATGATAGCAGTTCGTGCCACGAACCTATGCCATCCCTTACGCTTCTGAGCCAATGCAAGGCTTCCCCGGTGAAAATCTCTGGCACTAAACGCATCATTCGCTCGTCCGAAATATTTCGAGCCAACTTGAGCTCTTCTAAGCGAGCGATAAAAGCGCGTACGCAGGATTTGCCGTCATATTTTGTCTTTAGAATTTCTAAAAGCGCAGTCCTATCGCAACCTACTTCCGTATTTGTGTATGTTGTTTCCCTCCTCACGTACGGACTATTTGGTACATTTAAACTATCCTGAACAGAAGTTTTTACTACTAACGGTTTGTTTTTGTTTGTGAATTTATTAAACCTAGTCTGGAGGTCATTGAACTGTTCAACGATATCTTCAAAAAGCGTTAATAAATTTTCATTTGTAGGTTTTTCTATTCTTTTTAAACGGAAGTAAATGTGATTAATTAAAGAGCGAGTACGATCTAAAACTGGTTTGTTATCCGGGTTATTGTCTAAAGTATCTAAGTTTGTTATTATTTTGCTAAAAGTTTGGTTAACTTCTTTCATGTCTGTTTCTATACCATAGCATGAGTCAAAAATCGCGTCCGCAGGATATTCCGAAACAATTTTATTTATTTGCACTCTAAGATCTTCAACCCTTTCCTTAGGTTTTAAACCGCGTATGGCTACTTCATAGGTGAGCTCCGGTTTAGTTAAATGTAAATATTTAATGGTACGGTCCATTTTTAAGCAGAATTATTTTTAAAGAAAGTGACTAAGTTCAAGCTAATTTAAATAAATATTTTTATTAAACACCTAAATTGAAGTTAAAATGGCTTAATATATTGTGGGATAGCTATTTTAAAGTTAAATTAATTAATATTTTTTGAGACAATTAATTGAAATTAAAATAGTGAACTGAAATATTTTAAAACAATACGCGACGGAATGTGACATGATTGTGGGCAATGTTAAAAAAAAATTAAGAACGATGTAAAATAATGTACGTAACCGCTATTATCTTTTCAGAGCATAAAAAAATAAAATTACAAAACAATAAATGATTTGGAACAATAAAAAATTAATGCAATAAATGCACCAATAAAATCTCTGAAAGAAAATAAAATGTCAATTACGCACAAACACAAATGCAAAATACAAATGCTAAAAAACTTAAAATGTTAATGCACAAAAATCAGAATGCAATGTTATAAAAAAAATTCGACACAAAAATGTTGTAGAAAAAATTTTGATGTTTATGCCCACTGTGCAACACAAAAATGTTGGAGAAAATAATTTGATGTTTTTGCCCACTGTGCAGTTCACGCGTATGTGGGTAATCGTAGATGGTATTTGATTACCCGGCGGAGCCAGATGACAATAATAGGCTACCCGTTTTACTTTAAGGAGAAACGGGTCGGTGGTACCACCCCGTTCAGCCTCGTCCGCAAAGGCTTACCACCTGGAGCTGAAAAATACCGACACCACTAGAGTACAATAAAACTTCCCTGTTTTAAAAGGCAAAGCCTTTTAAAACGTGGGCGCCACTTTGTTACCCCCGCCTGACGGCGGGTACAAATAAGAACACAACTACAAATGTTACAATTGTTTATTGTCAAATGTTAAATTAAAAAAAAAATCTCAAAAAAAAGAATTTAATTGAATTAAATAATTTACAATCATCACTAAAGTCTCTAGTTATGACTACAACCGGGGTGTGGATTCGCGGCACAGGAAGCTTTCTGGTCTTAAAAAAAAACTATGTGTGCTGGGGACTTATCTTTGGTCTTTTCGATCCCGTGACGCGTGGGGGTTTTCGGTGAGGAAGCTTCCACTGACTCAGTGGGGAACTCGGAGGTGCCCTGTGGCTCAAGGTGATACTATGAAAGGCCCTCAGCCGCAGAGGTCAGCTGGGGTCGACGGCAGAAGTGTTGCCTGTTGGTTCACAATCCGTACTTGGACGTGCAGCCCGTAGTTCACAATCCGTACGGTGGACCCCCAGTTTCCTGGAACGCGTCGAAATGACACTTGTAGCGCGAAAGATCCGATACCTAGGCACTAAGTGAGAACAGGAGTGGACGTCGGCATCTTTCGCGAAGCAATTAAAAATTACACGGAATGGAGTGGTGACATTTAGGTTCGGTTGAAATATAATTCAAAGAAAAACAAATATTTAAATGAAATATAATTACCCAACCCAGAATCAAACCCCAACTGTTAATATGCCGGACAATCACCATTCCACTACGCTATGAGGTACAAAAGAAAATATTACATTTTAACTAAAGCGCAAATACAGGTAAGTTAACAATAAATATATCGAGTGAAGCAATGACCTTTGATATTTATTTCGCCGGTACATCGAGAAACCCCTCTTATCATAACATCACGCTAATCTAGCAAATAAATCTCCCAGCTATGTGTTTGTGTTACATTATATGAACTAATACGAGGAAGTATAGTTTATGTATAACATTCCAACTATTATACAATTGGCTTTAAAACCTAAACGAAATTAAGATGTGTCAATGCAAACATTTTAATTACATTACTACGAGTTTATTATTCATATGAACAATCTTGTATACAATCTTTCGGTGGCAATTTTTAATAGACTACTGACTACAAAAACCAAAAGCTTATTATTTTCAAGTATGTATTGAAATTTATCATTTATGGAATTTTAACAAAATAAATATTTTAGAATAATAGGTTCTTATTAAGATACACACAAGCCACCGATGTTAACAACAAACATATTTAAAACTTCTCGGAATGATTAAATAGATAAGGTTGTATTTTACTAATTTTAAGATACTCGCTGTCACATTTCGTTACGGTGTTAAACCCCTATTAAGAAATATATAGCCATAGCAATTTTTTACACTATTAAAAGGTTGAAGAAATCACTTGTTGAATAGTAATCGTAAAAGTAAAAAAGTAAGTCCAGACACGAAAAACTAGTTAACAGCAACCAAACCTATTGGAATTAATTATATTAAACTTACCAAGGGGGTTGAAAAATGATGCAATCTGCTTTTAATTTTCTTTTTTATTTTAGTATAGCACTGATTTTACTACTTCTCAAAAATGAGAACAATTAATCACAAATATGAATCACATATAGTTGTCGTGCGAACTCTCTGGCGTCGAAATTCGTTTTTCCTCCTGCGCGGATTCGGTTTTATATATTTATATCGGGACGGCCTACTTCCTTCCTGAGGCGACAATGCGTACTCCCCAGATTTATAGATTTTTCGTATGCGACGAGATAGAGATATGGAAAGAACGGTTCAACCGAAGCAAGTCACGCCCTAAACTATTGTCTACATTCTAGAAAATTCTTGTGGTACTGAGATAGCAATAATCGAACCGAGCGAAATGGAATCATTCACAGGTAGTTGACCCGTTGTTCGCTATTGTATTTTTTTCCCGATATTTCTAGGCACCTATTTTGTGGGCGCTTGTTATCAGATGTTCTAGAAAGAATTTGATTTCCGATACCAACGAATACCTTATATGGTCGTTATGATGCTATCACTAGTTAAAACGCGCGGTTTCCATTCGATTGTAACAACTAGTTATTTTGTTTATTTGTGTGTAATGATTTTTTGTATTTATTTGATATTTTTAGAACCTTGTTAGGACGTAGCACGTTCACGCCTCGATCAATAAAATAATTATTTTGCAAAATATTTATTGTAATCTAAATTTTATTTCAATGTGACTACAATTTATTTTAAGTTACGGTTTTAAAAGTTTGTCCAAAACTGCATATAGACATAGTCTAAAGGAGGGCCGAACGGGACCATTTAACTTTCCAGGGGCGAACGAGTACATTTTAGGCTATCAGAAGCAAAACATACGGGGTGAACGGATGCGAGACCTGTTTTCAGCATCGACCGTATCGTGAGTTGGTCTTTGTGTCTATTTAAAAAAGTCTCACCCACCAGCCACCAGGAGGTTTATTATTGAATGTGTAGACAAATAAGAAGGCCGGCGAGACGAATATTATGAAAATATAAGGTAGCACGTCAATCATCATTCTGCACCCCTTTTCATCCATCCAACCACAATTATGGAACAGCCAATTTGAATAATTGCTACTTTCTAACTGTAGAACGCCTGTAGTAGCCATTTTGTTTTACTATGTGAATTCTCTTTATCACACACCTAAAACTCTGAAATTATAACATACACGACTTTTCCTATATGACTATGCCATCTGGCTGATTGGTTACAGGGACTCTCTGGGCCCATTACCTGTTAAATAAAATAAGCTATGAATTATAACGCAGTTTAATTTCTCATCTTAATTTCAATACACCATAGATTATCTTGTTCTATATCTATGAATAATGAACACAGACTTATTATAACAGTCTCTCTTAATATTATATTAACCCTGTTAAGAAACCGTCCTACTGTTGGGCACGGGCCTCCTCTCAAACTGAGACGGTCTAGGCCATAGTCTCTCACACAAGATTTTTTTTTAATTTTCATACGTTTATTAGTGGGATTATTTATATACAATGTAATGATATGTTTCCTTTTCGTTAGTAATCCGACCACGTTTCTTTTCGAATGTTTTTATAAGGGCACTAGCTGTCCCCGTGAACTTCATTTGCCTTAATATTTTTTGTGAAATGTGTAGGTAACTAATACAACGGGCATTTTTATTTAGCTGAGTAGTTGTGATGCATATTTTACTTTCATTTTTGGAAATTTGCTGGCAAACTCTCATTTACTTTTTTATAATTTTGAAACGTTTATAGGTGAGATTATATACAATTGATTGATACGTTGCCACTTTATTGGTAATCGGAACACGTTCCTTTTCAAATGAATTTATGAGGGCAGTAAATTCTTATCTGTGACTCCTTTGTTATCTAAATCCGGATTCAGCGGCCCCCAAAAGTTACTGACGATTTGTTTTAATTTATCGTCCTAAGAACTCACGACGATGAATGATGTCTTTAGAGTGCTTGTCAGTGGATTCGTGTCTAAAGCGCTTACTTTGTTTTAATTTCAATGTCAATGCTTCTGATTCTGCCTTTCGTATGACAGCTGTGATAAGTCGAGTGCCGATTTTCTGTTATTATACCATGACTAACAATTTCTTTGATAGGGGTTTGTTAGTCTTCTCTGTACATAGCCTGCAGAAACACAGCGATACGTTTGACGTCTAGAATATGAAACAATTGCAAGTTTTGAAGCTAAGCTTTGTTTCTATTTTTAAATTATGTTGTCGAACTCCCAGTTTGTCCACGTTCGTGCCTTTATAGGGTTCTTAATTTATCGTTATGTGCCATTCTAAATAATAAAGTGAATATTTTTCCGATTGAAGGGGGGGGGGGGGGGTTGTAATTTTGAGATATATTTTTAAGGACCACACTTGTATATTTCTTTACGATTTTGTTACGATGGATCAGTATCAAGAATCATCGCAGAAACTGCAGCATTTTTTGGGATACTTTACAATATACACGCCAACTACATGCCAACATAGAATTTAATCAATGGCAAATCATAGCACAGTGCTTTAATTTTTATTATGGAAATAGCTGTGCCCCGCGGTTTTCACTCGCCGTTTACCATTAAGCTAATACGGCCTCAACGCACCGAGCGCTATTGCTTCGTTTTCGCTTAGCGTTCTTTCTGCCTTTTTTATTTTTGCTAGGCTCCTAAGGCTAATAGCGTGATGTTAGATAAACTATAACCTTTTTTGCAAGAATTGGGCTATCAATAGCAAATACGACTGGTAGTTCTAGAGATTAGCGCGTCCAAACAAAACAACAAACTAACTTTATTATTATATTCTTTGACATAGGTTACATTTCTTGGGACTAGAACTAAGTTTTATACTGGCCTTCTCTATGCTTGGCCTATAAAACACAGCGATAGATTTTGCATTATGCTTTGTTTTAAATTTAAAACTATGTCGTCGAATAGTCCCGGTGCCTCGCAAGTTCGTGCCTATGAAAAACTCTTGTATTTTTTCACTGGGTCCTTCTATTATAGATATAGTGATGTGTCGATTCGATGTTTTCGGTAATCAAATTATCGAATATAAATATTTAGTACAATCCGGGTAGACATGGGTAACTCAGCAAAATTCCTTGCGTTAATTCAGTAACACAGGCGCAGTGTTCTGCGCCGGCCCATTGCGTTAACTCAAAATTGCACCATGGCGCAACAAAATTGAACGCGCCGAGTAAGCAGCGAAACGCGCGCATCACGCCGCGCTCACTGGTTCTTAGCACAAAAAGCGCACAGCGTGCGATCTACGTTGGTTTATTGCAGAGTAGCCAACCCTGTCTTAGAGCTTTAAAAAAATCTGTAGAATACTGTAAATGTTGATGGCCTGTATCTATCTTTGTCAAGGAATCTTTGAACATAATTCTCATCATCTTCAAAACGTCTGATTAAATTGAAAATTTGCCCATATACGTAAAGTACCGATGACAACATAACTTTGTCCTAATATTTTATTTTATTTTAGGGTCACCAACGTGACAAACATTATGTAATATTATATAAGTATACACTCTTGTTAACATACTATATTTAAATGCTGACACATTTTTAGGCAACCACGACGTTCTTAAATAACTACATCTGTTATTCTGCTATGAAATTAGACAGCAAAAAATTGCTAAAATCCAACAAAGTTTTAAAGACAAAAAACCAGGAATTTATATTATTAAATTAAGAAGAAGGAACAAATTAATTGAAAAAAAATAGTATTCTAATAAATACAATAATAAAAGAAGAAAGTATTTTATTAGTGCTTAGCACGTGTAGAAGTCAGGTGTTCTAACACCATCCTTCGGAATTTATGGTTTTATCCGAAAAAATGTCAATAGTACATAAATTATGTAAGCATTATATTCCTAATATCCTGAACAAGCTCATTGGAATTAAAAAAGATACTTAAATATATACTGTAGGGTTGGCTACAGTGGCTCATTCTTCCATGAGCGAGTGAGTTAGAGAATGAATGAGATCGGGCGTGTAGACACTTAACAACTCATCACCTTTAAACACTTTTCGAATTTCCCGGTCCTGCGCTGTGCGCCAATACATTTTGAGGTAGTGAGATAACACATCCAGCGCAGTGAACTGATTTAGCGCAATAGCGCGGCGTAGCGCAGTTTACATCCGGGAGTGGAAAGAAATTGCTAGCGCGACACAATTCTTCCGTGTCGCCCAGGATAAGGACGATTTCCAACGAATGATAAGTAACCTGCACTAGATGGAGAGGTATCAGAAGAAGAGTCGATTATTGTACAACCTGTATAAAATTAAGATAATTTTTTTTAAAGTATCAGTACCCTCTGCCTCCAAAAGCATTAAAAAAAGGATAAGGTAGCCTTTATAAGATTTTATATATAATCACGAAGGCGCCCGATAACGTAAATGCCAAAAACGACTGTTGAATGATAATTACCGATTAATCGATTATGCCCATCATTAATATGCATTAGATCTTTTGGTTTTCTCTTTTTGTCCTTGTTTCTTCTCCTCTGACAGTTTTTATCT
This sequence comes from Phalera bucephala, assembly GCA_905147815.2. Classification (NCBI taxonomy): domain Eukaryota; kingdom Metazoa; phylum Arthropoda; class Insecta; order Lepidoptera; family Notodontidae; genus Phalera; species Phalera bucephala. Next base: position 6,099,767 of record LR990637.1, on the reverse strand, counting down.
ACTTTTATTCCTGGGCCGCTTTATTTTTACTAGTTTATTTGTGATCTATTTGGGTTAGAATAGTTTTATTCTGGTCTTCTCTATGCTTGGCCTGTTGAAACATAGCGATAGATTTTGCAATATTAACTATTATGTCGTTGAATAGTCCCGGTGCGTCCAAGTTTGTGCCTATGCTAAAATCTTCTATTTCTTCATTGTAACGTCGACGTTTAAGGTATCGCTCTAGACGATCGAGTATTGAGACTGATGTTATTTCTAAAGAGTAAAGGGCGCTTTCGCAAAGCTTTGTGTAAGCGCTTTTCTACACAATAACTGCCTCGTTGGTCTAGTGGCGAATAATGCGCTTTGCGATCTCCAGGTCCTGGAATAAATCCTAGGTCGGACAAATGTAGTTTTTCTATCGCAAAATAGTCTCGGACTCTAATTTTGCCCGGTATATGCCAATAGCCTCTCCCCCTATTACATGGGACTTAACATTGTCGGGGAAAAGTGGGTGTACACAATACACTTCTGCCACCCTCGCTTAAGGAATATGGTTCATACTTCAAACTAATAAAAGAGCTTCGATAAATTCAGATATCGGAACCCCCGCTCAAATTACTTGTAGATACCGGTGCCAACCAATCTTTTATTAGCCCGGAAGCTGATCAAAAATTTTTTCCACACGTACCCTTAAATTTAGACCCCTTTGAGGTAACGAACTCGCGAATAACTAGCGTCCATGAATATTCTATCACTATCCCCAATTTCCCCGAATTTAATAGCTATGATAATGTGAAATTTTTCGTCTATAAATTTCATAATCATTTTGATGGATGTTTTAAACAACTGTCAAATCGACTTACGAGGTAATTTTTTGATTACCGAATACGCGTCCTCGCGGCTGAACCGACGATTTTGTTAAGTACGTCGTTTATAAGGCATAAATTTGATAGTTGATGTTCTGCCCCATCTTTCATGTACTGAGTTACGATTTGGTCGCAAATTCGTATAAACCTAGTAAGTACATTAGGATTGCTACCAAATTCCGGCACTGGGCGCAAGGCCTTATAGATAGTGTCGGGGTCTAAAGCCATATTTACACTATAAAATAATCTATCTAAACCTAAATCTTCTAATTCTAAACTCCTATTTTTGTCTAACCTTCTATGTCTATGTAACTGTCGATTTGAGACAGATGTCTCCCAGTTTTCCTTGGATGGAAAATTTTGGAAGGGATAGGGAGCAACACTTGAGAAAGATTCAAGCACTTACATGTATCTCATACTTCTTTGGTCTTCTTCGCGTATTGATTTCTGAATACACCCGCGGCTGCGGCTCGTAGATTCAGGATATTCGACGAAGCACTTGAAAGTGCAGCCGGCGACTATGCGGAGTCAGCAGAACAACGATTTTGGTAGTTCTAACGCGCCACGCACTGACTCGAATATCCTACCGACTGCGCCAATTATGTTAGTCACAGCCGACAGGCTTAAAAAAAACCAAATATATGATAAAAAGAATATATTAAAATAATTGAAATTAATACATTAAAAGCTCATGTCTAAGTTCGGTCGATGCTGGTACCGAAGTGCCCTGGCAACATGGTCGATGGCGATCGGCGTGGGAAGCTACATCAGCACTTTTGCTATTGCGCATTTAGGTAAGCGGCAACGGTAACACGAGGCGTCGACTCAGCAATGTCCCCGTTGTGCAATAACGGCGAATGACGCAAATGGTATCATCATTATGCTTTTCAGCGGTTTTGGTGTAGCCAGCGCACGTAACATGCGAAACTTTTTTCTGCACAAGCTTTATTTATATTTTGTGGCGACCGTAGCGTAAGTTGGTCTTTGTGTCTATTTAAAAAGAATCTAACCCACAAATCACCAGGAGGTTTATTATTAAATATGTAGGTTTTATTATTTCGTTTCAAATAATCACAGATCACTAGCTTCAAATCGTTGTGAAAGTGTACCACCAAAATCTCCCGCTGTAATGAAAACTTTTATGAGTTTAGTTTCTTTTTTGGGGGATAAAATAAGCCTGGGCCGGGTGAAATCGTGAAAATTAACTATAATCGTGCCAAAAAGAATACCGGGCAGCCGATAACTTTATAAGATACACTAGTTATGTTTTTTCCCTATACAACATTTTTTTTAGTGCTACCTAATGTTACAAAATCGCCAAAATAAAATTTCATTTTAATACATGTAGTGTAACTCTTAAAGACATTAAAACTATAAAGGTTGGGTCAATCCTCACCAGCGAAATCCTGGAGCAATATATCATCCCGTAGATGGTCATGCTGTGACATGGCAATACTGTGCAGTACTGCACAAGCTACAATTATGGGAGGGATATTTTTAGTTTCGACACCCAAGCCAAAGTGAAGACAGGGAAATCTCCTCTTCAAAACACCGAAAAGTCTTTCAATAGGGTTTCTCGTGGAGATTTGTGCACGGTTGTTGTGGCGTCATGAGATAGTTGCGGCATGGGTAGCCACTGTATAATAAATAAATAAATAGGTAATCACATATACAGAATAGATTATTCACTTATATGATGCCAAGTTTAGACATTACCTGCTTTTTTATTTGGTTTGTTAATGTTGTTATCATTAACAGCAGTTACTTCATGTTCTGAAATAAGGCACAGAAATTAGTAAAATAAATTTAGGATAGATATTTTTATTACTATTACATAAAATAAAATAATGTTACAGTAGTTTACCATTAGTATGTTGAGATAAAGTATATGTAATAGCAATAGGGTCTATAGAGCTCTTATCAACATCTACTTCTACTATTTGAACATATTGAGATGATGAAGTCTTCATGTCACCTGAAAAAAAAATATTTACTGTCATTATTATAGTATTTAATCTAAGTCAGAGAAGTACTGGGCTTGAATAACTGCCACAAAATTGACGACCAACCACACAAAAGAAGAATATTTATAACTAACCAAATACAAGGCTGCGTCATCATACGGATTGGGCACTGGCTTAATTTGTGGAGCCACCATGGCTAAGATTTGGTTATCAGTATCACTTAGCACACTTTTATATGATCCACCACCAGTTTTTAAAATTTCTCTCTATAAAAATGGAAAGATTAGTTAGCATGCAGACAAATTGTGTTAATACATATGCTTAATAAAGAAAATGTTCACCTTATCCTCTAATGCTTTTTTTAGCTGGGTAGACTTCATCCTTTTCATAAAACTGTAGTTTCTAGAATAAAAAATCACATATTGAATATATGACATCTCACAGTAAAATATACAGAAGATACAAAATAAAAAAGTAATTTTAGTCACATCTTTTTTTGACTTCTGTTTATATGTTTTCATACAGATGCCGTAGTTGAAGCCAAGTTCTGTGACCACTCGTAGCTACGGCGTTGTATTGATGGGTAATTTCCTCCCATGTAGTTTTCTTTTTAGTGATAAATACTGCATTTCTCTCCTTGTATTAGATTATTTGGAGAAACCTAAAATTAATACGCTAATTGAAAACCAAGCATTCGTATTTTGTTGCTAAAACTATTATAATATAATAAGTAATCACAAAACTTACGTGTTATTATTTTTAACAAAATTTCTTTCTCTGCACTGGTGTAATTGCAACCCCGCTTTTTCTTACCTTCCATATCGGGCAACAAAACAATTATAAGTTGTATTTGTGATAACAAAACTAAAATATAGCTACAAGATCTTTGGAAGATATGTAGTTTCTACGTGAATTTGTTTTCCTTCATCAATCGAATGTCAATATTGACAAACTTTCATTGTGTTCCGTAGTCATGTCGTTTGAGTAGGTCATTAGGTCATTAGGTCTTCATTTAATAACTTTATAATTTAAAATGATAATGAATTCTAAATGTTTTTACGGATGTCATGGAAGTGTATTTTAAAATAATTAAATTCAAATTTATCCCTTACTTATCTTTAGAAATTTTGCATATAATGAAACTACTACTTATATCATTAATACGTATTGTAAACGAGAACGACTTTTTTTCGTATTTTTGTCCTGAATGTTACCATATTTAAAACATTTGAGGGACACTTAGCTAATCATGGTCCTAAATCATGACAGCAGCTTTTGTAAATACCACTTAAATATAAGATGCTCTTAAAAATAAGCAGCTCTGAACGAATGTCTGATTTAAGTGACGTTTGAGTATTCGGCCATGAGTCACTTTTATTCGATTTTATGTGAAATCCTCGTTTTAACCATGTTGCCACAATAAGAAAGCGTCACAATCCTAGCAACCAGTACCCTTTAAGGACCTTTCACGCGGAATGTCCGATTCGGAAGAATTTTTATATGAAGTCCAATATAAAAAAGTATGTGGCGTTCTTAATCAAGTGCGCCACATATGCCTACCATAGTAACTCCTGTAAGCCAGGTTCCACAGTAGTCTGTAGTAGAGCTGTCTTGGGGAGCGCTTTAATTGTCTTGGAATCTGCAAGAAGTTTACATAATACACACACCGTCACGCCTATATTTCCCAAGCAGGCATGGCAGAGTTACATTATAATTTTACAAATTAAAAAAATCTATTTGGAAGATTAAATATTTAGGTATATAGACAGTCTCCCCCATAAAAAACCTCACTAGCTACAAATTTATTGGCAGATTCGGCACAGCTGAATACGATGGAGATGTTGTTTCTGTCGACAGATTTGATACCACCCTCCAACTATTAAACTTTACTATTGTGTAGGAAATATAGAGTGGCGATTAACGACTTGTGGAGTAGAGACTACATATTGGCAAATGTAATGCGGGACGCCCTTTGACTGGCAGAAATTGGATGAAAATAGCCGAGGAGCGTACTCAGTGGCTTGCAATTGTAGAGGCCTATGTCCAACAGTGGACTAGGCTGATGATGATGTGTAGAATTTGAGCGAATTTTAATTTTTTTTTTAAAGGACCAAGAGAGAGATAATTTTTTTAGCAAGAGAGACATAAACCGCGAAAGGTTCTATTCCCAGACAATTAAATATACGACTGGGGCCGAATTCAGAACCTAATTTAATGTAAACAGACTAAATAGACTCGGTCGCGAATCTAGATTTTCCTCTCATTAGACCTCGGCCTAGCAGAGCGCTTTATGGAGAGCCTAGTAATTATGACTGGAGAAGATATTTCTCCTCCATCAAGGGGCTCATGCACACTCAGTTCCCTAAAGAAAAGAGAGGGTTTAATATGGGGAAATTTGACAAATACCTTGGCCAATCCTTTGTAAACACCATGTTAAGAGAAATAAAAAAGTAAAATGAAAAAAGTAGCATACGTCACAAACAACTGTTCACAAATCTTGTCAATGACAAAATCCTTGAACCAACTTTGCGTTTCGACGGCAAACATGCTATAGTTATATATGGAAGCAGCTCAGAATGCGGCCATATTGACTGCATTGTCGAAGGCAGCCATCAAATCCTGATGCGTACACGTGTTAGGGGATGCGGAGCACGATATAAGGTAGGATATGGTTTGGGTTACGCCGCACAAACGCCCTAAATTGGTACCGTCCGTGAATCCCCATCTGAACATGTTTTCCTTGGTGCGGCCCACCTGGGTCCAAAGTCTTTAAAGATTTCTAGACCGGCCATGGTAATTTATGTTCAGGAGAGTCTCTCTCCTCTCTCTCAGCAGGTGAAACAAAGGGATGTGGTAGGCATATTTATTCCTTCCAGAGATTGCACCTCGCTTTTGTTGGCTCTAAGGTTAATGGTTTGACGCACTTTAAAAAGCTCTTATGACTTTTCAGCCTTTGCTTTGCTGGGTTGTGCCTATGCATGAAGTGCCGTGGGTCGTTACCATTTTACTTTTGTTTACAGAGCTCGCCACAGTCCTGCGAACATCTGAGGGCGCTATGCCAGCCAATGGATACAGCAGTTTTACCGGAGTCTGTTTCAGACAGCCCGTGATAATCCGGCAAGTTTCATTCAGTGCTGTATCCACTAGCCCTGTGTGGGCAGAACGACTCCAGAGCACACAATATCCCCAGCAGAAAATGCTAGCGCCACGCCAGGTGTTCGCACTACATGTGGCGAAGCTCCCCACTTGGTTGTAGTTAGGCGTTGTAGTAAGTTATTGCGGGCGTGCACCTTTTTTTTTAATAGTCTCGCAATTTTTCCTATACGTAAGGGACCAGTCCAGTATGATTCCCATGTACTTGCGATAGCGGTTGTGGGCTATAGGCACACCGTGCCACGTGATGTTGAGCCTTCGGCCCGCTTGGTTGTTACGTAGATGGAACACACAAGACTCGGTCTTGGAAGGGTTAGGCTTGAGAGAATTTTCCTCATAGTACCGACTCAAAGCGCTAAGAAGCATGGTGAGGTTAGCCTTTACTTCCTCAAAGTTCGTAGCTTGGGAAGTCAGCGCGAGGTCTTCTGCCTAAATAAAGCGAGTTGTATTGGGGCTAGACGGTTGGTCGTTCGTATATATGTTAAATAGGAGCGGTGCTAGAACACTGCCCTGCGGTAAGCCGTTCTTTTGTGACCTCCAGCGACTCTGGTCTGAGAAAAGGTGGACCTGAAAGCGACGATTGTGGAGAAGCTCTCGGAGTATTGTAACAAATTTGTGATCGCCGGTCATAGTTTCAACTTTCCACAACAATCGCCTTAGGTTCACTGTGTCGTAGGCCGCAGAGGGATCAACAAATACAGTACCAGTAATCTGCCCCAACTCGAAACCATCCCCTATGTGCTGCGTGAGTTTGTCTGATTGCAGCATGACTTCGCCGGCCTGAAACCCGCTTGCTCCGGAATCAAAACTGGGTCGATACAGGTCGTGAGCCTGGTCGTGTGGGAGCGTGTGGCACAAGAGTGATATTGGCTGGAAGTTTTTGGGATTGTCTGCTGGTTTCTCCGGTTTTGGAATGGCTATTATAACCTTAGATTTTCTTCATAGTCGGGGTATGGAAGCGGATTCCAGGCAGCCGTTGAATAGAACCAGCAACCATGACACAGCAACAGGGCCGAGATGCTTTATTTGCTCTACAGATATGTAGTCCACCCCTGAAGCTTTACCACTTTTAGGGTGGTTAATGGCCGAATTGTTGCCAGTCAGGATAAATGGCTTGCTTATCTCGTCATAACTATAAACCTTTAAACTATTTGAAAGTATTTTGTTGCATTGGCGGTAAAGTAATTCTTTCTATTTGTATTTTTTACATAATATTTCATAATTTTTACAGAACATAATAAAAAAAAATGATATTTAGATTAGTAACATGTCTACACGTCATGATTAAGCTAGCAGTTAATTTGTTACATTAAAGACCAGATCCTTGGCATACCCAACAGACAATGATTGAGTTACAAATGGAACTTGTAATGTAAGTGAAATAAGATGGTGGATATATATGTTTTCTGCTACTCCACTGCATTGGGTTGAAGGGACCTATGACGGAAATAAAACTGCCAGGTCTCTTTCTTGATTCTTGTATTCTGTTAAGTCAGCAAATAAGTACAAATTGCGCGTGTGGCAGTATTGGGCCGTGTTGTTTTATACTCGTGCGATCATGTGTCATCCTCTCCTCTCTATTGCCACCGCTACCGCGGCCAGGCGTGAGTCGCGGTAAAAAATGGCTTCACTCTACAGAATCACCTTTTCTGTTAATATTATCCTCATTTGAGTATTTATCTAGTTCGCGGATTTTCCGCTTCGACAGGTTTTCCTGGTCTAATTATATCAATAAATCAATCAATATTCATTTGTTTGTCAAACCTGGGTGAGTAAAGTACAATTATAGGCGACCAAGCTCAGTCACGCCGAGGCCCAATAGCAAGGGTCCTAGCGGAATGTAGGTGATACCACTCGATGAGCGCCTTTATTCGACGCCATGTCTTTGCTCGGAGATGGGAAAATATGTAGACGTCTTTTTCGTACCCAAAAAAAAACGCTCGAACTTGTAGAAGCTATAATATTTATTAGCACGCGCGTATAATAAAAAAAAGAAAAAGTTAAAAAACTAAACTTACAACATAAAGACTGGGTACTTAGACTATTATAACGCGGTACTTAAATAACGGATCACAAGAGGGCTCAGATATAGCACTGCGAGCGCGAGTCGATCGTTCGAGTGTTGCCGCCGGACTGTCTGATCATCCCCGCGACACGCGCTCCGAGTCATCGCGTCAGTTACTGCTCGGTGTTCTTGGTTGGTATGTAAATTGCGGTGGCGATAACGATAACGCACCAAAAATCATGGAATTCATTACGTACATCTGCGCGCGCCATTCTACAAGAACAGTTGATCCCCTGATCTTGACGCCTTATCCGGACCCGTAGGAACATATCTGCTATGTGACCCGTCGAAACGCAATTGGGGTCCTGAACTTAAAGAATATTCCCAGCAGGGAGTTCAGGTTAAAGGTCAGGTCCCGGTAAAAGTTCATAATTTAAACTCGTACCTTTATGCGTCGCCGAAGCGTCGAATACTAAGCTCAGTTTGCCCGGCTTGTGTGGATTCGCCACCCCGAAATGAGGGAGGGACCATACCGGGCTCGCCTCGTCGCCTTGCCACTGCCGAGCATATCCCTCGTCCAGCAGCCTATTAACTTGCTTGCTGAACATTGCTACGTACTCTCCATCTTTCTGCATCCTACGCCCGAACCGTTGTCTCGCCTGAACGTTGTTGTCACGCATACGTACCTTTTCCATAGTAGGCCCACTTCCCACTGTATTTCATCCTAGGTGCGCCTACTCGTTGCGTCGAGTATGCTTAGCGCAAGTTCTACGTCACGATTATTCCTTGTATCCGTCCCGATACCGATCGCCTCCAACTCGAATTGACTCTTCACCTCTTGGTGAAGATCAGGCAGTGAGATCGCCACGCAATTCACAGACTGTCGTCGAAGACAGCTGGACCCTACTGGTCCGTGTCAAATCTATCCCACGCAGGTAAGAGAGGCAACTGGCTTACAGGATTTCTATCTCCGTATGTCCCGACCGACAGCAGCTCCCATTTGTCCTGGCCGATTAACAACACCGGCTTGGCTTCATCTTCTCACTTACAAATGGTTCTTCGCCGTGATCGATATTGCCCGTGATGTGCTATCCGTGACCTCGTGCCCTCACACACTTCTAATCACTAAAGGCAATACACCGGTATTTTATCGGTATCGGTCCAAGACCTCATTAAAGATGTTGCCGGTGTGTATAAGTGATGATAACGGTACTAACCCGCGACAGTGGGTTTTGGACACTACGCTTTGTTAGACGATGGTGTGACAGTGTCCCTTCTGGATAGCGCTCTCTCGGAGAAGTACAACGGCGGTCCGTTGTACTTCTCCGCAACCGAGTCTCACTGACATTAGTGACCGTCTCGGTGACACTCGCCCCTTATCAGTGCGTAATAAGTCATGATGCAAACATTTACATTTATAACAACGCTTAAATCTACAAACTCTCTTATGATGTATATTTACTTTTTCCCCTCTTGACTAAATCCCTACGCTAATTTACACTCATCCTTAAAATGCTCCCATCAGAACCCTGCTCCGCTGTCGTGTTATCGACAGCAGCTTCTAAGACCCTCTGGTGCAGTATGACGTATGATATCGTTGTTTGGCGTAGTCATATTTGGCATGAACTTTTGCTAGGACAGTGCTTCGAAACGTTTGAATACGAAAAACAGTTGAATGGTACCCTAAAAACTTTTAAATTCATCAATACATTCGAATGGTTTGTAATGATGATGAACTTTCATATCCCATAATATTCTACTCTCAATATCTAATTTCTGACTCACAATATAAATTACTAAAATATCACCATGACTCTATATTAATATCTAAATTTGAAAATCCGTTCAACATATCATTTATACTATCATAAAACATTTTGATACTAATAGCTGATTCTACTGCAATAGGTTTTATATTATATAATCTTTTCAAAATACAATTAACTAAATACTGTTTATTATTATAAAACAAAGTCCAGCACTGCTTGTAACTGCTATTAGAAATTGGAGTACGACGCAGTAATTGCTTTGCTTATCCCGTAAGATGTCTCTTCACATATTGTAACTTCTGTACGATATCAATACATTCATTCTTACGTATAAAAGAAGTAAATAGATCTCGGAAACTGATTCATTTCATGTAGTCTCTAGAAAATTTAGGTATAACTATTTTCGGTAACTTTATAGTGGTCTTGTTATAGCAGTATCTGATGCCTTATCTTTGGATACCTTTGGTGACATATCATTATGCATATACCTTGACTCAGCGGTTATTTCCGTAAAAACATCTACAAAATAAATGTTTTTGAAGACTTCCTTCCTTAATAATTGTATAAAGGTTTTTCGTTAAATCCTTATATTTAGACTCTAAATTTTGTAACCTTCTCTCATTATATGAAGTTAATCTATCTTTAAGATTTTTTCCATAATTTATTTCCAGGTTTTTAATTTGTGAAGCTAATTCTTCTTGTGCTTGACAAGTTCCATTGTAAATGATTAAGTAAAAACGTTAAATAAATTTCAAGTCCAAACAGAGAATAATTCAATTACAGTGAAATTAAACTTAACGAAAAGAAACCAATTATTTATAAAAAATATTGTGCTTTTATTCATTAAATATTCCCCTAAAATGTTTTTATGTTCAGGGCAGTATAAAAACCATACATATAAATTTATGGCCACGATTAACCTAATGTAATTTGAGATATTTTTTTATTGGTAGGATTTTTTAATATTTTAATACATATATTTTCTACTTGGGCAAGGAAGTCAAATAAGGGTCTACTAGGATAGCACAGGCATTTTTATTGTCAAATTCTTTATATTTTATATATCTGTGAAAAGTGTGCAGCTCTTCTAAGTAATTTTTACAAACTGCACTGTTTTTGTATATATTTTTGTTAGCTAGGTGTGCTATCCAGCCACTGCAATAACCAATAGCTGCGCTTCTTTCAATATCCATTGGAGTGTGACTGTTTAGTAAATGTTCTATATTTAAAATTACCATATTTAAATAATAATAATAATAATAGTACACTTTATTGTACACCAGGAAAAATTTAGCGCAATGGTTAAGAACTTAAGCCTCTCCGCCCACTGTGTCTAATAGTCGCGGGTTCGATTCCCGCACGGGACAAATCTTTGTGTGATCCACAACTATTTGTTCCGGTCTGGGTATTTGTGAATGTAAATTTTCATGTTTGTAAACGCCAACCCACGACACAGGAATAAATCCTAGTGTGGGGCTTAGTTGTTTAAAATGAATGAATTAAATGATTAATTTACATTACAAACTAATACGATATACACTTAATTATAAATAATAATATACTTTATTGCACATAAAATATTATGACACAAAGAAACAAAAACGTACATGGTTATGACGGTACAGTAAGGCGGCCTTATTGCTTAAAGCGATTTCTTCCAGGCAACCTTAAGATAGAGGACAGAGATGTTTAAAGGTTTTACTTAGAAATGGGTTAGGTGCAACTGTGATGAAGCGAATAAAACACGTTAAATATAAAGTTATCATACCTTTAATCTCGATCATTAATTCGGTATGTGTACACGATACACTTTTTAACAAATCCTGGTCACCTGATTCTTTCGTCTGGTCCGATCGAGCGCTCGAATCGAACTAACTTAAAAATGGCCGGCCTGATCAATTTATACTTTTAGTTGAGTCAAATCAGATACCATTAGAATCAGCGCTTAAATCTAAGTTAGGTAAATATTTAGGACTAATATTATTTTTTTTCCAATAATCAATGTCATGAATTAAATACGAATCTATTTCTTGTATTACATGAACGTTTAATATTTTAATTATATTTTCGAAAACTATAGGTAACAGAATATTGCCAATAGAATGATAAGACTGACCGCCTGCAGTCGTAACTGTTAATTTATCAGTAGTGTTCAATATGAACCCTGCTTTTAAAAGTTGTAAATGGGAATTATTCCCTAAAATGGTAATAGCTGAACCCGAATCTAATAGACCTAAATATTTTAAGTTAGGATAAGTAGCAATTGAAACCGTAACATAAGGACGAGGATGGTTATGAGGTAATTTATTAAAAATAGTAGCGACCTTAAAAGTGCGAAAGAATTTTTTTATAGTTGTCAGCCAGTTGCCCCAGTCTTCCTGGTCGAAGTTAAACTGACTGCAACTTTCCTGAGCTAGTTTTTTGTATGATTATTATTGTTATCTTTAATCTTTGTTTAAAGGACTTTACAGGGGCGGGCTATATTTGTCCTTACATTTAGGGCAATATGTAACTTTATAACCGCGTTCGCCGCATCTGTAACACTGGAAAGGACTCACGAACGGTTTTTTCTTAGAATTGCACCTAGGGCAAGTAAAAGTAGTGGTCCCGAAGGCCACATTTAAAACAATATTTTTTATTAAAGTTTAACGAGGCTAACCTATTTGAATTATATTTATTTTTGTTTGTTTTAAAAGACAGATAATTAAATTCTGGTGCTAATGAGCAACCAGGGTTACACGAAGGTTCTTTGAAATTGGAATACCGAGTGTTAATTCTTTCATAGTTTCTGCAGACTTTTCGTAATTCAGAAATGCTAGAAATATTTGGATTCGTAGCCAAAACTCCCGCGTAACACGGCCTAATATTGTGAAGAATTATTTCTAATTTATCCGCCTCTGACACCGATCCGGAAAGTCGCGAAAACATACCGTGCATAATCGCTAGATAAATAGTTATGCTTTCTTCTTCGCCTTGGCTTCGCGAACGGATCTCGTTCATCATTTTGTAGTCAAAGTCAAAAGTGTCGAAGTCTGTTCTTAGCAAAGATAGTAGTTCGTGCCACGAACCTATGCCATCCCTTACGCTTCTGAGCCAATGTAAGGCTTCCCCGGTGAAAATTTCTGGCGCTAAACGCATCATTCTCTCGTCCGAAATATTTCGTGCCAACTTGAGCTCTTCTAAGCGAGCGATAAAAGCGCGTACGCAGGATTTGCCGTCATATCTTGTCTTTAGAATTTCTGAAAGCGAAGTCCTATCGCAACCTACTTCCGTATTTGTGTATGTTGTTTCCCTCCTCTCGTACGGACTATTTGGTACATTTAAACTATCCTGTACAGAAGTTTTTACCACTAACGGTTTGTTTTTGTATGTGAAATTATTAAACCTAGTCTGGAGGTCATTGAATTGTTCAACGATATCATCAAAAAACGTTAATAAAATTTCATTTGTAGGTTTTTCTATTCTTTTTAAACGGAAGTAAATGTGATTAATTAAAGAGCGAGTACGATCTGAAAATGATGGTTACTATTTGCACGTATAAAAGCGAGCAAATTTTCTAACATCACAATTTTTTCAAACAGTTTATCTACGTTATCATCTAGTATCAAAAGATGTTGTGCAAAATGAGCGTACTTAACTAGGTCATCTTCATGACGAGCGTCCTTAGATGAAATGGAATTTATAATTTTTCCTAGATTTTCTTGATTCTTAACTAAAGTACTAATTACATCTGAATTCTGTGCCATCCAATTTTTATTAAGACTGATATGACTATTTAATTAGTTTACAACTTTGTTCTCATTAAGCTGTAACTCTGATATTGCTCTGGTGGAATAAATTGTCGTGAAGGGCCAGTCATATTGAATGGTGGTAAAGACATACGTGGTGGTGCCCCAGAAACATGTTGTGGAGCTACCGGTGACGGTCTAAAAGGTGGTAGCGCTGCCATTTGTCCATGAGGGGAAAGGTATTTCTTTTCTGAATAATTTCCATTCCTCTGTTGTAAGTAGAGGGTGTTCATTTCCTCGTGGACAAATTCTAGAGCCTTTTCGACGGTCGCAGGTCGCATACATCGGATACGGGACCCCAGAGGATCTTTAAGACCCCGAAGGAAAGCTTGAAGTGTTAAGTCTTTATACAAAGAACGCTTAGATTCTATTGTTGTTGGTACACTTTCATGTAAGGTAATGTATGTCATTATTGTAATAAATAAGTTCTGGCATTGCTCGTAGTATTCCTGTGGAGAAGCCGAACCTTGAGTTAAAACTGCTAAATCGTTGTAAAGAGATGTCTCATTTCGCTGATCTGCAAAGTTATTAACAAGGGCATTACGGATCCCTGCCCAATTATCGGGAATACCGTTGGAGTTGATGAGACGCGCGGCGGGTCCACTAATCTTGTTTAAAATGCCATTAATTATCGCTAAATTAATTAATTCATTTTCGGGTTTATTTTTGACATATTCGGCAACTAATTGGTCACATATTTTTATAAATCTTGTAAGCACATTCGGGTTCCCATCGAATTCAGGGACTAACCGAAAGGCTTTAAATACGCTATCTATATCCATATTAATCTGACAATTATCTAATAATGCTGACGACGACGAGTCCAAATCTCTGTTCGCGACCTGTAAATTAATCCTACTAGAATCCTTATCTAACCTACGTGAACGCGATTCCCTAGGGTGAAAATGAAAATTTCTTTCTTGAAAATTTTTCCAACACCTGTATAAAGTATTACTGAAATATAAAACCACTACACTGGACTATTCTATAAAAATTACGATAAAACACCGATGTTACCTATACCTAAATATCTTCACGCTATGTCCCTATATGGGTGGAGCAGAAGTGATAAAAAAAAGGATTGAGGATATAAACTAGGAAGCAAGCAATCACTAAAAGATGATGTGCTGTATCGATGTCTGGATACCCTCTCGTGACGCTCGGCGTGTAGATTCTGGATACTCGGTTGGGACTTGAAAGCCGCCGCCCGGGTAGCTCGCGAATGGTATTAAATCGGTACCAAAGCTGATTTTATCTCGCAAACCGGCCCGCGAGTATCCTACCGACTGCGCCAATTATGTCGAGCGCCGTCGGAGGTTGCAAAAAAAAAAAAACAAATTTACTTATAAACTTAAATTTATTTAATGAAAAATTACAATATGTGTTAATTTTACAGAAACGCGACGATTGTTCAATGTTAGAAACAAAAGTGGCAGGATGCAACTTGAAGCCCGCGTTCCGGCCGGGGTCCGTGCGTCATTGAATGCTGAGTCGACGCCTTGTGCAATGCACAGGCTGATGCAATATTGAAAGGCTAATCGGGTCGCTGCTGCATTAGCTGTTAGCGTGGAGAGTATTCACATAACATACGTATGTGTTATATCTGTATTATGCAACGTACGCGATTGCGTCACCATTGAGTGTAAAAATTTTATGCGCAATAAATAATAAATGAGGAGGCTTTGGCTGAAAACCAGCGCTGGGGGAGACTCTGTTCCCCTCCAGCACATGCTGAGCGAATTCCTTCCGCCTTTCGGCACAGCTCACACCAAGGCTAATGCTGCAGCAGCAGCCTATTGTAGCTTAATTTTATTTTGTTTTTTTCTTTTTTTGTATTTGTTTATTTTTTTTTATTTTTACGCAACCTGTCCTACATTTTGTGATTTTCAAATGTGCGCTGTGTTGAATAAATATTTTTCATTTTTCATAAATATTTAATGGTACGGTCCATTTTTAAGCAAAATTATTTTTAAAGAAAATTGACTAAGTTCAAGCTAATTCAAATAAATATTTTTATTAAACGCCTAACTGAAGCTAAAATGGCTCAATATAATAATTAATATTTTGTGAGACGATTAATTGAAATTAAAATAGTGAAATATTTTAAAACAATACGCGACGGAATGTGACACGATTGTGGGCAATGTTAAAAAAAAAAATTAAGAACGATTTAAAATAATTTACGTAACCGCTATTATCTTTTCAGACCATAAAAAAAATAAAATTGCAAAACAATAAATGATTGCAACAATAAAAAAATGAATGCAATAAATGCACCAATAAAAAATAAAATCTCTGAAAGGAAATGTCAATTAAAACACAAATGCAAAATACAAATGCTAAAAAAACATAAAATTAAAAACAAAGTTATAAAAAAATAAAAAAAAATTCGACACAAAAATGCTGTAGAAAAAAATCTTTGCTGTTTGCCCACTGTGCAGGTCACGCGTATGTGGGTAATCGGAGATGGTATTTGATTACCCGGCGGAGCCAGATGACAATAATCGGCTACCTGTACCCCTTTAAGGAGAAACGGGTCGGTGGTACCACCCCGTTCAGCCTCGTCCGCAAAGGCTTACCACCTGGAAACTGAAAAATACCGACACCACAAGAGTACGAAAACTTCCCTGTGCTTTGCCCTTAAAACGTTGGCGCCACTTTCGTACGACCGCCTGACGGCGGGTACAAATAAATAAATACGCAATTATAAAAAAAACAATTGTTTATTGGAAAAAAAAATATATTTAAATAACCGAAAACAAATAAAAATCGCAAAAAAGAAGAAAACAAAAAAAATTAAAATAAGTACATAATTTTTACACCCGGGGTGTGAATTTTCGGCACACGGGAGTTTTCGGGTCTCACAAAAAAAAAACCTATGGGCGCTGGGGACTTAACTTTCGGCGGTTCGATCCCGTGACGCGTGGGGGTCTTCGGTGATCAGCTTCCACCGGCTAGGTGGGGGGAACTTGGAGGTGCCCTATAGAAGGCCCTCAGCCGCCGAGGTCAGCAGTAGTCGACGGGCAGAAGTGTGGCCTGCTGTCTCCCACACCGTACTTTTGCAACCCATACGGTGGACCCCCAGTTCTCTGCAACGCGCCGAATTGGACACATGTAGCGCGAAAGATCCGACCCCCAGGCACTAGGTGAGACCAGGAGTGGGCGTCGGCATCTTTCGCGAAGCAATTAAAAATTTCACGAAATGGAGTGGTGATATTTATGTCCGGTTGAAATATAATACAAAGGAAAAACAAATATTTAAATAAACATTATTACCCAACCCAGAATCAAACCCCAACTGTTTATATTTTGGACTATCACCACTCCACTACGCTATGAGGAACAAAAGATTTTAATTTTTACACAATACGGTAGTTCTATAAAAACATCGAGCGAAGCAATGAACATTAATATTTTTTTTTTCGGGTATATTGAGAAAACCCTCTTATCGTGACATCATCTAGCAAATAAATTTGTGTTACATTATACAATTTTTTCGGTGGCAATTTTAATAGATTAACAAAAACCAAAAGCTTATTATTTTTATTGTACGTATAGAAATTTAATATTTACGGAATTTTAACAAATATTTTAGAATAATAGATACTCACAAGCCACCGATGTTAAATAACACACGCGTGGAATGCACAGCGGGAATTAATTATCGCGGCCATATCTCTCCTGGTTTCTTGTGGAGGCTGAACCGATTTGGACGAAATTAATATGATAATAGAAATGAAGAAAAATACCGCTGTGAAACATATTCAAAACTTATCGGAATGATTAAATAGATAAGGTTATATTTAACAAATTTTAAGATACTCGCTGTCACATTTTGTTACGTTGTTAACCCACTATTAAGAAATATATATAGCCATAGAAAAATACACTATTAAAAGGTAGAACAAATCACTTGTTGAATAGTAATCGAATTAATCCAGACACGAAAAATTAGTTAACAGCAACCAGAACTATTGGAATTATTTATATTAAACTTACCAAGGGGGTTGAAAAATGTTGCTAATCTAAAACTTTTTATTTTAATAAAGCACTGGTACTATCACTATTACTTAGGAATTGTTGTCGTGCGAGCTCTGGCGTCAAAAAAGGCTTTGTTCCTGCGCGAATTCGTTTTTATATACTCTCTCAGGACGGCCTACTTCCTGCCTGAGGCAACAGTGCGCACTCCCCAGATCTCTTGATCCTTCGTCTGAGACGAGGACAGAGATATGGAAAGAACGGCTCAACCGAACCAAGGCACGCCCTAAACTATTGTCTGTTTTTTATAAAATTCTTGTGGGACCAAGATAGCAATAATCGAACCGAGCGAGATAGGATCATTGTCCCGTTGTGCGCTATTGTATTATTTCTAGATCTTTCTATGTTGTGGGCGTTTCTTATTAGATGTTCTAGAAGGAATTTGATTTCCGGTGTCAACGAATACCTTATATGGTCATTATGATGCTATCACTAGTTAAGGCGCGCGGTGTCCATTCGATGTAACAACTAGTTATTTTGTTTATTTGTGTGTAAAGATTTTTTATTTTTATTGTATATTTTTGAAACTTTGTTACGACGTAGCAACATGGTCATATTTGCGCAAGCCAAATATGAACCTTATACAAAAATTTTGAAGTCGCTCAAGTTTATTATGTTGCTGCTCTGTAAGGTCAAGATAGCTGGCGTCTGCATAATCGATAATAGGGAGTTAATCGATAGCAGGGATTGTGCAAGTGCAATTTTAGTGGCAGTTGGGACAAAATTTTTCAACCTTCTTAAAAGAGCCTGCGAAAGCAAAAACCTTGCGGCTAAGCTCCTGCAACTGTGGGCCCCAAGTTAGATTGGTATCGATGTAGATTCCGAAATTTTTCACACTTACTTATCGGTATAGTGACACCATTAAATATGATTTGGGGAAGTTTCGAGGCATGCAGTAAGTCTGGGACTACCCACAAATATGACTTGTGTCTTAGCAGGATTGACATTAAGACCGTAGCACCTACTCCATTCACATATCTTAGATAGATCATGGTTCAGTGTGTTCACAGCTTCCGACAGGTTGGCCAATGGTGGTTGGGTGTAAATTTGGAGATCATCCGCATAAAGGTGGTATGACGAACGTAGTTGATTGGGGATAGAGTTAATAAACACAGCGAAAAGCAAAGGAGATAGAACGCCACCCTGTGGTACACCCGCAGTAGTGTTACACCAGGATGAGTAAGTTAAAACGATGCGAATGCGTTGCCGGCGACCAAACAGGTAGTGACGAAACCAGTCAATTGCCGTTGGAGATATGTTAATAGAGTATAGGACTCCAAGCAAAATGTTAAGATCCACAGTATTAAAAGCATTACTGAAGTCAAGCAGTGCTAGTAAAGTTAATTTGCTATTTTCTATTCCTATTCTTATGTGAACTATCTATTTCATCTTCATGTTCAGTAGGAGAGTTATTGTCTTATGTTCCAATACTAAATATTTTAATGATTGCAGACAAACACCATCATCTTTTTCGCAATTAGAGCCCACTGAATGTGAAGATATCAATTATATTTTGAATCCTCATTCGAAATCACATGCTGTAGGGATTATATTGCTACAGCCATATTGCTCTAATTACTCCAAAAAAGTTTTCCAAGGGATCTTGATTGAAATGGCGCAGCAAAAGTGAGTTTTTAATATACGTAGTAGTCCCATAATTAGTTGTGGGGTGATTTTGCAGTTACTGCGCATCTATATAATGTTCCATTTTTGACTTCACTGTAACTTGCGTTAACAGTGTCGAAAAGATCATCGAAATCATCAGCAGGTCTGCTGCCTCAATGCTCTGTTTTTCAAAAGTTACTTGCTGCTAATGCTCGTTTTCTTTTTGTTGTTAAGCCAGCTTTATTTAGTAAAAGTTGAATGATATCTGAAGCTCTTCTTATTAATTAACATGTAAAGCTCAAGAAATTTGTATGTTTCAATGCACTAACCCGCCATTCTGATTTTACGGACGATTTAGTGCAGTGGTGAAGAGCTTAAGCCGCTCCGCCCACTGTGTCTAATAGTCGCGGGTTCGATTCCCGCACGGGACAAATCTTTGCGTGACCCACAATTATGTATTTGTGTATGTGAATTTTCATGTTTGTAAACGCACCCACGACGCAGTAATAAATCCTAGCGTGGAGCTACGTTTTTTATAAAACAAAAAAAAATATTTTTGAATTAGTTAGCCTGTTTATTGTTCGTAAGCCTGTGGTATAGAGTTATAAGTAAAAGTTTAATAATAGGCTACATACCAGCCATATATCCAAGAGCTACTCCAACAGATGTACTAAAAACTGGAGTAAAATGTTTTACTCCCAACCTATCTTATATCATATATAATAACTTAGGCACTAACTTAACACCTTTGTAACTTGGGCATATTCTATTGAATACCACAATATGACCCCATTTCGCCGTACATTCTTTACCTTTTATTGTGCATTTTAAATTATTTGATAATAAATTATTCCGTATGTCTTTGATTAATTGAGGTGAATCATACAGTGGTAAAATGTGTTTAGTTCCAATTTTAAAGAACCCTTCTCTGTAAATCTTATTCTTGCGCAAAAATTGTTCTTTCTTTTCGTTCCTCCTTGTTCGTTTCGTTCTTGTTCGTTCGTTCTTGTTCGTTCGTTCTTGTTCTTTTGTTCTTGTTCGTCCTTCAGTAACGAATTTAATAACAAAATCACCCTGTGGCACGCCCCTGGGAGGAGTACTGTAAATGAGAAAAAGAAAAAAATACACCTCCGTTAACACCACCTAAAATGTAGTAATGTAGATTAAACTTACATAGGGCTCATAGTTCGCATAAGCTGCCCGTGGGCCCGCTCCAACTCTTCGTCATCATTGTCATTACTATGTACAATAATAAAAGTTGTAGAATAAAATCCTAATCATGATCGATAAATAAGTTGTTCTTGGCGGGCGGTTATGTTTCCGTCGATTTACCTCGCGGTATGGTTTCGTTTATGTAATTTTGTTAGCTTTATAATATTTTTTAATTAAAACCCAAACTGGTGTTTTATTCGAGATAGGGGGCGCTCTTGGGACAATCTCGGTCGTGTACAGGATCCATATTGGGTTAAGGAAGCTATTTGCGTAAGTTTCTGGGCAACGTGGGACGGTAAGTTGGAGTTATATTTGGAAATGATATTAATGATCAAAGTGAGAATAATTTCAAGTAGGCTGTCTTGAGAGGACACAGAAGAGTCAGTGTTGGGACAGAATAGCACAACCATTAGGCAAGGTGGATGGTTCCTGAGCCACCAAGGTGTGGTGGGCTACCCTCTCATAGGGGCTTTGAGGCTAGGGGTGGGAGTAAAAGTCTTCTTATAACTTAAATGTCAAAGATGGTTAAAAGAAAGGCTAGATACAGAATGAGAACGGATTTGGGAATTAGGAGTCTGGGACTTTAGTTTGAGAAACATCGGAGAAGAGCCTCATGGGTTTTGGGAAAGAAGTAGAGGCTTCTTCATATGGGATGTTTTCTTGCGATATGAACACCTTGATAGATCTCTGCCTCTCTTGTTCTGGACAAGTCTTATTAGATGAGAAGTGTTGGCCAGAACAGTAAAGGCAAGTAGCCTTTGCATTCTTCGACGTCAGACTCATCTCCTGTGTGAGGTAGAGGACATCGGAAACACCATGGTTTGGAGCGGCACTGCAACTTTACATGTCCAAACCGACAGCATTTTGAGCACTGTATTGTGGGAAACTGGTAGGAATCTACTGGGAGGGAAGTGTGAAATGCTAAGATTTTTGAGGGAGGATTTGGCCCTGAAAAGTCAGAACTACAGTTTGTGTTGGGATCCAAGTAGTTTTACCCGCACTAATGGATTTCCTATTGAGAAGGCGTGCCTTTAAAACTACACCACAGCCTTTAAAAAGTATTAATGATTCCACGAATACATCCATTGATAAATCCACTGGGACTTGACGAACAACATTCATTTTTGTAATATTATGTGCTGGAATGGTGGCAACAAATTTGCTGTCCTCAAGAATGGGGTTATCAAGGAACTTATTGGCATGACTGACATATTTAAATTCTACAGAGATTTTGTTGCGTCCAACTTTTTTAATTCTATCAGGACAAATGTTGGGTGCGTATAGTGGTTCCAGCAGAAGGTTTAGTAGTTCGGCTCAGTGGTAATGTAATGAAAGGCTGTATTATGCGTAAACGATGGTTATTTATTTAGTGGACTGTATGTATAATAAGAGCCGTATGTCGCGCGTGCTCCCGTGACGCCAAGTGTCCGTCCTTGCGTCGCCGATGCCGCTCGGACCCTCGTGCTAGTGGTGGGAGGCCCCTGCTGCCCCCGCAGTCCCCGCTCGCCCATTAGGGCGCGGCGTGGACAACCTGCCCGGCGTTGAAGACTCCTTCTACCTGAAGATTTGATGACTCGACGAGAAGCGGGCAGATGTTGTTGTATGCCTGGCGTAGAATGCCCTTAGCCGTTTGAATGTCAGCCACTCTGGCGATTCCGTCGTCGCCGAGTATGAGCCGGACAATTCTCCCCAACAACCCCATTAACAGTAACGTGGATTAAGAAAGGCCCTTGGTTAATATTAATAAAGGCCTTGGTGCCTATTACTAAGCTGGGGTGAATATATACATGTTGAATCGAGGCACTGGCTAGCTCCGTATTCACAATTGTTTTTTTCCCTAAGCTTTCATAGATATATTTAAATCATTATTAATTACGAGATTTCTCAATTTTCATTTCGAAAAATGTAATTAAGAGAAAGACGTGAGGAAGGATTTAGCCATTCGCAAGAACGCTTTTTTCAACGTTAAAGTAACGCGCTGGATTACAACAAATGGCTAACGGTACATTATTTTAACGCTTCTTAAAACGCGCTATGATAATGCGTCCGTGCGAATGAAGACTACATTTTGGAATAGACCCTTAAAAACATTAGTACGAATAAAATTTATAACCAAGAAAAACAATACTAAAAGCGCCTTCGCTTAAAAGTTGGGCCATTAATCTAAAAAGTGTGGGATTATTTGAAGGCAAGAAAATATGAAATTTGTGTGACAGATATTTTGTTTTCGATCCTATAGAACATTTTTTTTGGAAGCAGAGCTAGCGCGAGTAGCAAGACTTTTTCTTGCGCGGCGAAAAAAATGTCGACCTGTGATTCCAATTTTGTACCTCACAGATATCTTAATAATAGGACTTGCTCATTGAATTGCTCATCAGTTATCGATAAAATAAATATTACTACAGCAACGCCATTTCGAGCAGATGACAATAATGAAGTTTCAGATAAGGAAAACAGTTTTGACGAACTATTGGCAAAGATTTCTATTGATTAAAGATTTTAATAAAGAATGCGAACGTTTCCAAATTAATAAAGACAGAAAGAAAATTGAAATTTTTTAATTCTTTTTGGAATACTCTAGTCTAGATTGGTACAAGTGTATGCTAATGAAACTTACAGTGGAATTAGAATGGAATTATTGGGAGAAAACATTTTGTGAGACGTTTTGAAACAAAGGATGGTCACCCATCAGATATGCTCTTGCCTTTAAATATCAAGCAGGTTCCTTGCATGAGTATGCTTTAAAAAAAGAAAAATTGTTACTGGTAGTAAGAAAATTAATTGATACTGGGACAGTTATAGATCTTATAGCATTTGGCTTACCTAATTATGTGGCTGATAAAGTTGGTAGAGAAACTTTACACGAAACGGAAGATCTCTACAATCAAATTGGAATAACTTGTTGGAAAGAATAAATACGATAAGAAAAGTATTATATATCCTGACGCTAAATCCAAAAAATATGAAGAACGAATAATGCCAAATTTGTATCAACGAGAAAAAAGGTAAACGTTACCATCCTGAGGAAAATAGCTGGTTTAAAGGGAAGGGGGCAGTTGTGAAAACTGTAAATAACTCTGAATTGGAAATTGAACTGAACGAGAACAATCCAAAAAACTAGAGGTGCCACCATTAATACAAGTTAAGTTGCTATTAAATGATACTTTAAAACTTTGTGGGATTTATGATTCAGGTTCGAGTGTGTCATTAATTAATGCAAAATTATTGAAGATTAAGCCAAAATAAATTACAAGTGATATACAAATGGTAAACTTAAACACTATTAATGGTGAGAAGAAGACAAAAGGTATGGTAACATTAAAAATAAAACTAGATCTTCTAGGTCGCAGCGTTGAATAATAATACTCGCACAATAAGATTTATTAATAACACTTCCACAAAATAAACAAATCATCTGTTATTCTTTATATCCTTTTTTCAAAATAAATCACAGACAGCATGAAACAAATCTGGAGGCATGGCAGTGCCCCCGCCAAGACGAGCCAAGCGAAGCGCAAGGGCACTACTACCTTTCCTCGAAGCGCTTCGTCGTTTTTTTGACCCCTCATAACTTGGGTTTGGATTATATCAGATAAACAAAATTCTCAAGATATGATGTCAATAGTGGATTTATTAAACATATATAATTTCAATTGAAATGCTCTTATACTTTAGATTTTATTGATATCTAAAAAGCCCCGATTTCGTCACTGACTCACTGATGATCATTAAAATTCTAAAATTACTTCCTGAAGTCCTATAAAGCTGAAATTTGATATGTAAGCTAGTATTAATACACAAACAACAAACAAATTCTAAAACTTTGAACTTTTACCCTCCAACCCCTTAAACTGGGACTGAGACTGATGTATTGTCTATGTGACAGTTTATCTGTCATGACGCGGGGTTAGATTATGGGAGGTAAGGGTTCAGTGGTGATAAAAATAATAGCTTAAAATGTTGTTTCTCTTTTCAGGTAAGTTTAATTAATTTGTAGTTAGATTTTATAATAATTTTAATGATACGTAATTGAACTGCGTGTTGTAAAATAAAATCTCTTTTCAGAGCAACTCATTTAAGTTTTATTTCGTGACATCAAGTGTTCTAAAAAATAAATTATAAAACAACATTTACTACTGCTATTTATTAATAGTCGAGAAACTAAGATTCGAATTTATGGTAAAAGCGATTGAAGACCCGAAAACAAATGTAATCTGCATAACCTCAGTTACGAATGTTAATAAACAAACTTTTTTCTTCCCGGAACAACTTCAACCGGTAAGATTACATGATGCAATTACAAGAACACAAGCATTTCGAATGGTGAAAAATACATTACAAAAGAGGCATGATAAAAGACAAGTATGGATTTCCATAACCTCAGAGATGAAAGACGTTTACATTGATGAAGATAAAAATATAAATTTAAAGGATATTTATTGGAGGCGAGTACATCAGGGACAGAAAAGCAGGTCACCACAGCTGGACTTTCAGAGGAAACTTTAACAAGAATTTTAGAGAGTTTTGCTGAGATGAAAAAGGGCATTCCTAAACCTCGCAATATAGATAAGCTGACAAAGAAAATTGTGATCCAAAAATTTACTAGCAAAATGTCAAATGCGTCTCAGTGGATGACTACTTTTGAAGCAGAATGTACTCGTTTAGAAATAGACGAAAATACAAAAAGAATTGAAGCTTTGAGGTTGTTCTTGGAGGACTCATGTCTTGACTGGTATAGTTCCATGCTTATAAAACATTCAGTAAACTCAGAATGGTCTATTTGGAAAAAAAAAGCTTTTGTAAAACGTATGCAGACAAAAAATGGTCACCGGTGAGATATGCAATTTTATTTAAATATAAACAGGGCTCATTACTAGAATATGCTCTAAAAAAGGAATGACTTTTACTGGAGATGAACAAGTCGATGGATGTCCACTTTTATTGATCTTATCGCTACAGGATTACCAAATTAAGTAGCGGATAAAATTGATAGAAATAATTTAAAAGAAACAGAAGATTTATTTAATAACATCAGAGGGTTGGAACATTTAACAAACAAGAAGAGTTGGGAAAAGAAGACGGTACCTTTGGACAAAACAATTAAAGAAAAAGGTGAAAGAAATTGGCCATGCAAGGTTTGTGAAAAAGACAACAGAGGAAGTCGGTATCATCCAGAACCAATGTGTTGGTTTAAATACAAAGATAGGCCAAAAAGGGATCAGATACGAAATGTTAATACTTCAGAATTAGAAATTGAGCTGAACGAAATTAATCCAAAAAAACTAGTATTTCCGCCATTAATAAAAATTAAGTTACGTTATCATTTAGACGTAACTTAATAATAATATTATTATGTATATATTTATTAAGTATAATTTCTTATAAAATATATATAAAAATATAAAATACAAATATTCTTATATATATTGTATAAAAAAAAATGTGCTCCACCGACAGCAAGGTCTACGACCCAAGCTACCGGTGGTCAGGGCTCCAAAGAGAGGAACCTCCTCACAATGCGTGCCGTGTCCAACATTACTGCCTTCTGTATCAGGCCCTTCACCCAACTGCCTAGCGAGAGCTTCTCAAGGTGTTTATCGAAGCTCTTCGCTATAAGGCCGTTGACTGAAACGACCATCGGAATAATGATAGTTGAATCAACATTCCACATGGCGGTAACCTCATGGGCCAGGTCCAAATATTTAGATAAATTTTCTTTTTCGGCCTTCACAAGGTTCTCATCATGCGGAATGGTGACATCAACTAGCATTACACGACGCATCGATCGATCTATTATCACGATATCAGGTTTATTGGCTACAATAGTCCTGTCCGTGATAATAGATCGATCCCAGTAGAGCGTGATACGACCACTTTCGAGAACTGGAAGAGGCTGGTACTGGTAGTACGGTACTTCAGAGTCCACAAGGCCATATTTAAGAGCAAGTTGCTGATGGATAATTCTAGCCACTTGGTTGTGTCTGTGCAAGTACTCTCCGTTAGCAAGACGAGAACAACCGGAAACTACATGTCTAATAGACTCACCGGGACGGTGGCATGCCCGACAAATGTCAACCGTGCCGACCTGTAGGATGTGCTTCCGGTAGTTGTTCGTCATGATAACTTCGTCCATAATTGCAAAGACAAACCCTTCAGTTTCCCCAAAAAGGTTGCTGAAGCGTAGCCAGTTCACGGAAGCGAGCTGGTCCACATCAGGCCCTGTAAGAGCCCGATAGAACCGTCCGTGTAGCTCCTTGCCCTTCCATATGGCTGTGCGGTCCGAAATACTTAATACCTGGGGCCTTCGCCAGTTCTCGTTTGCCAAGGAAAGCGGAGTTAGGCCTCTATCGATTGCGCCAACATCTCGATACATCACCACGGATACACTCAAAAAGTACTGTCTGAGATTGCACACCTCGCGGTTGTGTAGAGTCTTAGCGTTTAAAAACCCACGACCACCGCACTTCCGCGGGATGTACAACCTCATAACAGATGACCGCGGTTGATGCATACGATACGCTGTCAACAATCGACGGACCTTTCTATCCAGGGCATCCAGTTCAGACTGAGTCCACCTTAGTATGCCAAAAGAGTATGTAAGAACAGGCATGACCCAACCATTGAAAGCTCGAACCTTATTTCCACCTGATAGAAGGCTTTTTAACACTTTTATCAGGCGGGCAAAGAACCGATCTTTCAATGATTGTTTCATATCCTGTTCAGCTATACTTAAGGCTTGTGACATACCAAGATACTTGTAAGAATCCATTTCAGAGAGAGACCTGAGGGATATATCTTCAGAGAGCTGTAGATTAAAAGAATCTTCAACTCTCCCTCTTTGTACATGGATGACCGCACACTTGTCTACTCCAAACTCCATTCCAATGTCGTTGCTAAAATTGCCGGTTATTTTGAGCAACTCCATGAGGTCTGTTTTCTTCGAAGCGTACAACTTGAGGTCATCCATGTACAGTAGATGAGATATAGGCTCACTCTCCCTCCGCAAATGGTAACCTAGCTTTGAATCCTTAAGTATAGCACTTAATGGATTCAAAGCTAAGCAGAACCACAACGGACTCAAACTGTCGCCCTGAAAGATACCCCTGCTTATCTTTATCAAGTCCGATGAACCAGAAAGGCCTCCACAGCCTGGGTGACGAAGAACTGTGGTCCACTGCCTCATACACGAACCGAGGAAAGAGCACAGCGCCGGGTGTACTCTGTACAGCTCTAGCACCCTCCCCAGCCATGTATGAGGCACCGAATCATAGGCCTTCTTATAGTCAATCCAGGCCATGGAGACATTCTTTCTGGATCGTCGCACCTGTTGGCAAATGGCCATATCAATGAGGAGGAAATCCTTTGTACCCCGGGACCCCCCCTTACAACCATTCTGAGTAGGCGATAGAATATGCTGTGCCTTAAGGTGATTATTGATTTTTATTCTCAGAATGGATGTAAGGAGTTTATAGACCGTAGGTAGACATGTAATCGGTCTATAATTTTTAGGTTCCGAAGTGCTGCCAGATTTGTAAATCAAGTGAGTGACACCCGATGTCATAAAGCTAGGGAGCGATCCCAATTGAAGAGCTTCTTGGAATTGAGTCGCTAGACGAGAATGTGAGCCCTGGAGCCTCTTTAGCCAGAATGCGTGCAGTCCATCCGGCCCCGGACTTTTCCAGTTCGGCGCCGCACGAACCGCACAGGCCAGATCTTCACGGCTTATGACTACGGGCTCCATTTCCTGAATGGGCCCACAGGATCGTCCAACAACATCAAACCATTCGCCCTCGGAGTGACTGACGGGCACTGACCAAATTTTACGCCAAAACTCGGCCATCACGGCCGCATTTGGCAAGTGCACGTCAGTCACTCTCTCTTGGGGGCGCTCCCAAGCCTGGTATACACTCCTTTGATTCGTCTGGAAGGTGCGATTCACGTGGTATCTATCTGCTCTCGCCTTATACCTGCGAATCCTCTTCGCCCATGCATAAACTTTTTGCTTCCAGTAGTCTATGCGTTCCGCGACCCCTGCCACATAGTCCACAGGAGCCACTCCTGTGCCTGCAAAGGCTTGGGCCACGAAACGCATAACTCTCGGGCGGTTGTTTCCAGCCTGGAAGCACAACAATTTCGCTATGAGTGTCCTAGCCATATTTATACGCCGCTCTATTCTGCACTGCCAGAATGGTTTAGTATTTGTGGGTTGGGTGGCTCGATGTAGATTAGGAAATCTTACACCTGCCACCCGACACACCGCCACCGCTCCACAGTACAAAATAGAATGGGTATCACATAAGTGCACACTGGTCTCCCAGTGTGGCTTTAAAACATTGTCTAGGGCACTCACAAGCGAAATGTTACGTCTATGCATGGGCAAACGGGGTAGGCATGGTCTTAGGGAAATCGGTGCAGACCGATACTCCGCAAATGCATCCTCCAGAGCTCTCCTCACCTGCTCCTGTAGCTGGTCACTAACACTTACCTGCTCGCTATTTACCTCCTCCGATCGTGCGAAGTTATTTAAAGAGATAGGTTCTTCAACACTTCGCACGTTGGAGTCAGTACGAGCAGGAAGTGCTTCGCGGCGCAGTCGCTCAAGCACTGTGTCATCCAACAACTTGCACCGCTGGATGGCACGTACTTGATCCGATAGTCGTTGCGCAGTAACGGCGACAGTAGGGTGAAGCCCCTGAAACAGAGTATAGTATATTATTATTATTATTAAGTTACGTCTAAATGATACCTTGGTAACTTTTGGAATTTATGATTCAGGATCAAATGTGTCCTTAATAAACTCACGATTATTATCTGTAAAGAATAAAAACCCCAATGTAAATCACAATGATGCAAACCTAAAAACAATTAATGGCGTGAAGAAAACTCTAGGAATAGTAACATTAAAAGTAAAAATTTTTGATATTGAAAAAAATCTTAATGTTTTTGTGTCAGAAGAAGAAAATTTCGACTATCATAGTCTTAATTGGATTAGACTGCATAGAAAAAGTTAATCTTTTTTAAAATGAGAAATTAGAAATATAAATCAGACAAAAATAAGTGCATAATCCCTAAAAAAATTAAAATAATACCTGGTCTATTGGGTACCGCAATTGAAAAAAAAACCAAAATCAGTGTAACAAAAATAACGAGTCGAACGATACGGAGAAAATTCAAAATGAAAAAAAGTGTGAATATAATATTAACTTTAATGAACACATAGAAGTGACCAATTTTAACATTTTAGTAAATGATTTAGACATTAAAAAACAGTCACAAATAGACGAATTGATTTGCAAATTTAAATCTCTTTTTGCTAAATACAAATATGATATAGGCACAGTTAAAGGATATGAAGCACATATTGATTTATTAATAGACAAATATTGCAGTAAAAGACTATATAGATGCAGTTTTGAAGATAAAAAAGAAATAGAACAGCAAAATCTAAACTATTAAAAAAAAATTAATTGAAGAGTCTTATAGTCCTTTTGCCGCCCCAGTAACATCGGCGTATAAAAAAGAGGAAGGAAAAAGGTCAAGATTATGTATAGATTTTCGTGATTTAAATAAGATTGTTGTTTCTCAATCACAACCCTTCCCAATAATCGATGATTTAATGATAATTATTTATTTATTTACTTTATATTCACTTTATTTTACAGAAAGCTTACAGACTAATAACAAATTTAGGATAAGTATACTGTAGGTAACGAAATTTGCTAATTACAAGCTTCCACATGTATTGTATACAACAGTAATAGAAAAATAAAATAAAATAAAAAATAACAAACAACAGTTACTGGCAAACAAATTTAGTCGAGTCGTGCAATCGGTAAATATGAAATAAAAGATTCTGTGTGACTGTAGTGCTAAAGGTAAGTAGCTATTAAGGGTAGCCGCCAAAGTATTCCTTTGTTATTATTTTTTTAATACTTTGCTCACTAGTGCAAAACAAATCAATATTCAGGTGTGATGTAAATTATTGAATGCTGCTGCACCGCGTATACAGAAAGCATTACGCCTGTAGTTTGTTGATGCGAATGCTGTGTGTAATAGGGGACGCTTTCTTAACTTATTTTGATTAGTATTGATAAGTATTTTATTAAGTAGTTCCGGACAGTCAATGGAACCGTTTGCAATGCTAGCTAGGAAACAAATATCGTTAATGTTTCTTCTGACTTCCAACGGTAAGAAATGATATCTCCTGCAGCGGTGTTCATAGTCGACTGAGGATTGTTTTGTCTTATAATCTAAGAATGGTAAGAATTTCCTTTGTACCGATTCTATGCGAGACTTGTAATTCTCGTATTGAGGGTTCCATTGGGATACGTATTCAAGGTGGGATTGAACGAGAGAACAATATAAGATTTTTATTGATTTAATGGACTGAAAAGCAGAACAATTTCTTTATATAAATCCTAAGGCTTTAAATGCCTTATTAACTATGGATTCGGTATGGTCATCAAAAACTAGTTTGCTGTCGTGTATTACGCCTAAGTCTGTGATGCTGTTTGTTTTATTTATAATGCAACCATCTAGTTTATACCCCGGGCCAATATTATATTTTTGACGAGGGTATACCATATGGAAACATTTGGATACATTAAGTTATAACTTATTGTTTTTGCAATATAATACAAACCTGTCAAGGTCCAACTGAAGAAGCTCAGTATCAGATAGCGTTCGTATAGGTTTAAGGACCTTCATGTCGTCTGCATATAGTAGAATACGTGAATTTTTAAAGCAGCACTTTATGTCTGAAATGAATACTCCAGATGGGGCAAACTTCCACCTGGATGTGTATCCTCGTAAAACTACAGCCTGAGTTCGATTATCTATATATGAAGAAAACCACCTGAATAGATCACCGTGTATACTGGCAGATAATAGTTTCTGAAGAAGAATACGGTGATCTATACGATCAAAACATTTGCTATAGTCAGTATATATGACATCAACCTGACTTCTTTCTTCCATAGCAGAGGTTATAATTTCATTGGACAGTATCAAGTTGGAGGCGGTAGACCGATTTCTGATAAAACAGTGTTGTTTTGTCACTAAATTGGCGATGCATAACCGAATAAACTTCCGTGTGTACTATTAGTTCAAGAACTTTAGCAAGTAGGCAAAATTTAGATATAGGACAATAGTTTTCCACATTCGACTTATCCCCCTTTTTAAAGACCGGTGTGATAAATACCGATTTCCATATCTTAGGGACTACACCCTCCCTTAGAGATCGTTCGAACAATTTGCAAACCGGGGCAACTAGGCTTTTCGCACAATAAATTATAAAGATTTGACGGACGATTTAGCGCAGTGGTTAAGGGCTTAGCCCGCCCCGCCCACTGTGTCTAATAGTCGCGGGTTCGATTCCCGCACGGGACAAATCTTTGTGTGATCCACAATTATTTGTTCCGGTCTGGGTATTTGTGTATGTGAATTTTCATGTTTGTAAACGCACCCACGACACAGGAATTAATCCTAGTGTGGGGCAACGTTTTTTATGTATATATCAATTATATTAGACCCTTTACATAATTTATTAAGAAAAGGACAAACATTCATTTGGTCAGAAAAATGTCAAGAAGCTTTTGATACAATAAAAAAACTACTTTGCTTACAACCTATTCTAGCGATCTTTGATCCTAATCTACCGATACATATTTATACCAGTGTACAGGGTGTAGGCGCGGTTTTAAAACAACCACAATACAATGGAGATGAGAAACGTTGTGCATATTTTTCGCGAAAATTAAATGATACCCAAAAAAAGAAAAGAGCTATCTATCTTGAGTATTTATAAAATAAAAAAGCTATAAAATTTTGGCAGCTCTGGCTCATAGAAAAGAAATTTACAGTGTTCTCGGATCATAAGCCGTTAGAGAAAATGAACGTTAAGGCAAGAACAGATGAAGAACTGGGAGACCTCACATATAATTTATCTCAGTTTGATTTTAATATAATATACTCTCCAGGAAAATACAATTTAGAAGCAGGTAGTTTAAGTAGAAACCCAATATTAGAGTCACACGAAAATCAAGAAGAAAGTTTAAAAGTTCTAAATTTAATTAAATTAGAAGACATAAAAGACGACCAAGAAAAAAAAGATGATATAAAACAAAATAAAAATAAACTAAAATTCAAAGATAATATATATTACCAGAAAATTGGAAAAAAAGACAAGATTGTGCTAACAGAGGAATATAGTAAAAAATTATCAAAGATGTACACTACCTTTATTGTCATATAGGAATACAACAAATAAAAAACAAAATCAGACCACATATTGAGTTCTTAGATTTACGCGAATATTACACATGAAACAAAACTATTTTTCGGATTTTATCGCGGTTTATTAGCTGACCTAAAACGCACGCACGCAGTGTCGCACGCGCACCCTTTTGCTGCGGACGTGTGAAACTTCGATTCACGACGCTCAACTGCGTTAATAGTAAAATGACGAATCTACTTAAGTGTAACGAGTGTAATATCGTTATTGACGAACTTCTGTCATATATTCAAAATAAAGTGTCAGTAATCGATGAAGAAACCCTCGTTCGAATATGTACGTCGTCTTTTTCACCGGAAGAAATTAAGAAATCGAAATCACTACTATTCGATTCGATTCCTACAGGCATTCGTAAAATCAATCGAAAGATTAAAGGAAAGGACGAGAGAAATTTGGCAGACATTGTGAATCTGTTTAAATCAGTGGAACCAGACGTGATTCCTGTGTTTGTGGCCAGACTACTGAAGAAATTACCACCAATTACCTGGGATCATCTGGATTGTACGAAACTACTGAAAGACATACTTCAAACAAAAACCGAAATCTCGGAGTTTATATCCACCTATGCAACATTAGACGAGTTGAATGAGTTAAAAAAGGAAATTTTAAAACTCAAGAACGTTTTTTGCCACTTAGCTCAGACTTAAATGAGAATATGAAAAGTGGAGCATCAGTATCGGACGGTGGTACATTGAGTTCCTCATATTTGCATGAATCTGCAACAAACAACATACGAGAATCAGAAAATAACGGAAGATCAAATATCTCGACAAACAAATTCATGTCGGTAGAAAGAAAAGAAATTGATAAATATCAACGTAACATTACGTTCCATGACCAGAACATGGTCAACGTCAGCGACGATGACGCGGGTGCAAGCGCGGTAAACAAGTTGAGCGAAACCGGTCCTATACACACGGTGCAGGTGGTCGGCGCGATGACGTCACCCATTATAGGATCAACTATGCAATGCGCCAAACAGCTGACTGATAAGAACGACTGTTATAAACGAAATTGCGAAACTGCATCGGCTGCTTCAACTGTAATGGGCCCAATGCAATCAAATGAGACTAATGGCTGGCAAACAGTACTTAATCGCAAGAAAACTTTAAAATATCGCTATATAGGTAAATCAGGCGTGGCGCGTGATTCAGAATGTAATTACAAGGCGTCTGAAAAAAAAATTGCTATGTTTATAACAAATGTTCACAACGAAACAACGCAAGATGATATTGTGAAATATATACATATGAAAACACAAGAGACTGTATCCTTACAGAAGATAACTACTCAGAAACGAAAAGGGCATAATGCATATAAATTTTTTGTATCGCAAACGAAGTTATATATGTATTTAGATGAGAAACTATGGCCTGAAGGTATTATTTTCAGGCGGTTCATAAATCCGCACAGACCTATCTCTTTTACCGACTCAGATAAACAAAAGAATGGGTAAAAGCTTATATAGATTTGCCAGTTTTAATTGCAAAAGTGTAAAACGTTCCGTCGATAGTATAAGGGAGCTGTGTCGTACCTGTGACGTGATTGTTCTGCAAGAGACGTGGCTGTTACCGAATGAAATACCCTACCTAGGCACTATAGACAGTGAGTTCGGGTACACGGGATCTTCAGCGGTCGACATATCGGCGGGCATCCTGCGCACAGCATTTTCCAGGAAGTGTCTGTGCTGCGTTGTGAGAATTCTCTTGTATGCGCCATTAAAATCGCGACTAGTGATCGGCTCCTGATTGTAGTAAGTGTGTACATGCCAACGGACATGGCAGAGAATCTACCTGAATTTACGGACTGCCTGGGTACGGTGAGTGCTATCATAGAAGAGTATGGTGTAGAATCTGTTTTCATGTTAGGCGATTATAATGCGGATCCTTATAAACTCTTTTTTAGGGAACTTTTAAATTTTTGTAACGAGCAGTTCTGGTCATGTATTGATGTGGATATACTAGGACTGGACTCCGATACCTACACGTTTCTTAGTGAAGTGTATGGGACGTGCAGTTGGTTGGATCATTGTGTAGTAACAATCTGTAAGACACTGTGTCAAAAACGTGTACGTGTATTATGACGCCGTATGGTCTGACCATTTTCCTCTTATTATTGAATGTAACCTAAATATCTTACTACCGAAGTTACTTGAAAAATCTGTAAATATTAACGCGGTATTATGAGGGAAAAGAACTGAGGAACAGATTGCGTCTTATACTCATGTATGTCATGAACGATTGCGAACCATTGACTTTCCAATTGAGTTTACTAATTGTGCAGATCATTACTGTAAAAACCAAGACCATAGACATGTTCTGGATAGGTTATACTCTGACATTGTGACCGCTCTAACGGCTGCAGCTAAGGACAGTCGGCAAAGCACTCA
Organism: Phalera bucephala; assembly: GCA_905147815.2. Lineage (NCBI taxonomy): Eukaryota > Metazoa > Arthropoda > Insecta > Lepidoptera > Notodontidae > Phalera > Phalera bucephala. The sequence continues at coordinate 6,064,704 of LR990637.1, read as the reverse complement.
TACGCAAGGGAGAGGTATACGCATTGTAGGGTGGAACGGACACGTTAGCGGCGCCCATCGGGATGCTAGGACGAAGTTTAGAGAGTGGGTTATGTGCGGAAAACCAAAATACGGGTGTGTCTACGACGTAATGTGTCAAAGTCGTAAGGCATTCAAATCTAGGCTTAAATGGTGCCAAGACCATTAGGACCAATTAAAAATGGATATACTGGCTGAAAAACTTTCCAGTGGACACTTTCGACACTTTTGGAAATACACCAAAAAAGTAAACATTAGGCCTGGCCTCCCGATGAATGTCGATGGGATGAATGACCCTAAAGACATCGCTTATATCTTTAAAAATCAATTTACTATACAGTCTCCGTTGGGCGCAGCGCGGGTGGGACTCGGTGCTGAGATTCCATATGAGAACGTGGGAACAAAGTTTAGCGCCAAAGATGTGGCCAAAGCTATAAAATTATCTCGAGAGGTAAATCCCCCGGCCACGATGGCCTCAGCATTGAGCACCTGCTTTACGCTGGCCCACATATTTCGAGAGTTTTAGCGATGTTTTATACGTTGTGCGTGAGTCATTCTTACCTTCCTTCAGATTTCATGAAGACTGTAGTAGTGCCTGTGGTGAAAAACAAAACCGGAGATTTATCTGACAAAAATAACTACAGGCCTATTTCTCTAGCCACTAGCATTGCCAAAGTGTTTGACTGCATTCTTAATATACAACTGGATAAGTACATAGTACTGCACGATAACCAGTTTGGTTTTAGGCCACAACTGTCCACGGAGAGTGCAATACTGTCTCTTAAGAGTGCGGTTAGATACTATTCTGCAAGAGGGACTCCTGTGTATGCTTGCTTTCTCGACCTGTCTAAGGCCTTTGACTTGGTGTCCTACGACGTCCTGTGGGAAAAGTTTAGGAGTATAAATAAAAGTATAAATAAATATATTTAAATGTTGGTACAAGAACCAGGTTAACAGTGTCAGGTGGGCGAGCACAATGTCGGATTCGTATCGACTGGAGTGTGGGGTGAGGCAGGGAGGGTTAGCCTCACCCACACTCTTTAATCTCTATGTGAACGATCTGATCGTCACGCTTAGCAGTCAGCACGTCGGATGTCATATAAACGGAGTAAGCGTCAATAATCTTAGTTACGCCGACGATATGGTGCTGCTGAGCGCATCGGTCTGTGGTTTGAGGAAGTTAATACGTATCTGTGAGGAATATGCTGTTAGCCACGGTCTTAAATACAATGTAAGTAAAAGTAAATGTGTACTCTTTGAGGTCGATACAAAACGTGGCCTTAGCGTGCCACCTGGTTGCATAAACGGTGTTCCACTCAGTTGGGTGGAACAGTTTAAATATCTAGGCCACATAGTTACAAGCGACCTCAAGGACGACACTGACATAGAACGGGAGCGGAGGGCTTTGTCTGTACGGGCAAACATGCTGGCTCGCAGGTTTGCGCGCTGTACGAGGGAGGTAAAAGTAACGCTCTTTCGAGCGTACTGCACCTCCCTCTACACGTGCATGTGCACTCGCCTGTGGGCGAGATACACTCGTGCGTCATACAACGCACTCCGCGTTCAGTTTAATAACGCATTCAGGGCGTTGTTGGGGCTGCCTCGATACTGCAGCGCTTCTGGTATGTTCGCGGAGGCGCGCGTCGATTGCTTTTATGCGACTATGCGCAAGCGCAGTGCGTCGCTCGTGCGCAGGGTACGAGGCAGCGCCAACACCGTCCTGAACATGATCGCTGAACAAGAGGACTGTACTTACATACGACACTGCTGCGGCAGAATGAGTCCCTGTCACTTAAAATAAATGATTTTTTTTTTTATTTTTTATTTTTTTTTTAAAACACCGTAACTCAAAGAAGTCTGCAGTCTGTGAACATGTCCTTGACCGCACCCGCCATCACATCAGATTTGATACACCACAAATTCTTGTGAAAGAACACCGATTCCTACCAAGGATGGTTCGCGAGGCTATTGAAATTAAAAAACATCCTAATTTCAATAGAGAAGATGGCTGGGTGCTTCCATCTACTTGGGATCCGGTAATTAATATAATCAAATCCACAACCAAGCATAAAACTGCAAGACCTCAAGACACCGTGAGCTCATTCTGCGTAGATCGGACCAACAAAAATAATTAAGAAGTTTGAGGGTACCCCGGAACAACTATGCCATTTGGACGTCTAACACCTCAGTCCCTCCCGTGACCATGGGTGCTGCAAAGCACTCGAAACGTCGGGAACTAAAAATCAAAAATAACCGAGATAAAATCCGAAAAATAGTTTTATTTCAAAATCAGACCATTTTATACAGCGAAGAATTTAACAAATAATATTAAAAAAATCTGTAAATGAAAATAAAAATTTGGACTAATGACTCACTTAGGTCCCGCAACTTATCCTTTTGAAATTATGTCTATAGACACTCTTGGTGGATTTGGCGGCTCACGCTCTACAAAACGCGAGTACGCGCGCGCGCATTGTGCGAGCGGTTGTGTCATTGAACTCCGTCGAGAATAATGACTTCGAAAGTTTTAAAGTGCAATAATTGCAACATAGTAATATGTGAAGTTCTTGCTTTTGTCCAATAAATTGGACGTGATGGACGAAGAAAGTTTAGTGCGCATATGTGCTTCAGGATTCGCAGTGAAGGATATAGAAGATGCCAAAAAACTGCTTTTTGAGTTAGTTCCAGAGAGGAGAAGAATAACAAGAAAACGGGATGGTAAAACGCAGAGAGACCTATATGATGTAATCACCTTGTTAAAAGAGACAGATCCAGAAAAAGTCCCTTTATTTGTGGCAAGGGAATTGCATAAACTCCCGCCAGTTACCTTCGATCATATCGATGCCACAAAATTATTAAAAGATTTATTAATTATGAAAAGTGAAATAAGTATCATAAAGGACACATATGTAACAAGAAACCAGTTAGAGGACGTTAGAAAAGATTTCATAAATCATAAACAAACATCGCCTAACAGCTGTTTGAATATAAATATGAAAAGAGGAGGTGGATTATTAAACAGTTACTGTTTGGACAGCGGACCGTTGGGCCTACCGCACATAGTAGAAAAATCGGGGAACGCGTCAGCTGATGAGACGACCTTGCATGAAAGACTTCCGTCCTTGTCACCCATTAACAGTGAATGTGCTATCTCATGTGCGCAGGAGGCCGGTGAGTGCACTGAGGCCGACACTGAGTTTTCGAAGCGGGCTACGGCGGGCCTTGCTGCTATTGAGTGCAAGCGAACTAGTAGTCACAACGGTATTCCTACGCCGGCGCTTGACCAAGCGACCGTGCAACAAAGGAGCGATGACTTAAAGGTTAACGACGCAAATGTTAACTACACGAATGAATGGACAACAGTTAACAGAAAGAAAAGTAAGTACCGTTTTGCAGGATGCAGAGGTAAAGCAGTAATTGAGCAAAACCACAAATTTAAAGCGGCAGATATTAAGGTTCCGCTTTTCATAACAAATGTCGATAAACAGACGTCTGAATGCGATGTTATTGATTATATAAAAGCTAAGACAGGCGTGTCAATAACATTAAAAGAGATTAAGATGTCAAAACAAAGGGAGTATAACGCATTTAAAATCTTTATTCCCAAACATAAATTATCGGTATTTTTGGATGACACTATTTGGCCTGAGGGAATATCGTTCCGAAAATTTGTGTATTTAAAGAGAGACGCGTTTGAAGACAGAAACAAGTTACGAAATGACAGAGCTGCACCAGACAAACCCAATGATTAGTAGGAGCAACATAGTTAGTTTTAACTGTCGGTCAATAACAAGATCTATTGACTACGTGTCATCATTGTGTAAAATGGCAAATGTAGTGGCACTTCAGGAAACGTGGCTCTTGCCTCACGACATACCATATTTGGGAACCATAGACACTGACTTCGCGTACACGGGAAAATCGGCTGTGAATACTTCTGCGGGGATCCTTCGTGGACGTCCTCACGGCGGAGTGGCGATACTGTGGCGAAAGAGTGCGTTTACTAAGGTGTCGGTAATACAGTGTAGCAGTGTGCGGCTGGCGGCAGTGAGAATGGATCTTAATGATAGTACTATATTAGTTTTTTCGGTGTATATGCCTACGGATGTCGCTGAAAATCTACATGAAATGTCTCAGTGTATGGGTGAAATAAGTGCCATAATCGAGGAGTCTAATGTGGAGTCGGTTTTCATCTTAGGGGACTTCAATGCGCACCCAGGTCAGTTATTTGGAATAGAAATGTTGAACTATTGTGTAGAACAAAAGTGGCGATGTGCTGATATTGAACTTCTTGGTATTAATTCGAACTCATATACGTACCTTAGTGATGTACACGGCACAACCAGCTGGTTGGATCATTGTTTAGTGTCTGAGGCTGCATGGAATTCTGTTACAGCCGCTAGAATATTATACAATGTATCATGGTCAGACCACTTTCCACTTGTAATAGAATGTAATTTAAATAATTTAAAGTCTAAGTCAGCTTTGAACGTCGACATTTCTTTGTGTAATAAGACTATATGGGGAGAAAGGGATGCCACTCAAATTAAAATGTACCACGATGTATGTAACAATAGCCTAAGAGAGCTCCATTTTCCGTCTGAATTCGAAAATTGTAGTGACAGAACATGTAATGACTTATCACATAGACTAGCGTTAGACAAGATTTATCACACTATTGTAAATATCTTGCGTCGGGCATCTGAAATTAGTTTCAAGGTAAATACATGTAAAAAGTACATCACAGGATGGAACAAGTATGTTAAGGAAGCCCATACAGAGGCGCGAGTTTGTTTCCAGAGTTGGATCCTAAGTGGAAAACCGACAAAAGGTCCAGTGTATGGGAGGATGCGTAGCAGTAAACAGATCTTTAAAACCCAACTTAAATATTGCCAGAACAACAAAGAGCAAATAAAGATGGATATTATTGCGGCGCATCACTCTCGAAAAGATTTTAAAAACTTCTGGAAGCAAACTCGGAAGATGAGTCCTAAATTGAGCCCCCCCACCATTGTAGGGGGTTTAAATGATAGTGAGCAAATTGCAGAGCTATTTAAAAATAGTTTCACTGTGACGTCACCTGTAGGCCCGAACGTGCAGGTGCAGAGGTCGGAGGCAGAGGAGAGTATTCGAGAATTAACAGTGCGCTTTAGTGCGAAGGACGTCGCCAGGGCGGTGTCGGGTATGAAAAGAGGTAAGTCTCCAGGTCATGACTCATTGAGTGTGGAGCATTTGCGGCATGCTGGCATACACTTGCCTCGTGTGCTGTCAATGTTCTACACTCTGTGTGTCGGTCACTCTTATCTGCCTGAGGACTTAATGAGAACGTTAGTCGTGCCAATTATTAAAAATAAAACGGGAGAAACTTCTGATATCAGCAATTATAGACCAATTTCTCTGGCCACAATTATGGCCAAAGTGTTGGACGGTCTGCTTGAAAGGCAGCTAAGCCAAAATTTATTAATACATGACGCTCAGTTTGGCTTTAAGTCGGGCGTATCAACTGAGAGCGCAATATACTGTCTCAAGCAGACAGTTCAATACTACACGTTGAGAAACACCCCAGTTTTGCCTGCTTTCTCGATCTCTCCAAAGACTTTGATCTCGTTTCTTATGAGTTACTGTGGCGTAAATTGGAGAATGACACTACTGTACCGAAAGAAGTAGTAAATGTTTTCAAATATTGGTACAACAATCAAACCAACTCTGTGAAGTGGGCGGGATCCTTATCTTCAGAGTACAGGTTGCAATGCGGAGTGAGGCAGGGAGGTTTGTCGTCACCCAAGCTTTTCAACCTTTACGTAGACAAGATGATTGGTGAGCTCAGCGGCACCATGGTGGGTTGTTCAGTTGACGGTATAGTTGTGAACAATATAAGTTACGCGGATGACATGGTGTTGCTGAGTCCATCGATTAGTGGCTTGCGTAAATTAGTTGCCATATGTGAGCGGTACGCCGGGGCCCATGGTCTCAAGTACAACGAATTAAAGAGTGAGTTGCTGGTTTTTAAGTCGCGCAATAAAACTTATGTCAATTTGCCACCAGTTCTTTTAAACGGCACTCCTCTAGCAAGAGTTCCGCGATTTAAGTACTTGGGGCACTGGGTCACGGAGTCTTTGCTTGACGATGAAGATTTGGAGAGGGAACGCAGAGCGTTGACAGTCAGATGTAATATGTTGGCTCGCAGGTTTGCACGCTGCACTAAAGAAGTAAAATTATCATTATTTAAAGCCTATTGTCAAATCTTCTATACGTGCAGCCTGTGGGTCAACTATACAAAGGGGGCACTCAATGCTCTGCGGATCCAATATAATAATGCGTTCAGGATTCTGTTGGGGCTGCCGCGATACTGCAGCGCATCAGAGATGTTTGCGGCTGAGCATGTGGATGGCTTTCACGCGATTTTGCGTAAAAGAGCAGCATCCATGATGACGAGGGTGCGTGACAGCTCCAACAGATTTTTGTTAACTTTTGCGGACCGGTTTGACGGCGTTAATATGAGGCATTGGATAAGTATGCATGGTTCATGCTGGTCAAGTGCCAAATAGTGTTGTCTAAATAGTTAATTGTTACTAACATAGATTTTAAGGAAATTGTTACTAACACACTATGGATTTAATCCGAAATAAATAAATATATTATTATTATATTAAAAACTTATTTACACCTTTTGGTAGATCACGATCTAGTAAAGATTCGCCTATATTTTGACATATTAAACTCAAAGTGCGGACGATTTTATAAAATTAGTTAAAAAAGTGTCACAGGAAAATAAAATTGATATGATTTTATCTGATCAATACCCAGGCATAATTCAAAAGATTTAAAAAAAAAATTCGATATAGAAAATATACCTTTGATTTTCACTGCAGTTAATTCGCCATTTTCAAATGGTTTAAATGTAAGATTGAACCAAACACTAGTAAATAAAATTAGATGTAAAATAAATTAAAGAAATAATAGAGTGTGTGTTTGGAAAGAGGTCTCCTTGTGTCCAATACAATATTCCAACACAAGGATATTCATATGTATACGTGGAGAAGAAATGACCAGAAAAGCATGATAGATTTGATCCTGGTAGATAACCGTCTCCGAAGTAAACTTCAAGATACCCGTGCATATAGAGGCCCCACTCTTGAATCGGACCACTATCTCCTAATTGCGCGGTTTAGTGGTTTGTTCAGGAAGTGGAGGCACTTGCGAGAGCGTATCCCCTTCGGAGGCCTTGAAAGAATCAAGGTTGAAAGGTTGCAAGATGAGAGCGTGAGGAGCACGTATGAAGACAGAGTCCGGGACAAGCTTTTGACAGCTGGTTCTTCGGACTCAAACATAGATGAATGCTGGAATTGTCTGCAAGAGAGTTTGGTAGAATCAGCGAAAGAAGTATGTGGCTGCTCAAAGAAGCATAGTACAGCAAAAGGGGATGCATTGTGGGACACAGAGTTAAAAAGCTCTGTAGAAAGTAAGAAGAAAGCGTGGCAGGACTATGTCTCTTCTTTGAATCTAAATGACAGTATGACAGAGATGAAGAAAGAAATATACCGGCAATGCAAGAATGCCACCAAAACTTTAGTGAAAGAGTTAGTGTGATTGAGGAGGAGAGGCTGACGAAGAACTTCGAGAATAACACCAAACTCTTTTGGAGCAAGGTGAGAAAGGCTCGAGGTGATTCGTCAGGCTCCAGAATGGAAAAGATGAAATCTAAGGATGGCGACATTCTTGCAGACACACAAGTTGTGCTAAACCGGTGGAGTGAATACTTTGGAGAAATGTATGCGAATGCCCCGGATGCTGGTGCCACAGACGATCCCAGAGGCGAGTTTGCGGCACCAGAATCCACAGAGGACATCACTATGGAAGAAGTTGAATGGGCGATACGAAGTATGAAAAATGGTAAAGCTGCGGGAATAGACATGATATCTGCCGAGATGATTAAATATGGTGGAACTTGCGTCCGGGACGCTTTTTGGGTCCTCGCAAATCTTTGCTGGAAGACCGGTAGAGTCCCTACAGATTGGCGCCGCGCAGTCATAGTACCCTTGTATAAAGGCAAGGGCTCACAATATGACTGCGCCAATTGCAGGGCCATCAGTTTGATCAGCTTGGCAGCTAAGGTGTATGGTAAAATTATTAAACGGAGAATGCGCGAGAAGTCCGATGGAGTGTTGTGTGAGGCACAGGGAGGTTTCAGGTCTGGAAGAGGATGTTCGGATCAAGTTTTCTCCCTCCGCAACATCGTAGAAAAGCATCTGGCAGTAGGCCGGAAGGTTTTCTGCGGTTTTGTGGACTTGGAGAAGGCGTTTGATAGAGTCGTGCGAAAGAGACTTTGGGACATTTTGCCAGAGTATGGTATAAACGGCACCCTGTTGCGAGCCGTCCAGTCCACCTACGTGGACAGCAAGGCATGCGTACGGGTGGGTGGTAACATGTCACCTTGCTTTGACGTTAAAATCGGCGTCAAGCAGGGTTGCGTGTTGTCCGCTAGGCTGTTTATAGTATATCTGGATAAAAGTCTTCAAAGACTGAATGCGATGACTGAAGGGGTAAAAATGGGTGATCTAGTGATAAACCACCTATTGTATGCAGATGACGCGGTTTTGATAGCGCCAACAGCCACTGATCTGCAAACACTAGTCACAGTTATGAGAGACGACTGCATGAACAATGGCTTACATTTGAATGTGAAGAAAACCAAAATTATGGTTTTTGAACGGGAAGAAACCAGAACGAATGCAAGGATTGTGGTTGGTAACGATGTGCTGGAGCAAGTGAATGAGTTTGTATATCTTGGATGCGCCTTCAGTAAGGATGGGAAATACACCGCTGATATAGAGAGAAGAGTGAATGCAGGTAATAGAGTGAATGGTGCGATGGGAAGGCTACTTGGGAGCCGGCACTTAAGCCAAAAAGCGCAGCTGGCCATGCATAACGGAGTGCTTGTCCCAACGCTGTTATATGGCAGTGAGAGTTGGGTATGTAAGAAGGAGAACGAAAGCAGGATAAATGCGGTCGAAATGCGATCTCTGTGGAAGATGTGCGGAGTCACGCTGACCGACCGTATTCGCAACAGCGTAGTAAGAAAGCGAGTAGGTATGAAAGATAGTATCGGTGTAAAGATGAGAAAGGGTATGCTCCGTTGGTTCGGGCATATAGAAAGAATGCCAGAAGAAAGAATGACAAAACAGATATACAATGCGAAAGTGGAAGGATGTAGGTGCCGGGGAAGACCTAAACTATCTTACAATGACCAAATAGACCGTGTCTTAGCTGAAGGGCAAGTCAAGAGTCTCCGTAACCGGCGAGTGTGTATGAGACGAACTATGAAAGTGGAGGAAGCCAGAGAGGTATGTAAGGAAAGATCCTGTTGGAACTCTGTACTCTCTGCCTACCCCGCGAGGGAGCTGGCGTGATGATATAGATAGAGATAAATTAGCCTGGACGACTATAGCTCACGAATGTATCCAGAGATATAATGAAAACGAGCACACTGTTACAGGATTTTCTCCAAAATATTTGATGGAAGGCAAAAGTGTTAATATTGTGTCAGATGAACTTAAACAACGGTTCACACATAAGGATTTAATGCACGATAGAAAAGTCGCATTAAATAACACTCTAAAATCACATTATTATAATAAACAAAGATTCGATAAAAACAGATATAAATGCGAACTAAATGCAGGAGACTGTATATGCTGAAAACGGTAATCGATTAAACAGAAAAAAATTAGATGAGTTATAAATTGGTCCGTATACAATCATTGAAAAATTATCTAACTTAATTTACAGATTAAATACTGGACATAAGAAATGCGAATCTAACCCCTTTTACATAACAAAGCATGTCACCGCGTTGGACAAAATATAGAAAAAAAAAAACTTATAATTAAATCATAAAATTAAGAATAAGGGATACAATTGAAAAGGCAGTATTTCTCATTCCTGTGAGGGGGAGATGTAAATAAAGTTACGTATACTTTATTTAAATTTCCCGCGCATAGACTGAAGTATTGTCTATGTGACAGTTTATCTGTCATGACGCGGGGTTAGATTAGGGGAGGTTAGGTTTCAGTTGTGATAAAAATAATAGCTTAAAATGTTGTTTCTGCCGGTTGCCTGGAAGAAATTGCTTTCAGCAATAAGGCCGCCATTTGTACTTATTTACTGTTTATAAATTGTTTGTAATTTAATGTTTTGCTGGTGTACAATAAAGTGTACTATTATTATTATTATATTTCTCTTTTCAGGTAAGTTTCATTAATTTGTAGTTAGATTCTATAATAATTTTAACGATACGATCTCGATATTAATTAATTAATTTTCAGTGCAATACTTACCAAATTCTTCTATACTCTTTCTATCCTGCCTAGCCCGTTGAAGCTGTTGCTGCAAAGCTGTATCTAACTTCTTCGTCAAAAGTCGTTCTCGCATGTCGTGGATTAGATCTGAAACTGAGTCATAAGTTTTCGAAGTTTCGCATTTTGCGTTAACCTTGAATTTAAAATAAAATTAATTATTTTTTACTTTCCCTAATTTCCAACATACTGGAGTACATTTCTTATCTTCGAAATAAGTTGTTTTGTTACTCATTCATTGTTATCCATTACTGGCAATAAAGAAATAGCGGTCCTTAATTCAATTTTTTCCATTTTTGTATTTTCCTCTGTATCAATTTCGTCAGAAAAATATTCCTCAACCTCCTGTTTAATACACAATTCCTTTATTTTATAATAATAATAACTTATTTTACTATACAATTTTTCTATATTATCTATTTGTAACCGGTCGACATTTTTATACTTTACATAAGAATTAGCTTTCTCCAAAATTATGTCACTGTTTTTTTAATTTTTTAACAATTTTAAAGGAAGGTGTCCTTCTACTAGGGCCTAATTTCGTCAAATAGTCCTTAAGATACTTAAATTTGCCAATAATTACTTCGAGTTCCTTATCCATGCAAACATACTTTAATAAGGGCGTATAACTTGCTGAATTTGTCTATTACTCATTTTGTTTAATACGTAACTAAATATAACATAGCCCTTTTAAAATGCTAATAAAACTGAAATAATATAAAATATAATAATAGTGATTACATGAGGATTAATTTATACATTTCTATTAAAACAATAAGACATGTCTGTTAACACATACCGCACACAACGATGGTTATACTTAGCACTAAATTATGTAAAAACGCGGCGACCACAAATTAAGACTTCACTTTATAACGCACTTAAACATTTCGCCTGGGGCACTCGGTGTGGTGTTATTGGGCTGCCAGCGCCGAAATTAGCTCGTAGAACGCCTCAATGCAAACTCTTGTATTTGTTGTTGCATCCAGTCATGATGGCACTTCTTGTACAATTTGTAAGCAATCATAAAGGCTCCTGCACCCAATATAAGCCAAATGCCAGCCAGAATATAGTTGGTAGCCGAAACGCGATAATTTAATAGCTTAATAGCAGCTGCATGTCCTCTCTTCAATCTCTTCTCTTTCATTAGATTGCGAAGAGCATTTCCAAATGACATCGTTCGGAGCAACAGAAATAGATTAAAATATTGCTGCAAACGGTCCACAATTTAATTCCACGTTCAAAATCAAAGGCCAAGTTTATCACAAAGTGGGCTCATTGCTGCCAATGCCAAACGAATCTCAAAAATTTTCACAAATTTACTTTATGGGTGGCGAGGACTCCGAACGCGCACTTGCCAATCGCGTGGATGCACGTTGCGACTACAATAACCTCAATTCGCCTTTTGCCAGGCGCATCGTTGGCGAGCTGGACGCTCTGTTAAATGAGCACAATGAATTGTTGAGATTATTGAAATCACACATGCCCAAGCTACAAAGTGACAATCACGCTATTGTCATCAATCCTGATAGAACACCAGCTGGAGAGCATATACGTAGATTCAACGCACCTGTTGTTGACGACGTTGCTGGAATCATGGTTGGCGACTGTACAGCTACGCGACAAATCGTGTTTCGAAGAAGCATTGCTGATACCCACCGTTCATATGACGCTCTCCATTATCCGCCACTTTTTTTGGCAGGGACAAGACGGATATTGCATAAACATGAAACATCGAGATCGGGATCTCGTTGTTTAATTAACAGGTAACTCATTTATTATTAAGAACATAATTAATTTATTATTAAATAATAAATTAATTGACTAATTTAAGTATATATTACATTACAGGAGCCGAATTATGCGTATCGTTTGATGAGTTCACCAAATTGAAGTGCATCTGATTTAATCAACACAGATACGAATTGTGAACTGCAGTATGATACTGTAGAACTGGCAGCAATTGTTATTCGCAATGTTCCACTACTAAAATAATAAATGATAAACAAAGATGGAACTGGCAAAACATTCCTTATTTCGCTACTTCTTGCCGAGATACGATCAAAAAATGGCATTGAATTGGCCGTTGCACCAATTGCAACCTGGCATTGCAGCAACTTTATTAGATGGAGGCAGAACAGCTCATTCATCATTTAAGCTGCCATTAAACATTCAAAATAACCCAGATGCAGTGTGCAACATAAAGAAAACAATCGTCCATGGTCACAGTGCTGAAACAGTGTAAAATTATCATTTGGGATGAATGCACTATGGCACACAAACATTCGCTTGAGGCATCGGATAGGACATTGAAAGATATAAAAAACAACGACGAACTATTTTGCGGCACTATACTCCTTTCAGGTGATTTTAGACAGACAGTTCCCATTATTCCACGATCAACGTACGCTGATGAAATCAACGCTTGCTTAAAATCATCGCGACTGTGGCGTTATGTTGAAAAAGTACAACTGACAGTGAACATGCGCGTTCAAATGCTTCAGGATTCATCCGCCGAAACTTTCTCAAAACAACTGTTAGATATTGGCAATGGAAAAGTTGCTGTACATGAAAATACTGGATGCATAAAACTGCCAACCGATTTCTGCATAATCATCAACTCGTAAAATACTCTCATCGACCACATATATCCCGATGTACACACACAATACAAAAATCTGGAGTGGCTGGCAGAAAGAGCTATTTTGGGAGCAAAAAATGTGGACGTCAATGGATTAAATTACAAGATACAACATTTGTTGCCAGGGGACTTAGTTTCATACAAATCTGTCGATGCAGTTTGCGATGCCAACGAAGCTGTGAATTATCCAATTGAGTTTTTGAATTCATTGGACATGCCAGGCATGCCACCGCACCATTTAAAATTGAAGGTTGGATCTCCGGTTATTTTGCTTTGTAATTTGAACCCACCACGGCTTTGCAATGGCACACAAGTAGTCATTAAAAAAATAATAAAAATCGTTATTGAAGCCAGCATTTTGAAGTTCCGATGCGAAAATGTATCCATCATCATCATCATCAGCCTATAGCAGTCCACTGCTGGACATAGGCCTCTCCAAGTGCACGCCACTGGGTACGATCCTCGGCTACTCGCATCCAGTTTCTGCCAGCCGCCCTACGAAGGTCATCGCTCCACCTAGCCTGAGGGCGTCCTGCATTACGTTTGCTAGTCCGCGGTCTCCACTCAAGAACTCGTTTGTCCCAGCGGTTATCGGTTGTTCGGCTAATGTGACCGGCCCATTGCCACTTCAGCTTACTAATCCGGTGGGCTATGTCGATAACTTTGGTTCTCTGTCGAATGACTTCGTTCCGGATTCTATCCTTTAGAGAAACTCCGAGCATAGCCCTTAGAAAATGTATTGCTGCCACGAATTCCTATAATTCCTACGGATGTGCCAATTGAATTCAAACGCATTCAATTTCCAATTAGATTGGCGTTCGCAATGACGATCAATAAGTCACAAGGCTAAACGTTGTCTGTTTGTGGCTTAGATTTGGGTACACCATGCTTTTCCCACGGACAACTATATGTGGCATGTTGTCGCCCGGAAAAACCATCCAGTTTGTTTGTATTGGCTAAAGACGGACTGACCAAAAATATTGTACACTCCTTTGCGCTGAAAGATAAATCTTTGTTAATTTTTTTTAATTGCCATCATTATAAGTAGAAATATGAATAACTATTTCGATAGCTATCAAGAATTGTAATTTAATACATATTTGTTACTTTAATAAAGAATAATTTATTAACTTAAATAAAGTACACTTTAATTGTCAACAACGCTTCATTCCTCTTTCAATTATAATTACATCCCCACACACATATAGTGTTAGCTATGTTTCTTTAACAAATTTTTTTTTTTTTAGAAATAATGTATTTGGCAAAACAACGTTTTCCGGGTCAGCTTAAAGATGCGCGACTGCGAATAATCCGTCTATTCGAATCATCTAAAACTACTAATTTTCTGATTCGAATTAAACATTAGTAATATACTAATTTTGATATTCGAATGACGACTACTAATTAGTAACTACTAATGATGATTCTATTAGATTATCTGCGACTCTCACCCGATTATGAATGAATTATTCGAATGATTCGCCGATCCTCGCGCCACTACCGCGCCAAAACCAATTACGTGTGCGAGTGAGGAGTAACAACGAAACTAAATAATAACGCTCCTGCAGGTTTGTGTTTAAAAGTGCGTCTTAATAAAGTTTCTAGTATATAATTTAAATATAATACGCGCGCTGTAATCAAGTGCTGGAATGAAACAAACGGCTAATAGTACATTTTTTTAAAGCGCTTACAGTGCTTCAGCACAAAAAGCGCCCCTAGCGGACGTTGAGGTAAGCTGCAGGCCGAATGTGCCGAATGATGCTAACTTACTTTCCTTTGTACTCTGTGGTGCGACCGATAGGTAAATTCATTATTCGTTCGCCGAACTTTATTCATTATTCGTTCATTCGGTCCAGCAAGTCGAATGGGAGGCAGTTAGTAACTAATTTTCGTGAATCATTCGAATAATTCGAATGATTTATAAAGTCGAATGATTCGAATGGAATCATTCGCAGTCGCGCATCGCTAGGTCAGCTAGTACAGTGTATAGTTTTCAGTTTTTATGCTTGTGTTTTTATAGTGCATGTTTCTGTTTTATTGTTATTTTAGTGCTTTATTTTGTATATTATACGTCTATTCATGTTCCATCGACACGGAATGCAGTGGGTCCAAATCCATGTCAGCTGTCGTTAGGTTATCTTGTCCAATGCCCCGAGTGCTCGGAGCCTCGGTATTTTAAAGGGCCAAAAGAGCCCTTTTGATCCACACCTAAAAGGTACATCATACACACACACACACCCACACCGTCACGCCTATATTCCCCAGAGGGGGTGGCAGATGTGTACTGAGTACACCCAGGTACATCATACATCCTCTAAACTTCCGTTCCTGTTCCCATTCAGTGACAATCCACCAACTGCGTGGAGATAATAGTAACCAGATATTTCTCACCCCACCAAATTAATTGTAAAGCGAATACCTCGTGGAGCCCGTACATCCATTGCAGAATCACTCGCATCTACCATCAGCACCGTTCTCAAAGATAACTCACAACGTGCTTGGCAACATTTGTTAACTTTCCCTTTTAGAGTCCTGCATGTCCCACTTGATCCTTGTAATACAGACTCACTGACTTCGCGATTAAAACAAAATTGTAATAATTATGCCCCATTCATTTTAACATTAATAGTTCTCAATCACATACACCAAAACGCCAATCTGAATCTGCTTTCTACCGTATGGTCGAGAGTAGATTCAGTGATGGTGACGTTAGAGGGGTAGCTCGGATGATTTTCTCCAACGACAGGTTAGCCCCAGACACATTTCCGAGACCCTTACAGCCATTTCGCCAAGCATCCACCAGCGACTCACCACCGTCTCCCTGATCCTCCTACCTTTTCACACCCTATACAAGTTAGAACGAAGGATGTGGCTGCCGTTAGGTCTTTTCCTAGCGGATCGGCGGGCTTGATGGTTTAAGCACGCAACACTTAAAAGATCTCACTTCATTCGCTTGTGGCGACGCTGGGCAACGGTTTCTAAAAGAACTAACGGCACTGGTCAACTTTATGATAAATAAAAACGTTGATCTTTCTATTACAGACATCCTTTTCGGCGGGAATTTGTGTGCCTTCTCCAAACAGAAAGGAGGTATAACGCCTATCGCGGTCGGTACAACTCTCCGCCGTCTCTTGGCAAAGGTCTGCTGCAGGAAGGTATTCAATCTCTTGAAGGAATATTTTCAACCCCTGCAGATAGGCTTTGGCTTGGGAGGCGGCTGTAAGGCTGCCGTTCATGCACTGCAAACATTTACATTGAACGACGGTGGTAAAGTTCTTCTCAAGGTTGACATAAGAATGCGTTTAACGCGGTGAACAGATTTGCCCTGTTGATTCAAATAAGCCACAAAATTCCTTACTGTTTTAATTTTCTTCGGCAATGTTATAGTAATCCATCACAATTAGTGTACAAAGGTAACCTTATACATTCGGCCGTCGGCTGGCAACAGGGTGACCCGCTTGGTCCGGCCATATTCAGTTTGGCAATTCACCTTATCATCATGCGTGGTACCTCGATGAAGGGTCACTTGGCGGGGACGTAGATACGGTTCTGCGTGATCTGAAATTCTGGATTGAAGAACTGATATCCATCGGTTTGGAATTAAACTATAAAAAGTGCGAACTCTATTTATTTGATACCGTTTCCAATAAAGACGTTATTAGGAAAAAAAATAATGATTTTGGCACCTAATATCAAAGTTATTATTAGCAGTAACCACCGTCTTCTAGGAAGTCCCATCCTTAATGATTCTTTCCAGGATTTTATAAAAAAATTCAAAATTTTGAGTCTGTTTCAGATCACTTGCACAAAATAAACTCTCACATGGCCTTCAACATTATTAAATACTGTGTTTTTGTTCCTAAATTTATGTATTCTCCTTGATGTTGTCACCTCTGGACACATAACGACATTTTACAGAGGCTTGACAACATTGTGAGAGATCAGTCACCTCTATTTCAAATTGTTGTCTAGATGATCGGGCGTGGTCCCAGGCTTCTGTTCCGGTCAGGAAAGGAGGTTTGGGAATTCGCAAAATTTCAAGTTTATCGCTCCCAGCCTTCTTGTCTTCAGTCCATAGCACACTTGGTCTAGTAAAAAGAATTTTGTTACCGTCTTTGACCAACTTCAAAATCCCATATTTGGATGAAGGCAAGGATGCTTGGCTAATGGCCTGTCCAAATACTACTCCTCCCACAGATCCGACTTCCCAGCAGCAGTGGGATCGCCCAATCTGCGAATTTACACGAAAAAGCCTTGTTGAAACGTCCCTTAGTTCTGCGGATCGTGCTCGTATCCTCGCTGCTTTTGAGTGGGAGTCGGGTTTTTGGCTACAGGCACACCCTTCTGTCCATCTTGGGGCCCTATTAGCCCCTTCTGCATTTCGTGTTGCATTATGTTTCCGTTTAGGGGTTCCTTGTCTTGTACCACATTGTCAGTGTGGTAGTAGAGTCAACCAGCTCGGCCACCACGGACTCTCATGCCGCAAAAGTGCCGGTCTCAACGGCGTCATACGCCGTGCCCTTGCCAACGTCAACATGGCGGCCATCCTTAAACCGGCTGGTCTTCATCGAGATGATGGCAAGAGGCCCGATGGTATGACGCTGGTACTCTGGAAGATGAGACGGCCGTTAGTGTGCGTCGACACTCTCGCTCCGTCTCATCTTCCAGCGTCCTCCAGTGGGGACAGAGTCCTCAGCGCTGCACTGAGCGCAGAATCCCTCAAACGCCGCAAATATGATGCCCTTGGCTCGGGATACATAGTTGAGGCGTTTGGGGTAGAGACATTGGGTCCGTGGGGGCCGGGAGCCCACCGGATGATTCGAGAAATTTCGAAGCGTCTGGTGGAGTGTACTGGCGACCAGAACGCTGGTATGTATTTTGGTCAGCATATAAGCATTGCTATTCAGCGCGGCAATGCTGCCAGCGTTCTAGGTACACTACCAACTGACAGAAAATATGTATTTTTCTTTTTTACACCCTATTTTGTTAAGTTTTTGTTGTTATTGTTGAATATATATCTACAATAACATAGTATTTTGTTGGTCATTCATTTACTAGTAGCGCCATCTGTTGAAGCATCTGTAAACGTTCTATTGTTTTTTATATTATTGAAATAAAAATCAATTCTTTTGTCAACCTCACTACGTGTTTCATTATAGGCTATGGGCCACATCACGTTTTCACGGTTAAAGTTGATATTTGAGTTTTTTTCGCGATAGAATTTTATGCTAGTTGTAGCTAAGATCGCAGATAAAAATATTAACTATTAAGTAATTCGGTGTGAAAATGACTTCGAGCTACCTAGTGTGTGTTCCTAACCTCAAAGAGCGTGAAAACTATGGCGAGTGGGCTTTCGCCGCGGAGAATTTTTTATTGTTGGAAGGCATGTCAGACTGCATCAAGGCGGAGACTGGAGCCTCAACAATAGGAGCCGCAGACGACGCGAAGACAAAATATATTCGAGACGTAGAAATCACTCGGGAGCTGTGGATGAAGTTAAAGAAACTCTTTGATGATTCGGTATTTACCAGAAGAATTAATTTGCTGCGAGCGCTTATTTCAATTCGTCTTGAAAATTGTACTTCAATGACTTCCTATGTGACGCAAGTTATAGAAACAAGTCAGAAATTGAGTGGTACGGGTTTTAAAATGAATGACGAATGGGTTGGATCGCTTTTGTTGGCGGGATTAACTGAAAAATATGCACCTATGATCGTGGCGATTGAGTATTGTGGAGTTGCAATAACAGCGGACGCCATTAAAACGAAGCTATTGGACATGGAGGAAGGAAATAGTAGTGGCGATTCTAGCGCCATAGGAAACGGTGCGTTAGCAAGTTTCAAGAAAAACAGAAGTGGCAACAGTAGCGGAAGCAGAGACAATGGACAAACGTCAAAGTCAAGCTCGAAAGTTGTGAAGTGCTACAAATGTAAACAAACTGGTCATTATCGCAATCAGTGCACTTTTCCTGAAAAAAATTCGTCAGATGTAAGAAACAAAGAACATAAAAAGTCAAATGCGTTCAGTGCTGTGTTTCTAAATGGCAATTTCAATAAAAGTGATTGGTATGTTGACTCTGGCGCAAGTTGTCATTTGACAGCTAATAGAAACTGGATGAAGAATGTTTCGTGTGACCAAAACACTAAGAAGATTTTTATAGCCAACAAAGAAACAGTGCCAGTCACAGTACAGGCGATGTATAGATTTCTATGTTGTTGTCATCGTGGGTGTATGATATTGTTGTAGAAGGTGTGATGTGAGTACCGAGTTTGACTACAGAACTTTCTGTCTGTGAGCCAATTGATTGCACAGGGCAACAGTGTATCATTTACTGCTAATGGTTGTCAGATTCACAATAGGATTGGAGAACTGGTGGCCACAGCATGTTTGGTGAATGGTGTATACATGTTGAACATGCCAGAGTGTTCATCAACTGCAGCAATGGTGTCAACTGAAGTCTGGCATCGTTGACTTAGGCACGTAAATAGCAACTATTTGAACCGAATGCAGAACGCAGTGGAAGGCTTGACACTCGACAGCAAGACAGATATATCAAAGTTGTCTTGTATAACATGCTGTGAAGGTAAACAGAGTCGTCTACCGTTTCCAAAAGGTAGCAACAGAAGTACTGAACTTTACACATAGTGCATACTGATCTATGTGGCCCGATGGAGAACACTCTGGTAGGTGGATCAAAATATTTTCTTATATTTGTTGATGATTATACCCGAATGATCTACATTTATTTTTTGAAGAACAAAAGTTAAGTGCTGATGTATTTTCAAAGATATAAATCTGAAGTAGAGAATCAGCTCAACAAAAGAATTAAGATTTTGCGCAGTAACAATGGCAAGGAGTTCTGTAATATGGAGATTGATGGGTTTTTAACAAAACACGGAATTGTTCATAAGAAAACCAATCTGTATACCCCTGAACAAAATGGGTTATCAGAGCGGTTCAACAGAACCAGTGTAGAAAAAGCAAAATGTCTTCTATTTGATGCTGGATTGAAGAAAAACTTTTGGGCTGAGGCAGCCAATACAGCTGTGTACCTTCAAAACAGGACAGTTGCAACGTCTCTCAATGGAAAAGCGTAGACGGGAGTGCTGCTCCCCTGGCAGCAACCTCGATCAATTTAAAAATGAGATAACTCAAATGCTGCGGAATTGGAAGAGTGAACAAGATGCAACACTTTCAAAATTGGTTTCTGATATAGCTGACATGAAAATTCAATTTTTGAAAGTCCAGAAGACTAACTTGGAAATAGAGAAAAATGTTCAATTTGTTAGTGAAAAATATGATGAACTGATAAAGAAAATGGATGATATCGAAAAGGAGCGGGTTAATCTTCATGAATGCATAAATAATATAGAACAACAAGTTAACGATATCCAATACGGTCCTCGTTCTGCAAGTATCAAGCTACGAAACATTCCTGAAACCGAAAAGGAATCCCATGCAGATTTAAAAAACATACTAATGAACGTAGGAAAAGTCTTAGAGTCCAACATACAACCGTCAGAAGTGCGAGATATCTACCGAATCCATGGAAAAACTGGCGGAAGTAGAACTATTGTAGCGGAATTAACCACTGTTTACACAAAAGATGCAATAATTTCTGCAGCCAGAAATTTCAATAAAAACAAAAATAAATCGGAAAAACTACACTCCGAACACCTCGGTTATGCTGGACATCGATCACCTATTTATGTAGCTGAATATCTCCCACCAAGCGTCAAAAAACTTTTTTATCAGGCACGTGAATTCGCCAAAGAAAAGGAGTATAAGTTCTGTTGGTGTAAAGGAGGAAGAATCTTCTTACGTAAAGAAATTGGTAAACCGCACTGTTTGGTAAAATCGGAAAAATGCTTAGCTAAACTAAAGTTACAACAATGACTACATCTAGTTCTGTACTGTGATTTTGTTTCGCATAATTTATACCTATGTCGGTCTGAAAGTTATTATAGTTTTTTTATCTTTATTCTGCATGATGTATTTACTACCTATATACCTTTAAGTTACAAATGTACACATTACACAATCGCTACACTAACATTACAAATGAACGCAAATTCTAACACTCCAAACTTACAAATTCATACCCACTCGTACAACATCCCTATAATTTACAAACATTCATACATTACATTCAGATATACACAGTCTATTCATACATACATTTACACATACTCGGCTCTATCACACGGCGTAGTTGCATCCTTGTTCATAGTTAAAATTCTTTTGTATGGCTTTCGATCATCGAGTCTTCCTTTGCAACGAATAAATAGAAAAATTAAATATACTAAAAATGGCTAATTTGAACCAGTTAAATTCCGATATTGACTCGTTCAGTATCTCATCTTCATTTAGTTGTCAACCTGAAAAATGCGCCCAAATAATGGCCACAAAAAATAAGCAGTCTCTAAAGATAATACACATGAACATACGCAGCATCAATAAGAACTTTAGCAGTTTTCTAACATTTTTAGCAAGTATTAAAATAGAATATGATATCATTCTTTTGTCCGAGTGCTGGTTGAAACGAGATTACATCCTGCCAGTTCTTAATGGTTACACTATCTATTACACAAAATTAGTAAATAATCAAAACGATGGCCTTGTCCTTTATGTTAGAAATAATATCACTTGTTCAGTAAGTGAACCCGTATTCGTTGATGGAAATTGTCTAATCTGTAAACTTAGCAATAACATAGAGTTTGTGGGCATATACCGGTCACCATCGTTTAAAAGTATTGATATTTTTTTAAATAGCCTCGATAACATTCTCATTTCAATAAAAACTTTCGCAAACATAATCCTAGCGGGAGATTTAAACATCGATATTAAGTCTGGGAACCTTGATACCCGACGATCCAATGAATATCTAACTTTGGCCGCTACTCATTGCCTTCTACCCACGCATTTGTATCCTACTAGGTTAGAGAACTGTTTAGACCACATATTGATAAAAACTAACAACATAGCTACAACTATAGTAGTAGAAACTTGTGTAACAGACCATTACCCAGTGATGTTGTGCCTAAACCTTAAAAAAGCCCATCATAAGCCTAGCGCTTACACTACATCCATAAATTACACAGAAATTAGAAATGCTATTGAAAATGCGGACTTCAGGCAAGTGCTGTCAACTACAGATGCAAATTATGCATGTAATGCACTCATCAACATTCTTTCGCCACTAATTAAACTTAATACCAGAGTTTTGAAAATCCCTTCTAAATGCCGTATTCTAAAACCCTGGATTACGGAAGGTTTGTTACGTTGTATACGTAACCGTGATCTAATGCACTATAAACTTCGTAAGTCTCAGGGTAATATGATTCTTAAAACTACATACGTTCGGTATCGTAATTTTTGCAATGGACTGCTACGTAGAATCAAAGCAGCATATGAACAATCTGAATTCTCAAAGACGAAAAACAACCCCAAAGCCACTTGGGATACAATCCGTAAAATTACAAATATGCAGCATGACAAGAGAATAGCTTTGGAATTGCTCAAAATCAAAAACAACCCCGATCAATCTGTCAATTATGTAAATTCTTTCTTTGCTGGGATTGGAAGAGATTTGGCCACTAGTATGACATCTTCGGGCCGCCGCGATATTCCACCGCTAGGATTAGCGGATAGCATATCACCAGTTAACTCGTTAGTCATATTACATGTTGATGAAGCTGAAACAGAACGCATCATAATGAGTTTGAGAGAGGACTGTGCGGTGGGTTGGGATGCTATTTCCTCTAAGATATTAAAAGCGTCACGTGCTACTCTAGTTCCATTAATTACATATATTTGTAATCTTTCAATAGATAATGGCGTTTTCCCCTTAGCTCTAAAAAAGGCAGTTGTAACTCCTATACACAAGAGTGGAAACAGAGACGATGTTAATAACTATAGGCCAATATCGGTACTTCCCGCACTCTCTAAAATATTGGAAAGAGTCTTGAATAATAATTTGGTAAATTTTTTACAAAATCAAAATATTATTGCTAATAACCAATTCGGTTTCCGTGCGGGAGTATCTACTGACGATGCTTTGATAAGTCTCACTAACTGTATAGTTAAAAACATAGATAACAAGCGCAAATGCATTGGAATATTCCTCGATTTGTCAAAAGCTTTTGACACCGTCTCTGTCCCCATTCTTTTGTCGAAGCTGGAAAAAGTAGGTGTGAGGGGAATAGTTTTGGACATTTTCAAGGATTACTTAAGTGGACGTATGCAATGTGTTAAAATAGGAGACTGTATTAGCGGAGAAGAGCCACTTTTGTACGGGGTGCCGCAAGGCAGTATCCTGGGACCAACTCTCTTCCAAATTTATTTCAATCATCTCTGTCAATTGAAACTACCAAACTGTGAGATAATTGCATATGCTGATGATACCGCGCTAATCATTTCTGGTGCAGATTGGCCTGAAACGAAAAGATACGCTGAAAAGGGGTTAAAAGTAGTAATGGATTGGCTCTACAGAAACCTTCTTACAGTTAATCTTGAAAAAACAAAATTTATAACATTTACAAACTCATTATCTCATAACCCACCGCAAAATTTCTTTTTGAAGGCACATACCTGTCACTTTTTCCCCCCCGCAAACGATTGCTCATGTACAGTGGTAACTCGAACCGCAGAAATTAAATATCTTGGCGTTCAAATTGATCAACGACTAACTTGGCATGCGCATATACAGTCACTCGCTCCTAGATTAAGAAAACTAATTTATATATTCAAAAAATTACGCCAATCTGCAAATAAAGACACACTAAAACATATTTATTTTGCGCTTTGTCAATCTCTCCTAACATACAGCATTGTAGCGTGGGGAGGGGCATCAAAAACTGCCTTTCTTGAGCTCGAAAGAGCCCAAAGAGCAGTCCTAAAGGTGATGACCTCGAAACCGTTTAGGTACCCAACTACTGATCTCTACCATGAGTGCCAAGTTCTCACTGTAAGGCAACTTTATATACTCCGAACAATATTAAAAAAACATAAGTCACTAATCTTTAGGCCGCAATTGATTAAAAGTAAACGCAGAAATCATCCAGTGTGTAATATGGTAAAACACAGAACGACCTCGGCGAGCCACCAATACTACGTCTTACATGCCCGACTATACAACAAAGTCCACAAAACTTTGGATATTTACTCTTTAAATTATAGGGAAGTAAAATGCAAGGTTACAAAATGGCTGAAAACTTTAAACTATAGTCATACCGAAATGCTGCTTAACAGTATGCTTTAAGCACATTTGATTATGTAAAGAATTGCACTCCTATATTAACCTACATATCACTATCAATACCACATCTACATAAACTCACATCTCACACACGTAACACAATACACACATCACACACATAACATAACATACACACATCACACACCACCACACATAAAAAACTCAGACAAGTTAAAAAAAGGATTCCTTACCGTAACTTTAATTAGTGTTAAGTAACCTGTGAAGGAACACTGACTCCCAAAACACAGGTTGTTACCTAGTTTGGAAGGCAGAGGTTACCAAAATGTATGTCATTAATTACCAGTCTGTATTTAGCCACTAGGAATCTTTGTATTGTGATCCCTTATTACTGGTACTGAATAAATTATTATTATTATTATTATTATTATTAAATACCCCATTTGAAATGTGGACAGGTGTGTAAGGTTATTTGGTAGCACAGTTATGATGCATGTGCCTAAACAAAAGGGACAAAAATGGGATAAGAAATCAAACAAATGCATCCAAGTGGGGCATCCATATAATGTAAAAGGATACAGGATCTACAATCCAGGAACAGGAACTATCACAACAAGCCGAGATGTGGTAATAATTCAGGATGTTACACAGGAAAGTACCATAGAAGTGAGAGAAACTACTGTCTTAGATCAGACATCTGAAGAGTCTTTTGTTCCAGAGGGGGGGATCAGGGACTGATTGTAATGAGGATATAGAGAATTTCCAAGAAGAAAGTGTCAGGACAAATAACAGTGACGATACATATGTACCATGTGATGATGATCTGCTTGAATCCTCTACTTCTTCGCCTAACACTTCACAGAGTAGTACTGATACATTGACATTTAAAAATGTCAATATGGTGCGTGGTGCGAGGCCTAGACAACCACCTGATAGGTATGGTTTTGTAAGAGCTCATGTTGATGATAGCGACTTAGCAGTGCTTTGAAGACATTGATGCTTGGGAACAAGTTCCTAGGCATGCTGAATTTTTACCGCAGCTGCCTACCACATCAAGCCGAACACCAACATGAACTAACTTAATATCTCCACAAAACAAGAAAAACGATAAATCACCAATAACATGGCACCCGCAAGCCAAAACCGCCTTTGTGAAATGCCGACAAAGCATACTGAGAGTGACTTTACTCACGCATCCAGTACACAACGCTCCACTGTGTCTACTGACAGACGCATCCTTCCACAGTGTAGGCGCTGTACTACACTCGCTTTCTACTCCAAAACAATGAGCGAAACACAGCGACGATATAGCACGTACGACCGCGAATTATTATCTATGTACACAGCTGTGAAACAACTACGCCGACGAATCGAGGGCAGCGAGGTCACAATATGCACCGATCAAAAACCGCTTACCTACTCGCTAAAAAGACATTCCACCTCCACAACATACAGAATTTCACCTGTGCCTATAACATCCAGAATTTCACCTGTACCTACAACATACAGAACTTCACCTGTACCTACAACATCCAGAATTTCACCTGTACCTACAACATCCAGAATTCCACCTGTACCTACAACATCCAGAATTCCACCTGTACCTACAACATCCAGAACTTCACCTGTACCTACAACATCCAGAATTTCACCTGTACCTACAACATCCGGAATTTCACCTGTACCTACAACATCCAGAATTTCACCTGTACCTACAACATCCAGAATTTCCCCTGTACCTACAACATCCAGAACTTCACCTGTACCTACAACATCCAGAACTTCACCTGTACCTACAACATCCAGAACTTCACCTGTACCTACAACATCCAGAACTTCACCTGTACCTACAACATTTAGAACTTCACCTGTACCTACAACATCCAGAACTTCACCTGTACCTACAACATCCAGAACTTCACCTGTACCTACAACATCCAGAACTTCACCTGTACCTACAACATCCAGAACTTCACCTGTACCTACAACATCCAGAACTTCACCTGTACCTACAACATCCAGAATTTCACCTGTACCTACAACATCCAGAATTTCACCTGTACCTACAACATCCAGAACTTCACCTGTACCTACAACATCCAGAACTTCACCTGTACCTACAACATCCAGAACTTCACCTGTACCTACAACATCCAGAACTTCACCTGTACCTACAACATCCAGAACTTCACCTGTACCTACAACATCCAGAACTTCACCTGTACCTACAACATCCAGAACTTCACCTGTACCTACAACATCCAGAACTTCACCTGTACCTACAACATCCAGAACTTCACCTGTACCTACAACATCCAGAACTTCACCTGTACCTACAACATCCAGAATTTCACCTGTACCTACAACATCCAGAATTTCACCTGTACCTATAACATCCAGAAGTTTACCGGCACCAACAACATTAAAATTGGGTAAGAATCTTACCAGATTTTGTATTTATGGTGCTAAAATTCAAGTATTGAAATACTTGAAGTATTTCAATATGCGGCGTGCGCAATCGAAGAAAGTGGTAGTAACGTCTTTTTGGAATATAATTTGATCTGGTGATAACCAATAATCGTCTTTAGAGCAGTATTCAGTGATATCATATTACTGTGCATACATTCTTTTAATTGTTGGTGCATCGAGTGAGACAACACACACGGAATAATTACTATCTCGGTCCTGCATAGCAGCTTGAAGACGCAACCGAGGGGGGCCCCACTTCCTCACCGCAAGACTAAAGGACAGTATTATATTTTTTAACTCTGTCGCACCTGTACATCGGGACAGCGAATTCGCACACTAAGATGAACCTGCACCGTACACCACCGAACGCATCTGTACACAAATCGGATGGTAATATTCCGGCATCAATGAACACTGAAGGTGGCGATAATTTTATAAATACCCGAAAACGTAAACAACCTGATAATGATGGTATGTTTGAGCAGGGTATGAAATATATTGAAGAAAAATTTAATAGCGAACTGCTTATATGGAACAATAAAATCGCTGATACCATTGCAAATAGTGTTGGCGCTGCGGTAAACTCGGCCCTGTCAGGTGAATTGTCGAAAATATCTTCTGCGCTGGCGGAAATTAACTCTAGTATGGCTAAGCTCAACTTGGACAACATGAATCTCAATAAGTCATTGAATGATACAAATATTCGATTGGGTGAAATGGAAAAATCGGTCCGATTCTCGACAAACCGACAAGACCACTTTGATAATCAGCTGAAGGCAATTGAAGGTAGCTTAGCTCACACTAAGGATTCCGCAGCTCAAATCAAAATACTTAAGAATAAAATATGTATGATGGAACAGCAGGCCAGGCAATGCAATGTCGAAATATGCAATGTTCCAGATCGGCGTGGGGAGAATCTTATTGACATATTAGAATGCCAAGGTAATGCGATTAAGTGTCCTATACGACCAGCAGACATAACTTCGATCCATCGAGTACCCCATGCGGACCAGAAAGACCATAGACCAAAGAATATCATTGTAAAGTTCGCTAACAGAATGCTGCGTGATAATATGATAGCCGCCTTCCGTGCAGTAAAGGGATTGAACTCGGCAACACTTAACATGCCTGGGCCCTCTAACACCATATATGTAAATGAGCACCTTACACTCAATAACAAGTTATTGTTTCGTCAAAGTCGGGAAACAGCCAAACAACAGGGTTATAATTATGTGTGGGTCAAACACGGTACAGTTCTGGTTCGTAAATCGGACACTTCACCTGCTATCGCAATCCGATCGCTCCAGGATATTGCAAGAATCAAGTGAAGCAACTTTATGTGTTAATAAAAAAGTTCTCAATGTCATGTATTTATTATTTATTGTACACGCGGTGCTAATGCATATTGTAAACAAAACCTGTTTCTATTACTGTGTGTGTCATAGTGTCCGTTATTATAACTATCATTGCAATACTGTTAGCGAATTAGGCATGAAGTATAAAGTGTTGTCATGTTACTATCATACTTTTAATCCAGAGGATATTGTTGGACACCAACTACCTAACTAACACCACTAAATACACGTATTTGTGGGCACAATCTCTTTAAAATCAACTACATATTATACGACAAACTAAAACGTAACTTATATAATTCCATTGACATGTTTATGATGCATCAGCGCCTTATGTTATTGTTTTTCGTATTTGTTTCTACATGGACAGCGCGATGGGTGAATCTATACTGTATATCTATACATCATTATACTGACGAATCAATACAAATCTACTTTTGTAACTTTAATGCTGTATTTATTATTATGTCAAGGGGCGGTATAATGTGTTACTTTAAAATAAAATATATATATTTCTGTAATTATACGCTATTAAATGGATAAGTATATGTTATCAATGTATTACCAAAACTGTAGAGGGTTAAGGACAAAATTGCACACTATTTACATGAATATTCTATCACAAAATTATGACATAATTATTCTGACAGAGACTTGGTTGCATGACAATATATCCGATAGTGAGTTTGTAGATCCCCGTTATCGGGTGTTTAGGTGTGATCGAGACCGTGTATGTAGCGGGCGTCGCGATGGTGGGGGTGTGCTGGTGGCCGTGCGCCACGGAACCGGTGCGACGGTGCGCCATGTGTGCGCCGCCCGTGCTGCCCGCGGGTGTACCAGCACTGCTTATGCGCCGACGCACGCCTCGCCCTCCCCGCTGATTGATCATGTAATTATTGAGCTGCGTACGCGCCTATCCTGTTACGTTATTAGCGCCGCTTATATTCCGCCAAATATGAGTTCGGATATATACGCCTTACATTTCGACAACTTGACTTTTTTGCTGCAAACTACGGATGCAAAAGAATATATTATAGTGGGAGATTATAATCTTCCCACAATTGAGTGGAGAGACTGTTTTACGCACTTGGAGCCTATTATCTGCAGTCATTATTGTCCATCGAACATGAGTTTAATTAATTTTATGAGTTTTTTCAACACCTTACAAATAAATCGAATTAAAATCATGCGACGGCAGCTTTGTTACGCACGTTCAGTGTTTAATTCTGCCGCAAATTACTTCAAAGATACCACTTGTATTGTTGAGTATGCATCAATTTAATATTCCGAGCAACATAACACTCGCAGATCCGAACTTTACGGAAAGTCAGTCGATTGACTTATTAATAGGCGCGGATTTGTTCTGGAATTTATGTCACGGTAAAATGCGTCTCAGAAATGGTCCGTTCCTTCATAATACTAAGTTGGGGTGGGTTGTATTGGGTTCTATTCCATGTCCCCCGCCGTAATATCTGGCGGGGGTGGCGGGGGACCCCCCCCCCTGCAACAACAGCAGAGGGCCTTCGGGGTCGCAGAAGCAAGGGGCGGGGGCACTGAGCGTCCCTCACGAGCAACCCCGAGGAGGACGGCGGCGTGGTGTGGCCCAGATCGCCGTGAGCACCGCGTCGGCGCGGGGGGGAGCGTGTCATCAAGTCTCTAAGTCCAACCTTGAGGCTCGCCTGGCACAGTTCTTCGAGTAGTAGGTCTACCTCAGCTGCGGACGAGGAGAAAAGGACAATATCATCGGCAAAGCGCAGATTGGTTAATCGCCTCTCGCCCACGACGATGCCTCTGTCCTCCCAAGCTGTGTTGAGGTTTCGGAAAACTTCTTCCAGCGTGGCTGTAAAAAACTTTGGAGACAATGGGTCACCTTGTTTGACTCGCTTTTGAGTACTAAAGGAAGGCCCAGTTGTATGCATATGGATGGATACAGAGCTATTGTTATATATTTTTCGGAGTAGGTCGATATATGTCGGTTCTATTTTCTGTTTTTCGAGTGACTTAAATATGGCTGTGTGTAGCAAGCTATCAAATGCCTTGGAGTAGTCTACAAATGCGAGGTAAAGCGGTAAGTTCAACTCTTGGTGCTTTTCTATTAGTTGATTTAGGTGTAGTGCGTGACCCCCCTAACTCACGGTAGCCCATATATAAAGGGCTACACAGAATTTAATACAACACAGTTAACCAAATACACATTAACATAAAGACGTTATCTTTATTCATTGATACCCCAACAGCCCACAGTGCATGGCGACCCTGCCAGTGCTGCTTTTGGGCAGTGCTGAGCTGTGGTTTAAAATAGTGTGGTTCTTTGGACATTTGTAAAAATAATTATAATTTAGACATTTTTTGGAACTGAAGTAAAAGTCAAGTTTAGAAGTGGACTATGTAAGGCGATGAAGTGCTGGACCAGTATTCAAGTGAAATATAATTATAAGACAGCAATGGCAGCGTGATTGGTGTGACCCCTACACCGTTATGTATCCACATTTTGGATAACTTCCATGTAACCAATTTTGACGATAAAACGCTAAAGGACAAGATGTAACTCCGATGAGATATTGAATAGTGATTTAACCTAGAAAAGAACGTGGAGGGATGCTACCGGATATACGAAGTAGTTAAATTATTGATTAATAATGTCTAGCTGAACAGTACCTGCAGAGCAGTACCTGATAGTATTGATGGCAAGACAGAAGCTGACGCTATGAAATTTTCGGGTTTTAGATTTTTTTTCTTCTCCTCCGACATGTGATAGTGTATTTTATTTGCGTATTTTTACACGAAAGTAATCAATAATATTTTGCTTATAATCATTTAGTCATTAAATTTTAGAATGTTGATCTCATATTTAGTAAAATAATATGTAAAGGTAAAGACATCAATTTGTAAAGGTATACGTTAATTTCTATAACTCAGTATTGGTATTAGATTCAAAATTTTTCTATTATTATTTCGATCTAGCAAGTAAAAAATTAGATCACTAATGTTTGTTTCAAAACATGGTATACTTATAAAGAAACAGTATGTCTCATAATATAAATACTGGAATGCAACTGCGGCGTATGTAATTTCGTCTCGTGTTACGGCATAGCAACGCAGTGATGTCAGTCGCAGCGCGCAAACTTTTTTCTAGGACATCCTAGAAAGATATCATTAATAAACTTGAAACTTTTCTTTCATATTTGGGATGAAATATTTTTTACCTATAAGTAGAAATTATTACCTATAAGTATAAAATTGCGATTATAGTATTATAAAAAAAAAATTCAAAGTTATCTAGAGTATTTTTTCTATCTACCTCTGATACTGAATAATATTGAATTACATTATTTAACGGGTTGCTTGAAATTAAATATTCAAACAAGTAGTTATGGGTTATATTTTAATGTCTAAAGTATTTGATTACCTACTTTGTTAAAGAAATTATAGCTACTAAAGTGATTTTATTTAAAATTTAGTTTAATTAACAACTCATATAACTCATGGATTTATCTATCTATCTATCTATAACCTCACGCCAGATCCCTTGCGGGGTAGGCAGAGAGTACAGAGTTCCAACAGGTTCTTTCCTTACATACCTCTCTGGCTTCCTCGACTCTCATAGTTCGTCTCATACACGCTCGCCGGTTACGGAGACTCTTGACTTTTCCATCAGATAAGACTCGGTTTATTTGGTCGTGGTAAGATAGTCTAGGTCTTCCCCGGTACCTGCATCCTTCCACTTTCACATTGTATATCTGTTTTGTCATTCTTTCCTCTGGCATTCTTTCTATATGACCGAACCAACGGAGCATGCCCTTTCTCATCTTTACACCGATACTATCTTTCATACCTACTCGCTGTCTTACTATGCTGTTGCTAATGCGGTCGGTCAGCTTCACTCCGCACATCTTCCGCAGAGCTCGCATTTCTACCGCATTTATCCTACTTTCATTCTCCTTCTTACATACCCAGCTCTCGCTACCATATAACAGCGTTGGGACAAGAACTCCTTTATGTATGGCCAGCTGCGCCTTATGGCTTAAGTGCCGGCTCCCGAGTAGCTTTCCCATCGCACCATTCACTCTGTTCCCTGCACTCACTCTTCTCTCTATGTCAGCGGTGTATTTCCCATCCTTACTGAAGACGCATCCAAGATATACAAACTCATTCACTTGCTCCAGCACATCGTTACCAACCACAATCCTTACATTCGTTCTGGTTTCTTCCCTTTCAAAAACCATAATCTTGGTTTTCTTCACATTCAAGTGTAAGCCATTGATCATGCAGTCGTCTTTCATAACTGTGACTAGTGTTTGCAGATCAGTGGCTGTTGGCGCTATTAAAACCGCGTCATCTGCATAAAGTAGATGGTTTACCACTAAGCCACCCATTTGTACACCTTCATTCATCGCTTTCAGTCTTTGAAGACTTTTGTCCAGATATATTATAAACAGTCTAGCGGACAACACGCAACCCTGCTTGACGCCGATTTTAACGTCAAACCAGGGTGACCTGTTACCACCCACCCGTACGCATGCCTTGCAGCCCACATAAGTGGACTGGACGGCTCGCAACAGAGTGCCATCTATACCATACTCTGGCAAAATGTCCCAAAGTCTCTTTCGCACAACTCTGTCAAATGCCTTCTCCAGATCTACAAAACCGCAGAAAACCTTCCGGCCCACTGCCAGATGCTTCTCTACGGTGTTGCGGAGTGAGAAGACTTGATCCGAACATCCTCTTCCAGACCTGAAACCCCCTTGTGCCTCGCACAACATTCCATCGGACTTCACGCGCATTCTCCGTTCAATAATTTTACCGTACACCTTGGCTGCCAAGCTGATCAAACTGATGGCTCTGTAATTGGCGCAGTCATATTGTGAACCCTTGCCTTTATACAAGGGTACTATGACTGCGCGGCGCCAATCTGTAGGGACTCTACCGGTCCTCCAGCAAAGGTTTGCAAGGGCCCGGAAAGCGTCCCGGACGCAAGTTCCACCACATTTGATCATCTCGGCAGATATTATGTCTACTCCCGCAGCTTTACCGTTTTTCATACTTCCTATCGCCCATTCAACTTCTTCCATAGTGATGTCCTCCGTTGATTCTGGTGCCGCAATCTCGCTTTTAGGCACGTCTGCGGCATCAGCATCCGGGTCATCTCCATACATTTCTCCAAAATATTCACTCCACCGGTTTAGCACAGCTTGTGTGTCTGCAAGAATGTCACCATCTTTAGATTTTATCCTTTCCATTCTGGAGCCTGACGAATCACCTCGAGCCTTTCTCACCTTGCTCCAAAAGAGTTTGGTGTTGTTCTCGAAGTTCTTCGCCAGCCTCTCCTCCTCAATCATACTGGCTCTTTCACGCTTTTCTTTCACTAAAGTTTTAGTGGCATTCTTGCATTGCCGGTATATTTCTTTCCTCATCTCTGTCATACTGGCATTCAGGTTCAAAGAAGATACATAGTCCTGCCACGCTTTCTTCTTACTTTCTACGGAGCTTTGCAACTTTCACCTTTTGCTGTAATATGCTTCTTTGAGCAACCACATACTTCTTTCGCGGATTCCACCAAACTCTCTTTCAGGCTATTCCAGCATTCATCTACATTTAAGTCCGAAGAGCCTGCTGTCAAAAGCTTGTTCCGGACTCTGTCTTCATACATTCTCCTCACGCTCTCATCTTGCAACTTTTCAACCTTTAATCTTTCAAGGTCTCCGAAGGGGATACGCTCTCGCCAGTGCCTCCACTTCCTGAACAGACCACTAAACCGCGCAACTACGAGATAGTGGTCTGATTCCAGAGTGGGGCCTCTATACGCACGCGTATCTTGTAGTTTGCTTCGGAGACGGTTATCAACCAGGATCAGATCTATCATGCTTTTTTGTTCATTCCTTCTCCACGTATACATATGTATGTCCTTATGCTGGAATATCGTATTAGACACAAGGAGACCCCTTTCCAAACAAACATCTACAATGAGCTTACCTGCATCGTTCACTCTCTTATCACCATAAGGACCCAGAGCAGCGTCGCAAGTTTGCCGCCTGGTTCCTACCCATCCGTTCAGATCATGGATTTAATTTTCCACATTCTACCTTTTTTTATTTGGTACCATTAGTTAACGTTTTGAAATAATTATCCATCAATCTATATGACGGCAGATCCCTTGTGGGGCAGGCAGAAAGATAACTAAATGTATATTAAAATTATTGTAATTTTGTATATAATAACATATATACTTTTTATCGGTGTATGACAAGTACAGTTATGTGATTCGAAGAAGTGAGCATCCTTCGCATTGTTTAATAATTATTTCCAGGTAAAAGTAAATACTGTTTTTTAGTAATTAATAACATGATTTTTTCTTTAAGAGTTCATTACTTTTGTTTAAAAATGTAGTTAACTTTAATCTACAAATGTACCTACTTACGCGGAGTTATACAATTGATACTTAAAAGCCCCCCTAACTCACGGTAGCCCATATATAAAGGGCTACACAGAATGTAATACAACACAGTTAACCAAATACACATTAACATAAAGACGTTATCTTTATTCATTGATACCCCAACAGCCCACAGTGCATAGGGAGTGAAGATGGTGAGTAGTTGAGAGGCCGCGTCGAAAGCCAGCCTGCTCAGGTGGTTGGTGGAGCTCTAATTGGTCAGATATGCGATTGGTCAGATATTGGCTGACAAAAACAGACTGTGCCATGCCTCCCGATTTGTCTACTTCAACCAGTAATCGCAGAAATCCAGAGAAAATTGAAGACCACACATATGTTTAAAAGTTTTTAGCAGGTCTTCCAAAAATGCCGTCGCTACTGTCGTGCTATAACATCACGAGAATATTTAGAACCAATTTTCTCGAACATGACACAGCAAAGAGAATTGTGAGTTGGAGGGTAGAGAATGCCTTGTCCGTAAATTATTTGACAAATTATTTTTGAAACTCTATTCCACCCAAAGAAAGATTAATGTGACGTTTGTTGCAGTCATAAAACTGGAAACATTACGGATGAAGAATACGCTAACCATGTTTTGAAGGTCGAGCCAGGAAAGAGAAAGATATTGCACAGTCTGGAACTTGTCACGTATTCACACAGGATGTTGAATCGGTAAAATTGGCCCCGAATCTTCAAGCTAGTGCAATTTATTATAAAACTAAATTATGCATCCATAATTTTACATTA
This sequence comes from Phalera bucephala, assembly GCA_905147815.2. NCBI lineage: Eukaryota > Metazoa > Arthropoda > Insecta > Lepidoptera > Notodontidae > Phalera > Phalera bucephala. The sequence continues at coordinate 6,029,471 of LR990637.1, read as the reverse complement.
TACAATTTAGAAACTAAGGAAGTAATGTGTTATTGGTTTGATGATTCAATTAGCACGCTTGAAGCCTCTGTTTTTGCTTCATGCTTAGTAGACCATCTAGAGAAGGTTTTGAGTCAGAAATTATTGCCTGTGATTTTATATTCCGATGGCTGGTGTGCTCAAAATCGCAATGTTACTTTAAGCAATACTTTACTACATGTAGCGATTGAAAAAAATATTGTGATTACTCAAAAGTATCTGGAAAAAGGTCATACCCACATGGAATGTGATTCCGTACACAGTGCAATAGAGTATAAGTTAAAAGGTAAAGAAATTTACCTTCCACAACTATACATGGCTATAACTAAAACTCCTAGGATCCTATGGCTTACGAAGCTCGTTATTTGGACTATACCTATTCTACCGACTTTTCGAAAGAATTAATTTATAAATCTATACGCCTGGTAAAAAGCAGGTGACCAGTCGTCACAGATGTACGTATGCTAGAATACAGACCAAAGGGCACAATTTGGTATAAAACTGGTTTTGAAAACGAGCTTCAGCCGTTACCACATCGTCCCACGCCACTTAACAACATTAAACAAATAAATCACCTGCAGAAATTGTATGTAGCTAGATACCAATTACAAAGCGGAAGTATGACGATTTGCAAGACCTAAAAAGTGTATTACCATCTAGTTGCCACTCTTTTTATGATGACCTTCCGCACAGCAATCGCTAAAGACTGCAATTAACTATTACAACAACTATTAATTTTTTTTGTTGACTAGAGATTTGGAATATTATTTTTTATTTTTATAATTTTATTACTATTATATCTTGTTTCATTGGAGTTTATTAAAGACTATATTTTAAATAATTAACTCTTAAAATAAAAAAACAATAATTGCACTCGAAATGTTCGTGTGCCACTAAATAACTTTAAGCAATTGATCTCAACAATGTGATTCTTAAGATTTAGGTTATAGATACGAGGCATGCCTTTTAAGTTCTGTCGTTTCCATATTTCCCGGCAATTTTGAATTTGGAACTGTTCTATATTCGAATGTGTTTAAATTTTAAATCTCAAAACAGTTGAAAGTATTAGGATTAATGCTATTGTTTAGTCACAGCGTCGATTAGAATCTGTCAGGTTACGTACGAAAATGAATCTTTCTAAGGAAAACGTCGTGCAATAATTTTCTACAACTTTAGAAGAGGCCTGACACGGCTTCAGTGTTTTGAAGAGTGTTCAGTGATGAAGCCCCATGTCTGCGGACTGTCGAACGGTGGTATTTAGTATTCCAGCGTGGACATACTAGTGTTAGTGACAAATCTCGCGAAGGACACCCAAAATCCGCCTTCACTGAAAATAACATCATTGCTGTGAGACAACTAATTTTCGAAGATCGTCATCTGACGTGTCGAGAAATAGAGGCTCTATTAGGCATCTCAGGGACAACCATTTAGAAGATCTTGCATGAAGCGCTTGGTGTGAGAAAACTAGTTTGCCGTTGGATACCGCATCTGCTTTCCGACGATCACAAGGCGGCCCGCGTCAGATGGTGTAAGAAAACTCTGCAAAGGTTTAACCGTCTACGACATCATCAGTGGTGACGAATCTTGGATCTATGCCTACGATCCTGATTCCAAACAACAATCTAAAATCTGGGTCTTTCATGACGAGCCAAAGCCGACTAAAGTTGTTCGTTCTCGAAGCACTTCAAAGAAGATGGTGGCCACGTTCGTTGAAAAAACCGGCCATGTTGCGACTATTGCTTGAAGATCGTAGAACGGTTAACGGAGAGTGGTATACCACAGCTTGTTTACCACAAGTCATCGCCGAACTTCGAAAATCTAACCCAAAGCGACGCATCATCCTGCACCACGACAACGCAAGCTCATACAGCGCTCGTCAAACGATTGAGTATTTGAAGCAGGAAAAAGTATAAATTCTTGACCATCCTCCATACAGTCCTGACCTAAGCCCTAACGATTTCTTTACAGTTTCCAGTCCGGTGAAGAAGCAGTCGATGCTTTCAAGTCAGCCATTTTGAACACCCCCACTTTAGAGTGGAATAAATGTTATAATAACTGGTTTGAGCGAATGGAAAAGTGTATTAAGCTACGTGGTGAATACTTTGAAAAACAATATCTATTTATCTATAACCTCACGCCAGATCCCTTGCGGGGTAGGCAGAGAGTACAGTTCCAACAGGTTCTTTCCTTACATACCTCTCTGGCTTCCTCGACTCTCATAGTTTGTCTCATACACGCTCGCCGGTTACGGAGACTCTTGACTTTTCCATCAGATAAGACTCTGTTTATTTGGTCGTGGTAAGATAGTCTAGGTCTTCCCCGGTACCTGCATCCTTCCACTTTCACATTGTATATCTGTTTTGTCATTCTTTCCTCTGGCATTCTTTCCATGTGCCCGAACCAACGGAGCATGCCCTTTCTCATCTTTACACCGATACTATCTTTCATACCTACTCGCTTTCTTACTACGCTGTTGCTAATGCGGTCGGTCAGCTTCACTCCGCACATCTGCCGCAGAGCTCGCATTTCTACCGCATTTATCCTACTTTCATTCTCGTTCTTACATACCCAGCTCTCGCTACCATATAACAGCGTTGGGACAAGAACTCCGTTATGTATGGCCAGCTGCGCCTTATGGTTTAAATGCCGGCTCCCAAGTAGCTTTCCCATCGCACCATTCACTCTGTTCCCTGCACTCACTTTTCTCTCTATGTCAGCGGTGTATTTCCCATCCTTACTGAAGGCGCATCCAAGATATACAAACTCATTCACTTGCTCCAGCAAAACAATAAAAAAGTACTATAAGCTTCTAGTTGTGTTTTTTTCTTCAAACGACAAAACTTAAAAGGCATGCCTTGTATATATTGTAAAATATGGAAATTGAACCAGAACCCCCTGACAAAACCCACTATTTACACTATTAGAGGCAGATTCGTTTCTTTGCTTACTCATATCCCTGAGTCATCATTAGTTATTTCAAATACTCATCTTAGTCCTTCAACCATATCAGCTGAACATGTGATACCCACTCCTGTCGTAACTCCGTTCCGATCCAAATACAATGAAGAAGATCCTGGTCCATATGTGGTGCATGTTGAGCTAGAAACTCCTACTCCACAAAGTGGTATTACACTTCATCCGATAAAATTTAGCCATTTCCTATATCAAAATAAATTAACAGATATTTTAGAGAATGGCATTAAGAGGATTGGCCGTAATAGACTCAGTATTTAATTTAAAAATAGTAAAAGTGCCAATACATTCCAGAACCTCCCATTGCTGACCTTAAATAAATATAAATGTTATATTCCCTCATACAATATTTACAAAATGGGTATTGTTAGAGGCCTTCCTACGGAATGGTCTCATGATGATATAGTAAGTAATTTAAGAGTTCCAGAGGGTTATGGGTGCATTATTAAATCTAGACGTCTGAGCAGAAAGACTATTGGACCAGAGGGGACAGTATGGGTTCCCACCCAGACTTTCGTACTAACTTTTGATGGTCAATCACTGCCTTCCCATATGTATAGTTTTTTTACTTCCCTTCCAGTAGAACAATAAATTTATCCCACCATACAGTGCTTCCACTGTTGTCGATTTGGACATACACGCACTTAATGTAGGAGCAAGCCACAATGTTTCAAATGTGGTGAGGAACACGATAGGGCATCTTGTACTATAGAAGAACACTATTGTATAAATTGCAATGGCTCTCATATAGCCTCCAGCAAAAGTTGCCCTGAATACATTAGGCAAACAAATATAAAGAGGCATATGTCCAATCATGCCATTTCTTATCAAGAGGCTTCAAAACTGTTTCCAATCTCTAAGAAATTATACTCTGAAATTGCCGCTGCACCTCCCCAAAATATTTCCATTCCTGGCATTTTATCCCAATCTTCCAAAATTCATCTTCCCACATCCTCACACAAGAAAACAATTATATTAAAAGAAAAACCAATTAGAAACTGCCAAATGGGTTATGATAAAGCCACACATAACAAAATTATTTCATCCCCCAGCCTCATCCCTAAAAATGGTTGTGCCCTACAGACCCATAACAAAGAATCTCCTGAAAAGAACAGCCTTCAGAAGTTTAATGAACTTATAGCTATGCTGTCTAACACTATCATTAACTCTTCATTACCGGACCCCGTTGCCATTAAAATTATTACTAATATTTCTTTTACTATTTTTGATTACTTTAAACATGGATCAAATTCTTCAATGGAATAGTTTAGTTAGTCTAGTTTCCAAAAAATCTGAATTAATTCATTTAACTAATGATTTTAATTTATCTGTGATTGCAATTTCTGAGTACTGGCTAAAGCCAGGTTTTAATTTTAGATTACCAGGTTATAATACAATACGAGATGAGAGGGCAGATGGTTGGGGTGGTTCTGCCCTACTCATTAGAAAAAAACTGTTTTTTTCCTCAATCTCATTACCACATTTCCACCATAATAATTTAAATGTAGTTGCAGCTCGTGTTGGTGAGATATCTGTAATTTCTATATATAGCCCGTAAGGATCATTCAGTTTTTTCAATTCTAAGAAAAATTGTTGCAATAGTGCCTCTACCTATTGTCCTCCTGGGTGATTTTAATGCTCATCATAGCTTATGGGGGGCTCCAAATAATGACGATATGGGCTCCTGTCTATCTGATCTTATTGATGACTACGATTTGTGCATTTTAAATGATGGGTCCCCGACGCGGCACATTATTCCTGGGCAAGCACAGAGTTTTGTTGACATTTCCCTTTGCTCTGCTCGATTATCTTCTCTCCTAACGTGGAAACGTCTATCTTTATCATATGGTAGCGACCACTATCCTATACTTATGACTTTCCCTATTAATCCTTCAAATCGTGTTCCATCCTTACCTCTGTTGAAATACAAATTTAATAATTGCGATTGGGAATCATACAGTTCAATTTTAGAAGTCAGATTTAAAGCTCTACCCAAAATGAATTCACAAAATATTCAAAATTGTTATAACAGCTTAGTTAGTGCGATGTTGTTAACAGCTGATGAATTTTTTCTTAATAAAAACACTGCTAGTGGAAAAATTCCCTCACCGCCATGGTGGGATAAAGATTGCACTGAGGCAGTGAATAAAAGAAATTTGTCAGACAAAAGTTGTGGTGACAATCTAAATTTGCAGTCATTTTTAACTTTCAGAAATTCAGTAGCTGCAACTAAACGATTACTCCGAAAAAAGAAATTGGAAGGGTGGCGTCGATTTTGTACCTCTCCTGATACTCCAATTACTTCATATTGGTCTAACATCAGACGTTTTAGATCTTCTTACAATTATAATTCACAGTCGTCTCTATCCCTTGATTGGGCATCTCCTTTTTTGCGTAATTTGGCCCCGGATGTAGTTCCTAGTCGTGCTCAAATACCCTTTTTGTACTCCAGTCAATTTGATCCCTTAGAAAATAATTCTATAAGAACCCCTTTCTCATTAACTGAACTTAAGTGTATTTCAAAACGTGTTGCTGATTCTGCGCCTGGTTCAGATGGTATTCCATATTCCTTTATTGCTAAATTGAAACAAAATTCACAGTCTTATGTATTAGATTTGATAAATATTATAATTGAATCGGGCCATATTCCTCCATCTTGGAAGCATCACACAGTAATTCCAATACTGAAACCTCATAAGGATCCTTCGGACCCGTCATCATATAGACCAGTCTCTTTATCTTCTGTGATTGCTAAATTGTCTGAGCATTTAATTAAAATGAGGTTAGAGTGGTTCGCGGAACATAACAGCATATTATCGAACTCCCAATTCGGATTTAGAAAAGGAAGAGGAGTAGCTGATAATCTCAGCATTTTCTCCACTGATATTTTGTTATCTTTTAGTAAGGAAGAGTCCACAGTAGCAGCTTTTCTAGATATTTCAGCGGCTTACGATAACGTGGATTTGTTATTATTAAAATCAAAACTCGAATCTTTAAATATTCCGAATACCTTCAACAATTTTTTGTTTAACCTTTATTCAGGTCGTTCTATTACATTAAGGGTTCCTGGCACCGATTATTCTCCTAGATTGTTATGGAAAGGAGTCCCTCAGGGATCGGTCCTTAGTCCTTTGTTATACGATATTTACACCACAGATCTTGAAACAGCTGTTTTTTTCTTGTTCAAATTTACAGTATGCCGATGATATCGTTATTTATTCATCTAACCCTTCTATAACGGTTGCGGCTGAAGATATTGGATAGTCTATCAATAAATTATCACTTTGGTTAGATAATCATTGTTTATTTTTTTACTATCAGTGAATAAAAGTATAGTTGTCCCATTTACTAAGAAAAGAAAGATCCCGATTTTGAATGTTAAAATTGGTGAATCACAGTTGCACGTTGCCAATGAAGTAACTTTCCTTGGCAGAAAATTCAACTCAAAACTTAATGGGTCTTCTCATATTCACCAAACTGTTGCAAAATATGAAAAGAACATTAACATTATGAGAGCACTTTCAGGTGTTTGGTGGGGAGTTCATCCTGCTACATTACGACTAGTTTATATCGCTTTAGTCAGTAATCTCCTTGATTATGCGTCCTTTAACCTTTCTCCAGCGTATAAGACTGACATTATTAAGTATAATGTGGTACAGTTTAAATGTCTTCGTATCATACTAGGTGCAATGAAAAGCACACCAGTTAATGCTCTTCAAGTTGAATGTTCTGACCCCCCTCTTCATCTTAGACTTACTTGTCAGATCGTTTGTTTTTCAAAGTGTGGCATATTCACACTCACCCCCTCCTCCCTAAGATAGTAGCTCTTAATACTCTGATAAACTATAGCAACCATTTCTGGCACAACAAAGATATTCCTCATCTTATCTATAGTTACAGAAAAATTCTTAACTCCAATAATGTGACTTTTAAAAGATTCCCTATTCACCCGGTTTACTTATATGACTATAGAATTGTTTTATATGTACCAAGTATTTTATTCTCTATAGGCATTTATAAAAATACGCCGGATGCTAATGATAAGCTGCACGAGTACATTAAACAGAATGCTAGCAGAATGGAAATTTTCTTTACGGATGCGTCCAAATCTACAGGAGAGGGAGATATTGTATGTAACAATGTGGGTGCTGCTATTTTGCGTCATTTCACTGGATTTTTTAAATTATTTAAATATCCTTCTGTGTCTAGTATTTATTCTGCGGAATGCATGGCTGTTTTGGAATGTCTGAATTACATTATTCTACATAGTATAAACAACTCCATTATATTTACGGATTCTCTTAGTTGCTTGCAATCTCTGCATGCTAATCCATTTAGCAAACATATGAATCCGATTACACTTAAACTAAAAAGCAAACTGAAGGAATGTCAGGACTCCAACCTACAGGTTTCGTTGGCCTGGATTCCTGGACATTCGGGTATTCAGGGCAACGAAACTGTGGGTTATCTGGCAAAACTAGCAAGCCTCCAAGGCCGTTTAGATAGTATTGTTTATTGTAATGACATGTTATTACTTCCACGTGTACACTTACTTGAAAATAGGAATCGTGATTGGGTGACGGCAAATTTACACAAAGCCAAATTTTATCGGTCAATTCAATCTGTAGTCCCAAGTAAACCCTGGTTCTCCAAATTAAAATTAACTAAGAAAACGACTTCTATCCTTTTCCGTCTTAAATCTAATCATTGGTGCAGTCCTTTACATCTTTATAATTTGAATATAAGGAACTCACCGCTGTGCGAGTGGTGTGACCAAGTAATTGGCGACCTTAAATGATCTTATTAAATTTATGTTTGTATTGCCCACTTTCCTTAAATCCTTACCTGTCCGCCAAACCTTACAACCTCGCTAGACCCATCCTATTTATAATCTCTAAATATCGTTCATTGAGGAGTTGAATTATTCTAGAAATCTTACAAACACGATTATGCAATTCACTGGACATTGGCAAAATACACTGAAAATTAGTGTGAAGCCATAATTTAAAGAAGAAGAAGAAGACAATGGCTTATGACACATAATAGTACCTATCTTATTATGCTATAATCGCAATTGGTGTAAATAATTACAATAATGACGGCACGTAGTAAAAAACAAGAAACATTAGTAACAAACAATAAAAAGTGTAAAAGAATGAGACAGGCAATAGAAACAGGAAATAAATGCGACATATTGGATAACTCGACATACAATTACAGTGAAAAGTAAGTACATAAACAATGAGAAGAAATTGGGGAAAATATAGTATTGCAAAGGAAGTAGGTAATTATTTATGAGCCATGTTTTTCCAGATCTCCCCTAGCCTCGTTCTTGCTCCTGGTTGATGAAGATCCAGGTGGTGCCTTTAGGTACTTAGCAATCAGGGGGCTCAACTTGTCTAAGGACGTGATTCGGTGTAGACTTCCATCAGTCGCCTTAAACACAATGATACCGTCCTAGGTCCAACAGGAATGCACACCGAAGTGCAAACGCGCTTTCGCAAAAATAGCTTGCCAGGTCTTCGTAAAAAACTCTCTGATGGAGGTGGAAGAACCCTTCAACCGCGTCTTTTCTCTCCACCCTGTGTGTTTGATGTCAACATTGAAAAACCTTACAAGAATGGGCCTATGGTGATCACGGCCAGAGCTCCCAAGTCTACGGCAGATGTTAAAAGACAATGCTGTAATATTCTTGAGATCCAACCTGTTATTCAAAATATCCAGGATGACTGCTGTGCTGTTCTCGTTAGCAACTTCAAGAACACCTAGAAATAAGTGCTTTCTGCCGGTGCCTGGTCTCAAGGACATCTAGCTGCTTAGTGCACTCGCCAATTTGCCTCCGGAGCAGCCCAAGCATATTAAAGCAGCCGTGCGTGAGAGTGCCGGGCGCTCCGCCTAAATATTACCTTTGCATCGAGATGCAACACTGTACCATTTTTTTTATAATTTTATTTTAATTGAGTTCAAAGATTCAAAGTCAAAACTTGTTAAGGTAACAACAACTCGTTTAATTTACCCAACAGCGTTTTACAAAACAAGATAGAATAATGGTTTTAAGTTTATACAAACTGGGACCAAAGGCATATCGATGGCCCCGACAGATTTTTCTGCTGCCTTCCCCTATCACATTGTCAAGAATAATATCAAAAGCCAACTTAGACACAGGTATCAATGAAAACAATTTTACACAATTAAAGAAGAAGGTGGGATATATGAATGATGACAATTATGTACCCTCTTTTTTGACGAAATGTCTCTAAGTCCACATTTTGAATATAATAGAAAGAAGGATAAGATTCAACCTTTGTGAATTATGGAGAAGAAAATTTACGCAAAATTTTAGATCATATCCTTGTTTGTATGATAAGAGGAATCATAGAGAATTATAAACAGCCAATATACTACTCATTTTGCTCAGGCAGCACATCAAAGGAAGTATTGGCAACACTGATTAAGGCGATTATTTCAACATTTCAAATAATAGGTTAAATTGTGTTAGCAACCGTTTGTGATCAGGGGGCATCAAATATGGCTGCCATTAATTCTTTAGTTGAGGAAACAAGGGCCCAATATTTAAAAAGGAATAAAAACTTAAATGAATATATATATGAAATTAATGGGGTACAAATTATCCCGCTTTAAGATGTCCCACATTTGCTAAAAGGAATAAGAAACAATCTGATAACAAAAAATTTACAATGTCTAATTGGTAAAATTAAAACAGCAAGGTGGGGACATATCATTGAATTATATAGGAATAATCCCACATATAAATTAATTATTAATTGCTTTAACGGTGAAGAAAAACATCGTGAGGAAACCTGCATGCCTGAGAGTTTCTCGAAGGTGTGTGAAGTTCGCCAAACCGCAATGGGCCAGCGTGGTGGAGTATGGCCTAAACCCTCTCAGTTTGAGAGGAGGCCCGTGCCCAACGGTGGGACAGTTTCTTGACTGGACTAATATTAATATTATATTTTAAAAATGGCAAATCTCCGTATCTAACGGACAATTTGCAATCAAAAACGAATATTTTTAAAGTATTGTACCGCGATTCCCCCCGCTTGTCCGTTTAATAATAAATGACTTAAGAGAATTTATGGGTGATTTGAAATTGTACAAGTATTTGTTCATCGTTGTTAGTTCTGAGATGGTTCGGAGGCAAATCATGTATGGGCGCAAATTAATGTCCTTTGATATGAAATGAAATGATTGGTTCAGTTCCGATGACAATGCATTAATATAATTATCGCTGAACATGTTATCGCTGAACAGGAGAGGGAATAATAAATAATTATAGCTGAACATGTTATCCACATTCTGGTGGAGCTGGAACAACACCTATCCAAGCATTTTTATCTTTTAAATAATTATCTAGAGTATAGTAAGCTCGCTTGCAGAGCGTACGTTTAATACAGGCTATGAATTTATTTTCACTAAGTTGAGTGACGTCAAGTGGAATTTTATTATAAAATCTAACACACAGTACCCCATGAAAGACGTGTGAATTTTAGACAGACGAAATTGAGGTTGATCCAATATATTTCTATGTCGCGTGTTATAGCAATGCCTATCCGACATGGGACCGTCATAATATTGGCTTCTTTAAACAATTCTCTCAAAGAGTCGCGACTACCTAAGTTATAGATGGCCCTAATAGCCCTTTTTTGTAAGATAAAAATAGAGTCAATGTCAGCTGCCCTACCCCACAATAATATACCGTAAGACATGACACTATGAAAGTAACTGAAGTAGATCAACCGCGCGGTGTCCACATCAGTAAGCTGTCTGATTTTTCTTACGGCATAGGCAGCGGAACTGAGTCGTTTACCTAAAGTCTTAATATGAGGGCCCCATTGCAACTTAAGAGTCAAGCGTAATCCCTAAGACAGCTGTATCATTTATAAACTCAAGTTTCTCGTTATTAAGTATAATATCACATGCAGTACTTTTCACATTCGGTAAAGAAAACCGTATACATTTAGTTTTCTTGTTATTAAGCACTAAATTGTTGCATGTGAACCAATTATGTACTTGAAGAATGGCGTCATTTACCTCGTCTAAGTTATTTACATGTCTACCTACTTTAAAGATCAAAGAGGTATCATCAGCAAACAACACTACCTTCGCCCGCCCCTCAACTGCTCGAGGCAGGTCATTTATATACACCAAAAATAGAAACGGACCCAGTATAGATCCCTGAGGAACGCCCATTTTAACTTAAGCTCCTAGAGATTTCATATCATTTATTTGAACACACTGTTGTCTATCTCCTCCTAAGTAAGATTTTAGTAGATTTAGTGCTTTACCTCGGATTCCATAATGCTCTAGTTTAAGCAACAGCGTTTCATGTTCAACACAAAAATGCCTTCGACAGGTCGCAAAAGATGCCAATGGCGTCCTGAGAGTTCTCCCAAGCATCAAAGATATGCTTTATTAAGATCACACCGGCGTCGGTAGTACAACGTCCTTTGGTGAAGCCATATTGTTGGTCATGAAAGATGTTATTAACGTTGAAGTGATCTAACATTTGAATAAGCATTATCTTTTCAAACACTTTGCTGAGCACTGGCAAAACAGATACAGGCCTATAGTTGTTAGGATCATTACTATTGCCGGATTTAAACAGTGGTATTACTTTACTAAACTTCATTAAATCAGGGAACACTCCCTGATCTACACACATATTAAAAATTAAAGCTAAGTGAGGCGCGATTGTATGAATAATTTATTTACATACTTTAACAGACATGCCCCATAGGTCTTCTGTTATTTTTATTTTTAGATCTTTGAAGACTTAAATAACAGACTGTGGACTAGTATATTTGAACCTAAACTCTACAGGACAAGCACCAATGTTTTTTTTAACAAATGAAACCGCAAGGCTTGAAGAGGATTTTAAATATTTAGTCGTCTCTATTGGAATATTAGTAAAAAATCTTTCAAATTCGAGAGCTACTTCTCTGTCTGTGTTAAAGAGACCGCGCGGATTCTCAAGGGTGAAGTCTGTACTGCGTCGTTTAGACCTCCCGGTTTCATTATTAATAATTTTCCAGGTGGTCTTTATTTTATCATCTGCAGATTTATTTTTTTTACTTATGTGAAGCGCTTTCGCTGCCTTACACACTCTTCTAAACGTTTTGGAATAATTTGTAATGTACCTTGCAAAGTTTTCATTAAATTTTGGGATTTGAGATCATATAATTCAAAGAGTCTTTCCCTACTTCTACGAATTCCCGTGGTAGCCCAATCACTGAAGATACACTTGGGCTTAATATATTTCATTTTAACAGGAAAGTTACTAGTAAATTCCTTTTGTATAATCGAAAGAAGTCAGCATAGGATCTACTAGGAACTTTTGGAATATACTTGAAAACACCTAATTTATTACCTAAAACGCTATTAAATTTATGCAGATTCTTAGGTGTTATATGTTTACATTGAGAGTTAATACCCTTTTGTCTATCTATCTATCTATATCATCACGCCAGCTCCCTCGCGGGGTAGGCAGAGAGTACAGAGTTCCAACAGGTTCTTTCCTTACATACCTCTCTGGCTTCCTCCACTCTCATAGTTCGTCTCATACACACTCGCCGGTTACGGAGACTCTTGACTTACCCTTCAGCTAAGACACGGTCTATTTGGTCATGGTAAGATAGTCTAGGTCTTCCCCGGCACCTACATCCTTCCACTTTCGCATTGTTTATCTGTTTTGTCATTCTTTTTTCTGGCATTCTTTCTATATGCCCGAACCAACGGAGCATACCCTTTCTCATCTTTACACCGATACTATCTTTCATACCTACTCGCTTTCTTACTACGCTGTTGCGAATACGGTCGGTCAGCCTGACTCCGCACATCTTCCGCAGAGATCGCATTTCGACCGCATTTATCCTGCTTTCGTTCTCCTTCTTACATACCCAACTCTCACTGCCATATAACAGCGTTAGGACAAGCACTCCGTTATGCATGGCCAGCTGCGCCTTTTGGCTTAAGTGCCGGCTCCCAAGTAGCCTTCCCATCGCACCATTCACTCTATTACCTGCATTCACTCTTCTCTCTATATCAGCGGTGTATTTCCCATCCTTACTGAAGGCGCATCCAAGATATACAAACTCATTCACTTGCTCCAGCACATCGTTACCAACCGCAATCCTTGCATTCGTTCTGGTTTCTTCCCGTTCAAAAACCGTAATTTTGGTTTTCTTCACATTCAAATGTAAGCCATTGTTCATGCAGTCGTCTCTCATAACTGTGACTAGTGTTTGCAGATCAGTGGCTGTTGGCGCTATCAAAACCGCGTCATTTGCATACAATAGGTGGTTTATCACTAGATCACCCATTTTTACCCCTTCAGTCATCGCATTCAGTCTTTGAAGACCCTTTTGTGGTGTAATATTATTAAAGGTAACTGATTGTCCTGTGTGATCTGATAGGAGATAGTTAACTACTGCTAGATCTATGTAATTGCAATTACAAAAAATATTATCGATGCATGTAGCAGAAGTTGCTGTTATTCGAGTCTGTTCGAAAAAAACGTTAATTAGTTTAAAAGAATTAAGTAAACTTAAAGAGTCTGTCACTGTGCCAGGTTTGTTCTAAAATATTTATGTTTAGGTCACCGCAAACTACAACAGATTTGTTACTCATGAAAGTTTTATTGAGCACATCTTCCATTACAGATTCAAATGTTGAAAAATTTTGACTGTTTGGGGGTCTGTATACACACACAATAATATGTTTATCCAGCTCAACACAAGAAATTTCAACACACTGTTCAACTGACAGCCCAACTATATCACAACGTTCTCTGGACTTCAAATTTTTTTTTACCAAAATTAATGTACCCCCATGAAGCCTGGATTTACGAGTATAGCAACTTACGACCAAATAATTTTCATAATTGACTAATATTTCATATGATTTAAGCCAATGCTCACAAATACAAACAACATCATATTTTGTCTTTTCCGAAAAAATAACTCAATCTCTAATGATGTTGAAGAAAATCCTTGTATATTCTGATGGAATAGTTTCAAACTACCAGGCCTCTCTTCCTCCCTATTCAAAGTATGTGAATTGCTAGAGGTACTCCAATGTACTTCTGTTATCAGCCTCTGTCGTTTAAACAGTTTATCACAGTATTATTAGAAAAACTATATAATACTGGCTTGTCTCTTATCCTTGATATTATTATATTACTTATAACAGAGTTAATATTGTAAGCTAACAAATTAGCAATTTTTAATTTACATTTCCTAGGAAGGAACATAGCTTCCTGAGTCAATTTAAACCCACTAACAAACTTGTTAGTGTCAAAAAATTAAACATTGTCATTATAACTTGACAACATGTACATGTACAAAATAAAGTTATTCAAATAATGAATAAATTTATTTTGTTTTTCTGACAAGTAGTCAGAGTACGGAAAAGCACATAAAATTAATTTCCCTTATTTCAATTGCAATAAGGTGTTAATACCATCAACAATATATCCTCCATCAACAATATATCATCCTCCATACAGTCCTGACCTTAGCCCTAACGATTTCTTTACATTCCCTAAAATTAAGAAAAGTCTTCGTGGTCAAAGGTTCCAGTCCGGTGATGAAGTAGTCGACGCTTTCAAGTCAAGCCATTTTGAACACCCCCACTTTAGAGTGGAATAAATGTTATAATAACTGGTTTGAGCGAATAGAAAAGTGTGAAAAAAGCTACGTGGTGAATACTTTGAAAAACAATAAAAAGTACTATTAGGTTCTAGTTGTTTTTTTCTTCAAACGACAAAACTTAAAAGGCATGCCTCGTATTATACCGAGCACAGTGCCAGATTCCGGACTAGATTTTTTTTATCGAATAATTACTATTTTCCGACACAGGATTCGAACCGACGACCTTGTGATCGCTATGCGCATTACCAATGAGGTTATACTATTGTATTGAATTGTACATACTAATATCGATGTTTACAGATTCGTTTTTAACACCGTCACGCCTATATTCCCCAGAGGGGGTGGCAGAGGTGTACTGCGTACACCCACGTTTCGCCGACGATATTAGGTCTCATGTAATAGGGGGCGAGCCTATTTCCATATACCGGGCACAATTCCAGACTCCGGACTCATACTGGGAATTTTTCGTTAGAAAAATTACATTTGTCCGACCTAGGATTTGAACCCAGGACCTCGTGATCACAAAGCGATGCGCTTTGCCACCAGACCATCGAGGCAGATTCGTTTTTAAGATTTGTATTATGATACGTATGTGTGAACTTATATAAATTACTCGTAGTAATTCGAAATCATAATTTAGATGTGCCAATTACGATTTTGCATGAAGTAAATATTTTTTAAACATAGATTGTATTTTCTTATCGATAAATCCTGTACTAGTAATCACTTGCCTAATCACGCACACTAACGCAGATTCACAAACTCACACCGACATAAAATTGACACGCTACCGCCGCGATATGCGGTGTCTAGGCATTCTTCGTCTATGGTAATAATAGAACTAATAGTAGCGCCATCTAGTATGACCTGTGGGTTACATAAAATAAACTGTCAATTGTTTGAAAGCCACCGTTGGGTTTTATTAAGTTTTAGGGGCCCAGTCCCATTTTAAATTAGCTATCGCGGTAAAGCTATAATAATCAGTGCTAAAAATGTCGGCTAATTACTTAGTGAACGAGCCTAAACTTCGTGGCTATGAAAATTATGATGATTGGGCGTTGGCCGTGTAAAAAGCCCTATCATCATAAAATAAATAAACAAAACTACATGATCCTGGAAGGCGTCAGTTTGAATAACTGATCAGTGTTAACCGAAAGTGAAGACAAGAAAGCCAGAGTTAAGTTAATTATGACGATTGATCCGCCTCTTTATAGTCACATCAAGAATGAAGCGGCAGTACGAGGTTTATGGAAGAAAATGAAAAAAATATTCGAAGATTCGGGGTTTACACGGAAGATCAGCCTACTTAGAAGCTTGATATCAATCTAATTAGAAACCTGTGACTTCATGACCAGTTTATGGGTAACAACCCATCCAGGTTTTGAGATTGGTGATGAGTTAATCGGCTCTCTGATGCTAGCAAGACTTCCAGAGGTTTAGCCATATGATTATGGCAATAGAACATTCCGACATAAAAAATATTTGTAATACTATAAAAACAAAATTATTAGATATGAGTTTAGAATTTGAAGGTAACTCAGAGTGTATTTTTTTCTATTGCTCAGAAGCGTGGAAAACGCCGAGCAGTAACGGAAATCAAGTGTCAGTTAGTAATACCAATAATAACCTCAAAACGTCAAAAAAAGGTAATTCGTTGTTATAAATGCAAAAAGGTTGGTGGTGGCAGAAAAAATTACGACCAACGATTTCAGTGCAGTTTTCTTAACTAACAATTTTAACCGCAATGATTGGTATGTAGGTTCCGGCGCCAGAACATAACTAGTATCGAACGAAAGTATGTTGGAAAACATTTCTTATCAGCCGATAAACAAGGAAAATATGGTAGCGAACCAACCAAGGATACCGGTGCTATGCTCAGGAGAGTTAAACCGTACTACGTGGGAACCGAGTACGACATAAAGGTAAACAATGTTTGTTTGTGTTTCCAACCTTACGACGAATCTTTTGGCAATGAGCAAACTAGTTGAAAATGGTAAACGAGTATCCTTCAATAAACATGGTTGTTACATTTACAATGCTCAGAATGACTGCATTGGAGAAGCCAGTTTGGAAAATAATGATTACAGATTCAATGTTGTAAAATCAGAGCAAGTTTTAGCAGCACCAGTACAGACGTATATAGCACAAACCGGGTGGGCCGTGCCCACCCCAGTTTGGTCTAGTGCCCACCCCAGAATTTTGGGTTACCGACTCGAAATTTAGGTTGGACACCTAGGAAACTTCGCACCAAAATCATTGAAACCAAATAGTTATCTACAGCCGAGAAATCTCTACACATAATTATTTTTTATATAATACATTCTGTTTAGTTACTTTTGAATACACAACGTCCTATAGACCGATCACACTTATTAGCATTTTTTCAAAAATATTCGAAAAACACATATATAAGGAACTGTACAATTATGCTGAAAAAATAATATATTAAGTAATGAACAAAAAGGCTTCCGGGAAAAGAAATCAGTTACAATGGCTATATATGACTTTTTACATAATGTTATAATAAATATAGATAAAAAAAACCCAGTTTGTACAATATTTTGTGACATGACACAGGCTTTTGACTATGTTCGTCATGACATACTTCTAGACAAATTAGAGGCATACGGAATAAGAGGGAATATTCTAAGACTGATTAAATCCTACATATCTGATAGAAAACAAAAAACAGAAATAAGCTCAATAAATAAAGTGACTAACCATGAAGAAATATATCTGTCACCTGAGCGTGTAGTCAAATACGGCGTACCACAAGGCAGCGTTTTAGGCCCACTCCTGTTTATACTGTATATAAATGACTTACCGAGAAGTATTGATCAGTCAGTAACACTATTTGCTGATGACAGTACAATTACAATCCCATTCAAGAAAAATAATGAATATGAGTCAGACATTAATAATTCCCTAAAATCGGCAATGAAGTGGCTAATGAACAATAACCTAAAAATAAATTTAAGTAAAACTAATGTTATGCACTTCAGTCAACGAATATCAAGACCAGCTAATATTGGAATACACTACAATAATCAAAATATTAACGAAGTCAATAATGCAAAATTTCTCGGAGTAACTATAGATAGCAAACTTAACTGGAAAGCACATATAGACTTATTAACAAAAAGGATAAGTTCTTCCGCATATGCATTATATAAATTAGCTCCCCTACTCAATATTGACGCATTGCTTACTGCATATCATGGTTTGATTTCCAGTAATCTTAGATACGGTATAATATTTTGGGGCAATTCAACGGACACAAAAATTGTATTTAATGCCCAAAAGAGATGTATCAGGACAATGTTCGGCTTAGATATGATAGATAGCTGTAAGCCATATTTTGTTAAGTACAAGTTACTAACACTTGCCTCGTTGTATATTTTCGAAACTGCTATGTTTGTGCATTCTAATCCTAGCTTATTTCCACGTCTAGCGGATGTCATAAAAAGGAACAGACGTGATAATAGTACAGTTTGCCTGCACAGCTCAAAAACCATGCTCATGCGAAAAAGCATTTTCTGCATGGCTCCAGTAATTTATAATAAACTCCCAAAAGCCTGGAGAGAACATAATTCCCATTTTTTAAAAGATAATTTATTGAAACTTCTAAAGACCAAAGCATATTATACCATAGCAGAATTCCTCGAAGATAAAATCTAACTTTAAATATTTCTTTATTGACATTGTATTAAATAATTATATTATGACATTATTATTATTTTATCAATTCTCGCATTCTACTTTATGACTTTATTAATCATGATAGCTAATTTTAATAACAAAGACATACGGATGCTATTTGATTAATTATGACATAACTTGGCTTAGTGTATACATTTTGATAATGTTTGTGTATAGTATCACTAGATTCTCAACTTCTGAGCCGATTTAAAATTAATATTTTCAAGAAAGAGATAGTTATTTTAGTTGAGAAATTAAATGATACTATGAATTTTGCATGCCAGACAATGGTAAAACATGTAGATCATCTCTATATAACTAAAACCGTAATAATTATTGTACACCATGTTTTCAGCAAAATAAAAAGCTATTCTATTCTATTCTATTCTATTCTAAGTTTGTTACAACGTTCACAGAAATATGATGTGCCTACTTCACTTCTAATGACAAAAATAACATATTGCAAAACTTACAAGAGTATCGTTTGACTTGAAAGGTTAATATTGTTTACCATACGCTACACGACCTAGAAGCATATATGATATAAAATCATTCTAGGTATAAGGTATAAAATAAAATAAAAAAAATTAGAAACATCCGATCTTCCTTTAACAAAACTCCACAAAACAGAGGAACTTGAGGTAATCACGAATAAAGTCTTCAGACTCTTGAGTTACTTCCACAGCAGTGGTCCCAGTGCCAGTCTTAGTACCAAGTACACTTGACTCGTCATTGAGAGACTGGACCGTGTCAGCCTCGAATTGACTTTTCCCGCACAAAATTAGGAGAAAAACTACGAGCATTTAACGCACCTAATTATGAGAAAAATACTTGGTTAGAGTATAGCATCAATGAGAATAAAGTACAACAACTGGAAGAAGTTGTCAGAATCTCTTCAGAAAACACGCACAGCCTGCTGCACATCACCAAAGCAAGGAAATGCATTATACCTATTTACATCAAAAATTAAATGTCCATGAGCAAATCTTCACCCAACATGATAATCATAATCATTTATTTTGCAAGTGTAGGTAGGTAACAAATAGGTCTTGTGTATTATAAAATGGTTAAGATAAGATTAGCCGTTAAGATTAGCAAGCTGAAGTGGCAATGGGCGGGCCACATAGCGCGTAGATCGGACGGGCGTTGGGGCAGAAGGATTCTAGAGTGGAGACCACGTATTGGCAAGCGCAGTGTGGGACGACCGCCTGCCAGATGGACCGACGATCTTGTGAAAATCGCAGGAAGTCGTTGGATGCAGGTGGCATCGGACCGGTTACGCTGGAAAGCGATTGGGGAGGCCTATGTTCAGCAGTGGACAAGTATAGGCTGAGATGATGATGATGATTATAAAATGGAACTCCACACTTTGCCACAAAGCGAGCAAAATTTGGCAGTCTTATTAAATATTAAATTTGACATTACATTATTAGGCATTCCATTACATTTCTCATTACTTATAATAGATTCGCACAATATACTAAAAATACCAATTATTATAGCAGATAAATAAAAATTCATATTAATTATGGTCAAAAATAGTAAAAGTGACAATAATAATGAGATTGTCAAATTATATGAGCGTAATGACTGTTAAATTGAAAATGTCAAAATTAAATTACAATGTCAATTTTAAAGTATAAACGTCCGAATCCATAAATAATTCATTTCATGGGTCTATAATTGTTTGGATTATTACATTCTAAATATTCTTTTACACTATAAAATGCTTTATCTATTAAAAAGTCCTTTAATTTCCGCTTAAATATTTCCAGTGTATCTATTTCAACAATACAGTTTGGTAGTTTATTGTATACTCTAGGACTCATGCAATACACACTTTTATGTTTTAATGAAGTTCTGCTAGGAGTAACTTGTAACTTATGCATTTGTCTCCTGCTCCTCAATTTGTCATACATTTTGAATATTGCTTTTTACAAATACTGCTATTTCATATTTGTATATGCATGGCAGAGTTAAAATTTTCAACTTTTTAAAGTGGATTTTGCAACTGTCCATGGGCCTAAGGTTACATATTGCACGTATACATTTCTTCTGGGCTTTAAATGCTGATTCCCACTCGACAGAGTTACCCCAAAAAATTATTGCGTATTTTAATATAGACGCTACATAGGCATGGTAAGCTGTCATAACAGTGGCAATGCTAACAATTTTGGAGAGCTTATATAACATATAAGAATATTTGTTTAGTTTTGTGAACACTGATTCTACTTGTGCTTTCCAGTTAAGGTTGCAATCAACATGTAGTCTCAAAAACTTTACCAGTTCTACTTCGGTAATTTTTGTTATTGAGTAGTGAATTTGTATTGGTGCTGGTTTGGTCCTATTTCGAAAAATCATAACGTTAGTTTTATTAAGATTTATTAACAAATTGTTTGCTTCTAACCAGTTTACTATAGCTATTATTGACGTATTAATGTCATGTTCTAGTAACGCATAGTCCTTATTAGAAAATATAGCTGTACTGTCATCCGCAAATAGCACAATAGGACATGATACTGCTCTTGGAAAGTCATTAATATAGATTAAAAACAACAGAGGGCCTAAAATGCTGTCCTGAGGTACACCGAATTTGGTTTTCTTGTAAACTGACATGTGCGCTCTTTCAAATTTCTTAGTAGGGCAAAACGGGTGTTATTATAGATTTTTGTTGCCTGTCACTTAGATACGATGTAATAAAGTCCAATACATTACCCCTGACCCCATATAGATAGAGTTTCTCTCTCAGCTTGCCATGATCTACATAGTCAAAAGCTTTTTTTAAGTCCATGTATAAGGCGCACACAGGTGTTTTACTGTCAATGTTACTTATAACTTTCTCTAAAAACTTAGAAATGGTAGAATTTATGTTTTTACGTTTTCGGAATCCTGTTTGTTCTTCATTTAAAATGTTATACTTTTCTAAATATTCCTAGACTCTTGTAGATTATATTTTCAAAGATTTTGGAAAATATTGGTAATAAAGCTACCGGTCTGTAAGATGACATGCTTTTCCTATCGTCTTTCTTAAATATCGGTTTAATTAAAGTTCTTTTGAGAATCGAGGGAAAATGGCCATTTTGTATGCAGAGATTAAATAAATAGCACAAGACGGGAGATATAACTTTGTTCACACTTTTTATGACTTTAGTTGTTATTTCATCACAACCAGTGCTATGCGTATTTTTAAGTGACATAATTACTCTAGAGATATCAGCTGGTGTAACTGGTTTCATGAATATTGAATTGGAATTTGAATTTTTCTATAGATATTTGGAGTTTATATTTTTAGGTGTTATGGGTTCAATTTGATCAATAAAAAAATTATTAAATTCATTTGCAATATCAAGTGCATATTTATTTCTGTAATGTATTCCTTTGGCGAGTTAGATTTAGACTTATTTATGATATCCCAGCAAGCCCTTGATTTATTAGCAGCAGATGTTATGTGGTAATCGTTTTGAGACTTTTGAGTGAGTTTAATTATTCTATTGAGCCGCTTGGAATACGTTTTAAAGTTGTCTTTATCTCTGAGAGATTTAGATTTACGATACTTCCATAGAAAAGTTCGCTTTTGCGTCGAATAAATTTTAATGCCTTTACTTATCCATTTTACATGTTTTCTTTCGGACTTTTTGATTCTTCTAATGGCAAAACACAGATGTAGAGAAAAGGGAAAAGTTCATGAAACCGTGAAAATGCACATTCCGGATCCTCACTCTCATATATGTCACTGAACTTCAAGCGACTAAGAGCGTCGTTAAATTTGGCTATGTTATCAAGGCAGTAGTCTCTTCGTTCAATAAACCAGTAGTTAATGCGAAAGTTGTGTTTACCCGGAAATCTTAATAATTGTGCTGTGTGATCAGATAAAGCGAGCTCCATCACATCGGCCTTACACCCCTTTATATTAGTAATGATGTGATCAATGCAAGTGCTACTTATCAAACGCGTTGGTACCTCTATTACTGTTTTTAAATTAAACTCCTCTAGCATGTGTTTAAGGGTTGTTGAATTTTTTGTATTTTTTAAAGTATTTATTTTTAAATCTCCACATATTACTATCTTCTATCCTTATAGCAGTAATGACATAGAATACTATTAAAGTTTATCAAAGAAACAATCAATATCCTCATGATTGTTGTTTGGGGGTCTGTAGATGCAAATTATTATTATCTTATAATCTAAAAGCTCCATCTCGCTACACTCAATAACATTTTAAATTGAGAACACTGATATTTCATCCAAAGCATTAAATTTATATCCCTGACGAACAAGTATACAGGATCCACCATGCCTGTTTTTTCTCGTACACGCTGATGCAATGGTGTATAATGGTAAGTTAACGAAATTTAAATCATGGAATGTCACGTGAGTTAAGCAAAATAAAGTAAATCTATTGAAAATAATAGACATCATACTATATCTAATACGTCAAGGATTGCTTTTATGGGGTCACCGTGAAACAGCTAAATCAAAAAATAAGTGCAGCTTTCTAGAAATGTTTCAACTTTTCGCTAAACAGGATGAAATATTTTCCAGACATTTAGAAAACCATGTAACCTATTGCAGTGCTGGTATACAAAATGATTTAATCAACATAATGAATCAGATCACAATAGAAAGGATTATAAATAAAATGCGGTATGTTTTCTTTAATAGCAGATGAAGCAAGATATTATACAGAAGAAAATATGTCGATAGTTTTCAGATACGAGTACGAAGCAGGATTGATTTATTCTACGCCGAACGCTAAAGAGAATATCTTGAAAATGAATCAACCAACAACTAACAACCAAACAACCAAAACCACTAATAACCAAGACAAGTGCCCAGGCACATGTTCATCATCAATGACGAGTGAAGAGGCTAGCCTTTTTGCCTTTGATGACATTGTCGTTATGGTGAGCGAAGAAGTTGACGCGAGTACCCGAGATGTCGAACCCGCTTTGTACCTCGAGAGTTTATCCTCTCGTTGCTAAAGCACTTGACGCCTCAAAGGGTTTTACAGACCTCGTGTCGATAGCAGAAGCTTACGGTGATGTCGAGAAGGTTAATATCGGACTGAATACAACGTCAGTAACGTCGGAAGAGTTTGATACCTTGGTGTCGGGAATTGAAAGGAAAGATGTGGCAAAAATTGAAACTCCGTTAGGGAGTGTTCGAGGTGCCTATTCCTACCACGCAAGCAATCCCAAAATATCAAAAGGTGTTAAACGCAACGGCAGCGGCAAGTATCAAAACTCTCTGCGACACGTCTTTATTGACGAGTGCAAGTGGAGTCGATGTGCGCCAAACTGTCAGAAAAAGTGGCAGAGATGAGCAAAGAAGCGGTGTCCAAGCACGCGAAAAGAATCCCACGAAGAGATGTGATGGAGAAAATTCTGTCAGTACTAATGATTGAGCGAGTTAAGGACCGTTATGTAGCAGACATCTAAGACCACTATAGCCAACCAGAGATGTGGGTAGACCCACTGCCTTCTGGATTATGGGTTGTCAACCCAAGTGATCAAAGTCCCGTAATTCATGCGGCACGATCAAGGAAGGTCACGTCGATATATGATTTCGACGAAAACCAGACACAAAATTTAATCGCATTGTCATTTTCGACCCAAACGCGCGAAACAGCAGCTGCAAAGCTAAACTTCTTCGCCAAAGTTAAAGGTACGAAGAAAGACGATGTAAAGAAGAATCCGAAAAAAGTAGTAGCAATAGTACTTTCGGAAGCAGAACTGACTCAGTCAGAAATAAAATCTATGATTTTCTCAAAACCACGAGAACCGCTAACCACATGCCCATCATGTAACACAGCTGTCGCCATCGACGGCGTTACATATCATCAGGAGTGTGAAGTAATCAAGTGGCTCGTTGAGAATTTCTTCTTCAAATATGATAAAGTACTAGGAGTATTATCTACCCAGCGAGTTATATTCTTAGATCACAATCAGAGTGATGTTAGAATCCATCCAAAAGTACCACAGAACACTCAACAGCCCTTTTAAAATTAAATGAGCAGCAAAGTATACTGTGATGCAAAAAGAGGGAGGAAGCATTAAAACTCTCACCAACATACAGACAAATCCCAGTTTCGTACCAGGGACGTCTGAATGGCTTGAAAAACAGCGTAAAGAAGTGGAGATGCGCAAACGCAAGCATTGACCTCAAAACACGCAGGACCGCGGCCACGGCGAGTAGCATCGAGGGTACAGTCCATTTCAAACCTTAGAATTATCATTTCGTTAGTTTTATTTCAAAATTAGAACAATTTCATTTCAAATATATATTCAATAGTTTAGGGGGTATTATTCTATCTTCTTTACGCCAGCAAACATCCAACAAGCCACATAATGGGTTACATAAAACTGCAATATTTTTATTATATAATTATTTAAAAATAACATATGAATTATATACTGGGCAGTTTACTAAACTGTTTTCAAATGTTTCGCCCGAAAATACTTTGCGATTTTTTACAGATATAAAACTCTTTTTACTTATTTATCAAAATGGGATTAGCATAAAGCAGTCAGTCGCCTCGCTTATCTCAATTAATGATCTTTTTTGTATTTGGCAAAGATATAAACAGTATTTATGCTGTTGCTCACGAATTTCTGGTACTGGTGTCATCATTATATTTATTTAATAATGGATGTTGAAAATCTAACCAAGAACTGGACAGTTTTCACGTTTCCAAGTCGTATCAATGCGATTTAGACAGTGTTCCTAGGTTTTTGGACAGTAATTCCGGTAAAAAGCTATTTTGTGTCAAAATATTCGGAGTATTGGACAGAATCTACATCAACTTGTAATATTTATATCGCGACTCAAAACTGATATTGACATTATCATTCTTACAGAATGTTGGCTAAATAAATTAGATCATATGCCTAAATTGGATAACTACAAAGAATATAGTACTAAACATAATCTTTCACAAAATGAGGGAGTCGTCGCATATATCAGAAATGATATGTCGGTCTCTGTTACTGAACCTCCAGCTTTTGAAGGTAATTGGTTATTAAAGTAGGAAGTGAAACTGCAATAGTTGCCGTTTATCGCTCACCCTCATATCGTCCAATTGAAAACTTTCAGTCAGCTATTGATAACATATTCATCTCACTAAAAACTTTTGCCAATATTGTGGTAACAGGTGACATGAACATAAATATTGATAAATAAAATTTTAGTTTAAGCAGTGGCAATTACCTTGATTTAATGGCTCATCATGAATTATTATCAGCCCATACAATTCCAACAAGACAAAAAAATTGCCTGGATCATGTGTTTTTAAAAACCAGACCAGGCCATCGCGTTAGTTATTTCTTCAACCATGACTGACCATTACACTTTACTAATTTGTCTAAAAAACCCTAATGCTCATTATGATAAAATTGCCTCAGACATAGATATGGAGGTCCTGAATTTAGTAATAAACACCGCTGATGTTAATACAGCTACAGGTACGCTAGTTAAGGAACTTCAAAGGGCTATTAATGCAAACACTCTTACCAAGACTGGCCAAATCGCAAAAGAATCAAGGTTCCTTGGCTAACTCAAGGCCTTCTTAGATGTATTAGGAACAGGGACAAACTACATCTTGAGTCTAAAAATAACCCGGACAATATAATCCTTAAAACCACGTTCAAGCGATATAGAAATTTCTGTAGAGTTGTTAAAAAAAATTAAAGCAGATTACGAAAACACTGTACTGAGAAAAGTCGAAAAAGACAGTAAAAAAACATGAAAAAACAGTTAAAAATATTTCAAAATTAAATGGTAATGACATAACTACAAACAATAATCTTTTAGAAATAAAGTCTTCTCCAACCGACTCTGTTAAACTGTAAACACAAAGGTTTGCAAGCGATTATCAAGGAGAAGCATCCCTATGCCATTTACGTGCATTGTTTGGCGCATAAGCTTAATCTAGCTGTTGTTAACTCATGCGCTAATGTGTCACCAGCAACCAAGTTTTTTTATAATCTAGAAGCACTCTATATCCATTTTTCACACCCTGGCAATCATGCTAATCTAAAAAAAACAAGATTCTCTTGGTATAAAAGCTGGTAGCGAAGTTGGCAGTTTAAGTACTACGAGATGGAGCTGTCGATACGAAAACTGTAAAGCTGTCATAAATAGTTATGATACCCTTAGAACAGCACTGGAGGAAGAAATGAGTGAAAATAAAGACAAACATGTGGCGGAAGCCGTAGGTTTATTGACCGCAATATCAAAACCGAAATTTATCGTATGTTTACACGTTATCCATTCGGCATTATTAATTATACATGTATTAAGTAAATACTTTTAAGGTAAAAATGCCACTCTCGGACAAGCTGGAACTAGTATAACCGGAGTCAAGTCTAGTTTTGAACAGGACCATAATAATTTTAATGCAAATAAAAGTTTGCAGAAAAGTATGAAATTTCACTAGAACCCACGAAAGTGAGCAAACGTAAATACCGGTTGTATTGGCGGAGGTAGCAGAGACGGCTACTTTAACATAGAACACACACTTGACAGAAGAAATTGCGTCGATTTACCATCTGAAAGCCGCGCCAGTGAATATTGGAAAGTTAACATCCAGTGCAGTTTTTCCGTTTCCGGCTGTCATCGAGTAAAGTGAACGTACTCCCGGTTTAAAAATAAAAAACGTGTTGAAAAACTGTGTCGTGTGCGGATTAAAGTGAAATAAAACGCAGAACTAACATCATAGCCGCTTAGTAGCTAATGGAACGCAAAGAAAAACGTGGATTAAACAAGAAAATTGCAAGAAAAAGTGTCTGGAAGTGAAGTGACACATAACCTCAAACAACTGTCATCCGACGCTGGCATTGACATTCATCACGTCAGTGTTGCCACAAAACAAAAAACCAGAGACAATAATATTCTTAGTTAGAGTTGCTACTTAAACAGTGCTACCATATTATCAACAAATTCTACCAAACTGGACCTCAATATAAAAATTATACTGGAAAAGATGGAAGAAATGAAATTAGACTTCAAAAAACAAACAGAAAAATTAGGCGAAAATTACAATAAACGTCTTTCTGAAACCCTTGAGAAAAAGTTAATGCCATTGATTGCAGAAAATGTAAAACTCAAGCAGGAAGTCAAGACCTTACAAACCAGAGTACAGCACTTGGAAAGGGATGTTAGGAAAAACAATATAATACTACATGGTGTTACTGAAAATGAAAATAATAGTACTGAACTACGGCAAAGCGTAAAAGAACTCCTCAACCAGGTTAGCCAAAAAAATGAAGGAATGCAAGAGTGGGATCAATGGGAAATCAGCAACTTGAAAAGACTGGGTAAAAAGACTGAGAAGAAGAAAAGGCCAATATTAGCAACCCTTACACTAACATGGCGCAAATATGAAATCCTAAAAAATAACAGATACTTTCCTGAAGGCCTATATGCCACAGAGGATTACCCGAAGGAAATCCTAATGAAAAGAAAAGAACTAAAACAGAAAAAGGAACAGGAAGAGAAAAATGGGAAAATAGCTTTCTTAGTCTACGACAAACTTATAGTGAAAGATAAAATAACAGAAACTAAAAGAAAAAGATCACCATCAAAGTCACCGACAAATCAAGAAGAAAATGGTAATAACAAAGGAACAGCTGCACCCAAGAATATCAACAAGAGATATGACATATTTCGCTCCAGAACAAACTCAACCTCAGCCATTAAAGAAGTCAACAATCCACAAAACAACTAATTCCCACTACACCGGAAACCGAAGAACATCTAACGCAAACAACAGAAAAAACAACACACCCAAAACACTCTACAATCCGGTTGGTCCCCGTGGGGAAAGCGACCACTACCCTCCATCATATAAAAAAGAAGAAAAGAACATGGAACAAAAATTAAAAATCTGTACCTACAACATACGATCACTATCAACAAAAGAGAGACTATTGGAACTGGACAATGCTATAGAATATATAGAGTGGGACATCATAGGGCTAGCGGAAGTTAGAAAAATAGGTCATAATATTGAAGAACACAAAAACTACATTTTGTGCCACATAGGCGAAACAGCAGGGTTTCATGGAGTAGGCTATGTAATAAAAAACCTCTTAAAAACAATATTGTCAGTTTCCTAGGAATATCAGAAAGAGTAGCCATCCTAAAACTCAAATTCGAAGACCTATCGTTGTCCATAATCCAAACATACGCACCAACGGAAAGTTCAAGTGAAGAAGAATATTCTAAATTCTACAGTGATTTAAAAGAAGCACACGAGATATCAGACAGAAATCTATTCGTTATAGGCGATTTCAACGCCAAAATTGGGCAGCCTAAACCTGAGGAAAACATGATAATGGGCAGATATGGATATGGGAAACGAAACCTCAGAGGAGAACTTCTAATACAATATGCTAATGAGCACAAACTATCAATTATGAACACATTCTTCAAAATAAAACACTCTCGTAAATGGACATGGATATCACCAGATCAGAAAACAAGAAATGAAATTGATTTTGTTTCAACTAATTCTCCAAAATCTGTTACTAATATTAAGGTACTTAACAAAGTAAACTTCCCATCCGAACAAAGAATGCTAAGATGCACAATGAGTATAAGAACACCAAAAAAGAGTCGAAAGCCATTTAAGACTCGAATAAATTCACTCAAGGCTGTACAAGGAAGACAAACATATATTCGAAACCTCGAAAAACACTCTAAAATACTGAACGAAGCCTTGGAACATGGAAATGATGTACAAACTCTCAGCGACAAACTGGAAAAAGTAATAACCACAAGTCTCAAATTAGAAAACAAAACAAAAAATCAAAAACACAAGATAATGACTGAAGAAACATTAGCCCTGATAACCAGACGTGGAGAACTAATATCAGCTAACAACAAAACAAAGCAAATGAAACAAGAATTAAAAAATGTATTTAATGAAACCAAGAAAGCGATAAGAGAGGACTATAGCAACCACAGAAAGATAATCGTAGAAAGAAATCTTACAAACTATAGAAGTTCAAAACGAGCTTATAAAGAGCTGTCTACACACACATTGGATTCAAAAATTAAAGGATGGTCAAAGAGAGTTAAAAAATAGAGAAGACATACTTAAGTGCGCAACAAATTCTATAGGGAACTATATAGTAAACCAACAGAGGAAGCAGACATGGCAGGAAAAGCTGAAAATACTGTGGTTGGAAAAACTAAAATAATAACAGATCCGATCCTTGTAACAGAGATACAGTCACATCAAAGCTATGAAACCAGAAAAGAGCCCAGGACCAGACTATTTGACAAATGAAGCTATAAAAGTCGGGGCTCCAGTCCTGGCCCCATACCTGGCAACACTATTCAACAAGGTTATAGAAACGGAACAAGTACCAAAGCAATGGTGTACATCACATATAGTATTACTTTATAAGAAAGGGAACCCACTCGATATCGGAAATTATAGACCTATTAGCCTATTATCTATCATATATAAGCTATTTTCGTCAATATTACTTAGCCGGATAAGACCAAAAATTGATAATAAACAACCAATTGAACAAGCAGGATTCCGTTCAAGTTACTCTACCACTGACCACATTCATGCCATGGAACAAACTATCGAAAAATATAAGGAATTTAATAAACCCCTTTTTATAGCATTCATAGATTACTCAAAAGCTTTTGATAGTATAACACACACATCTATATGGAAAGCACTTAAATACAATAATGTGAATGAAAAATATATAAACATCATAAGAAATATATATTCTAAAACTACGAGCAGAATAAAATTAGAAAAGAAAGGCGAAGAGTTTCCAATGGGTAAAGGGGTAAGACACGGAGAACCACTATTACCAAAGCTGTTCATAGCAGTTCTTGAAGACATCTTCCAAAATATCCATTGGGCAAATAAACAGCCCTTTATCCAATAAACGTCTAACCCATTTAAGATTCGCTGATGATATTGTCCTTTTTAGCGAAACTGCTTCAGAACTGGAAGACATGCTTCGAACCCTAGGCAGAGAAAGCCAAAGAGTAGGATTAAAAATGAATGCAAACAAGGCCAAAGTAATGTCTAACGGTCCACACTCCCCGATCAAAATAGAAGGGAAAGTAATTGAACATGTAAACGAATATATATACCTCGGAATACTAGTATCTTTCGACAGCAACAGGAACGAAAAGGAAGTAGACAGACGAATAAATATATCATGGAAAAAGTATTGGGCGCAAAAAGAGATTCTGAAAGGATGCTATAGTCTGAAGCTTAAAAAAATTATAATAGATTCTTACATCTTACCGTGCTTAACCTATGTAAGCCAGACGTGGGCCTTCAACAATAAGATAAAAAGCAAGCTTCAGTCATGTCAGCATGCAATGGAAAGGAGCATCTTGAAACTCAGAAAAATAGAAAATCAAAACTTACAGATGCACTACAACATGCCTTTGGACTGAAGTGGAAGTGGGCAGGCCACATAGCCAGGTACCGGGACAAGAGGTGGACAATCCAAACCACAAAGTGGCCTGGCCAAAGAAAAGATGGGCTGACGACCTTATTAAAATAGCCGGAAGGGACTGGATGAGCGTCGCCCAAGACAGGAGAAAGTGGAACGGGATGGAGGAGGCTTATACCCTTGCAGGGACCATTCAGTAAAACTGAATGGGTGAAAAAGCTATAATAAGCCCCCCAAAATCCTACCTTACGTCCGTGCTGAACATCTAGCCACGTGAGGGGCGGACACGCGTACTGTACTACTGTACTGGAAACTTACGCGGCCAACAAGGCAAGGGTAACCCGTTGATATGGAGACTAGAAGTAAAAAATTACGTATAGGGCCGCTGCCCGAGGGAGATCGTCGGGGCACGTTTGTAGCTGGCCATGGACGTGACAGCATGCTAGCCAGTGACTCCCGAACGGACGGCTGGGCGGGAGTCGGGGACGCGGGGGGTAGGGGAATGTCCTCAAGGATTACAGCCGACATTACAGACGGACAGGACAGTAGAAGTAGCAGAAGCAGTTCAGTCACTCCAGCCGAGGATGTTTCGCAGGCGGCACTTTCCACTCAACCTGCGACCACCAAAGCCGGTAAATCAAGAGTACGCATGAAATGGAATGACGATATGAACCTGTTTATCATGCGTACATACCTTTATACCACCAAACTTGAAACAGATAGGACGATTTACGGCAAAAAACTATACGACGAATTCAGATTAAAATATCCTGATTTAAAAGTTTCTGCTCAGAGAATAGCGGATCAAAGAAGGGTCATTATTAGAAATAAATTATTATCCGATTATGTAATTAATAAAATGAAACAAGAAATAGCGGAACAAATCAGAAGAGAAGAAACAGAAAACACACACACTCAAATGACAAATGTCCTTGAACAATATTCCCAAAAAGCCTCTCAAACTTCAAACATAGTAAAAACCTTCATACCCTCATCACCTAGCACTATACCAGCAATACAACATACACATACATCATTCATTCAATCTTCCACCCCAATAATAACATCACATGCATCAACACAAACCAGCAATTTACCTAACATTACATCTATCACGCAAACTGAAAATATGGAAAATTATGAATTAATTGCAATGGATTTATCTGTACAGGAATTACTTCATCAAGTAGAAACTGCTCTTATTCAATACACCGGCACAGATCCTACAGCTCGCCCTAAACTAGCGACACTGAAAGAAAACAAAAAACTATATGGATATATTGACATTTTCAACAAACAAATATTAAGCAAGTTTTTCACAATAGACTCAGATCTAAATTCTATACATACACTTATTTATTGCAGTGCTATGGTTATAAGCATAAATTTGGGTTATAAAATGCGAATACATGACTCTAATAGGGAAGGTAGGCCAGCCCGCACATCGCGAAAACCTGCTTGGCAAATTAGGCTTGAGAAAGATATTAAAAATTTAAGAGCTGATATAGGAAGATTAACTCAGTATATAAATAATAATAGGTCCAGAAAAGTAGTCACACCAGTGGAGACAATTTTTAAGAGAGTAAAAGTACATACAATTCATGTAAAATATAACATTAGGCCAGAAGAATTTTTAGACACCTTAAAACAAAAATTAACATTAAAATCACAACGGTTAGCTAGGTACTTTAAAGCTTTACAGAGAAAAGAGGATCACAAAATGTTTTCAATAAGCGAAAAATCCTTCTATAGATCAGTTAATAATAAGGGCCAATGTAATAGAAGTAACGGAGTACCACAGGCGGATGACCTCAAAAACTACTGGGCTGAATTATGGAAAAAACAGAATGATCACAATGAAAATGCTGAGTGGATTGTAGAAGAAGAGAACAGAATGAAAATTGTCGAAGCTATGGAATTTAAAGATCTAAATCGGGAAGATATAGAATTAGTAACAAGAAGAATGAAAAACTGCAAAGCGGCAGGTATAGATAGGTTACACAGTTTTTGGTACAAAAAATTTACTGTACTACACGATATTTTAGCCAAAAACATAACAGAGATTATTAGAGGTGACTAAGAATTGCCGAAATTTGTAACAAAAGGTATTACTTATATGTTACCTAAAAGTAGCGATACATGTCTCCCAACAATTTACAAACTCATTACATCACTTATTACACGCAATATTAATCTACACATAGAACAAAATAAAATTTTATCAGAGGAGCAAAAAGGATGCAGGCAGAACCATAAGGGTTGCAAAGAACAGCTTATAATTGATACTACAGTTTCGAAGCATGCAAGTAAAAAAAAACGAATCTTCACATATCATACATAGATTATAAAAAAGCATTCGATAGTGTCCCACATTCTTGGTTGATACGAGTCCTACATTTATACAAAATTAACGTTACTGTGATAGATTTCTTGAAGAATGCTATCTTCAAGAAATCTATCACAGTAACGACTCCGACTGGAGAACTTCATTATACCTATCAAATGGTACTGACACAATGACAACGGATGAAATCCGCATTGAAAATGGCAATTTTTCAAGGAGATTCTCTCAGTCCTTTATGGTTTTGCCTGGCCCTGAATCCACTATCTAATCTACTTAATAACACATGTAGCGGATATAAGTTAAACACCAATACATCTATCTCACATCTTATGTATATGGACGATATTAAGTTATTTGCAAAGACTGCTAAAGGCCTCAATAACCTAATAGACATCACATCACAATACAGTCAAGATATAAATATGACATTTGGTTTAGACAAATGCAGAATCCTCCATATTAACAGAGGCAAAATTGTAGTTGATAATAATAGAGATGAACCTAATAGATTTGAGCAAATGGAGCCCGCAGATGCATACAAGGAATTTAGGAATATATCAGTCAAGTACAATTAACCATATTCAAATTAAAAAACAATTATTTTTAGAGTATACCAGAAGACTAAACTTAATCTGTAAAAGGCAACTCTATTCCAAAAATCTTTTTAGAGCCATAAATACCTTTGCAGTACCGGTGTTGACATATTCCTTTGGTATAATAAAATGGACGCTAACAGATATTAATAAGTTAGAAATTAAGACAAGAACCACATTAACCAAACACAATTATTTACACCCTAAATCCGCTATTGAAAGAATTTCGGTAAAGAGGCCGAAAGGAGGAAGAGGACTTATAGATTTAAAGTTATTATGGGAAGGACAGATACAAAATCTTAGAAATTTCTTTTATGATAAATCGGTCACTAGTAATATACATCTTATCTTATCTTATATTGGCTTGCCGGACCGAGGATACCTCTGGCGCACTTCGACCCATGGGATCTTTTGTGCTGTCCTTGCCCTAATGCTCTTACGTACCTGAGGTGTCCAGTACTCCCTGTATTAGGTTGTAGATTCCAGCAGGGGGACAGAGCCGTAGTTCTTCTGGGTTTGGATAGGCCACTCCCAGCAGTTCCATTCGCCGCGCAGCCAGAGCGTTGCAGTGACAGACGACGTGCTTCATGGTTTCAGTTTCTGTGCCACAGCACCTGCATACCACGTCGCCGCATAGGTTCATCTTGTGTAGATGTTCTTTCGTGCCATAGTGGCCTGTAAATGCTCCCGTTATTTGCCTTAGTTGTAGTCTACTATATTTTAGTAGTCTCTTGCAATCGCTTTCACACCATGCAGAAAGGAATTCCTTTGAGTGTCGAAGCCCTGTGTGTGTTTCCCATTCTTTCTTATGTTGTTCTTGGGCATATTTGAAGAGTGCGCCTCTATAGGCACCGTCTGGTATGCCTATGAACGGTTCTGGACCAACGGGTTTTTCCATTGCTCCCTTCCTGGCTAAGTCGTCCGCACGCTCATTGCCATCAACTCCCGTGTGCCCAGGGACCCAGACTAACCTGACCGTGTTGCGCGCTCCACATCTGTCAAGAAGGTATGCGCACTCCGCAGCCAGTGCTGAGTTTAGCTCATAGGAGCCGACGGCCTTGAGGGCAGCCTGACTATCACTACAAATGTAGATTTTCTTGCCCGTGATTCGTTTGTCCAATATCTCTTTTGCACAAATGTTTATCGCATAGGTCTCTGCCTGGAATATTGATGTAAACCTGTCCATGCTTTGGCTGAGGCTGTATCCTTCCGTGTATACTCCGGCTCCTGTTCCAAACTTGGTTTTGGATCCGTCAGTGTACCATATCATTTGCTCCTTGCCTTGCTTGTTTAGACCACTTTTCCATTGTTCCCTGGTTGGGATGTGAGTGCTAAATCTCTTATTGAACATGTATGTGGTTAGGATCTTGTCGCTTCTCATGTTCCTTATGTCATCTAGTTCCTTATCCGGTTCTAGCTTGGTGTGTTCGAGGCCTGGCGCCGTTATGCTCCATAGTCCAGCTTTCTCTAGCCTATAGAGTGCCTTCCTTGCCTCAGTTTCAATGACGATATGTAATGGAGTCAGGTTGAGTAGCCTCTCCATAGCTGCCGTCGGTGTTGTTTTGAATGCACTTGTGATGGCCAGGCAGGCTGTCCTCTGCAGTTTTGTTAAGGAATCCTTGCACGTCTGTGTCTTGGTTCTAGGCCACCACACGATGCATCCATACGTTAATATCGGTTTTACCATAGTGATAAATAACCAGTGCATTATTTTGGGCTGTAGTCCCCATGCCTTTCCATACGCTGACCTACACATATTCAGCACTCTCAGTGCTTTGGCTATGGTTAGATCAACATGTGTATGCCACTTCAGTTGCTTGTCCAGGGTCACCCCCAGATACTTGACCTCAGTGGCCCATTTAATTTTACTTCCGTACATGTGCAGGTCCTGTAAACCCGTCAGTACCTTTTTCCTTGTCAACAGGATGACATTAGTCTTCGTCGGGTTGACCGAGAGGCTATTTGTTGTGCACCAGTTTGTTACTTTATCTAGAGCTTCCTGCATCAGTGTCGATACTGTGTTTGGAAACTTCCCATTGATTGCTATCACTATATCATCCGCATATCCTACTCCGTAGAACGGACCTTTGTTGATTATCTTCAAGAGAGAGTCCACTACCAGGCTCCACAGAGTCGGCGATAAGACCCCTCCTTGCGGGCATCCTTTAGTAGTTCTTACGGATAGCCCTTCTCCTAATAGAATGGACTGGACTATCCTGTTCTTTAGCATGTTTTTGATCCATCTGACAAGAGTTGGTTCTATCCCATGCTCTATAGCAGCTAGTTCTATGGATGAGAATGTTGTGCGATCAAATGCACCCTCGATATCCAGAAAAGCTGCAGCACAAATTTCCTTTTGCTGCAGAGCCATCTCTGCACGATTCACCACATAGTGCAATGCCGTTTCCGTAGACTTACCAGGTAGATAAGCGCATTGCATCTTATGTAGGGGATAATCCTTTAGTGGACCATCCTTTATGTGCCTATCTATCATTTTCTCTAGACATTTTAAAAAGAATGAGGACAGGCTGATTGGTCTGTAGGATTTAGCATCCTCGTAGTTGGGTTTCCCTGGTTTGGGAATGAACGTCACCGTCACCTGCCGCCAGATTCTAGGGGTATGCCTAAAGGCCACGCACGCCCTGAATAGTCTGCACAGGTGTTGGCTGAGTACTGGTTCCCCTTCTTGTAGTAGGATGGGGTAAACACCATCCGGACCAGGGGCCTTAAATGGTTGAAAGCTCTTTAAGGCCCATTTGAGTTTGTTCTGTTCCACGACTTTGCCTGCCGTCTCCCAGTCAGCTCTAATTGTCTTTAAGCTTAGCTCATCTATTTGGACATCACACATGGTGTCCTCTCCCTGTATTGCTACCGAACCTGGGAAGTGCACGTTGAACATTGTTTTCAGTGTTTCTTCCCCATTGTTTGTAAGTTCCCCTACCTCATTCCTCACTGTAAGTGAATTTAATTTGGCCATGGATATTGCCTTGGCTAACCTCATACCCTCAGGGAGGCTGTCTATGCTTTGGCAGTGTCTTTTCCAAGCCTTTCTTTTTGCTCTCCGCACTTCTGTATTGAACCTCGTGAGTATCGTAGAATATTCCCCAAAGTTCTTGGTTGCTTTCGCAGTGTTGAATGCACGTCGAGTTTCTACTCTTAACCGCGCTAGCTCTGGTGTCCACCATGGGTCACGTTTCGCTATGACTCTGCTCTCCGGACAGTTATTAGTCCAGGCGGTCTTTACTGCCCGAGCTACGCTATCCGCTTCGAACTCTATATCCAATACAGAGCTGAGTCTGCCTCGGACCTTCCCTAACTCTGCTTTAAGGTCACTTTTATATGCGGCCCAATCAGTGTTCCTTGGGTTCCGCCTTCTTGGGTTTATATTAAACGTTTCCATCCCATACTGAAAACATATATAATTGTGTACGGAGGATGAGATCTCATTGGAGACATGCCAGTTGTTTACCTGTCTGCTCGCTCTATTAGAGGCAACTGTAATGTCAATAACTTCTGCCCTACGTCTATTAACAAACGTGGGCCTATTTCCTCTATTGAGAATTTGTAAAGGAGTGCTTACCAGAAAGTCCAGAAGTTTTTCCCCTCTTTGATTAGTGTCTGAGCTGCCCCAGACGACGTGATGCGCGTTTGCGTCACATCCTACGATTAGCTCAACCTTCTTGTTGCAGGAATATTCAACCAAGTCCCGCAGATGCGTTGTAACAGGGTCCGCGCTTTCGTAGGGCAGATAGGCAGCCGAGAAGATGACTGCTCGGCTGCCCTTGTTACCTTCCAATTTTAACTTCACCGTGGTGAGGTCCCTATAACAGAAAATGGACAGAGGCAAAGCGTTTATGCCATTCCTGACAAAAATGCAGGTCCTCATGTCATTAGTTGTGCAATTGTGAAACAGGTTACCCCCCGCTCCATCAAGGCCCTTTATCTGTCCCCTATAAATATAGGGTTCTTGAATAAGTGCTAAGTCAAATTTAGCTCTTCGCAGCTGGCGATCTAATATCGCCGTAGCCGCCTTAGATGGTGCAAGTTGATTTGTACGCACCTTAAGCCAAGCTCCTTTGTTGCCTGGTTGTGTTTAGTTGGTAGTCCACACTAGGGACTACCTACCTTGCAGCTCTCCTCCGGTTCGCTGCTATCTGGGGCTTCATCGTCCTCCCCTATTGGGGAAGACGTGATGCCCAGCTTGTCGAAGCCGCCCGCTAGTCCATCCGATCTCACCGACATGGCTGGCGATGGGACCGGACAGTCCGCGAGCAGTGCCTCCTCCTTATCTGTTGCAGGGGTGTTTCCCCCCTGCTGATGGTCTGGTAGTGTCTCCACCGGAGTAGTGTTGGGTACTACCGCTGGTTTATCGGACCCAACCGCAGCCTCCTCTTTGTCCTCTGACGTTTCGAGGACTTTGAAGTAGCTGCGGTCAAGCCCGGCGTGCAGCATGTACCCGGCTTCTTTAATGACATCAGCCGAGGACTGATCCATCAGGATGATGCTCCTAGCTTGTCTTCCCTCTGTCGTCGTGTTCACGACCCTCCAGCGGTCCGTGAGTATAACTTTATGGAGTCGCTGGAGCATCTGAAGCTCCATTGACAGAGAGACCTTTTCACTCACGCGTGTCCTCTTCCACGCCATTTTCACAGGACGGGGTAAGTCCCTATCCCTGATCACCTTGACCTTGACACCACAGACAGTTTGACCGTCGTAGTGCTTCAGCCAGGTGATCGCCTCATCGCTGGAGCAAGTTGTGCTGATGATTCCGCCCTGGACCCCCTTCCATTCAATGGTGAGGACCGGATCACTCCACATCCTCCCCCAGATGACCTCCATGATGTTCCAGGCAGTCTCCTCATCAAGCATCGTCTTGGGATAGTCATACGCAATGATGACCATCCTTGTCATAGTCAGGGCATCCTTAAAGGAGGACCCGAGGCGAACTCGCTTCAGATCCCCTGCCGCATCCCTAGCTTCATCGCTGACCTCTCTCGCCCGTTTAGAGAGCGTCGCCTCCTGTACGGGCGTCTGAGAGACAGCCGATTGCCTTGCGAGCTCGATTCGCTTCCTCCGCTTAGCGAGCCCGCTGAGTCTTTTACGTCCCTTAGGGGGGACATGGTCACGCAGTCCGCCAGCACCGGCCGCCTGGGTGGTTTGGTTTCCGGGTCCAGCAGAGCCGGACGCCTTCGCCTCCACCTTGGCAGCCGGGGGCAGACCGGAAGACACTGTGTCTCCTCCAGATCCGCAACTCATAGGTGCAATTTTGGGGACCAGACTGGCGCCACCACTGGGGTTCGCTGCCGTCACTTGTCCCGCTGCCTTTTTCATGCCCGAGGGCCTTACACTTTGCCCCGAGGGGCCTTGTGTGCATGACGCACTTTGTCCCTTTTTGGGGACTGGTTTGGGGTTTTTATTTCTTTTTTTGTCCATGTGACTTAATGATGTTCTTCACTCTGATGATTCCCCACCCGCCACGGAGTCCTCACCTTTGGGGATGCTTTATAAGCACCAGGGCTATCATCAGAGTATAGGGTTCCAGGGTGAGTTGTCCACGAGACTAACGGTGTTCACTTCCACTCCCGTGTAGTGTAGGCTCACACCGCCGCCTGCGGACCCCATTACCCCAGAACCCTAGCCTAGCCCATCTGAAAGATGGACTTCAGCCGATTGACTGCCACGCGGCTACGTGACAGCCTCCCGTTTGGACAGAGATCCAGACCAAAGAGGCGTGTTGCCGGCGACAGACAACAACTACCGGTCCATCACCGACTCAACCCCCAGGACTCCTTCACCCTGCTGTACCGGTCACCGCGCACAGCACAAACACGCAGGAGATTGTCCCCCCCCTTTCCCTCCCCCCCTACCCCCTGCCGCAGCACCCAATCCCAAGCACCGCGCCATGTCAGGTCATCCGCCATCGCCAACAAGATCCCCCGTGAGGGAAGTTATTGACGATACCCGGGGTGCACCGTCCCGTTCTCATTGTCGTTCCTCTGGACGTATCCGCGGGACTGGCAATGGGCCGGGCACACAAGGAGGTTACCCGACCGCAGCACCCCAAGTAATATACATGCTACAATTATTGAATTAGACACTAATTATACCCCATTAAATTTAGTAAATAAAGACGTAATCCACAAATCTCCAGAATTACACTTAAACGAAAAAATGGATAGGTGGCGTTCTAAAGAACTCCATGGCCGTCATTTGCATGATCTTGAACATGCTCATGTAGATTTAACAGCGTCAAATGCTTGGCTTAAGCTAGGTTCTCTTTTCCCAGAAACAGAAGTCATTACATATACTATAATACATTGTCGATGATATATTTAAGTTTCAAGGGAAAGAAGTCCACATTCATGATGCTTTATCAGAAGAAAAAGAAAGAAATTCAGAATTTGAAAATAGGAGTGAGGCTAATACTTCGTTTTGGAGTGAGATGACAAAATATATGAATCCTTTCTCGTGGTTTAGTTCAAGTGTGGGATATATAGCATTGGTTATTTCTGTGCTAGCTTACCTTAAGAAGTAACTCTTATAACATTTATTTTGTTCTAACTAATTAATTATAAAATTAAAAAAAAAATAAAAAAATAAGCCCGCAGGGCAGCTTGTGGCGAGCTGTTGGTGAGGTACGACACCACGGACCCGAATGCTTCAGAGAGTCGGTCAGGGCCCCCAACTCGGCGTGTCTTCGTCGGTCGAGTGGAAACCGAAGGGTGCCCGCAGGACTCTCGGCTCTGGCTAGCCTTAATTGGCCGTCCAGAGAGGAACTATATCGACGTAGGAAGATAATGCGTTCCTACGTCGATGTACTCCAGGGGTGGAAGTGTTGAAGGGCATAACGCCGCGAGTAACTTCGGAGAAAGCGCAGCACACCTCTCTACACCCCTGAGCCGCTCACACCGGTGTTGCCCTCAGTTGTCCTAGGACGACCGTTTGAGGGCCCATCTAGTAAGCGGCGAGTCACCGCCGGCCACGGGTAATTAGGTATCACTAATTACGGCCGGTGTACATCCCCTTTGAAATAGTCCATCAAACCTCATTTACATAGCCCTTGTTTTCTTTCCATAATTTACAATAGTCCTTGCACCTTGAATCAATTGAATGAACACAATCAATTGATGCATGTTTCCTAAGCCAACCCTGCTACTAGAACTTCTTTTTCAACACCACAATACCATCATAAAAGGTTAAAAAGAAAGCTTATAAAAAAAACTTTATTTATCTTTTAAAGACGGGGTATGCTCCCATTGTTCAGGCATAATTCATTTTTTTTAAAACAGCCCCATTTGGATTTATTCCTGGGTCCTGGGGGCATTTACAGACATAAAAATTCTCATACCCAGACCAAAACACACAACAATTTGTTCCATGCGGGAAACAAACCTGCGACTATTAGGCACAATGGGTCGCAGCATCTTAAGCTCTTAACCATTGCACTAAATCGTCCATCAAATATAGAAAAAAAGATCACAATCAGAATCAGAATATTGTTTAATCATGTAAACCATTACAATATTTATGAATGGTCAGAAAAGTAACAAAGACTCTACCACCACTTCAGAATGTTATTCCTGTGGAGAAGAAGGGCAAGAAATGATGTAGGCTGGTCTATCAGGTAGGTCTAAGTTAAATTACACAAATTATACTATATTGAACATTGTTTTCAGTGTTTCTTCCCCATTGTTTGTAAGTTCCC
Organism: Phalera bucephala; assembly: GCA_905147815.2. Taxonomy (NCBI): domain Eukaryota; kingdom Metazoa; phylum Arthropoda; class Insecta; order Lepidoptera; family Notodontidae; genus Phalera; species Phalera bucephala. Next base: position 5,988,033 of record LR990637.1, on the reverse strand, counting down.
CTACCTCATTCCTCACTGTAGTAAGTGAATTTAATTTGGCCATGGATATTGCCTTGGCTAACCTCATACCCTCAGGGAGGCTGTCTATGCTTTGGCAGTGTCTTTTCCAAGCCTTGAGTTGAAAGAAGAAATTACTTAGGATATGGAAAATGAACAGAGTCTATATCGTACCTTTGGTACTGTCCAGTACCGGTGTCATTCCCAAACACCTTCTTCATTATCTGCAACAAATTCAGTTGACTACTAGTTTATTTCTGACCATGCAAAAAGCCGCTATCTTAAACACTTGCAGGATCGTGAGAAAGTTTTTGCAGGAAGACGTCTCATCGGAATCTATCGAACAAAATCCTCATAACGAAATCCACTTGGCTTAGGCCCGTGGGTTTTGTTTTAAATACCGAAATTCCTCTAATTTCGAGAAAGAATAAACATTCGAACATAATAATAATAATAAAAAGGAGCAGCAAAACTTCAGCAATAACAGATTATCATATGTAAAAAAAACCCTAACTGTTGTAGAACCAAAGAAAAAATGTTTCTCAAAACATCATTATTGTTAATTCCCATTTTAATTGTTGGAATAATTTCCCAAACCAAACATGATTTTTCAGACAAATGCAAATACTCATGTGGGAATTACGTTAAATTGCTTGAAGAAAACATAACAATAAGTGCCATAGAAAAAATTAAAATCAAACGGACTTTTTCATTCATCTCCCCTACCCTGTAAATATATAATGTCCAGGGAAAAATACTGGCAAGTCATTGAACACAACTATGGGCCAAAAGCCAAATCATTAGGCAGAAAATTCATACATCCAAAAGGTCTAGAAGCAATTCAATGGGTTGAAAACAATAAATGTAAAATAGGAAGAATATGTGCACCAAATAGTGATTGTTGGGGGTCTGATGCAGATGCATGCTATTCTGGTGATACTTATAATTGGGTTAGTGAAAAATCATTTAATTATTTGAATATGTGGTGGACAACTGAATGGAGACACACGTGTACAATGGATTGGGAATGCAAATTAATCAAAAAAGAAGCCCCAGTTCATTATAATTCTGAAGGTGAAAAATTTATAGTTTTAGATGACGACAAAGTAAAAATTGATGACAAAAAAGATAATGATATCATATATAGAAAAACATATAACGTATACCCAAAACATATACCCAAAATACCAAGAGAAAATAGTTTAACATTTTATATGGATTGTTTCAAACATTTAGACAGTTTGTTATGTGAAGGCGCAAATGAAGAAATGATAAAATTTGACAAAGGAACGAGATGTACAGTTTTAGGACCTTCCAAATATTGTTTACTTGAAGGAGAGTTTAATAAAGTTAGAGATTTTGGAGCAAACAAATATGCAAGTATCTCTGATTTAAACCAAGTCAGGTACGCATTTGTAGTAAATCAAGAAAGGGACAATTACAATATGTACGTTGTATCACTTAAATTAAGAAAGTTGCAGAAAGTATTGCTTAGCCTTATTTCTTCGTTATCCGAGAAAAACCTTTAAGCATTAAATAGTTTACTAGGGAGAAAATTCTTTTCTAGGCCCTTGACAGACAATGTTTATGAAGTTTGCTCATGTGAAGAAGGTTAAGCTGTGATCAAAGAGAGTTTCATTCTGATAATGTAAGATTCTGCGGGAAAAATGTACATTTCAAATAAATAATGTTATTTAACATTAATAAAAGTATTGACTACATTGTCGATGATATATTTAAGTTTCAAGGGAAAGAAGTCCACATTCATGATGCTATATCAGAAGAAAAAGAAAGAAATTCAGAATTTGAAAATGGGAGTGAGGCTAATACTTCGTTTTGGAGTGAGATGACAAAATATATGAATCCTTTCTCGTGGTTTAGTTCAAGTGTGGGATATATAGCATTGGTTATTTCTGTGCTAGCTTACCTTAAGAAGTAACTCTTATAACATTTATTTTGTTCTAACTAATTAATTATAAAATTAAAAAAAAAATAAAAAAAATATGCCCGCAGGGCAGCTTGTGGCGAGCTGTTGGTGAGGTACGACACCACGGACCCGAATGCTTCAGAGAGTCGGTCAGGGCCCCCAACTCGGCGTGTCTTCGTCGGTCGAGTGGAAACCGAAGGGTGCCCGCAGGACTCTCGGCTCTGGCTAGCCTTAATTGGCCGTCCAGAGAGGAACTATATCGACGTAGGAAGATAATGCGTTCCTACGTCGATGTACTCCAGGGGTGGAAGTGTTGAAGGGCATAACGCCGCGAGTAACTTCGGAGAAAGCGCAGCACACCTCTACACCCCTGAGCCGCTCACACCGGTGTTGCCCTCAGTTGTCCTAGGACGACCGTTTGAGGGCCCATCTAGTAAGCGGCGAGTCACCGCCGGCCACGGGTAATTAGGTATCACTAATTACGGCCGGTGTACATCCCCTTTGAAATAGTCCATCAAACCTCATTTACATAGCCCTTGTTTTCTTTCCATAATTTACAATAGTCCTTGCACCTGCCGGGGTCAGTTCGCTGGTTATGTTTCTTCATTTTCAGCAAGTGATCTCAGCAGGTGGCTTACATAACATTAACTTCTCGAAAAGGGCCTCTACGTGTTGGACCCATGTCCCCATGCAAGCCTTTCAAAGGTCCGGGTAAAGCCCGTGAATCTCAGCGAGATACATAATAATAATAACATCCAGTGCAGATTTGAAGGTGTACCTCTGGCTCAATCAATTGATGCATGTTTCCTAAGCCAACCCTGCTACTAGAACTTCTTTTTCAACACCACAATACCATCATAAAAGGTTAAAAAGAAAGCTTATAAAAAAAAACTTTATTTATCTTTTAAAGACGGGGTATGCTCCCATTGTTCAGGCATAATTCATTTTTTTTAAAACAGCCCCATTTGGATTTATTCCTGGGTCCTGGGGGCATTTACAGACATAAAAATTCTCATACCCAGACCAAAACACACAACAATTTGTTCCATGCGGGAAACAAACCTGCGACTATTAGGCACAATGGGTCGCAGCATCTTAAGCTCTTAACCATTGCACTAAATCGTCCATCAAATATAGAAAAAAAGATCACAATCAGAATCAGAATATTGTTTAATCATGTAAACCATTACAATATTTATGAATGGTCAGAAAAGTAACAAAGACTCTACCACCACTTCAGAATGTTATTCCTGTGGAGAAGAAGGGCAAGAAATGATGTAGGCTGGTCTATCAGGTAGGTCTAAGTTAAATTACACAAATTATACTATATTGAACATTGTTTTCAGTGTTTCTTCCCCATAGTTTGTAAGTTCCCCTACCTCATTCCTCACTGTAGTAAGTGAATTTAATTTGGCCATGGATATTGCCTTGGCTAACCTCATACCCTCAGGGAGGCTGTCTATGCTTTGGCAGTGTCTTTTCTAAGCCTTGAGTTGAAAGAAGAAATTACTTAGGATATGGAAAATGAACAGAGTCTATATCGTGCCTTTGGTACTGTCCAGTACCGGTGTCATTCCCAAACACCTTCTTCATTATCTGCAACAAATTCAGTTGACTACTAGTTTATTTCTGACCATGCAAAAAGCCGCTATCTTAAACACTTGCAGGATCGTGAGAAAGTTTTTGCAGGAAGACGTCTCATCGGAATCTATCGAACAAAATCCTCATAACGAAATCCACTTGGCTTAGGCCCGTGGGTTTTGTTTTAAATACCGAAATTCCTCTAATTTCGAGAAAGAATAAACATTCGAACATAATAATAATAATAAAAAGGAGCAGCAAAACTTCAGCAATAACAGATTATCATATGTAAAAAAAACCCTAACTGTTGTAGAACCAAAGAAAAAATGTTTCTCAAAACATCATTATTGTTAATTCCCATTTTAATTGTTGGAATAATTTCCCAAACCAAACATGATTTTTCAGACAAATGCAAATACTCATGTGGGAATTACGTTAAATTGCTTGAAGAAAACATAACAATAAGTGCCATAGAAAAAATTAAAATCAAACGGACTTTTTCATTCATCTCCCCTACCCTGTAAATATATAATGTCCAGGGAAAAATACTGGCAAGTCATTGAACACAACTATGGGCCAAAAGCCAAATCATTAGGCAGAAAATTCATACATCCAAAAGGTCTAGAAGCAATTCAATGGGTTGAAAACAATAAATGTAAAATAGGAAGAATATGTGCACCAAATAGTGATTGTTGGGGGTCTGATGCAGATGCATGCTATTCTGGTGATACTTATAATTGGGTTAGTGAAAAATCATTTAATTATTTGAATATGTGGTGGACAACTGAATGGAGACACACGTGTACAATGGATTGGGAATGCAAATTAATCAAAAAAGAAGCCCCAGTTCATTATAATTCTGAAGGTGAAAAATTTATAGTTTTAGATGACGACAAAGTAAAAATTGATGACAAAAAAGATAATGATATCATATATAGAAAAACATATAACGTATACCCAAAACATATACCCAAAATACCAAGAGAAAATAGTTTAACATTTTATATGGATTGTTTCAAACATTTAGACAGTTTGTTATGTGAAGGCGCAAATGAAGAAATGATAAAATTTGACAAAGGAACGAGATGTACAGTTTTAGGACCTTCCAAATATTGTTTACTTGAAGGAGAGTTTAATAAAGTTAGAGATTTTGGAGCAAACAAATATGCAAGTATCTCTGATTTAAACCAAGTCAGGTACGCATTTGTAGTAAATCAAGAAAGGGACAATTACAATATGTACGTTGTATCACTTAAATTAAGAAAGTTGCAGAAAGTATTGCTTAGCCTTATTTCTTCGTTATCCGAGAAAAACCTTTAAGCATTAAATAGTTTACTAGGGAGAAAATTCTTTTCTAGGCCCTTGACAGACAATGTTTATGAAGTTTGCTCATGTGAAGAAGGTTAAGCTGTGATCAAAGAGAGTTTCATTCTGATAATGTAAGATTCTGCGGGAAAAATGTACATTTCAAATAAATAATGTTATTTAACATTAATAAAAGTATTGACTACATTGTCGATGATATATTTAAGTTTCAAGGGAAAGAAGTCCACATTCATGATGCTATATCAGAAGAAAAAGAAAGAAATTCAGAATTTGAAAATGGGAGTGAGGCTAATACTTCGTTTTGGAGTGAGATGACAAAATATATGAATCCTTTCTCGTGGTTTAGTTCAAGTGTGGGATATATAGCATTGGTTATTTCTGTGCTAGCTTACCTTAAGAAGTAACTCTTATAACATTTATTTTGTTCTAACTAATTAATTATAAAATTAAAAAAAATATAAAAAAAATATGCCCGCAGGGCAGCTTGTGGCGAGCTGTTGGTGAGGTACGACACCACGGACCCGAATGCTTCAGAGAGTCGGTCAGGGCCCCCAACTCGGCGTGTCTTCGTCGGTCGAGTGGAAACCGAAGGGTGCCCGCAGGACTCTCGGCTCTGGCTAGCCTTAATTGGCCGTCCAGAGAGGAACTATATCGACGTAGGAAGATAATGCGTTCCTACGTCGATGTACTCCAGGGGTGGAAGTGTTGAAGGGCATAACGCCGCGAGTAACTTCGGAGAAAGCGCAGCACACCTCTCTACACCCCTGAGCCGCTCACACCGGTGTTGCCCTCAGTTGTCCTAGGACGACCGTTTGAGGGCCCATCTAGTAAGCGGCGAGTCACCGCCGGCCACGGGTAATTAGGTATCACTAATTACGGCCGGTGTACATCCCCTTTGAAATAGTCCATCAAACCTCATTTACATAGCCCTTGTTTTCTTTCCATAATTTACAATAGTCCTTGCACCTGCCGGGGTCAGTTCGCTGGTTATGTTTCTTCATTTTCAGCAAGTGATCTCAGCAGGTGGCTTACATAACATTAACTTCTCGAAAAGGGCCTCTACGTGTTGGACCCATGTCCCCATGCAAGCCTTTCAAAGGTCCGGGTAAAGCCCGTGAATCTCAGCGAGATACATAATAATAATAACATCCAGTGCAGATTTGAAGGTGTACCTCTGGCTCAATCAATTGATGCATGTTTCCTAAGCCAACCCTGCTACTAGAACTTCTTTTTCAACACCACAATACCATCATAAAAGGTTAAAAAGAAAGCTTATAAAAAAAAACTTTATTTATCTTTTAAAGACGGGGTATGCTCCCATTGTTCAGGCATAATTCATTTTTTTTAAAACAGCCCCATTTGGATTTATTCCTGGGTCCTGGGGGCATTTACAGACATAAAAATTCTCATACCCAGACCAAAACACACAACAATTTGTTCCATGCGGGAAACAAACCTGCGACTATTAGGCACAATGGGTCGCAGCATCTTAAGCTCTTAACCATTGCACTAAATCGTCCATCAAATATAGAAAAAAAGATCACAATCAGAATCAGAATATTGTTTAATCATGTAAACCATTACAATATTTATGAATGGTCAGAAAAGTAACAAAGACTCTACCACCACTTCAGAATGTTATTCCTGTGGAGAAGAAGGGCAAGAAATGATGTAGGCTGGTCTATCAGGTAGGTCTAAGTTAAATTACACAAATTATACTATATTGAACATTGTTTTCAGTGTTTCTTCCCCATAGTTTGTAAGTTCCCCTACCTCATTCCTCACTGTAGTAAGTGAATTTAATTTGGCCATGGATATTGCCTTGGCTAACCTCATACCCTCAGGGAGGCTGTCTATGCTTTGGCAGTGTCTTTTCTAAGCCTTGAGTTGAAAGAAGAAATTACTTAGGATATGGAAAATGAACAGAGTCTATATCGTGCCTTTGGTACTGTCCAGTACCGGTGTCATTCCCAAACACCTTCTTCATTATCTGCAACAAATTCAGTTGACTACTAGTTTATTTCTGACCATGCAAAAAGCCGCTATCTTAAACACTTGCAGGATCGTGAGAAAGTTTTTGCAGGAAGACGTCTCATCGGAATCTATCGAACAAAATCCTCATAACGAAATCCACTTGGCTTAGGCCCGTGGGTTTTGTTTTAAATACCGAAATTCCTCTAATTTCGAGAAAGAATAAACATTCGAACATAATAATAATAATAAAAAGGAGCAGCAAAACTTCAGCAATAACAGATTATCATATGTAAAAAAAACCCTAACTGTTGTAGAACCAAAGAAAAAATGTTTCTCAAAACATCATTATTGTTAATTCCCATTTTAATTGTTGGAATAATTTCCCAAACCAAACATGATTTTTCAGACAAATGCAAATACTCATGTGGGAATTACGTTAAATTGCTTGAAGAAAACATAACAATAAGTGCCATAGAAAAAATTAAAATCAAACGGACTTTTTCATTCATCTCCCCTACCCTGTAAATATATAATGTCCAGGGAAAAATACTGGCAAGTCATTGAACACAACTATGGGCCAAAAGCCAAATCATTAGGCAGAAAATTCATACATCCAAAAGGTCTAGAAGCAATTCAATGGGTTGAAAACAATAAATGTAAAATAGGAAGAATATGTGCACCAAATAGTGATTGTTGGGGGTCTGATGCAGATGCATGCTATTCTGGTGATACTTATAATTGGGTTAGTGAAAAATCATTTAATTATTTGAATATGTGGTGGACAACTGAATGGAGACACACGTGTACAATGGATTGGGAATGCAAATTAATCAAAAAAGAAGCCCCAGTTCATTATAATTCTGAAGGTGAAAAATTTATAGTTTTAGATGACGACAAAGTAAAAATTGATGACAAAAAAGATAATGATATCATATATAGAAAAACATATAACGTATACCCAAAACATATACCCAAAATACCAAGAGAAAATAGTTTAACATTTTATATGGATTGTTTCAAACATTTAGACAGTTTGTTATGTGAAGGCGCAAATGAAGAAATGATAAAATTTGACAAAGGAACGAGATGTACAGTTTTAGGACCTTCCAAATATTGTTTACTTGAAGGAGAGTTTAATAAAGTTAGAGATTTTGGAGCAAACAAATATGCAAGTATCTCTGATTTAAACCAAGTCAGGTACGCATTTGTAGTAAATCAAGAAAGGGACAATTACAATATGTACGTTGTATCACTTAAATTAAGAAAGTTGCAGAAAGTATTGCTTAGCCTTATTTCTTCGTTATCCGAGAAAAACCTTTAAGCATTAAATAGTTTACTAGGGAAAAAATTCTTTTCTAGGCCCTTGACAGACAATGTTTATGAAGTTTGCTCATGTGAAGAAGGTTAAGCTGTGATCAAAGAGAGTTTCATTCTGATAATGTAAGATTCTGCGGGAAAAATGTACATTTCAAATAAATAATGTTATTTAACATTAATAAAAGTATTGACTACATTGTCGATGATATATTTAAGTTTCAAGGGAAAGAAGTCCACATTCATGATGCTATATCAGAAGAAAAAGAAAGAAATTCAGAATTTGAAAATGGGAGTGAGGCTAATACTTCGTTTTGGAGTGAGATGACAAAATATATGAATCCTTTCTCGTGGTTTAGTTCAAGTGTGGGATATATAGCATTGGTTATTTCTGTGCTAGCTTACCTTAAGAAGTAACTCTTATAACATTTATTTTGTTCTAACTAATTAATTATAAAATTAAAAAAAAAATAAAAAATAAGCCCGCAGGGCAGCTTGTGGCGAGCTGTTGGTGAGGTACGACACCACGGACCCGAATGCTTCAGAGAGTCGGTCAGGGCCCCCAACTCGGCGTGTCTTCGTCGGTCGAGTGGAAACCGAAGGGTGCCCGCAGGACTCTCGGCTCTGGCTAGCCTTAATTGGCCGTCCAGAGAGGAACTATATCGACGTAGGAAGATAATGCGTTCCTACGTCGATGTACTCCAGGGGTGGAAGTGTTGAAGGGCATAACGCCGCGAGTAACTTCGGAGAAAGCGCAGCACACCTCTCTACACCCCTGAGCCGCTCACACCGGTGTTGCCCTCAGTTGTCCTAGGACGACCGTTTGAGGGCCCATCTAGTAAGCGGCGAGTCACCGCCGGCCACGGGTAATTAGGTATCACTAATTACGGCCGGTGTACATCCCCTTTGAAATAGTCCATCAAACCTCATTTACATAGCCCTTGTTTTCTTTCCATAATTTACAATAGTCCTTGCACCTTGAATCAATTGAATGAACACAATCAATTGATGCATGTTTCCTAAGCCAACCCTGCTACTAGAACTTCTTTTTCAACACCACAATACCATCATAAAAGGTTAAAAAGAAAGCTTATAAAAAAAACTTTATTTATCTTTTAAAGACGGGGTATGCTCCCATTGTTCAGGCATAATTCATTTTTTTTAAAACAGCCCCATTTGGATTTATTCCTGGGTCCTGGGGGCATTTACAGACATAAAAATTCTCATACCCAGACCAAAACACACAACAATTTGTTCCATGCGGGAAACAAACCTGCGACTATTAGGCACAATGGGTCGCAGCATCTTAAGCTCTTAACCATTGCACTAAATCGTCCATCAAATATAGAAAAAAAGATCACAATCAGAATCAGAATATTGTTTAATCATGTAAACCATTACAATATTTATGAATGGTCAGAAAAGTAACAAAGACTCTACCACCACTTCAGAATGTTATTCCTGTGGAGAAGAAGGGCAAGAAATGATGTAGGCTGGTCTATCAGGTAGGTCTAAGTTAAATTACACAAATTATACTATATTGAACATTGTTTTCAGTGTTTCTTCCCCATTGTTTGTAAGTTCCCCTACCTCATTCCTCACTGTAGTAAGTGAATTTAATTTGGCCATGGATATTGCCTTGGCTAACCTCATACCCTCAGGGAGGCTGTCTATGCTTTGGCAGTGTCTTTTCCAAGCCTTGAGTTGAAAGAAGAAATTACTTAGGATATGGAAAATGAACAGAGTCTATATCGTGCCTTTGGTACTGTCCAGTACCGGTGTCATTCCCAAACACCTTCTTCATTATCTGCAACAAATTCAGTTGACTACTAGTTTATTTCTGACCATGCAAAAAGCCGCTATCTTAAACACTTGCAGGATCGTGAGAAAGTTTTTGCAGGAAGACGTCTCATCGGAATCTATCGAACAAAATCCTCATAACGAAATCCACTTGGCTTAGGCCCGTGGGTTTTGTTTTAAATACCGAAATTCCTCTAATTTCGAGAAAGAATAAACATTCGAACATAATAATAATAATAAAAAGGAGCAGCAAAACTTCAGCAATAACAGATTATCATATGTAAATAAAAGCCTAACTGTTGTAGAACCAAAGAAAAAATGTTTCTCAAAACATCATTATTGTTAATTCCCATTTTAATTGTTGGAATAATTTCCCAAACCAAACATGATTTTTCAGACAAATGCAAATACTCATGTGGGAATTACGTTAAATTGCTTGAAGAAAACATAACAATAAGTGCCATAGAAAAAATTAAAATCAAACGGACTTTTTCATTCATCTCCCCTACCCTGTAAATATATAATGTCCAGGGAAAAATACTGGCAAGTCATTGAACACAACTATGGGCCAAAAGCCAAATCATTAGGCAGAAAATTCATACATCCAAAAGGTCTAGAAGCAATTCAATGGGTTGAAAACAATAAATGTAAAATAGGAAGAATATGTGCACCAAATAGTGATTGTTGGGGGTCTGATGCAGATGCATGCTATTCTGGTGATACTTATAATTGGGTTAGTGAAAAATCATTTAATTATTTGAATATGTGGTGGACAACTGAATGGAGACACACGTGTACAATGGATTGGGAATGCAAATTAATCAAAAAAGAAGCCCCAGTTCATTATAATTCTGAAGGTGAAAAATTTATAGTTTTAGATGACGACAAAGTAAAAATTGATGACAAAAAAGATAATGATATCATATATAGAAAAACATATAACGTATACCCAAAACATATACCCAAAATACCAAGAGAAAATAGTTTAACATTTTATATGGATTGTTTCAAACATTTAGACAGTTTGTTATGTGAAGGCGCAAATGAAGAAATGATAAAATTTGACAAAGGAACGAGATGTACAGTTTTAGGACCTTCCAAATATTGTTTACTTGAAGGAGAGTTTAATAAAGTTAGAGATTTTGGAGCAAACAAATATGCAAGTATCTCTGATTTAAACCAAGTCAGGTACGCATTTGTAGTAAATCAAGAAAGGGACAATTACAATATGTACGTTGTATCACTTAAATTAAGAAAGTTGCAGAAAGTATTGCTTAGCCTTATTTCTTCGTTATCCGAGAAAAACCTTTAAGCATTAAATAGTTTACTAGGGAGAAAATTCTTTTCTAGGCCCTTGACAGACAATGTTTATGAAGTTTGCTCATGTGAAGAAGGTTAAGCTGTGATCAAAGAGAGTTTCATTCTGATAATGTAAGATTCTGCGGGAAAAATGTACATTTCAAATAAATAATGTTATTTAACATTAATAAAAGTATTGACTACATTGTCGATGATATATTTAAGTTTCAAGGGAAAGAAGTCCACATTCATGATGCTATATCAGAAGAAAAAGAAAGAAATTCAGAATTTGAAAATGGGAGTGAGGCTAATACTTCGTTTTGGAGTGAGATGACAAAATATATGAATCCTTTCTCGTGGTTTAGTTCAAGTGTGGGATATATAGCATTGGTTATTTCTGTGCTAGCTTACCTTAAGAAGTAACTCTTATAACATTTATTTTGTTCTAACTAATTAATTATAAAATTTAAAAAAAAATAAAAAAATAAGCCCGCAGGGCAGCTTGTGGCGAGCTGTTGGTGAGGTACGACACCACGGACCCGAATGCTTCAGAGAGTCGGTCAGGGCCCCCAACTCGGCGTGTCTTCGTCGGTCGAGTGGAAACCGAAGGGTGCCCGCAGGACTCTCGGCTCTGGCTAGCCTTAATTGGCCGTCCAGAGAGGAACTATATCGACGTAGGAAGATAATGCGTTCCTACGTCGATGTACTCCAGGGGTGGAAGTGTTGAAGGGCATAACGCCGCGAGTAACTTCGGAGAAAGCGCAGCACACCTCTCTACACCCCTGAGCCGCTCACACCGGTGTTGCCCTCAGTTGTCCTAGGACGACCGTTCGAGGGCCCATCTAGTAAGCGGCGAGTCACCGCCGGCCACGGGTAATTAGGTATCACTAATTACGGCCGGTGTACATCCCATTTGAAATAGTCCATCAAACCTCATTTACATAGCCCTTGTTTTCTTTCCATAATTTACAATAGTCCTTGCACCTGCCGGGGTCAGTTCGCTGGTTATGTTTCTTCATTTTCAGCAAGTGATCTCAGCAGGTGGCTTACATAACATTAACTTCTCGAAAAGGGCCTCTACGTGTTGGACCCATGTCCCCATGCAAGCCTTTCAAAGGTCCGGGTAAAGCCCGTGAATCTCAGCGAGATACATAATAATAATAACATCCAGTGCAGATTTCAAAGTGTACCTCTGGCTCAATCAATTGATGCATGTTTCCTAAGCCAACCCTGCTACTAGAACTTCTTTTTCAACACCACAATACCATCATAAAAGGTTAAAAAGAAAGCTTATAAAAAAAACTTTATTTATCTTTTAAAGACGGGGTATGCTCCCATTGTTCAGGCATAATTCATTTTTTTTAAAACAGCCCCATTTGGATTTATTCCTGGGTCCTGGGGGCATTTACAGACATAAAAATTCTCATACCCAGACCAAAACACACAACAATTTGTTCCATGCGGGAAACAAACCTGCGACTATTAGGCACAATGGGTCGCAGCATCTTAAGCTCTTAACCATTGCACTAAATCGTCCATCAAATATAGAAAAAAAGATCACAATCAGAATCAGAATATTGTTTAATCATGTAAACCATTACAATATTTATGAATGGTCAGAAAAGTAACAAAGACTCTACCACCACTTCAGAATGTTATTCCTGTGGAGAAGAAGGGCAAGAAATGATGTAGGCTGGTCTATCAGGTAGGTCTAAGTTAAATTACACAAATTATACTATATGAATAGTTATAAATGGCTACATGGTTCCCTCATTTACAGAGAAAGAAATGAGAAAAAAAAGATACATTTTACTAAATTACTAGAAGGAAGAGAGGCAATAATTAATAATAATAGCTAAACAAGTTGTCCATATTCAATCAAGTGGAGCTGGAACAAGCCCTATCCAAGTATTTTTGTCTTTTAAATAATCATCTAGAGTATAATAAGCTTGCTTACTAAGCGTACATTAAATACAAGCTTTGAATTTATTGTCACTAAGTTTAGTGCGTCAAGAGGAATTTTATTATAAAACCTCGGAAGAACGAATGACAAAATAGATATAAAACGCGAAAATGGAAGGGTGTATGTACTGGGGAAGACCTTGACTATCATACCACGACCAAACAGACTGGGTTTTATCTGAAGGACAATTCAATGCAATTGTTGAGTGTGTATGAGATGAACTATGATAGGGAATAAAGCCAGAGACGTCTACAAGATAGAACATGTTGGAACTCTATTTTCTGCCTACCGCCCAAGCGATCGGGCGTGTTGATATGGATGGATAGATGTAAAAATGATGTTACAAAGTACATAGTTGTATGTACTTTGTAACATCATTTTTGTAACAACTTTGTGTTAAGCGATATATTACACACTATAAAACATTCCCAACAAGTGGGTCTTAAAATGAATATGGACAAATAAAAATAATGTTTAACGTCCATGTCGTACCCACCGCACTCACCGTTGGGAACTCTACTCTTGAAGTGTTCGACGAATACATTTACCTGGGACAGGCAGTCCGGTTAGGTAGGTCCAACTTTGAGAGAGAGGTCAATCGACGAATCCAACTCGGCTGGGCAGCGTTCGGGAAACTGCGCAACATCTTCTCATCCAAAATACCTCAGTGCCTAAAGACTAAAGTTTTTAGTCAATGTGTGTTACCAGTGATGACATATGGATCAGAGACGTGGTCTCTTACAATAGGTCTCATAAAAAAGCTCAAAGTTGCTCAGCGAGCTATGGAAAGAGCTATGCTCGGCGTTTCTCTACGTGATCGAATCAGGAATGAGGAGATTCGTAGAAGAACCAAGGTCACCGACATAGCCCTCAGGATTAGCATGCTGAAGTGGCAATGGGCTGGCCACATAGCGCAAAGATCGGACGGGCGTTGGGGCAGAAAGATTCTAGAGTGGAGACCACGTATTGGCAAGCGCAGCGTAGGACGACCGCCTCCCAGATGGACCGACGATCTTGTGAAAATCGCAGGAAATCGTTGGATGCAGGTGGCATCGGAACGGTTACGCTGGAAAGCGATTGGGGAGGCCTATGTTCAGCAGTGGACAAGTATAGGCTGAAATGATGATGATGATGATGATGATGATGATAAAACATTCAATGTTTATTCGTAAATATTTTCTAAATTCTGTAAAAGTTTGCCGGCGTAGAACTCCGCCAAAGGTTACAAAGAGACATTCTCAATTATTTGACGATCACCGCCACGTTTTGTACTGTTACTTTTAAACACGATAGTTTACAAATTAGCCTAGCAATGGTAGTTGTAGAAATAAAACTCAAGTTAACCGTATAAACGTAAACTCAAAGCTTTGACACAGACATTTTTTTTTATTTCGTAAGTATTTTTTTACGGTCTTGACACTAGCCTTTTAGAGGGCGTTGGCACGAGCGCTTTTTTGCAGCGCCGGATTAAATCGTCGGGATGAAACAAATGAAAAACAGTACAAGCGTTCACACGTGAGCGCTTTTTTGCCGCGATCGATTTTAAACGCGCTTCTTCTACTTTCAACGCTCGACGTTTAAGCCGTGATCACACTTCGCGACCACGACTCCGACCTGACAGCCTTGAGACGCCATTACAAGGTCGTCAGGTCGGAGTTAGAGTTGGATTCAACTTCACCCGACTCCGACTCCGACCAAGGACTTTACGTGATGCAGTCATGGTTATGATAAGCATATCGATATAATATGATATTGTTGTCGTGTAAAGAATTAATGTGAAAATGAGAGTGATTGATGATATATCGAAACATCAATCTTTTACTGGGCTTTCTTTATTCGTATGTCTCTCCATCTTTCCTGTCCGGATAAATAGAGAAATAGGTAGATTGACAAATAATTATCTTCGATCAGTCGGCGCACGCGCTTCTTTACAGAGGGACGTGTAGCGTGCAGCGACACGGGATTCAGCACTAAGGGTGAAAACGATATATCGATGTTTTAATAGGCAACACATCGATGTTTTAAATTGCGAGTTATTTATGTTTCGATTTCGCTTTAGGTTATTACAATGCAGTAAACAGATGTAGTGTTGGCGTAAATAACTCTCAGGAACTATGTTATTGCATTGTCACCGAATTTATATTCGTATGATAAATTTTAACTCATGCATATGCCCGCAAGTGTTTGAAAAATGGATCACAACTTTTGAACCAGAATGACAAACAGGAATTCGAATAAAAAAAGGTGCATAAAAATCTTGTAAAATATCGATTTATATATACATCGATATACAAAACCCAAATCAAACATCGATACATCGACAATAAAGAAAGTTAAATAAAAGATTGATGTTTCGAAACATTATCAATCACTTTATTTTTATATCGATCATTAAGAATATAGGGTATTATTTTGAAATCCAAGATGGCGGACGCGACTTTTTGTGTAAAATCAATATAGGTATCATTTTTAGGATTTTAGGTGATGCTGATTAAGGATATGGGGTTAATTTTGAAATCCAATATGGTGGGTATTTGAGTACTAAAGAGAGGAGTACTAGTGTGTGTTTAATGCTTGTGTGTACGTGTTTGTCGAACTTTTTTGTGCGTACAGCGCCTAATAAAGTACTTCGCACGTTAGTCGGCATTTAATAACCCCGCCACGTAACAGTATAAACAACTCCATTATATATACTGATTCTCTTAGTTGCTTGCAATCTCTGCATGCTAATCCATTTAGCAAACACATGAATCCGGTAAAACATTTTGTTGGCCTGGATTCCTGGACATTCGGGTATTCATAGCTACGAAACTGTGGATGGCCTGGCAAAACTAGCAAGCCTCCAAGGCCGTTTAGATAGTACTGTTTGTTGTAATGACATTCTATTACTTTCACATATACAGGTATTTGAAAATTGGAATCGTGATTATGTGACAGCAAATTTATACAAGGCCAAATTTTATCGCACAATTTAATCCTTAGTCCCAACCAAACCCTGGTTCTCCAAATTAAAATTGACTAAGAAAACAACTTCTGCCCTTTTCCGTCTTAGATGTAATCATTGTAACATTTACATCTTTATTATCATATAATTTACATTTACATCTTTATTATCATATAATTTGAATATAAGAATCTCGCAGTTGTGCGAGTTGTGTGGCCAAATAATTGGCGACCTCACCCACATATTATTTTCCTGTCCTCGTTAAAGCTTTTCATCCTTACACCATTTCCTTATTGAATGTAAAGCTCTTCTTGCCTATAATTTATCAACTATTCTGTCATTATCTAACACTTGATATATTTAAGCTATTGTCAAGTTTAGTGTACATCATAATATCTATATTTAATTTTGCAATATGTCTATAATTGTGCTTCAAGTTATCCTATTAAATTTATGTTTATATTGCCCACTTTTCTCAAATCCTTACCTGTCCGCCAAACCTTACAACCTCGTTAAACCAATCCTATTTATAATCTAAGAAGTCAATCATCTCTAATTATTGTTCATCGGGGAGTTTAATTCTTTTAGATATCTTACAAACACGATTAAGCATTTCACTAAACATTGACAAAATACACTTAAAATATGTGTGATTTTTGAACGCTAATTTGAACACTCGTTTTGCAAGCGTTTAAAAATTCGCTTACAGCGTATGATTCCGGCGCTGCAAAAAAGCGCTCGTGCGAACGCCCCCTTAAAGACAACAATTTTATTGCAGTTTTTTGTGTTGCCAAGTGTTAGAGAAAATTTAGTTCCGATGCTCACATTCAATGATCATGCATTCATGTCTTAGGACGCTTGTCCGATGAAGCTGTAAATGCCCCGCGGGCAACAGCATAGATCACACATATCTACACACATTATCCTAAATAAAAATTATTTGGATTACAATATATGACTGGCTCATAGATAGGCATGTCGATTTAAAATTGATTAGTTTGAGTCAAATGATCGATTTTTAAGATCGATCCAAAGCACTGAATGAATTCACGTTTTTTCAATTAAAAAAATGGTGATCGACATATGACATTCAAGTTATGTAAATCAAGCATTTAGAATATCTAAAAGCACTTATATTGTCAAAAGTACTAGGTACTAAACTAAACATTTTTTAAAGTCTGTTTGATAACCTATAAATTCAACGCATCCAAAAATGGTACCAACAGAAGGATTCAAAAAATATTTTCACATTATCAGCACATTCATTAAACTAGAATTAATTGATCGAGAATCCGATGCTCGTTTTAAATCGAGAATCGATTCTAGTGCATTCATTTCGAATGGATTCAATGATTGATTTTTTAGAATTAATCGACTCCTACTCCTAGATCAAAGATTATAATAATATTCATAGATTGCAATAATCTCGTATAAAAAATATACTTAATTTTCAGAATGGCAACTGGAAATAAGCTATGTCAGAAAATAAAAATTGTTCATAGTTGTAATGTTGCTACTAACAGTAGGAACCTACTACTTTATATGGGGTAAACTTAAGCCATGATTACACTTTGCGACCGCGACTCCGACCTGACAGCCTTGAGACGCCATTACAAGGCGGTCAGGTCGGAGTCAGAGTTGGATTCAACTTCACCCGACCGCGACTGCGACCAAGGACGTTTAGTGATGCAGTCATCGTTATGATAAACATCAATGTATCGATATAATATAATACTGTTGTCGTGTAAAAAGCAATGTGGAAATGAAACATCAATCTTTTATGAAGCTTTCTTTATTGTCGATGTATCGATGTACGATTTGAGGTATTGTAAAAAAAAAAATCGTTCCAATGCATGAATAAATCGATATTTTACATGTTTTTATTACTTTTTTTTTACACATTCTGGTGCAAAATTTATGATCCCTTTTTCAAACACTTGCAGACATCTGCATGAGTTGAAATTGAGCATAGAAATTCGCTAACGATGCAATAATATAGTTCCTTAGAGGTATGTATGCTAACACTACATCTGTTTCCAGCATTGTACTAACCTAAAGCGAAATCGATACATAAATATTATGCAATTTATAACGTCGATGTCTTGCCTATTAAAACATTGATCGTTTCACCCTTAGTGCTAAATTCCATGTCGCTGCACAATACACGTCCTTCTGTAAAGAAGCGCGCGTGCCGACTGATCAAAGATAATTATTTCGCAGTCTACCTATTTCTCTATTTTATCCGGACCGGAAAGATGGATTGATATTTGAAAAATGGATCAAAAATTTTGGACCAGAATGACAAACAGAAATACGAATAAAAAGGGTAATAAAAACTTGTAAAATATCGATTTATTGATACATCGATATTTTTAAAGCGATGTTTTTTTACAAAACCTGAAATCATACAGCGACAATAAAGAAAGCTTAATAAAAGATTGATGTTTTGATACATCATCAATCACCTTAACTTTCACATTATTTTTTTACACGACAACAGTATCATGCGAGTATTATATCGATACATTAATATTTATCATAACGATGAATGCATCACTTAATGTCCTTGGTCGCAGTCGCGGTCGGGTCGGCGGTTGGATCCAACTCTGACTCCGACCTGACCGTCTCAAGGCTGTCAGGTCGGAGTCGCGGTCGCAAAGTATAATCACGGCTTCAACATTGGTGACAAGGTTTCCTCACTATAAAATAACCTAGAGGTAGCAGCCCGGATTTTGGCTGTTTGGCTTCGAACTTTGTGCATACAGAGTTTATCACTTGACAGTAGTTGTGTTGTTTTTAAATGGATGGAATAGTTATAAATATATATTGCTTTTTACAAGGCAATATTCTAAAATAAAAATTATTCGATTTGCTATCAAATAACAATTAGAAAGAACATTTTTTTCTAACATCTTTAATGTCTTCTAAGTATAATATGAATCAACTGTTGGGGGTTTTGTGAATCGTATATTAAAATGACCAGTGCTAAGTAAAACGATCTGCAAAATCGATTTATTTTATCAGATCTACATGTCTAATATAGCAAGTTTTTCATTGATGGATGTTCACGGGTAATTATAAAACTAACAATGGCAACTCTTAAAATAATTTAGTTTATCTATCTAGTCTATGACAATAAATGGTTTAGCTGTCTGTGCTATGGCTACCGATTTTGAGTTTCTATTGTGTGATAAATGTAAATAAACATAAAATGCACTGTTCCTAATTAGCAAACAGTCAAGCAACAAACCATATTAATGAAGGGCACATGCAGAAAACTCACCAAACGGCTCATATTATAACGAAAAATGAATATAAACGTAAATGTGTATGATGTGCCTCTAGTTAGTACCGCGGTTATTATGCATCAGCAGCCTCTACCGGAGCCCGCTAACCACCTTGTAGAGCTAGTGAACGCTCCTGAGCCCCCTCCTCCACAGCCAGTCGAACAGAAACCTAAAGTCGAGAAAATTGAAAAGAAAAAGAAGGAAGCGATCGACGGCCAAGCGCGGGAGATCATATATAAGGTAATTAAGTTCTTTGAGAGCGAAAAACAGAATAGAGGTTACGCGTTTCCCGTGGAAAATGTTGTTAAGAGGGCGTGCGCCGCGACTGGCCTCTCAGAAAGTACGATAAAACGTATAAAAAGGGACGGATTGAGAGCCGAAGCTACACAGACTAAAATGGCTGGACCGAAGAAGAAAAGAATTAGAAAAACCAAAGTACAGCTCGATTACTTCCAGCTGTGCGCTTTACGAGGTATTGTAAACAGTTATTCAATGAGAAAAGAAGTTCCAACACTAGGTAAGATTTTAACATCGGCGAAACAGGAGTTGAATTATCAAGGAGGTAAAGAGTCGTTGCGATTAATATTGTTAAATAAACTCGGTATTAAGTTTAAGAAGTGTGAAAAGAAGAATAAGAAACCTCCAGAGCAGCAGCAGCCTCCGAATCCGCCCCCTCCACCTCAAATCCCGAACATAATGCCTCATCCACAGATGCATACGATGCAGAAACCGATAGATAATCAATGTGTGTACACTAATATGATGCCCCATGTGCCCCCTGTATCATATTGATGAGGAGATATGAACTTGTATATTGTATTATAGATATTACTGAGAGTTCCTTGATTTATATTGTAATCTGTGTTCAGGTCACTTTTAAATCACAGGATCAGACATTGACCTCACTGACAAGGTTGAAGAATACCTTGCCCGCCAGCCGGTGCTGAGCACTACGGTGAGACACCTAGTATACGCCCTCCCCTATAACGACTGCCCAAGCCGAGGCCTTGAGCTAGTTGCCCCCTTGCCCATCTGGCTTGAGCGTAGTGGTTGCACACGTTGTCGTGGTAAGATAGTCTAGGTCTATCCTGGTTCCTACATCCTTCTACTTTCGCATTGTTTATAACAGACTTCAAAAAGGAGGAGGTCCTATGTTCGGTTGTCTGTATGCTTTTTTTTATTTACTTATTTATGTTCACCGATATTTCTGTCAGTTGTGGACAGATTTGATGATTCTTTTTGCATTGGGTTCAGTATAGCTCCAAGGTGGTCCCATTTTAATTTCATCAGTATTGGACCTTGAACTTTGAAGATACACCAGGGAACTCCTTAACAACAAACAATACAAATGCGTTGATTGCAATATTATGGGTATTAAGTCAATCCTATAGGTACCCTACTATAGAACTAAGCACAATGTTAACAGACTTCAAAAAAGGAGGAGGTTCATAATTCGTCTGTGTGCTTTTGTAATTTCTTTGCTTATAGACTGATTTTGATGAATCTTTTTGCATTAGGTTCAGTATTTGCATAGCTCCGTGATGGTCGAATTTAAATTTTATTGATATTGGACAATGATACACCAGGGGTTTCCTATACGGCAAAGAGCATGAATGTGAAAATTCAGTTATTATGAGTTTTATATCAATCTTGTAGGTACCTCACTGTATAAATAAGTAGGATAATGTAAAGGAGGTATATAAATAATAATAATAAATTCACTCATCACTAAAAATTGTAAAAAAAAAGGGAACTTTTAAAAAAAAGGGAAACAGACTTCAATAAGCAAAAAATTAATATTTGAAGTCTGTGCCAAGGTAGGGACTGCACCAACCAGTTTTGTCATTCAAGTGCTAAGTTTTATTTCAAAAATATGCCTTTATATTACTGTTAGTACATCACTATGCGGCGGAGAGGCTGCGGGACGCGGGACGGGGATGGCTGGGAGCGATGACAGCCACGGCAAGGCACTGCGTCACTGTCCGCCGTTCGAAGCACACATTTAATTCTGTCTCTGTAATAGGGAATATGCGTGTATTTTTGTTATATTTTTATACGATAGATTACATCAATATATAACTGCAAAACAAATTTAAGCGTCAAACACAAAATGTAAAGGGCAAAAAAAAAATGTTGAAGATAGCAACGCAACGATAGCCCGCCATTTTGGCGCGCTTGGCGTGACGTCAAAGTCTATAATAACAATCAATTAGTGAACAGCTGTAGAAGTATTTTATTCTGTAATGTAATTTTTATTTTGTATTTTGCGACTATTATACAATGGAACAACACTGTGTTGTGCCTAGGTGTAAAAATACAATAAGGAATGCACCCGATAGGTGCGGACATAAGGAGAAAGTGGTGTAAAATCAGAAAAAGAGACATGGTATCTCCATCAACTTGTTTATATTAACGTAAGAATTTACTTAAATAATTTAAACTAAAAATTTTGTCTTTGTGTAAATCGAAAACAAAAAATAACAATAAAACTAACTCAATAGCAAACATCCAACAAATATGCACTTGTTGACATTTGTATTGTAGACTTTGACGTCATATTCGATCTGACCAATATCGTGGCGTTTCCGCTACTTTGAATTTTCCACTAATTTTTTGTACTTTCAATAATTATTTTCTTAATAAAAAAGTAATGTTATTAAAAAGAATTGGTATATTGCGATAGTTTGTAAAAAAAAAATTGACCCTTATTTGAATACGCATATTCCGTATTGCCGTGTCACGCGTGTCTAAATGATTATACAGTCCATTGCTCAGTCTCCGTTTATTTCCTACCAACACCTGTAGGATAAATTCTCATCATTTCCATTACTGAGATACTGTTTAAACAACTCTAGAAACATGATTTTATTATACATGAAAACACATTTATCCCTGGTAACTCTGTGGTCATTGATATGCCCTTCATTTTTTGTTTAAAGTAACTTCTCTAGGGCTTACTACATAACAGCTGTGGTGTTGGCAGATTATTTTGACCCATAAATGTAGTGATTTAAACCGAGGACTCTCAGTATATTAAAATTATAAAAAGGATACTGTGTATCTTTATAATTATGTTTAGAATTATTATATGAGAAGGTATGTGGTAGAAATGACGAACTAGATAACAAGTCTTGGCAGGAAGAAAACTAGAAATTGCATATAAGCAGTCATTGTTGACAAAGTGGCAGATATAAGAAGTGAGTCAATCTGATGGTGACATTTTTTTACCATTTCTGAAGCTGGGCTTCTACGGGAGAAATGGTCGAGCGAAACAGAGTAGAACTAGTTAAAATAGGTTTTAACTTCCAGTAAGAAAGAGTTTTTTTATTTGCCTTCTTTCCACTGCCAAAGTGTAGGAGCGCAGCGAGTCCACTTTCAACTATTTTTACTTGATCAGCACTTTCCCCTCTACTCTTCCTTGGAGCTTAAACAGACTCCGTATGCAGTCCCTTTAACCCACAACAGTAAATTTCATAGAAGGTCTTTCACCAAGAATGAGTTAAGCAGAACATGCTGAGTGAATAAAAATAGTTGAGAATGGACTCACTCCATTCTTTCGCTTTTGCATTGGAAGGTAAATAAATAAAACTCTTTCTTAGTGGAAGGTAAAACCTATTTTAACTAGTTCTGCTCCGTTCCGCTCAACTATTTCTCGCTCATAACCCTTTTGCAGTGGAAGCCCTTTAAAATTTAGTTATGGCGGTAAAAATCCAAATAAACCCTGCAGGCGGGGAACACAAAGACCATTGACCATCTTATAATAATAATATTAACCCTGTTAAGAAACTGTCCCGCTGTTGGGCACGGGCCTCCGCTCAAACTGAGAGGGTTTAGGCCATAGTCCAGCACGCTGGCCCAGTACGGGTTAGCGAAATTCCACACCTTCGAAAAACTCTTAAGCGTGCAGGTTCCCTCACGATGTTTTCCTTCACCGTTAAAGCAAGTGATAGTTAATTTTTAATACGCACATGCTTTCGAAAAGACAGGTCTATGCCTGGACTTTGCAGTCCAACGGTCTAACCACTAGGCTATCACTACTTACATCAAGAAAGTACGCATTACAAATTGTAAAGTACCTTATACTATACAGCTAATAATAATTTTAATTAGTTTGTAATATAAAAATTGTAATAATTATAAGGCTGAGTATTACATTATGTATTTTTATTCGAATAAAACTATGAATTAAGTTTTTTTTATCATGTTTTATTTACAATTACATCTGAGTAACGACCATTTCAATATTTATCTCCAGAATAGATTTAACTGCTATAGATATTTTGTATGGAAAATCTGTCAAAATTTCTACTAACAGTAAGCAAAGGACATTGTCGAAAATTGCCCCAGAACTAACAAACATTTGACCCATGCCATCATTATTTATCTATTTTATTAAAATAATGCCAAATATATGTATCTAATGGACAATTTGCAATCTAAAATGAATATTTCAAAGTATTGTAAGTACTTATGTCGAAGTCGCCAACATCTATGCTAAATGTCAACACAATATAATTACATACGTATTAATGGCTACTGAATTATAACCTCAAAATCTAATACATTTTGTGCAATATTGCGATTCTCCCGCTTGTCCGTTTAATAATAAATGCCTTCAGAGAATTTATGGGGGGTTTGGAATCATACAAGTATTTTTTCACTGCTGTTAGTTCTGGGGCAAATCTTGTATGGGCGCAGAACTATGTCCTTTATCCTTGAGTTGAATATTGAAACCGGCCATTAAAAGTACAATAATCTATGGAATTAAGATTGCATACGTATAATACAGGGTTTACCACAATCTATATAAGAGTATTATTGTAATATTACATCGTGAGAAAGAGATAAAACTATTAATTGAGGATCAAAAACGCAGCCGTTACGCCTTTATTCCCCAAGCGAGGGTGGCAGAGGTGTACTGTGTACACCCACTATTCGCCGACGATAACAGGTCCCATGTAATAGGCGAATCTATTGCCATTAAACTGGGCACTCCGGCTAGAACGTAGTGATTGCATGCTCTCTAGTCCAGTGAATCTGAAAGGCCTTGCGGCCAACAGCGTCATCATTCAAACACAAAATTGGCCACAACGCCAGACTCCAGACTGATGATGGAGATTTTTCTATCAATAAATACATGTTGCCCGTTAGGATTCGAATCCAGCTATTTTATTTCTATGAAAACACATTCCCGCTAACTCCGCTGTCATTAAGTTACGCGCCATTTTAGCTCAGCTTTAACTTTCCTCTTATATAATAACCCAATGTGTAAGAAACCCTTTTTCCATGAAACCCAGTCGATAAATGCAAACTTTGATTGCGCGACTCAGAACGGCGAATTAGCGCCATCTAGTATCCCTCAATGGCTTTAAACTCTAGCATCTTCATGTTCTTATGCTGCGTCTTCTGATGGGTGTTCATTGCGGTCTGCTGCGCGAAGGAAGCGGGACAATACTTGCATTTATATGGTCTTTCACCCGTGTGAGTTCTTCGGTGATTCGCTAGAATACGGTTCGTCTGAGAACAATAATAATATATTAGGGCAACATCAATAGGGGTCTAATAGCGCTGCAAATATAAGAGATGGATACAGTCAAAGAACTCTATGTTATCACGCCACTCCCCTTGCTGGGTAGGCAGGGAGTACAGAGTTTTCAAAGGTTCTTTAAAAATAAAATGAAAAAAAAGTGTAGAAAAATTTGTTTCAGATTAAAAAATAATAGACTAGTGCGAGTAGGACTCGCCTTCTGTGGGTTCTGTACGACTGTCACTAGATGTCGCTATTTTAATATTTCATGAAATTCGAGGAAAAGCAGAAAATTAGGTGGATTAATTACAACAATTTCAGTCTTTTACTTTATACTGTGAAACCTTGCTTCTTGCCAAATTCCATGAGTGTGGGTCGACGGGACGGCCGTAGATTTTGAAGTATGAATTGATATGGCAATATCTTTTGATTAGAACACTTAGAAGCTTTATTTTTGTATACTGCGAAGATATTAGATTTAAATCCTAGGTGAGACAACTGTAGTTTTTGTTGAAATTCCCAGTATTAGTCTAGTCTGGAATTGTGCTCGGTATATGGCAATAGGCTGGCCCCTATTACATAGGGCCTAACATCGTCCGCGAAATGTAGGTGTACACAGTACACCTCTGCTACGCCCGCATGGGAAAAAAGTAAAATCATAAATACTTACACTAAATCCTCTGCCACATAAATCGCACATTTTGGTTTTCGGTAAGGTTTTCTTCTCGTGAACATGTTGTGTGTGAACTCTTAACGCGTACGCGGTCACGAAGTACTGTGAAAACAGATACATAGGTACTGTTAGGATATTGTGGGTAGTTTCGTATAAAGTTGATAATTTGTATTAATAAAATGTGTAGGTAGTTTCATGTAAGGGTTGACATATTGATTTTGACAACTGCACCGCCATCTTGACATTTCGATGTCAACACTGGTCGCTAGATGGCGACAATGTTGCTATTAATATTATAAACTAGTAATCGTTTTGGATAATCGATTTCAACAAGATGGCGATGCAAAACAAGAGACTTAGGTCGATGGATAAAATCTAAAATGATGGACACTTTTGCTCGAGACTTCGTCGGAGACGGTTGTGAAATTAAAATATAAGGAGAAATTATACCCGCCAACGCATTTTTATTTCACGCTCTAACAGTACATACAACTGTTCTCTCTCGTCAAATTGATTGTTTACAAATTATGATTGAAACGAGGAGATCCGCAGGAGAACCGAAGTCACCGTTATGGCTCTCAGAATTGCCTTTGTGTGTGTGAATGATGTACGCTGTTGGCCGCGGGGCCTTTACAGCTTCACCGGACAAGAGGGCGAGCATGCAACCACTACGCTCGAGCCAGAAGGTCAAGGGGGCAACTAGCTCAAGAGCGCCTCAAGGAGGAACGGCCACGGCTTGGGCAGTCGCTATGGGGGAGGGCGTATACTAGGTGTCTCGCTGTGGTGCTCTGCACCAACCGGCGGGCAAGGGATTCGTAGAGCTCGCCGGCGAGGTCGGTGTCTGATCCTGTGCGCGGTATCTGTATCCGAAATAAGGAATGTAAGGGCATCGGGAGGGTCGGTGAGCATATGCCGTTGACGGCGGTAGGTTAGATTCGTAATCGGCGGCGGCTACGATTAACGGATTTCTATGATTGGACGCGTTCGCGAAATATCCGGTTGTCGCCTTTTTAATAAAGGCGCGAATAGAATTGCCAAACTTTAGTGGCAGTGGGCGGGCACGGGGCAAATAGGAACGGGAGATGGCCTAAACAGATTTTTCTATAGAATGAAATATGTCGTTGCGCGGGGTGGCACAGGGCGAGGGGGACGTTACGCCCAACCCACATTTGTATTTGCCATCTGGCGGATACTGGTAAGAACTAAACGGTTGGTCTATTTCAAGTTTACTTGTAAGTGCAATTATGTTACGGTAGATGGCATTTTAATATAAAAGTATTCTAATAAATTACGAAAAAAATACTTACAAGTGTAATGTGATATTATTTGTGTCACTAGAATACCGATCCAAGTAATTTTTGCATGTTAAGATACATAACTTCATTTCAAAGGTTTTATTTTAAGTGAATATAGATAATATTTCATATCTACACGAACTGGAGCGGACGTGTGAATGGAGCGATTAGCGATGACAAACTGGGGTAAGCCACGCCCAGTGTCGCCAACTGTTTGAAAACTTTCCCCCTAAAGCAATTTCAAAAACCACTAAATTCAAAACAAAACTCCCCAACGACGGACGGACGAAGTATTTATTCATTACAATATAAGTAAAGAAATAAATAAAAACAACAAATAATTAGTTAATAACAATAGTTATTTAGTATTTTTAAGTATTTTAATGGGGAAAAAATCAAAATAATATAGAAAAATCAAATAAAATTTTATCCCTAAAAATATCCCCAAAAAATTTCACCCCCTAAAAAATCCCTGTATAGATTTTTTCCCCCTTAATTTGGGGGGAAAACCCCGGAGTTGGCATCACTGGCCACGCCAACCTCTATGACGTTACGTTACGAAGCGGTTAACCCTCCCAAGTTATCACTTCAAAGATAGTTTCATTCAATCGGCAAATTAATAAGAATCGACTTCGAATCGATTAATCCAGAATCGATCTTTTGTTCTTCGATTAAATCGAGAATCGATTAGGGCGCGTTCGATCGGAAGATCGATTTTTCTTAGAATGAATCGACATGCTCACTGACGATCTTGTGAAAAACGCAGGAAGTCGTTGGATGCAGGTGGCATCGGATCGGTTACGCTGGAAAGCGATTGGGGAGGTTTATGTTCAGAAGTGGACAGGTATAAAGCTGAG
The DNA here is from genome assembly GCA_905147815.2 of Phalera bucephala. NCBI lineage: Eukaryota > Metazoa > Arthropoda > Insecta > Lepidoptera > Notodontidae > Phalera > Phalera bucephala. The sequence goes on along the minus strand of LR990637.1, from coordinate 5,960,269 downwards.
ATGATGATGAATCTCCACCAGATGGCAAATACAAACGTGGGTTATGCGTAACGTCCCTCGCCCTATGCCACCCCGCGCAGTGCCACGCTTATATTTTTTTTTATTTTAAAAACCTAGCCCCCACACTAGAATTTATTTCTGTGTCGTGGGTGTGTTTACAAACATGAAAATTCACATACACAAATACCCAGACCGGAACAAATAATTGTGGATCACACAAAGATTTGTCACGTGCGGGAATCGAACCCGCGACTATTAGACACAGTGGGCGGAGCGGCTTAAGCTCTTAACCACTGCGTCCATCAAAATATTGTATAAGAACATCTTATAACGACATCTCCTCTTCATATGGGTCCAACTTTAGCGAAGAGCCGTCCAGGTGACAGGTGACCAAAAAAATCATCAAAAACGGTCAAATGTTCAAGAAACTGTTAGTCTACACTAATTAGAGGAAGTATTTTTTTGTTTGTAATGGATGAACTCTGTAACTACAAAACTGATTCTCATAATTCTTTCACCATTAGAAAGCCACATTATCCAGAAACAGACCAGCTTGGTCGCATTGTTGTCAAAGCCGTGGGGAACTGGTAGTGATTACATAAAATGGTCTATATACCTTATTACACTGCGCGCAAAAATGGTTACTATGCTGCATATGAAAAAGTCTATAATGGTTTTTCATATAATTTGTCTTAGTGAAGACCTTCCCACAATCTGGACACGGCACCCTATAACAGAAACATTAACATTAAATTATCAAAAACAAACAGACAAACCTGTTGGAACTCTGTACTCTCTGCCTACCAAGCAAGGGATCTGGCGTCATGTTTTATTATAGATAGAACAAACATTGTGGTTGGTAACGATGTGCTGGAGCAAGTGAATGAGTTTGTATATCTTGGTTGCGCCTTCAGTAAGGATGGGAAACACACCGCTGACATAGAGAAGAGTGAGTGCAGGAAACAGAGTGACTGGTGCGATGGGTAAGCTACTTGGGAGCCGGCACTTAAGCCAAAAGGCGCAGCTGGCTATACATAATGGAGTGCTTGTCCCAACGCTGTTATATGGCAGCGAGAGCTGGGTATGTAAGAAGGAGAATGAAAGTAGGATAAATGCGGTCGAAATGCGAGCTCTGCAGAATATGTGCGGAGTGAAGCTGACCGACCGTATTCGCAACAGCGTAGTAAGAAAGCGAGTAGGTATGAAAGATAGTCTCTGTGTAAAGATGAGAAAGGGTATGCTCCGTTGGTTCTGGAATATAGAAAGAATGTTAGAAGAAAGAATTACAAAATAGATAAACAATGCGAAGTCTGGAAGTGGAAGGATGTAGGTACTGGGGAAGACCTAGACTATCTTACCATGACCAAATAGACCGAGCCTTACCTGAAGGACAAGTCAAGAGTCTCCGTAACCGGCGAGCGTGTATGAGACGAACTATGGAAGTGGAGAAACGCAGAGAGGTTTGTAAGGAAAGAACCTGTTGGAACTCTGTACTGTCTGCCTACCCCGCAAGGGCTCTTGAATGATGATATAGATAGATAGCAGGAAAAAATTAAATTAGTAGTAAAAAAAAAATCAAATCCGAGGTTTTTTGCGGTCAGGTAGTAAATGGTGTTATGGTAGGAACGTTGTGGCAGGATTTGTCAAAGGGAAGATCTTCCAACCAGACGGGTGGTGTGTCTGGCGGGGCCTGCCACTGCCCCGAGAGTTGTTGTCGGGGGCTTGTATATACGTTACACGTGGTGCGCACTCTAATATCGCGTTCTAGACATGTATGGCGAATCGTCAGCACCATCTATTGGTATGTAGTCGCAACTATGTAGCGATGTATAGGGGTCGCTACAGTGTTATTTAAATCAAAATGAAATGTCTATAGAAAATTTCGTGTCAATACTATTGGCCGTTAAGAAGTTCCTTCATCGGGAGCCAATCCTGGTGTATAATCAGGTCATGCTTACCGTTAAAATGCATGTCAAATTTCAACACTGTAGGTCAAGAGAACTTGATTCTAGTTCTTGCTAACAAGATTCGAACTCGACGAACTTTCCAAATTAAGCTTGTAAAAATTAATACCATCACCCCTGTATTTTTCCAGCGGAGGTTTTGGGAACTAATATGGGAGTTTATTGTCATATTTCGGGCACGATGACTTTGATAGAGTCGTGCGAAAGAGACTTTGGGACATTTTGCCAGAGTATGGTATAAACGGCACCCTGTTGCGAGCCGTCCAGTCCACCTACGTGGACAGCAAGGCATGCGTACGGGTGGGTGGTAACATGTCACCTTGGTTTGACGTTAAAATCGGCGTCAAGCAGGGTTGCGTGTTGTCCGCTAGACTGTTTATAGTGTATCTGGATAAAAGTCTTCAAAGACTGTATGCGATGACTGAAGGGGTAAAAATGGGTGATCTAGTGATAAACCACCTATTGTATGCAGATGACGCGTTTTGATAGCGCCAACAGCCACTGATCTGCAAACACTAGTCACAGTTATGAGAGACGACTGCATGAACAATGGCTTACATTTGAATGTAAAGAAAACCAAAATTATGGTTTTTGAACGGGAAGAAACCAGAACGAATGCAAGGATTGTGGTTGGTAACGATGTGCTGGAGCAAGTGAATGAGTTTGTATATCTTGGATGCGCCTTCAGTAAGGATGGGAAATACACCGCTGATATAGAGAGAAGAGAGAATGACAAAACAGATATACAATGCGAAAGTGGAAGGATGTAGGTGCCGGGGAAGACCTAGACTATCTTACCATGACCAAATAGACCGTGTCTTAGCTGAAGGGCAAGTCAAGAGTCTCCGTAACCGGCGAGTGTGTATGAGACGAACTATGAAAGTGGAGGAAGCCAGAGAGGTATGTAAGAAAAGAACCTGTTGGAACTCTGTACTCTCTGCCTACCCCGCGAGGGAGCTGGCGTGATGATATAGATAGATAGATAGATAGATGACTGCGAGCAAAATCAGTATACTGGAAATCACAATTATGTTTGACCCACGACCTCGTTATCGCAACGCACATTGAGTTACATTTTTTTTTCCTGGGGAAATCCTCATGGACTTCCGCCAGCCTCGGGGGAAGCTGGCGGGGCATGTCGGACTCTTACCGACTAAAACCCCACGGTGGCCGGCATCGACACTTCAGGGAGGGGCTCCGGGATCTCCGTTAGGAACACACCGGTGCACCTCTGTATCGTGCTCCGAAGAGCCCGCCTTCGGGGGGGGGGGGGGGCTACATTATGCGTTACTAGACCAACAAGACAGCCGGTTAAAAAAGGGTATTTAGAAATAATTTATGAATTTCGTCTCAATCGTCGTTTCGATATTATGACGCATCTTTGAATTACGAAATTCAGAAGGAACATCATGATATTATCTTACTAATATTATAAATATGAAAGTTTGTATGTTTGTTATTTAATTAAGCAAGAACGGCTTAACGGATTCGGTTGAAAGCTGACACACAGATAGTTTATAATCTGCTTTCAGAGATGGGCAAAATGTAAGCAGATTAATGATTACAATTGCTTTTTAACCAACTTCTTGCTTTTTTTTTTGTATGTTCAGCGATATTTCCGTCAATTGTGGACCGATTTTGATATTTTCTCATTGGGTTCAGTATAGCTCCAAGGTGGTCCCATTTTAATTTCATTGGCATTGGACCTTGGACTTAGAAGATACACCAGGGAACTCCTTAACGACAAATAATAGGCATGTGAAAAATGAGATATTATGGGTATTACGTCAATCCTATAGGTCCCTTACTATAGAACTAAGCAGTATATTAGCCAACTTCAAAAAGGAGGTTCATAATTCGTCCTTTTTTATAACTCCTTTGCTTATGAACCGATTTTGATGATTCTTTTTGCATTGGGTTCAGTATAGTTTTGAGGTGGTCCTATTTTAATGTTCTTATAATATTCAATCATGATTCAAGACTAAAACTGTAATCGTAATCGTTGGAGATTACAAAATGTAATTGTAATCGTTAATCATTAATACACTGTCACGCCTATATTCCGCAAGTGGGGGTGGTTAATCTTGAATATGATTACATTCTGCCCATCTCTGCCTGGTTTAACACATAGGATACTTTTTAACCCTAAAATAATTTAAGGTTCCTGTTAAAGTCAACGCGGACCAAGTTGCGGGCAGAAACTAGTAGAAAAATAATGTCTTAATAAAAAGGCTTCCCTTACTTTCTTTTCTTAATGAATGAGAGAGGGGGAGAGGGGGCAGAAAGAGGAAGGGGGGCTGTGTCAGAGAGGGAGGAGCAGAGGGAGAGGGTGGGAGAAAGAGAGGAGGGAGTGTAGAGCGAGAGGGGGTGAGAGAGGGGAAAGAGAGGGGGAGAGAGAGGGGGTAGATAGAGAGAGAGAAAAAGGGGGGCAATTAACTCACCTAACTTTCTTCTTAGCCACATGCTTCACCGAGTCCCGAAGGTGCTTCCTATAGCGGTCCACAGAACAGAATTGTTTGTCACACTCCACGCAATATGCCAGCTCTTGTCGAGTCTCCACGGAAGGTGGGTGGTGTAACCGTATGTGGGTTTCCAGGCCGTGGTATGTTGCGTACTGTCGATTACATTTATCGCAATACGCTGGTAGATGATTTCGGCTATGGAGAGAGAAAAAATGTTTAGGATATTAGTCATGCACAAATGCCGGTAAAAGGCGTGTGGGTCGCAGAAAGAAGTCGTGGCGCCGTAACATCCAGGAGTGGTCGGGCATTGCTAGCGCGGCACAGCTCTTTCGCGCCGCATAGGATAAGCCCTATGCGGCGCGAAAGAGCTGCGCCGCACGCCCGTGCCCTACGGTGGGGACCGTAGGGCACGGGCCTCAAACTGAGAGGGTTTAGTAGTCCACCGCGCCGGCCCAGTGCGGGTTGGCGAACTTCACACACCTTCGAGAAACTCTCAGGCATGCAGGTTTCCTCACGATGTTTTCCTTCACTGTTAAAGCAGGTGATAATTTTTTTTCTTTCGTAACTAATGAACCAATTTTAATAATTCTTTTACTGTTAGAAAGCTTTATTATCCAGAAGTAACATAGAACCGGTAGATGGCGCTGTTGTCAACCGGGTGCGAAACCGCGGGAAACTGCTAGTCGATGTGTTAAATGAAAAATAATCAAAAGATGTGTGTGTGTGTGTGTGTGTACGCGCGACTATTAGACACAGTGGGCGGAGCAGCTTATGCTTTTAACAGCTGCGCTAAATCGTCCGTTATTCACTTCGAATATGCAAGTTTATAACCTATTGACGTAGACTATAGTAACTAGTAAAGTAATATATATTTAGCGCTCACCGTATCTACTCGGTGCACCGAGTTAACTCAGTAACTCGAGTGGAATCAGACTCGAGTAATTTTTTTTTTACTAGTGTACCGAGTTAGACAAGTTAGACAAAACTCGAGGGACTCGAGTGAAAACATGGCTCGAAGCTTAACTAGCTGCTGGCGGCGAGGGCCTCTACAGCTTTACCGGACAAGAGGGCGAGCGTGCAACCACTACGCTCGAGCCAGAAGGGCAAGGGGGCAACTAGCTCAAGGGCGCCTCAAGGAGGAACGGCCTCGGCTTGGGCAGTCGCTATGGGGAGGGCAAAGATTACAATGTACATACCGTATATGTGTTTCCAGTGTCTTCTTGAATTTCATACTCTTCCCGCAGTAGTCGCATATAAACCTGTCGTGGTTCGTACTGTAGTGCTGGCGAATTAGTGGCAGTGTGCTGGGAAACAGAATATATCAAATTCAGTTCTTGTTTTCTGTATAATATTAATATCTTACGGACGGACGCACGGACATTTTATCTTAAGGGCAAGTCGAGTCTCCGTAACCGGCGAGCGTGTATGAGACGAACTATGTGAGTGGAGGAAGCCAGAGAGGTATGTAAAGGCCTGTTGGAACTCTGTACTCTCTGCCTACCCCGCACGGGATCTTTCGTGATGATATAAATAGACAAATAGGCTGAGGGAGCGAAAATTAGTCCGAGTTCCGAATCGGTATGATCGGGTTCGACATGCCTCTTCGTAAGGTCACTCCACAGTGGAACACAAGTGAGTCGCTTGGCGGCATGACTGTTCGTAGGTCCCGATACGCTTACATCCCTTCTGTCGGACCTCGCCGGCGAGCTCGAAGAATCCCTTGTAGCAACTGCCCAAACCGAGGCCGAACCTCCTTGAGGCGCCCTTGAGCTAGTTGCCCCCTTTCCCCTCTCGCTCGAGCGTAGTGGTTGCACGCTTTCCCTCTTGTCCGGTGAAGCTGTAAAGGCCCGGCGGCCAACACCGTAGATCATTCACACACACACACACACACACACACACACACACAGACAAATCGTAGGTTGATGACAAGCCACGGCCATAGTCTATCTATCGGCTTTGCACGAGTAAATTATAGACAAAACCTTTCTTTTGCTCTGTCCATTGGTGAATACTATATGAAAATCCGTTCGGTAGATTATTTGTTTTTAAATGTAGCACACTAAGATTCAAGCGTCTCCATGCTTCGAATCCTAGGTCAGACCCCGGACCCAGTAAGAACCCGGCCGACCTAACATCGTCGGCGAAACGTGGGTGTACCCAGTACACCTCTGCCACCCCCACTTGGGGAATATAGGCGTGACGGTGGGTGTAATAAACTTTCTCTCGAATGCCACGTTAGTTAAGTGGCTAAATCCAAAGTCGGACAAATCGAACCTTCAGAACAGTAGTGACTTATCTCTAAAAATCAAGTTTTTGGGAAACTAATCGCGTCCCTTCGGAACCAAGCGGCGAGGGCAGAGGGAAGGAAAGTGTAAGAGACCGAAGTATCGTATTCTTAATTCTTTATTGTACAAATAGTAACAAATTATAAAATTAAAATTAAAGAATAGGTAAATGTACAAAGGCGAGCTTAACTCAAAGTCGAGTTCTCTACCAGCAAACCTTTGAGTGATAAAGAAACAAATCATCAAAAGGAGGATAGTAATAAATGTACAACACAGAAGATATTACAGGTATAAACTACAGATATATATCCATAAATATACTACATACTATACAATACCATAAAATAATATACTACATAGATTTATACAGACATACATACAAACATCTTACGTAGATAGGAAATGTTGTCTAATTCTTCTCCTGAAAATCTGTAGAGTAGGGCTATCACGTAAAGAGTGAGGGAGAGAGTTCCATAAACGCACAGTAAATGAGCTATCATATCGACTTGAGGTATGTCGGGGTGTACTAAGTAAAAGAGAAGAGGTGGAGCGACAGGGTTTTCTCCTGGGGACAAGATACTCAAAGCGTTCACGAAGGTATACTGGGGAATTTGGATTATTAAGAACAGAGAAAAGCAAAGAGAGAATATGAGTATCCCGACGCTACCGAATAGGCAACCACTTCAACCGCCTACGAAATTCTGACACATGGTCGAATTTCCGAAGGCCAAAAATGAAGCGGATGCACAAACTCTGCAGCCGTTCGAGTTTATTCAGAAGTTCCTCACTTGCATCGAGAAAGCTGACATCGGCATAGTCAAGAAGTGGCAATAGAAGAGATTGAGCAAGAGTTACCTTGGTTTGAAATTCCTTAATTCTACCATAAAAACGCCGCTGTTTTAATATTCACCAGATAGAGCGTACCTTTTAATGGCTCTCTATGACCGTAACTCCATTTCTTAGATTTTTGAGTTAAGTCTATACCGTTCTGAAGGTGCGAAATGTAGTTTTTCTTACGAATAATTTCGAGTTACAGTCCGGATTCTGGAACTGTGCCCGGTATATGGAAATAGACTTGCCCCCTATAACATGGGACCTGACATCGTTGGCGAAAAGTAGGTGTACACAGCATACTTCTACCACCCCCGCTTGGGGAATATAGGCCTGACGGTGTAATAAAGTTACTTACTTAAACTCTCCATTGCACAAATTACAAGCGTATATCTTCAAGTGGAACTTATTCAGATGCTTTTTGGTTTCACCAATGGATCTGCATTTCACGGAGCAAAGCTTACATTTCCACATCTGAGTGTGTTTGGTGGTCCAGTGTTCGCGTAGATCTGAGTGCGTTTCCAACTTGGTTTTACATGCTAAACAAATGTGGGGTGGTTGCTTCTGAAATATGACATAGATAACAATAAAAGCTTGGTTCGGGCATATAGAAAAAATTTCAGAAGAAAGAATGACAAAAAAGATATACAATGCGAAAGTAGAAGGATGTAGGTGCCGGGGAAGACCTAGACTATCTTACAATGACCAAATAGACCGAGCCTTCTGAAGGACAAGTCGAGTCTCCGTAACCGGCGAGCGTGTATGAGACGAACGATGAGAGTGGAGGAAGCCAGAGAGGTATGTAAGGAAAGAATCTGTTGGAACTTTGTACTCTCTGTCGACCCAGCAAGGGATCTGGCGGGATGATATAGATAGATAATAAAAAAATACAATTAACACCGTATAATCATAAGCAGTGATAGCCTAGTGGTTAGACCGTTGGACTGCAAAGTCAGAGGTCTCGGGTTCAGACCCAGGCACGCACCTCAGTCTTTTCGAAGGTATGTGTGTATTAAAAATTAACTATCACTTGCTTTAACAGTGAAGGAAAACATCGTGAGGAAACCTGCATGCCTGAGAGTTTCTCGAAGGTGTGTGAAGTTCAGCAACCCGCACTGGGTCGGCGTGATGGACTATGGCCTAAGCCCTCTCAGTGTGAGAGGAGGCCCGTGCCCAACGGTGGAACAGTTTCTTAACAGGCCTAATATTATTATTATTATAATCCTTAGAGTGATGTATTAGCTGTCTGCGCGGCTGCGCACGCGTTATTTTGTAATATTTTATATATTATCTTATAATTATTGAAATACAATATAGGCCATATCACTTCTGAATAAGGAGGCTTGCTTATGGTTAAAGAATTATTAAAATCAGAATCAGAATATTTTTTATTCATGTAAATCATTACAGTATTTATGAATCGTCAGAAAAGTAACAAAGACACTACCGCCACTTCGGAATGTCATTCCTGTGGAGGAGAAGGGCAAGAAACTCCACGGTTATTCTTTTAAAATAAAAAATACACACTTTTTCATCTACATTTTGTTGTGGGGTATGGGAGAGTCGGTTCAGTACTTTCGGTTTTATCTATTACAAAGTTCTCCCCATTATAATGTTTGACTAGATTTTAAATTGGAGAAGCTTGGATTTGGATTGTTTGAAATCAATTAATGTTTGAAGTCGGCGCCAGTCGGTTACTTGGAACTGATTTTAACATTTATCATAACCGCTGATCTCATAAATGTCTAAATTTGTATACGGTTTTTAGGTGAAAACCGTATAACACCATATTATTTCCGTACTAACCACGAAGCAAGTATAAAAAGGAGATTGCATTATTAGATTTCCCTATACAATCAAGCGTGCCACTGCGCGGGGTGGCGCGGGACGAAGAGATCATTACACGCCGCCCACTTCAGTATTTGCCATCTAGCCGCGAATGAAAGAAAGAAGAAAGAATGAAATTTTATTTAACCATACAATTACAAAACGTACGAACGATTAACATTGTCTGATTTAAATGACAGAATGACGTCAACCACGCCCACTGCGATGACGTCCGGGCTTAATTGAAAGACACATTGCACAGTTGCTTAGACCGATCGCTCTTTACTTTGCTACATGGCACTACCCACGCGAAGATAGTGAGGGGTCACAGTAATAAAAATATGCCAAACCAAGGCTTTTTACCTCATTATGATGAAAAGTTTTATGCCGCAAATAATCAATTCTTTTATTATACCCAAGCTTACAATTCCCACACTTATAAGTTATTCTTTTATCACTAAAATTCTTTCTGTCTCTTTTATCAATAATATCTTCCATCTCCTTCTCACTCAAGTGCACTATATCATAATGTTCAGATATATCATTGATATTAATACTTCTATTTAATCTAACGGTAGCGTGATATTTTGATTTTGTATACGATCTTTTCAGTTTGATATCTTTGTTATTAACTTCTGAAGTATCTTCTATGTGATATTTGTTTTCTGTATCATCATAAAAGTCTGTATCTACTTCTGCGGTGTAATCTTCGTGTTTAATCTCATCATCTATGTTTTCTTCTTTAATTTCAGTGATTGATGGATCGGGAATTATTTTTGGTTCTTCTGATATGATTTTGGTTGGTGTGTGCTTGTTGTGAGTTAACTCTAGAGTATATTCTTCTATTTTGTGGATTGTTAAGGTAGATAGTGAGTTGGGTCGACCCTGTAATGTGAAATGCTTCTATTAGCTTATACATATAAAGACTTGGAAAGCCGCACTAAGTCTACTAACCACACTAAGATTTATTCCTGTGTCGTGGGTGCGTTTAAAAACATGAAAATTGACATACACAAACACCTAGACCGGAACAAATAATTGTAGGTCACACATTTGTCCCGTGCGGGAATCGAATCCGCGACTCTTAGACACAGTGGGCGGAGCGGCTTAAGCTCTTAACCATTGCGCTAGATCGTCCGTCAAGGAATCTGTGAAGCTCATATTCAGAGTGATTTTGCCTATCCGTTTGAACCTCGGTTCGGTAACGTTACCGATGACACAATGCATTACTGGTGCTTCAAAGTTATTACAGTAACGGTATCGGGGCAATAACATATTTTCTGTTACTTTGCGATGATGAGATCTGTTAGGTTGGCCATTGAGGAGTTCCTTCGTCTGGAGCCAATCCTGGGTTTAGAATCAGATCATGCTTATCATAAAAATGCATTGTCATCGGAACTGCACCGACATGTAAAAGGACATCGTCGGAAATGACCCCAGAACCAACAAACATGTGACCTATACCAGTGGTCGGCAACCTTTGTCATGCAAAAGAGCCATATACAACGTGTATCGTAATTAACGCAAGACCTCAGACACCCCGATTAGCTAATTGCTTCACAAATTCAATATGAAAACTAAATTTTCAAATTTAAAGTTTTTACACCTTTTCTAAGCACATTTATATCCCAATTAACTATGAAGCTTGTACGTGTATGTGTGCATATTGAGAAATACATTTTAGAAATGCTTTTGTAATCTCCATATTGCTTTAAATCAATAATACATATACAATACATATAGTTTGTTATAGCGCACTGTAGGAGCAACAGGAATTTTTGCAAATTTTGAAAAAGTATAAAATACATTAAAAATAGTTGTAATGAATTCAGTTACCGATTTAGAACAAACTACTTTCAGGTCTTGCGTTTATTATGTTACAGCTTGTATAAACAATTGAAATTTATTCAAAGAGTTTTTTTTTAAATGTATTTTTTTACTACATATAGTAAAAATACATTTCGGCGCCAGCATTTAGGCGGGGATAATTAATAAAACACGTGTTTGCAAGAGCCTATCCGTGCTTTGTTGCTTTCTATAAATGTGACCCAGCTAATAGGCTTGAATTTAAAAAAAATCACTCATCTTTTTCAAGGCAAGATTATAAGTAATATTCTGTTCCTGAACTAGACATTTCGTGCAAGAGTCGCAGCCGAGGAGTGATGCGGCTCGCGAGCCACGGTTTGCCGACCACTGACCTATACCATGATGAATTATCTGTTTTATTATAGTATTTGCAACCGTCCATATCTAACAGACAATTTGCAATCCAAAACGAATATTTCAAAGTACTGTAAGTACTTAAATCAAAGTCGATAACATCTTTTCCGAATGCCAAAGTTGTTATCGAATTACGGTTGGACAAGTCAATCCTATCAATCGGTTATATTCAATCGATTACATTCAATAATGATCGATTTGATTATTGCTAGTGTATTTATACATAAAGATTTTACAAATGTATTGTTAGCTAAATTATAACCTCAAAATCTAATACCTTTTTTTTGTAATAATGCCATTCCCCCGCTTGTCCGTTTAATAATAAATGCATGAACATAATTTGCAGGTAACTTGAAATCATACACGCATTTTTTCATAGCTGTTGGTTCTGGGGCAAATCATGTATGGACGCAGAACAATGTCCTTCGAACTCCGTAGGATGAGGAAGTAGTTCTAGTCCAGCTTGCAAGATTTGACTTAAACAAACAAACATTGCAAGTTATATAAAATCTATCTATATCATCACGCCTGATCCCTCGCAGACCACAAATCGCAAGGCATCATACAGGAGCTGGATAGTATAATTGATTTTAAAAATGTATGTATCTACAAGGTGTAACATAATAAGTGACGCGGGCGCTTCGCACTCTTAACCTCATTGCCAATGATATAGATTTATTTTATTGTACTCTGGGTGAATTTACGAAGTTAACATTATATACTTTATGTTATAGGTAGGCTAGGAAGATTTTTTTTATATAGGTGTTTGTGCATTTTGTTTATTAGTTTTATTTATTATATTTTTTATAATTTAGAAATGTAACACTATTGTAATAGTTGTTGTTTTATAATTGTTGTTTTTTAAGCAATTTTATACCCAAATTAACAATGAATCTTGTACGTGTATGTGTGCGTTTTGAGAAATACGTTTTAGGAATGCATTTGAAATATTTATTGCTATGAATCAAGAATCAATTTGGTTTTTTATGGCGCACTGAAGGAGTAGAAGCGTGGTTTGCAAATTAAAAAGAAATGTAAGATACATTAAAAATTGTTGCAATTAATTCAGTTAACGATTTAGAACAAACTACTTTCAGGTCTTGCCTTTATTATGTTACACCATTGTATACAGATAACAATGAAAAAAATGAATGGATAATTAGACAGCATACCCTGTCCGTTGGTTCAGGCATATAGCAAGAATGTCAGAAGAAATAATGACAAAACAGATATACAATGCGAAGGTGGAAGGATGTAAGTACCGAGGAAGTACTAGACTATCTTACCATGACCAAATAGACTGAGTTTTATCTGAAGGACAAGTCAAGAGCCTCCGTAACCGACGAGCGTGTATGAGACGAACTATGAGAGTGGGGGAAGCCAGAGGGGTATGTAAGGAAAGAACCTGTTGGAATCTCTCTGCCTACCCGGCAAGGGATCTGGCGTGATGATATAGATAGACAGATAGAATTAGACAAAAAATACAAGTCCGCCGAGTTTCTCGCCAGATCTTCTCAGTGGAGCCGGCGTTCCGATCGGGTGGTAGATCGGTAAGTTAAAAAATTTATACAAAGTAAATCATTTGCTTTGAGTTGAGTTAAGGGGGCAGTGTTCGGCATAGGCTTCTTCCGACGTGCAACACAGAGCCCTATCTTCGGCTAATCGTAAGTTTTCACTCCATCTCGCGGGCGAGCGTTGTATGCCGCTCCAAAGTTTGTCGGTTCTGCGGCTAATGTGACTAGCCCATATTTTTTCAAAAACACTAGAATTTATTCGAGGTCACAAACATGACAATTCACATGCACAAAATACCCAGACCAAAGCAAATAATTGTCCAACATAGAATTGTCCCGTGCGAGTATCAAACCAGAGACTATTCAACCCAGTGGCCAGAGCGGCTTAAGCTCAAACTTAAATAATTTATTTTGTATAAGCTATATGAATTTGCATGCCGAGTTCTCGGCAAAACACGTAGCACTGTAATAATATTATTATAACAAACACCTTTGTAAAATACTAGGTTTCAAGCAATAAATGATTTATCTATCTATCTACAAATCTACCACCGAATCCGAACGCGGCCTCCACAGAAAAGATCCGCCGAAGAAACTCAAAGCTCTTAACCACTGTGCCAAATCGTCCGTCACGTCCCCTACCACTTTAGCTTGCTGATATTCAGAGCTGTTGTTCTATGCCGGATAGTCTCATTTCTGATTCTATCTAGTATAGAAACTCCAAGCATAGCTCTCTTCATTGATCGATCCTTAACTTACGTATCTGACATTCATGATAGGACTGCCCATCATCAGTGTCGGAAACAGGACTACCTCATATTGTTTTAAGTATTTCTTTGTTCACCTGTCCAGAGTATGACTCAAGATACGACATGAGTATGAACTGTGCATCCTGTACTCGCTCCCGAAACGTCTGCATTTTGCGCAACATGGCAATACACTCCCAACACAAGAAAAGATTGTTTCGGTCCTGGAAATAAAAAAAAATAACATTATTGCACTTTATAAGAAGGTTGGCGAACTTCACACACCTTTGAGAAAGTCTTAGGCATGTAGGTTTCTTCACGATATTTTCCTTCACCATTAAAGCAAGCGATAGTTAATTTTTAAAATGCACATGTTTTCGACTAACAGAGGTGCATGCCTGGGTTTGAACCCGAGACCTCTGACTTTGCAGTCCAACAGTCTAACCACTAGGCCATCACTGCTTAATTTAAAAAGACCTTCAAAAAATAAACTTACACACATACACAACGTCACGCCTAGTCCCCAAGCGGGGGTGGCAGGTGTACTGAGTACACCCACGTTTCGCCGACGATGTTAGGTCCCATGTAATAGGAGGCGAGCCTATATACCGGGCACAATCCCAGACTCCAGACTCGAACTGGGAAGTATTCGTTAGAAAAACTACACTTGTCCGACCTAGGATTTGAACCCAGGACCTCGTGATCACAAAGCGATGCGCTTTGCCACTAGACCAACGAGGCAGTCAAAACAAACTTTTATAGCAAAATCATGAAAAAGATATATTGCTTAGTTGGGAGTTAGCAAAATCATGAAAAAGATATCTTGCTCAGTTGAGAAGGTCTTATGATTTCTTTCCTGCTTCAACAGCAGACTTTGGATACTACTTGTCAAGACAAATCCAATGAACTCAAACATGGCAGAGAGTGGTTCCATTGGCCATCTTTCAGCTTCATCATCAGACCCTGAACACAATATGGTACAGTTCTTGTCAATACCAATCCAACAAGCCTAAACACGAGGGAATTACATAGTGATGATGATTGATCCGACCGATTTCGGCCATGGCGACCACTTTGACCCCTAGATTTACATCGCCACAGGACTTTTGCGTACTCGGAGTCCAGTAACGGAAGCGGTCAGATGCGCAGAAAATATTAAGGTGCACAAGTATACGCGCGAGACACAGGTGCACATACTCATCCTTATCCTTCTGGGCCCAGTGGAACGGAGACCGTTACGACCGGAGAAGGACTCAGACAGACGGAGTAGTATCACGGTGAGAAAGATACAAGGAGTCAGCATTTTCTCACACTCCCTTAATCGCCTTTTACGATACCCACGGGAAGATATGGGGTGGTGCTATTCTGCTCTGCCGGCACCACACGGAATAGTATATTTCACATGTTCCTATGGCCACCTTCCGACCCCATTATTAGACCAGCTCCCGGGATGATTTGGTGCAGTGGTTAAGAGTTTAATCTGTTCTTGTTGAAGCAAAGATGGGCTGACAACCTTATCAAAATAGCCGGAAGGGACTGGGTGAGCGTTGCCCAAGACAGGAAAAGGTGGAACAAGATGGCGGGGGCTTCCTTGCAGTGACCATTCGGGACTGAATGGGTAAAAGAAGCTACAATAATTATATTAAAACTTCAGTGACAAATACATTTTTTTCTTTGTCTTTTTATTAGCCAATTAACATGAAGGTAGGATAAGAAAGGTTTCATCATCAGGCTTTGTGTTGTATGCAGCCAGCTTCTCTCCACAACTACTCCAGGTCAACTGTCTACTTTGTGGGACATCTGCCCGCTGAATGCCTACTGGTGTGTGTGTGTGTGTGTGAATCATCTACGCTGTTGGCCGCGGGTCCTTTACAGCTTAACAGGACAAGAGAGCGAGCGTACAACAACTACACTGGAGCCATAAAGGCAAGGGGGCAAATAGCTCAAGGGCTTCTCAAGGAGGAATGGCTTCGGCTCGGGCAGTCACTATGGGGGAGGGTGTATACTAGGGGTCTCGCTGTGGTGCTCTGCACCAGCTGGCGGTCGAAGAATCCCTTGCCGACACAGTACTACGGCGAGACACCTAGTATGCTTTCTGGTATGAGGTCACCACTTGAGAATTTTTCTGCCCCAACGGCCGTCAGTTCTATGAGCGATGTGCACCGCCCACTGCCCCTTAAGTTTGGCAATTCTGATAGTTATATCAGCGTCTGTGGTTCTGTTTAGGATCTCCTCATTTGTGATTCGATCCGGCTGAGATATAAATGTTTAAAACTAGTAAAATTAAAGTTTAGGTAGAAAGGTTCTCGATTGACGACCACGTACGGGAAGACGTGGAGGCAGGGCCCACAAGGACTGGTGAGCTGGTCACGTTTGCGGCTAAACAGTGGCTGGATACGTAGAACACAAGCCTGGTCGTTGTGGCGATGTTTGGAGCAAATTTTTGTCCCGCAGTGGACGTATTTTGGCTAACGATGATAGGTAAACAATCTAATATTATCTACATACCGAAATGGAGTGTTTACGATCCCCAATTATATCAAAAAATAATGAATTCAAAGTTCCACCAACACGATTCACTCTACGCTCGGAACTGAGACAACCGTGGCACAAAACAAATGCACGGTCACTTTCAGTTTTTATGTTCATTTTATTTTAAATAATTATGATACAGTGTGATTAATTCGAAGAGAAAAAACACAAAAATTAAAGCGATAAACCTTCGGCTTTGTTTTATTTGACAGTTGCACAGTAGGGATGCCGATCTCAGATCGATTAATCACAAAATCAAATTTTGGGGTAAAAGAAATATTGATTATTTAAATCGATACGTAGCATTAAATTGATTCAGTGAATCGATACTTCACCCTAGAAAATCGATTTTTCTGTTTTGGTAAAAACATGGATATAAAACAAAGGATTGAGTACCGTCAAAAAATTGCCAAAGAAAATTAAACTCTTACTCACAGACACAACATTGAGTTTTCTATGATTCAAACAACTCGAGAAACCATGTTGAGTGAAAGCAATAACCAGAAGCCCGGTGTCACGCTCGCATCCATTACGATGCAGTACGGTGACCATAAGGCAGAACTAATTCGGGCTATACCTATTTATGATGTGGTTTAAATACGCTGCAAACCATTTATTACCGAGTTCAAAACGAACAAGGTTCTCAATTCGTCTTTACATACAGAATGGGTAAGGATGGGGCAGTAAGGGCAGCTATCCCAACCCTTGTAGATAAAGAAAAACGGCTATAGGGGACTATCCTAAATTTTTGCGATATTTGGAGCTGAATTTACAGATTCTGAAAATAATTGGCACTCAGCAAGAAAATGGACAATTTAAGCAAAAACATTGACTACTACTCATTAAAGATGTGGCATATGCATAGAAAGAAAGAATTACGGCAATAAACAGTGCCCGGGAATTATACGTTAATTATATGTGAACAAGTCCATAATAGTACCAATGTTTAGTCAGAGACGTAGGGCTCTCAGTGAGTACCCTTGTCATCTCGTTTTTTTTCGCAGAGTGCGCCATCCAGTGTATTATATCCATGGGTAAAAACAAAAGTCTGTCACAGACTATTGTTTTTAAAAAACTTAGAGATTAAGCATTGGGAACTATAATCTTCTTCTTCTTCTTCCTCTTTAAGTTATGGCATCACACTACTTTAAGTGTATTTTGCCAGTGTCCAGTGAGTAGGATAATCGTGTTTGTTTAAATTAATTCGTCTCCCCGTGAACTTGATGACAACGATGATGATGAAATTGATGAATGTACGCAACCTGGATAGTAAAGCGATGGATACTTTACATACCAATTGCGACAGTCGTTTTGAGGGAAATCGTAAAGGCACGTTTTATCGCTTTGTTACAATTACCTTTACTCATGCACATATAGGAATACATAATGGTTAATATTCCACTAACATTACACATTATAATTCGAAATAACACAAGTTTTGGAAATTAAAACAAATTGACAACATCACATCGATTTCCCGCCTAAACTCCTTCCAACTATAATCTATACTATAAATTTTCTTAATTTTTTAATGTCACAAAGATATTTGGAAAATAGATGTCTTCTTTTATACCTGATACTTTGATATGTGTGTAAAAATAATTGTAATTATGGAATACATGCAACATGTAATCAAATTAATGATTAACCACCCCCGCCTAGGGAATATAAGCGTGACGGTGTATTAATGATTAACGATTACTGTTACATTTTGTTATCTCCAACGATTACACTTTTAATCTTGAATTGTGTATTATAAAAATTGAATATTACAAAATGCAATTTTAATCATTAATCTGATTACATTTTGCCCATCTCTGATCCGAAGGAAGATTGGAAATGAAATTAGCCAGCGTGAAAATATGTTGTTAGACATGGCTAACTCAAGGAAATTCCTTGTGCTGACTCAGTAAATTATAATCTTTGTTCAGTAACTTAGTCAGGCAGAGTTTACAACGCCGGCACATTGCGTTAACAAACAAAATAGCACGCGCCGAGTGAGCAGCGAAACGAACATTAGTGTTGTAAAAACGCTCGGGTCGGCGCTTAAAACGCTCGCGCTTTCTACGTGTTTCAAGGCTCGTGAGCGTGGACTCAGCGCTAAACGCTCGACTTCAGCGATCATTTTTACGTATTCAATATATTTCAAAACGTTTTGCGGGCAACTCAACTTTCGAATTTCTTGGTTCTGCGTTATGCGATAATACATTTTAAAGAAGTGAGTTAATACATCCAGCGCAATAAACTGAGTTGGCGAAATCGCGCGGCGCAAAGCTTGTACACATGTTTATTCTTGAGTTTTGTAGGGAAGCCGATGACTGATTTCGTCAATTTCTTCCCTCTGACTTGGGTACGTACATATATTGTTGTTATTTCGAATATAATATAATATTCTAATAATTTGTAATTTTGGTGAAGAAGTATTAACCATTATGTATTCTTATGTGCATGAGTGACAGCAATTGTCACAAAGTGACGTAACGTGCTTTTTGGACTTCCCCATGGATATATTACAATACACTTTGCGAAAAAAACGTGATGACAAGGATACTCACTTAGAGCCCTACGTCTCTTTCGAAGTAGGGTGACCAAACATTGGTACGATTATGGACTTGTTGACATATAATTAACGTATAATATTCGGGCACTGTTTATTGCCGTAATTCTTTCTACGAATATGCCACATCTTAAATGAGTAGTAGGTTTTTGATCCAATTACCCATTTTCTTGCTGACTGTACATTTTTCTCAGAATCTGTAAATTCCGCTCCATATATCGCAAAAATTAAGGATACTCTCCTAGGGTCGTTTTTCTGTACCTACAACGGTTGAGATAGCTGCCCTAACTGTCCCATCTTAATCCACCTCTATATAAAGACATATTGAAAACCTTGTTCGTTTTGAACTCGGTAATAAATGGTTTAGAGCGTATTTAATAATATTAGCCCTGTTAAGAGACTGTCCCACTGTTGGGCACGGGCCTCCTCTTAAACTGAGAGGGTTTAGGCCATAGTCCACCACGCTGGCCCAGTGCGGGTTGGCGAACTTCACACACCTTTGAGAAACTCTTAGGCATGCAGGTTTCCTCACAATGTTTTCCTTCACTATTAAAGCAAGTGATAATTAATTTTTAATACGCACATGCTTTCGAAAAGACACAGGTGCGTGCCTGGGTTTGAACCCGAGACCTTTGAATTTGCAGTCCAACGGTCTTACCACTAGGCTTCGAAACGATCTGATTCATCGGCTGCCGCAATCGATCTACTGAATCGATTCAGTGGTTCAGATTGATCTAAAATATCGATTATTTGGTTGAAAAAATCAATTTCTCGATTTTAAATCGGTACACATTACACGATGTCCTATGTAAAGCAAATTTTCTTCTTCTTCAAGTTATGGCTTCACACTAATTATAAGTGTATTTTGCCAGTGTCCAGTGAGATATATAATCGTGTTTGTTTAAATTAATTCGACTCCCCGATGAATTTGATGACAACGATGATAATGAAATTAATGAAGTACCCCACCCTGGATAGTAAAGCGGTGGATACTTTACATACCAATTGCGACGGCCGTTTTGAGGGAAGTCGAAGAGGCACGTTTTATCAGTTTGTTACAATTACCTTCTCTCATGCACATATAAAAACACATAATGGTTAATATTCCACCAACATTACACATTATTAGTCGAAATAACACAAGTTTTGGAAATTAAAACAAATTGACAACATCACTCTTCGACTTCCCGCCAAAACCCTCTTTCTCCATCAGATGGACGGCTATCACTCTAAAGCAAATTTGTAAAATATTATGCTAAAATGAACAATGCAATATATGGTGGTACTCGTCAAAAATGTCCAATGTCTTTTACGATGTTTTGCGGAGGTAGTAGCCGGCAAAGCTTTGTCTATCCTAAAAGTTCTATAAAAGACGTTTACGAAAGAATAGCGGATTTAACAGGTATTTTCATGTGTGTTATATATTATAACTTATTTTTATAACATATCTGCCTACAAAATTGTACAAGACAATTCTAAGATATTTGAGGGTATTTATTAACAACTGGAGAATGTAATATCCATGGTCATGAAACTATTAAAAAAAACATTTCCAAGTACCTGGTAGTGATGTATACCGGACAGAGATGGGCAAAATGTAATCAGATTAATGATTACAATTGCATTCTGTAATATTCAATCATGATTCAAGATATAAAGTGTGGTCATAATCGTTGAAGATTACAAAATGTAATTATAATCGTTAATCATCAATACACCACCACGCCTATATTCCCCAAGCGGGGGTAGGTAAACATTAATCTGATTACATTTTGCTTACATTGATACCGGAGAATTTCGAAGAATTTACAACAATAACCGGAGAATCTCCGGAGAAAACCCGGTTGACAACGACGTAATAAAAATAATTAACATATCGCACACCGGGTGTAATAACGTCATAAGTAACAAATTATGTTTTTTTCAGGAGATCGATTTAAAAGTTGTCGTTTTGTTAAAGTGAAATGTATTTATTGTCCTATTATAAATCGATGATCAAAATATTGAGTATATTCTATATTTTAAAATTAAGGTTGTTTCAGAAATATAAACATTGAGTAAGTGGCATATTTTTATTGTTTTTATTCACGATACCTACATTTCTAACGTTGTTGCGCAGGAAGCTAAATTAAAAGTAGAACTTTGCTGTGCAATAACGTCATAAAGGCTGAACTAAACAAAAAACCCAACTCTTAATTTATAAAATAGCACTTACACTTAACTTTTTCAGTGGGTAACAATAATCAACATTATTATTAAAATAAATGGCATATAAAAATCTAACAGAATTATGAATATTTCTTATATTTAAGTACCCGTCATCAGACTTTTATGAGGAACTAATTCGCTAGATACAAAATTTGTAGAAAACACTAACTGCACTAGTTTATAACAATTCTAGCATTCTTAATGTCTTTGTTGTTGTACGAGTACTTAGTACCTAATTATTCTTACATTTAATAGTCACAGTTCTCATAACAAAAAATCAGAATAAGCAAACTAAAGCTGCTTATAAAAATGTTCATGATAGCGCGGCACAAAATTTTTTTGATCCAATTCTAACAGATCTTGTTTTCTTCTATCACTTATCGGTATATAAGACGTATAAGCAGGCATTAAATATATTTTCTCTATAGTACCTTGGTCGGGTCGTATTTTCCCGCAATGTCCTGGTTTGTTGCAAGATGAGAGCGTGAGGAGAATGTATGAAGACAGAGTCCGGGACAAGCTTTTGACTGCAGGTTGTTCGGACTCAAATGTAGATGAATGCTGGAATAGCCTGAAAGAGAGTTTGGTAGAATCCGCGAAATAAGTATGTGGTTGATCAAATAAACATAGTACAGCAAAAGGTGATGCATGGTGGGATGCGGAGTTGCAAAGCTCCGTAGAAAGTAAGAAGAAAGCGTGGCAGGACTATGTTTTTTCTTCGAACCTGAATGCCAGTATGACAGAGATGTAGAAAGAAATATACCGGCAATGCAAGAATGCCACCAAAACATTACTGAAAGAAAAGCGTGGTGAAGAACTTCGAGAACAACACCAAACTCTTTTGGAGCAAGGTGAGACAGGCTCGAGATGATTCGTTAGGCTCCAGTCTGGCAAGGATAAAATCTAAAGATGGTGACATTTTTGCAGACATACAAGCTGTGCTAAGCCGGTGGAGTTAATATTTTGGAGAAATGTATGGAGATTCCCCGGATACTGGTGCCACAGACGAGCCCAGAGGCGAGTTTCCGGCACCAGAATCAACAGAGGACTTCACTTCGGAAGAAGTTGAATGGGTGATAGGAAGTATGAAAAATAGTTAAGCTGCGGGAGTAGACATCTGCCGAGATTATGAAATATGTTGGAACTTGCGTCCGGGACGCCTTCCAGGTCCTTGCAAACCTTTGCTGGAGGACCGGTAGGGTCCCTACAGATTGGCGCCGTGCAGTCATAGTACCCTTGTACAAAGGCAAGGGTTCACAATACGACTGCGCTAATTACAGAGCCATCAGTTTGATCAGCTTGGCAGCCAAGGAGTACGGTAAAATTATTAAACGGAGAATGCGCGAGAAATCCGATGGAATGTTGTACGAGGCACAAGGAGGTTTCAGGTCTGGAAGAGGATGTTCGGATCAAGATTTCTCCCTTCGCAACATCGTAGAGAAGCATCTGGCAGTAGGCCGGAAGGTTTTCAGCGGTTTTGTGGATCTGGTGAAGGCGTTTGACAGAGTTGTGGATAAAAGTCTAGATAAAGGTCTTGAAAGTCTGAAAGCGATGAATGAAGGTGTACAAATGGGTGACCTAGTGGTAAACCATCTATTATATGCAGATGACGAGGTTTTAATAGCACCAACAGCCACTGATCTGAAAACACTAGTCACAGTTATGAAAGACGACTGCATGTACAATTGTGGTTGGTAACGATGTGCTGGAGCAAGTGAATGAGTTTGTATATCTTGGATGCGCCTTCAGTAAAGATAGGAAATACACCGCTGACATAGAGAGAAGAGTAAGTGCAGGGAACAGAGTAAATGGTGCGATGGGAAAGCTACTTGGGAGCCGGCACTTAAGTCAAAAGGCGCAGCTAGCCATACGTAACGGATTTCTGGTCCCAACGCTGTTATATGTTAGCGAGAGCTGGGTATGTAAGAAGGAGAATGAAAGTAGGATAAATGCGGTGGAAATGCCAGCTCTGCGGAAGATATGCGGAGTGAAGCTGACCGACCGTATTGGCAATAGCGTAGTAAGAAAGCCAGTAGGTATGAAATATAGTATCGGTGTAAAGATAAGAAAAGGTATTCCATTCCTCCTCTGTTGGCTGGGGCATATAAAAAGAATCTCAGAAGAAAGAGTGACAAAAAAGATATATAATGCTAAATTGGAAGGAAGGATATAGGTAACTGGGAAGACCAAGACAATCTTACCATGACCGTGAATAGATCGTATCTTATCTGAAGGGCAAGTCAAGAGTCTCCGTAACCAGCGAGCGTGTATAAGAGGAACTATGAGAGTGGAAGAAGCCAGAAAGGTAAGTAAATAAGAATAAATCGTATAACATTTTGAAGTACTGTATATACATCCATAATTTATAATTACAGTGAAATAAAATTAAATCTAGACTTCATTAAAAATAAATAATGACAACGGTTTATAGATTATCTTAAGTATATTTCTGGGACAATATTGACATATTTGTAATAAATGACAGTAACACTTGCTGCTTGTAATAGAAAATAGAACCACAAAGGCAGAACTGTGCAATTGTGTCATTATTGCCCCAAAATTATATGAAATATTTGTCATAATTACCTTTATGACGTTGTTACTCCTACACACAAACAAATCCTGCGGGGAGGGGCGAGCAACTGACCAATTAGAACGTTGTCGCACTAGCGTTGACAAAAAACCGCCAAAACCACAACGACATTTACGCCCGCAGTAGGTCATTTTAACAGTTACATTTATAATATTTTGGCACCGGATGCAGACGCATGTTTGACATCATTTGTGATCAAAAAATCATTTGCCAATTTTAGCATTTATGACGTTATTACACTCGGTGTGCGATATACTAAATAGTTCATAGGTAACTAACAGTACGTACGTATACCTACTTGATTACCTATCATCGCTACTTAAGTAACAGTTCTGAGTAGACATGGGTAACTCAGCGAAATTTCTTGCGTTAACTCAGTAACTCAGGCGTAGTTTACTGCGCCGGCTCATTGCGTTAACTCAAAATTGCGCCATGGTGCAAAAAAAAAGGAACGCGCCGAATGAGCAGCGAAACGCGCGCCATCTGCACGCCGCGCTCTCAGATTCTTAGCAGAAACAGAGCACAGCGCGCTAACTGCGTTAACTCACTGTTTACTCAGTGAGTGAGTGAGAGAATGAATGAGATCGGGCGTGGTGACACTTAACAACTCAACACCTTAACACTCTTCGAATTTCCCGGTCCTGCGCTGTGCGCCAACACATTTTGAAGAAGTGAGTTAACACATCCGGCGCAGTGAACTATGTTGACGCAATTGCGCGGCGCAGCGCAGTGTTACACATGTCTAGTTCTGAGTGAAAGTGGTGGGATTGATTTTCATTTATACATTCATGTGTACATTTACTACGAAATGAACAATACTTATTTAACTACGTGTTACGACTTACGTAGTTTTATATCATTAAAATTGGTAGACAAACTTATTAAGTACCGTATTAACGGTACTTAATAAATTGGTACCTATCTATCTATCTATATCATCACGCCAGCTCCCTCGCAGGGTGGGCAGAGAGTACAGAGTTCCAACCGGATCTTTCCTTGGTACCTAATTACACATATCTGGGTTTGTCGGGAGTTCCTCCTATATGGACAAAATATGGAGTAAGTAGGCATTAAAAAAACTCCGGTATTTTTAGTAATTACCCGTGAAAAACCGGCTTATTTGTAAACCGGAGAATCACCGCATTTAACAGAACTAGTTGACATCACTAGTACCTGGTATTGATTGAAAATGATTTTGAAAGATAAGTAGGACGTAGGTAGTGATTATATACTGTTTGGATTTGGAAACGATTTCTTGCGCTGGTTTTTTGTGCGCTCGTATCAAGATAAAAATAAAAGTGAAAATATTTAAGTAACAACGGTGAGCGAAGTACCGGCATTGACAAAATTGAAGTGCTTGTATAAGTTGTGTCTTGTAAGCTTTCATCGTTGGTCAGTTATTTAGTTATTGCGAATTCTAAAAGATGTGGTTCTATTGGTTGTAATACCTAGAGGATTTTCTTTATTGCACCTCAATTGGCTGTCTCATGTCATATTTCATTTTATAGGATTCTATTCTTGAAAGAATGGTTGTTATTTAGTACGTGTCTCTTGTGATTTTGATTATTTGTGGTACCTTCAGTGAATAATTCTGCGTCGATTTTTCTATTCTTGTCGATCGATTATACGGTTGTCCGAAAATATAACAATTAAATTTAAAAAAATCATCGTGAAAACGTTTCACATTAAAAAAACGAATGATTTTTGGCAGCTAATTTATATATAGAATACATTGTACTGAGGAATGTTTCTATAGAAAAAAAAATTTCAGGATAAAAAAAGTAAGCAAACAGCAACTCTGTCATGTCATTCCAAGAATGGAAAATAATTGGGAACTCTTTCTTACAATTTTCAGCTATATGTATAAAATGCTCCCTGCATTTTTAATTAATTTCTTGTTCATTTTGTTGTATTGCTTTTCAATTAAGATGGAATTCGTCTTGGCGTTTATGAGCGTATGCTTTATTTTTGCTAGATCGAGGAGCTCGGGGGCCCTTCGTAGTAGAAGCTTCCTCATAAGGTTGGGCATCCTCTGAACGCTATTGTTGGTGGAGAAGGGGGTTACCTCCGCCCATAAAAGGCTTACGATTTTGGAAGATGTTGGCGAGTAACCAGCAGAAATTGCTCATTTACATTTAAAGAAATCTCTAATTGTACACAAATTAGATCATAATACAATATATACAATAAAAAAAATACAATAATTTAGAAATTGTTTTGAATTTAAATATCTGCATTTGAATTCTAAGCAATTATTAATATATTTGTTAAAAAGAACATGTTTCTTTGTCAAAAAATCTATGTGTTTGCAAACACTATTCTGAATCCTTTAAATCAGTGGTTGTTTAAGCCCTGAAACAATACTTGTTGATTTTGAAGGTCAAGGTGAAATTTTAGCTATGTCCTTTCATGCAATAGCACTGTATTTTTCTCACAAAAGTATTCATTTAATCATTGGTTCATCTGTAATTTGGCAAGGGATCTTGCAAGTTTTTATTATGTAACCAAATTTCTAAATTTGGTTGTCACTTGGTGATCCCGACGGTGAGGGTTCAAATCCTAGGTCGGAAAAATAAGTTTTTATAACGAAAACTTTCCAGTATGAGTCCGGATTCTAGAATTGTGCCCAGTACATGGCAATAGGCTCGCCCCTTAGTACATGGGACCTAACATCGTCGGCGAAAAGTGGGTGTACTCAGTACATCTCTACCACCCCTGCTTGGGGAATATAGGCGTGACAGTGAATTTGTATATTATGTTGGTGTTGTGTATTCAAGCAAAGACGCCAGAGTAATAATATTTAATAAAGGGGTCATGAAGCAAAATTGCATGTGGTCGATTTATATTCAGTCTAAAGTTAAAAATAAAAATGTTTCTCCCCAGAAAATGGAACTTCTCTCATTTCAAAGGCTTAGAAATAAAAACTAGCAACACCTATGATAAAATTCCTGGTTGACGATTATCAAATTCAAGGTTATTAATTTTAGTCTTGCCATTTCATGTTAATAGCGTTATGATTCCCTCACAAGAGTCTCTGTTTAATAATTGGTTCTTTTGGAATTTGGAAAGGGATTTTATAAGTTTAAATAATCGGGTTGCGGTATGTGTATATATGTTGGTGCTGTGTATGAGACCAAAGGTTTTCCCAAAGCATCTATATTTAATAAAGGGGGCATGCATGGGGGGTGTCATGGTTGCGGTATGTGTATATATATGTTGGTGCTGTGTATGAGACCAAAAATTTTTCCAAAGCATCTATATTTAATAAAGAGGGCATGAAGCAAAATTACATGCTTTCGATTTAAATTCAGTCTTAAGTTCGTTCAGAAAAACGTTCTGAAGAAATAAGCCCGGCTTAGAAAAAAAATCTAGCCCCGCCTATGATAAAATGCCTGGTTTACGATGATCAAATTCAAGGTCTAGTCATTTCAGTCATGTTAATTCACGCTAATAGCGTTGTAATTCCCTTACAAAGGTATCCGATTAATAATTGGTTCTCCTGTAATTTTACGAGGCATGTTGTAAGTTTAAACTGTGAGGTTGCGGTATGTGTATATATATGTTGGTGCTATGTTTGAGACCAAAGCATCATGAAGCAAAATTACATGCTTCCGATTTGAATTCAGTCTAAAGTTAAAAATAAAAATGGTTCGCCCCAGAAAATTAATCCTCCCATTCTGAAGATATACGCCCGGCTCGGAAAAAAATTATCCCCGCCTATGATAAAATACCTGGTTTACGATTATCAAATTCAAGGTCTAGTAATTTAATTTATGCCAATAGCGTTGCAATTCCCTTACAAAGGTATCCAATTAATAATTGGTTTGTTTTGTAATTTTCCGATCCATCTTTTAAGTTTAAATAATCGGGTTGTGGTAGGAGTAAGTTGAGGAGCGTTGGGCGAAGCCGCAGAGACTACGCCCGAAATGACCTTCGCCCACCGTAATCTCGGCCTGCAGGCGTCCAGGAGGGCACCCCGGCGCCCTAGCACTTAGCAGGCCCGCGCCGGAAAAGCGCTGCGTCCGCGCAGCCTCCAAAAGGTGGTAGGGGGAGACCGAACTCCCCTACACGTGTCGAGGTCCGCGCCAAACTGCGGGCCGAACCCGCCGGTGCCACAGAGGTCATGCTGGTGACGATTCCTGTGGGCCGCAGTAGGACGCCGACGGGTTTAGTGTCGGTCCGGGGGTATGCGTTAGGCATTTCCCGTCGTAATAAAAAAAAAGAGTAAGTTGAGGAGGAGAATGTTGGTGCTGTGTATGAGATTAAAGATTATAAACTAAAAAAAAACAATATAAATAAGTCAAGTTAACCTAAGGTGATCTAAAATACAAGTTAAATTTTGCACATTTTGAGCTTAACGACATTGTGACAGAGCAAGTTACAGAGGTCCAGCGCTGGCCGCTCTCGACCTAATGTGACCTACATTTTATGCAAATTAGGCGACTTTTTGAGACTAACCTAACATTTCAAGGTCAACTTTTTCGAGTCAACCTAACTTAAAAATTGACCCTGACTGATCGACCTGGGCCGAGGCGCGCGCGGCACGACCTTGACGGTCGTACGAGACATGTCCAAACTTGTACGTTTCTTGTGTATTTATATAGTAACCTAACTAACAATACAAATATAAATACATGTGTCAATACAATGGGTCATTTGATTTGATGACCGTCATTACATTTAAAATACCGTTAAATACGAGGAAGCGGTAATTAGGCGCTTCCTTATCGCCTTGTTTACGTGTCGGGGTCTTCCTAACACCGATATATTCACTTCCCCTCTTAAGTGAGAAGCGCACCAAAGGTTGTAGCGCCTGCTGCTGATTATCTTTGGCTTGCTGCTTATGATCTTCGGCTTGCAGCTGGTGATAAAAACCTGACGTTCGCGTCACTCTAGGGTTCCACCAGAATCTATAAATGGCTGCGCCAGATCCCGTCAGGAAAAGTAATAAGTATAGTGTTACTGATGACCAGCTTGGTGTCGCAGAAATTGTGGCGAAGTTATTTCTGGAATTCTGTTGCAATTCATTAGTATTTGTTATAGTTTGTTTAATGTTGTCCAGTTCTATATCTTCCAATTTTACTTCTGTTAGTGTAGCCTTAGGTGTTTTATGTGCACTAGGAAGTGGTATAGTTTCCCTAATGTTTATAAATTCTTTGTTTGTTTCAAGGGGTTTTTTTCCAAATATTTCCACTTGGCATTTGTTGTCTCTTGTTATTAGTGAAACACCTTTACTGCTTTGGTATTGTACTTCATCACCACAACTAGTTTTAATAACTTGTTCTTGTTTTAATACTAATCCAACAGTTATCTTTAATTGGTCTGATTATGTATGTTTATAATTTGCTTGTAGCATATGTGCAGTTATGCGGTTGCTGGTGTTGCATTAGCTGTGCGATGCAATCGTTGCAATTTAATAGCGATTGCCATTCTAGATGCTTGCATATGACCTCGTTGTCTACGATTCTTGTGCAGGGCTCGTGGGGATTCGCAAACTCGTTATTTCCCAGAATAAGGAAAGGGTTTTTAGGAATGAGGCTTGTGTTATTATCATTTGGTATGGAGTACAAGTGTAAAAAATTATAGGAATAGTTAGTTACTAGAAGTATTTCCACTATAAAATTAAGTGATTCATTAGTTCTGCAAACTTTTACTGTAATAAATTTTTCCCATTAATGTATATTCCTTATGTTCAGGGCAAATGGTAAGCTTGAGCTTATCTCATTCTGAATGTAATTTAATTCCTCAATTAAGTAGTTTGGGTCTATGATACTAGGATGCATTCCTTCGAGGGGGAGAAAATGTAATAGCGTTTTCTAGCGTCGTCAGCCTATCATGAAGCGACCTTTCTTTTTCAGTTTATATATTAATGGTATCCATTATTGAGTTTTGTGTTGAATAC
This sequence comes from Phalera bucephala, assembly GCA_905147815.2. NCBI lineage: Eukaryota > Metazoa > Arthropoda > Insecta > Lepidoptera > Notodontidae > Phalera > Phalera bucephala. The sequence continues at coordinate 5,930,628 of LR990637.1, read as the reverse complement.
CTATTAATCGTTGTTTCAATTTCAAGTTGATTTGATATGTTCCATACAATTTTTATAAGTTTTCATGATTTTTTTCATGATTCTAATAGTCTTTTCTTAATTATTTGCATTATTGTTCAAAGAAGTTTTGATTGATTTTAGTTTATTCTCGAATTTGATTGCGTCATCCTGGTCTAAGTTACCTGTAATTGCGTTAATAATTGAACCTAAGCCATTTATGAAGCCTCTTTTGGATCTGTAAGCATTTCTACATCCTAAGTTCTCTAAGCCTAAAAACGTTACCTTGCTCTCTACCGTATATATAAGGTAATCGATTTCCTTTTTTATCAACATTTTACTTACTTAGATTTACGCGAATATTACATTTTACTTATATGTTGTATTTATTCTAGGTTTAAAAATGTGGTAAAAATTGCATATATCTAAAAATATTCCCGTAAGCGAGTTGCGTTATAAAGGATAGCTTAATATTGTGTGTTTATTTGGTATTGGGCTTTCACTTCTGTTAATATCAGTATACCATTGTGGGTATCTATTGGCTGTATGATTGCTGTTGCTGCGGCGAATCCGAGCTATGTGATGCAGGTGATGGCGTTCCTGGAACATTTTTGGGACGCCTTAGTGAGCGGAAATGTAGCCTTATTGTCTTAGCGTTTACATGTTTGTCTACTATCTCTGCAATTTGTTCCGCATGTATTCTTACTATCGTATAAGGTCCTAAGTACCTTGGTTCTAACTTGTGGCTTGCAGTTTTAGCTACCTGCTTATATACTTTATCGCCTACTTTAACGGTTGCTATTTCTGTATTCCTGTTGGTTTTTTAATAACTTGACGTTTTTCATCTAGTAATTTATTGTACTTTTGAACATATTCCATTATTTGCCTGTGCTTAGCAACATATTCCTGGTAGAATTCTTTAGGAAAATGTAGCTCTAATGGGTTTCTACTACTTGTATTCCTATATAATAGTTCAAACTTGACTTTGAAACGGTGTGAACCCTGTTGTTGAGTGAATTTTATTATTATATGCTATAATTGCATATTTCATTAAGTTAACTGATTCGTTTCTATATGTTATTCTTTGTATACGTATAATTTCTACGAGAGTTGAGTTTAATCTTTCCATTGATGCTGTAAAATGTATGTGAATGTTATGCATTGCAGATATTTCTGTGATTACGTCGTTATCGAATTTATGGTCTGAATCCGTCGTAATTTTGTTCGGAATTCCTATTGTTGAAAATATACTTAGACGTGCTTCAGCGATGTGTATGCTAGTTGCTGCACTTAATAGAATTGTTGGTGCATAATTTGTGAAATTATCTATTATTGTGAGGAATGTTGTTCCTCCACTGCTATATAAATCCATGTACATGTGTTCTGTAAAGAAATTTGTAATTTCAACGGGTTGCGTTCGTATTTACTTTTAAGACATTTGTCGCACTTGTTAATAAAATTATGTATACATATTTGGCCAATGTTAGTTTATATGTATGTGGTTGTAAGTTTCCTGGATACCTCTATGAATAGATTCCTTCGTGATATTTTCTAATAATATCTACTGTTAATTTGTATTATCTATTTATGTAACTCTGTTCATGCATATAATTAATTTTGGTCCGCGATTGCTAAATATAGTCCTATTTACTTCGCAGAATAATGGATAGTATTCCTCATGGTGAAATTAAAAGTGAAATGTTCTATCTACAATTGTATGTTCTTTAAGGAATTATATTATTTGTTCCTTTGTAATATTAATCCATTTTGGTATCCAAACGTCTTTGATCATAGTATTTTCTTTAGACCTGTCGTCTATGTAGTATTTGTCACCGAGTGTTTTGCTAATGTGGAATTATTTTAACAATTGCGTCTCCGATTTCTGATAGTTTATTTTCGAGAATTGTTACTACGTCATCGGGACTAGGTTGCCTTTGTGTTTTATCACTGCTCTCTGTGTTAGTGTTGTCAGGTGTTCTTGGGATGTCCAGTAACGTTTTAATGTCAATTGTACTTAAGTCAATGTCACTTTATGAAGCACTGGGTTGTGGATTGTGGAGTTCCTACTTCATTGTGGTATACTATCTGTACTCTTGATAGTGCATCTGCATAAGTGTTGGATTTGCCTTTTTTGTATTGTACGTAATAGTCGTATCCTGCTTACTTTAGTCACGAAAGTGTAAGTTTTGAATTGGGATCTTTTATTTTTTATTCTTTATTGTACAACATAACATTGATTAGATAATAATAATAATAAAATAAAATCGTTTATTAAAGCCAGAAATAGTTACATTAAAATTTAGATTAGATTAAGAAATAGGCTTACAATCACATCATCCCTTTGAGGGAATAGAAACTATTTATCTGGAAGTGAGGACAATTGTACACCAATCACGGAATCACCAATCAATGTTTATAGTGAGAAGTACATAAATATATAAATTATACTAAGAATAGATACTATCGAAACTAAAAATAAATATTTTCATATACATGAGATTTAATTTTCACTTACATGAACTATACAATACCTATTTATATATACACAAATGTATATATATATATATATATATATATATATATATATATATATATATATATATATATATATATATATATATATATATATATATATATATATATATATATTTACATCACGCTACTACCTATTGGGCACCCTTTTATTTTGCATTATTCTGACGTCCACCAGTTCCACTTAAAAAATATCAACTTTTACAGCGAATATTAGTCGCTAAGGCAGTGTCAAGAATTGCTTGCAACGTACTTTTCTAAAATTTTGACACATATTGATATACAAATATACGTATATCGACAAGCATTGTGAAATCAATTAGGACTCCAGCCAACACTATCAATTATCTGGCTTCCCATAATATACATAAGTTAATTTACGTCTTCCTGTCTATTGCAACTCCTCTGAATAGTGCGACGTTGCCACTCTTAAGTGCCTAGTCTATGCTAGCGAAGTGTAAAGTTTAAAGTTATGAAATATAAAACAAATATTGAGATCATATGTCATTTATTACGATAATGTCTTAAGAAATAATTACTTAAATTAAAAGTACCAATCTACCTACTTCTAATTTACAAGTATGTTTGGATAGAAACACGTTTTATGAGCTAGACAGTTTTTACAGTTACTGATAATAAGTAATGACTAGGTTACTTGAGGCAATAACAAACTATCTCAAAAAAATTAAGTCGAACACAGTGGGCTATAACAACCTAAGTTTATAAAACGGATTATTATACGCAGGTTATTATACGGATGTCAGTAATATCTGACTCTCGAAATTTTAAGCGGACGTCGAAAATACCACCATTTAAATGTATTTCAATTATCTAATTTAAATTACCAAGACAAGACTTTACGCGCCTAGTGCTAAGTGGTGACCATAAAAATGGTGGCTCCTATTAGGTTAGCGGTACCCTAATTAAGTACCCTAAACTATTAACTTACAATATCTTTTATACATATTTAGACATATGCGAGTATACGGACGTTACAATATTATAAATTTTCAAACTATTTTTCATTTGACATCCTGGATGTCAAATGAAAGATAGTGTCAACTTTAACGAAATTGTAGCTAAGCGTATGCTGAGACTCGGATAAGGCAGCTCAGGGTAGACCAGATTTTTTAATGCGTAAACCTACTGACAGCTGCGTATGCTGCGACCCAGGGGCGACGCACTCTTGCGTCTGTTCTGCTCTGGCATACGCTGGCCGCCTGTGTCTGCGTTGCAAAATCATACGCATATCTACGCAAAAGCATACGATTAGCCACAAACGTCTATATATTTAATCATTTGCACGTTTTACAGGTATTTAGATATATACGAGTATACGGACGTCGCAATATCCTAAAAGTTTCAAACTATTATTCATTTGACATCCTGAATAATAATAATAAATAATAATATTAGCCTTGTTAAGAAACTGTCCCACTGCTGGGCACGGGCCTCCTCTCAAACTGAGAGGGTTTAGGCCATAGTCCACCACGCTGGCCTAGTGCGGGTTGGCGAACTTCACATACCTTTGAGAAACTCTTGGGCATGCAGGTTTCCTCACGATTTTTTCCTTCACCGTTAAAGCAAGTGATAATTACTTTTTTAATACGCACATGCTTTCGAAAAGACAGAGGTGCGTGCCTGGGTTTGAACCCAAGACCTTTGACTTTGCAGTCCAACAGTCTTACCACTAGGCTATCACTGCTTGATAGATATCCTGGATGTCAAAAGAAAAATATTTTGAAACTTTCACAACATTGTAACGTCCGTATATGTACATACATGTATAAACACCTGTAAACCGTACAAGTGATTAGTTTAAAGCCTGTTTAACAATAAACAGAAAATAAAATTTAACAAATAAAATCGCAGATTGAAAAATAACATTTAGATTTTTTTGGTAATTTGACCCATTTAACCTATTAGTTTTGGTGTAAAATTAGGAACAAAAATCGCATTCATCTATGGGGTAATGATCATACATAGAATATTCACAGTGGAAGCACCAAAACTTGGGAAGTTCAAGAAAATAAGTCAAATTTTCAGGTTCATTCATATCAGCAACAATATGCCACGGTTGATCGTGAAAATAAACAGTAATGTTTTTACAATTAATGCAGTGGGATCTTAAAATAAAGTGGGTTTCATCCCAAGGCCATTCGAGGTTGTTAGTCAAAATATGATAAAACAAACTTTTGTCCAAAAACGTGTCAACATCAATCGAGGTGATTTTAGATCATTTTAGAATCAAATCAAAATTTTAAAACAGAATGTCAGTAACAGTTACGAACTAACGAGCAATATTCTTAGCTCTTTATTAAGCTGAACTATTTAAAACATCACAATATGGTAACATTACTAACAACTTGGTCTATCAAATGTGTTTCATCGGTGTTCAGTTCCAATAAAATACTTCCAGAAGTCAAATCTCTAGTGCAATTAGACATATCCTTCAAAGAAACCGACAAGTTGTCGGATGGATATGAACTGTCTGCAGTATCGTCGTCTGTAACTGGCATATAAGTTTCATCTCTGTTCTTCTCATTGTCAGTAGTGTCCATAAATGAATCGTCAGTACTGGTATTACATATTGATATTGAGGGCGGATTGTGTCTGGGCCTCTGTGAAATAAAAGTATTATTCGGGTAACTTATTATAGGCATAATAAATTTGATGTTAGTAGTCCTAGATGCTCTCATAGTAACTCAACAAATTAATAATAAACACTAGCCAAGTGTGAGTCGGTCTTATCCACTCTTAATATGGGGACCTCGAATAATCGATCAGCTGCTCCATACAAAGTTGAAAAAAAAACGATTACAGACAAACGTGGTACGTGTCCCTGAAAGATACGCAGGGAGTTTTCAGTAACCCTGTTTATTATTTTATTAAGTCATCCGTATGCGAATAGCGGAAGGTCGAACCTCGGACCGCCAAACATTGGCGAATACAAAGCTGGGCACCGTTAATCAAATGATTAACTTCGTTAATTGCAATTCTGTTAGGAAAACAGTTAACTTCGGTAACATTTCAGAAGATTTAACGTAAGTTAACGTTAATCGTTAATCCGTTAATATGTGATAAAAACTGCATTTTTATATCGTTGCGTTTTTAAGTAGATCACTAGATCTACCTATAAAAATTGTTGGTTTGGAGTCTGGAAGTTAACAATTTTAATTTTTTTGTATGTATCAGCATGTAAAGGTATCATATTTGCAAGAAATATGATTCCTTGCAAATATGATTCGTGGTCGTGTTTCATGCGGCGCGACTTGAAAAAAATTAAAGGAAGTTAACGAGTCTGTTAACATTTTTTAAAGTTAACTTAAAAGTTAATACATTAGTCGAGTCAATCGAAATGTCGTTAGTTAACGATTAACGGATTAAAGAGTTAATGCTATGATTAAATATATCCAAATACTTTAAATATTTTTATAAAACTTGCCTTATATTCATATGTTTGAAAGCCATATTTTCGCCAATTTCTCGCCTTAATTTTACGTTTCACGTTTAATTTAATTATAATAACAATGGGAAAGCAAAATAAAAACTAGTACAAGAATGTAGTAGAAAAAATCTGACCTTGATAAAAAAAAAATCATCAGTATCCGTTCCCCGCTTAAAACTACTTGCCGACTGCTTGCCTGCCTTATAATATTAACTAAACATATATCACACGTATTTAGTTAGACATATAGACGTCACAATGTCATAAAAGTTTTACAATATTTGTCATTTGACGTCCAGGATGTCAAATGAATAATAGTTTGAAACTTTTACGATACTATAACGTCCATATACTCGTATAAATTTTTTTTTTCTTTCAAGCTGCATTATGTGGCCATTTAGTTATCACGTAAAATGATTTAATGGGTAGAGAGGTCGACCGTGTATTATTTTTTCTTACAAGGGGGTGATAACTATCAACAACACAACATATCACTAAAATGTGCAAAGTATAGGGTGCCGAGGTGTGTTCGGATATTTATATGTAAACGATTTAGTTTTTTTCCTTTAGATTCTTATTATTTAGTTTAGCGAACAATAGATAAACTACCTACTCATAAATATAATTGAAAAAATACTTAACAATGTACGTTTTTTGTCATAACAATCATTTTTGTGTTTTCTTCTAGGTCGAGGCATAACAATATTGTTATTTGACACTGAAATAATTACTTAAGTATAGGTAATAAAAGAGTATAGGTAGATATGTAAAAAAGTAAAAACAAAACAGGTTTAAATATAAAACGACGGAAGATTTAGAGCCTCCTCCGCTTTGCAGTCGGTTGAGGACATACTTTTTGTTTTCTTTTTTCTTTTTGTTCTAAGGATTTGTTCCTGTATCGTGGGTGCGTTTACAAACATGAAAATTCACATACACAAATACCCAGACCGGGACAAATAATTTTGGATCACACAAGGATTTGTCCCGTACGGGAATCGAACCCGCGACTATTAGACACAGTGGGCGGAGTAGCTTAAGCTCTTAACCACTGCGCTAAATCGTCCGTATTTACCTATACTTGAATTCGTATTATGAATAGTATCTACCAATCGATTAAAACAAGAAATAATAATTCAGCAATCTTACTTTCAAGTCCGGGAATTAATTTGAGCAACTTTTCACTTCGATTGTTTATTTTAGACATTTCGCTTAAAAACGCAGACGCAACATTACCTATCAACTGAAGGCGTATATATACTATACTCACGAATCGCGAATATAATAAACAATTAACAGGATCCTACAAGTTCAGAAGCGTTATGTGCACGGTGTCGCAACGTCGCATTTCGATCTCTCGTTGGACGTCACATACGGCTATCAATGAAGGTATAGAATAATGACGACAGCGCCACTAGTTTTTGTGACAAAATCAGAAATGAAAGATTGCCAGTGCACCGACGTCCAATTTTTTTATTTTTTTTTTACTTTTTCGATATCTTTAAGACATGCCGCGATCATTGGAAACATCCTCCGATTTGACGTCCGTATATCGGACGTCGAAAGCAGGTTGACGCCACATTATATGCAATATTAGCTATGTAGGACGCCAAAAAGTTTCCAGGATGTAAATATATATATATATATATATATATATATATATATATATATATATATATATATATATATATATATATATATATATATATATATATATATATATATATATATATATATTATGATTAATAATAATTGTATAATAACTTTTAATGACATTATCCTTGTTAACGGTCTGTGATCTGTATAGATGGTGATTTTCTTTCCGTACAGATAAGATCTGGAGTATTTTGTTGCTGTTCTCGTTCTGAAGAAATACTCCCGGCTCAGAAAAAATCTAGCCCCGCTTACGATCAAACTCCTGGTTTACGATTATCAAATTCAAGGTCTAGTAACTTCAATTATGTTAATTCTTGCTAATATCGTTGCAATTCCCTTACAATACGTATACGATTAATAATTTGTTCTCCTGTAATTTTGCGAGCGATTTTGTGAGTTTAAATAATCGGGTTGTGGTAGGAGTTTATATTTGCTGGTGTTGTCGCGGGTGTGGCTAAAGTCGCCGGTGTATCCCACTTAGATCGCTTGTTCTCCGATTTGATCACTATCGCTTCCGAGAAGAGACTGTGTCCGTCCCCGCGCTCTGTGTTCCTTTTATACTCGTATGAAAGTTCTAGAACGGACGTGAACCCTCTAAGTACATCGATAGAAGTACATCGAAAAATGAGTCCGGAGTCTGGCATTGTGCCCGGTATATGGCAAAACGTGGGTGTACTCAGTACACCTCTGCTACCCCTGCTTGGGGAATATAGGCGTGACGGTGTATATTATTAATGTATCACTCGATAGTACCAAAACATATTTCTCATTCGTTAATCGTGAATAGGACGCCGGTGTATAGCAATTACTCCAAAATGAGATGTATTACACACTAATGATGAAACACTTCTTCCAATTCGCTGAGAGATACACGTAGGAGTCCGTATATCGTTGCTAAGGATGCCGGTGTATTCCAGTTTCCTCGAAGTTATTGGTGTGTCTCTCACTAGTACCAAAACACTGCTTCTGATTCACTGAGATAGCCGTTGGAGTCTATATTATCGCTGAGGTCCTGATATTCTGTTTTGTTGTTTACTCCAAAAAATCTTTGTATTGCAGACTAGTGCCAAAACGTGCTCATTGTTAAAGTCGCCATTGTATTCTAATTTGCTCCAAATTATTAGTGTAACACTCGCTAGTAGCAAAACACTATTGCTAAATCGTTAATCGTGAATTAAGACATCCGTGTATTCCTATTTGCTCCAAAATATGATGTATTACACACTAATGACGAAACACTTCTTCCAATTCGCTGAGAGATACACGTAGAAGTCCGTATATCGTGGCTAAGGACGCCGTCGTATTCAAATTTCCTCCGAATTAGTGATGTATTTCTCATTAGTACCAAAACACTACTTCTGATTCGTTTAGATAGGCGTTGGAGTCTATCGCTGCAGTCGTAATATTCTGTTTTTTTGTATTGCAGACTAGTGCCAAAACGTGGTCATTGTAATAGTCGCTGTTGTATTCCAATTTGCTCCAAATTATGAATGTATCACTCGCTAGTACCAAAACACTATTTCTAATTCGTTAATCGTCAATAAGGTCACCGGTGTATTCCAATTCGCTCCAAAATATGGTGTACTAAACAATAATGACAAAAAACTACTTCCAATTCGCTGAGAAGATACACGTGGAAGTCCATTTATCGTGGCTAAGCTGAGCTGAGGTCGTAATAGTGTTTTGTTTTTTGCTCCAAATAATTATTGTATTGCAGACTTGTTGCAAAAAACATTTTCATTGTTAAAGTCGTCATTGTATTTCAATTTGCTCTAAATTATTAATGCGTCACTCGATAGTACCAAAATACTATTAATTCGTTAATCTTGAATAAGGATGCCGGAATACACCGGCAATATGCTCCAGAATGTGATGTATTACACACTAATGCCGAAACGCTACTTCCAATTCGCTGGGAGATACACGTAGCCGACGCCGACGACGACGCCGGTTTGAAAAAGAATGTAAATGTATTTAGTGGACTGTATATTACTGGTAAAACCGTATTTGGTGGAAAATAAAAAACTTGCTGCGTACACGATGGCGTCTCAGGCGGAAGAGGCCAACTTTTTATTGCAATATTAAAAAATTATATAAATGTTGTGTTGGGTTGCCAACATGTTGCCGGGGCAAATAATAATTAAAAACACAATGAAAGTAATTGTTTACCCAACAACTTATCACTATAAACTTCCTTATTGTATGTAACTTATGCTGTATTAAAGTATAGTAGTATAGGAAAAAATATGTTATACAAGTTAATGTTTACTTTTACTTATATGCAAATGTTAAACTCAAATTCAAATATTTTCAAAACAATGTAGCAATAAGTATTTTAACATAATTATTTTAATGACAGGATTGCAATGCGCATAAGGCGCTGATATATAATAGTTTATTTTAAATTTAATGAAAATATTAAAACGAACTCATAACTATAACCTTTTAAACTTAATATCTTCATAAAGACAATATAAAAGAACTACAAAAAAAATGTCCTCATTAAAGTAACCAAAAATAAAAATGTTGCTTACTACAACATAAAATCCAAAACAAAAAAAACTTTCTTTATAATTACATAAAATCACTGCATGAACATAAAAACAGTGTTATACAACATGAAGCTTAAATTATTATGCACTATTATTGCTGCTGCCTTCCAGGGGCAAGACACAAATTTTCATCACAGCCTTTGGCATTTAACTATGCAGGATACAAGATTTTTTTTACATTATTGTGCGCACATAACCATTATAAAATATAATTATTAATTCAGGCAGTTCTTTTAACACATCCTAACTTTTTAACCATCCCATGTGTCCAAGTTATCTTTACGAGTGGTATCTCGACCGAAACATAATCAAATTAACAAGGATTCCGTGCCTGCCTTGTATCCTGGTGTACCTTGCTACTCATATTGCAATTCGCTCAACAGCGCATCTCGGGCTACTGTTGATAACGGATGCGATTTTTATAATAATTCCTAATTATTTTAAACCATTCACATTTAAAACCTCTCTATTACAAGCAGAAACTCAATCAAATTGAATACCACGGCTTATATGAATACCACAGAAATAACTTAGGTGATCAGGCTAAGCTTTCGTTGATACCTTATCTGCATAGGAATTTCCATCACAGTTTTATATACTATTTAAAACCTTCCTTAACCATCTATCAAAATGACCTTTTTCTTATTCCACATTAAAACCATTCAATTTTAATCACACTTCCCAAAATCTGTAAATCCAAACTATAATATTCTGACCAAAACATACTAAGTCCAGAATACAACGTTATACCAAAGCAACTCCTACTTTTCCTTACCAAAAGACTAGTCTACTATATTGGTCTTTTTCTAATTGATTATCACCTCATTATCATTTCGAAAGTCATAACTTTCAATTCATATTCTTAGTTTGCCTTAATCAAATTTTATGTTACCATAGTACTAAAATATATAAGTATTCAATACTTAAACTATATAACCATGTTTACTATTCTCAGACAAAAACTTTGTTTTGTTATTATACTAGAATTTTTTTTTATAAAAGTGAGTCAAACTATACGTAAAACGCAATTAGAAATTACTGATACATTTCCTGTTTTAAATTTGGATCTTCATAAAAAAATAAACACAACTTTTAACCACACATCTATGGTATTCTTTCCTAACTGTACAATAACACATACATAATAATTAATGTTTTTATCTTAAACATTTACCACATTGTCAAATCCAAGTTAACTTTTCTTAATAAAAGTATTTCAATATCAAGCATTAATGTTATTTCCTGATGCGGGAAGGACGCTCGCTCACTCGTTTGCAATTGAACTTATAAATTTATACTTAAAATGCTCATTTAACTCATATGGAAAAATAAAGTAAACATCAACTGTTTTGTAAAAGAAAAACAATCGCCTAAGTAAATAATTAATATTTCAATGAAATCTTTAAGACAATGTATATTTCTGTTGCTTATTATAATATTCGTAACGAGAATTTTTAAAGAAAGTGTATGTAAATACAAGAAGAGAATTGCTGAAAAAATTAAATAACAATCAATACTTTAACCATTGTAACTTTAGCTATCGTTACGAATGTTTCAAATTACTGTAAAACCTTATATAAAAGAAGTATTCCCGAAATATTTATTAACCAACCATCAATATTTAAAGTAATGTTATTTTTTGGTAGGTATCTTTATAAAAGTCCTAAATATTTTTAAAACCTTGTGTATAAACCGAAAACTACATACCGTTAAAATTTTTAAGTATATAAAATAAAAAGTTTTGAAATATGTTTTAGGAGCTCAAATTTCATTAGCATTTAAAAGACATAAAAACAGTGCATGCTAACTAAAATCACCGCGTCGGCATCGTGTAACGCGAGACGAAATAACATACCCATATTTACGCCTGCATTCCCATGTTTAGTTATGAGACATGCTATCTTATTCGTTTACCTATACAAGCAAACAATATTGAGTAATCTAATTTGTTACTGGTTGCTAAAAACAATTATATCTTGTGAATAACATATCTGGAACAATGGATAAAAGAAATTACACATTACATACTCGCCACACATTTAGTAGGCATACAATATACATCGGTTTTTCGTTAAATAATGTTCTGCTTTATATATTTTTACAATAGTAAAAACACTTACTTTTTATTTCAAACACTTTATTATTTTAATACTATTCTGAATTTTTTCATTTTAACATAATTAACTTTATGAATATTATATTGTTTTCCTTTATTCAAATTAATACAACATAAAATAAAATACAACAATAGATTAATATTTTCAAATAACTAATTCAAACTCATTAAACAAATTACGTAAGATTTTATATCGTGCCGTATATATCCATGTTACAAATGAATCAATAAAATGAACAAAGTGAAAAAAAATTACAAATCTAGAAAATCAATGACAAATTGGCTATAGGTTGCAACAATTTAAAATATAAACGAAATAAAAATACCTATAAAATAAAATAAGATAGTATGTATAAGACAACTCGCGAAATTTTAAATAGGTACTTATATGTCAATCTCATGGTCGCATATTTCTTTCTAATTGAAAACATTATTCTTTGGCTATTAATGATACTCATAAAAAATAGAACAAAAAAACAAGGATTTTGCCTCTCTTTCAAAATATTAAACTTACAGAGTTTTACGGGTTAGGATTAATATAAACTTGTCTCATATCTTCTGGACCTTAATAAAATAATAAAACACTTAAATGTTAACACTTAACTGTTTAGAATCCTAATTTTGATTTCTTATTTAATTAAAACAACTAAATATTTCCTTGAGGATATGTTTTGTTTTGATTAAGTTGTCCCTTTTTTAACCAAATATCCTCTAGTATCTTTAAAAATAACATAATAATTAGATGAACTATTATTTTAAGCAATCATCTTGTATAATATAATTATATTTTTCACTATTGCATAATTGCCATATCCTGTATTTATTAAGCTCTATGTGACACACAGTAACATACGCTAAAAAGAATGCGCAGCGTATGCAGTCACGTCAGCGGTATCATATTCGATGAACACTTGTGAACAATTTACACAACTGTTAATTTATATGTAACAAAAAATTATGAATTACGACATCTGACCTTTGTAGATGATAGTTACACAGATTAACTTAAATATTTTTTAAATGTTTTCATTTATAAAAGGTAAAATTACTGTTGCTACACACAACAGGCAGCGATATACTTTACTTCACATATCTTTGGTCCGTTCACCAACTCTGTTTTCGATGTATTAATGTGTGTAATTATCTGGCTCTCCTCTGACACGAACATCTCCCGGCTCCGGCGGCATAAAATGTATAAAAGGATTTTATAAGGTTTCAAAATTTTTTTCTCCTTGGACTTAAATTTCTCCCGGCGGCATCCTTCCACTTTTTTCTTGTTATTATCATCTTCAAAATTGTGTTTTTCTTCTAACTGTTTACGATATAATTTATGGCGTAATTTAATTGTCCGGTAGAAACTTTTATTTTCACCAATTTAATAAAATTGAGCAAATATCGTCCCCCCATACGGACACCACCATGTACACCACGGCTCAGCACTGCACAGAGGCAGCACTGGCAGGGTCGCCATGCAATGTGGGCCGTTGGGGGTATTACAAATAAAACTGTTTGCTTCGACGTATGCGCGTATATTCTCTTTACATTGCACCGGTGTAACCCTTTATATAGGTTACACCTGAGGTAGGGGGGTACATACACTACAGTATTGAAATTTCCTCCGAATTATTGATACATCACGCACTAGTACCAAAATACTACTGATTCGTTTATATAGGTGTTGGAGTCTATATTATCGCTGAGGTTGTGATATTCTGATTTTTTGTACCAATCAATTGTGGTTTCGCTGACTACGCCGCCCGTGTACTCCAATTTGCTCCGAAATATGACGTATTACGGACTAATGACGAAACACACCAATGCGCTGAGAGATACACGTAGAAGTCCGTATATCGTAGCTAAGGATGCGGGTGTATTCTAGTTTCCTCGGAATTATTTATGTATCTCTTACTAGTGCCAAAACACTACTTCTGATTCACTTGGATAGGCATTGGAGTCTATATTGTCGCTGAGGTCGTGATATTATGTTTTGCTGTTTGCTCCAAAAAGTCTTAGTATTGCAGACTAGTGCCAAAACGTGCTCAATTTGAAAGTCGTCATTGTATTCCAATTTGCTCTAAATTATTAATGCATCACTCGAATAGTGCAAAAACACTATTAATTCATTAATTCGTTAATCGTGAATAAGGACGCCGGTGTATTCCAATATGCTCCAAAATGTGACGTATTAAACACTAATGACGAAACGCTACTTCCAATTCGCTGTGAGATATACGTAGAAGTCCGTATATCGTGGCTAAGGACGCCGGTGTGTTCCAATTTCCTACCAATTATTGATGTATCACTCACTAGTACCAAAACTTTACTGATTCGCTTAGATAGGTACTCGACTCTATGTTATCACCGAGGACGTGATATTCTGATTTTTTGCTCCATATTATCTCTGTATTGCAGACTACTGCCAAAATATCAATTCGCTGAGATACCCGTTGAAGTTTATACGTCGTCGCTAAGGATGCCGGTGTAAAAAAATGGTAATTGTAAAAAAAAAATAATTTTTGACGTTTGTAAGCGCTCTTGTCGGCCTATACAAATAAAAGTATTTTGCCTTCGACTTTGACGTTTTATTCCAGTTAGTTCCATATTATTGATGTATTTATTACACACTAGTAACTGCACTTTTCCAAATCGCGGGTAAATTTATTTATGTCCATATGTCGTCGCTAAGGACGCCGATGTATTCCAATTTCCCCCGAATTATTGGTGTATCACGCATTAGTACCAAAACACTACTTCTGATTTGCGTAGATTAGTGTTGGAGTCTATATTATCGCTGAAATCGTGATATTTCGATTTCCTACGTACTGCCGGTGTGTCTTCGCTGAGAATGCCTCAATGGTCTGTAGGATTTTTTAGCCTGCTGCCAGAACATAATGTGACTGGATTATGGGGTTAAATTTGGGGGTGGGGTCTTGGTACACAAGAAGAGTTCGTTTACACTTTTTTGTTTGGAATTGTCGTCACTTCCATTTTGGGAATAATTGTAAAGAAAATAAAATCATATCTGCCGATTCTTCACACACGGTGTACGATAAATATCGAAAAAAACATTGATGTTTTGGGAATGTTATAAGGTTTGAAATAACTATAGAAAAAATACGATAGCGATCTGTCTTTTACAATATTTTGAAAGATAAAAAAATTGGTTTTGTCAAATAATGTGTCTTGTTTACATAACTGTGACATGCATTTTGTCATTTGAATAATAGTTATTTTGCGTTTTTAAATTGTGCTGTGTCACATTCAGCTTATAAATAACTTCATTTTCTACCTGTTGCGAGCATTTGCCATAGGGAAATGTGAACATTAAACTTATTGCTACCTTTACATTAAGGAACAAGTCAGTATAGTGTAATTGTTGTTGTGTTACCAGTGATGACATATGGATCAGAGACTCTCTTACAATAGGTCTCATAAAAAAGCTCAAAGTTGCTCAGCGAGCTATGGAAAGAGCTATGCTCGGCGTTTCTCTACGTGATCGAATCAGGAATGAGGAGATTCGTAGAAGAACCAAGGTCACCGACATAGCCCTCAGGATTAGCATGCTGAAGTGGCAATGGGCTGGCCACATAGCGCGAAGATCGGACGGGCGTTGGGGCAGAAAGATTCTAGAGTGGAGACCACGTATTGGCAAGCGCAGCGTAGGACGACCGCCTGCCAGATGGACCGACGATCTTGTGAAAATCGCAGGAAATCGTTGGATGCAGGTGGCATCGGACCGGTTACGCTGGAAAGCGATTGGGGAGGCCTATGTTCAGCAGTGGACAAGTATAGGCTGAAATGATGATGATGATGATAGTGTTATTATTGTATCTTGTTAACAGTTGCCCTATTCCTAATAAATATTAATAATATACTGCTGGGGCTGAATTTAAGTAACATTTTTTTTGTATTATGTCATGTTATGATAAACCTGGGAAGCAATAATTAATAAGTGTCCCTTGTCTGATAAAAGAGTACCCGAATCTTGTTTTTTAAACTACATGAGGCTTGGTTTTTAGGGGGTATCTATATCTTTAGCTGTCATTAGGGAACTATTAGTAGAAGGGGGGCTACTTGATCGATTCTGCAGCTATTTTTACAGAAATTTAGTAGCCAGGATGTAACTGGCGCAAGAAGTTAAACAATCTTCTTTCTTACCAGGTTAATTTTCATTTGCTACGTGACCGACTTGAAAGTCATAGCGAAGAGTTTATTGTAATTTTGACGGAGTTCTATGCATGTAGTGCAATATCAGTAATCATTCTACTTAAAAACGCTTTTATGCACTTTTATGCATTGTTTTTCAATTGTTAATTGCATTGTATTTCATTGTTTTTCAAAAGTTGTGACTCGACAGGGTGTTGCTAGGTGATTATTTGTGAGGTCGCGTCGCGTCGTCCTTATGTCTTTCCCTCAGTTGAGACGTACTCGCAGTGGTCGGACGTGCATTTTTGACGCAGGATACATCGATTGGTACGGAGAAGGGAGATTGGTATATTTCAAAGCTTACTTTCAGGTTTTACACATATATAACCCTGCATTGCGCCTCTGCTTTATCTTCCAGCAGCTGTCGAAGCTCTGAGAATAGAAGGATTGAAAATTGTGGCATTTAACTTTAAAAAACTGATAAAGGGGAATCCTAGTGAAATTTTCATTAATTAAAAGGAGGCTTCAGCCACGAAATATTGTAACATTAACCTTAGTGAAGAAGATAAAGAATTAAGTTAACGAAATAAAGAGTTAGTGTTTATGACGATGAATGATCTAGTGATAGCCCACTACTGATGTTCTTTAAGCATTTCTTGATAATCTTATTAGATCTGTCCATAAACTCATCAGTCTCATCAGGTGCTGTATGTAGAGACTATGCCTGTAGCACAGATCACCAATCTGTTAAATAGACTTTGATTCAAAGAGGCCGTCATGTTGAGTTTAGCTGTTTCAAACTGAGTTATTGGTGCATGGGCCTGTTGTAGTTGGTGTTTTATGATTTATATACAATTATTTGTCATACTCAACCACATTCCTCAAACCCATCCACAAGTTGGATCCTTGGATGAAGTTGAAGCCTATTTCGAGCATCTAGGGCATCAGAAAGTTCTGAGTGCAGCCGTGCCATTTCCATTTTTTATTCAAGTTTAATAGTTCCCATTCGTTGACATCTCTCCCTATTTAATTTCTCACAAAATTCCTTTGCGCCTTCAATTCACTGAAAGCTTATTGAAGTTTAGTCTCCTCCTGGCTAGCGAAGACCTTAGGTCAGCTTTATGACTTAAGGAACAAAAGTATAAGAACCGTTAGAAAACGAAAAACGTATGGTGGAACGGAACTGAGTATGAACAAACAACTATGTATATAGTTAGAAGTTACGGGTAAGTATGTTAATGAATAATTCTAAAAACTCAATAACTGGGCATATAATAGTTATAAGTAAAGCTCAAAGTAAAGTCATGTAATTAAGTACTTTATGTGGAGACAGTAACGATAACAACAGTGTTTGGTACATAAAAAAAACGCCGGTAAACATGAACTATCACTGATATAGGCTTGACACACGTTTAACAAAACGTAAACTTGGCATAAGTAACACTGTGTGATACTTATAACAAAAAAATATCACTTTAGATTATGAAAAAATAGGATATTAGGAAATATAAAATATAAATAAAACTAGGGGTTGCTCAAAGGCAGCTGTTAGCCTCGGTGTTGACACAGGCCTTTGATCAATAAATTGAAATTTCAACTGCAATCAAATTAATACCCCCAAAGGTATTCTACAATAAGAATGACTTTTGAACAACCGTTTTGTTTTGTAGACTGCATTTCTACTGTATAATAATAACATGGTTCTATCGTGCTGTATTTGCTTGTTCATTTATAAGTGTTTTAAAAGTTTATTGAAATTTTGGCGGAGTTTTATACATATAGAACAATTACATTTTTTTGACCTGAAGGGGGTTCTGATGGAATCTCTCCTATGCATTGTTTTCTATTAAAGTTGTGACTCGAGAGATGTTTTATGAAGCTTCGTCGCTAGTTCGCGCGACGTCCTTACGTCTTTCTTCTGTGGGCACATCTGCGCACCAGCGGTTCTAAGAAGCTTTTGAGCCTCTCCCTTCATTACCGGATGGGACTTTTCGCGCCCCTCCGGCAGCAACAGGTTGGCGATACACCAGAAACATCATTTATGGATTGGATTCATCATATAGATTATCAAAATGGCGGAGCCAGGTAGATTTTTTAAATTAGAATACTTTGATATTGTTATGAATCTTTGGCTATAGAGGATTTAGTCCTCTGCGGTCTGCAGTCTTCTCAGGAATTTCCGAAAAGCTTTTAGACCGTGTTTTCATCGTTGCTAGTTCTATAACAAATACCGTGTCCTGTCTCCGGCATAAGTTTCACTGGTACTGAAGCATATGCAACCTTCCGAATTTCTGCAGGGGCTGAAAAATATGAAACATAACTTCTTTCCCACAAGGTTATTTCTCGTTTGGCAAATGGTCAACTTGTAAGTTATAGCGAAAAGTTAAATGAAACTTTGTCGGAGCTCTATGCATGTAGAACAACTAGAATATTTGTCACTGGCTCGGAAGGTTATGCCACAGCCAATTCTGGAGGAGCTGAATGATTTGAAATGTAACTTATTTCTTGCCTAATTTTTTCATCACTTGGCAGCTTGCCAACTTGTAAGTCACAGTGAAAAGCTTATTGAAATTTTGACGGAGCTCTATGCGTGTAGCACAATTAATTATTCCACTTATAAACGCTATTATGCATTGTTTATCAATAAAAGTTGTGACTTGACAGGGTGTTTCTAGGTGCTTATTCGTCAGTTCTCGTCCCGTCGCGTCGTCCTTATGTTTTTCCATCAGTTGTGACCGTGCATTTTTGGCGCAGGATACATCGATTGGTACGGAGAAGAGAGATTAGTATACTTCAAAACTTATCTACAGGTTTTACACATATGTAACCCTGCATTGCGCGTCTGCTTGGTCTTCTAGCAGCTGTCGAAGTTCTGAGAATAGGAGGAATCAATAAGGTGGCATTTAACTTAAAAGAAAAAACGGAAAAAGAGGAACCCTAGTAAAACTTTCAATAATTAAAAGGAGGCTTCAGCCACGAAATATTGTAACATTAACCTTAGTGAAGGAAAATAAAGAATTACGTATTTGAATGGTGTTGTTTGATGATGAGAAACAATAAGTCATCAACAAGTCTAAATGTTGACTGATTTAATTTCAGTTCAAATAGAATATAAAATAAAGAAATAAATAAAGATGCGTGTTACTTCACGGTCGTTGCATCCGCTCATAATTAAGTTTAACAATGAAGAAGTTAGGGTTTCTTTGAGTCGCGCGAGGTCGCCACCGACAATATAGTTGCGTAGGCAACCTATCAGCTATCTATACCATGCCAGATCCCTTGCGAAGTAGGTAGAAAGTAATGAGTTCCAACAATTTCTTTCCAGCAGATGTCCAGTCTTCGAGAAGCTGTTATAGCTCTAAGGGTATTTACTCCGTGGTGCTCCGTCGCTAGGTCGGCGCATTGCCATTATTTCTTTCCTTTTATGGACATATCTGCGTACCAGCGGTCCTGTGCAGCTTGCATCTCTTCCTCCATTATCGGATCAGATTATTCGATCATCTTCGGCAGCAGCAGGTTGGCGTGACACTTGATATACATATATACAGATTTGTTTTTTATACCGTTCATTAAAATGGTGGGGCTATTTTCGGTTTTTTAAATTAAGGAACTCTTCAGTATTAACTGGCTCCCTCATGGAATTGCTTAAAGATTATTGAGAGTCTTTAGCTATAGAACATTCAGTCATTGATAGGACTGCAGTCTTTTCAGGGATTGCAAACCACTGTCTGGTAGTGTTATCATCGTTCCTATTTCCTGATCTATAATAAAGCGTGACGTTAGTAAAGTTCATTGAAACTTTGTCGGAGCTCTATGCATGTAGAATAATTCGAATAATTGTCACTGGCGCGGAAGTCTATGCCACAGCCATTTTTGATTGGGCTGAAAAATATGAAATATAACCTCATTCTTAACAAGTTCTTTCTGATTTGGCAAGTGGCCAACTTGGTAGTTACAGCGAAAAGTTCATTGAAATTTTGTCGGAGCTTTATGCATGTACGAAAAGGGATCAAAAAGTAGTGAGAATGAGATAGAATATAATGACTATTGATAACTTAATTTTAAAAACTTTATTTTTCTACATAGTTTCCGAGTCTCTCTACACACCGAGTCCAGCGCTTTTCCAAGGCTTCAATCCCTTCACAAAATCTACCTCCAATCGCTTATATGCACTATTTTCCAATAGAAGTTGCGATTTGATGGGGTTTTCCATGGTCTAATTCGTTGCTAATTAGACGTGTCAATTTTTTGTCTTGCCTTGTGTAGAAACAACTGCGAACAGCAGTCTTGCGCAGGTATAGTCATTTCGACAATGCTTAATCTCACTTCTTCAATAGCCTTATCAAGTCTATCCGAATCAGCACAATAATTGTCAACAAAGTGGAAGTTTCTTCGAATTTGTTTATTTTAACCGATATTATAAAATAGCTAATCTATTTTATACCTGCATATCTTCATCAGATTCAACTCGCTAAATATGTCTGTAAAGTCACGACCCTCTTTTTTACCTGAGTAAAATCTTGCTTAGAATTTCCACGAGCCTCGGGGGCAGCTCGTTAGGCGTGTCGGATTCCTACCCACATGTATTTTTATCCCTTTCACGGTACGCTTGTATGCAATAAGACGAATTAAAATTATTCAACAGATACTTTAAATGCTCCTTCAAAGCATAAACAATTGGACTATGCTTCTTCAAAGCATAAACAATTAGGAGCATCATTTTGCCCACCATTACTATAATTTTCTAGTAGGTCTGGATTTAAATTTATTGTCACAAATGAGTCAGTATATTGCTGTGATAACTATTTCTAGAGCACTTGCATTCCCTTATTAATCTTTATTGAATGTTTAAACGCTGCCACAGTAGACTGAACAAATCGACCTTAGTATCCACATTTTTTAAAAAATAAATTTGGCAGAACATATTTTTAATTGAGTTTTGTTATGAATAGGATTTCGTCTAATACTTCCTTTGTATATTTTTCTATTTGGAATCGTAAACACACATTTAATGAGTCATATAACTTATCGATTAATATTTTTACCACAAGGAACCAGCTGACTCCATTCTTTATTAACAAATCCTCTGTCTAAATGGTCGGTTACATAGAACAGACTGTGACTTATGATTTGTACCGCTGTTTTACGCACATATTTTTAAATTTAATTAAGATGATGTTCTTCTGTGATTTTATTCAAAAACCTTAACTCGCCACGACACTTATCTACCGTATTTTTGAAAATAACGCCACTATTATTTTTTTTCTTTATTATTATTTTTAAAGTCGTTGTACTATAGATCATTACTTAAAAAATTGTTCCTTAAACCCTTTAACAAATGCACATCATATAAAGGAAGACTTTGTTTTCCATGAACTTCAAATATATCAAGTCGCCATTCTTTTACGTTTTGTAAAATATTTTAGTGTCCTCAATTAATTCGATTATTGCACTTACATTAGCCGTGTCTTAGTTGCATACTGTGCGTAAAACTACTAGTCCAGTGGCTTGACATTTTTATTACATCAACTATAATTTGCTTCAAATCAAGTTCATTAATGCTATAAGTGAAATATTATGCCACTGGTTCTTTAAATTCATTCGGATCTCTTTAACCATGAATACTAGTACACGATCAGCAATTTTCGTTTGAATGAAGTCAAAAAGACCTTTAAGCTGACCTTTATGAGAATCATAATGAACTTGAATCTATTGACATTTTGTCGTATATCGGTGTACATAATAGGCCCGCAGTGTTTTTGTTTCTCCAATTTTATCAAAATCAAACTAAGACCTGATATAATTTCAACTTTAGCCAAGAGCAATTTAAGAATCTTCACTGATGGCAAAGCATATAGGCTAGATAAGAAACGATATATAGCATTTTATACTCCTTTTAAATAGTGATAGTGACAAAACCTTTTCCCTAATGTGTATCAACGACCGGAAAGTTTGTTTGCTAGATTGTGATTTTGATGACAGAGAAATCGTTTTTAAATACTATTTCATTATTCATAGTTTCAGGAATAGCCAGTCTGCTTCGAAAGGCTTTTCCTTTCTTATGCATACGGTTGATTTGGGTCTGTAGATGTTTATTTGCCGCTGGTAAATATTTGATGGCTTCTTTGTTCTGCAAACTGTAAAGTCGGAATACTTTTTCTATATACAGGTGGAGTATTTGAGACGGGGGAGTAAGGGCCGCAACCTTAACCGTTGTATCTACCATCTTAATTCTGGATTTTGCTTTGCGATATTTTGAACTCCATATATGGTGAAAAAAAACATGTACAGTCATGCTCAGTGTACATTTCTGACTTTTCTAGTACTCCTATCTCATTTAGTCCAATAGAAGTTTTTAATCCTTTTTAGAAACAGAATCGAAAGTATTTGTGTAAATAGTCCATTTTCTTGTTGTGCATAATCAGCTCACTCATCGCCAATACATAATTTTTTATTGATTTTTCAATATACTTATATTTTTTCATAACTTTAATGTATCTTTTAAGTTATTTATTTCTACTTCAAAGTCATGTGTCACTTTTGTATTTGGATGTTTTGATTTTTAATTTTGATGCATAAAAGTCTAACTTATCTATGTGCTCCAATCTCTCCTTATTTAATTTAACATTTTTAATGATAAACCTGTCTTTTCTCACAATTTTAACTTAACAACTTTTTATTGTTTTTATCTGGGCTCTGCTGTATCGACTGCCTCTCCATTGCAAGGTGATAAATACGTGTCTAAAGTAACTGTGGAGCTAAAGGTATTTGCAGTAGGTGTAGCAGAGACCATGCCCGGAGCACAGACCACCAATTCGTCAAATAGACTTTGTTTCAATGGCTGTCATTGAGTTTAGCTATTTCAAACTGAGTTATTTATGCATGGGCTTCTTGTAATTGGTGTTCTAAGATCGAAATATGACTAAGAGCTTTTTCTTACTTAAAACTACATTCCTTGAATCCGCCTACAATAAGTTGGGAGTTTATCCCAAGCATCTACAGCATCAGATAAGTCCAAGTGTATCCGTGCGCATTCGTCTTTAAACTTTTATTTGAATTAAATAAGTCTAATAGTACCCTTTCGTTGTCATCTCTTTCGCTGTTTAATTTCTCACACAGCTCCTTTGCTGCCTTCAATACTTAAAGCCAAGTTTGGTCTCCTCTTGGCGAGGAGGCCTTACGGGTTAGCAATGTGACGTAGGATCTTGACCGGAAGCTAAAAAGCAGCACTATAAAGGCCCCGCGGCCAACAGCGTAGCTCACTCACACACACAGTGTTCTGAAATTCTTCGCTAGCCTCTCAACCTCAATCGCACTAGCTCAAGCTTTTCTTTCAATAAAGTTTTAATGACAATCTTGCATTGCCGGTATATTTCTTTCTTCATTTCTGTCATAGCGGTATTCAGATACGAAAAAGAAACAGTCCTGCCACGCTTTCTTCTTACTTTCTTCGGAGCTTTTTTACTCCGAAACCTTACCATGCATCACCTTTTGGTGTCAACCACATACATCTTTTGCGGTTTCTACCAAACTCTCTTTCAGGCTATTCCAGTATTTATCTATATTTGAGTCCGAAGAACCTGCTTTCAAAAGCTTGTCCCGGACTTTGTCTTAATCCTTACGCTCTCATCTTTCAACTATTATTTTCTCAAGGTCTCCGAAGGGAATACGCTCTCGCCAGTGTATCGTCGTTTAACTTCTTGAACTAGCCACTAAACCACGCAACTACGATACAGTGGTCCGATTCAAGAGTGGGACTCTATACGCACGCGTATCTTGAAGTTTGTTTTGGAGACGGTTATTTACCAGAATCTACTATCGACTATCATGCGTTTTTGTACATTTCTTCTCCACGTATACATATGAATGTCCTTATGTTGGAATATCGTATTAGATACAAGGAGGCCCCTTTCCAAACATACATGTACAATGAGCTTACCTGTGTCGTTCACTCTCTTATCATCATATGGACCCAGTGCAGCGTCGCCAGTTTGCCGCCTGGTTCCCACCCATCCGTTTAGGTCGCCACACAAAATCACCTTTTCCTTCGCCTTAGCCAGATCTAGAACTTCCCTGACATTATCCCAAAAGTTCTCATGGTCCTGAGGTGTCGACGAGCTTATGGGAGCATAGTTACAACCAGTTTTAAACGGACCCAGAGAAGTCTTACATCGTACAGGCCATAATCTCTCACTCCAAAGGCCAGGTGACAACAAGATACCCACCCCCATGCTGGCATGACTGCACGATGCGTGCCATCAGGAACATCACAAGTTTCACTACTTCGCTTAGTCTTTGTTACACACAGAACATCCAGGACGCTAAGAGAGACGCTCTGTCATTACATCAATCACCTCATGCATCTTATCTTCCATACTACCTCTTGCATTCCAAGTGTCTATTCGGCACTCTGCGCCCCGTTACGACTCCCAAGTTTGGGCCAAAGCATACCAAAGCATCTTGGTTCAACTGACGCAAATTTTATATTTTGTTCCTTTTGAATTCAGTTACCACCAAATAGCTTTAGACTAAGCTGCAGCTGGAAATCTGTCTTTATAAATTTAACTGTTTTTATTTTTTTAAATACTCGTAGTAGTTCCATTTCTCCATTTGGTTGGATTAATTGAAGATATTCTCACGGATATCCTTTTTCACATCTTTGTGAGATGACGGCCCATTTGTGGCATCACATAATTGATCCAACTTCTCTGTAAAGAAAGCTGTTTCATTTGTTTCTTTTTCTTCTGGACTATGTTTAAGGATCATCATTTTTAAAACTGCTACCATCGTGTTACTTAGTGCATGTGCATACTGCACATTTGATCTTCTTCTTAATTTTGTATGTAGGTTGTTTATATTAAATTTTTGAAAATTTAGGAAATTTTTATTTCTTTCTTCTGTTGCTATGAAGTGACGCTCTTGCCTTGTAAACATTATTTTCTACACATGTAAATAAACGTGGTATATCAGTAAATAAACGTGGCTTATCAGTAAATAAACGTGGTATGTCATTCATGACAAAAACTTCTTACTCTATGAAGAAGATAATGGTTTCTGCAGCTAAATGTGAGAACTTTTTTTTATAAATTCAGAGCGCCAATACTTGTTGGGCCTTGTTGACGTACACAATGCTTAGTATGCAAATTTCTGCATTTTTAAGGGTTATAATCATATGTTTTATAACTGCAGTCAATTTTCCAGTTGAAATGACTACAACTGCAAAATGACTGCTAGACTGACGGACCAAATTCCTTGCACCATAAATACTAGTGTAACAAAACAAATAAAACACCTTTAACATATGGTACTTAAAATTTAATCTTAACTTAAGATTAAAATCTAGAACCTTAATTCCGTATGGGGGTGGGTATATAATATGATACACTTTTTATCAAATCCTGGCGTCCCGATTCCCCCGCCGGCTCCGTTCTAACGTTCGAATCAATCTAACTTGAAAACGCCCTGTCTTATCAAATGACATTTGTAGTTGATTCAAATCAGATACCATTGAAATTCAGCGTTTTCGTGAAATCAACAAATCAAGTCAAGTACTAATTCTTTTCTTTAACAATTCAAAGTCAGACAAAATACTCTTAATATCAAAATAAATTATGTAACCGATAATCGTGACACTTGCAAATGATTTGCAATATTTAGTATATTGCTGTGATAACTATTTCTAGAGCACTTGTATTCCCTTATTAATCTTTATTGAATGTTTAAACGCTAGACTGAACAAATCGACTTTAGTGTCCACATTTAAAAAAAAATATTTGGCAGAACAATGTTTTAATTGAGTTTTGTTATGAATAGAATGTCGTCTAATACTTCCTTTGTATATTTTCCATTTGGAATCGTAAACACACATTAATATTTTTACCAAAAGGAACCAGCTGACTCCATTCTTTATTAACAAATTCTCTGTCTAAATGGTCGGTTACATAGAACAGACTGTGACTTATGATTTGTGCCGCTGTTTTACGCACATATTTTTAAATTTAATTAAGATGTTGATGTTCTTCTGTGATTTTATTCAAAAACCTTAACTCGCCACGACACTTATCTACCGTATTCTTGAAAATAGCGCCACTTTTAATTTTTTTCTTTATTATTATCTTTAAAGTCGTTGTACTTTAGATCATTATTTAACAAATTGTTCATTAAACCCTTTAACAAATGATGCACATTATATAAAGGAACACTTTGTTTTCCATGAACTTCAAATATATCGAGTCGCCATTCTTTTACCTTTTGTAACATATTTAAGTGTCCTCAATCAATTCGATTATTGCACTTACATTAGCCGTGTCTTAGTTGCATACTGTGCGTAAAACTACTAGTCCAGTGGCTTGACTTTTTTATTACATCAATCATAATTTGCTTCAAATCAAGCCAAAGCAGACAAAGCCAAGAGCAATTTAAGAGTCTTCACTGATGGCAAAGCAAATAGGCTGGATAAGAAACGATATATAGCATTTTGGACTCCTTTTAAATAGTGATAGTGACAAAACCTTTTCCCTAATGTGTGTCGACGACCGGAAAGTTTGTTTGCTAGATTGTGTAAATTGCATTTTCATAAATGATTTTGATGACAGAAATCGTTTTTAAATTATTCATAGTTTCAGGAATAGCCAGTCTGCTTCGAAAGGCTTTTCCTTTCTTATGCATACGGTTGATTTGGGTCTGTAGATGTTTATTTGCCGCTGGTAAATATTTGATGGCTTCTTTGTTCTGCAAACTGTAAAGTCGGAATACTTTTTCTATATACAGGTGGAGTATTTGAGACAGGGGAGTAAGGGCCGCAACCTTAACAGTTGTATCTACCATCTAAATTCTGGATTTTGCTTTGCGATATTTTGAACTCCATATATAGATTTGGTGAAAAAAACATGTACAGTCGTGCTTAGTGTACATTTCTGACTTTTCTAGTACTCCTATCTCATTTAGTCCAATAGAAGTTTTTAATCCTTTTTAGAAACAGGATCGATTGGCAAAAAAGTTTTTGTGTAAATAGTCCATTTTCTTGTTGTGCATAATCAGCTCACTCATCGCCAATACATAATTTTTTATTGATTTTTCAGTATTCTTATATTTTTTAAAACCTTTAATGTATCTTTTAAGTTATTTATTTCTAATTCAAAGTCACGTGTGTCACTTTGTAGTTGTATGTTTTGATTTTTAATTTTGATACTTTGAAGTCTAACTTATCTATGTGCTCCAATCTTTTCCTTATTTAATTTAATTTTTTTAATGAAAAACCTGTTTTCACAATTTTAACTTAACAACTTTTTATTGTTTTTATCTGGGCTCCGCTGTCCCTGACTGCCTCTCCATTGCAAGGTGATAAATACGTGTCTAAAGTAACCGTGGAGCTAAAGGTATTTGCAGTAGGTGTAGCAGAGACCATGCCCGGAGCACAGACCACCAATTCGTCAAATAGACTTTGTTTCAATGGCTGTCATTGAGTTTAGCTATTTCAAACTGAGTTATTTATGCATGGGCTTCTTGTAATTGATGTTCTAAGATCAAAATATGACTAAGAGCTTTTTCTTACTTAAAACTACATGCCTTGAATCCGCCTACAACAAGTTGGGAGTTTATCCCAAGCATCTACAGCATCAGATAAGTCTAAGTGTATCCGTGCCCTTTCGTCTTTAAACTTTTATTTGAATTAAATAAGTCTAATAGTACCCTTTCGTTGTCATCTCTTTCGCTGTTTAATTCCTCACACAGCTCCTTTGCTGCCTTCAATACTTAAAGCCAAGTTTGGTCTCCTCTTGGCGAGCGAAGGCCTTACGGTTTAGCATTGTGACGTAGGATCTTGTCCGGAAGCTAAAAAGCACTATAAAGGCCCCGCGGCCAACAGCGTAGCTCACTCACACACACAGTGACTTTGGATTTATAAGATATAATTATGTAACCGATGTTCTCGAAGTTCTTCGCTAGCCTCTCAACCTCAATCGCACTAGCTCAAGCTTTTCTTTCAATAAAGTTTTAATGGCAATCTTGCATTGCCGGTATATTTCTTTCTTCATTTCTGTCGTAGCGGTATTCAGATACGAAAAAGAAACAGTCCTGCCACGCTTTCTTCTTACTTTCTTCGGAGCTTTTTTACTATTATTTTCTCAAGGTCTCCGAAGGGAATACGCTCTCGCCAGTGCTTTCACTTCTTGAACTAGCCACTAAACTACGCAACTACGATACAGTGGTCCGATTCAAGAGTGGGACTCTATACGCACGCGTATCTTGAAGTTTGTTTTGGAGACGGTTATTTACCAGAATCTACTATCGACTATCATGCGTTTTTGTACATTTCTTCTCCACGTATACATATGAATGTCCTTATGTTGGAATATCGTATTAGATACAAGGAGGCCCCTTTCCAAACATACATCTACAATGAGCTTACCTGTGTCGTTCACTCTCTTATCATCATATGGACCCAGTGCAGCGTCGCAAGTTTGCCGCCTGGTTCCCACCCATCCGTTTAGGTCGCCACACAAAATCACCTTTTCCTTCGCCTTAGCCAGATCTAGAACTTCCCTGACATTATCCCAAAAGTTCTCATGGTCCTGAGGTGTCGGCGAGCTTATGGAAGCATAGTTACAACCAGTTTTAAACGGACCCAGAGAAGTCTTGCATCGTACAGGCCATAATCTCTCACTCCAAAGGCCAGGTGACAACAAGATACCCACCCCCATGCTGGCATGACTGCACGATGCGTGCCATCAGGAAGATCACAAGTTTCACTACTTCGCTTAGTCTTTGTTACACACAGAACATCCAGGACGCTAAGAGAGACGCTCTGTCATTACATCAATCACCTCATGCATCTTATCTTCCATACTACCTCTTGCATTCCAAGTGCCTATTCGGCACTCTGCACCCTACGATTCCCAAGTTTGGGCCCGGCGTGATGGGTGGCGGCCCTATCGCCGCTGCCACCTGTATTCGTACCGACGGGGTCGGGCCGGTATGCGTAGCCTCGGGGGGACGCCCTAGCCCTCACTGCGGCACCACTTTGGTCAAGATTGCAAATATAATGACTGGCAGGAGTGACGAGCACGCTCTTGGACCACCAATTATACAAGTATGGTTCTTTATAAAAATAACAGGTGTATCAAAAGCCAACAATACATAGCTTGAATTAAAATATCGTCGTAGTATTTCCTAAACTAGGTAAAACCTGTATTTTAGAGCTTCGTTTGTGTTTTCAGGCGGGCCGGGTATATATTTAGAGTAAAGCGATATACAAATAAACAAAATTCAAACGAACAGAATGTAAACTAAACTATACAATAAAGGAGACAAGTAAAGAGGTTAACTATTTCATATCATTCTATAATTTCCAGCAAGATTTCCATTGAAATTTCCTTAATATTCTACTAACATACTACTACATTTATTATAACAGAAACTGTTGTATGTTTATTAAAATTTAAATAAAACAAGGGGACAATAAAAACTGCTGTTAGTCCCAGTGTTACCACAGGTGTAAAAGTTTTTAGTAGTAATACCATGCTGATGTATTAAACCACAGGTTTATTAAAGCATCTTGGTTCAACTGACACAAATTTTATATTTTGTTCCTTTTGAATTCAGTTACCACCAAATAGCTTTAGACTAAGCTGCAGCGCTGACGACCACAGAGCCCCACTCGCACGCCACGACACGGAAGACATCCCTGATGTGAACCAGGACGAGGTCAGAGTGGCTCTCGAGCAGCTCAAAATAACAAGTCGCCAGGCGATGACGGAATCACCACTGAGCTTCTAAAAGCAGGCGGGACGCCAATCTTGAAAAAGCTAGCGAGTCTCTTTAATTCCGTCATCTACCAGGGCTTAACACCTCAAGCGTGGAGCGGGAGTGCGGTGGTTCTGTTGTTCAAAAAAGGTGACAAAACCTTGCTGAAGAACTACAGACCCATCTCACTCCTGAGCCACGTCTACAAGTTGTTCTCGAGAGTACTCACAAACCGCATCGCCAGAAGACTTGACGAGTTCCAGCCACCGGAACAAGCCGGGTTTCGAAAAGGCTACAGCACCGTAGACCACATCCATACTGTTCGGCAGATTGTACAGAAGACCGAAGAGTACAATCAGCCGCTGTGTATGGCTTTCGTGGACTACGAGAAAGCCTTCGACTCCATCGAAACCTGGGCGGTTTTGGATGCTCTGCAGCGATGTGGCATCGATTGGCGCTATATCGAGGTGTTGAGATGTCTGTATGATACCGCCACAATGACCGTCCAGCTCCAGGACCAAAAGACCAACCCGATCGAGCTGCATCGAGGGGTAAGACAGGGGGATGTAATATCCCCCAAGCTCTTCACCAATGCACTCGAAGACGTCTTCAAGACGCTGGACTGGACTGGGCGGGGCATTAACATCAACGGCGAATACATCTCACATCTTCGGTTTGCCGATGATATCGTCATCGTGGCAGAGTCACTGGAACAGTTAAGCGAAATGCTGCATAGCCTAAATGAAACCTCTCGAGGTGTCGGTCTCGGCATGAACTTGGATAAAACCAAGATCATGTTTAATGAGCATGTCACGCCGGGACCGATCTACATCGATGGTTCGATGCTCGAAGTTGTTCGGGAGTATGTCTACCTTGGACAAGTTGTCCAATTTGGTAGAAACAACTTCGAGAAAGAAATCAACCGCAGGATCCAATTGGGTTGGGCAGCATTTGGCAAACTACGTCACGTTTTCGCTTCGCCTATACCGCAATGCCTGAAGACTAAAGTCTTTAACCAATGCGTCCTACCTGTTATGACTTACGGGGCCGAGACGTGGACACTCACAGTGGGACTAATCCACAAATTCAAAGTCGCACAGCGGGCTATGGAGCGAGCTATGCTCGGAGTCTCTTTGAAGGATAAAATTCGTAACGAGGTAATCCGACAAAGAACCAAAGTTACCGACATAGCTCGCAGACTCAGTAAGCTAAAGTCACATCTGCAGAAGGACCGACGGCCGATGGAGCAAGCGTGTCCTAGAGTGGAGACCGCGACTTGGTAAGCGTAAGGTAGGACGGCCCCCAGCTAGATGGACCGACGACCTCAAAAAGGTCGCTGGGACAGACTGGATACGGAAGGCGGAGGACCGTGTGCAATGGCGCGTGTTAGGAGAGGCCTATGTCCAGCAGTGGACTACGATAGGCTGATTGATTGAAGCTGCAGCTGGAAATCTGACTTTATAAATTTAACTGTGTTTATTTTTTTTAATACTCGTAGTAGTTCCATTTCTCCATTTGGTTGGATTAATTGAAGATATTCTCACGGATACCCTTTTTCACATCTTTGTGAGAGGACGGCCCATTTGTGGCATCAAATAATTGATCCAACTTCTCTGTAAAGAAAGCTGTTTCATTTGTTTCTTTTTCTTCTGGACTATGTTTAAGGATCATCATTTTTAAAACTGCTACCATCGTGTTACTTAGTGCATGTGCATACTGCACATTTGATCTTCTTCTTAATTTTGTATTTAGGTTTATATTCAATTTTTGCAAATTTAGGAAATTTTTATTTCTTTCTTCTGTTGCTATGAAGTGACGCTCTTGCCTTGTAAAAATTATTTTCTACACATGTAAATAAACGTGGTATATCAGTAAATAAACGTGGTATATCAGTAAATAAACGTGGCTTATCAGTAAATAAACGTGGTATGTCATTCATGACTAAAACTTCTTACTCTATGAAGAAGAAAATGGTTTCTGCAGCTAAATGTGAGAACTTTTTTAATAAATTCAGAGCGCCAATATTTGTTGGGCCTTGTTGACGTACACAATGCTTAGTATGCAAATTTCTGCATTTTTAAGGGTTATAATCATATTTTTTTATAACTGCAGTCAATTTTCCAGTTGAAATGACTACAACTGCAAAATGACTGCTAGACTGACGGACCAAATTCCTTGCACCATAAATACTAGTGTAACAAAACAAATAAAACACCTCTAACATATGGTACTCAAAATTTAATCTTAACTTAGATTAAAATCTAGAACCTTAATTCCGTATGGGGGTGGGTATATAATATGATACACTTTTTAATCAAATCCTGGCGTCCCGATTCCCCCGCCTGCTCCGTTCGAGCGTTCGAATCATTCTAACTTGAAAACGCCCTGTCTTATCAAATTACATTTGTAGTTGATTCAAATCAGATACCATTGAAATTCAGCGTTTCCGTGAAATCAACAAATCAAGTCAAGTACTAATTCTTTTCTTAACAATTCAAAGTCAGACAAAATACTCTTAATATCAAAATAAATTATGTAACCGGAAATCGTGACACTTGCAAATGATTTGCAATATTTAGATATCGTCCGATGTCATCTCCTAGATCGTCATATATAGGTCCACCGTATCTGTGCCTTCATTGTAAATAACTAGCTTTTTCAAGACCATCTCGTCAAACAATAACGCGAATACTTTGGCACGAGCAGATGAATCAGCTATGTTTTTCGTAAGCATTTGCAT
The DNA here is from genome assembly GCA_905147815.2 of Phalera bucephala. Taxonomy (NCBI): domain Eukaryota; kingdom Metazoa; phylum Arthropoda; class Insecta; order Lepidoptera; family Notodontidae; genus Phalera; species Phalera bucephala. The sequence continues at coordinate 5,897,701 of LR990637.1, read as the reverse complement.
AATTGTATGTTTTGTACCTGTGTTAAAACACAAAAAGTTGGTTCGAGCAAATTTACTTCAAATCCTACATACAGTTACATACCACGTCGACAGGTAAGTTACAATCTCTTTTACATTTTCTGTAAATGATTTACACAAGATTACTACTCTTATAATTAATTTCTGCCGGGATATTATGAAGCGATTAAATAAAAGATATAGTCTTCTTTTTAGCGACAGTGTATTTTGTTCTGATAAGCACGTTACAACAAATTCAAACCACAAAGTTCAGAGTACTTACAAACCAGACCATAGATATTTATTTTTATTACTTTTTGATAATTGTTGCCTGTTATAAAATTAACTTATATAGTAATTACATTGCATACCAACACCCTCACTTAATTTAATTACCAAAATCAAAAAAGCAACATAAGTGTTATTTCCTTTCCATTCCTATTTACCTACACTACATTTGCTTAAATATCTTAGTTAATTCTGTACTTAAAGTTTAAGTAAACATGTCTGCTGGTTGTTCACAAGTTTTAACATATTTCAAACGTAACTAATTATTCTTAATCAATTCTTTAATAAATTGATATCGTATATCAATGTGTTTCAAACGCTTGACAGTATCTGTACATGCAACTGTTATGGCAGACTGACTATCACAATAAATGTTTATTTATTTATTTCCACATATACATCTACTTTTACAGAGTATGTACTCCAATACAGTAGTGTTACCAACTATAAAAAAAAATATTTATTTATAACATATAACCATGCTAGCTGTCTTTGTGAATTCACTCAGAGCACAGTGAAATAAGTCTATCTTGGTGTCAATAAGATTAATGGTGCGGAGCGCGCGCGTCAGCGGCGCCTCTTTTAGTAAGTTAGTGCGAGCTCGTGGCACCACCACCAGCGGCGGCCGATGGCTCCGCCACACGAACCTGTTCGGAACACTTATTCCTATACGAACTAATATTTCCCTATTTTCTATTTTACCCCTTAAAACTTTAAAAATATATGAGACAAGTGCGAGGTCTCTCCTAACACTTAATTCATTGTACCCGACCATACCCAAAATAAATAGAGTCGGATACATCAGTGGGTAAAACGGGTACACCCCGTACAGTCTCATATACCTAGTAAATTTATTTTGTACCTTCTCCAACATAAGACTATACTTAGTTTCATGTGGAGCCCAAATGACTGCGTTACATTCGAGATGGCTCCTAACTATCGCGTTGTACAAGGCTTCAATAGCTTTCATGTCCGTAAATCCCCGAATCATGCGAAGCAAAAATCCTAGGTTTCTAAAAGCTTTTTTGCATATTTGAACAATGTGATCGCGAAACGTAAGCTCAGTGTTAAGCTTTACTCCTAAATCCCTAACATCTGTAACTCTCAACACTGTTTTTCCGTCAATAGTGTAGTTGGAAAGAATCGGTGAGCGCGATCTGGAGAAACTGATTGCTACACACTTTGAGATGTTAAACTCCAAGAGGTTATGGTTACACCACCTCGATACCCTGTCTATATCCCTTTGCAGCTTCTGACAGTCGTCTTCACTATTGATAGTAAGAGATAGTTTCAGATCGTCAGCAAATAGCAAAACCTTTGCATTTCTTACAACTTTTGGCAGATCGTTTACCATTATAATAAATTGTAATGGACCAAGATTGCTACCCTGACTTACTCCACATACTGCTGTCTATCTTTCATATAACTCGCGAAAAATTGTAGTAGATGCGGAGTGAAACCGACCCCTGCTAACTTTTTTAGCAATATGTCATTTTGAACTAGATCGAATGCTTTTTTAAAATCAAAGTATACAGTATCGTATTGCCCTCCATTGTCAACAGTTGGTACCACATCGGCCATATAGTTAAGCAGGTTACTTGTGGTGCTTCTTGCTGGTCTAAACCCATGCTGAGCGTCCGAGAGTTGTCCACTGACCTGTGCGAATATGCTCTTATGTATAGCAGCCTCGAACACTTTTGCTGGTGTAAACAATATTGCTACCGGTCTGTATCCCTCTACCTTGTCGCCTGATCCTTTCTTGGGTAGTTAATTTCCATCTCTCTGGGAACACAGCCGTCTCTAGACATAAGTTGTATATGTGGAGCAGCGGTTCAGCCATAATCAATTGACAGTCCTTAAAAATGAAAGGTGGGACACTGTCCGGTCCCGCCGATTGCTTGGGCTTAAGTTGTTGAAGTGCCCTTTGCACGTCGATTAACCGCAATCTGTCAAGGGTTATGCCGCTCCATTCTCGCCGCCTGATTCCGCTATTGCTTTGTCCACACACAACTGTGCCCGCTCAATATTATAGACTGAGTGAAAAAAGCTAGCAAACTCTTGAGCACACTGTGAGTGAGACAAGACCTCACCGTTTTTTTAAATCCTTTGTGAATTTTTACTATCTCTTTTTGATCTTACATATCTCCAAAAGGACTTTGGGTCTTTTAGGAGTTGATTTTGTATGCGGTGCCGGTACTGGTTCTCAGCTGATGCTATAATTTTCTTAACTCTTGTCCTACACTGAGCAAACGCTTCGTAATCAACAGCAGAGCCTGTCAGTTTGTATTTCCTGTGAAGATGACTTTTTGCCTTAATGTCGCGTATTATTTCATGAGTGTACCACTCAGGGTAAGTGTACCTTGAGCTTACACTACTACGCTTTTTCTTTGGAACACAGTCATTAATAATAGAATTAATAGTGAGATAAAAATAATTAAGACTCGACTCTAATCTTAATTCATACATTAGTGTCCAATCTGCCACCGATAAAGATTCATACAATAACATAAAATTTGCTTTGCTAAAATTCCAACCCGCAAAAGTGCGTTTTTTTTTATCCGAATCCAAACAGTTGTCCGGTGTAGGCAGTTCGCGACAGCGCCGGCTCACCGTGACCTCGAGCGGGGGATGATAGGCGTCTACTGGCACCAAGGGCATCTCTGCCGCGCGAACCCAAACACCCTTACCTCCGTCAGACGTACTTAACACCAGATCTAACTGCCGCTCGTTACAATTACCTACACTGTTACACTGAGTGAATCCACAAAATGTTAAAAAGTATTCATAATAATGAGCAACACTCACAGAACATGAATATAAATTAAAGTCTCCGATTACTAGTACATCGCGATAACTATAACAATATTTTTCTATAATTCTAAATAATAACATATATTCATTCTCGCAACAATTAGGTGGGAAAAAATAATAATTTTTCTCATGAATTCACTAGCGGTAGCACTAATAATTTCAAACATATGGTTATCAATGTTTATGTCGTCACTGTGCAATCGTCGAAGTTCAAATCGCGGTGTGGCCACAAGACACGCCCCACCTTGCTTCCGCCCATCCGCTCGATCTTATTAGTTGTATTAGTTGCATTAATTGTTTTGTGTACATATACATTTTATAAACATTATATAGAGTAAAATGTCTGATCAAGTTAGAAACAGTGATTCAGAATCATTCTTTTCTGCGGAGAGTAGTGATGAAAGTTTTGTTAGTGTCCCATCCCTCACTGACGACGACGTTCTCTGATGTCCTTAGAAACTTTAATGTCGTTCACATCAATGCTCAGAGTATTCCGGCTCACTATTCCGATATGCTAGCGAGCTTTGACTGCAAAAATATCCATGCTATCCTCGTCTCCGAATCCTGGCTGAAGCCGTGTCTCCCGTCGACCCTCTTTTTGTTGCCGGGTTTTAATCTCATCAGGAACGATCGTTCAATTGGTGGCGGTGGAGGTGTGGCGATATATCTGCGATCAAATATACCCTTTTCTTTAATTGAATTGTCGCCACAACCCCCTCCGCCTAATGCTGGTAAGCATCTTTTTATTGAGATTGAGCTTCATCACACTAAACTGCTTTTTGGTGTATATTACTGTCCTTCCTCACGTATAGACTTTTTTCTTCTTTTGAAATTTTGTTGGAAAAATTAATCCCTTCTTACAGTCATAACATTATCATGGGTGATTTCAACACTTGTCTGCTCAAAAACGATTATCGCTCCCGTAATCTCTATTCTATTCTTGACTCCTGTGACCTATCCGTTCTTCCACTTCAAGCTACCCATAATTTTCCTAACTCAACTCCGTCACTTCTTGACCTTATTTTTGTTTCTTCAACCGAACATGTCGCTAAGCATGGCCAGTGCTCAGCTGACGTCTTTTCGTTTCACGACTTAGTATTTCTATCCTATAAAGTCCGGCCACCTAAGGCAAAAGCTAAAATTCTATTGCAGCGCAATTTTAGTGGCATTAACCTGACGATGCTTCGAGAAGATGCTGCGAAAATTAACTGGGAATATTTGGTAGCGTCTGAGTCACTGGATGATAAAGTAAATTTTTTCACATCTACGCTAATTCGGTTGTTCGATCAGCATGCACCTATTCGCCCAGTTAAAGTTAAACATCTTCCTGCTCCTTGGCTGACTGATGATATCAAATTGTTGATGAGCAAAAAAGTGCCAACTAAATCCAAATTTAAAGCTAGATCCACAGATTTTAATTGGAATAACTATGTTGCCATTAGAAATCACTGCAATAAGGTGTGTAGGGATGCTCAACGCAAACATATCCATAGTTCTGTACAAAACGGAAATCCAGCAAAAGTCTGGAAATTTCTTAAATCAATGGGTGTCGGCAAGTCGCGTCAAGACAACATGTCTAAGAACTTAGATATAAATCTCCTCAATAAACATTTCTCTGCTTCGTCTCACTTAAATAAGACCTTAAAATCAACTACTCTAAATCATCTTTTATCCATTCCAGCACCCGATTTTTCTCCTTTTGTCTTCAGTCAATTCTCCGCTTGTGATGTTAAAAAAAGCATAGAAACAATCACGTCCAATGCAGTCGGCAGTGACTGTATCAGCCGTAATATTATCCTTCCTATCCTTGATGAAATCCTTCCTATAATTTGCCATATCTGTAATCATTCCATAACCAGCGGCCACTTCCCGTCGTCTTGGAAAGAAGCCCAAATAACCCCTCTCACCAAAAAGTCCAATCCCACATCCTTCTCTGATTATTTATTTATTTATTTATTGGGCTTATCAACAGGTGCTACAATCTTACATGCGTAACGTTTAAAATTTTAGTTCTAGGTACTTATATCTAATTGCACACCATATAACAGATAAACACTGCATTCAATTAATAGTGTAGATTAAGTTTACATTAAGACATACATAAATTAAGTTTTAAACAGAAAACAGAAAAAGTGTATACATACATATAGCTATAAAGTTGATAAAGACTTACGAATTGTATAAGGACTGTCGAAATGGATATCCAATATATCACTATACTTATTATATAGGTTACACATTCGTGGAATAGGTGAAGATCGGCCCATGACCGTTCGGTATCGCGGCATCGAAAATACATTTTTTATTATTGTACGGGGGTAATGATATGGAACAGCGTATCCAAATCGCTCAAGTAACTGTGGACAATCGATACAGTTTCTCATTATTTTAAATAAGAACATTAAGTCCAGTGTATCTCTCCGTCGATCAAGACTGGTCATTCCAAATTTGTTAAGCCTATCTCTGTAGGATGATACTTTTTTCGCTTCACCTGTAGCAAATGCCAAATGGTTCATAAAACGCCTTTGTATTCTTTCGATCCTTAGTGTGTGCGTTGCGAAGTGAGGCCTCCAAATCACTGATCCATATTCCAGTGTGCTACGAACTAGATAGGATAATTTTAGTTTTAATTAATTAAAACGGCTTGACATTGCGAAGTACGAAACCCAAAGTTTTAGATGCCTTACTGACAATGTGGACGACGTGTGGGATAAAAGTGAGCTTTTTGTCCAATAAAATACCCAAGTCCCTTATTGTTTCAACCTCATCTAAGGTAGTATTATTAATAGAGTAGTGATATGTGACTGCACCGTTAAGCTTGCGACCAAAATTCATATAAAAGCATTTCCTAATATTCAAAAGCATGCCATTTGTATTACACCAATTGACGAGGTTGTTCACATCATTCTGCAGAGCGATACAATCAGCGACTGTGTCTACTAACCTCATAATTTTCAGGTCATCCGCGTACAAATAAGGCGTGGAGCTCTTTAAACAATATGGGAGATCATTTATAAAAATATTAAAGAGCACTGGACCTAAATGGGAGACCCATATCCATATTACCTTTCCTTTAAAAAGTTCTTGAGCGCCTTGTCCACGATCAACTGAGTCGATTCCTAAATAAGAACTCCCTTCTTAACCCTTTTCAGTCCGGTTTCCGTCCTGGTCATAGTACCGTTACCGCTCTTGTGAATATTACGGATGATATAAGGTCAGCAATGGAAAACAGTAATCTCACTATACTTGCATTGCTCGACTTCAGTAATGCTTTTAATACTGTGGACTTTGACATTCTACTCGGTATTCTTCGCTCTATTAACATATCTCCAACGGCTATTGATTGGTTTCGTAACTACCTGTTTGGGCGCCGGCAACGCGTTCGCATTGAAGAAACCTACTCTTCTTGGTGCAACACTAGTGCCGGTGTTCCACAGGGTGGCGTTCTCTCTCCTTTACTTTTCGCTGTTTTTTATTAACTCTATTCCCAACCAATTACAATCTTCGTATCACCTTTATGCAGATGATCTTCAAATCTACACGCAAGCCCCGTTAGCCAGGTTGTCGGAAGCTGTTAAAACAATTAATAGTGATCTGACCGAAATAAGTACCTGGAGTAAAACATTTGGCCTCAAAGTCAATCCGACTAAGGCGCAAGTCATTATTATTGGTAGTTCCCGGATGACTTCCCGGATTAATTGGTCGGAAATTCCCCAAATTAAGTTTGATGATAGTACAATACCAATAAGTAAAGCCGTTACAAATTTGGGAATTTATATTGATACAAACCTTACTTGGGGCCCACAACTTCAAGAACTGAGTCGCAAGCTTTTTGCTTCTGCGGCGTCCTTGAGAAGGTTGCGTAATTTTCTCCCTACTGCCACTAAAATTGCACTCGCACAATCCCTTCTCCTTCCTATAATCGACTATGCAGACGTTAGCTATCCCGATCTTACAGAGAACCAATATAATAAACTTGAGCGACTTCAAAATTTTTGTATTAGATTCATATTTGGGTTACGCAAATATGATCACGTTTCTGAATTTCGTGTAAAACTCAAGTGGTTACCAATCCACCTTCGCCGGCATGCTCATATATTATCTCTTCTTTACAGTATTCTGTTCAATCCGCCAACTCCCTCTTACTTCAAAGGAAGATTTAAATTCCTTCATGAAACACATTCAAGGTTGCTGAGGTCATCGGAGAACCTGAAGCTGGAAACACCAATGCATTCTACAAACTTTTTCGATAAATCCTTTACTAATCAAGCCGTTCGTTTGTAGAATGCATTGCCTGTGACAGTCCGACGTGCGCAATCGTTAGCGTCCTTTAAAAAACTTGTTCACTACACTTATGAACTTTCCGAGCACTGTTACTATATGTTAGTTGTGTGTGAAATGTGTATGTGTATAGAATATATAAGTAATATGTATGTAATTCGATTGTAATGTATTATCTAAGTTTTTAATGTACGCCACCAACTGCCCTGTATTACTGTTTATGTTGATTCTTCCATTGTATTGGTTGTCTGGAAGAAATAGCTTTTAGCTATAAGACCGCCAATTGTACATATTAGTCTGTAATTAGTTGTTTATTAATTGTAATTTCACTGGTGTACAATAAAGAGTACTCTATCTATCTATCTATCTAAACAGATCTGCAGTTGGAGAAGTCATCCTTTAATACTATAATATACCTCGACCCATCAACAGACAGTTCTTCATTGGGGCCGTATGTGTCCGCATGAATTAATTCACGCGGATACATGCGGTAGTATTTTTCCTTCAATACAACTTTCACCTTCGGGAACAGAAGTTTGTTTCACATCAATGTTATTTTTCATAAGTATTTTCTTTACGTAATCAAAGTTCTGATGCGCTTACTTTTCGTGCCACTCGTTCAGCGTGTTGTTTACTGATTTTGTTATGTTTTTATGACGAAAGTCTATATAATATGAGTTTCCTACTCGCTTAGCAATCGCGCAAATTTTATTGTTCTTTAAAAAAAATGGCATGATCTGTCCACCATGACATAACCTTTGTCAGATGCGCAATTCACAGAAAAAAGGTTCGTTTTTAATTCTGGAACGAACAGAACTTTCTCTATGGTAGTGTCAATTTATTCACTCCCGTTATGTATTTGTGTTGCCATTTTTCCGTAACTTTCGACGCTAATCGCCGCTCCATTACCGATAATCACACTCAGTGCGGTAGCGCTAGTAACGGATTAAAACTGTGGTATCTTGAAATAATCTACAAACACGTTGTGATAATAAGGTGTTTTCTAGCTGAGAATGAAACTATGCAACTTGCGTCACGGCTACTTTATTACTGTCGTACATACACCGGTGGCGCACGGTCGCGCGCGCTTTACTATATATTTTGATGCATATACTACACGCCTCCACATTCAGTTTGGAACCTGTTAACAAACAAGATCACTGCTAGAAGAATTTCTTATAGTCTATGTGAGCCGTAGGCCTTAGCATGGGATGGCGGTGTGTGAGTAAGGGATCTGGAACCGTAGGAGATTCTACGTTAGAATTTCTAACGACATCGGCCTGCGCAATTTGGTCAGTTTCTTGCTCACTCCCCTCAACCCCAGTATTACAATCAGCCCACTCTTAGTACCTGCTAAAAGTATCATCACTGAATCTTTTTACTCAGCCAAACCGTCTTTGATCTTCTTCAAAGCATATTGCAATTGCATTGGATCCGAACTATAATTAATGGCACTCTTCCCAGTCATTAAATAAGTAAGAACTCTTGAGTAAATGTTCTCTTTCTAAAACCAGAGAACGATGGCCTGCTAGTACTAACAGGGTCAATGTTTCCCAAACTTTTAGTCAATAGAGCTTGTGCCGTTTTAGAAACATATTTGAATTTAATGGGCTTAAATAAGACTTGAGATTTCTCAGCCCTCTTCAAGAAAACGCTATTCATGTCCTTTCTTTGATGCCATTTTGCATGATTTGTAATTTGCTGCAAAATACTTAAATCGTCCAAATATGTACCAAACATTGCATGAAAAACAACTTCTGAAGGCATTAGGCCTAAAGCACCTGTTTTCATTCTAAAACTTATCTTTTTAACTGCCTCATTATATAATTTTAACATAGGGCTTCCTGAAAAACTCCACTGGAAATCCCTAGGTTTCTGTTTCCATAGGACACTAATCAAAAATAATGGCATATATATCTTTTGAGTCGCTCTGGCATTAGTTATAAGTAAAATGTCTCCTAACTCTTTAAGTACTACAGACACCGCATCTGGACTATTAGCCTCCTTAAGACAAGATATTATTTCAGAAGCCATAGGCAACATTTGTAGGCTATTACCTATAGCACTTGTTAATTAAGTATAGTATTTATCTTCCATTACCATAAGAATACATTAAGCCAATCGAACCAAACTTCTGAGGACACCAGTTCTACGCTCAGCAGCAATATTTATGCCTTGTAATAGAGGAACATGATGATTTAATAGACCGTACTGAGATATATTTTGGGTCATTTCCTTATCACCAACTTCTCTCCCTATAGTACTACCGCTTGAATCTCTCTTAATGCCTTAAGAACTGATTTTCTAACTTTGAATCTTGTTACACCAGTTCTAACTTCATCAAACATCGCTTTAAAAAGAGTCATAATTTCTACTATAGGAGTAGCCACTAAATAAAATAATCTTGATATTAGCTTCTTTAATCTTTTCAACTATGGTCTGAATGCTTACTTCAGTATCACCAATTTTAGCAGTGTATGTCAAATATTTTGCATGACCTGCATTATCATTTTCTTCTTTTCGCAAACATGTATAAATTGTCATCAAGACGCCTGCAACTTCATCAGACAAATCAATATCAATAATATTATTCGCTAAATCTACTGTTGCTTTAATCCCTATAGGATTCAGACAAAATAAGTTCAGTGATTCTGACTAATTTTTCAATTTATCTCTCTCTTTAGTGACATCCACTTCCATACTACTGCCTGAAACCTCCATTATTACTTTTTATTCAATTAACAGTTTTAAATTAGGAATAAGATATTTAATTATTAAATTCTATCTGTTCTTGCTTAGTTACGATCTAAGCAAGAACAGATAGATGACGCATCTACTACAGATAATCTTCTCTGCTAGTGCCACAATAAAACTCCGTAATTAATTAATATTCCACATTTTATTTTGGTAACTACAACATGTGCAACAAGATAACCATAACCCCAAGGACGTCGTTGCGACCATAGAGTGAATATATAGAGGGGATAGTGTCGTATGGACCACTGCCATAGACACTTCGACTATATACCACACTCTCCCGGACAATAAAAAAAATGTACTAACTAGGTAGATCCCGTGAGCAAGATAACATTTGATTTATGTGACGTTTCCATTTGAAACCTTCAACATCAATAATGTAGCTAACATCTGGTATAGACTCTTCTATTACCAAACCTTGAACCCATGGCCTACCACCCTTTCTATAGTCTTTCACCATAACTTTCTGTCCTACTTCAAATTTTACTGATCTATTTCCTTGTTCCCTTTTTTCTGCTCTCTCCTGCGCTACATCTGATATAGGCCTCAACAAGCTGAACCTATTCCTTATCTCCCTCCCCAACATTAATCAAGCTGGTGACACTCCAGTGGTACGCTGGGGTGAACTTCTATAATCAAACAAAAATAAATTTATTGCCGAAACCATGTCATAACCACTTTCTCTTATTTTGTTTATTGCTGATTTAAAAGTTTTCACAAATCTTTCAGCTGCACCATTTGTGGCTGGATGATAAGGCGGTGTAAATGAATGTTTTATTTGATTAAATTTACAAAATTCTAAAAATTCTTGACTCGTGCGTGAATGTTCGTAACTAAATGCATTGGGTAGCCATATCGGGTAATTAAACTCCTAAAAATATCAATTGTACGTTTACTAGTAATGTTTGTCATTTGAAAGACCTCGGGCCATTTTGAATAACTATCCACTATCACTAAGAACATTTTATTATATAATGGTCCCAGAAAGTCCTCATGTATCCTGTACCAAGCTGATGGGGCTATAGGCCATGGTTTCTGTGCTTGTGTTGGTGTTTTGCTATTTTGTAAACATACAAATACATACATGCAGCTATGCATACAATGCAGCTATTTGTTATGTGGTCTATGTCTAAATCTAAATTAGGCCACCAGAAATATGACCGTGCAATTTCTTTCATTCTAACAATTCCAAAATGACTTTTGTGCCATTCAATTAAAACAGCCTCTCTAATAGCTGACGGCACTAATATTCGATAGCCCCCAAAATATACAACCTCTGTCCACTGATAATTCATTTTTTCTATTATACAAAAGTAACATTTTCTTTTCTAAGTTTTTCCTCTCTGGCCATCCATCTATCATGAATCTTATAATTTTTGATAATAATACATCTTCTTTTGACTCTATCTGTATCTCTTTCCAATTGAGTGTTTTAATGCCAGAATTGTTTATATAACAAACCACACTAGAATTTTTATTTATACATGGTGAGTGTATTGCAATTTTCTCATTTTTTCGTTTGATATCTACCATTCTAGATAGAAAATCTGCTGGATTATTAGATGATGTGTCGGACTTTATAATTAAATGCAGAGAGAAAGATGGCATAGTGTTGCAATCGTTTAGCAGCCATTTTTGGAATGCTTTTTGTTGGACCAAACATTCTCACTATACGCAGGTGGACGACGGAGTGCTCGGTAGCCGGCTGGAATGTCCGACTATCTTTGGCAGGCCTACAGTCCGGCCCCCGTTCCACGCAGCGCTCGTGCCGAAGAGACTGAGCTATTCAGCCGCTGGTGGCTGGTGGTTCCGCTCAAAGAAACCACACCGCCTCTCGGCGTTAGCACCCGTCCCACGCCGTTTAACACCGCAAGGTGGTGCGAGATTAATGCCCCAGCAAACCGCGAGTCTTCCACAAAGCCCCTTCTGGCTTCTTCTTTCTTGAGCCTTGAAACAAACCCCCTTCTGGCCTCTTCTTTCTTGAGCCTTGAAACAAAGCCCCTTCTGGCATCTTCTTTCTTAAGCCTTGAAACAAAGCCACTTCTGGCCTCTTCTTACTTGCAGTTTTCTTTTTTCGCTCGATGCAGGACGTTTTATTATGTCCTGGTTCGCTGATCTTGCCGGCTTCTTCTATCCGCGCTCGAAGGTCCAACAAACTGTGGGGGCTTGCAAATAAAACTCCCGACTTCACAAATAAACAATGGACTGTATTCTTCTGATTTTCTTAAGGATATCTTCACTATAATCTTCTATATTAATTTACAATAATCTTCTATATTCTAATTCACAATGGTCTTCTATATTCTGATTCACAATGCTTTTCCACAGGATTCCGGCTAGTTGTTCCCCAGTTGCGACGTGCGGCGACGCGGCCGCGAAAGTGCGCTATTAATATCATCTTTTTAGGGGTCACAACTAGCGGGAGTTCTACGCCGACCAACCGGGCGCGGAGCCTACACGTCCCGGCCGCTCGCCACGTATTGCCATCATTTCTTAATCTTATGTGCTGAAATCTTACGTACTAAATATGCCTATTTATTATACATTTCTATATACAAGAGCTATGAGAGAATTCTGACTAGCTGTTCGTCCGCTACAGAAAGAAAATCGACGCCTATTATTGGCTTGGTCACATTAGCCACAATAAATCTCCAAACAAAGTTACGTCTTAAGCCTAAATTTAAGCTAAGCTCAATAAATCCGAATGTATCGATAACTGCGCTGCGCTCAGTTGGAAATCTGTCTTGACCCTATTGGAATAAGGGTAGACGCATATGTCACTGCCAATTGTCTACTAGGAACTGAATATTGGAGCTGCGGTCGGTAACGAAAAGGCGACCTGTAGCTGGCGGACAGTTGTCAATCACCATTAGCGACTGCCCGTGGGGTTTTTCGCCTTAGTGGTGGAGTAGTCGCAGGGTTTTACTAGCATACGGGGTACTTCTGGTAGCTGGAACTGGACCGGTTTCGCTGCCGTGATGACGACCGATTACGACGTTCACGTGGTCTTTAACGTTCGGTGGAACAGCGGGATCCACGAGTATGTTCTTCCAGCTTCTGGGTGAGGTCCTGCACCATCCTTTTCAGCTCCGCAATCTCGTCCGGACGCTGGGACTCATGTCCGTGACTGGATGCAGCGGCAATGGTGTACGGCGATGCCAGTTCTTGAATGCGTATTGTAGGTCTAGGTTATTAATTACATTCGTGAATTTCGTTGCGTTTCGACGCTAATATTGTGCAATATTAAATATATACTGATATTATTTAGGTACCTAAGATTGTGTAAAATAAATATATCATCATCATCATCTCAGCCTATACTTGTCCACTGCTGAACATAGGCCTCCCCAATCGCTTTCCAGCGTAACCGGTCCGATGCCACCTGCATCCAACGACTTCCTGCGATTTTCACAAGATCGTCGGTCCATCTGGCAGGCGGTCGTCCCACACTGCGCTTGCCAATACGTGGTCTCCACTCTAGAATCTTTCTGCCCCAACGCCCGTCCGATCTACGCGCTATGTGGCCCGCCCATTGCCACTTCAGCTTGCTAATCTTAACGGCTATGTCGGTGACCTTGGTTCTTCTACGAATCTCCTCATTCCTGATTCGATCGCGTAGAGAAACGCCGAGCATAGCTCTCTCCATAGCTCGCTGAGCAACTCTGAGCTTTTTTATGAGACCTATAGTAAGAGACCACGTCTCTGATCCATATATCATCACTGGTAACACACACTGACTAAAAACTTTAGTCTTAAGGCACTGAGGTATTTTGGATGAGAAGATGTTGCGCAGTTTCCCGAACGCTGCCCAGCCGAGTTGGATTCGTCGATTGACCTCTCTCTCAAAGTTGGACCTACCTAACCGGACTACCTGTCCCAGGTAAATGTATTCGTCGACAACTTCAAGAGTAGAGTTCCCAACGGTGAGTGCGGTGGGTACGACATGGACGTTACACATTATTTTCGTTTTGTCCATGTTCATTTTAAGACCCACTTGTTGAGATACTCTGTTGAGGTCACCGAGCATTCGTCCTAGATCTTCCAGCGACTCCGCCACGACCACAATGTCGTCGGCAAATCGAAGGTGAGTGATGTATTCGCCATTGATGTTGATGCCAAGTCCTTGCCATTCCAAGAGCTTGAAGGCGTCCTCTAAGGTGGCCGTAAACAGTTTCGGAGAAATGACGTCTCCCTGCCTTACTCCTCTTTTTATGGGGATCGCCTTCGTGCAATGCCCCTGTACTCGGACTGACACGGTGGCGTTATTATACAAGCACTTCAACACTTCAATGTACCGATAGTCAATGCGGCATCGCTGGAGAGATCTAAGAACCGCCCAAGTCTCGATCGAATCGAAGGCTTTCTCATAGTCCACAAACGCCAAGCATAGTGGCCGATTATACTCCTCGGTCTTCTGTATAATTTGCCGCAGCGTATGTATGTGGTCTATGGTACTAAAGCCTTTCCGGAAACCGGCTTGTTCGGGAGGCTGGAAGTCATCAAGCCTGCGTTCGAGACGATTCGTGATGACTCTCGAAAACAACTTATAAACATGGCTCAGCAGTGTGATGGGCCTATAATTCTTCAGTAAAGTGTTACCTTTCTTGAAAAACAGTACCACCACTCCCCTGTTCCATGCTTCCGGCGTTTTCTCTTCGAGCAAGACGGAATTAAACAGCCTCTGAAGGACTTTAAGTACCGGCGTTCCGCCCGCTTTCAGAAGCTCTGCGGTAATTCCGTCTTCGCCTGGTGCTTTGTTATTTTTGAGTTGTTTGAGAGCCATCGTAATCTCGTACAGGCTGATGTCCGGGATATCTTCAGTGTAGTGTCGGGTTAGCTTGGCTCTTGGGTCTTTTACCAAGTCAACAACAGGTTCAGCTACTGAGGTGTACAACTGCCCATAGAACCTCTCTATCTCCCTGAGCACCTCTGACCTATTCGACGTTACGTTTCCGTCCTCCGTCTTCAGCTTCGTCAACTGGCTTTGCCCAATAGACGCGTCTCTTGCGAACACTTTGGAGCCCTTGTTCTGTGCTATGGTCTCCTCAATACGCCTTGTATTGAAGGACCGTAAATCGTGACGCAAGGACTTCAGTATCTGTCCATTGAGCTGCCTATAGGACTTAGCATCATCGGAGGTTTGGAGCGTCATGGAACGTCGCTCAGCCATGAGATTTTGGGTGGAGTTAGATAGTTTTTGAGGTCTATTTTTACGGTGGGGCTTATAATACTTGGACCCGACCGTATGGACAGTCTCTACCAGCCTGTTGTTGATTTCGTCCACTGATGCGCTGCTGTCTAGCAATTCGAAGCGGTTTGCCAATTCGAGTTGAAAGTTCTCGGGGTTTTGGATGTGTGCATAAGAAGGTCGGAGCGTAGACTTCATCAGACGCGATCTTTCCATTTTGACATTAATATTTAATGTGCCTCTGACCATTCGGTGATCACTGCCGGTTTTTACCCTGTGAATCACGGAGACATCATTAAATATTTGTCGCTTGGTGCTCATGATGAAGTCTATCTCATTTTTTGTGGAACCATCAGGGCTCATCCAGGTCCATTTTCTATGAGGCCGCTTCCGGAAGAAAGAGTTCATCATAAAGAGTCCCTCCTTCTCCAGATATTCGGCCAGCCTCTGACCCCTGGGGTTGCGCTGCCCATATCCAAATTGCCCCACTCTCAACTCATCATCGCCCCGTTTGCCCAGCCGCGCATTGAAGTCACCCATAACCACTGTAAAGTGTGCTTTGGAAGTATGTATGGCTCTACTAATGTCCTCATACATTACTTCGACGTCATCATCTGAGTATGCCGAGGTCGGTGCGTAGACCTGTATGACCTTCAGCGAATATCTTTTGGATATTCTGAGTATCAGGTACGCTACCCTGCTCGACACACTAGTGATGGACACAATGTTGTCTATGAGTGTCTTGTGGACGATAAATCCGACACCACCTTGGGACTGCTGTTCACCCTCCCGGTAGTAAAACAAGTTGCCGGATTTTAAGGTTATCGTGTCCTCGCCCTTTCTTCGGACCTCCGATAAACCAACAATATTCCACCGCAACTTGTGTATCTCTTCTTCCAGCTCAACAAGCTTCTCATCTGTCCTTAACGTGCGTGCATTGTATGTCACCAGGGCCAATTTTCGATGTTGGTGGTAGCCGAATCTCTGCCGGAGATTCTTAGCACCCCTTGTCCTGTCGTTACCATAGCTGCTACCGTGGCCAGGACGAACAGGACCGCCGGGGACTAGGGGCCTGGTTTTATTCTTATCTTCCATTTTAATAAATTGGGGGTGTTTGCCATACTCGCCACGCTTGGCAGGCGGGTTGGCGAGCGCAGTTTTTGATGGTAGAAGTGTTAAGGGAACGCTGCTGCCCATTCCCTAGTTTTCCCTTAGTCGCCTTGTACGACACCCGATGGGATGAGATGGGTTGGTCCTATTCTAAGCCGGGAACCACGCGGCATTAAAAAGTAAATATAATAAATAGTAAATTGTAGTAAGATATATTTGTGACATTACATAATATGTATAAATATATAAAATATAATTGATGTATTTGAATATGTATGTGTATATGTAAATAGTATATAACGAGCCTATAGCTCCATCTAGAATCCTATAGACACTCTTTATAAATAACATAATTAGTCTCATATCTCGATCGTACGGCATCATACTGGAGCTAGATCGTAAACTATTTAATTGGAACCTAAACATTGTATCCACACAATATGTTAATAAAAATAGAAAGGAAAAAAGAGAAAGATAATTAAATAAAAAAAGCCAAGCCCGCTGAGTTTCTTCGTCCGATCTTCTCAGTTGAGGCCGCGTTCCGATCCGGTGGTAGGTAGATTAGAAGTAAAATTAGATTTAAAAAAAATGTTAATTGACTATTTGTAAGCGCCCCCGCAGTTGAAGTTTTACTTGTAACACCGCCACGCCTATATTCCCGAAGCGGGGGTGGCAGAGGTGTAGTGAGTACACCCACGTTTCGCCGACGATGTTATACCGGGCACAATTCCAGACTCCGGACTCGTACTGTGAAGTTTTCGTTAGAAAAACTACACTTGCCCGACCTAGGATTTGAACCCAGGACCTCGTGATCACAAAGCGATGCGCTTTGCCACTAGTCCAACGAGGCAGTTCTACTTGTACTGGGAAGTGATTATTGATTATGTAATAATATATACTAATTTCTATTGTTTAATATTTAGTACCTCGTTGATCTAGTAGCCAAATCCCAGGTCACAAATGTAGTTTTTCTAACGAAAACTTACCAATATGCCCGGGTGATTTGTGCCCGGTATATGACAATAGGCTCGCCCCCGGCAAAAAGTGGGGGTACGCTGTACACCTCGGCCACCCTCCTTGGGGAATATAGGCTTAACAGTATAACTTTTATTATTTATTGTTTTATTTTTTGTCATGTATTTTAGTTTGCGATTACTCTTGATTATTATAATTTTCAATATGTTGGTTTGCATTGGGTTCAGTATTATATCAAGGTGATCCCATTTTAATTTTATTGGCATTGGGCCTTTTACTTTGAAGATTCATCAATGAGTTAAGGAGTAACGACAAACAGGGTATTATTATGCGTATTATGTAAATTCTCTAATACACCGGCGTCCGTATTCACGATTTACGAATTAGAAATAGTGTTATGGTCTTAGAGTAAAACTACAAACACGCTCTAGAAAAACTGTAAATGTTAATGAATAAATAAAACTATATAAAAAGCATGAGTTTCATTTTTAAAAGTATTGGGAATTTGACAAAAATATATTATAAAAAAAACAAAGATTCCTGGCCGCCCACAGCTCAAGCACTAAACGTGAACGTGCTTCATGGCCTCTCCTTAACTCTTCAGCTGGAGGCTCCTGAGTGTTGGCTTGCTGGCTTGGTGGTCTGACTCCTCCACAGTGGGTGGCATTGTTGCATTTTGGGCATTATCACCTAAGACGAATGATTTAGCGCAATGGTTAGAGCTTAAGCCGCTCCGCCCACTGAGTCCAATAATCACGGGTTCGATTCCCGCAAGAGACATCTTTGTGTGTTCCCTCATTATTTGTTCTGGTCTGGGTATTTGTGTATGTGAATTTTTATGTTTGTAAACGCACGCCCGACACAGGGAGAAATCCTAGAGGGGGTGTACGTTTTATATATAAAAAATGTACTTAGTTGCAAATGTTGGGCAACACACAACAAGCATTTATTATTTTGGTTGCTCCATCCGGGTGATAATGCAGAACTCTGTGGCTCAGAAGATACCATCATCTTTTCTCTAGCACACAAATTGTACACTCTACTGTAGTGCGTGCGTTACACTGTAACCGACTGTAATGCTCTTCAGGTGAATCTGCAGTAGCATGTATTATAGGAGTCGTCAAATACTCCCTTTGAGGATAGCATGAGTCACCTAAAAAGTATTAAACAAATACTTAATATGTTTCCAAATAATAAGGTATCTATGTACCAAATAAATAATTGATTATTTTAACATAGACATGCTAAGTAAAATTTGCTCTCCTGTATTCAGTAATTCCATCAGATGATTCTTGACAGGTTGCTGATTGAAAACAAAACTGTCCTGTGTGGCACCCCCAAAAGATGAGTGCACACTTAAAATATTCAAGTCTGCATCGCAAATCTACAATAAATAGAATACATTTTAAGTTAATTAGGAATATTTTGAATTCATGTATGTAAAACAATTCTATGTAAATAACTCACATTGAGTGGTAACCTTTTCTATTGTAAAATCGTTCTTCATTTTGGGTTGGTTGTATAATTGCCATCAATGGCACCTATGCCCGATGGAATTTTGAATTTTTCATAAAATCTGAAATAAATTATTGATAATTGTTATTCTTTGTTCAATCTAAAGTCAACAGAATGTAGCCACTACCATTTATCATAAGTGGTGGTAAAGAACAATAGAAATATATTTTTTACTGATACTTCTTTTAATACAGTCTTTTTTCTTTCGTGTCTATTGGAATTTAAGCCACTTATTAAGAATTCTATCTTAATTCAGGGCGTGCGTCACATCTTTTAAGGCCCTCGACAGTCCGTCTGTTGGGCTATCATCGTTCCAGTAGCGTAAAATGGAAGTGCTAAAATAAACTATTTTTTAGATTTTATCGCGGTTTACATTTGCCGTTTTAAGTTCCCGATGTTTCGAGTGCTTTACAGCCCTTGATCACTGGAAAGATTGAGGTGTTAGACGTCCAAAAGGCATAGTTGTTGTAGGGTACCCTCAAACTTCTTAATTTGTTTTGAGCTTTATTCTGTGTAGATCGCAGAATAAGCTCACGGTGCCTTGAGGCCTTGCGGTGTTACTCTTGGTTTTGGATTTGATTATATTAATTACCGGATCCCAAGTCGATCTGGGCACCCAGCCATCTTCAAGCACTAACTAGAGTATAATCCACTACCGATAACAATCGAAATATATACGAAATTACGAAAAACCCGACAAGAATATAATGCACGTCTTACTGTCCTTGAGAGATGTTACCGCCACGAGCGACAACTGACAAAATGACCCCGAAAATGGAGCGCGCGCTGCTTTTATACCATTCTAAAGTATTTCTATTTTTCATTCCTAATACGGCCTCTCCTGACCACAAGTCGTCTTCGACTTGAGTTTTTAAGAGTCGCCTTACTCAAGGTGACTTTGGAGCGTCCCAGGTGCGTGTGTCGAGGTAAGGCATAGACTATCCTGCCGCCGTAAGTTCGTTACCTTCGGATTGCTCTAAATCAGCGTCAGCATCATCATTCTCTTCATCTGAAAGAATTTATAACGGTTATGCATACGAGCCGAAAATATGCGCCGCCACAGTATCCATTCTGCTTACTGTAATTTACTCGGTATTTATTGTATTACTCTGTACTCTCTGCCTACCCCGTAAGGGATCTGGCGTGATGATATAGATAGATAGATAGAGATATTGTATTACTTTTATTTTGTAACACGACGTAACAATCTGTTGGACATGGAATGCACACGCCACGCGTGATCTAGTGTTATTTCGTATTCTTTGTTGCTGGAGATACTGCTGGCTACTGGAGAGGCGTTGGGTCTAGGAGACCTATGTACTCCGTCCGTGCCTCGTTTTGAATATGAATTAATTTGTAACAAAAATCACACGGGTTTATTTATCAGGGAGTGATTGATTAGCTACCATTTCACTACCCTAACTTAAAAAAAAATGGTTATTGTAATTTCATCGCTTACCAAAATATAAATTTAATTTCATTTAATTAAGAACTTGGTGTAAGCGGCACACTAGTGTAATTTCAATATATTTCATGTATCATACCCAAATCTTAACTAATTTAATATTCAATAAACCATTTGTTTTGGGTAAATCTGTAGTATCATTTATCTGCATTACACAAACCTGCTGGCTAGAAAACAAGGTGCGGTCCTTAAAACGAAGGTCCGTTGCAATGCTCACTGTTACTATTCAGGGAAAATATTAATTTTTCTTTTCATTGTGGGTTCTGTAGCTGATACACATACCTTCAAATATATATAACGTAAACTCTTTTAACCCTTTGTAATGCAGTGGATGTAAAAACTTTAAATTTTCCATTTTGTTACATTCTTGCTACGTTTCATTTCAATATTATATTTTTTTTTATTTTATTACGGTACATATTATATACGAATTAAGGATAGATTAGCTATTAATGGCTCAATGTCGAATGTGCTAATCGGACATTTAGCCAAATCTCTTATTTTGTTTGCAATAGTTTCAGCAGTGAACGAAAGATACCCAAATAAATTTCTATCCAAAACCGGTCATTATTTTCAACAATATAGTGTGCAGTAACAACATAAAAATTCCTCCTGCCCTTGACGTCAATACATCACCGGTGAGACATATTTCAAAAGTGCGTTTTAAGCGTTTTTAACTTTTTCAAGACTTTCTTTATATATGGCTGGTATTAACGAATTGGATACAATTTTTCGTGTTGATGATTTGTATGCTGGATTTGAAGATTGATTAACGTATAATCTTTTTCACATATGATAGGTAGTGACAGTTCTAAGTGCCAAACGAAATTAATATTTAATTCAATGGTGTTAAGGCATCAGAACGTAAGTACAGAAACCGGTCATACCTCTTATTGCCATTTGAAGTGTCCAGTGTTATATTAAAACGCGCCTGACTGTTTCTATATCCATCTTTATTCTGTTTACTTAAATTCTACTTATTACAGTAAAGTGCTAACTCTTAATAAAACTACACCTTAAACATACTTACCTTATGCTACGCTATCTTGAGTAAACCTATGCTACACTGTCCTACACATTGAATAAAGTATAATTTTCTTTGCCACTTACAACTGTCACAGTACCCACCTAACATAAAAAATAATAAATTCCTTATCTTCTACAACACTGAAGGGATGATATTCTTTGATGATCATTCTCACTAACTGCCTGTCTATTTCTTTCTGTTTTTTCGTAATATTAGTTTTTTTTTGTAAAATGGTGTATTTATTGAGATGCTGGTTTGGAACTAATTCTAGACGGGACAGGGCTGGCAACACTGACTACTGTAGATGTTGACTGGGTAAACATTGGTATATTATTGTGGTATGTATTATATGTGGAATTAATAATATTATGAATACTATTCGATTATTAATAATGAGTCTGTAGTTTGCCTCGTTGGTCTAGTGGCAAAGCGCATCGCTTTGCGGGCACGAGGTCCTGGGTCCAAATCCTAGGTCGGACAAATCGCACCTTTAGAATAGTGACTTATCTCAAAATATCAAGTTTTTGGGAAACAAATCGCGTCCCTTCAGAACCGAGCGGCGCGGGTAGAGGGAGGGAAAGTGAAAGAGACCGAAGTATCGTATTTTTTAATTCTACCATAAAAACGGCGCTGTTTTAATGTTCACCACATAGAGCGTACCTTTTAATGGCCCTCTATGACCGTAACTCGATTTCTTAGATTTTTGAGTTAAGTCTATACTGTTCTGAAAGTGCGAAATATAATTTTTCTAACAAAAAATTCCCAGTACGAGTCCGGAGTCGGAAATTGTCCCTGGCATATAGGCAATAGGCTCGCCCCCTCGGTGAAAAGGGGTGTACTCAGTACACCTCTGCCACCCCCGCTTGTGGAATATAGACGTGACGTTGCTGGTTTGTGTTTTATTTAAAGACCAAAAATTACTTGTATACATATTAATAATAATAATAATTTCATTTATTTCAGGCAACTGAAGTTTCACAAAAATAATTATGTGCAACTTACAGGCCCATAGAATATATACCTTACGGACTAACATACATATAATATATAAAAACTTATAAACTAAGACATATGTGTTGACGGCGACATGTTGCGCTGAGCAGGGGCGTCTCGTAATCTTCCACGAAATCTTCTGAAGACGACACCCTTCAGCCAGAACGCCTCGCATTGTTTTGCGAGTTCAGCTTCTCGACCCTCAAAGTGTAGAAGGTCTTCTTACGGGCATACTCCGCAATGTCCTCGGCTTTAGTGGTGCAGTGTAGCCGAGACACGTACAGCAGTGTTGTTGGTACTGCTGAGCGAAGGAGTATGCCATCTTCTACCGGTGCAGTACCACACCGGTTTTGTCGGGGAGGCTTCTTCTTCTTCTCCCTTTGATGAAGCCTTACTCATCAACTTGACCCTTCGATCGGGCCTTCCCTGTTGTCTTCTCTGGCACGCGGGCAGCGGCGGCGGCGTAATCACGACGAGAAGTAGTCGTGTTTACGTTTGACGTCACCGGCTGGGCTGCGGAGATGGCGGAGGGGCGCGGTGTGCTGCGGGGTGGCGGGGCGCGATGTACTGCGGGCGGCGGGGCGCGGGGCATCCCATAGGGCCGTAGCAACAGCCGACGACGCATCGGCCGACTCAAAACTGCCGACGAGTGCATTTTGCGGTCCCGCGACTTGCGTTTATTTTTTTTTTTTAATTTTTTTTTTTAAACGTAGCCCCACACTAGGATTTATTCCTGTGTCGTGGGTGCGTTTACAAACATGAAAATTCACAAACAAATACCCAGACCGGAACAAATAATTGTGGATCACACAAAGATTTGTCCCGTGCGGGAATCGAACCCGCGACTATTCGACACAGTGGGCGGAGCAGCTTAAGCTCTTAACCACTGCGCTAAGTCGCCCGTCAATTTTATTAAATAGGTACATAAACAGATTACAACCAATAATAATAAATAAAACATAAGTATCTTAATTTAGTTCTGGGAAGTAACCCTTAATAATGTACACAAAAAGAAAAACATGCATGCAACATGTATTTTCTTCTGTACATAAAGTATTAATTTCACGGAGAAAGAGTAATACGACATCATTTTGTGTTACCCCTTGGACACTACCAAAGATGTCCAGAACAAGGAGCCAAGCTTTACTATCCAAGAAAGTATTCTAGAATAACCATTAATGAAGATGTTCTACATACATATTTATATACCTCAAACCCTTATATAACGAGAGATAAAAATCTGGAACATATAGCAAAGCTTTTGAATTCATTAAAAAGTCACATTTTTTTCAATGATACTTATTTTAACTACAGTTTCTTACAGTTGTTGTTATTTTCATAATTTCTATATTATTTTCACTACTATAGTCGAATACTATTTTGTAAGTTTTCATTATTTTATGTTCATTTTTATTATTATCAAAAATGAATTCATACTTTTAAAACGTATTTTATTTGAAAGCTTACATATTCAAAATTATCAGAAACAAATCACGTGAATATCTAAAAAAATACGGGACTTATGACACGAAAATGACTCGATTTCCCTAGTGCGTTGTCACGTCACGTCGACCAGAAAAGGAAGTTTGGAGAAGGCCGAGAGTATCTAGGGTTGGCCTGCCGGGGATTGGCGGCGCGGCGACCGTGTGGGCGTGCCGCGCGGCGGCGGTGCCACGGATAGATTTTGTTACTCAATGAGTTTTATGTAGTATTTCAGACTCATTGAGTAAGAAAATCAATGACTTTCGAAAGTATTCCTAGAAGTGAAAATAAGTAATCAAGTAAAAACAACAAGATTGGTATAATAATTTTATTAGGATTCATTGATGTGATCTGCCTTATACACCTATGTGTTTATTCATAACCCTGTGCAACACAACACAATTTGACAACCAATTTATTTAAATTATGAATGATAACTCATGAATGAATTGGCAATTCAATTGTTTCGCCGAGTGGGGTAGGTAATAAAACGTTTTGTCATGGCTGGATTACTTATGTTAACATTATTTATCATTTTTAGGTATCAGACTTATCATTTTTAGGTATCAGACAAGTCAACTTAGAATGTCTGTCTGTGTTAGACAAAATCAAGGATTAAATTCAAAATGAACTGTGTTAAAAAAAAGTCGTGGTTATTAAAACAAAACTTACGATTAGTCGTCGAACAACGTCGAAAGGTCGACGGCGCGGTCAAAACGGCGCGTCGTACCTAACGAAGGTACGGGAGCGGCGCGGTGAGAAGTGTCGCGACCAAACGCGGCGAGCGCTACTAGTGATGTGTACCGGAGGCAAAATCAATCTCCGGAGAATTTACAACTATAACCGGAGAATCTCCGGAGAAAAACCGGTTCATTGGGGGCTTAAAAATACTTTTAGGTTATTTGGGTAAATAAAAGAAAGAAAATAATTCAAACAGCTCACGACGTATGCTGTAGCGCTGGTTGATCAGGCGTTCTCGTGGTTCCTCCTCATCGATAACGTTGCGTAGCTCACTAAGTTGATTCGCCGTCACTGGTACTGCGCGTCTCGAACCAAGTAGGTTTGCTGTAGGCAACGGTTGTGGATGTTGCTCTAGCTCAGGTGCAACCTCGGGTGTGCGCCGCCTTTTTCGTCATCATCTTCTCTGCCTTCCTCATCCCTCCTGCGGGCCGCCGCTATCGCTGCTGCTGCAGCATTGGGTGGCGGGAGGTGTTGGGCTTCGACAAGTGACACGACACGACTGTAGATCTCATTAGATCGGTATAAATTTTATATATGTATATGTTATATTTATGTTGTTATGGACCGACGATCTTGTGAAAATCGCAGGAAATCGTTGGATGCAGGTGGCATCGGACCGGTTACGCTGAAAAGCGATTGGGGAGGCCTATGTTCAGCAGTGGACAAGTATAGGCTGAAATGATGATGATGATGATATGTTATATTTTAATTTCTTCTTTTTATTTTCATCTTTTCTTGTGTTTTAACAATGTATTTTAATTTTTACTTTATACTGTATACAATTGTATTGATATGGCCTCCAGGGCTGCAATAAAGAATATTATTATTATTATGGAAGTTTACTTCTTCAGTAATTATTCCTAAGGCTGATTCAAAATTAGCGCATTTATTTAATCTTACAATCCTTAATAGGTCGTAAGTAGGTATTAAGTATAATATAAATATGTATAAGTGGGTTCTATAACTTTTATATAGAGACCGCATCGCCACTGCCACTCCACGCCGGCCTACGCCGGTAGGGTGCGGACGCCAACGATCGCGTCTACTGTCGTACGCCCCTGTCGGAAGCCGTACTGGCCGTCGGCCAGGTCGGGACCGACGCGCGAGAGATGCGCAAAAATTCTCTCGTACAACTTGCGACACTTGTCTAGCTGGCATATTAGACGGTACGCAGAGGAGAGTCTGATGTTTTGCCTTCCTTCTTCAAGAGGACCAGGCGAGTCTCCTTCCCTTTCTCCCTTTCCTACTTTCTCAGACCGTGAGGAAGTTGGCATATCGGAGGCAGTTGTTGATCAGTCTTCTTAGCCTGTCCCCCGGGGCGCCCAAAGCGATCACCCACACCCGTCCCGGGATACCGTCGGAGCCGGGTGCGGTGTAACGAGCGCGCCAGCGGCTAACGGCTCGGTCGAGCTCCTTTATTTTTTTTTCGTGGAGGCAATCTTTTATATACCGCTTGTCCGGCGTCTACACGTTGAATGCATAAATCACTACCGGCTCTACAACGGCGTTAAAGGTGGTCCGGATGATCTCCGAATTCATGCCCCAGCTTGTTTTAGCAGTTTTGGCGAAGTTCTTGTATATGTTTTTGCCTTACGGCAGACGTATGCAGAAATATGACTGTTGAAGATCAATTTGGCCGTAAGGTCCAAAATGTTTATTTTTTGTACCATCTGTACTGGAATCCGATCGCCGAGGACAGAGGACAATGGCGAAACATCACAAAAGCAAGACTCTTGGGAGGTGGAGGTCACGACTCTCAGACATGAGGAAGACGACTCGAGGAGGAGGAGGACTGGTATCCTGTTCATATGCACGATTGGGGTATTGAATTTTAATTTCTTAGTTATAGACATCACGTTTGTTTAATTCGCGACAAATTTCAGTTTGTTTTCGAAACCCCACTCGTGCACAGGTCCTAGTGTCCTATATTGGCCTCTGCTGCTATTTTGTTGGACTCAAGTCCGGACAACGTCAGGACCACATCGTCGGCAAAAGCCTGGTAATATACTTTTCGTTTTTCCAGTTCGTCTATTAGTAGGTTTCACAGTGTCAGTCCACTTACGGATCTTTGGATGCATCCTTTATTCGCGTTTTGATGGCTATTCTTCCTACATAGTGGACAGACACTTGGTCCTCTAGGTAGTTACGTAGTACCCTCTTCAGGTTTATGAGGCATTTCTTTTTGATTAACTGGGTTTTGATCGCCGTTCAACAGGCGTTATCAAAAGCTCCTTTATATCTAGGGACACTATTAGTATGGAGTTTTTGTCCGATATGCTTTCATTTCATCCAGTTTTATTCCATTTTTTTTTCTTCTGTTAATTTTGTTAAGTAGTCTTATCAGGTATGATCTAGAGTCCTCTTTGATCATCATGCTGCTGGTTGATGTTATGTTGTGTGTTTGTGGCGGACTCCAGATCATATTACATAGGACTATATTTGGGGCATTCGAAAATAAGGTGTATTATTGCTTGTCTTGTTCGCATACACATGACGGGTTTTCTTTATACTTTCGGAGTACTTGTATTAATCTATACAAGTACTCCGAAAACCTGCCATGCCCTGTTACTGCTTGTTACAGTACTGGTATCGGCCTCATTTTACGCAAGATTTTATATGCTTCTTAGATCTTTGGAAAAAATAGTTTTGTAATTGCTGCCGTGATCCCTCCCCTATATTGATCACTGTCCTAGTTTGTTGTAAGTATGATTTATGATTTTGATGATATACGAGAAAAAATAATTATCACCTGCTTTAACTTTGAAGGAAAATATCGTGAGGAAACCTGCATCCCTATGTTCCTCGAAGATGTGTGAAGTTCGCCAACCCGCACTGGGCCAGCGTGGTGGACTATGGCCTAAGCCCTCTTAGTTTAAGAGGAGGCCCGTGCCCAACAGTGGGACAGTTTCTTAACAGGGCTAATATTATTTCACTATATATACAATACTTAGCGTAATGTATGTAATGAGGTAGGTAATGAGTGACGTACGCTGTGCGGAGCTAGTATCAGCTGAGAGCTTTTGTTTATCTTTTTAAAGAAAAAGAAGTGTTAATTTGCTATTATTTATTTGACTATAATTTAACAATTAAGTTTGTGGACGAGTGTGAATGTTATACAGTGTATTAGTGAAGGACGAAGGACAAAATAATAGAATTAAAATAATAAAATAAAAAATACTATTTTATATACAAACACATGAACAATAGTTATAGTGCCCTCAAACCATATAAACAAAGCCACGGGTGTGTTGTGACTTGCTTGGTGGTACGTATTGTTAAAAACCATAGCACAATTTGCCATAACAACATTATTTGTTTACAGCGCCACCTGTTGACATTCTGGGATTACACTAAGCAAAATCGTTAGGAAGAAAGTATGCCGTCAGTAAAGATAATAAAATAAGATGCACAGCGGTAGCATATAAAAGCGAAAAATAAAAATAATGCAATTGTGAGAAGGGAAATATCTTAAAGTTAAGTTTACAGCAGTGAATTTACAGAAACGGAAAAAGAAACGTAATTTCTAAACAAAACATGACAAATCAGACCCACTTGTTCTTGTAGACACCGAAGTGCAGTCATAATAAATATGCGAAAGGCTGTAAAGTCTGCTGTCAAGTAGACAATGGTATTTAAAGGCCCCGCAGCTGTAGCTTACCTTGATAGGCATCCATCTTCTGGACGAACATAGTTTGTAGTTTCAGAATAGAATCCTGGATGGCATTCATGTTGAAATTGAGTGCACTCAGTGTGTTGATTAAATGTACTGGTGAAAGTAGTTACAATACTAAGAAAAATATTCCGGCAGGTTCTGTGTAAATTATTGTGTCAATCACTATTTTAAAATAAATTAATTTACTGAGCTTATAATGTATCCTATTTATTTCGCTACTAACCCCAAAAAAAATGTGTAGTGTGGTAGAATATGTGCGGGTCGTGGATTTTTTGGAATCAAATGCCATTCATCCAGATTAACAATCGGGTTTTAGACAGGGGCGTGGCACTGTTTTAGCAGCTGCAGGCTACAGCCTTAGCAGATTTAGTGGGAAATTTCCTTGAAGCCAGGGATCGTGGAGAGGGTTCGTTTTCACGCGCCTTTGACTCATTTAATATTTCTTTATTGCTGTCAAAGCTCTCATATTACGGGTTTCAACCCGAAACTATGAGATGGTTTGATAGCTACCTAGTAAACAGATCACAAGAAGTTCAGATACGAAAAAGTGATATGTCAAAGGTATCTTCCTCCCCGCGCCATGTGACTCCCAGGGGAATCCCACAGGGATCATTGCTAGGCCCGCTCCTTTATATACTGTACACCGCTAAACAAACTCACTGCTTTCGACACTGTTTGTACCACATGTACGTGGATGACTCGCAATTATATTTATCGTTCAATAACACTGCATCCGCTGTACAAATGGTCAATATGGGTTCACGCTGCAACAGATTTACGCTGAGTGTTACCCCATTAGTGCGGCTACGTGGTATGTACCTACATGAAATTTTTGTATTTTATATTTTTATGTTATCGTTATACCTTATAATCTGTAGTATACTAAACTGTTAGCTGTACTAATAAATATACTTTTCTTTCTTTCTTTAATGTAGAGCTACCTTCGTTTGCTTGGCTGCTTGCTTGGCCAGCTCATCCGCACTTTTGTTTTCAATTATTCCTTCGTGTGCCTTAACCCAATAGAAGTTTAACGTACGGTTTTGGTGTCTTACTGCCGCTACATTTTTTCTGATAGCGAAAACGAGGGGATAGCATGTGTTTGCGTTTTTTATTAATTCTAATGATGCTCTCGGGTCGTTCAGCAGCCCCGCCCGTTCCTGCTTGCTTCTATGCATGTGTTCGGTAACTTAATAGAATGCGTGTAGCTCGGTCTGGATGAACAATTCGAGTTTCAGTTCTTTTTTTGTTTCAACCTCTGCGCCGCTTTTCCAGCAGGTGTTTGCAGCATCTACCTTCTCCTCGATTTTGTTACTATTTGTATAGGACAGTATTCCCGACAAGTTGTGTTTCAGTATTGTTTCACTTTCCATGTTGTCAAGGCACTAGAAGGTTATTTCTACTTCTTTGGACGGATGAGCGGCTACCATGAAACAAGCTCTTTCCTCGATGTTTCTGTCCTCGTTTAGCTGGGCCCTCTCCCTGATTCGTAAATCCAAGGGAAGCAGACCAGCTAGTACGGTGCTGCCTTTAGCGACACCGGTTTGTATGTTTTAGCTATTTTTCGTGCAAAACTTCTTTGGATGGTGTTCAATTGTTTTTTACCATCGCTTTATCGGCAGCCGTCGTCCAGACGCTGGCATACATGTTTATAGGTGCAATTACAGGCACGTTATATCGTTCTTATAATTTTCGGATTTCTTATTGTAAATATTCGTGAAATACTAATTTTTGGTACATGGCTGTTATAAGTCAATTTATTGCCGATTGTAGAAAGAAAAGACATTTTATTCAACCACACATACACAGACAACGAGATAACGAAATACACATTTACAAACACCAGAGGTTGTATGGGGTTGAACAGGATACTGCCTCAGCATATTGCTGCACCATAACGTTGTATCATGGTGCAGCCCTGGTATTTTGGTAGAGCCTATAAGATGAGGTGACGTCAGAGATGGCAACCTGAATTTAGGGAGGAATAAATAAACAAGATGGCAACCTGAACTTGGTGATGAACAAATAAAGAACATAATATACAATGTTTTTATTTCAAATGGTTTATAGTTTATTATTAAAAAGTCATTAAACGTAGTAAAGAAGTCGGGATTTGCTACATTTATATATACTACTACTACTACTTTTTACCTTACTAGCCTCTTTGACCTTCCCACATTTATTACATATGGTAATATTCAAGAACAAACTATTTTCATTATGATGATAATGACTGATCCGACCGATTCCGGTCATGGCGACCACTTTGACCCTTAGTCGGTGTAATAGCGCTGGTGCGCTTGAAGATTGTTTATGTAGCCTATCTTCGAGGCGAAACTCCGTGCACACTGAGGGCACGTGAGTACGCCGTTCTCAAATTGTATGTTATGGCAGCAGGTGGGTCTCATCAGTCTTTAACTGATCGCGTTCGGCATCAAGGTCAGCTTTATGCTGAGCCTCGAACTCGCGTACTTGCATGTTAAATAAAAGCTTGTAAAAAATTAACATCCCCCGATTAAGGGTTTACGAGATAT
Organism: Phalera bucephala; assembly: GCA_905147815.2. Lineage (NCBI taxonomy): Eukaryota > Metazoa > Arthropoda > Insecta > Lepidoptera > Notodontidae > Phalera > Phalera bucephala. The sequence goes on along the minus strand of LR990637.1, from coordinate 5,866,867 downwards.
TGGGGTGTATTTAAGTCGTAACATTAACATTCTCTGCCTACCCCGCAACGTATTTGGCGTGGTGATATATATAAAAATATTCATTTAGTGCAATATTTGGCTAATCGTATCAAAAATCAAAATATCAGGTTGTATAATTAAATCGGAGGAAAAGGTCTCAACTCGACGATGATAACGGACTATTCTCGCATAAATCAGTAACAACGGTAAAATAACTTTGAAATTTTTGTTCGATTAATTCACAGAGTACTATATACAAACTGGTAGATTAATTCTAGCTTCAAATGTCATTCTGCCAGACGTACCAACATTTTAATACTAATTTATTGAGTTTGTAATATTGGCTATCGAATGTTGCGGACAACAGTTTAAAATGTGGCCTCCCATTTAGTACAATCTCCATACATATCATAGTTCAAGAAAATTTGGACATCTTCAATGTATGGAAGTGTCCATCCACTGGCCACGAAGATCTCGTCGACAGCAGACGCGTTCGGGTCAGACAACTTCTCGCTTGTATGGTATGTATTTACGTAAACAATATTTGGATTTCTTAAATATTTTTTATTGTTTTGATTAATATACCTAGTGTAAATATACCATAAAGCATTAACATGTCATTCAAATACAGCGCTTTTGTGCTTTTTTATGAAAAACCTCAAATAATCACTTTCCTGTGTATCACTTGTCTGGATTCATTTAGACAGGAAAGTGATAACAATACAGGAAAGTGTAAACATTCACTTAGATTCCTAACTTCCTCTTAATATTGTATGTATTATTAATCCGTTGAGGCCTTTTTTCCACAGAAGCTAAAATGCCACAACCTAAGAAAAAAAAGACCAGGGTAGAAGTATTAGCACAAAAGCGAGAAAATGAAAGAAAACGTTATGAACAAATGAAAAATGATCCAGACAAGTTAACTTATTCATTAGACTTATTATTATATGTTCAGCTTCCGAAAATAGATCATCGGCGCCATTTCCTAATAACCCTCTTAGATTCTCTCGAGAGGACACGTCAATTTTCAATCCACTTGTTTTTGACTGTGCATGGAGGAATTGCTTAATCTGAGATTTGGAAATTATAGCATTGGTGGTTTTCGCTTTATATGTCTCTAGAGTATTATTCTTTGGATCATTGACTTCTTTAATGATTTGTGCTGTAACAACTTAATCTGCATAATTCGAAGCAACAAAAGTTTGTACCTGGGGGGGGGGGAGAACTAAATGTAAATATATTATATGATCTTCTGGAATATTTACTTGATTGAGTTTTGTATTTTATTAATTGACTAGGAAGAGGAGTCAATGTCTCAACAGCTCCTCCTCGCGTTAAAACTTTCTGTATTAGTGAATAAGTTGTCATTTCTGAGAGGGCAGTGAGCATCTTAACATGATTCTTAACTGCGACAGAAATAGTGTCGGTAAATTGTGTAGAAATTATCCTGTATATGATTTTTCTTATTTGTGAACGTTCAACTACTGATTCATTGACTAGAATACCTCCCCTTTGAAGGTCTAAATAAACGTTTGGTTCCGCCATCTGTTGAATAGAAGCCATAAAGGCGGCATATCTCTTCCCAACCCACATCTTGAAATCTCGTTTATTAGCTACTGGTCTACACATGACATATGACTGCATGAAACCCTAGCAGGCCAGATGATATATATCTTGGTTCACTCTTGAGTGTCTGATATGCATTTCTGTATTCTTTATTCTTCTTCTTCTTCTTCTTTTTAAACAATTTATTATTATTGTGTCATCTCACAATTATTGTGTCATCTGTCATCAGGATACAATCATCTAGATCTTTAACTATATCTAGTTATGTATACTAGACCAGTACACAGCTCAGTGCAAGTACTTTAAAAAATGATGCCATAATAACAGACTATTGCTCATACAAATAATTCCAAGTACTGTTTTGCTGAATCAGCTTAACTTGCCTCAGCTGCTTATTTATCATGTAAACAGATATCAGGTTACTTGTTTAGTCTCAGTCCAATTCTAATAACTGTTTTGCTTAATAATCAGATATTAATTAATAAGACGAATACTGCGTGGGTTTGTTCTAGAAAGAATTGTTTACTTGACGATGCCTATAAATAGCCATCGCCAAGCAAAGTACATTTAATATCGACTTAGCTCTCTTACCGCACACTCTCGCACTAACGTTAAGTAATACTAATTGACTGCATTAGTATTTTGAGTATTCATTATTAATTTTATATTGTTAAATAAATATATTTTTATAAAGTCACGCCGGCCTTTATATTTGACTGGCGCAGCCGAACGGTAGGATTTCAGTCGCGATAAGTGCTGGAGCGGTCATATCTGACAAGCTCAGCGCCGTGTAGGAGTACAAGCATCGATTCCGGACCACAAAGGACCTACCTTCGAACAAAGAAATTTGTTAAGTAAAAGTGCCTGCAGATACTCAAAGAGCGGATATTCGGCATGAAAAATTGCAGCATTGTGTGAGTTCTGACCGTTCCCACATAATCCTATTTTTCTGTCTATTCTGAATTTAATTGGACAAGCATCGCTAATTTCTTTCGGATCCCGAGCCTGTAATTCAGGTAACAATTAGCGGGAATTATTTGGAAAAAACGATATCGCATTATTAGACAAGCATCGCTAATTTGTGATTAAAATTAGTATCTCACGGGATTAGACAAGCATCGCTAAGCCGTAGATCACCAGTTAGGGCCGTAAGAATCAGACAAGCATCGCTGAACTTACGTAAAACATTGTCGTATTTTTTTTTATTTAAAAAGAAAATTACTTCCAGTGGGTCGTTCACAAGGTCCACTTGAGAAAGTAATATATAAAAGAAAAAAAATATTATTGAAAAGAAAATCACTTCAGTGGGTCGATCACAAGGTCTACTTGAGAAAGTAATATATTAAAAGAAAATAAATATTATTGAAAAGAAATAGTAAATGTTATTCAGCCTAAAAAGGTAAAAGAAATTAATATTGTAAACATTTTATTACTGTATTTTTATGTGAACTTTTTAAATTGTATTTTTTTTATTATTATTTTGTTTGTGTGTGAATTACGACGGTCGCAATCGGAGGTTCCAAAAAATACAAAATTTCTTATGTATGGAACTGTTATAACCTAAGACTGCGTACGGCATAAGGTTGATCACGGGTTCACCTCGCTTTTCCAGTTTTAGAATTCGCAAATGCTCCAATAAGGTAGAGTGAAAGCGTTCTACTATACCGTTGTCGTTCGGGGAATGTGCAAGAATTTTATGGTGCTGTATTTTATGGAGTCTAACAAATTCCGAGAAAAGTGCATTAGTGAATTCGGGTCCTTGATCTGTTACAATAGTTAAAGGAACTCCATGATGAGTGCAAAAGGTTAATAAGGCTTGGACTACACTTAATGCCGTGCCATCCCTTAGATAGTACGCTTGAGCATATTTTGAAAACGAATCGACTAAGGTGAGAAATTACTCGGGTTGAGCTGTAAAAAGGTCAATATGCAAAATTTCAAAGGGTTTGGTTGCAGGTGGAACTATTGCGAATTTCTGTTTAATCGGATTGCGGTCATATTTAGCTTGGCCGCATATACTACACTCATTAATATATTTTGTTATATGATCCTTCATCTTTGGCCAATAGTAATGATGAGAAAGGGCTAGGAAGCATTCAGTTATACCACGGTGATTTGTTTTTCCTTCGTGGTACTTTTTAATGATCTCCTGTTGTGTAAGTAATCTTTGACATTTTCTACTTCCTTTTTAGTTAAAACTAACTGTAACTTTTAAATGCGCTCTGGATAATGGGTATAATTTTGTACATGGCTAATGGTGGCTGAATTATTAGGCCCGTTTTGACCTTAGGGTTAACATACTCCTTTATAGCACTTATAACTTCACCTTCAAGATTAGATTCCGACAGCTGTATAACAGTTTTTGTGTGTGATTCGAATGGTTTAGAAACAGTAGGGCGCTTTTTAATATCTCCTACGACAAAAAGACATATTTGACGGTGGAACTTATTAAGTGGCTCCTCAGAAATCGGTACTTCCAAAATGGGATTTTCGGCACTTGTGTGGGCGGTGGCCGTGGATGATCCGGCAGAACCAGTAGCTGTATGATCTTTTTCAGATGGTTGGACTGCGAGAGAACTTATATCTTCGTTATGGATTTCGATACGCGAAAGAGCGTCTGCGTTAGTGTTCAGCCTACCCTGCTTATACACAGTTTTGAAATTATATTCACTTAAGCTCAACTTCCAACGAGTTACACGTGCGTTAGGTTCCTTTAGGTTCATGACCCATTGCAGGGGCCTATGGTCGGTTATGATTGTGAACTTTCGACCGTATAGATATGGGCGGAAATATTTCGTAGCCCACACGATTGCGAGAAGCTCTTTCTCGATCGTGCTATAGTTAATTTCACTAGTATTAAGAGTGCGGGACGCATATGCTATCGGTTTGTCGTTACCTACATGACCCTGGGAAAGGACGGCGCCTAATGCAAGGTTAAAGGCATCTGTAGTTACTATAAAATCTTTTTCAAAATCAGGGTATTGTAATATGGGATCATTACACAATAAGGTTTTGCATTTCTCGAAACAATTTAGATAGTTAGGGTCATTAACAATAATCCATTCTACTTTCTTAAGACACTGAGTCATTGGTTTTGTTATGCGTGTCAGGTTGGGAATGAATTTACGATAATACCCTAAAAGACCTAAAAATCGTCTAAGTTCGGGAACTGTTCTTGGCATGGGGAATTTTTGAATAGCAATTATTTTATCGGGATTGGGCTTAACACCATCTCTTGTAATTATGTGACCGAGATAAGCAGTCTCTAACTTTAAAAATTCCGATTTATCCATTTGAACTTTGAATTTAGAATTTCTCAGTCTTTTAAAGACTTTCTCTAAATTGTCCATGTGTTCTTGTAATAAGACCGAGAAGACGATTATATCATCTAAATATACTAGACACACAGTATTTTGGAGGTCTAATAGTACATTGTCTATTACGTGCTGAAATGTCGATGGGGAATTTTTAAGACCCATCGGCATGCGTAAAAATTTGAAGTGCCCGTTTTCTACTGTAAATGCCGTCTTTGGAATGTCTTGTGGGTCCATTTCAACCTGATAAAACCCACTTTCAAGATCCAGGATGGTGAAATAATGACAGTTACCAAGCTTGTCTAGTATGTCAGCTATGTTGGGGATGGGGTAACTATCGTCAATTGTCTTTTCATTCAATTTCCTAAAGTCTATAACTACTCGCCACTTTGGTTTACCCGATGCATCATTATTTTTCGGAACAACCCAGATAGGGGAGCTCCAGGGTGACTGAGGGGCGTATAATATTTTGTTCAAGCATCTTGGTCATTTGTTCCTGCACTTCCTGTCTATGTATGAATGGGTATCTGTAACTCTTAGTATATATCGGTATTTCGTCGGTCGTTTTGGTCTTATGCTTAATTTTATTTGTAAATGTTAAAGGCTCGCCTTCGATGTAGAACACGTTGGCGTACCGTGCACAAAAAGCTTCCAAATTTGCTTTTTCCTCGCAATTTAAATGGTCTGTACGTAGTCGCGATAAAACTTCCCTAGTACGGTCCGACTGCTGCTCGGTGTGCATGCACTCAGCGTTAAATAGCTCTGCCTGTATTGGACGATCTGCCTGGGGTCTGTAATTAGGTAGGGGTGCACTAAACATTTGTTGAGTTCGTGAGGGTCCACGAAGTTGAGGGGCCTGAGGTTTCCATATAGGTATGGGTGTCTGTGGTTGAGTGGCAAATGGTCTAGAAGGGCCTGGCATGTTATAAGATCGAATCAGTGGCAAATTGAACGGTCGCGGCGGGGGCACATAGAGATTCTGCGGCATAGGGCCAAAATTAAACTTGGGACTAACCTGATGCTGAGACTGCGTTTTCCTTTCGGGGCCATGCTCGTTACGCTGCTGTAAGTATAACGTGTTCATCTCTTCATGCACGAACTCCAGGGCTTTCTCTATGGTATCAGGCCGCATGCACCGAATGCGAGAACCTAATGGATCGCGTAGACCGCGCACGTACGCTTGGTGTGTTAACTTTTTATATAAAAGTCGTTTCGATTCAATAGTACTCGCTAACGTTTCATGCAGACTGATATAGGTCATAATGGTGCTCAATAAATTTGACATTTTTCGAAAAATTCGTGTGGCGACATCAAACCTTGTGTTAATAACGACAAGTCGCTATATAGAGAGGTCTCGCTGGTCCGCAAAATTGTTAATTAATGCACTTTTAATGCCGCTCCAGTTCTCTGGAATACCATTGGAATTAATCGTACGGGCCGCCGGTCCAACTATTTTATTTAATATACCATTTACCAAAGCTAAATTACTCAATTCATAATTCATAATCCGTCCAAGTACTAACTGGTCGCATAACTTTATGAACCGAGTTAGTACGTTCGAGTTCCCATCGAACTCAGGCACCAATCGTAGGGCCTTGTAAATTTGATCCACTACCGCGTCAGACATATTTGATCTAATTACGTATAAATCGTCGGTTATATCTAAGTCCCTATTTGAGTCTAATAATTGACTTCTATTGCTATGAACTAACCTAGGGGTCCGAGATTGCCGTGGGTGAAAAATCTTGGCGGATTAGCGGGATAATTATAAAAAAAGGAAGCGACTAGAACAATTCTAAAGTACTTACATTAACAACTTTGTACCTCTGGTGTATCGATGTCTTGATACTCCTCTGGCTGCAGCCCGTGTAGATTCGGATAGCTGAAGTCCTTGCTTAATTCACTGACTCTACTCAACTATCCTACCGACGGCGCCAATTACGACGGTCAAAACCGGAGGTTCCAAAAAAATACAAAGTTTCTTAGAACTTATTTATTAAGAATAATTTGTAATTCTAATACTTTTGTAATCAAAAGTATTAGAATTACAACATGTCACAGTTGGTCGATGGATGTACCAAAAGTGTCCGACGACACAGGGGCCGCACGTCCGGTGTCCAATGTTGCTGACAAGGTGCCTCGTGCTATCGACGGTTGCAATGCGCAATATCTAGGGCAACGCATGTCAGCGTTTCCCGTTCTATGTTAATATGTAACATTTATCTTATTGTTTTTCAAATTTGTAATATCAAATAATAGGTATTCAAGGTATTCAAAATGAATCAAATTCAGATTACTCCAAAAGAAATTCTCGATTTAATTTCGCGTTACGACGGTAACGATTAATTATTAAATTTTTTCATCCAAAAGTGCGAATACGTAATTAGAAGTTTTAGTCGCGAAAATAATGCCGCACAACATTTGTTGTGCGGCATTATTTTACTAGTTTACTCGTTAGACTATGATAAATGTACATTTGTGCACTTATTTATTAAGAATAATTATTACAAAAGTATTAGAATTACAACATGTCACAGTTGGTCGATGGCTGTACCAAAAGTGTCCGACGACACAGGGGCCGCACGTCCGGTGTCCAATGTTGCTGACAAGGTGCCTCGTGCCATCGACGGTTGCAATGCGCAATATCTAGGGCAACGCATGTCAGCGTTTCCCGTTCTATGTTAATATGTAACATTTATCTTATTGTGTTTTTCAAATTTGTAAACTCAAATAATAGGTATTCAAGGTATTCAAAATGAATCAAATTCAGATTACTCCAAAAGAAATTCTCGATTTAATTCCGCGTCACGACGGTAACGATCAATTATTAAATTTTTTCATCCAAAAGTGCGAATACGTAATTACAAGTTTTAGTCGCGAAAATAATGCCGCACAACATTTGTTGTGCGGCATTATTTTACTAGTTTACTCGTTAGACTATGATAAATGTACATTTGTACATTTATCATAGTCTAACGAGTAAACTAACCGATAAAGCCGTGAAATTAGTGAGTGAAAGAAATAATATCAATTCTTGGGATAGCCTAAAGGAACTCCTCATAGAACATTTCGGAGATCCTAGAACAGAAGATTGCATAGCAGTAGAGTTAGAGAACATTAAAATAAAATCAGGAGAATCATATATAGAATTAGCTCATATAATCCAAAACGTGAAAAATTCAGTTATAGCCAAAGTAAATTTGTTAACCGATGAAGGCGTTAAAGCCGCTAAAATTTCCGCGTTAAATAGCTTTTTTTTAACTTACCAGAAGACCTTTTAAGGATCGTAAGGTTAAATCAATGCACTAATTTGGAATCAGGCTGAGGAATAGTTACTGAAGAAGTACACTTCCATAACCATTATAATGCAAAAACTAAAGTCAAATCAAATAATAGTTTACAAACAACTAAAGAAATTCCAACCCAATTTAAATTTGGCATACCTCAAAACATCTCCTTCAAACTAATTTCCCACAAAGACAATTGATGAATCAAAACTTCCGACCTAACTTCAATCCTTATGTAAATCAGCAAAATCAACAAAAAGTCTTTAAAAATGATCAAAGATTACTCTACAACATAAATAATTACAAGCAATCTGGATTCTTCAAACCCAATCCAAATCAACAATTCCGTTTCGGGATTCCCGATAAATTCATGAATAAAAATCAAAATACAGATAATGACGTCACAATGAGGACAGCTGTTCGTAATAATATGATTGAAAATTTATATGAGAATGACGTAGATGACATCGACCTTGAGACTGACGAATACTCAAATAAATATGAACCAGTGACAATCGATGAAGTCGACGACGAAAACCCCGATAATATTGTTTTCCCACCTGAAAATTTTCCGATGATCCGTTACAAGATCCCCCGAAATAAAAAAAACTTAATTATAACGAAACCCTAAAATTACCACATATAATAATTTATTTATTTATTTATTTGGTGGAAGACCTACAGCTAATACAGTAATATAAAAACCTAAAATAACAACGGAAAGCCAATTACAGATCTTCATGGATAGTCGTAGATTATGAAAATGGTATTGCGTGAGCTATATGAGTAAGAAGTTATACAGAAAGAAAAAATATGGCAATGTGGAAAAAATTAAACAGGTATAGGGTAGGTTACAGTAATTTCCTATATAAGCTATTAGAGTATTTTTATTTAAAAAAATCAAGGCTAAGCTGCCGTCTTGCACATGTACCGCTTGTGGAGAATAAATCTAAATTGCATTGCTTGCTCAACTTATTGAAATTCCTGCTTGCTCGCACGAGGTATGTGTTTTGTCTATAATTAGTGGATACGTGGGTAACATTAATTGGAGGATTATATCTAGTAGCTTTGGGTGGGACATTCAAGAATAATTTATTAAGAAGCTCTGGACAGTCAAGAATACTTGAAGATAATTTTATAAGGAAAGTGCAGTCTGAGATCTGTCGCCTTTTAGAGAGAGGTAAGAGGTGAAATTTCTTACAGACATCTAAGTAGTTTGTATTTCTATATGGGATTTTAATTCGGAAGCACAAAAATTTTATAAATTTCTTTTGGATGTTTTCGATTCGATCGATGTATTTGTCGTAACAAGGGCTCCATACTTGCGATGTGTATTCGAGATGGCTACGAACAAAGCTGCAATAATACCAGAAATTCATTCAAAATTTATGATTGATACAGGAAGCACTAGATCCTTCACTAGCCCCGAAATAACAAATAAATTCTTTTACAATTTTATCACTATAGAACCTTTTGAAAAAATTTGTACACACGGATACAGTAGGCATAGTAAAGTAGCCTATATCCCCTTAACAAAAACTTTTAAAAGCAAACTTCGACTCAAATTTTATATTTATGATTTGGATATTAGACACGATGGTTTAATAGGTTCAGATTTGTTAAAAGAACTAGAAGCCACAATAGATATTGTGATTGTGAAAAATCAAGTGTTAAAAACTAGAAATACTAAAATTCCGATATTGTACAGAAAACCCTACGAAATTAAATTATCACCGCGTTCAGAAACTCGTGTTAAAATTCCGACAGATCTTAAAAATGGTGAAGCTATATTACATTTTTTAGAATTTCAACCAGGAGTTAGAATGCCTGATGCAATAGTAAACTGTAAAAATTCAATAGCTCAAACAATTATACAAAACTACAGATCAGGATGTTATATTAAAATTCTATAATATCAATACTTTCAATTTAAATAAAAATAAATTGTTGGAACAAAACCTTTCAAAATTAAGATTAAAACATTTAAAGAAAGAAGAAAAACAAGCTATACAAAAATTATGTTACAGATATAAAGACATATTCTATTGAGATGATATTTCTTTAACTTTTACAAACCAGGTTAAACATAAAATAAGAACCATTAATGAAGATCCCATATATATAAAACCGTATAGACATGCCCCTACAGAAAATAAAGATATTGGAAAACAAATAGATAAGTTATTAAGATACAATGTCATTAGGGAATCGCACTCTCCATGGAGCGCCCCAGTACACTTAGTTCCAAAAAAAAATGGACGCCTCTGGCGAACGGAAATTTCGCATGGTCATAGATTACAGACGATTGAATGAAATAACAGTAGACGACAAATACCCATTACCAAACATTTCAGACCTATTTGATAAATTAGGAAAAGCATGTTATTTTTCTACATTAGATTTAGCTAGTGGTTATCAGATTGAAGTAGAAAAACAGGATCAATCTAAATCAGCATTTACGGCACAAACGAACTATGAGAGTCGAGGAAGCCAGAGAGGTATGTAAGGAAAGAACCTGTTGGAACTCTGTACTCTCTGCCTACCCCGCACGGGATCTGGCGTGAGGTTATAGTAGTAGTAGTAGTACGGCACAAATTGGACATTATGAATTTACTAGAATGCCATTTGGTTTAAAAACAGCCTCCGCAACATTCCAACGTGCAATAGATAACATACTTAGAGGTTTACAGGGTATCCATTGTTTAGTTTACTTAGATGATATCATTATATTCTCAAGTAGTTTAGAAGAACATTTAGAAAAATTGGAAAAAGTATTTGAAAGACTCAGGCAAACAAATTTAAAAGTAACATTAGATAAGTGTGAATTTCTCAGAAAAGAAGTTCTTTACCTAGGTCACACTATTACAGAAAATTGTCTTCAACCAAATGATGACAAAATTAAATCCATATTACAATTTCCATTACCTAAAACACCTTCGGAAATACGTAGTTTTGTTGGATAACTACCGAAAATCCATTAAAGATTTTTCTAAATTAACACAACCTCTCACTAAATGTTTAAAGAAAAGGCATAAAATTATTATCAACAAAGAATATATTGATGCATTTGAGAAGTGTAAAGAAATTCTGACAAATGCCCCAATCTTACAATACCCCAATTTCACTAAACCATTTTTGTTAACAACCGACGCATCAAATTATGCCCTTGGCGCTATACTATCACAAGGACCGATAGGTAGCGATAAACCTGTAGCTTACCTTAGTAGAACATTAAACGACGCAGAAACACGTTATAGTACAATAGAAAAAGAATTATTAGCCATAGTATAGCCGTGTAGAAAATTTAGGCCATACTTATATGGAAATAAATTCACCATATTAAGTGACCATAAACCCCTAATGTGATTAAATTCAGTTAAAGAACCCGGAAATAGACTTACCAATTGGAAATTACAATTAGCAGCATTTGACTATGAAATTAAATACAAACCCGGAAAACAAAAAGGAAACGCCGATGCGCTTTCGCGTGCAAAAATTAATATACTAAAAGATAATCTATCAATGAAAGTTGGTGCCTCAAGTCCCATAACAATATCTTCCGAAAATTCTAGCAAATCCGAATTAACCAACCCAGTTCAATCTTTAAATAGTAATACCTTAACCGCATCTGAATCATCTTTTATAATTGTCCATTCAGTGGAAAACATGGATTCTTCCGATATTCCTATTTTACAATAAGCAATTGATACTAAACCTAATCAAATACTAGTGTACACCTGGAATAGAAATGAATTTACTGTTAAAAACTTATCCAGAGATAAACAAAAGTATTAGAAGTTCATTTACCATTAAATAATACCCAGTTAATAAAATCATTCCTTAAAAAATATATAAGCCTAAAATAAAATATTTCCTATACTTCGACGATGAACGTCATCGTAAACAATTTGCAGAAATCATTGTAACTTTATTCAAAAAAGATTCAGTAAAATTCTTCGAATGTACAAAACGCGTAGTGTACATTGAAGATGAAAATGAGCAACGTGATATAGTGTTAAAATACCATATTGGCAAAACTTGTCACCGTGGCATAAAAGAAACCATTGCTCATCTTAAACGAACATTTTTCTGGCAAAATTTAGAACAAACTGTATCAAGTATAATTAATTCTTGTGAAACATGCAAAACCATGAAATACGATAGAAAACCATTAAATCCTAAATTACAATTGACCCAAACTCAAACTAGACCCTTTCAGGAAATTTTTATAGATTTATTTTCAATAGAAGGCAAATATTTCTTAACGATAGTAGACTCCTTTAGTGTATTAGGTCAAGCCATCGAAGTTTCAAATAGAACATCACCAGAAATAATTAGAGCATTATTAAAATATTTTTCCATTTACGGAGTACCCTGAAAAATAAGTTCAGATCCAGGTTCAGAATTCAATAATAATTTACTTAAAGAAATGTTAATATTTTATAAAATAGATTTACATATTTGAACACCACATAACCCCAACTCAATGGGCATTGTTGAACGTTTTCATTCCACAATAATATAAATTTATAGACTTGCAAAATATGAAAGAAAAATAACAGATATTGCCTCAGTAATGACATACGCGATAATGTCGTATAACCAGTCCATACATTCAACAACTGGTCTTACGCCATTTGAAGTAGTTTTTGGACATACAGATTTATCCAGTGCATTTGAAGTTGATTTTGAAAAGAATTATACACAGCAACTTGTTTTAGAGCACCGTAAAAGAACTAAACACTTATATGATTACTTAACCGATAAAATGATAAATAACAAAATTAAAATCAGAGAAAAACGTTGCGGCGAAGAAGGAATAAAATTTAAACAAGGAGACTGTCTTCATAAAATGTGTCAATATTAGACGACGAAAGATCAACCGCGTTATAAAACGGCAAAGATTACAGGGAAAGTTATTAGAAATACCGTACTAGTAGAATCTCACGGGAGACACACAAAAGTCCCAATAAAGGATATTAAACGTCCTCCAAAGATTCACTCTTCTGATAACAGGTAGTCCAAAACCTAGTCCTTCAACTTCGAAATAGAATATATTTTAAATAGAACTAATTTTCAACATAGCACATTGTTTTAAATACTTACGTTTTGATAATTCATATTATACACATTTTGTTAATATTAAGATTGAACATTGTATAGACATAAGAGCGTATATTATTAGCAAACGAATAACGTTTATTATGTCAGTACCAATTGTCCAATTAGATTTCTGTAATTCCTACAAACTTAATTCTCTTTCCAACTTGACATTCCTTTAAATCTTAAATCCTCACATCCTTACGAGAAGGTCAGAAATAATTACAACCCTCACAGACTTACAGAGAAATTAAGAAAGCAGAGTTCTTGTCCTATGAAAGAAATTATTACTACTAAATTCGACCCATCGTCAGTTCCTGCCACATGAGCTACAACCTTCAGTTCCAGCCACATGAGCAACAACCCTGAGTTCCTGCCACATGAGCGACAATCTTCAGTTCCTGTCACTAGTGTAAAAGTGAAAGTGCAAAATTAATTAAAAACCAAGTAAATTCAGTGAATGTGATTAGCATAAGTTTAGGCACTATAATCATTTATATTATCTTAATAATTGTACTCTTGATTGTTTTATATATTTATAAATCTAAAATATTGTCCTTATGTGAACATAAGCAAAATCATCATTCTCAAAAATCGAACGCTGATTTTGAACTTATGGAGGGAGGATTTATGTATACTAGACCAGTACACAGCTCAGTGCAAGTACTTTAAAAGATGATGCAATAATAACAGACTATTGCTCATACAAAATAATTCCAAGTACTGTTTTGCTGAATCAGCTTAACTTGCCTCAGCTGCGTATTTATCATGTAAACAGATATCAGGTTACTTGTTTAGTCTCAGTCCAATTTTAATAACTGTTTTGCTTAATAATCAGATATTAATTAATAAGACGTATACTGCGTGGGTTTGTTCTAGAAAGAGTTGTTTACTTGACGATGCCTATAAATAGCCATCGCCAAGCAAAGTACATTTAATATCGACTTAGCTCTCTTACCGCACACTCTCGCAATAACGTTAAGTAATACTAATTGACTGCATTAGTATTTTGAGTATTCATTATTAATTTTATATTGTTAAATAAATATATTTTTATAAAGTCACGCCGGCCTTTATATTTGACTACCTAGTATTTCAATATCTGTCATGTATCAACATAAGTAATAAGTTACCAGTATTCTTATTTTACTGTTATGGGACTCATCTAACGATCTATCGTTATAAAAAGCCATGATGACTCCGCAGCCGACTTATTAAAAGGGATATATATCGGTTCTCTACCTTCCTCTGAGAAAGGGAGTCTTGGCCTGTTTGGGCATGATCCTTGATAGCTTTAACCAAGGATGGAACTTTTTTACATGATATATCTGCAATCCGTTGATCTGAAAAAGCTGTCAATTGAGCTTGTCCGATAAGTAGGATTCCATCATGAGTTAATAGAGCAGTTAATTGGGTATTCATGGTTAAGTTATCATTAAGGACTAAATCAACTGTTAACAATACCGTCCGACCTCTCTGATCTGAAGCGGTACTTTCATCCAGTATACTCTGACGGAATTTAATGATTTCATCATCATTGACGATTTTGATTTGTTTAACTTCGTTATGTGGCATCTTTTAAAATGAACTTGTTATACAATTAATCTTATGAATTTAAAGCTTGCTATAATACTGATAAGTAAATTTTAAATGCAATCAAGCAATAAGACTAATGTGCCACTATGTCTAGTGTCCTACTAATAACTAATTACTTTAAAAGAAAAGAAAAAACAGTATTATTTAAAGGCAAGAACTACAGATTACAACTACAGATTCTATATGAAAAAAAAGCTGCTTAAAAGAGTGCTACAGATTTTATAAGAGCGAACACTCCATCAAGCTTATGTAGTGAAGATTTCATTTGTGAACCATCGTCACCCCTGATTCTGCTTTCACCACTGCAAGAATCATCTTTCAGTCAGTCGCCTAGGTTAAAGGTGGCTAGACAAAAGTCAGTTATACAAAGACGTAAGAGAAACAAAGAAATAAAACAGAAGGATAACAAAATTAAAAAAACTGCAAGCTGAACTGAATAAATACCGGAAGAAAGTCAGCAGATTGCATAAGAAGAAAAATAATCTTAAGAAACTACTAAATTCCAACTCGAAAATGTCTCAAATGGCTGATGACCCAACAACTCGAACTGAAGTAGTGAAAAAAGCATTATTTGGCGACACTATTGAAAAACAGATAACAGAAAATCTAAAAAATCTTAAGACAAGACAAGAAAAAGAAAAAACAAATAGGTTGATTTTGGGTCCTATTGTGAAAGAAAGAAAAGTGTGGAAAACCAATAATAAACTGATCACTTATAAAAAATATGCTTAATAACAAAAAAAAAAAAACAAAAAGACAGAAGGACGACTACGAAACTCAATTGAAGAATTTATGGAAGATGATAAGTACAGTCGATTAGCAGCTGGGAAAAAAGAGTACATCATAAAAAAGAATATAAGAAAACAAAAGCGGTATAGACTTGATACGCTCCAAAACTTACAGAAAGAATTTGAAGACGGGGTCTGTAGTCAGCTATTCGACGTTTGCAAGGCTCGGACCATTTTGGGTTGTAGCTCCAAAACTTACTGACAGAGATACCTGCATGTGAACCATGCACAGCAACTTCCAGCTGGTTGTTACTGCTCCAAATAAGGTAAATTCTTTAAACCACCACCTATCAAAATTTACTAGCTACACTTTGCTGCGATCGTTATAATGAACGCTGCCTAGAGGGAGCTTGTGATAGTTTCTGCACAAAATCTGTTCCCATGTGTGAATATCAAGAATGGGTAGCAAAACGTGAAAATAACAGATCCCAAAACCAAGAAAGACCGTACTATCGTTAAACAAAAGAAAATCACAACTGAAACATCCGTGCGTGAGCTTCTTCAAAAATTGAAAAGCAATCTTAAAACTCTTCAACCATGAAAAAAATATCGTACACCAATATCAGTCCATGAAAAGATTAAAGGAATCGCTTACTGAAAAAGACGTAGTCGTGCACATGGATTTTTCAGAGAATTATTGAACAAAATACAACAAGGAGATTCAGTCATTCCACTTTCGGGATCTCGGATGCAAATATCACTTCATATTGTTGTTGTCTATCTGCAAAATTCTACAAGGTTCTATTGCACGGTTTCAACCAATTTGTCACACAACGTTTACGCTATTTGGCCCCACCTGCAACCAGTCTTAGAAGAACTCCCAGCAAGCATCGAAAATATTCATTTCCTCAGTAACGGTCCGGTGAATCAATATCGAAATAAGCTCATGTTCTATCAAAATCAAAACTTTGTTATTCATGTAGACCAAAAGGCACTTATGAATAGTCAAAAGGAAAAAAATATTGATTACTTAAGACTCTACCACCCCTTCGGAAAGTCATTCCTGTGGAGAAGAAGGGCAAGAAACTCCACCTCTTTGTAAAAATGAGAGGTTTTACAATTCTTTTTGTATACATTGCATTCATGGGGTATTGGAGAACAATGCAGAACGAGCTAAATAGATGTGCTTAGTACAGATGAATCATAAGTGTACTTAGATTCATAGTATCGGTCAGTGCCCACATAGTCCTCTCATTTACAAAATAGAGATTTTGTAAAGGTATATAATAAAAAGTATAATAAGAGAAAAAAAAGGTTACTATCAAATATGTAAGGAGTGCGTACAAAATAATTGGTGATCCGAAAGAGACAAAATTCAACAGTACTACCGTACATGTTTATACAGTCAAAGGACAGAGGACGGACCAGTCCCCACTAGCAGCACCCGTTCACGAGCATGACTTGAGAAGCAGCCGTCACTCTCCTCAACCATTTTGGAGGGAAAAGAGTGACGCGCTCCGCCGCCACTAGCAAAGACATTTTAGAGAGAATGACCAATCCACGACCCTGTGGACATCGTTCGAAAATAATATTTAAAAACAATGAACGCTCGCTAGGCAGGACACGCTGCACTAAACATTATATTCTTGTGAACTTCAGGTAATTTGTGTTAACGCAATTTTATCATTAAAAAAATCATTTTAGTATAATATCCTTTACTCATTAGTGAAGATTTAATATAACTTTTAAAAATTTAATATTAATTCCTGGAATAGCACCTGCCCCCGGACCCCGCACTTACACTCATCGAGTTAATTCGTTTAGTACATGTTAAAACAAACTCTAAACCAATACCAATAAAATTTAATGTGATAAAAGTGAAATTCAACAATTATTGTGTAATTTAAAATAGACATTGAATTTTAATTCCTCGTATTTCACCCGCTCCCGACCCCCGCACCATTCCGCGCCTTGCTGGCTCGCTCGGAATGCAATGAAATATTTACTTTTTATTTAAGTACTTGTTAGTCGTCACAGGTGTTCGTTTTCAATATGGTTATGAACTGTGCAGTTTGTCTTAAAACCGCCAGATCAACATCACATATAAAATGTACCAAGTGCACCAGCCTGTATCATATTTTATGCGTAAACTTAGATTTACGTAAACTTTCTGAAGAACAAAAAATAAGCTGGACCTGTCTACCCTGCCTGCATAGTCAGTCTAAGAAAGCCCTCAGAAGGACCCCAGTTCAACCGTCGGGCTCACAGTATGCGGTCAGCAGCAACCAAACATCTCCGCGCGATTCTGTGGGACCTCCTCTCACCAACTCACCCTCAGAATCTCTTGCTCTCACAACAGACCAGAACTCGTTGAACTCCATAGTTTCAGAGATGACACTACTTCGAGAGTATGTTTTAGAGATAAAGACTCAAATGGGATACTTGACTGAACACATCTTACAGTGTAATTCTCGTCTTGAAGACTATGAAAGCAAATTAACGAATGCAGAAGAGAAAATCGTATCTCTCGAAAAGAGCGCTACATATATATTGCAGCTAGAAAATACTACTGCTACGACAGCAACTAAACACCCAAATTCATTATTCTTTATAAAACGAAGTAGAAATATGTGGAATAAATGAAACTCCGAACGAAAGCTCAATGCACACTGTCCAAGGTCTCGCACAGAAATTGGGTGTTCCGCTCCAAGACTACGACGTAGACTACGCAACCCGCGCAGGACACCGACGTCTTGTAAATAACAATGACACAGCAGAAACTACGCACAGAGCTCCACGACCATTAGTCGTACGTTTCGTAAGATGAAATAAACGAGATGAATTTCTAACTTCAGCTAAAAACAGGAAAGGTGTGACTAACTCTGGTATCGTAACCTCTGGTCCTGACAATATTATATACGTCAACGAGCGCTTATCTTCGGAAGTACGCAATTTATTTCGCGCAACCCGATTACGTGCGAAGGCAGCTGGATACAGCTTCTGTTGGGTCAAAAACGGATCAATCTATGTCCGTCGACGTGAAGGTAATCCAGCAACTAACATCAAAACCGTGGATGATCTGCAGCGTCTATTTGACTCTCCGGTGCATAAGCAACTCTTGCAAAATGCTATGTCAGTTTATTATTTTTGATTTACCTCAATTATTAATTTTGGTTTACTAGGAGGGATCAAAAAGTAGCGAGGACGACATACTCCTTGGTAAAAAAAATACTGGCAGGCATAGCTCAGACACATATTTGTAATATTAATAAAAAAAAAATCTTAGATTCTCTTTTGTTTTTTTCTGAATGTAGTCATTTGTTTGCTTCGTGTCGGAACGTGTTCTCGAAAATGGAGAAAAACGAAGTGCGAGCTGTTATTAAATACCTCTGTTTAAAAAAGTTAACGACGCAAGAGATACATTGCGATTTGGAGGCAACATTAGGAGAGTCTGCTCCGCCGTATTCCACTGTCGCAAGGTGGGCTTCTCAATTTCGAGTAGGGAGAACGAGCACGGAAGACGAACATCGTTGCGGCCGTCCATCGACGTCAGTCACCCAAGAAAATGTTGCGAAGGTCAAGAAAATTGTATTGAGCGATCGAAGAGTTAGCATCCGATACTTAATTCAAGAAACGGGCATTTCATATGAAAGTATTCAATCCATATTAAAACAATCTTTGAATATGAGAAAAGTCTCCGCAAGATGGGTGCCCAGAAAGTTAACCGACAGTCAGAAACAAAATCGACTTGACATTTCGAAGATATTGTTGGCCAAGTTTCAAGAAGATTCTGAAACCTTTTTGTCTCGTTTCGTAACAATGGACGAAACATGCGACCATCATTTTGATCCCGAGACAAAACAGCAATCTTCGTGGCATCGGCTGGCAAGGTTTTGGCCTCAATATTTTAGGACTCAGTAGGAATATTGTTGATTGATTACCTGGAGCGTGGAACCACTATTACAGGCCAATATTATGCAGCTTTAATTCCCAAGTTGAGGAATGCCATCAAAGAGAAAAGGAGAGGAAAACTTCGAAGGGGCGTGCTGTTTCATCACGACAACGCACTCGCGCACAGGTCGGCAGTTGCGATGGCTGCCATTCAGCAAGCTGGCTTCGAATTGGTTGACCACTCCCCTTATACACCAGATCTGGCGGCTAGCGATTTTTATCTGTTCCCCAAATTGACAAAATACTTAAGGGGAAACAGGTACGAAGACGATAACGAGGTGATGGATGCCGTGGAGAGTTTTTTGCAGGACCAAGACAAAACTTTTTTTGTGAAAGGGATTGAAGCCTTGGAAAAGCGCTGGACTCGGTGTGTAGAGAGACTCTGAAACTATGTAGAAAAATAAATTATTAAGTTATCAATAGTCATCATATTCTATCTCATTCTCACTACTTTTTGATCCCTCCTCGTATGTACACTATTATTTCATAATTTTAACTTTTTTATTATTTAATACTTTATTTTGTGATATAGATGTTATGTGCCTATTCCATACACCATTTTCTAATACGTGTATTTTTCAAACCGATGTGCTCAAGTGCTCATTTGACACACACCTCACATACACTACCCCCAAACGTACATGTACACACAATTACATTAAACACCCATACAAACGTATAATACACTCACACATTTACATAACTTCCGGTTCCACTTCCGGTTCCGGTTGTTGACAAGTGAGCATTGATAGTTGAAGCTCTCCAAAGTTTTATGAGTTTGTGCTGTATAACACTGTTTACCACCATCACTGTACCAGGAATTTTGAAGGCATAACCTCAATAACGAAGACCGTCTATCACGTATTATCCTGACTTTGAAATCTGAGAAGATAGCAAACGAGGTGAGCACTAAACTTGGCAGTTATTTTCAAAACATCTTTCACCGTAAACACCTAATATATACAAGGATTTTTATTTACTACCTAACACAACTTCCGCAT
Source organism: Phalera bucephala (assembly GCA_905147815.2). Taxonomy (NCBI): domain Eukaryota; kingdom Metazoa; phylum Arthropoda; class Insecta; order Lepidoptera; family Notodontidae; genus Phalera; species Phalera bucephala. The sequence continues at coordinate 5,846,324 of LR990637.1, read as the reverse complement.
ATTGCTAATGAATCAGCTGATTGGTTGACGCCTCAAAGTGACAAGTCAAAGAGTTCGCGGTGTTGCCATTCCAAATAAACTGATTTATTAATTACTAGGTACCATAGACTTAAGGATTATTGGCGGTGTGTTCCAGTTGTACATTTCTATTAACCTCAGAAGCGGATGGATGTAGAAAGAAGACGGCAGGGATTTTGGCTAATATGGTTTTAATTTACACACACACACACACACAGTGTAACTGACAATCAGTTAAATCACCAAAAGCAAACGTTCGTGTCACCGCGTTACAATTCAAAACTCTATTATATACCTCCTGTACCAACAAAACGAATTTATACAGCCAACCTATCTGATTGGCAGACTAATATACCACCAAATACAATTGAGTGTTATAAAAATAAAATTTATGAGCATCTCACTTGATATAGTCTATTTTAGAAACTATATTCCTAAGAACAATTTTAAGAGAGAATAAGAACTATGAGTAAATATAACTGTTACTGCTTTGTATATTTGGACAAAAGAAATAAGAGTGTAAACATAACAAACTTAATTTATCCTACGTGACTAAGGTCAATATAAATATAATATTTAATTACATTGTGTGAAAAATGCATAAGGCATGAATTTTAAGTATCAGAAAAACACTCAATTATTAATCAAGGGTGTGAAATAATCCCAATTCCTATGAATTACGAACTTATCACATAAACGAATAAATCGTATCAATAGATGTCGTTCTACGCTTAATAAAAACATTTCAACAACAGATGTCGCTACTACACGTTTATATTAACATCAGTACTTAGTAATATAATTGTTTATATAATATAACGGATTTGTAACATTTCTAAGATTGTCATACCTTAAGCATAGGCTGATGGGCTAAGTCACAAAGTATAAAAGAGCTAAGCCTTTAAGTATCAGAATCTCACTCTCTACTTCCTCATAATGAAATGCATTGCATGTAGCTTAGTTATAAGCAATGATGAATTTTTAATATGCTCGTCCTGTGTTAGCCAACATCATGGAGGGTGTCTAAACATAAGGAAAGACAAATTCTCGAAATTAAAACCGGAGTTTCTGAAATATGGGTATGTCCGTCATGTTCGAACATAACTCATCGTAAACAAACTAATTTGAACACTCCAGTGCGTAAAAGCCTATCACTACTTGCAGAGGATATGGATATGTCTTACGAGAACCTCGAACACTCAATACCTGCCACTAGCACAGCTAATTTGAAACCGTTGTCTAGCCCGGCAATGTAACGTTGGAGAACATTAGCAATTTATTGGATTTAAAATTAAAGGCGTCATTAGCTGAGTTTTCGCACAATTTTAAGCTAGCCTTAAGAGAGGAAGTAAAGTCAATGGTACATAGTGAAATTGGCTCTGTAGTAGAGAAACTAAGGGAAGACTTCAACAGCCACTACAGACCACATCAGCGCTGAACAATTTGACTTGAGGGAAGAGATTAAAACAAAAAATAAAGTCATTAAAAAGCTCGAGTCTGAAAACTTAAAGTTGCATGATGAGTTAGGAAGCATTAGAAAACGTCTTGGAACATTGGAGATAAATTCTCGTAACATGAACTTGGAACTGCAGCTCGTCCCAGAAAATCGGAATGAAAACACAGTATCATTGTTTAAGAGACTGCGAAATAATACAAGTTCTTATATGCGACTCGGATATTAAAGCATGCCGTCGTGTAGCCAAGCTGAACGAAAACTCAGACCGGCCTCGGAATATACTTATTACATTATCATCGTTGATCTTACGAGACACTATTATCTCTGCTGTACATCGCTATAACAAATCTCATCCAGGCGAAACCCTTAATGCAACGCAACTTGGGACTTACTGGAGGCAAAATTTATGTCTCTGAGCATCTCTCGCCAGAGTTTAAACTAGTTCATTACCTGCCGCTGGACCTGAGGCCGGAATTAAATATTGTAGCACTTGCCGGCTCTAAATATTGTGGCAGAAATGTTGTAATGTTCTGTTGTCTTGTGTACACTCACCTTAAGTAAATAGTGTACCTGCAGTACATTGTACCAGAGACGCTGCCATGCTTTGATGACTTGTGTTTTATGTTCATTTGCCTAAAGCAGATATTGTAGCAGTAAGAAGTAATGTTTTGTCCTTTGTCGTTTTGTTGTATGAGTACCTGCAGTAAAAACCGTAGCAGTTATTTTTTGAGTGATGTGTTGTTGCTTGTAGTTTTGCAGTACGATTATTTGCAGTAAATACTGTAATGGTAGCCAACATTATACCTGTAGTAATGCTGCAATGCCTTAATGCTTTATTGTTTGATGTACATCTGCCTAAAATAATATTGTATCAGTAAGGAGTAGTGTCTGGTTGTTTGTTGTTCTCGGTGTACGCTTACCTGCAGTAAATACTGTAGCAGTTACATTTTCTTGTAAAGCTTTGCATTAAACACTGTAATTGCAGGTTAGTAAACTGTAGCTGTAATAGGAATGCAGGTCGCCGCCTACTCAACTCGCAACTTGGCATAATAGAAACAAGCCTAACACGCGTAGCATATAGTAATAATAGCACTAACCTAGCAATAAACCATAGCATAGTCACAGTAGCATTGTCCTAAGAAGGGAAGGGGAAGAAAAAAAAAAAAAAAACTTATTTATTTTACAGTAAAACATAAAAAGAGACAAAAGTTGCTGCAGCAGAGAAAGCAGCAGTAATTATAAATAAAAAAAAAAAAAAAAAAAAAACTAGTTCAGTCTGCTACACGTAGTGCTAGTAAGGATAAGCATTATAAATATGTGTGGGTCAGATATGGGCGTTTATATGTACGTAAAGACGAACACAGCAGCGCTATTAATATTAAAACTATAGGTGATTTAGACAAATTGTAACTTTTATTCACGTTGTTGACGCCGTCAACTTTTCTTTTTTAATTTGGTGTTGTTGTTTGGTACTTTAACCTTTAAATATGAATCTACACATAATAATTAGCCCTGTTAAGAAACTGTCCCACTGTTGGGCACGGGCCTCCTCTCAAACTAAGAGGGTTTAGGCCATAGTCCACCACGCTGGCCCAGTGCGGGTTGGCGAACTTCACACACCTTTGAGAAGCTCTTAGGCATGCAGGTTTCCTCACGATGTTTTCCTTCACCGTTAAAGCAAGTGATAATTAATTTTTAATACGCACATGCTTTCGAAAAGACAGAGGTGCGTGCCTGGGTTTGAACCCGAGACCTTTGACTTTGCAGTCCAACGGTCTAACCACTAGGCTATCTACACATATATTATCAAAATTTTAACCGTTTTCGTTCGAAATTAAATGATTTTTACATTAATAATCTTAATTATAACTATGACATTATCTGCTTAACAGAAACGAATCTAACAGACAGCGTATTTGATAGGGAGGTATAAGACGATAGACACAATGTTTTCCGCCGTAACCGCTGCAGTTCCAGTTGCAAAAAGTCTGATGGTGGGGGGGGGGGGGGGGCCTGGTTGCAATCAAAAACTGTCAATGCTGTCCGTAGATTATCGTGGGAAAGTGAAGCGGAAGATGTTTGGATCGCTGTTCTACCGAGCCATGATCACGAATCTACAATAAATATTTGCGTCTGTTATATAGCACCTGATACAATGACTAGTAATAGAGCTAGATTTTATAATCACACGCAAAAAGTCATACTTAATTCAAATGCTAACAATGAATTTATATTGGTTGGTGACTTCAATACCCCCAATATTACATGGGTGATATCTCCTAAGTCGATAGATATGCAGGCATCAGCAACCCGTAGCCATGATGCAGATTTACTGTTACACAGTGTTGTACACACATAAAAACTATTCTGATTCTGACCTATTCACAAATATTGATTAGAAATTTAATATTATTTCACTTAACATTAGGAGCTTTAAACGTAACTTATATAATTTATCAAACTTATTAGTTATGCTTCAACGTATTACAATAGATATTGATGCTACAGTATTCACTGAGTGTTGGCTTTACGACGGCTTGATTATTGATTCATTGCCCGGATATAATGTTTTTCACACTGCTAAACAGCTTAATAAAAACGGAGGCGTTATTATGTACGTTAAGTCTTCATACAACTCGGTTGCCGTAGAACCAATTCTAAATGATATCGACCGTCTCTTAATAACTATTGATCACAAAATCGCTATCTTAGGCATTTACAGATCTCCCTCAATCAACAACTGTGACCCATTCACTAGTTCATTAGACTCACTCTTAAGCTCACTTGCAAATCACAGTTTCGTAATTGTAACTGGAGATATAAATATAGATATTTGCAATATCTCTAACAGTCACTCGTCTGAATATCTTTTGTCTCATGGCTAGTCATGGTCTTCTCCCTGCTATAACCAAGCCTACACGAAATAGTTCATGCCTAAATCACATTTTCATAAAAAGTGTCAGTAAAACCATTGGTGGTATTTGTTCATCAAATATTACTGACCATGACTTGGTTGTAGCTGGCACTCGAATATCTAATCCTACATTAAACAAGACTAAAAGATTAAGATGTAAAATCGACTTGGACGCGATCGCAAAACAATTGAATGAAGTAGATTGGCTTCCAATTACTAGTGATACTGATGTTAATTCTGCGACTCTAAAATTCTATGAAAGTGTTACGCTTGTAATTAATAAGTTTACTGGTATGTATAAAACCGTGGCTCCAGGCCTTATTAGATGCATGCGACACCGAGCCAAGCTACATGTTGACTCTAAAAATCACCCTCAAGATCCAGTACGCCATCATATCTACACCAGATACAGAAATTTTTGCAATAAGTTACTTCGCAATACAAAGATAGATTATAACAAGAAACTCATAAATGAAAACAAATACAATGCTAAAAACCTCTGGAAGGCTATAAAGTCCATTACTGATATATGAGGTAATAATAATGGCACTTCCGCATTATTACAGTCCAGAGAAGACTCTCTCGAATTCTGCAACAAACACTTTGCTTCAGTTTTTCTTAATCCTACTGATACTGACGAGGTAACTAATATTATATCCGATCTTAAAACAGACAGTGCTCCAGGACCTGACTCATTATCGGTTAAATTAATAAAAGTAGCTTCTAAGTCTCTGCACACCCCAATTTTACACATTTTTAACTTAAGTTTAGAAAAGGGCATTTTTTCCGATTGCTGGAAAATCGCCGCAATATCTCCTATTTATAAAACAGGTCCCAAAGACTTACCGGATAACTACAGGCCCATAGCGCTACTAAACGTAATATCCAAAATTCTAGAGAAAATAGTCAATAAACGCCTTATCTCCTACTTGAATAAGAACCACATTATCTCTGACAGGCAATTCGGCTTTCGTAGAAATATGTCCACAGAAGATGCTGCCACGCTTCTGGTTAAACATATATCTTTTTATATCGAGAAACGCGAAAATTGTTTAGCCATCTTTCTCGACCTAGCTAAAGCGTTCGACACTGTTTCAATTGGCCTACTTCTAAAGAAACTAGAATCAATAGGTGTCAGAGGCATTGGTTTGGACTAGTTCAAGAGTTATCTAACCAACCGTAGGCAGTACACCAAAGTGGGTAATTACGCCAACAGTCTACTTTCAATTGAATTTGGTGTCCCTCAGGAAAATATACTTGGTCCCACATTATTCATAGCCTACATTAACGACATTTTAAATTTACACATCAATAATGCTGAAATAATCACTTACGCAGATGATACCGTTGTGCTATTTCATAATAAAACTTGGCAACAAGTTAATAGCCTCGCAAGTCATATCTTGAATATATTGGATCAGAATGTATTAAGCTTAAACTTAACTAAGACCAAATATATTGCTTTTTCCAAAACATCTGCTTCTGCTCCGCCACCAAACTTATCTCTAAAAATTCATTTCTGCCACAGCACAGGTCCACCAGAGTATTGTCAATGCCCCCCTCTTTAACGTGCTCCCTTCATTAAATACCTAGGCATCCATATAGATGAACATCTATCATATAAACGAAGAGTCAGAAAAATTATACACACCATGCGGAAACTTCGCGACTGTCTACCCCTTGATATCGTTAGACAATCTACATAGCTTTTGGTCAATCACTCATCCAGTATTGCATCAGCGTATGGGGAAGCGCAGGCAAGACCTTCCTGCTTGAGCTTGAAAGAGCTCAAAGAGCCCTTATTAAAGTAACTCTAAAGAAACCTTTTCGATTTCCGACAGATCAACTGTATAGTGACTTCCAAGTCCTACGGGTGAGACAGCTCTATATTTTACCTGCTACTATAAAAACACACAAAGTTTTGTACACTAGAGAAGATTTCAACTTCATTACATCAAGACGTGTATTTAGAATTCCGCTACCGGATGCCACTTCGCTTTTAGTAAGACGTTCTCCTGCATTCTCGCTAATTAACACATATATACATAATTTATTGTTTTTGTTTTTTCTTATTATGCATTTTTACTGTTTCTTTATTTTTTTTCTTAATTTTTGCTTAATTGTTACAAAACTTTCATCACTTACATTTAATTACTGTTGCTTGGTAATACTTAACTTAAACATTTGCACATTATTTTTGTTCATTGAACTCCAAGATACAGACTCTCCGTCTAGTTTGGAGCTAACTGATAAATGTATCTTAGTTATTAAGTTATTTGAACAATAAATTTATTCTTATTTATTATTAATCTGTCAAGTGGTAAATATATCATGGGTTTCGGTAGCTTTGAATAGCATAGATAGCTACCGGTATCTTATTGTAGCAGCGAATACCGACTCCCACAAAGGAACTGACTACTTTTTTAAGCCTAAAAATTGGTGATACACGTTTATGTTTATTTCTCGTGTTTAGTTTATGAACTTCACTCACTTTATCAAATAAATGAATATTCTTACGTATGTACAGTATATTGGCATATATATATATATACTGTGAAGCGACCGTGAGAATGTTGATCTCCTTAAAAAGTTCTCTGAGGTAAGCCGTAGGTCCTAGATTATAAATGGCACGGATAGCTCTTTTTTGCAGTATGAATACATTTTTCACGTCAGCAGCGTTACCCCACAGTAGGATACCGTAAGACATAATGCTATGGAAGTAACTAAAATAAACTAGACGTGCTGTATCCACATCCGTAAGTTGCCGTACTTTCCACACTGCATAAGCAGCGGAGCTAAGTTTACCCGCAAGTGATGAGATATGGGCCCGATCCGAAATCTGGCCCAATTTTATCAGCTCGTCTTTGAATCAGGTCATCAATTTGGTCAGATGGTGTTGGGGCTATCTTTGACCAGTCATATTCTGAAAGGAATGATGCCGGAAGCCACAGCATACTCAACCCTCCGGACATGGATGATATTTTGAGCTGTACTAGTGACGTGACTTAATATAGATGATCCTGATGGTTTGCTTAGCGATCCTGTTTTCAATATAGACCCTAAAGATCTGTTCCCGAAAAATGATAGAAGGCTGAAAAAGTAAAGACAAGCAAATTACAAACTTCAGTTACACCAAGGAGAAGAGATAAGAAAAACCAATACTGCCAAGACCCATTCCCAAAAAAAGAAACCAAAGACAAATGTTAAAGGAAAAAGAAAGACACGAAAGGGATTCTGAGGATCGTTATATAAAGGAGACACAACAGGCCAAGATTGGATCCAATTCGTTATATGTCAACAATGATTAACTGTATCAAAACGGATCTTGCGCCGTTCACTTGTCCTGACTGTTTATCGGATAAAGACTATGCAATACAAACTTAAACTAACCTATTTAGTGAATTTCCGACTGATTGTTATAAAAGTTTTATTGTGATATTCGATGCCATACTAACAATTAGGTCCCTACTGCTGCTAATGTCACTGTGTCACATATCAATAGAAAGGGCTCGTTGTGTTGTGAGGATCTCAAATATATTTTTTGTTATTTATGTACTTAAACTAAATAGTTATGATAAAGTCATAAACTCAATTTAATGTGCTCAATGCAACATATACGTTCAGCGACAAGAAGCGAACGATAATTTCGCGACTTCTGTTAACGCTACGTTGGCGCAATGGTACGATGCTTACCTTTACTTTTGTATTAAAAACATTTGCCTTTGGCATTGTACGGAACCCTCTCCATGCGAGTACAAATCGCATTTGGCCGGTTTTTTCAATACTAAATGAAATTTTTAATTACTGCACTCATTACAAAGTATTCACGTAACCAAATGTAACGATTATCTCGTTAACTGTTTATTTATCAGAAAACTATCAAGTTCATTGTTTATTTTCAGAAAAAATCAAAGTCTTAATTTACAATAATGTCTGGTCGAAAGTATAAAACGCAAATTACAGCTAGATCGAGAAAAAGAAAAAAAAAGTGCAAAAATTGTGACTTTTTTCAAATCAAAACATAAAAACGAGGATGAAATCGCTGAAAATTTATCAACAAGCGACAAGGGAGGGATCTTATCTGAAGAGAATCTATTTGAAGGGAGTAGCAAATCGCAACACCAAGAAAAAAAGACAAATGATGAAAATGTGCAGTCTTGACTACCAGCAACCCTCTGATCAAACGGAAAACGATATTGGGGTTCAGCGAGAGGACGATAACACCGAGACGGAAACAAAAATTGACGTGGGCTTGTGGCCAGAATTGCTAAATAATGATTTTATTAATGACATCCTCTCACATGAAATAACTGATTTTCAAAATAAAAATCCGAAAAATATATATTCAGCTTCTATAAAGAAATACAAGGAACAAAACAGAGCATTTTCAAATAGCCATTTCACTAAAAAAATGAAAAATGGTCAATCACTGGAAAGATCTTGGCTAACATATTCAACCAGTGTTGGTGCTGTTTTTTGTTTGCCTTGCAAACCTTTTTCTAAAACCTTTTCTCAATACACGACCGGATTTTCTGATTGGAAACACATAGGAACTTGTTTAGAAAATCACGAAAATTCTAATAAACATAAGAATTCAATGTTAGTGTGGTTGACACGAAAAGAAAATATGTCTGTTTTAGACAAGCAGCTTCAGGAGCAATTAAAAAAAGAAACAGAATATTATCACAATGACCTAAAACGGGTAATTGAAGTGGTAAAATTTTTGAGTATAAGGGGTTTAGCATTTAGAGGTTCCGAGGAAGTATTTGGTTCTCCACATAATGGTAATTTTATGGGGGCTCTGGAGCTATTGGCAGAGTTCGATCCATTCATTCGTGAACACATTGAACAACGGGAGCTGCGACCAAAACCGATAATATCGTACTTATTAAAAACAGTATATGAAGAAATAATTAAGATTATGGGCCGAGAGCTAATTTAACAAATTATAACTCAAATAAAAGACGACTACACAAAGTATTATTCAACTGTGATGGATTCTACACCAGATATGTCTCACAATGATCAACTTGCTATTGTATTACGATACTGTTTTAGAGGAAAAGTATATGAAAGATTTGTAGCCTTCATTAAAATTAGTAGTCACTGCCTTACATATATTTAATATTCTACAAGACTTTATACAAACAAATGGATTACTACTGAGTAATTGTAGGGGGCAATCTTATGACAACGTTGCCAATATGGCCGGTCACTACAATGGTGTACAAGCACTACTAAAACAAAAAAATAACACCGCGGATTATGTGCCATGTGCTGCGCATTCCCTTAACCTAGTTGGTGTAGAATCTGTTAAGGTTGCAACCGAAATTGTGAACTTTTTTGGAGTAGTGCAACAAATATACGTTTTCTTTTCTGCTTCAACCCATAGGTTGGAATTGTTGAATCGTGAAATAAAATTAAAATTCACGTTAAAAAGTTTAAGCCAGACCAGATGGTCTTGCCACTATGATGCTGTCAAAGCCTTAAAAAATAATTATGATGACATTATGAAAATTTTCGAAAGTTTCAGCGAAAATGAGGTTGAGAAAGTTGATTTCCAGAAAGAGGCACGAAATTTATTCAATATAATGGCCTAACTCGAGACTGCAGTTTTGATTATCTTTTGGGAAGAAGTTTTGGAGAGATTTCATTTAGTTAATAAAAAAATACAGAGCCCTGGCTTAGACATTTGTGAAGGCAACAAGTTAATTGTGTCATTAAAAGACTTTGTGAACAACATACGACACCAATCAGATCAGAAGCTAAAGGAATACGAAGAGAAAGCTAAAAAATTAAGTACTAGTGTGGGAATAGACTACAATGACATAAACAAGAGACGCATTACTCCAAAATTTTCAGATAAGTCTACAGGTGAATTCTCAGTATACGGCGCAGAAAGATTTAAAAGAGACACGTTAAACGTTGCGTTGGATAAGCTGATTATGGATTTAAATAAAAGGAGCCAAGTCTTTGAGATATATAGCAAAAAATTCAAATTTTTAATGGATTTGCAAGACAAAAATATCGAAAACATAGATTTGGAAAGTGCACGTCATATTATTGATTATTATCCAGATGACGTAGACGAGCATTTAGTAAATGAGTGCGTTCAATTAAAATCGTACTTACTCCAATCTAAGCCAGAGTCTTACACCTCTTGCAGTGACATTTTTATGCTCATGCATGAAAATAAACTTATTGACGTGTTCCCTAACTGCTATACCATTTTAAAAGTTTTTTTAACTTTGTCAATCACTAGCTGTGAAGCAGAGCGCTCCTTCTCCAAGATGTCCTATGTAGAAAATAAATACAGGACAACAATGTCGAACCATCGACTAAATAATTTATCACTTCTTTCCATAAATTGTGATCTAACAAAAGACTTGCAAACAAAGGAATTTGCAGCACAAAAATGCAGAAAGGTTGATTTATAAATTATAATTTATATAACATGTCCCACACATAACCTGTCAATTTCATTTACTAATTCATAATAAATAAATAAAATGATTTTATTGTTTTTTTATGCATTAAAGAATATATAATAATAATATATCATTATACACACAGTTTTTGACATGGCTATTAGTTGAGTACTTAGGTAGGCCCCTAAGTAATTTCAGCCCAGAGCCCCACAAATTCACGATCCGCCCCTGGTCTGATCCACAAAACTTTAGCTTATTTAGGAAATAAAAGTATGGGACTAAAAACGTCCCGTATTATTCCTTCATAATAAGAACTAGCCAATTATGTAAATCCTATTGTGTACAAAACTAATGACTTGATACGATTAAAAATGAAAATGTGATTAAGGTGGACAGTTTGTATTCTGGACCTTTTGTAGTTATTGACGATATTTCACCTAATGTGAAAATTATGCGTAATGGAAAATTGGATGTTATTCACAAAAATCGCACAAAATTGTACGTTCCTGATAAATGATATATTGTTACGAACACATTATATAAATGCAATAATGCTACCTGTATTTTATATAACTGTAGTTTTTTGATAATCTTAATTTTGTCATAATATTTCTTATTGAGTTTTTAGATTTACGCGATAATTACACATGAAATAAAACTATTTTACGGATTTTATCGCGGTTTATTTTTGATTTTTAGTTCCCGACGTTTCGAGTGCTTTGCAGCACCCATGGTCACGGGACGGTAAAATAGTTTTATTTCATAATATTTCTTATTATTTTTTACTTTTTATATTACTTTTTTATAATAAAATAACAATTTTGAAATATAATCTATATCATCACGCCAGATCCCTTGCGGGGTAAGCAAAGAGTACAGAGTTCTAACAAGTTTTTTTCCTTACATACCTCTGTGGCTTCCTCCACTCTCATAGTTCGTCACATACACGCTCGCCGGTTATGGAGACTAATAATATAATATAATAATCAATATAATCACAGTTTATATTTTGCATTTATCCTTAGATATAATTAGTGATTAAACCAACTTCCCAAAGTGAAGTTCTATCATAATTATACTACGCGCTTCGTCCTCCAGATTAGTATTTTTTATATATTATACACATGTAGACTTTGAGAGTTATACTAAGAAATATAGTCAATAATACGAAAGAAAATATAGCACATTATCATAACAATTGCCATATCATATGTTATAATCGAAAATCAAGTCGTATTATTATTGGTAATTAAACGAGCCCAAGACAAGTCCTCGCTTACCACAGTTTCCCAATTATAAAACCTGGCGAAGGTGGTGGAGGCTCAACTCAAACCAGGGGTGGCGCGGATGGTGCTTACGCTGACGTTGAACGAGCGTGCGGCGACGACGACGGCGTGCCTCATTCTGTGCGCAGAGAACACGTCTACCCGCACCCAGCCCCCACATAGCGCGCTTTTGATGCCGCGGCTAAGAGTGCGTACCCACTGGTTTATGCGGAGTTTTTAGCCCTATAAATAAGGTACCGGATTTGGTAAGTGACTCAGCTTTACCTAGATAATGTCGCTGCGGGACATGTTGATAGCTTTTCGTAGAAAAAAGGTAAAACAAGGACCGGCTGTTTAGTGCCCGGCCGTAAAAATTCACGTAAATCTACGTCTTCATGATCTAAAACTAAGTTTGAGTCCCAGGCAGCATTATGCTTCGGCAAAGGAGGTCTGGGCCTAAACACTCAATACAAAAATAAAAACTTAGTAGTTTATCGTTCTTTGACAACGTAGGGCCTATAATGAGAAAATCTATAGTAGTTTAAAGAACTATATTGACAACCATCATGAAACATTTGGATTAGGAAATATATCACTGTGGCAACAGAGGCTTCCTAAAAAAAATACAGAATTATTGGAAAATAGTGAACCATCTTGGTTGATAGTGTTATCAGACAGTAAGGCTACCGTGATGTCTAAAGGTGCCGGTAGCATGTTGCCTCTTGAGAGTACCTCCGGGCTAACACTCCTAGAACCAGACACTAACTTAACTTTTAAACAATGGTACCAGAGTTGAGTTAGGCAGAAGGGAATAGTGATTATCTGAGCAAGATCGGACGCGAGGCGACGGCAATCTGTCACCACTGTGGTGGGGACCGGGATTCCGCAGAGCACACGCTTGTCGAGTGCCCAGCGTGGGCCTCCGAGCGGCGGATCCTGGTCGACCGGATTGGACCGGACCTCTCCTTGCCGGCAATAGTATCGGCTATGCTGGCAGGGGATTCGGCGTGGGGGGCCGTATCCTCCTTCTGCGAGACTGTGATGTCACAGAAGGAGGAGGCTGAGCGGGATCGGGAGAGGGCCGATCCTGCTCGCCGCAGGCGACGACATCGGGGCGGAGGCACAGCCCGCCCAGCCCCCCCAGCCCAAGGCATTATAATATGGGCTAACTTGTGTCCCCTGCCGTATCATCTGGTGGGGGACCCCCCCCTGCACCAACACCCGCAGGGGGGCCTTTGGGGTTGTGGGACGCTGGGGGTGGGGCCCCTAAGCGTCTTTCACGCGCGACCCCGAGGAGGATGGCGGCGTGGTGTGGCCCACGCCGCCGTGAGCACCGCGACGGTGCAGGGGGAGAAGTAAGCTACAAGTTTCCCCTCTCGAGGCGGACTCTTCGGAGCGCGGCACAAGGGAGGCACCGGCGTGTTCCACTCGGAGATCCCGGAGCCCCTCTGACACGTGCCAGTGCCGGCCACCGTGGGGTTTTAGTCGGTAAGAGTCCGATATGCCCCGCCAGCTTCCCCCGAGGTTGGCGGAAGGCCATGAGGATTTCCCCACGAAAAAAAAGGCAGAAGTGAATAACCATGATACCTTGTGCCTTGTCCGAAATAACATTTCAGTGATTTGAGAGTAACCGAAAAAAAAAGTCCATGAGGATTTCCCCACGAAAAAAAAAGAAAGGCAGAAGGGAATAACCATGATACCTTGTGCCTTGTCCGAAATAACTTTTCAGTGATTCGAGAGTCACCGAAAAAAAGGTGGAAAGGCGTAAAAAATAAATATATATATGTATGTATATATTATATGTAGATCAGCAATTCATAAACGAATTAATAGCATACTCGCGAACAAATCAATTTTTGGATGACTGAAGACGGTTTTCTTTTTTTTAAACTTAGCGCACTAGGATTTATTCCTGTGTCGTGGGTGCGTTTACAAACATGAAAATTCACATACACCAATACCCAGACCGGAACAAATAATGTTAACACTCAAGCTCCCTTAGTCAAGTTGTCGGAGGCTGTTAACACTATTAATAAAGACTTAACTAAATTATGCGAATGGAGTAAAAGCCACGGCCTTTACGTCAATCTTACTAAAACGCAAGTAATTGTTTTAGACTTACAGCAGACTATAACATACGACATAGAAATAAATTAGACCAACCGCAGTTTCATCTGTCATCGCTTGCTCCTCCTGATTCTTCATTAAATCGCCTATTTTTCTTGATAAGAAAAATCCTCTGCTAGCAACAGGGTCATAAGTGTTCCATGTCGCATAAACTCATATCATCTGCCTGCATGTTTTCTGCCTTTTGGTCTTGAACCTTCTGGATTAAGTAAGTTCCATATTTTATTGTTTTCTTATAATATTCACTACATAAGGCCGCAATGATAAAATATAGTCCTTCTAGGGCAATGGAATTCACACTCCGCGATCGCTACCCGACACCTTAAGACGCCCGCGTCGGCGGCGCCTGCCTGGCATGGTCGCCATGTAAGGTTCGGTGTTTGTATGCAATGAAAGATGTTGCTTGTTCAAAGTATAGGTTTATTCTAAGACCAATTACATGGGTTACAAGGGTATGTATAGGTGCTAAAGCTACTACACTACATTTTTGTATGTCATAGAATTTTTTTTTTCTATCGGAAGCAATAAAATACTATTCAGTGTTTTGCCAAAAATTTGACGAGCAGCAACTCCGGTTAAGGATCCAACTTCCACAAAGTTAGGCTTCAGTAGTATATCTACTGTTGGTGCGTAACAACGCTTAATATGCTCCATGATTAATTTTAACAGAAATGATTTACCACTACCTGCACCGCCCGTGATAAAGAGTAACAGCTGACTTCTTGTCTTTGCAAATCGTTTTCGATTGCCGTTGAAACTTTCTGAAATAATTTCCTCTGTTGTACATTTAATCCGCGAATGCTTACCAGGAATAATTCATCTGTCATGACGGCTCGTTCTTCCATGTCTTCACAAAATTTATCATCGTCATGTACAATTTGTTCACCAACACATAACATCGGTGCATTGCGTTTCTTCCGGCGCTTGGAGCGAAAGCTCAGACTAGATCTGATGATCTTTACCAGCATTGGCAGTGATGAGTGCCAAGTGCAGTGTAAAAAAAACTGGAAATGTAGTGCCCAGACTACGTGTCGTATGGGAGTTATATTAAGTAGGTATAATGTTATAATGTGTCGTTTTTAATCATATTTTAGGCTGATGGTTCCAGTGCCCTAATGCAAGCTTCTTAGGGAGATCTTGGAGGATATTAAATGACATGCGTGGACTGTAATATTAATGATATACTTGTATAATCGAGGCGTGTAACAAAATAATGTAAAGAAACAACTAGTACGCTGGGCTGTTGGTTGCGGTCTGTCCCGTCGTCAGCTGATCGGCGCGGCGTGGGAGGCGGCTACATGCGTCCCCCCACACCTCAGTCGCGCGCGCCTGTATTGGCGCTAACATGTGCTCCCGGCGTTGAAATTTGTCTTCAAAGGATTGGATGGGCAGGGGGCATATCATGTTGTATGCTCGACGAATGACTCCCCTCTTGGTGCGGATATCGGCGACTCTGGCAACACCGTCGCCACCCGCTATGACGCGGACCACCCTTCCGAGAAGCCACATTAGAGGTGGTGTGACTTTGTCTCTGATGACTACCAAGGCACCTGCAGCTGTCCCCTGGAATAGCACCATTTTGTCTTCTGCTGTAGCCAGAAAATATATTTATTAGAGAAGCGGTTCCAGAAATGTCGCTTAAGATGTTCGATGCGCTGAAACCGTTGAAGGCTGCTAATCTTCTGGCTGGATATCTGCGGATGAGGCAATCTTATTAGCTACTAGAGCCTCCTATATTGGAACTCTGTACTCTCAGCCTACCCCGCAGGGGATCTGGCGTGATTATATAGATAGACAGTTAAACCATTTAAACCATTTATTTTGCCATACACACACATTACAATTAAAATAAATAATAAATATAAAAGTTCACATAAGAGTTGAAGTCGATAAAGTGTGGCAAGGTAGCCAGCTCAGTATTCGCTGTGCATATATGCACAACACTGATTTTCAGCTGGTCCCTGACATTTGCATAACACATATTAGCACATCCGGCTTAATTGAAAATGAAAGACAATCATTTTAACGAGAGAAAAAAAGAAAAAACTACTTTTACATTGTGTTTGCGATTAGGCTGTTAACCTGGTTCTTAAATTAGAGGTCTTAACCTGTTTCTTAAATTAGAGATCAATTGACATGGCTCTCATCTAAAGTAACATTGATTTTTGCGTACATAAGAGTTCTTTAGCTAAATATTTTTTAACAGATGTTTGGACATACTTTTGCGTAAGGGTGGAGGTAAGTCGTTCCATATCTTGGCTGCAGAATATTTAAAACTCCCTCTGAAATGAGCCGTTCTATGTACTGGTATAACCAGTTCATTTGCTTGCCTTCTCCGTGTGTTTCTCTGTTGAACATCTTTGACCCATTCCAGTTTCTCATAGAGATATTTAGGCTTCTTCTTCTGGGCAATTTTGTGCACTAAACATGCGAGATGTACTTTTCTACGCACCTCCATCTTTAAGATATTTTTTTTTATTTAAATATGGAGTAATTCGAGCTCTTCTCGGTATATTATAACAAAACCGAGCACATGCGTTCTGCACTTGCTGTATGGCCTTCTTGGTCTTCTCATGCAAACGAGGGCCGTATACGGTGTCACAGTAGTTAAATTGTGATAGTACAATAGATTCCACCAGCGTTACTCTAATTGGCTCTATAAGATATTTTCTTATATTATGTAGGGTTTTTAACCGATAAAAGGCGTTTCTGATTTTGCTGTTTATATGTTCAGTATAGCGCAGCTCACTATCCATAATAAGACCTAAGTTTGATGCATTATCGACTCTTTGTAACACTTGACCGTCTATAATAATAGGAGGCAACTTCAAAGCTATTTTGCTACATTGTGATTTAGTACCAACTAGCATAAATTTTGTCTTAGACGCATTTAATACCAGAGAATTTTTATTTGCCTTGATTTTATATTTACATGCAAATACTTAATGCTTTGATTTTATATTTACATGCAAATACCTGAAGGTTTTGATAGTTCAAATACTAATAAAGTTCTAAAGTTAAAGAAAGCCATTTATGGATTGAAGCAGTCATCAAGAATGTGGTATAACAAAGTAGATATTTGTTTAACAAAAAATGGTTATTTAAAATCTAAATATGAACCTTGTTTGTATGTAAAGAATGAAGATAAAAATATGACTATAATTGCATTATATGTCGATGATTTTGTTATATTTTCAATTTGTTCTAAAGAAACTGATAAGTTAAAGTGTGTTTTAGAGTCTCAATTTGAGATTAAAGATTTAGGCCTAATAAAACAATGGCTTGGTATATCAGTGTGTTACGATAAGGAAAATAAAGTGTTAACATTAGATCAAAGTCATTACATAGAACAGTTATTGTCAAAATATAATTTAGAAAATTGTAAAACTATAGATACTATCTATCTATATCATCACGCCAGCTCCCTCGCGGGGTAGGCAGAGAGTACAGAGTTCCAACTATAGATACTCCTATGGAAAGTGGACTGAAGTTGGCTAAACATAGTAATCGTGATAAGAGTTTACCATACCAGCAATTAATTGGTTGTTTAATGTACCTTGCCATACTTACACGTCCGGATATTGCATTCTCAGTAGGATACCTAAGTCAAATTGGGCTCATGCTAAGCGGATCTTAAGATATTTAAAGAGAACTAAAGATTATTGCATTAAATATTGTGGTACAGGTAATAAAGATATAATTGGTTATGTAGATGCAGATTGGGGCAGTGATACTGTAGATAGAAAATCCTACACAGGATTTTGTTTCAGCCTGTCAGGAGGTGTAATTCCTTGGAGTAGTAAAAAAGCAAAATAATGTAGCTCTGTCTAGCACAGAAGCAGAATATATTGGTATCTCTGAAAGTTGTAAGGAAGCTGTTTACTTAAGAAATTTGTATAAAGAAATAACTGCTAGCTCTGATTCTATTCTTATATTTAATGACAATCAAAGTGCCCATAAATTATTATATAACACAGTTTTTCATTGTAAATCAAAACATATAGATATTAGATATCATTTTGGAAGAGAGTGTATTAATAACAACATTGTTAAAGTAGAGTACCTACCAACAGCTGATATGGCTGCAGATGTTCTAACAAAATCTTTAAGCTGTGTAAAACATTATAAGTTTTTGAAACTGATGCGGGTGCAACATAAACGTAATTAATTTAGTGTCGTAGTATATTGTATTTACTGTATAACATTTTGATATAGTGGGGGTACTAATATTATGTAAGAATATCAAAATATTGTAATTTGTTAATGTTTGCTACAAGTAGCGACATCTGTGTCGATGTAGTGTAACCATGTATGGAATGTGAAATGCGAGAAAAAAAAATTATATAATTAGTCTGTTGTTTGAGCTCACAGTGTCGTTTCATTCATATATTTTAACCGCGCTTGTATTTAAGCGGAACATATTCTTTACCTATGTATGTTATAATTGTTTTACAATATTGATTGACGTTGCCGATCTATTTTATAAGTGTGTTAAGAATTTTACGAAATTTTATTTGAAAAATATGGACGACATTTAAAAATAATATTGCTTGTGTTGCATTACATTTAGAAATTCCAATCCCTCCTTATCGATAGAGTATAAATAAAGATACTTCATATTTCCCATTTTTTCGAGATAAGAAAGTAGTTGACTTTTGTAAATGGAGAATGTATGTAGACTCTATGTGAAAGGATAATTATATTTTGATTACTCACAAAAAGTCCGAAATTAAGAGTCTTATGTGTTATTTTATTAATACTTTGTGCATTTTTTTCTTAATTATTATAATTACTGTTTGATGGTATTATCCTTAATATAAATAGCAAAGGAATCATGAAATTATCCTTATTAAGAACTTTATTTGTAAAAATTATTTATTGCAGGAAATTATACCTATGAATTATACCTATGGTTGTATATAGCATGTTATTTGCAATCGACAAAATTTTCTTTTATTTTTGCTATTGATTATGTGTTGTACTTCAATAAAAATAACAATGTCCTCGAATATATAGCACAATAAAACAATATAATATATAATAGCACATTGAATTATTATAAATTCAAAACGTCATGCAAATAAAATTAAAAGCTCAAGGTACCGATTACTCTTAACTGTGAATTACTTAAATAATAGTCATACTACATTATTGTTACTCGTTTTAACCGTAGTAGATACACACAATATCATGTATTCAATTCAGAACAATTTAATACGAGTATAATAGGAATACTAAATATTTTTTTCAGTGGATAATACTGATTTTATCTAATTTGGTAATGCATGTAGGCATGCACGTTCATAATGCGTAAC
Source organism: Phalera bucephala (assembly GCA_905147815.2). Classification (NCBI taxonomy): domain Eukaryota; kingdom Metazoa; phylum Arthropoda; class Insecta; order Lepidoptera; family Notodontidae; genus Phalera; species Phalera bucephala. The sequence goes on along the minus strand of LR990637.1, from coordinate 5,826,801 downwards.
AATGCGATGATATACAATGTTATTTCATAAGTTTTTGAAACTATAGGTACAATAATTATGCGAGTATTGTTTTAGTTATTTACTTGCTTTAATTAAGAAAATATTTCAAATGATGTAGGTCTACATATGAAGCATTCTTTTTTCCAGATTCTCCAAAGTATCTTAGAGACAATTATGTGAAAATTATTGTAGTTTTTCTACAATATTATGGCAAAATTTAGTATACCGATGCAACCTTGATATGATATGCACAAAGAGCACGATCTTTCTGGTTGTGATTTCTATAAGTTTGGCAAGGCGTGACATAAATAAACATTTAGTTTATTACAGATTTTTTAAGAAGAAATATATGTATGATTTACTCGGAATGTTCATTAACAGTTATTGTTACCAAGAAAAGTAGTTTTGCATACTATTCATTATAATATTTTCACTCCACGACACTTTCTCGCTTAATGTATTTTACCATACGTATCAAATTACAGTTATTTGTTTTTTTTGGCAAGTCAGCTTATGGTTTTTTTTATATAGCTAATCACATACCTTTATTTATTTTTCGCTGCCACACAAATATTATAATTCTTAAATGAAGATCTGAAAGCTGTTAATTCTTGTTTATCATTACGATTCATTGTACTCTCAATTTTTCATAAGTTTTGAGCTAGTTTAAAGCGCTCAATTACGATTTGAGTTATTCTAATGCGGATCCTCTATTTTCAGACTTTTAAACATGTTCAGTATGACATAAATTTTTACAAAGTTTGAAATTCATTTTTTTTTTTTTAAACGTAGCCCCACACTAGGATTTATTCCTGTATCGTGGGTGCGTTTACAAACATGAAATTTCACATACACAAATACCCAGCCCGGAACAAATAATTGTGGATCACACAAAGATTCGTCCCGTGCGGGAATCGAACCCGCGACTATTAGACACAGTGGACGGAGCGGTTCAAGCTCTTAACCACTGCGCTAAATCGTCCGTCAAAAAAATGTATAAGGTCTTAAAATTTAAATTATCTGCTATTTTGTCTATATTATTCGTATAGAGTACTATTTTAGTATAATGGAAATCATCAGTGCACGATCCAGGGAATATTTAAAAAATGGCAATATGCAAAAAAAAAATATTTTGTGTTTGGCACAGAGTAGATAATTATTTTTTTACATAGAAGCGTTTTAAACGTTATAAACTTAAGTATTTTCTGTTTAGCTTGTTAGTTCCATTTTGAGAATGTTACTCGACGACAAAATTAAATCCAGTCTTTAAATTCCCACAACTAGTAGGTACGTTTATGATAATTGAGACGTCTATAATATATTAACATACTTTTCGAGGAAAAATTACTTATGTCTCTAATCCCTTTGTTTTAAAATTAAACATTGTCATTATTATCGAGAATTCAAAATTTAAGTAAAGTTGAGAATAGAATACACTTTATTGTACACCAACATAAGCAAGAACAACAAACAAAGAAACTAAAATATACACATACAAATGGTAGCACAATTGGCGGCCTTATTACTAACAGCAATCTCTTCCAGGCAACCAAGTTTAATTTATAAATATAGCAATGACCATTTCCATGTTGATTATTTTATCATACAATGCAATTTTACTATACAAATTTATACGTAAATAATTACTTAGGTCATTCGTTAGTTGATACGGGTGTCTCACTTGGCGCAAAGTATAAGAAATTGAGACGTTCAAACATTCCATTCCATTTACGGCACGTAACAATAATTGTGTGTGGTCAATTTCAATAGGTAGGTTTTTTTTTGACGATAACCGTAACAGGATTGTAATGCATACACAAGCTTCATGTTTTTTGAAACTAGTTGAGATTATGACGAAATATTAAACTTAGATATTATTTATGATGATATGAGTTTTTTTACCAAAGTTACCGACATAGCTCGCAGACTCAGTAAGCTAAAGTGGCAATCGGCTGGTCACATCTGCAGAAGGACCGACGGCCGATGGAGCAAGCGTGTCCTAGAGTGGAGACCGCGACTTGGTAAGCGTAAGGTAGGACGGCCCCCAGCTAGATGGACCGACGACCTCAAAAAGGTCGCTAGGACAGACTGGATGCGGAAGGCGGAGGACCGTGTGCAATGGCGCGTGTTAGGAGAGGCCTATGTCCAGCAGTGGACTACGATAGGCTGATTGATTGAGTTTTTTTATGATGTACTTCTCTAAATATACTTTATTACAAATAAAGACCGTAGAATGTAAGTAAAGGCTATTATAATAATAATAATACACGAGTTTTATCCCGATTTGATATATAACCATTCGAGATGATTAATAATGCAATGAATAATCTTACTAATATGTAATCAGAATGTTTATCTATAAGAGTAGATAATTGATAGGTTTTGGATTTGGTATTGTAGGTAAGGTGTTGGTATAAAGTTGGATTTGCTGGTGTAGGTAGTTTGGTTGAAGTAGGTAGTTTGAATTGGAATGTCTTGAATAGTTTGAATAAAAATGTGACTGGAAAGGAATAGAGTTAGGAGATATGGAATAGTGCAAAGGTTATGTTAAGAGGTGGCAAAGATAGATATTAGAATGCATATTTATTTCGATGGGGATTCTTATGGATAATAAGCCTATAAGGTATCAACGAAAGCTTAGCCTGATCACCTAAGTCATTTTTTGATATCCTTACAAGCGCCATAGAATTCAATAGTGTTGAGATTATTGTAAGTAACTGATAGGTATTTTATATGTTGATGGAATTTGAAAATAATAATAATATATGTTAAGTTGTCCGAGATGCACTGTTAAGCGAGCTAGCCCCAATATTAGCAAGGTATATCAGTATCAGTAAGGCAGGCAAGGAATCCTTGTTAATCTGATCATAATTCGGTCGAGCTACCACTTGTGAAGTTAACTTGGACACATGATATGATTAAAAAAAAGGAAGTGTTAAATGAACTGCCTGAATTAGTAAAAATAATTGTATGTTTTATAAGGAAAGTGCGCACAATAATGTAATAAATATTTCCTTGTATCCTGCATAGTTAAATGAATAAAGATAAATAATAATAATAATAATAAAAATGTTTATTTCGTAACGCACAAGTAGTTTCGTGGAAGCTTATGACTATATAGTTTACGCAACAAGATAACATGACATAAGGTAACAATTTCAGATAAAAATAGGATGTGCAAAACAAAAAGGGTCCTACTCAGCAAGTTTGCTGACTGAGGACAGCCAGCGCTGATCTTCCGTTAGCACCTTTTTGCGGACCGTTGACCTGACAGCACGACACATAACAATATACGCAGATTAGCGAAGTCTTTGCTCTCAGTGAGACTATGAAAAACTACGAATAATAGAAAAAAAAAACAAAATTAAACAGTAATAGTCCTATGCTAGACAACGAGCGCTCTCTCAACACGCCGGGCTGAAAACTGTAAGCGCTTTCCGTAATGTTATTTTAGCCGTTGGTTTACTCCAGCGCTTCACCATCGCGCGCTGAAAGAGCGCTCTCACGAGCGCAGGGTTACACATTTGCAGTGCGCTCCAGTTGCTATTAAAAACGCCCAAGCGCCGTTTCCGCTGAACCAGTATGGACTAATGGAATGACTAAATGTCATATACAGCCTACGAAGCCCAAACCAGGAGTTGGAAGGAGTTCTGCTCAACGCAAGATAGAGAGAGCCTATGGGACGGTGTACACAGAGTCATAAGGAAAACAGCTAGGAGGCAGGAGGATGTGCTCTTGAGAGATACAGAAGGGAACACCTTGTGCCCGGAGAAATCGGCGCACCTCCTAGCAACCACCTTCTATCCAAGTGACTCTGCGACGACAGACACACCTTACCATACTCAAATCCGAGAAGTGACTGACAATAACGAAGCGGCGGAGTCAAGTAGCCTGTCAAAAGATGACCCTCCATTCACGGGGGCCGAACTGGAAGGTGTACTCAAAGCGCTAAATCCAAAAAAGGCCCCCGGGGCGGATGGGTTAACCGCCGACATATGCACGAAGGCGATTCAAAGCGACAGGGGAGTGTTCTTAGCGATAGCCAATAAGTGCATGTCGCTGGCGCACTTTCCGACGCAATGGAAGACAGCACACGTTGTCATACTCCGGAAGCCAGGCAAGGAAGACTACACCCAACCAAAGTCTTACAGACCAATCGGCCTGCTGTCAGTTCTCGGGAAAATCGTTGAGAAACTCATGATAAGCCGCATTCAGTGGCATATTCTCCCAACACTGAGTGTAAACCAATACGGCTTCATGCCACAGCGTGGCACAGAGGACGCTCTCTATGACCTAGTGAAACATGTGAGGTCGGAAATCGACAAGAAGAAGTTAGTAGTCATAGTTTCGCTGGACATAGAGGGTGCCTTCGACAACGCGTGGTGGCCAGCTTTAAAACATCAGCTATCATTAAGGAAGTGTCCGAAAAACCTGTACGCAATGGTGGCGTCCTACCTCCAAGACCGAAAGATCAAGGTCAATTATGCCAGAGCAACGTGTGAAAGGGTAACCACAAAAGGTTGTGTCCAAGGATCCATAGGAGGACCGACCTTCTGGAACATAATCCTTGATACCCTGTTGCAAAAACTATCTGGCCAGGACGTCCACTGTCAAGCGTTCGCGGACGACGTGGTTCTAGTCTTCTCAGGAAAAACAACACCTGACATGGAGCCGAACATCAACACAGTCCTGGCAGGGGTGGTGGAGTGGGGTAGACAAAACAAACTCAGCTTCGCAGCACACAAAACAAATGCAATGCTGCTAACAAGGAAGCTGAAATACACCACTCCGGCAATCTACATGTCGGGAACAAAAATACAACTGGTTGACGAAATAAAGCTCCTAGGACTCACCATAGACAAAAGACTCACCTTCAAACCACACGTAGCCGCAATTAGTAAGAAAGCTGCGGATATATACAAACAGCTTGCGCGTGCGGCGAAGGTGACGTGGGGTCTAAACGGTGAGATAACTAGAACAATCTACGTCGCGGTAATAGAGCCAATTGTGCTGTACGCTGCGAGCGTGTGGTCCCAATCTACGGAACTGCAGATGATCCAAAACCGTCTGCAAGCAATCCAGAGGGGCTTTGCTCAAAAGATCTGCAAGGCGTATCGCACAGTGTCTCTTACATCGGCATTAGCTCTGTCAGGGCTGCTACCCCTGGATCTAAGGGTACAGGAGGCGGCGGCTCTTTACACAGCCAAGAGAGGGATCAGAAAAGACTATATACCACCAGGAAGGGAACTGGAGCACAGGGTGAGCTTCAGAGAACAGCCTCACCCCTCCAAACTCACAACAACAGAGTATGGGCTCCTGGAGAGCACGGACTCTCAAACCCTGGAAAGCCACAACATAGTCGGGCCACACATCTATACCGACGGCAGTAAAATACTCGGCAGAGTGGGAGCTGCAGTAACGTGGTGGGAGGGGGGAAGGGAGACCGGGTCCTCAACCTTCAGTCTTGACCCCCACTGCACTGTATTCCAGTCGGAACTTTATGCCCTCCATAGAGCGGTGCAAATGATAAAAGCCAGCGGGGTAAAAATAGCAAACGTAATGAGCGACTCGAGATCTTCGCTCGACCTGCTGGCCAATCCAAAAACAACGCACCCTCTAGCCAAAACCATAAAGGGGAGCATAAATGAGATCAGAGCAGCCGGGGGGGAAGTCCGCCTCTTTTGGCTCAAAGCGCACGTGGGGACCGCCGGTAATGAGCGCGCCGACCATCTGGCGAAATCGGCGGCCCAGGCATCTGCCACCCACACAGATTACAACAATATACCCCTGTCATATGTCAAGAAAACCATCAGGGAAGAGTCGGTCCGTAAATGGCAGGCCAGGTATGACTCTTCGAGCACAGGGCTGGTCACAAAGACCTTCCTCCCCGATGTTGAGCGAGCTTACTCCATCGTAAGGAAAACAAGGTTGACAGCCAACCAAGTGCAAATCTTGACGGGACATGGAGGAATAGCGGAATACTTGCACCGATTCAGGCTAAAAGACAGCCCCGGGTGTGAGTGCGACCCCAACATCAGTGAGTCTGTGTGGCACGTAATCCTGGATTGCCCGCGCTTTGCGGCTGACAGATTGGACCTGCAACAGAGGTTAAACGAAAACCTCAGCAGGACCAAACTGGCGGCCATCATGGCAGACGACGATGCGAGACCGCACTTCCTGAAGTTTGCAGATAAGGTTATCCGCATCTGCCTCAGAAGGAACAGCACTCTGGCATCAAAAACTTCCCCAAGAGATACAAACACAGCCACCAACAACACTTACACACCAACACAAAACCCTACGTCACCTCTGGCAGTCGCCATTCCCAAAAGCATACATTTTCTTGGGAGAGGCGAACGTGGGAAGCCGGGTATTCAAATAAAATCAGTCGCTCTGTTTATGGACAATAATTCCGAGCGCATTGGCATCGGCTACTGCAACGCAAGCGGCCCCAAACGGGTAACAATTTCGCCCGGGCTTGCCTCCCTTCTTCATGGCAGCTCGTTTAAGAACACAATGAAGCGTAAGAAGTTCAACGAGCTGCAGAACGCGGGGATCGGAAACACAGCGTGCAGAATAGTGCAAACCAAGAACAAGACCGTGGCACTATTCCAAGCGGGCGAAAACACCTCCCAATTCGCCCAAGCATGCAGTTTTCTGATCAGCCTAGCGGGGAAGGGTGACAAGCCAACAAAAGTAAGCGTAGACGCTATGGTGGTGGAATTTGAGGAAGGTGAGGCCGCCGACCACATCGGGATAGTAGAAGCCTCAAAACACCACGAGGTAGTGGTCTATGAGGATAGAGGACAAAACCTCGACTTCCTACGGCCACGACAGCCAGAAAACCTCATCACAAAAACCCCAACTGACATCTGGGGACACCCCACAGCGACTCAAGACGGGCTCAGCGGGTCTGAACGCCTACAAATGAGGGCAGCTCTCGAGGAGAGCACAGCGAAGCAGAAGCCAAAGGACACTACAGGTGCCAAAAAACTCGCGTCTTTCACAACGGCGCTCGGGAAGGCGGTCCTCGGCATACCAAGTGTGCTGGGGAAAAAAATCAGGGGGAACCAACGGGCGGAGGGGGTGGCAGTCGCCGCCGAAGTGTTCTTGAGGGAGCCCCCTCCCAAAAGTCATAAGCAGCCGGAAAAGGCTCGAACAAGAGCCCAGATGGGGCTTGTCGATCCGCCGGAGCTCAGCGAGGCGACGGAGCCGCTGCAACACACAAAAAACGCGTTCCTCGAGTTCAAAGCAATCACCAAAGCAACAAGAAGGGTCAATAGTGAGACCTGTAGATCCATCCTGCAAACCTATCACCTGGGCAATGAAGGATTGCTAGAGGTGAAGCTCGAGGAGGCAGAAGCGGCGGTGTACGACAACGACAACTCCACCACGTTAAGAGGAGAAATGTCGGGGAGGTACATGGCGGCCTATAGTGGAACCAGCGGTTTCGTCGAATACGATGAGGAGGGGTCCCGGCGGACCGGCAAACACAAGTTCAGAACCCCCCCTAACGACCCAATAGTGATTGCGGCGAAGTGCACGAGGGTGGTGCTCGACGACCGGATACTTGAGATGGCAGAAACTGTCTCAAGTGGCCGGGGTCGGGGGCCTGCAATCGAGCACTGGACCGTACCCAAAATAACATGGGTCAACGGGGTTCCTGGATGCGGAAAAACAACATGGATAATCGCAAATTACAACATCGAAAGCGATATCCTAATAACATCTACAACCGAGGCAGCGAATGACTTAAGGGAGAGACTCGCGCAAAAAGTTAAAACAAACACCAAGAGGAGGGTCCGCACTATGGCTTCAATGCTGGTCAACGGATTGAAAGAAGGTGAAGAGTGCACACGTATTATCATCGACGAGGCACTCATGAACCACTTTGGAGCCGTAGTGATGGCCATCAAGATAACTGGCGCGAGAGAGGCTCTTCTCGTCGGCGACTGCAACCAACTGCCGTTCATTGATAGGGAGAACCTGTTTCGACTGCGTTACAACCGCCCAGACTCCGTGGCGCGTGTCAACAGGGAGCTGCTCTGCACTCACAGAAACCCAATGGACGTAGCGTATGCCCTCAACGAGATATATGGGGGCATATACTCGTCCAAATCCCTCGTGAGGTCCTTGAGCCTCAGTAAGTACACGGGAGCGCAAATTCCGAAACACCAGGAGAACACCCTGTTTCTGGTGCACACCCAGGCCGAGAAGGAAATCCTCCTCGGCCAGGGCTATGCGTCGGGAAACGGGTCGCGCATCCTCACCGTGCATGAGTCTCAGGGACTAACGAGTGAAAGGGTGGTGATAGTGCGAGCGGTCCCCAAGAGACTGAAGCTCCACGGAAGCTATCCACACGCGGTCGTAGCTATATCTCGCCACACTGGAAGTTGCGTCTACTACACAGACAGCTGTGAAGGGGACGCAACGGCTACACTAATAAGCAGGGCGAGGGCAGCTGCGACCAAAAAAATAAAAGAATACAACATAAAGATGGCTATTCGCAGTCGAGACATGGTAGTTGTTAAAAAGCTGCTGGAGGCGGAGGCCTAAAGGAAACCCTCACAAGCAGCCAAACACCTACACAACTGAGGCATTCTCGCTCAAAGGCAAGCCAAAACAGAAAGCCTCATCACTTACAAAATCATTAATATAAATTAAAAAAAAAAAAAAAAAAAAAAAAAAAACCTCTACTGAAGTACCGCTACAAACAAATACCAAGCACTGTAACAATAAGCTAATAATAAGCGGCATGTACCATACAAGTGCAAATACTAACAACACATAAATTACACAAAAAAAGGTGCGGGACAAACCGGGCCCGCAGTGTCTAATTACAAATAAAAAAAAAAAAAAAAAAAAATGTCATATACACTGTAGGGAGCGCTTCGTTCGCCTACTGAAACGCACTTTTAGAGACACAACTAGTGACCTTAATACGAGTTACGGCGCCAAGTAGAAATTGTGTAGTTCACAATTTCTACCACACACGCAAAAAAAAAAGAAATAAAGAAAAAAAAAGTGAACAAATATGTCGCACGTGTCAAACAAAACCTCATTAAAAATAAAATAACAATAAATCCAACAAGAGATCCAATAATTTAATCATTTTTGTACATATTAACGGCTTACTGTGGGTATGTAATAATAACAAGTGGTATCGAGGTAGGTTCGATCGTCGATTAAAAATGGCGGAAACAATTATCGCACCATTACAAGACGGATACGCATTAACTAGTAAGTAGAAAGCTACAACCTATAAAATACCCATAAAGTTAACAGAAATAATACTATCCTAATCCTATAAGCCATCACAAAGTCTCCTTATATTACGCTAGTGTCATGCAAGAAAGTTTCTTGGCTATTCTGATGGTCAAGCAGATTTTATTTATTTTATTTCTAACATAAGGAATGCTATATTGCAGGTTCCTCTACGGTGGTGGAATATTATTCCAACAGTTTGTGGCAGCGTAGCGGAAACTACCTTTAAAAGCAGCAGAACCATGTCGCTGTAATGCACAGCACACCGGCGAGATCCAGTGGACCTCTGGCTCGATAACCAGGACAATTTTTCGTAGGTGATTTGTATTTTATAACTCCAAATAAAAGGCATGACAGGTGAAGCTTTCGTCGATGTCGCTTTTTAAAAATCAAGTGTTTGTTAAGATAAGGCGTCACATGTGCCCTCCACGGGATGTTAAGGCAGAAGCGAGCACAAGCATTCTGAAGCCGTTGTATGACTTTATGTGTTCTAGCCAGTAGACGTGGGCCGGTAACTATGTCCATGTAATTCAGCTTAGATAAAATAAGTGATTCAACCAACTGAACTCGCAACTCTTCTTTTATGTATGGTCTTATTTTGTACAAATCCTTCAGTCTGTAGAAGCAATCCCTGACACAGTTTGCAATGTGTTTTTCGTAGCGTAGCTCGCAATCCATTAGTAAACCCAGATTGCGGGCTTCATATACACGCTCAATGGGTGTGTCCATGAGCTGGATACTCAACAGTGTACTAATTCTCGTCAACTGGTGCGTACTACCAAAGACCAAGTATTTAGTTTTGCTGGGATTTAGCATCAGGCAATTGCTTGTAGACCAGGCAGTGATTCTTGCCAGTTCCTCATTGACTTTATTGATTGCACTATCAATTTGAGATGGTCTGAAGGAGAAATATATTTGTATGTCATCAGCATATATGTGATATTTACAATGTTTTATATGTCCAGTTATGTCCGCAAGGTACAAAATAAACATTATTAGTCCCAATATTGATCCCTGAGGTACACCTCACTCTCTGCGCATCACTACCAAGGGCTTCCATACAAATATATTTCTTTGGTCTATATGTTATGGTGCGAGGCAATAGTTTCTCGTGCTTAATATTAAATTCAAGTGGCCAAACAAGCACCCAACATCATCCAGATCAACCTTTCTAGCACGCAAGTCAGTGTAAACAATATCAATGAGAGTCTGGCCAGTCTCAGAACCTATAAAGTTATCAGTCAAATAAAAGATAGGCCTACCAATAAAATGTGTACCTTGAAGAAACTAGTACAGTGTTGTACTTAAAAAGGTGTAAAACCGTATATAGAAAGTAAAACGACATTGCAGAAGTTTAATTGCAAAAAGAATATTTTCATAAGGATGAAATGTGACGTCACGAACATAATTAAATTTTGTTTCTTAATGTGAGAAGAGCTAGAAATCGTAAATTCTGAGCCTATATGGATTCTTTTCAATAAAATAATTGATTAAAATAATTACGGTTATGACCAATATACTCAGTAGTTACGACACCTTGTATGTAAGCTTAAGTTATTATTAAGCTTATTCGTTAAAACTTAAGTTTATTTTTATATTGTTTAGACATGTATCACCTTAATTATAAGTAATTTTGTTTCTATCGTTAAGGTTATTATTAATAAAAGGTTTTTACAAAAAGAAGATTGGAAAAATACGTATATATTTATATTATCTATTGATGAAAAAAGATATCAATTAAAAAAAATAACAATATTAGTTTTTGTAAAAAATAAAAATAGATATTAGATAATGTTTAAATATTATTCCTGACAAAAATTGTACAGTTATCAAAAGAAAGAAAATTTACATTAACTGGTTATTAACATGTAATAATCAGGTAACTCTTAATTGTTAACGCCATACATATTTGAAGCTGGTATTTGTTAGTTTGTAATTGAAATAAAAACATTTTTTTATTTACGGCGGTAGGTGTATTGTAGTAGCTTTAGCACCTATATATACCCTTGTAACCCATATAATTGGTCTTAGAATAAACCTATACTTTGAACAGGCAACATCTTTCATTGCATACAAACACCGAACCTTACAAAAAAATTACAGGTCAGAGACTCGAGAACGAAAGGCGTAAATGGTGCTTTATCAATTGGCTAATCATCGACGAAATTTCTATGGTTTCTTATGAGAACCTAAGAATTAACCACCTAAGACTTCAAGAATACAAAAACAACCAAAAATTATTCGGTGGAGTCAACATTTTAGTATTCGGGGATATATTTCAGCTTCCTCCGGTAAAAGGGAATTGGTGTTTTGTGCAGCCTTCGTGGTTTTCAGCAGAGGTTAATTTGTGGCATCAGTTTTCTTTTTGTGAATTGACCATCAACATGCGGCAGCGCGATGATAGCGAATTCATCGATTTATTAAACAGTTTACGGGTAGGCGAATTGACGACGGCTCAGCTGGAGTTATTATGCGAGCGGCGCCACGTGCCTTTAAATGGTGAATTTGCGGATGGAGCCGCCGTTCGTATTTTTCCCACGGTGAGGCAAGTCGACGAGTACAATGAAAAAATTAGTAAGGACGAACTTATCGAATTAACGCAGTTGATGAGTCTCGTGAAGTAGCGACTTATGGTAGAACACCATCAGAGAACGCAATGCCCAAAGACGTCAATAGCTGTGGTGCTTATCTGCCATCAATAAAAATTGGCGTTGAGTCCAGAGTGATGTTGAGACGCAATATCGTCGTATCAGGACTAGTAAATGGAGCTATGGGTATAATACAAAAAAAACAAATGGCCGGTCTTGGTCCGGGATCAACTGGAGGATGGAGAGCTACCAGAAGCCGTGTACGTCAAATTTGATGACGATTCTATTGGGCTTGGGCTAAAAGATAATAATGGTTGCATACCCATACCTCCATCTACTACCACATTTCAGGCATCGAGGTTACGGAGATGTGGAACGCCGTATGCTGCCTCTAATATAAGGCTGGGCGGTTACAGTTCATAAATTACAGGGTGCCACCCTTGAAAGAGCTGAAATCGACCTTGGTAAAAAAAACTTTGCAAAAGGGCAAATATATGTTGCACTAAGTCGAGTCAAAAGTTTGGAAGGCATAGCTTTGACAGATTTGGACGCAAACAAATTATTAATTAGACCACACGACGATAGATCGTTGACGGAAATAACAAGATTACGAAATCTGTCTTCCGACAATGAAGGTCACACATAATACACCTTAAGTAATGCCAATACTTAAGGTGTATTATGTATGCCTACACATTTTAAGGATTTTCCTCAATTTTATCAGGATTCCATCATCATTGTAATGATCATGGGACCATCTGTGAAGTCTACCCTTTTAAATAAATAAATAAATCGAAATCGGTGGGCGTGATATTGAGTTACTCGTTCATTTGTCGCACACATACTTAATGCTAATTTTAGACTTATATGGTTTTCTCATGGGAGCCATTGTCAGAACTGGACCAAATTGAAATAGGACCACACGGGAAGCACCAGCTTTCAAATAAACAAATAATCATTAAAATCGCTTCGCCCGGTCGAAAGTTATGAGGTAACAAACATAAAAAAAATACAGATGAATTGAGAACCTCCTCCTTTTTTCAAGTCGGTTGAATAGATAAATAATGATGGCATGTGTCAACTTTTTGTTGGTTCTAGTGCAATTTTCGACAGTTTCCTTTCATTACTTAATTTCTTATCTAAAAGGAGATGGGGCACGAATAATTTCCAACCTCGAAGTGTCTTCTGACAACCACAAAGAAGCCTAGAAATTATTGCGTGATCGCTATGACAACAAAAGATTGCTTGTAAATTATCATTTACATTCATTATTAAATGTACAACCATAAACCGCCGCTGCCGCTCGCATACCAAAGAGGACAACAGAGGGCCCCTAAGGCGCCTCAGGCTACAGTGAAGGGCCGAAGTGATGAGGAAGGCTTCATCAAGGTAGAAAGGAAGAAGAAGCCTCCTTGACAAAACCGGTGTGGGACCGCGCCGGTCGATGATGGTACGCTCCTCCGTTCAGCAGTACCAACGACGCTGCTGTACGTGTCACGGTTACATTCTACCACCAGAGCCGATAACATTGTGGAGTATGCCCGTAAGAAGACCATGTACACTCTTAGGGTCGAGAAGCTGAACTCGCAAAACAATACGGCGATTAATTTGTCTGTGGTGCGAGTTCCCACTGACAAGCTAAAAAACTTCACGAGCGAGTAGTTCTGGTCGAATGGTCATCTTTAGGGGATTTCGTGGGAGACTGCGAGACGCCCCTACACAGCGCAACATGTCGCCGTAATTACATGTTACTTAGATTATAAGTTTAATATATTATTATATCTATGTTAGTCCGTAAGGTATATATTCTATGGGCCAGTAAGTTGTATAAAAATATTTTTGACAATTTCTGTTAACTGAATTAAATAAATTATTATTATTAAATAACAACTAATTAACTTACTAAAATTAAAAAAAATGATGATCAAGTGCTGATCCATGCTTAAGAAACTGTTTTGCCATCAACGTTTAAACAAAATCCTCTACTATTAGGTAATGAATGGGCTCTTTGTAATTATAAATAAAACAAAAACAATAATAATATTAGCCCTGTTAAAAAACTCTTCCACCGTTGGGCACGGGCCTCCTCTCAAACTGAAAGGGTTTAGGTCCTAGTCCACCACGCTGGCCCAGTGCGGGTTGGCGAACTTCACACACCGAGAAACTCTTAGGCATGCAGGTTTCCTCACGATGTTTTCCTTTACCGTTAAAGCAAGTGATAGTTAACTTTTAATACGCACATGCTTTCAAAAAGACAGAGGTGCGTGCCTGGGTTTGAACCCGAGACCCCTGACTTTGCAGTCCAACAATCTCACCACTAGGCTCTCACTGCTCTGAATAAAATAATAATAATAATAAAGATTTATTTAATTCCATACCAAAATACACAAATAAAATAAATAATATGAAAATGATATCATGAAAATCTGTCCGTGGCTGTAGTTAGCCATCCTGGGCCTGCCGTCACAGCTATTTCGTCTGCCCATCTGGCGCGAGGCCGGCCTCTTGCTCTAGTGCCTCGTGGTGTAGTCCATTTTACTGATCTTATAGTCCATCTATCGTCATTATGCCTGGCCACGTGACCTGCCCATTTCCATTTCTTTGTAGTGAGAAAGTTAAGGCGTCCGTAACTTTAGTTTTCTTGCGAATAGTCGCATTCTTTAGCCTGTCTTTTAATTTTTTATACGTAGGCAGCTTCTATCCATACTTTTCTGTGTAGTCCTGATTTTACTTCTGGTGTTGAGATCGAACGTCCATGTTTGGCAACCATACGTAAGACATGGAAGTATTACTGAATCCATTACTATTTTCTTAGTCGGCAGCTGAAATCCCGATTTAAATATTTCTTTATGAGCCCAGTATTTCTTCCAGGTGATCGCTATTCTTCTGTGGACTTCTTGTATATTTCTTTCTTTTTGTCATAAGAGATCTGTTTGCCTAGATAGACGTACCTTTGTACATATTCGAAAGGGGTTATTTACCGATATGGGTGTTATGGTGGCCTAATGTAGGTCATTTATCGTTATTAAATTGTGGATTTTCCGAGAAAAGGACGATGTTGTCGGCAAACCTAAGCTGGCTTAGAAAATTTCCATTTGTTTTGATACCCTTTTTACATCATGGTAAGTTTCGTATTCCGTCTTGTAGGACTGCTATAAACAGTTTAGGTGAAATCGGGTCGCTTTGTCGCACGCCTCGGTTTATGCTGATTTTTTACCTGTTGTGTCTAATTTGACTCGACTTGAGTTATTAGCGTAGATGCTTAGTAGGATATTTATGTATTTGCTATTTATATTTTTTGTTCTCAGTGCATCCTAGATACTATGTTCTCGTAATTCCATAAACAACCTTTTCATTATTGACGGACAGCAAGTCACCAGGTGTCACGAAAACGAATATTTGGGTACCATGTTATACTGCTCGGGTAATAAACATTCAGCATCAGATAGCGGCGGCCTGGCTTAAGTGACCGGAAGTAACTGGCGTAACCTGTGACAGACGCATGCCCATTAAGCTTAAGGGCTTAGTGTACAAAAGCATGATCAGGCCAGTCTTAACCTATGGTAGCAAACCGTGGGCCGTAACGTAGCGCCAAGTCCATTTGATTTAAGTCGCTGAAATAAAGATGCTTCGGTGGATGTGTGGGGTGACGATACTCGATTGAATTCGCAAGGAGTACGTTCGCGGGAGTCTCGGTGTTCGCGACATCGCTGGTACGCTTTAAGAAAGTAGATTTCGTTGGTATGGCCACATAAAAAGAAAACCTCCCGATTATGTGGGTAATATTACGGCCAATCTAAACATATCAGGGCCCAGACCCAGAGGGCGACCGAAAGCAAGAAGGGCAGATGTGATCAAGAAAGACCTGTGTATCTGCAATGCCTTATATTAGTTGGTCGATTACATGAATGTGATCCACTGTACTAAAACCACTTCTTAATCCGGCTTGCTCTATCGGCTGGTGTAACTCCAAATCTGATGTAATTCATGCAAGCAGACAAGAGGCGAATAATTTGTAAAGACAGGACATGAGGTAAATAGGGATAGTACAGTTACCACTGTAGTAGTACAGTAGATAGTACAGATATACAGCAAGATTATTTCAGATTCCGTCCATAGGTGTGGCACTTATTCTTCGTCTTTTATTGTATTCCGTAATAGTGGATAGGCGTCAGTAGTAGAGTCTTAGCAACCTTGATACTTTCATTTGAAATCCCGTCAGATCCCGGGCTTTTTTCTGAATTTAACTTCATGATTTGTTTAAGGATTTCAGGTTTTGTGAACTCTTGGACTGGGCTGGTAACAATGCATATATAAACAATACCTCTTTGTTGTAATGCGTCTGGTTTCCTATAAAGTTTTGCATAAAAGTCTGTAGCTATATTTATAATCTCCAATCGGGACTTACATTTAAAAGAGCCGGGCTCAAGTGATGGAATCCAGTTTTTGTTCTATTCAAATCTTTATACGCTTTTTTGGCAGACCTAGATTTTTCAAGGTGACTTTGTATAATGTTTGTTCTGTAGTAGTTATAGCATCTTCTTATTTCTTAATTTGTGGCTTTGTTCTTTTAATATGCTTTTATCAGTTTTGTTCAGTTTGGGCTTATTTTGAAGTTTATTTCTTTCTTTCATAAGCTCTAGTGCTTTGTCTGACAAAATTCTACGATTCAGACAAATTTTCAAATATGGATTGCGTGATTTTCTGGCAGTATCCGTCAGCATGATAATTTCTAAAAGTTGTTCTAAGTTCATGTATATAATTTTCTAGATTTTTAAGGTATTTAACCTGTTCTTTTCAAGTTCTCAGCGTTGTTATTGTCTTAGAAATTCTGCGTCTGCTTTTTTCATACATTTTAATTTTATAGTAGCTCTTAACAATCTATGTCCGATCCAAAGGGGACGGAGGACAGTACTAGTACTAGGACAGTATATATTTAGAGAATAAGTGATGTTTTGTAGTCATAATATAATCAGTCTCGTATTTTTTATCTGGCAACATCCAAAGATGGTCACATCTATTACTATCTTTTAACTTGAACATGGTATTAACTATTTTTAGATTGTATTCGTATGCATAATCGATGAGTCTTTCTCCACGGATGCTCCTGTTTCTAGAACCATATTTACTGGTAATTGAATGTTCATGTTGCCTGGGAATTTTAATTTGTGCATTAAAGTCTCCCATAGAGATTACGTATTTCGTGGAAATGTCATGAGTCATCAGCTTTTGCTAAATCGTCATAAAAATTATCTAAGTCTTCTTGCGGTGAGCTCTCTTTAGAAGCATACGCCTGTATTTATACCAAAAGGTAAGTTTTCCAGTTCTATTTTTAGTACACAGACTCTCTCCGAAATTCTAGTGAATGTTTTATTATTTTTTTTTTGTATTTTTTCCTGACTAGGATGTCTACCCCATATAGGCCTTTGGTTTTGCTTAGGTAGAGTATTTTCGGTTTTTGTAGTATATTATCCTTCATGTTAGTTACTTTGTTTTTATTTGATGGTTGTTCATGAGTTTGTTGAGTTGTTTGACAGCTAGGGTGAGATATCTCCGGGAATTCAGACAAGTTCCTTTTGTTTACCAGATTGCGAAAATATGTTTGTTATTGTTCAATACAATAAGTTTATCAAGTTTAATAAGGGCGGTATTGCCTGCCTCTTTTTCCTTCTGAAGTTATATTTATAAGGCCAAAAATTACAAAGGTGGAGAATTAGCTTTGCCAGCAAATAAATGTCTAAATTTAGTTTATTTACGAAAATCGTTATTGTAAATGCGAGGAGGGATCAAAACGTAGTGGGAATGAGATAGAATATAATGACTATTGATAACTTAATAATTTATTTTTCTACATAGTTTCCGAGTCTCTCTACACACCGAGTCCAGCGCTTTTCCAAGGCTTCAATCCCTTTCACAAAAAACGTTTTGTCTTGGTCCTGCAAAAAGCTCTCCACGGCATCCATCACCTCGTTATCGTCTTCGTACCTGTTACCCCTTAAGTATTTTTTCAATTTGGGGAACAGATAAAAATCGCTAGCCGCCAGATCTGGTGAATAAGGGGGATGGTCAACCAATTCGAAGCCAGCTTGCTGTATGGCAGCCATCGCAACTGCCAACCTGTGCGCGGGTGCGTTGTCGTGATGAAACTGCACGCCCCTACGAAGCTTCCCTCTCCTTTTCTCTTTGATGGCATTCCTCAACTTGGGAATTAAAGCTGCATAATATTGGCCTGTAATAGTGGTTCCACGCTCCAGGTAATCAATCAACAATATTCCTTCTGAGTCCCAAAATATTGAGGCCATAACCTTGCCAGCCGATGCCACGACACGAAACTTCGTCGGGGTCGGTGATGATGGCCGTTTCCATTGCGAAGATTGCTGTTTTGTCTCGGGATTAAAATGATGGACCCATGTTTCGTCCATTGTTACGAAACGAGACAAAAAGTTTTCAGAATCTTCTTGAAACTTGTCCAACAATATCTTCGAAATGTCAAGTCGATTTTGTTTCTGACTGTCGGTTAACATTCTCGGCACCCATCTTCCGGAGACTTTTCTCATATTCAAAGATTGTTTCAATATGGATTGAATACTTCCATATGAAATGCCCGTTTCTTGAATTAAGTATAGGATGGTAACTCTTCGATCGTTAAATACAATTGTCTCGACTTTCGCAACATTTTCTTGGGTGACTGACGTCGATGGATGGCCGCAACGATGTTCGTCTTCCGTGCTCGTTCTCCCTACTCGAAATTGAGAAGCTCACCTTGCGACAGTGGAATACGGCGGAGCAGACTCTCCTAATGTTGCCTCCAAATCGCAATAAATCTCTTGTGTCGTTAACTTTTTCAAACAGAGGTATTTAATAACGGCTCGCACTTCGTTTTTCTCCATTTTCGAGAACACGTTCCGACACGAAGCAAACAAATGACTACATTCAGAAAAAAAGAAAAGAGTATCGAAGATTTTTTTTTTATTAATATTACAAGTATGTATCTGAGCTATGCCTGCCAGTATTTTTTTTTTTACCAAGGAATATGTCGTTCTCACTACTTTTTGATCCCTCCTAGTATTACTTAACTCTGTTCATATTAACTGTGTAACATTATTATTTGAAAAAATAACTACAAAAAATCATTTCGAGAACGCATCCTATGTAGCAATCTTCAGAAAAAAAACGGTTGTCGAGAGACTATTCGCCAAAAACAATTGAAAATAAGTGGTAAGTATCTTTCAATTCATTATTTATAGAGCGTTCATCAATACGTCATCATACCTGGAATACGTTTCTCTACTTGGAATATTGAAAAATACATTTTGTAGTGTTTTATAGCAAATAGTAACCTCAAATATTTTACAATAACAAAGCCGAACATGATGTCAAAGATGGTTGCCGTCTAAAATGGGCGCGTTTATTTAAAAAAGCCTTTTCGGTACCGTTCCCGGACTTTACGGAGCGTTCTCGAAATGATGAAGACGTTCCCGAAATGACTTTTTCAAATAAACGCGCCCTGGTATTATAACTATTTGTTAATTAATTTAGTGTATGTTGTGCTAACATATTTTTTAATATAGGTTTAATATTTTTTAGCAATATGGACTCTCGTGTGGCTGAAAAAAATAAAAAACGTCCGAAAAAGCAAGTTCAAATACCTAGTTCGGCTTACTGGCGACAACGAAAGAAAGCCAATGCCAGGAAAAGGACATTTTAGATAAGATGACGGAGGAAGAGAGAGAAATAAAAAGGGCTAAAGATAGAGCGTCCTATCAGAAAAAAAAGCTGAAAAGAAAGTTAAAAAGAAAAGAGAGAAAAGCGAAAGCAGAGAAACATTTGGAAAAAAGCATTTAAAAAATAGAGAGAAAAGAAGAAGGCAATATCAAGTATAGTAAACAATACTCCGCCCCATTCTGATGATGAATTAGCTGCAGCACCTTTAGTAAGAAGAACAGTGGGAAGAAAAGTTGTTCGGAAGTATAGAGCCAAAGCATACCGTAAAATAAAACAACAAGAGAAAACAATTGCTAACATAAAACGTAAATATGAAAATTTAAAGAAAAGACTAAAAAGAAAAGAAAAAAGAGAACAGGAAAAAGTTCAGGTACCAACAAATCCTAGCAGCAAACTTGACGCATAAACGCTTGATTAAAT
The DNA here is from genome assembly GCA_905147815.2 of Phalera bucephala. Lineage (NCBI taxonomy): Eukaryota > Metazoa > Arthropoda > Insecta > Lepidoptera > Notodontidae > Phalera > Phalera bucephala. Next base: position 5,806,804 of record LR990637.1, on the reverse strand, counting down.
ATGTCGACGTGCCTCTTGAAGTTCGCAAGAATCTTTTATTTAACAAAGTACTGACTGCGCAATTAAAAGAAAAGGCCAGTACTTTTAAGAAAAAATTCCAAAGAGAGGGAAGTCTTCCCAAAAAGGTGTTAGCGGTAACATGGTACGGAAATATAAATTGCTTCATATGGCTAAGACTTTTTACCAGTACATTGATTCTGAAGTCTAATAACAAAATTGAGGTTGTTTTGAAGGCGGAAGTTCGTGAAAAAGTAAAAGATTTCTGCCAAAAATATGATGTCAGTAGGATGTGCCCAGCCAAGAGAGATTTTGTGAAGAAAAACGGTATTAAGAAGCAAAAACGCGTCCTTTTATTCACAGTTAAAGAACTGACGTCAAAAGTCGCTAAAGAAACTCGAATAAAATTTACGTTATGCAACATTATTAAGAGCAAAACCGTTTTGGGTGGTAGCTCCAACATTCAGAGACAGAGACTCTTGTTTATGTGTTAAACACGAAAATTTCGAACTTAAACTGAACTAATTAAAAAACTTACAACAAATTAATCACAGGAGTGTAGAGAAAAACATCGAGGATTATAGTTGCGACATAACTTCTTATGACTGTATGACTGGTTTGTGTGATACTTGTAAAAATTCGAAGCTTGAGTCAGATTTTGTGACATATTTCCAATAGAAGTCTGTTATGGAAGAAAAAATTTTAAGAGGCGAGAATAAGAAGTTCAAGATCACAAAAAAGGTTGCAATTTCAAGTACAGTGAATGAATTAAAAATGGCTTTTATTGACGATATTCCACTTATGAAAAAAGAGCTGAAAGAAAATTTTACTGAAGAAAAGGTAATGATACAGATAAACTTTTCGGAGAATTACACAACTAAATACGCAAATGAAATCCAGTCGACACATTTTGCAAAAAATCAATTGTCTATTCATACAGGTGTATATTATACAAGAAACGTTGACAATGGTTTAAAATCCTGATCTTTTGCTACCGTAAGTGAAAATTTGGATCATCAAGCCCATGCGGTATGGGCTCATATGAAACCGATCCTACAAACAATATTGGAAAATAAAGATATAAACACCCTTCATATCTACTCTGATGGACCAACATCGCAATACCGTAACCGAACTAACATTAATAAAGGAATTCAAACAGATAACAAAAGTTACTTGGGCATACAGTGAACCTGGCCATGGCAAAGGACCCATGGATGGCATAGGCGTTACTCTTAAAAGGACTGCCGATAGGCATGTGTTAATGGGACAAGATATTAAAACATCCTCAGACTTAGTAAATTTGTTTATGGAGTCTACCATACTGGTAAAAGAGATTCCTGATGATGACATTTCTAGAGCAAAAGACTTGATTCCGAAAACCATAGATGCCATATCAGGTATCATGAATATTACAAAAATTACATGGCAAAGAGGACCAGAAGTTACAATTAAAACATACCGACACGAACGTTTTGAAAAGCAACTGAAAATGTCTGTATTATCTGGCAGTTTATATCCGACCTCTGAACCAAAAAAACATGAGAATACCTTCAAGAAAGTCTCCTGAACCAAAAGAGCCTACGGATACAATTGATGTACAGCGATATTTCTCATATTATAGATAATTTAGACAAAGAAATAGTCATAATAGCTCCATTTGCACCATATTTTGCTTTTTAACGTCTTAATTGGCAATTTCATTACATATTTCAATTATGATTTATAAATAACATATATCCGCTATTGAACTAGGTAAAAAATAAATACTTGTTATATTTTAATATTATTATAAACCTCACAAAAACATTCCCTGAATAATTTTTTCAGGCGATAGCTGTCTTTAAAAATAAAATTACAAGAGTAGTGATCAATTCTATGCTCTGCCAACGTAAATATTGTTTAAACATAAGGCTGATCATCAAAGTAATAAATAGTTGCTAGGTAAATTCATCGTGAAACAGAATTCGGAATTTGCCACCTTGTTGATTTTGACCCATAAATCCTTTCGCTTGTTAATGTCTTTAATTGTATAGTCTTTTTATGTAGTACAGGGTGTTACGTAGACAATGTTTCTGTTTCTGGATTTTTATTTTAAAGCCCATTGTAGCAAATGGTATCACAACCGGTCTGACTTTCTCGCCTTTTTTCCCCAGTATCTTGATATATTCAATGTTGTTGTTGTCTCATGGGACTTTAAGGTCATTGTTTATTATATTAGTTATATCTCTCTTCTAAATCATGATAGGATTTATCGCGTTCCTCTACTCCGAACAAGACTAGGTTTTTACGTTTATATGCCTTTCTAGGTTATTTATTTTCTTAGTTTGTTCCTCCACTTTTTTCTCCAGAATTTCGTTATTTACTCGTAATTCTGGAGTGTTAAATTTCTCATTTATATTAATGTTTACGGTATTTTTTATATCTTCCTTAATTTCTAGAATGTCTGTTTTTTGCTCTTCGCGCCGATGTCTGCTGGATCTTGTTGCATGTTTATTAACATATTTTTATTTCTTCCATATTGTGTAAGGATGTAGCACCTAACGACCTCTGTGAATTGCGATCAGAATGTTATAACTATTGGCATTTTTTTTTTGTAAAGTTTGCTCTCCAGAGTTTCCCCTGATATATGTCAGGGCTCTTTTTTATCTGATCTATTTTTGCGACTGTAACATTGGTTTTTAGTTATTGAGATATTCATCTTTACTATTTTGTACTCTTTCTTCTGTCTTTTATTATACTTTCCTTTTACTTTTTCTAGGGCTAAGGGGTCTTGGTGGCAAGTCGTAAATTTGGTGCGCTTCCTTTTTTAAGTTCTTTAGTTTTCTTTCCAGCAAGTTCGATCTCGGGTGCCTATTTTCGGCTAACATCTTACAAGATGCTGCTTGGTCAGCTTTAAGTTGGCAAGCGACCCGAGGCCGTGCCTGGTTCATTCTGATTTCTGGGTGTTTTCCAGATATCTCTCCTTCTTCCCTTTATTCTTGTTATACTTAGACGTATATCAAGTGGCATCTTGTTTGCTAGTGCTTCGGCATAGGTAGGTCTGACCTCCGCGCAGGCTGATCTTAATTCTGTGGACTCTACAATTGCCTTAGCAGATTTCCCCATCTCCTGACGGAGCTGCTCCATCTCCTGTTTATGCTCTTGTAGAAGCTTGCAATGTTCTTTGAGTTTTGTTTCCCAGGCGATGGAGGATTTCTTTTCTGGGACAGTCGCTCTCTCTTCCTCTTTTCCAGGGCCAATTTTTCCTCCTTCTTTTCGGATTCCTCCCTGTTTTACTTACTACGGTTACCACGGCCTCCGGCTCCTTCACTAATTGATACAGCCGATCCACGGCCTGCGTCACGGCGTTCTTAATATCGGTTTTTAAATTTCTAGAATTGCCTAGATGGATTTTGGCCTTGTTGAGCTGCGCAGGCCTTGGCCTCGGCTGCTCTTGACAAGTATTTTGGTCCAGACGTCCCCTCCGACACTTCTGCGGCTGATGCTTCGCCTCACGCTGGTGGTGATGTGAGGCTTCACCGGTGCTTTTGGGGACGTCTGTTGTATTGTGTAGTTAGTATTTTTTTTAATAATTTAGAATTCAATTTATATTTGATTATTGTGTATTATAATTTATAAAATATTTACTGGGATTAATTTGTTAAGATTATTATATTATTGAAATATTTACCTTATAATTATTATTTAAAATGTAATGTAGTTTAGCTATTTGAATTAGCTACGTCTATATTTGATGTTTAATGTCAATATCCAACTGTATAACGGTTGGGTCAATAGACTTGTTTGTTTTTGTTCCCGTTTCGGGATTTGTCTATTTCACCTTCCTTTGTTATATGCTTAATTATTGTTTTTATTGCAGTTGCAGGTGTCGGTTGCTGTCGTCGTGCCTCTTCGTCACCCGCAGATTCACGCGCGTGTCAGATCTAGTACGTAAGTACTTTGAGTCAAATTTTACTTATTTTTATTAAAAATGTTATATTTATACTATGTCAGTTCCTTTTTCCCAGCTGTAAAGGGGTTGGGATCAAGATAACTAAGCTATTTTCCTTTGACAGGAACGTCTATCGTCGTTACCGCCACCTGCACCGAGTTTTCTACGTTAACTATATTTTACCCAAACACGTGGATCGATATAGTTAACGTAGTGCGTTGTCAACGGATGGGCGGGGGGCGATTTTTCGCGCTACCCCTATAAACGGGGTGTCTGCGGATAGAGGGCGACAGGGGCTGTTCAACGGTACCAATTTTGGACTTTCACTAAAAGAAAATTTTTGACTTTGAATTTACAAAAATTTTTGTATGAAGGAAAAGTTTATAACCATCCGTCGGATTTTTTTTTGAAAATGATGTCAAAAGGTCGGACTCAATTAACTAAATCTAAAAATATATAGTTTGTATGAACTTAGTTAAAAGAAAGTAGTGAAAGTCTATTAACATTTTAAAAGTTAATTTAGTTACGAGCACAATGACAATAGTGACACTATGGCACCCTCTCACTAAATAAAATAATACAGATGGTTATTTCATTTAGATTATCGAATACTTTCCTAGCTTGGTCTGTGGTTTCAATCTGTTATTTGCCTAAGGGAAAGTATTAAGATCATTTTAAAGTCACAGACTTAATAGCCTGTTAACTGCTGAAGTTCCTGCTTTGAAGACAATGGGTAAGTAAATTAACTAATGACATAATAAATTACAAAATAAAATAAAACAGTGTAATATAGGGATGCTCGATGAACATCGATGTTCGATGATCATCGATGTTGAAAGCAAAAACATCGATGTTTGAACATCGATGTTGCTATACGAAAAATATCGTAACATCGATGTTAACTCACAGCCTCACGCACGACACCACCAATGCAACTTACGAAACAAGTTATGTCTTCTATGAACGCATCCACAAATCAAGGACAGGTCGGAGTCGTGGTCACAAAGTATAAAGCCATGATTACACTTTGCGACCGCGACTCCGACCTGACAGCCTTGAGACGGTCAGGTCGGAGTCAGACTTGGATCCAACCGCTGACCCGACCGCGACTGCGACCAAGGTCATTTAGTGATGCAGTCATCGTTATGATAAATATCAATGTATGTATCGATATAATATGATACTGATGTCGTGTAAAAAAATAATGTGAAAATGAAAGTGATTGATGATGTATCGAAACATCAATATTTTATTAAGCTTTCTTTATTGGCGATGTATCTATGTATGATTTGAGGTTTTGTATAAAAAACGTCGCTTTGAAAATATCGATGTATCGATAAATCGATATTTAACAAGTTTTTATTACACTTTGTTTATTTGTATGTCTGTTTATCATTCTGGTTTAAAATTTGTGATCCATTTTTCATATATCTCCATCTTTCTGGACCGGATAAAATAGAGAAATAGGTAGACTGAGAAATAATTATCTTAGATTAGACGGCGCGCGTGCTTTTTCACAGAAGATCGTGTAGCGTGGAGCGGCATGGAATGTGCTGCATTCCATGTCACTGCACGCTAAGGGAAAAAACGATATATCGATGTTTTAATACGTAAGACATCGACGATTAAAATTGCAAAATATTTATGTATCGATTTTGCTTTAGTTTAGTACAATGCAGTAAACAGGTGTAGTGTTGGCATACATACCTCTAACGAACTATCTTATTGAATCGTCAGCGAATTTGTATGCTAAATTTTAACTCATGCGGGCACTTGCGGGCAAGTTTTTGGAAAAGGTATTACAAATTTTGGACCAGAATTTGTGAAAAAAGTGTTATAAAAACTTATAAAATATCGATTTGACGATACATCGAAGCGATGTTTTTTTTTACAAAACCGACAAAAAAGAAAGCTTAATAAAAGATTGATCGTTCGATACATCATCAATCATTATCATTTCCACATTATGTTTTACACGACAACAGTATCATATTATATCGATACATTGCTGTTTATCGTAAGGATGACTGCATCACTAAATGTCCTTGGTCGCAGTCGCGGTCGTGTCGGCGGTCGGATCCAACTATGACTCCTCGGAAAGTGTAATCATGGCTTTATACTTTGTGACCACGACTCCGACCTGACAGCCTTGAGACGGTCACGTCGGAGTCAGAGTTGGATCCAACCGCCGACACGACCGCGACTGCGACCAAGGTCATTTAGTGATGCAGTCATCGTTATGATAAATATCAATGTATCGATATAATATGATACTGTTGTCGTGTAAAAAAATAATGTGAAAAGTAAAGTGATTGACGATGTATCGAAATATCAATCTTTCATTAAGCTTTCTTTATTCATGTCTCTCCATCATTCCGGTCCTGATAAAATAGAAAAATAGGTAGACTAAAAAATACTTATCTTCGATCAATCGATTTCGCTTTAGGGAAGTACAATTTCAGAAACGGATGTTTAATAAGCCCATAAATTTTGTCTGCTATGGTTGGTCGGGTTATAATTTCTTTTTAATGTAGATAAAGTATATGTGACCAGATCCTGACCTGTTTTGTTTTTTACTTCGTAAAAAAACATTACTCTCATTCTATTGAAGCCTTTGGGTACAAAGCTTAGTTTTCCTATAAACTAACATAATTTATCTGTATGTATCTATATCATCCATTACCTATAGCACCACGCCAGATGGCTTAGTTTAATCAGATGCGAAATGTTTTTGATTGAATCGAGTGTTTCATCAATCTAAAAATTGATTATTTCACTTTAAAACAACGATGTTTCTATTAATCAGTTTTGAAAATAATTCGATATTTTTATTCGATGTAAAACATCGGCACCCTGTATCGATGTTATTCGATGCTTTCCTTAAAAACATTGATGTTTTAACGAATATCCGAATATTCTTACTCAGCTGTCTATGTTGGTCTATGTTAGGCATGTCAATCCATTCTAAAAAAAATCGATCTTTGAATCAATTCTAATCGAATGCACTAGAAGCGATTCTCGATTAAATCGAGCATGTATGATTGATACTCCATTAATCGATTTGAAGTCGATTTCAATAAATGTGCTGATAAAATGAAAATATTGTTTTGAATCCTTCTATTGGTAGCATTTTTGGATGCGTTGAATTCAGAGGTTATAAAATAGACAACAGATTTTAAAGAATTTTTAGTAAAGTACGTGGTATTTTTAACAACACAATTGGTTTTAGATATTTTAAATGCTTTATTTACACTACTTGAATAAGTCATATTGTCGATTACCATTTCTTTATTATTAAAACGTGAATCGATCTGATTTAAAATCTTTCAGTAGAGATTCAATGCTTCAGATCGATCTAAAAAATCTTTATGATTATTTGTCTCGAAAGAATTGATTTTCGATTAATCGATTTTAAATCGACATGCCTATGTCTGTGGCTAGTCGGCGCGTATGCGCACGCTTTGTTCAAGATGGACGTGCGGTGTGCCACGACGTCCGCTACAGCTCTAGAACGCGAAGTTATCTCGCAATTAATAGAGATCTATAGGGATATGCCATACCTACATAACAAAAAAGATAAAAATTATTTTAATAAGAGTTTACGTGAAGAAGGTTTTAAGGTCCTGTTAAATATTTACAAACAATTTGATAAAAGTGCTAAAATAATCACATAAAGAAAAAAATTACAGAATTTAAAAGCGTCATACTTCAGGGAGCTGGAAAAGGTGAGTCACTACTTATTTTATTATTTTTTAGGTGGAATTACATACCATTTACAAAAGTTAAAGTCCATAAGTCGGGGGTACCCTCGACCCGCTATAAAGCAGCCACTCTCGACCGCCATACTCTAGTCTTAGAATAAATATAATCCAGAGTCCGCATCCAGTCATCATTGCACGTAGTGATGTCATATCTACCAACTTTTTCGTAAATATTTTGTTTATAGTCTGCCTATAAAGGCTACCTGGAAAATTATTAATAATAGAACCGGGAGGTCTAAACGACGCAGTACAGACTTCACTAGTGTTGTAAGAAATGAGCTCTGAGTCGAGCGCTCGAACCCCGAGTCGAAGCTCGCGAGCGTTCAAGGCTCGAGCCTTTAAGGCTCCGGAGCCCTTAAGGCTCGAGGTTTCAAACCTCGAGCTTTAAAGGCTCGCGAGCCGTTAGGACTCAGCTCTTAAAGGTTCGAGTCGAAGCTTGAGCCTTCAATTTTGCCTATACTAATAAGAACTAATTATACAAGCTATTTTGATTTTTGATACGATTAGCCAAATATTGTACTAAATGAATATTTTTATCTATATCTATCACCACGCCAAATACGTTGCGGGGTAGGCAGAGAATGTTAATGTTTCGAATTAAATACACCCCGATATCTCGTAAACCCTTTATCGGGGGATGTTAATTTTTTACAAACTTTTATTGACTTGCAATCTGTCTTTCGGGTTCAAATCTTGAGATCCATTTCTCAAGGACATGCGGGTATCCGATTAAGCTGAAATTTGGCATACATATGTAAATCCAATAACAATGCAATAATATGGTACCATGGAGCTGATTTGATGATGAAGTCGGAAGGTGGCCATAGGAACATGTGAACTATATGACATAACCCCCTCGCGTTAAGACTCGTTAGATTGGTATTAAGAACTACTATACAACCAGATAGTGTACAGTGTCTGATGATGAAGCCGAAAGGCGGCCAATGGAACCACCAAACTACTCAATATAACCCCGCTGTGTTTGGGCTCGTTAGATTTGTTTTGACGAGCACTTTGCACCTATATGGTGTCCAGGGTCTGATGATGGAGCCCGAGGGTGGCCAACAGAACTACCCAAATACTCAACATAGCCCCGCCGTGATTGGGCTCATTAGATTTGTCTTGACGAGTTCTGTAGACCCGAATTATGTCCAGGTTCTTATGTTGGAGCCGGAAGGTGGCCAACAGAACTACTCAACTATTCAACATAACGTCACCATGTTTGGGCTCATTGGATTTGTCTTGACAAGTTTTGTATACACGGATGTCCAAGGTCTGATGATGCAGCTGGCAGGTGGCCAACAGCACAACCCAAGTACTCAACATAACTCCGACGTGTTGCGACTCTTTACATTTGTGTACATAAGTACTTGTTGGTCAAAAGATGTTTTAAAATTATCCCATTTCCAACTTAAACGCTGTCTTTTTGATATTACTAAAGATTCTTCACTGGAAGTAATCCCGGGATTTACAATTGTCTCAATAGACATGTCAATATCTTGGTCGTTTTTGTTCCCTAGCATTATCAGTGAATATTACTGTCTGTGCTATGAGGAGCGTTGTTATTAGCGCGCAACTAAAATACTACTGGTTGCCGAATGTAGGTACCCTTGCGCGAGCACCCGGCAACCTGGTCGGGGCCTCAGCATAGTGTACAGAGAAACAACTCCCTAAGGCCGTCTATTATATTTACTAAAGGGCTTTATTAAAGGGCTATTTGACGAGGAAATAAATATTACTGAAAACATAAGTAAATGTTTAACTAGTTACAAGTTATAAGTATATATTGTAAGTAAATAACGCAATATTTGATAATTGCTTCACAAATTCCATACAAAAATCAAATTCCAAAATTTAAATTTTTTTACCCTTTTTTAAATACTTTTATACCTTAATTAACAATGAAACTTGCATATAAATGTGTGCGTAATGAGAAATACATTTCAGAAATGCATTTGACATCTCCGTATTGCTTTGTCACAGACATTGCTGCGCATGTTGTAAAGCACATACCGCGCGCGCCCGCGCGCCCGCTTTTCGAATCTGTTTCTCTGTAATATATATCGGTGGTCTCAGTGACGTATTCCGCGGGGTGAAGTGTGTGCGGGCGCAGGGAAGGGCACGCCATCGCCGCCGCCGCGCGGCTCCGTTTTGTAGCGACTTACTTACCTACACTCACATGCGTTACCTATGTAATTGCAGTATAATAAGGAGGTATTAGATAATTAAAATCTTATAAGGTACTGCAAATGCAAGGATACAAAAAACATATAGGTTTTTGAAACATACAAAAAGACAGCAGTGAGGATGGATGTATTAATTTTTGTATTTACGTAAAAACTTAAAATTAATTATCGTGAGGAAACCTGCATGCCTAAGAGTTTCTCGAAGGTGTGTGAAGTTCGCCAACCCGCACTGGGCCAGCGTGGTGGACTATGGTCTAAACCCTCTCAGTTTGAGAGGAGGCCCGTGCCTAACGGTGGGACAGTTTCTTAATAGGGCTAATATTATTATTTATGTAAAAACTAGGATTTTTGTATTTACGTAATAACTAAGGGATTTTGATGAATGATCGTTTTCTTTTAGTGTTAATGACTGTGGAATGTCCAGTTGGCTATAAGAACTTTAATAAGCAACCAAGGATGGGGTTCTTCTATAACTATAATATTTAACTAAATATTGTAAACACTAAATAGGAGGAGACTATTTGGAAAACAACCTGTTGAAATTCTGTACTCTCCTACCCCGCAAGAGATGTGTGATAATATAGGTAAATAGACAAGACGAAATAATATTTTTAGTTCAATAGTATATAAAAAAAGGTTTTTAAAAGATTATTAACGTTTATTTACTGTCGTACTTTTTAGTTTTAGACTTTGATTATTATTCTCTAACAATATCTTTATTTGTGCGTATTTATTTGTTCAGTATTAAATTTTATAATTATTTTATTTATTCATATTCTTATTTTAAACAAATAAGGTATGCCCTAATACGATGGTGTTTCGTGTGACGTTTATCATCAGACCTTCGACATAATTTGGGTCCAAAATACTTGTCAATATAATGACCCCAAACACGACGGGGCTATGATGAGTAGTTGCGGAGTTCCGTTGGCCACTTTTCGGCTCCATCATCAGACCCTGGAAATCATCTCAGTCGAAAGTTCTTATCAAGACTAGTTAAACGACCCCAAACACGACGGGGCTATGTTGAGTAGTTGCGGAGTTCCGTTGGCCACTTTTCGGCTCCATCATCAGACCCTGGACATCATCTCAGTCGAAACTTCTTATCAAGGCAAGTTAAACGACCCCAAACACGACGGGGCTATGTTGAGTAGTTCCGTTCGCCACTTTTCAGCTCCATCATCAGACCCTGGACATCATATCAGTCGAATATTCTTATCAAGACATGTTAAACGACCCCAAACACGACGGGGTTATGTTGAGTAGTTGCCCAGTTCCGTTAGCTATTTTTTGGCTCCATCATCAGACCCTGGACATCATCTCAGTCGAAACTTCTTATCAAGACAAGTTAAACGACCCCAAACACGACGAGGCTATGTTGAGTAGTTACGGAGTACCGTTGGCCACTTTTCGGCTCCATCATCAGACCCTGGAAATCATCTCAGGCGAAAGTTCTTATCAAGACAAGTTAAACGACCCCAAACACGACGGGGCTATGTTGAGTAGTTGCGGAGTTCCGTTAGCCACTTTTCGGCTCCATCATCAGACCCTGGAAATCATCTCAGTCGAAAGTTATTATCAAGACAAGTTAAACGACTCCAAACACGACGAGGCTATGTTGAGTAGTTGCGGAGTTCCGTTAGCCACTTTTCGGCTCCATCATCAGACCCTGGACATCATCTCAATAGAATGTTCTTATCAAGACATGTTAAATGATCCCAAACACGACGGGATTATGTTGAGTAGTTGCCCAGTTCCGTTAGCTATTTTTTGGCTCCATCATCAGACCCTGGACATCATCTCAGTCGAAAGTTCGTATCAAGACAAGTTAATCGACTCCAAACACGACGGGGTTATGTTGAGTAGTTGCCCAGTTCCGTTAGCTATTTTTTGGCTCCATCATCAGACCCTGGACATCATCTCAATAGAATGTTCTTATCAAGACATGTTAAATGATCCCAAACACGACGGGATTATGTTGAGTAGTTGCCCAGTTCCGTTAGCTATTTTTTGGCTCCATCATCAGACCCTGGACATCATCTCAGTCGAAAGTTCTTTTTAAGATAAGTTAATCGACTCCAAACACGACGGTGCTATGTTGAGTAGTTGCGGAGTTCCGTTAATCACTTTTCAGCTCCATCATCAGACCCCTGAACATCGTCTGGGTCTTAAGCACTTGCCAAAATACAAACGAGCCCACACGCCATGGGGCTGTGTTGAGTCGTTGGGTAGTTCTGAAGGCCATCTTCCGGCTCCATCATGTGATCTTAAACACCATCTCGGTCTATAAGTACTCGTAAAGACAAATCCAATGAACCCAAACATGGCTATGTTATACAAAAGACGTGTCCATTAGACCAGCACCATAACACCGTGTTAGTGGTATTTTATGAATACCTAAAGTTTTCGTTTTACTTGTTTCGAACGTTTTTCGAAATTATTAATTCCCGAGCTCATTAAAATCGGTAGAAATTACGAGAACATTGATTGACCCTTTCTACATACCTATTACTATTGCTTTACGGCGCTCGACTTTAAACTCTTAGCAGTCTTTTTTCAAAGTAACTACCGTGAACCTTGTTAACAGAGCTCGTTTAAAGCTCGAACCTCCGAGCCTTGTAGCTTCGAGGTTCGAGCCGCGGTTCGAGCCTTGTAGCCGGCGCTCGAGCTTCGAATCGAGCTCTTTATAGAGAGCTCGAGTCGAAGCTCAAGCTTTCTATGGATGCGCGAGCTCTCAACGACTTTAAGGCTCGGAAGCTCGAGCCTTCTGACAACACTAGACTTCACCCTTGAGACTCCGCGCGGTCTCTTTAACACAGACAGAGAAGTAGCTCTCGAATTTGAACGATTTTTTACTAATATTCCAATAGAGACGAGTAAATATTTAAAATCCTCTTCAAGCCTTGCGGTTTCATTTGTTAAAAAAAAAACATTGGTGCGTGTCCTGTAGAGTTTAGGTTCAAATATACTAGTCCAACGGTCTGTCATTAAAGTCTACAATAATCTAAAAATAAAAATAACAGAAGACCCATGGGGCATGTCTGTTAGAGTATGTAAATCAATTATTCTTTTTTTTTTTTTTTTTTTTTTCTTTTTTTTTTTTTTTTATAAAAACGTAGCCCCACACTAGGATTTATTCCTGTGTCGTGGGTGCGTTTACAAACATGAAAATTCACAAACAAATACCCAGACCGGAACAAATAATTGTGGATCACACAAAGATTTGTCCCGTGCGGGAATCGAACCCGCGACTATTCGACACAGTGGGCGGAGCAGCTTAAGCTCTTAACCACTGCGCTAAATCGTCCGTCGATTATTCATACAATCGCGCCTCACTTAGCTTTAATTTTTAATATGTGAGTAGATCAGGGAGTGTTCCCGGATTTAATGAAGTTTAGTAAAGTAATACCACTGTTTAAATCCGGCAATAGCAATGATCCTAACAACTATAGGCCTGTATCTGTTTTGCCAGTGCTCAGAAAAGTGTTTAAAAAGATAATGCTTATTCAAATGTTAGATCACTTCAACGTTAATAACATTCTTCATGACCAACAATATGGCTTCACCACAGGACGTTGTACTACCGACGCCGGTGTGACCTTAATAAAGCATATCTTTGATGCTTGGGAGAACTCTCAGGACGCCATTGGCATCTTTTGCGACCTGTTGAAGGCATTTGATTGTGTTGAACATGAAACTCTACGCTTACTATACTCTAGATGATTATTTAAAAGATAAAAATGCTTGGATAGGTGTTGTTCCAGCTCCACCAGAATGTGGATAACATGTTCAGCTATTATTATTTATTATTCCCTCTCTTCCTTTTAGTAGTTAAATAAAATGTATCATTTTTCTTCCTCATTTCTTTATCTGTAATTGAGAGAACCATGTAGCCATTCACATGAATAGTTTAATTTGGTTAATTTAATTAAGACTCACCTGATACTACATTGTTCTCCCATACCCCACAACAAAATGTAGATGGAAAAATTGTAAAGATACTATTTTAAAAGAGTAACCGTGGTGTTTCTTGCCCTTCGTCTCCACAGGAATGACATTCCGAAGTGGTGGTAGAGACTTTGTTACTATTTTGACGATTCATAAATACTGTAATGGTTTACATGAATAAAAAATATTCTGATTCTGATTCTATTCTGATTCTATCTACCATCATGTTCCACAAATGTACTCCTCCTACTTTTCAAAATATTATAAAATCCTTGATAACTAAAGTTTTTAATTAATCCATACATAAAACAGAACTTTATTTAGTCTGACTGGGTAAGCAGGGATAGGGAAAACTAAAACGTAGTTTCTCGGTTTTTTTGATGAGTTGCATAGATGACTACGTGTTAAAAGGTCAACCGCAAAAAGCTAAAAAAGCTTAGGGCACTATGGCCAAAAATATTTGAAATCTTGAAAAAAAAGAAAGGAATATGTAGGTCAATATAATAAAATAATATCAGCCTATACTGCCCACTCCTGGACAAAGGCCTTCTCTCACAAATCGACGTGAGAGAGATTAGGTCATGCTCCACTACGCGGACCCAGTGCGGATTGATGGCGGCAGGTTTGTGGCCACCTGCTGTTGGAACTTATCAGGCCGCCTTTAAGGTTTCCAACTCGGCTTAACGACTACCACATTAAGCGGTAGCCGGGACCAACGGCTAACGTGCCTTCCGAAGCACGGAGACGCTCGAATATGAAAATGTCACAAACGGTCACCCATCTCGGGCCGACCAAGTCAAACGCTGCTTAACCTTGGTAATCGGCAAGAACACCGCGGTCGCACAGCGCTACGAGCGCCTCTCATTTGTAGGTTGGTTTCAAGAAAGTAAAATATGTATACAATATTTTTATTCCTTATTTAACAAGATACACAATCCGGTTTAAGTTACACTTAAAACATCTTTAAATCTACGTGAGTAGTTATAGTTATGATATAAACATGAATTAGGGCATATTGTACCTTACTTGTATCACTTAAAGTTGTATTTGCAAAAAAGCGGAAGCATGTAATTTTTCTAGTACCGGCCACTTTGGCCTGCGTTTTGGTGGTGCCGTTTTTCGTGCGGCGAGCGTGTATCTACCTAGTTATGTATACTAGACCAGTACACAGCTCAGTGCAAGTACTTTAAAAGATGATGCAATATAAACAGACTGTTGCTCATAGAATATAATTCCAAGTACTGTTTTGCTTAATCAGCTTAACTTGCCTCAGCTGCGTATTAATCATGTAAACAGATATCAGGTTACTTGTTTAGTCTCAGTCCAATTCTCATAACTGTTTTGCTAAATAAGCAGATATCAATTAATAAGACGTATAACGCGTGGGTTCATTCTAGAAGGAGTTGTTTACTTGACGATGCCTATAAAAGCCATCGCCAAGCAAAGTACATTTAATATCGACTCAGCTCTCTTACCGTTCGCACTAACGTTAAGTAATATTAATTGACTGCATTAATATTTTGAGTATCTATTATTAATTTGTATTGTGAAATAAATATATTTTTATAAAGTCACGCCGGCCTTTATATTTGACTGGCGCAGCCGAACGGTAGGATTTCAGTCGCGATAAGTGTTGCAGTAGTCATACCAGACAAGCTCAACGCCGTGCAGGAGTACAAGCATCGATTCCGGACCACAATCGCCTGGCTGAATCCTAGAAAAGGACCTACCCTACCTTCGAACAAAGAAATTTTGTCAAGAAGTGCCTGCAGATACTCAAAGAGCGGATATTCGGCATGAAAAATTGCAGCATTGTGTGAGTTCTGACCTTTCCCACATGTTCCTATTTTTCTGTCTATTCTGAATTTAATTGGACAAGCATCGCTAATTTCATTCAGACCCCGAGCCTGTAATTCCGGTCAAAAATCACGGGAATTATTTGGATAAAAGGATATCGCATTATTAGACAAGCATCGCTAATTTGTGATTAGAATTTAGGATCTCACGGGATTTGGACACGCATCGCTAAGCCGTAGATCACCACTTAGGGCCGTAAGAATCAGACAAGCATCGCTGAACTTACGTAAAACATTGTCGTATTTTATTGAAAAGAAAATTACTTCCAGTGGGGTGATCACAAGGTCCACTTGAGAACGTAAAATATTGAAAAGAAAATAAATCTTAATGAAAAGAAATTAAATATTATAAAAAAAAATAATAAACGTTGTTCTGCCTATGAAGGCTAAGTTAAATAATAATTGATAAGAGTTATATTTTCGGACAAAAATCGCCGAATCTATAAACTTTTCTATTATAAAATTTTTATTGTAAACTTTTTATGTGTTATTTTTAAATTGTATTTTTTTGTGTGTGTTATTTTAAATTGTATTTTTTATTTTGTGTGTGTAATATTTATCTTATTGTGTTTGTAAAAGTGAATAATAAGTGTTCAAAATATTCAAAATGAATCAAATTCAAATTATTCCGAAAGAAATTCTCGACTTAATTCCACGTTACGACGGTAACAATCAATTGTTAAATTTTTACATCCAAAAGTGCGAATATGTTATTAGAAGTTTTAATCGCGAAAATAATGCCGCACAACAAATGTACATTTACCATAGTCTGACGAGTAAATTAATAGATAAAGCCGCGAAACTAGTGAGTGAAAGAAATATTATCAATTCTTGGGATAGTTTAAAGGAACTCCTCATAGAACATTTTGGAGATCCTAGAACAGAAGATTGCATTGCCGTAGAATTAGAAAACATTAAATTAAAATCAGGAGAATCATATATAGATTTAGCTCATAGAATCCAGGACGTAAAAAGTTCAGTTATAGCCAAAGTAAATTTGTTAACCGATGAAGGCGTTAAAGCCGCTAAAATGATTATTTATAATAATTCCGCGTTAAATAGCTTTTTGTTTAACTTACCAGAAGACCTATTAAGGATCGTTAGGTTAAATAAATGTGCTAATCTAGAATCAGCCTTAGGAGTAGTTACCGAGGAAGTAAATTTCCATAACCATTATAATGCAAAAAGTAAAGTCAAATCAAATAATAGTTTACAAACAACCAAACAAATTCCAACCCAATTTAAATTTGGCATACCTCAAAATAGATTCCTTCAGAGTAATTTCCCACAAAGACAACTAATCAATCAAAACTTCCGACCTAACTTCAATCCTAATTTAAATCAACAAAATCAACAAAAAGTCTTTAAAAATGATCTAAGATTACCCTACAATATGAATAATTACAAGCAATCTGGGTTCTTCAAACCCAACCCAAATCAACAATTCCGTTTCGGTATTCCTAATAAATTCATAAATAAAAATCAAACAGATAATGATGTCACAATGAGGACAGCAGTTCGTAATAACATGATTGAAAATTTATATGAGAATGACGTAGATGACATCGACTTTGAGACTGACGAATACTTTAATGAATATGAGCCAGTGACAATCGATGAAGTCGACGACGAAAACCCCGATAATAATGTTTCTCCACCTGAAAATTTTCCCATGGATCCGGTCCAAGATCCCCCGAAATAGTTAAACTTAATTATAGTGAAACCTTAAAATTACCACATATAATAATACCAGAAATCCATTCAAAATTTATGATAGATACAGGAAGCACTAGATCCTTCATTAGCCCCGAAATAGCAAACAAATTCTTTTATAATTTTATAACTTTAGAACCTTTTGAAATAATTAGTACACATGGACATAGTAGGCACAGTAAAGTAGCTTATATGCCCTTAACCAAAACTTTTAAAACCAAACATTGTCACAAATTTTACATTTATGATGTGGATAGTAGATACGAAGGTTTATTAGGTTCAGACTTGTTAAAAGAACTAGAAGCCACAATAGATATGAAAAATCAAGTTTTAAAAACCAGAAATACTAAAATTCCGATATTGTATAGAAAACCCTACGAAATTAAATTATCACCGCGTTCAGAAACTCGTGTTAAAATTCCGACAAATCTTAAAAATGGTGAAGCAATATTACATTTTTTAGAATTTCAACCAGGAGTTAGAATGCCCGATGCCATAGTAAATTGTAAAAATTCAATAGCCCAAACAATTATACAAAATTCTACAGATCAAAATGTTATATTAAAATTTGATAATCCATTAAAAGTAGACAAATTTGAGAAAAAAATTTTCAATAATCTCAATACCTTAAATTTAAATACAAATAAAAATAAATTGTTACAACAAAACCTTTCAAAATTAAGATTAGATCATTTAAAGAAAGAAGAAAAACAAGCCATACAACAATTATGTTACAGATATAGAGACATATTCTATTGTGATGATATTCCTTTAACTTTTACGAATCAAGTTAAACATAAAATTCGAACCACTAATGAAGATCCCATTTATATAAAACCATATAGACATGCCCCTACAGAAAATAAAGAAATTGGAAAACAAATAGATAAATTATTAAGAAACAATGTCATTAGGGAATCGCACTCTCCATGGAGCGCCCCAGTTCACTTAGTTCCGAAAAAAATGGACGCTTCGGGCGAACGAAAATTTCGCATGGTCATAGATTATAGACGATTGAATGAAATAACCGTAGACGACAAATACCCATTACCAAACATTTCAGACCTTTTCGATAAATTAGGAAAAGCGTGTTATTTTTCTACATTAGATTTAGCTAGTGGTTACCATCAGATAGAAGTAGAGAAACAGGATCAATCTAAAACAGCATTTACAGCACAAAATGGTCATTATGAGTTTACTAGAATGCCATTTGGTTTAAAAACAGCCCCCGCAACATTTCAACGTGCAATGGATAACATACTTAGAGGTTTACAGGGTATCCATTGTTTAGTTTACTTAGATGATATCATTATATTCTCAAGTAGTTTAGAAGAACATTTAGAAAAATTAGAAAAAGTATTTGAAAGACTTAGGCAAACAAATTTAAAAGTAACATTAGACAAGTGTGAATTTCTCAGAAAAGAAGTTCTTTACCTAGGTCACACTATTACAGAAAATGGTCTTCAACCAAATGATGATAAAATTAAAGCCATATTACAATTTCCGTTACCTAAAACACCTTCGGAAATACGTAGTTTTGTTGGATTAGTAGGTTACTACCGAAAATTCATTAAAGATTTTTCCAAATTAACACAACCTCTCACTAAATGTTTAAAAAAAAGACATAAAATTATAATTAACAAAGAATATATTGATGCATTTGAGAAATGTAAAGAAATTTTAACAAACGCCCCAATCTTACAATACCCCGATTTTACTAAACCATTTTTGTTAACAACCGACGCATCCAATTATGCCCTTGGCGCTATACTATCACAAGGACCGATAGGTAGTGACAAGCCTGTAGCTTATCTTAGTAGGACTTTAAACGACGCAGAAACCCGTTATAGTACAATAGAAAAAGAATTATTAGCCATAGTATGGGCGTGTAGAAAATTTAGGCCATACTTATATGGAAATAAATTCACCATATTAAGTGACCATAAACCCCTAATGTGGTTAAATTCCGTTAAAGAACCCGGAAGTAGACTTACTAATTGGAAATTACAATTAACAGCATTTGATTACGAAATTAAATACAAACCCGGTAAACAAAATGGAAACGCTGATGCGCTTTCACGTGCAAAAATTAATATACTAAAAGATAATCTATCAATGAAAGTTAATGCCTCTAGTCCCATAACAATATCTTCCGAAAATTCTAGCAAATCAGAATTAACTAACCCAGTTCCATCTTTAAATAGTAGCACCTTAACCGCATCTGAAAAATCAGAATCATCTTTTATAACTGTCCATTCAGAAGAAAACATGGATTCTGCTAATATTCCTATTTTACAAGAAGCAATTGATACTAAACCTAATCAAATACTTGTGTACACCTGGAACAGAAATGAATTTACTGTTAAAAATTTATCCAGAGATAAACAAAAAGTATTAGAAGTTCATTTACCATTAAATAATACCCAGTTAATAAAATCATTCCTTAAAGAATATATTAGGCCTAAAATAAAATATTTCATATACTTTGACGATGAACGTCATCGTAAACAATTTTCAGAAATCATTATAACTTTATTTAAAAAAGATTCAGTAAAATTCTTTGAATGCACAAAACGTGTAGTGTACGTTGAAGATGAAAATGAGCAGCGTGATATAGTGTTAAAATACCATATTGGCAAAACTTGTCACCGTGGCATAAAAGAAACCATTGCTCATCTTAAACGAACATTTTTCTGGCAAAATTTAGAACAAACCGTATCAAGTATAATTAATTCTTGTGAAACATGCAAAACCATGAAATACGATAGAAAACCATTAAATCCTAAATTACAATTAACCCAAACTCAAACTAGACCCTTTCAGGAAATTTTCATAGACTTATTTTCCATAGAAGGCAAATATTTCCTAACGATAGTAGACTCCTTTAGTAAATTAGGTCAAGCCATAGAAGTCTCAAATAGAACAACACCAGAAATAATTAGAGCATTAATCAAATATTTTTCCATTTACGGAGTACCAAGAAAAATAAGTTCAGATCCAGGTTCAGAATTCAATAATAATTTACTTAAAGAAATGTTAATATTTTATAAAATAGATTTACATATTGGAACACCCCATAACCCCAACTCAATGGGCATTGTTGAACGTTTTCATTCCACAATAATATAAATTTATAGACTTGCAAAATATGAAAGAAAAATAACAGATATTGCCTCAGTAATGACATACGCAATAATGTCGTATAACCAGTCCATACATTCAACAACTGGTCTTACGCCATTTGAAGTAGTTTTTGGTCATACAGATTCATCTAATGTATTTGAAGTTGATTTTGAGAAAAATTATACACAGCAACTTGTTTTAGAGCACCGTAAACGAACTAAACACTTATATGATTTCTTAACCGATAAAATGATAAATAATAAAATTAAAATTAGAGAAAAACGTGGCGGTGAAGAAGGAATAAAATTTAAACAAGGAGACACCGTCTTTATAAAAGGTGTCAATATTAGGCGTAGTAAAGACCAACCGCGTTATAAAAAAGCAAAAATTATTGGAACAATTAATAGAAATACAGTACCGGTAGAGTCTCATCAGAGACACACAAAAGTCCCAATAAAAGATATAAAACGTCCTCCGCAGGTTCGCGCTCCTGATCCTCGTACAGGCAGCCCAAAACCTGGCCCTTCAACTTCAGAAAATTGAAGATAATCCTGGAATCTTCCCAGTTAAGGAAGGACAAGCATTCATTAGCACTTATAATTGGAATATAATTAAAATATTAGATTTAAAATTTGTTAGTAACAGTATCGAATATAACGTTAACAAGTATTATGAAGTTAACGATTATTTAAAAGAAAAATTAAATGTATATTTCTTAGACGGAAATATCATAGATGCACAAATGCAAACTGAGTATATTATGAGTTTAACATTAGAGCGTTATAATCAATTAGTCCCAACAATTAGAATTAAAAGAGGTATTTTAAATCCCTTAGGTTCAATAGTTAAAGCCATTACAGGCAATTTAGATAATGAAGACGCAATCAGATACGATTCCTTAATAAGTCATATTCAATCTAAACAAAACGCTATTGATAACAAAATATCATTAGTTTCCGAAACAATTGGAGTATTAGTAAATCTGACAAACTCTACGAGAAACAATTTTATTGAAATAGACAAAACAATTAACGAAATAGAATCCATTCTGAATAAAACTCAATTTCAACATAGTAAGGAAATTGTCTTGAATACTTTCGATTTAATTATCCATAATTTTCAAATTTTGTTAACTAGGTTAGATGAGGTTGAAACAGCTATTGCTTTTAGTAGATTAAATATTTTACACCAATCCATTTTAGACATAGATGAATTGTTATCAACTCTTAAAGACATAGAGAAAATAGATAAATTAATGTATCCCGTAAATACCGATAATTTGATCAAAATTGTACATTGTATAGACATAAGAGCATATATTAAGAACAAACGAATAACGTTTATTATGTCAATACCAATTGTCCAATTAGATTTCTATAACTATTACAACCTTCATCCTTTTCCCATGTATAATCCTCATTTAAACCTAACATTCCTATTAACGCCTCAATATTCCCAAATCCTGGTCAGAGGGTCAGATATACTTCCACTATCACAATCATGCAAAGAAATAGACGAAGGAGAATTCCTGTGTTATGAAGATAATTTATCTGTCACTAATGAAGACTTATGCATTACAGATTTGATGAAATTTTCTTCACAAATTACATCATGTTCTCCACTTACAGTAAAATCTTCAAAAGTCAAGGTCAAATCTATTCGGCCTGACACATGGTTACTATATTCAGGAAAACAGACATTTCTCACAGAGCACTGTGAAAATGATTTCAACCAGTTCAACATTTTTGGCACCTATATATTAACCTTAGATAATGAATGTGAAGCTAAATTAGAGAACATCACATTAAGGAAACGTCTCATTCAATTAACTAATCAAGTCTTCCATCAAGTTCCAGTTATAAATTTACCAAGCATCACAGCAGCAGAGAAAATCTACAAGCAGCCAATCAGCCTAGATGAGGTCAACTTAGAAGATCTTCAGTTCCTGTCACATGTGTTAAACAGTAAAAGTGAAAATCTCAGTGAAAACCACGTATATTCAGTGAATGTGCATAGCATAAGTTTAGGTTCTATAATCATTTATGTAATATTATTAATTGTGCTTTTGATTGTTTTATATATTCTAAAATATTGTCCTTATGTAAACATAAGCAAAATCAACATTCTCAAAAATCGAACGCTGATTTTGAACTTATGGAGGGAGAAGTTATGTATACTAGACCAGTACACAGCTCAGTGCAAGTACTTTAAAAGATGATGCAATATAAACAGACTGTTGCTCATAGAATATAATTCCAAGTACTGTTTTGCTTAATCAGCTTAACTTGCCTCAGCTGCGTATTAATCATGTAAACAGATATCAGGTTACTTGTTTAGTCTCAGTCCAATTCTCATAACTGTTTTGCTAAATAAGCAGATATCAATTAATAAGACGTATAACGCGTGGGTTCATTCTAGAAGGAGTTGTTTACTTGACGATGCCTATAAAAGCCATCGCCAAGCAAAGTACATTTAATATCGACTCAGCTCTCTTACCGTTCGCACTAACGTTAAGTAATATTAATTGACTGCATTAATATTTTGAGTATCTATTATTAATTTGTATTGTGAAATAAATATATTTTTATAAAGTCACGCCGGCCTTTATATTTGACTACCTATATTTGATCGATGTTTGTTATTTTATTTATAATACAGATCTACAAATTTTTGGTACTTCATCTACGTATTTCCTAAAATTAGGGGTGGCATCACTACGTACGGCAGGATCGTGTGACTACTTTGTTGGTTCAATTAGATGCGTGCCAACGGCTTGTGGATTATGTATTCTAAGATTCTAGTGTATTTCGGCATATTTATATGCTCTGTGTTCCGGCCGTTGTGCAAGAGACCCTAAGTTTAATTAAGTTGAATTAAAAAAAAAACACTAGTTTTGGGCCTAATCATTTGGTGGCCAGTGATTTAACAAGAAAATGCTATAATATTTTATATTAAGATAAAATATAATTTCAATCGATAGATTAACACAATATAATGATATGATATAGAGCAGTGATGGCTAGTGGTTAGACCGTTGGACTGAAAAGTCAGAGGTCTCTGGTTCAAACCCGACACCTCTGTCTCATCGAAAGCATGTGCGTATTAAAAAAAATAACTATCACTTGCTATAACGGTAAAGGAAAACTTCGTGAGGAAACCTGCATGCCTAAGAGTTTCTCGAAGGTGTGTGAAGTTCGCCAACCCGCACTGGCCAACATGGTGGACTATGACCTAAATCCTCTCAGTTTGAGAGGAGGCCCGTGGCCAACAGTGGGACAGTTTCTTAACAGGGCTAATATATATTATTATTGTGATAGGATATTTTATAAATCTTCTCATTCCTTTGAAACCTAGGCAAAGTGACTGATGTGCTTGCTATCAAGTCTACATAGTGTTCTTTTCGTAATAATGAGCAGATACACAAACGTGACTACCTCACCTGCTTCTTCAAAATTGATAATTGTTCTATTTTTTTTTAAAATTTACAGATCAAAGCATCCCGACACACAGAGGCAAGCACACAAGATGTCCATGTACCGACCCTGTGGTATTTTGAGGCTCTTAGTTTTTTAGGGTCCCCAGCAGACCAGTCAACCAGTGGATACACATGTAAGTACTTACGCAAATAAAAACTACTATATAATCGGTAAGGTATATTTGCGATAAATCGGTAAAATGCTATTTTTTTACATAAGTAGGTTTTTAGATATTTTAAACATTATGTCAGACCAGTTTAAATTAATAAACAGTCAATGGCTTTACAAAAAATTTGTATCGCAAATTCTGTATTTTTATGCGTAAATGGCGCTGTCACGTAGCCCGCCAGCTTTCATAATACCATTGATTTTGAATTGCTTACTTTGCTTACAAATCGTTTCTTTATAATTTGTAATATATTGTTAAAACACAAAATTAGATTCATAATTTATTTTGTCGTTGATTATTAACCACCTTCATCTGTTCATCAACAGATGACATAGTGATAACAAGTTACGATGTTTTATGGCCATTGTAAGTTTATTCATTTCTAATAACAACAACAATTTACGAAGGCACGACATGAATCATCTTTTCTTGAAAGGAAAGACGTCCCACTGAATTAAAATAATTCATGAACTTATTGCGAACTTCGTTTCCCTCACTATTTTTCTGGCTTTCACTGAAATGTTGTAATAAAGATAAGTCTGCAGTACTGTTTCGACAATTGGCTTTTTGAAAAGTGCCATTTACAGTATTTTCAGTACCTATGTGTCGTGCTGTAACGTATGTTGGTGTACTTTTCCTTAAAGAATTATGCAAAGCACAGCAAGCCAATACAATAGGGTCCACATTGTCAATATGTACACTTAAAGGGGATCGAAATACCCTAAACCTTGACGACAGAATTCCAAAGGCATTTTCTACGACTCTGCGGGCTCGAGACAGGCGGTAATTAAATATCCGTTGCTCATGGGTTATATTTTTAAATGGAAATGGTTTCATAAAATGTATATTTATTGCAAAGGCACTGTCACCTAGAAATACATATGGAACTGTAGTATCAGTGCCTGGAAGTGATGAAGAAGGTGGTAAATTCAACTCATTATTTTCAAGTTTTTTGTAAAACTGAGTAGATTTCAGTATAGACCCATCACCAACTGATCCATTAGTCCAGTGTGTACATACATAAATTCGTAGTTGGCATTAACAACAGCGAACAATACTAAACTGAAAAATCCTTTATAATTATAATATAATGAACCACTGCCTGGAGGTTTTTCAATAGCTATGTGCTTTCCATCACATGCTCCAACACAGTGGTTGAAGTTCCACTTAGTTTCAAATTGAACTGCTGTCTCTTCCCACTCTACTTCCGATTGAGGTAGCTTGAAAACAAACAAAAAAATACAATTTATTATCTTTCAGGATTCTTCATTGTCTTCAAACGAAGAAAAAGAAAATGAAAATCCTATTGGACCAAGGCAATTGAAGAAAAAAAAGAAAAATTATTTACTTTTGAAACAAGAAAACATAATTGATATGGCAAATCAGTTAATGTCAAGTAAGGAGGACGACTTTAAAGTGTTTGGGAAATCTATAGGCCTCCAACTTCGTGATTTAAATAAAAGGCAACTTGCTATAAGCCGTAAATTCATATCAGATGTAATTTATTATGCGAAACTTGATAAATTAAACGAAGAATCGCATATTGATGTAGGATCTTCTTCTTGTGCATCATTTCAACGCACAAATGTTCAATTATCACACTTAAATTATGACCATTTCCTTTCCAATCAATCATCTTCAGCCATTTTATTCATCAAGTTCTCCATCTTCACAACAATCTCACCTACAAACATATCATCCCTCACATTCTCCCCACCAACAGATACATTCACCTCGTCCCTCACAATCACCACACCGTCAGCTACAATCACCTTACACCTCACAATCTCCAGATCATGAGCTACGATCACCTAGTCCCTCACAATTTGCTTACCACCAGCTAAAATCAATTCATACTTCACAATCTGCAGACAAACAGCTACAATCACCGCATACCTCACAATCTCCACACCAACAGTCAAATTCACCTCATACCTTACAATCTTTCACCCCATCAGCTACAATCACCTAGTACATTACAATCTCCACACCAACAGGCTAAATCATCTCGTACCTTACAATCTCCATCCTATCAGCTGAAATCACTTTATACCTCAGTCTTCAGATCATGAGCTACAAACACTTCATACCTCACAATCTCCACACCAACAGTTAAATTCACCTCATACCTTCCAATCTCCATCCTATCAGCTGAAATCACTATACCTCACAATCTCCATCGCAACCGGATAAATCACCTCGTACTCCTCGTACTCCACCTCAGTCGCTTTTGCGCCACGATCCGAGAAACACCGTTTACTCGTTCCTCATACATAGCCAGTGGTTGTAAACACTTAGACACTTCTATCGATATTAAAATGATCTGCTCGGAGTGTAATGAAACATTCAATGATGGTGTGCAGTGTAGCCATTGCGAGAAGAATTATGATTTTGGATGTGCTGGAATCACAGAAACTGGATACCGCAGGCTGGGATCTGAAAGAAGAGCTGCCTGGAAGTGCCCGTCCTGCAGGATGCCGTCCCCTAACCCCGTTGCATCAAGTCGAGATCAGATGGACACAGTACTAAATAAGCTTAACGACGTGGCGTTCAAACTGGAATGTCTTCCTTCTTTAATGGATGATGTAAAAGTTATTAAAAATAACATCGCTAAACTTCAAACTTCCAACGATGAAGCATTGAAGAAGATTGAAGAGTTTTCTGCTAGGGTGGATACCGTGGAATTGCGTATATCCTCTATAGAATCTGCAGTCAGTACTACATCAGAAACCAAGGACCAAATTGATTCTTTGGTTCGTAACGACCTAGCACGTGATCAGTGGAGCCGCTTAAACAATGCTGAAATTAAAGGAGTACCAATGAAGAAATCGGAAAATTTATTTGATGTAATTGAGAAGCTTGGGACTGCTATTAAATACAAAGTGGGAAAGGGACAAATTAACTACATTAGCAGAGTTCCTACATACAACGCCAAGGACAAGTCAATCGTTGTCAGTTTCCTAAACAGGTACGTAAAGGAAGATTTTGTTGCGGCAGCACGTTTGGAAAAAACACTGTGTATCAATGACTTGGGATTTACTGAAGGAAGACAAAGAGTCTACGTCAATGATCACTTGTCCCCAGAATACAAAAAACTACTGACAAAAACTAAAGAAGTAGCCAAAGATAAGGGGTTTCGATACGTCTGGGTGAAATTTTCGAAGATTCACGTTCGCAAAGACGATACATCTCATATTATTGTAATAAATTCACCGTTGGATTTAAAAAAAGTAAAATAGTTATGTTTATAATATGTTTGGTAAACATTCTATTAGATATTTTACTATCTATATTTTTTATTTTTTACATATTTTATATAGCTTCTTACCTAGAATTTAAAAACTTGCACAAAATGTTGTCAATTTCTGAGCTCATTAGCGAACCTATTGTTCATAAATATTACCTGCTCAAAGGGTCAACTCAGGTAGTAGATTCCGTTCTAATTGACGTCAACTCGTTAATAATTATGTATATCCTGCTTACTCCTGCCTATAACATAAATTCTTATTATTGCTATCCCTTATTTATATCTTTTATCCAAACTATAACCGCGTACTTTATTCTTTTAAACTACCTGGCTTACCTCGTAGATATAAAATTAACTACCTTATTGAATGTAAAAATCTGTTTTATGCACTCGGCACGTACCTTTAACCAAAACACCTATCTATATAGGTGTATCACAGTTTCTATTGTACTATTGTTTAGGCCGTACTCATGACGAATATAGTACTTTACTACCAAAACGTTCGGGGCCTGCGAACTAAGACGGGTACGTTTAGGCGGAATGTTCGTCAAAGTAATTATGATATAATACTGTTAACCGAGACGTGGTTACTTGACGGCATACACGATGGTGAACTTTTCGACGAAAGATACGCTGTATGGCGGCGTGATCGTTGTTACGACCTTACTGGGCAAGCTTTGGGCGGCGGAGTACTAATTGCGGCGCGTAAAGGCTTCCATGTGCTGGATCGCTCAGAATGGTTATCTACCGCTGAGGACCAATGGGTATCGATGAAACTTGAAGGTACCAATCAATATTTACATATTTGTGTCATTTATTTGTGTAACCAAAATAAAGGCCTCAACTTTTAACAACAATTGCACAACTTTCTGAACATTTTGCGCGATATAGTCAATACTCATCCTACTGACAAGTTTGTTGTAGCGGGGGATTTCAATATGAGTACTATTCAATGGGTCCAGATCGACAATGTACGTTTTTTAGAAGCTCAAAATATCCTTGGCAGCAACGAAGTCCATTTTATTGACGAGCTTGCTGTAGTCGATTTGTGCCAATATAACCACGTAACGAATACCTACGGCAGATTACTTGATTTGGTGCTTTCAAATGATGAGATCGATGTAGCTAAATGTATTGATCCCCTTGTCCCGCTCGATCCTCATCATAACGCATTAAGTATTTCTTTGCGACTTAAATCTATAGCAATGCTAAAGCCTGCCCCTCGAATTAAGTATAGTTTTGGCCAAGCAAATTATGACCACATAAATACTAACTTGTTTAATATTGATTGGGTAGATAGCTTCCAGGACAAATCACTTGATGACTGTATTGAATTCTTTTATCAAGTTCTGAATACGTTACGAGAAAAGTATGTTCCTAAGAGGATTATTAAACATAATTATTATCCCCCATGGTATACACCTGCTCTTAAAAAAGTCCTCAAAGAGAAGTTTAAGTATCATAAAAAATTTAAGCGCTACGGTATGCTATGTGATGCAAGTACACTAAATTTTCTTCGTAGAAGAGCAAAGTTGCTGGAAGAAAATTGTTATCGTACATATTTGGCTAAGTTAGAAGTTTCTATTAAAGATAATCCCAAATTATTTTGGTCCCACTTAAAGTCACTATCTAGATCTACCACTATTCCTAGCAATATGTATTATGAAGGCGTCCTGGCAACTTCTGGGAATGAAATCTGCACACTCTTTGCCAATTACTTTCACTCTTCATTTTCTCAGCCCCAAAACGCCTGTAACTGTAATGATTTGACGTTTGATTTAAACCTTGATGCAAATATGGCAACAGTTCATATAACACCAGCACTTGTTCGGTCCAAGTTGAAAAAACTAGATCCTTGTAAATCAGCTGGCCCAGATAACTTCCCCCCTCTATTCTTTATTAAATGTGCTAATACACTATCTTTTCCTCTTACCTACCTTATGTGCAAGTCCATTCAGACTGGTAATATGCCAACGATTTGGAAAAGTGCCTTTATAACACCAGTACATAAAAAAGGATCCAAACATCAGGTATCTAACTACCGCCCAATTTCTAAACTGTGTATTATAGCCAAGGTATTTGAGAAAATTATTTATGAGCAACTGTACGACGCCTTAAAAAATTATTTCCCAAATTCGCAACATGGTTTCTTAAAAGGTAAATCAACTACCAGCAATCTTATACTTTTTAATGAATTTATTACCGACTCAATGAATCATGGTCATCAAGCTGACGTAATATAAACGGATTATAGTAAAGCATTCGATCGTATAGATCACAAAATTTTAATTTGTAAACTCGAATGCGCTGGTATAAGGGGTGATCTTTTGAGATGGTTTAGTTCTTATATTGATAATAGGAGTCAAACAGTCGTTCTAGGAAATTATATGTCTGGGTGGATGCGTATTCCAAGTGGTGTGCCACAGGGTTCACTTTTAGGCCCACTCTTATTTCTCATTTCCATTTCGGATATTGATAGCTGCTTCCGTAACTCACTTATTCTAAATTTTGCTGATGATATGAAAATATTTAAGTCAATAACGTGTGTCGAAGATGCTGAAGCCTTGCAAACTGATCTAGCGCGTTTAGACTCTTTCTGTATGAAAAACAAACTAGATCTTAATGTCAGCAAGTGCACAAGTATTACTTTTACAAGAAAACAAAATCCCATAGCATTTAAATATTCGCTCAAAAATAATGAACTTTTACATGTGGAGAAAGTTAAGGATCTAGGAGTTGTACATGACTCGAAATTAATATTTGAAAACCATATTACTGCTATTGTCAATAAAGCTTCTAGAGCTCTTGGTTTCATTATGCGTTCATCCAAAGATTTTCAGCAAGCCAAAACCCTCAAAATATTGTATTCTACTTATGTGCGCTGCCATTTGGAGTACGCATCACAAATTTGGAACCCTAGATATGACATTTATATCTCTCGCTTAGAAAATGTTCAGATGAAGTTTATGAGATATTTAAACTATCGTACCAAAATGATTTCACACAACTACAATGCAACCTGTAAGCACCATCATTTTCTACCACTTCATGCGCGTCGGGATATCGCTGATTTATTATTTCTTGCACGTATTGTTGGGTCCGCTATAGACTGTCCAGGGCTACTCAGTAAAATTGACTTCTATGTGTCCAAGCATACTTTACGTCGTAGTCCATTTTTTGCTCTTCCATTCGCAGCCACTAATTATCGCCAAAACAGTTTTCTGTACCGTGCTTGTGCGGCGTATAACAGAATTTCTAACATAAGTGATCTTGATATTACTGGTACAAGTCTATCAATATTCAGGAGTAAGCTTGTATCGGTATTTTTTGACGAGAAGATTAACACCAAACTGAAGTAGTTCGACTACTTGAGCAGTTAATATTCATTGAATGATTTTCTTTTTCTTTATATTTTGTTTTGTAACTATATATAGGTATATTTTTTTTTTGTTACACTGGTATTTCTGTCGGATCGATTAATTATACTCTATTTCTATTAGTGGAGACTTGTAAATGGCTGTCTATCTCTATTTTATATCATATTCATACCATAATAGCTGATAGTCTTCCAAAGATTGTAAAAATAAAAATAAAATAAAAGTACCTTACAATCAGACCATTAGCTTCAATCATCTCATACCTCACAATCTCCACACCATCAGCTTCACTCGTCCCACACTTCACATTCTGCAGACAAAACCTCTACACCCATGTCATACTTCACCATCTCCATACCAACAGCCAAATTTACCTCATAACGTACAATTTCCACCCCATCAGCTTTACTCGTCCCACACTTCACATTCTGCAGACAAACATCTACACCCATGTCATACTTCCCAATCTCCATATCAGCAGCCAAATTTACCTCATAACGTACTATCTCCACCCCATCAGCTACAATCACCTCATACCTTACAATCTCCATCGCAACCGGATAAATTACCTCGTACCTTACAATCAGACCATCAGCTTCAATCATCTCATACCTCACAATCTCCACACCATCAGCTTCACTCGTCCCACACTTCACATTCTGCAGACAAAACCTCTACACCCATGTCATACTTCACCATCTCCATACCAACAGCCAAATTTACCTCATAACGTAATATCTCCACCCCATCAGCTACAATCACCTCATACCTTACAATCTCCATCTCAACCGGATAAATCACCTCATACCTTACAATCAGACCATCAGCTTCAATCATCTCATACCTCACAATCTCCACACCATCAGCTTCACTCGTCTCACACATATTCTGGAGACAAATATATTCATACTTCACCATCTCCACACCAGCAGCCAAATTCACCTCATAACTTAGTCTCCACAGTATCAGCTTCAATCATCTCATACCTCACAATCTGCACATTATCAGCTACAACCGTTTCATACTCCACAATCTGGACACGGTCAGTTATAATCAACCCGCGCCTCACAATATACACACCAACATTTACAATCACCCCGCCTCTCACAATGTCTACACCATTCCGAATAATCTCCATCCAAACTCAATACCATCCTAACAAAATTTCCTAATACTTCTTTCACATTTGCCAAGGAAGAAAAACCAACATCAGTTAATGCTCTAGAAGGCTCTAATGTAATCACGGAGTTTTTGATATTTGACCGTAAAAAAATCCCAAATAACAACCTTAGAATAAAAATAATATGATGGGATCATATTTCATTCTTAACTAGCGCATTCAGGTGCCGTATTATTTAAATATCGAATTAATTCTTCAGTCTCTAATTGTCATAGTAAAAAGCGCGTCCATTTTGTTAGTGTTGCTAGTATAACAATTTTATTTTTCCCTACTTTTATTTGCTAAGGATCTTATTAGTTCTAGTATTAAATGGTATTACTATAGTTAACTACTACATCATGGTTTTAACATTTATTTAAGACTAGCAGTTTCCCGCGACTTCGTACCCGGTCGACAACAGCGCCGCCTACCGGGCCTATGTGTTACTTCTGGATAAGGTACCTTCTAATGGTAAAAGAATTTTAAAATCGGTCCAGTAGTATTTGAGTTTATTCGTTAGAAACATACAAAAATACAAGTCTTTCCTGTTTATAATATCAGTGTAGATGATGAAAATATATTTTCCCTACATCAAATTACTACAAACCTTAATAGTTCAAATATTTAAATTTTTTGAGTTTAATATTCATTAAAATACACGTTATCTTAACAATGATTTCATTATCATCTACTATAATGTCATCAACATTTACCCCAAAAAGTGGTAATCTTTCCGGGTGGGAAGTGCGGTGAGGCGGGACGTTTGTTGAATATTTGACTGTATCGCGCGGCGTGCAATAACAACTGGACGCGGCTCATGGATTATTATTATTCTAGGATAACAACTTAATTATAATAAAGTTCTTTGAAAATATAAATGAATGTTTTATTAACTAACCTTTATATATTGTCTCAAACAGTTATATATTGCCCAGCATGTTACGGGAATAATTTTGGATATAAGAGGCTCTGATATGAGGGAACTAAATTTTAAATCATGGTATGATTGTCCCGTGGTTAAAAAACGTAACGTCACTAATAAACGTTCTTTTGCACTTACACTTTCGCGAAACACAGTATCTTTTTTTTGACTATATCGCGTCACTAAATTCAGTAAATAATTGAATTGTTCGGTATCAACCCTTAAAAATTTTTTAAAATCATTTAGATCTAAATGATTCATAATATTCTTATGCGAAAGTTTATTTCTCATTAATAAATATTCTTTGACCCAGCACTTTCTCTGTTTCTTTTTTTTAATGTTACTGGGTAGTGTTAACGCTAAGGCAAGCCCTATCTTTTGTAATTTCATTAAGTATGGTGCCATAACAGTCCTCTATTTCTTATAGCCGCACAAAAAAAATGGTTTCTTGTCGCTAGTGCAAGAGTGTTTGATTGTATAGTGGGGGCGCAAAAGATAGTCGGCGAGCGCTGGGGCGGCGTTCCAAGTAATATCGATATATCGATGATTTGCAAATTAAAACACCGATATTTCTATGGAAGAAAATCTTTTGTGTGAATGATCTACACTGTTAGCCGCGGGGCCTTTACAGCTTCACCGGGCCTTTTCAGCTACACCGGACATTATGGAAGAAAATCCTTACCTATCATTTGCAAGAGCGCTTTTTCATCACTGTAATAAAACAAACGGCTAGAGCCTGTCTAATGAAAGCTGATAGTGATTTTTAGCGTTTTCATAAGCTGGAAATACCAAGATTAATGGTTTTTAATTGGTAATTGTTCTAGTAAACCATAGAAATAGACGAACTAGTTCTGATACACGCTAGATTTATTCAATGTTATATATCATTCTATAAAATTTTACATTAATAATATTCAATACCTCTTAACATTTAATTTTATTAGATTCCGTGGCATTGCATTGATATATTGAACAGATTATACTTTGAGTGCTCAGACAATTCCTATTATAATTAACTAATTTAAAGCTTACAAGAAATCGATTTATTATCTGAAACGCAATAAGTTTCTCCTGTATGTATATTATGTATTCCTTAAATTCATGAAATTTATTTACATATTTCTTGCTAAAGTATTCAAGTATCTTAATCGTAATAAATTAGTTAAATTTGCCGCCCTTTTGCACTCTCAGCTTTGTTAGTTTTTATATAGGTAAAACTTATCATGATATTCGTATATTTTTTCTATCTATCTATCTATAACCTCACGCCAGATCCCTTGCGGGGTAGGCAGAGAGTACAGAGTTCCAACAGGTTCTTTCCTTACATACCTCTCTGGCTTCCTCGACTCTCATAGTTCGTCTCATACACGCTCGCCGGTTATGGAGACTCTTGACTTTTCCATCAGATAAGACTCGGTTTATTTGGTCGTGGTAAGATAGTCTAGGTCTTCCCCGGTACCTGCATCCTTCCACTTTCACATTGTATATCTGTTTTGTCATTCTTTCCTCTGGCATTCTTTCTATATGCCCGAACCAACGGAGCATGCCCTTTCTCATCTTTACACCGATACTATCTTTCATACCTACTCGCTGTCTTACTATGCTGTTGCTAATGCGGTCGGTCAGCTTCACTCCGCACATCTTCCGCAGAGCTCGCATTTCTACCGCATTTATCCTACTTTCATTCTCCTTCTTACATACCCAGCTCTCGCTACCATATAACAGCGTTGGGACAAGAACTCCGTTATGTATGGCCAGCTGCGCCTTATGGCTTAAGTGCCGGCTCCCGAGTAGCTTTCCCATCGCACCATTCACTCTGTTCCCTGCACTCACTCTTCTCTCTATGTCAGCGGTGTATTTCCCATCCTTACTGAAGGCGCATCCAAGATATACAAACTCATTCACTTGCTCCAGCACATCGTTACCAACCACAATCCTTACATTCGTTCTGGTTTCTTCCCTTTCAAAAACCATAATCTTGGTTTTCTTCACATTCAAGCCATTGATCATGCAGTCGTCTTTCATAACTGTGACTAGTGTTTGCAGATCAGTGGCTGTTGGCGCTATTAAAACCGCGTCATCTGCATAAAGTAGATGGTTTACCACTAAGTCACCCATTTGTACACCTTCATTCATCGCTTTCAGTCTTTGAAGACTTTTGTCCAGATATATTATAAACAGTCTAGCGGACAACACGCAACCCTGCTTGACGCCGATTTTAACGTCAAACCAGGGTGACCTGTTACCACCCACCCGTACGCATGCCTTGCAGTCCACATAAGTGGACTGGACGGCTCACAACAGAGTGCCATCTATACCATACTCTAGCAAAATGTCCCAAAGTCTCTTTCGCACAACTCTGTCAAATGCCTTCTCCAGATCTACAAAACAGCAGAAAACCTTCCGGCCCACTGCCAGATGCTTCTCTACGATGTTGCGGAGTGAGAAGACTTGATGCGAACATCCTCCTCCAGACCTGAAACCCCCTTGTGCCTCGCACAACATTCCATCGGACTTCACGCGCATTCTCCGTTCAATAATTTTACCGTACACCTTGGCTGCCAAGCTGATCAAACTGATGCCTCTGTAATTGGCGCAGTCATATTGTGAACCCTTGCCTTTATACAAGGGTACTATGACTGCGCGGCGCCAATCTGTAGGGACTCCACCGGTCCTCCAGCAAAGGTTTGCAAGGGCCCGGAAAGCGTCCCGGACGCATGTTCCACCATATTTTTTTGGAAAATAAATTAATATATTCCGCTTATATTATTAAAATCTTCCAACAATCGATAATTAATAATAGAATCTGTCTAATAAGAGCTGAGAGTGATTTTTTAACATTATCATAAGCTGTAAAGAAAAATAATAAAATACTGAGACTAATGTCACCTATTGTTCTCGTAAGCCGTTGACATAGATGAAATAATTCTGATCATTAGAAATCCATCATTTTAATACATGCTAGATTTATTTCATTTTATGTTTTATTCCATAAAATACTACATGATTTAAATTTAACAACTCTAAATATGAAATCCTATTAAATCTCGTGGCATTGCATTGACGGATTACATAGGAATCTCTAGACCATCTGTATTTTAATAAAAAAAATTAAAGACTTACAAGGTATTAGTTTATTATATCAAAGCCCATAAGTAATAGGTTCCCATAGCAAAAAAAACTAAGGACTTATATGCCATTTACATGAAAGAATGTAAATATGTTAAAAAGCTATAATTTCTATGTACCTCCCTCCCAGTTCCTTCTCCTCCCTCGTTTCTTTATTATCATCGTGTGTGTATAAAATGTGTTTCCTAAAAACATAACCTTATTTACACGATTTTTTGCTTATGCTCCACTGTTTTTTTACTCAACTAAGTGTCAAATCCATTTATTTCCACTTTGACCTACTTTATTTAAATTTGCCGCCGTTTTCCACTCAGCTTTCATTAGACAGACTCCAATAGTTCTTTTCTTTTAAAAGCGCTTACAGCACTTCACCATAACGCGTTAAAAATGCGCCTGTGCGAACGAGGGGTTAGTCTTGGATTTCACGTCGCTGCATGCTGTACCACTTTCTTTGACACCATCTGGGTCTATAAGATTCGTCAAGATAACTCTAAGATTCAGGATCAGAATATGTTTTATTCATGTAAACCATTACAATATTGAAATAAAACAATATTTCGAATTTTATCGCGGTTTATTTTAATTTTTAAGTTCCCGATCACCCAAGGTCACGGGAAGGACTGAGGTGTTAGACGTCCAAAAGGCATAGTTGTTCCAGGGTACCCTCAAACTTCTTAATTATTTTTATTGGTCCGATCTACACAGAATGATCTCACGGTGTCTGCACGCATGCAAGATACCTGCAAGTGTTTGAAAAATGGATCCCAATTTTACACCAGAATGACAAACACACATACGAATAAAAAAAGTGTAATAAAAACTTGTAAAATATCGATTCATTGATATATCGATATTTTCAAAGCGATGATTTTATACAAAACCCCAAATTATACGTCAATACATCGACAATAAAACAAGCCATCATCAATCACTTTAATTTTCACATTATTTTTTTACACGACAACATTATCATATTATATCGATACATTGATATTTATCATAACGATGACTGCATCACTAAATGACCTTGGTCGCAATCGCGGTCGTGTCGGCGGTTGGATCCAACTCTGACTCCGACGGTCTCAAGGCTGTCAGGTCGCAGTCGCGGTCGCAAAGTGTAATCATGGCTTTATTCTGAACGCGTATTCATTTACGGCGCACCGGTCGTTCCCTTCATTCGTACGTTCTTCGTCGTCTCGTTCGCTCTCGCTCACACTTCCATTCGTTTGTTGATAAAAAATTGTGTTGTGCGTGCGTCGGCTGTTTTAATTTACTCATTTGATAGTATTCTACTGTTGTGCTTATAATATTACATGGAATACAACAATATATAAGTTTTTATTGATCGACTTCTACATATGATGATAATGAATTCATCTGTTTTCTTTCTGTGCATGCTAAACGAAATTGTTCTTTTTTAAGGTTATTAATGCTGTATATGAGAGACACGGACAGCACAGAGCAATTCTCGTTTTCTCCCGCGCAAAATTTGAATGTATCGGGCCATGGACAATTAATCTCTTTTTTAAGGTGACAGAACATTTTATTTTGTGTACTTTCCAATGAATTTTTTTGTACTTTTCAATTTGAAAGACTTGAAAATCATTGACATCATACATTTTGTTCGTTCAACCAATGTTCGGTTCATTCTCTCGCTCAGACCGTTCTGTTGTGGCGTGTATTGTTGTGCGATTGGAAGTCTGATGTAATATTCCATTTTTCCTTTAATAATTTTTATTAGTATTTAGCAAAGTTTTTATTAGTATACTCCAATCCATTACCGCTGCGTTAAATTTTAATCTTTTTATTTAACTCGTTTTCAACTCGATTTTTGTATTTAATAAATTTTTCAAACACTTCCGTTTTGCTTTTAATTATATATACATAGACTTTTCTTGAGAAATCATCAATAAAAGTTGTAAAGTACCTGGCACCGCCAATCGAAGCAACTTGTATCGGGCCACATACATCAGTGTGGACTAGCTCTAGCAACCCGTTTGCCCTGGAGCTATTGCTTGGAAATGATTGCCTTGTTTGCTTACCCTCTAGGCAGCTTATACATACATACTTTTCTTTCTGTGATGATAGTTGTACACCAGTTGTGCAGTTAGGTAACTTGTGAACATCATTATAATTTAGATGGCCCGAACGTTGATGCGATAAATGTGTAATTGACTCTGCTTTTGCTGACATGGCGAATATTTTACTGTAATTTATGTTCAGTCTATATGTATCATTTATTAGATTTGCTGTGGCTACTTTTTGATTATTTGAATTATATACTGAGCAGCCAGTTTTATCAAATTCCACTGTACAACCAGATTTTATTATTTTACTAACTGATAATAAATTTGTAGACAACTTTGGCACATATAAAACATTCTTTACTAATATTTCATTGCTACTGCCATCTTTGTTAGGTATGTGCAGTATCACATCACCACAGCTTTCGACATGTAAAGTTTTATTGCCTGCAATTTTGATTGTGGATATTGGTGGTATTGTTTCATTTTCTAATAAATCTTTATGCATTGTCATATGCATCGAAGCACCTGAATCTACATACTAGTTTATACAATCATTCAGTTGCATGGCCGAGAAAGCTGCCACAAAACCTTTATTATTTTCTTTACTCTGTGATTTATTTTTCAGAAACCAACAATTTTTACCAAGGTGTCCATATTTGTTACAGTTAAAACATCTTGGACTTTTTGACTTTGGCTGATGCTGAGTGTTTTTGAACTTAGCTTGAGTATTTTTATTACTTGTGTACAGAGCTGAATTACTTGGTGTAGCTTTTATTTCTTGCAAGAGTTTCGTTTTAATCATATCTGCACTTATTTTTACTCCTGAGTTTTCAATACCCATTATCATAGGTTTGTATTCATCGGGTAAACCTGCTAGCATCAAGGTCCCGAGCCATTCATCATCAACACTGAATCCAATATTTCTGAGCTTATGAGCTGAGCTCATGATTTTGTTGACATAATCTTCTACACTGGTGCTTGTTTCTAAATTAGTGTTAATTAAGTCTCGCAATAAACCAACTTTTCTCAGTAGACCAGAGTCTTGAAATGCTTTTGATAAATTTTCTCAAATCTGTTTTGACGTCGTCGCATCCTGTATATGTATAAAATTTATTAGATCGACTAATTATATTAGTTTCGATTTTGCCTTTTGTTCCTTTTTTTTCTATAAAGTCACATTTGGAATACAAATACAATATAAACTAGAAACAAAAGAAAGGAATGTGTCATGCATGCAATAATCTCATACCTAGTGAAACCAATAAAAAATGAAACATTATATAAAAAACAAATATTCAATTCTTTCCCAAGAACATTTTGCCTTGACCCTCCACCTTGATGTGAACTTCATCTCCAGGTTTCCCTAAATCTAGACTGGCCATGTCACGCCAGTTTGTTGTCCCCATTTGTAGTTTCCCATTATCCTTACGTAGGTTATTGTGCAGCTCCTCTAATGTACTTGTTAATATGTTAACAATTTGTGAAATGGTTTTGCCAGTGTTGCTCATGATTCTTTTCTTCTCGATGTGTTCAAAGAATTGTGAGTCAAACTTGTGTCCTTAACCCGCTGAAACAAGGTACTGTCACAACCTGATTGTAAACGCCTGACAAAAGCCCAGTTTGATTTGCACAGGACATCTTTGAATAGTATCTGATGGCTGGGAGTTCAATCTTTGTTGTACCGGTGCTTGTACCTTGCTTCCTGAAACAAGTGCCCATTTCTTCCCTCGTGAACCAGATTGAGACATTAGTAATCTGCGCTAGAATTGAAACCTTTCTTCTTGGTAGGTACCGAATATGCTGTGAAACACGATTTGAGATGCTTTTTCTTCTTCCATTTCCCACATATAGTGAATTTGATTCTCATCTCTGATGCCTTTTTATATTTTATAGGTGTACCAACCTCCTGCACCTGTTGTACAAAAGAAGTCACAGAACTTCTTTTTATCTTCTTGTTCTCTCCAGACAGTAGCAAAAATCGTCTATGGGAAAAACATGCGTGTCGCTTGTCTGCGTTTCTCCTAACATACATTCTTCAGAATGTTTCTATACTTTCCTTATATTCCCTGACAATGTAGTACGTCCCAGATGATCTAATCTACAAATCCTAAATAGTAGCTTTTGTTGTGTTCTTTATATTTTGTAAAATTTGTCTAAGAACATGATCTATTGTAGAAAATTTGCTTTTGGAACCAGCTGGCTCCTTTGGTTGGCTTTCGTCAGGCGCAGTGGCAATTTGATACAGAATTATTTTTGAAAAACTTTATAGACATTGGAAATGAAAACATTAAACTAATTGGACGATAGTTTCCTATTTTTCCTTTATCTCCTTTTTCATGTAACAGTACGATAGTAGATTTTCTCCAATCATCAGGAATGTTTTAGGTCTCTATGATTTCGTTTAATATGTCCTCTAGTATAGGAGCACTCACTGGTATAGTAGACTTGGGTAATTCGTTGGTTATTTGATCAGAGCCAGGCGTATTTTCCGCTTTTTGTGTATTAATTGCTTTAAGTATTTCTTCCTTAAATATTTTTGGTACAGGTGTGATTCTTAGAATTTGTTTCTTTTTTTAAATATCTATAGGATAATTGCTTCTATATAGATTTCGATATAGAAGCAATTATCCTATATGCTTCTATATGCTTTTTCAGAATATTTTGCCGTTTAATTTTCTTACCTATTCTAATGTATTCGTTTTTTTTTTTTTGCTGATTTCTGATATCCTAACACGGTTTTCTTGATGTTTCTTTTCTTGTAACAATTGATTCCTATCTTGTAAGAGCTGCCTTGTTTCTGTTAATATTGATCTTTTGTTCGTTGTGTTTACTTTCCTTGTCTCTGTTTGCAGTATATTCAGAATTTGCACATATTTTTCTTCTATGTGAATATTTTTCCTCATATTTCCCTACTAATACTTTTGGTCATTAGCATATCACTGTTGCTTATACATAAAAGGGCTGAACTATTATTATGCCATCGTCTGTTCATTTTTATAGGCATACTTCTTTTACCATATCCGTGTTTTCCTATCGTATAATCTTCTCTGTCATTACTACACATCCCTATTTGTCCGTTAAAATCACCCATTATTATAATATTTTTGTCTGAGTTTTGAATAGATATTTGCAAATGCTCAAAAAACTTATCTATTTTACTATATCTTCCTTCCTCTGGGATTTAGTTGGCGAATATGCTTAAATGATAACCACTTTTGTACTTTATTGATAGGCAGCGTTAATAATAATAATAATAATTGCCCGCAGGGCAGCTTGTGGCGAGCTGTTGGTGAGTAACGACACCACGGACCCGAGTGCTTCAGAGAGTCGGTCAGGGCCCCCAACTCGGCGTGTCTTCGTCGGTCGAGTGGAAACCGAAGGGTGCCCGCAGGACTCTCGGCTCTGGCTAGCCTTAATTGGCCGTCCAGAGAGGAGCCGTGAGAATTTTATCGACGTAGGAAGATAATGCGTTCCTACATCGATGTACTCCAGGGGTGGAAGTGTTAAAGGGCATAACGCCGCGAGTAACTTCGGAGAAAGCGCAGCACACCTCTCTACACCCCTGAGCCGCTCACACCGGTGTTGCCCTCAGTTGTCCTAGGACGACCGTTTGAGGGCCCATCTAGTAAGCGGCGAGTCACCGCCGGCCGGTGTCCGTCCTCTTTGAAATAGTCCAGTTTTTGTCCATCAAGCCTCATTTGCATAGCCCTTGTTTTCTTTCCATAATCTACAATAGTCCTTGCACCTGCCGGGGTCAGTTTGCTGGTTATGTTTCTTCATTTTCAGACAGTGATCTCAGCAGGTGGCTTACATAACATTAACTTCTCGCAAAGGGCCTCTACGTGTTGGAACCATGTCCCCATGCAAGCCTTTCAAAGGTCCGGGTAAAGCCCGTGAATCTCAGCGAGATACATATATAATAATAATAATAATAACCAGTGCAACCGCAGTCAACAAAAAATGTCACAACGTTTTTAAAATAAAATTATATTTATTAAAACTGTAAATTTAACAATTATAAAATACAGAAGATGCTCAACGATACCCATAACCCAGCAGTATATGGCCGAATACCCCCGAAGAAACACTGTCCGGCGGTGTCGGCAGCGGATTGCCCAGGGACATAGCGCACGCCCGTCACCTTTGCGCGGTTCGCCTTACTCGCCTCAGTCGTCGGAAAATGAGTTATACTTCACGCCGCCGACGTCTGGGGCCTCCAGCGATGAAACCGAGCCACCGGTGTCTTCGCATCCGCCAAGACCTGAGAGAAGAGGGCGCCCACCGCTACCGGCATGCATAGGGCCAGCGGAACACTGTGCTCCGCCCACGGCCCCTGCTACCGGTGGTGTAGTGCGCCGCATGAGATGGACTCCAGGGCTGAATATGAGTGTCATGCGGGTCTACTATGGTGCTACGGAGGGAGAAACCATCCTCACCGCGTACCGTCCGAAATTGCTATCTCTGTTTTAGGAGCTTCACCCGACTGTCGCCGTGACTGCACAAGGTCTATCGGATCAAGTGCGTGCCATCCAGCGATGCAAGTTGTTGGATGACACAGTACTTGAGCGACTACGCAGCGAAACTTGCCCTGCCCGCACTGAATCCGACCTGCGAAGTTTCGAAGAACCTATCTCTTGGTGACCAGCTACAGGAGCAGGTGAGGAGAGCTTTGAAGGATGCCTTTGGAGTATCAGTCTGCACCGATTTCCCTAAGACCATGCCTACCCCGTTTGCCCATTCATAGACGTAACATTTCGCTTGTGGGTGCCCTAGACAATGTTTTAAAGTCACACTGGGAAACCAGTGTGGACTTATGTGATACCCACTCCATTTTGTACTGTGGAGCGGTGGCGGTGTGTCGGGTGGCAGGTGTAAGATTTCCTAATCTACATCGATCCGCCCGACTCATAAATGCTAAACCATTCTGGCAGTGCAGAATAGAGCGACGTATAAATATGGCTAGAACATTCATAGCGAAATTGTTGTGCTTCCAGGTTGGAAACAACCGCCCGAGAGTTATGCTTTTCGTTATGGTTTGATGTTGTTGGACGATCCAGTGGGCCCATTCAGGAAATGGAGCCCGTAGTCATAAGCCGTGAAGATCTAGCCTGTGCGGTTCGTGCGGCGCCGAACTGGAAAAGTCCGGGGTCAGATGGACTACACGCATTCTGGCTAAAGAGGCTCCAGGGCTCACATTTTCGTCTAGGGACTCAATTCCAAGAAGCTCTTGAATTGGGATGGCTCCCTAGCTTTATGACATCGGGTGTCACTCACTTGATTTACAAAAATCTGGCAGTATTTCGGAACCTAAAAATTATAGACCGATTACATGTCTACCTACGGTCTATAAACTCCTTACATCCATTCTGAGAATAAAAATCAATAATCACCTTAAGGCACAGCATATTCTATCGCCTACTCAGAATGGGTGTAAGGGGGGGTCTCGGGGTACAAAGGAAGGAGGATGAGGAGGTCCTCATTGATATGACCACAAAAAAATGTCTCCATGGCCTGGATTGATTATAAGAAGGCCTATTATTCGGTGCCTCATACATGGCTGGGGAGGGTGTTAGAGCTGTACAGAGTACACCCGGCGCTATGCTCTTTCCTCGGTTCGTGTATGGGGCAGTGGACCACAGTTCTTCGTCACCCAGGATGTAGAGGCCTTTCTGATTCCTCGGACTTGATAAAGAT
Source organism: Phalera bucephala (assembly GCA_905147815.2). Lineage (NCBI taxonomy): Eukaryota > Metazoa > Arthropoda > Insecta > Lepidoptera > Notodontidae > Phalera > Phalera bucephala. Next base: position 5,763,086 of record LR990637.1, on the reverse strand, counting down.
AAGCAGGGGTATCTTTCAGGGCGACAGTTTGAGTCCGTTGTGGTTCTGCTTAGCTTTGAATCCATTAAGTGCTATACTTAAGGATTCAAAGCTAGGTTACTATTTGCGGAGGGAGAGTGAGCCTATATCTCATCTACTGTACATGGATGACTTATAGTTGTACGCTTCGAAGAAAACAGACCTGATGGAGTTGCTCAAAGTAACCGGCAATTTTAGCAATGACATCGGAATGGAGTTTGGAGTAGACAAGTGTGCGGTCATCCGTGTACAAAAAGGGAGAGTTGAAGATTCTTTTAATCTACAGCTCTCTTAAGATATATCCCTTAGGGTCTCTCTCTGAAATGGATTCCTACAAGTATCTTAGTATGTCACAAACCTTAAGTATAGCTGAACAGGATATGAAACAATAATTGAAAGATCGGTTCTTTGATAAAAGTGTTAAATCAGGTGGAAATAAGGTCCGAACTTTCAATGGTTAGGTCATGCCTGTTCTTACATACTCTTTTGGCATACTTAGGTGGACTTATCCTGAACTGGATGCCCTGGATAGAAAGGTCCGTCGATTGCTGACAGCGTATCGTATGCATCACCCGCGGTCGTCTGTTATAAGGTTGTACATCCCGCGGAAGTGCGGTGGTCGTGGGTTTTTAAACGCTAAGACACTACACAACCGCGAGGTGTGCAATCTCAGACAGTACTTTTTGAGTGTATCCGTGGTGATGTATCGAGATGTTGCCGCAATCGATAGAGGCCTAACTCCGCTTTCCTTGGCAAACGAGAACTGGCGAAGGTCCCAGGTATTAAGTATTTCGGACCGCACAGCCATATGGAAGGGCAAGGAGCTACACGGACGGTTCTATCGGGCTCTTACAGGGCCTGATGTGGACCAGCTCGCTTCCGTGACTTGGCTACGCTTCAGCAACCTTTTTGGGGAAACTGAAGGGTTTGTATTTGCAATTATGGACGAAGTTATCATGACGAACAACTACCGGAGGCACATCCATCCTAAAGGACGGCACGGTTGACATTTGTCGGGCATGCCACCGTCCCGGTGAGTCTATTAGACATGTAGTTTCCGGTTGTTCTCGTCTTGCTAACGGAGAGTACATGCACAGACACAACCAAGTGGCTAGGATTATCCATCAGCAACTTGCTCTGCAAATATGGCCTCGTGGACTCTGAAGTACCTTACTACCAGTGCCAGCCTCTTTCAGTTCTCGAAAGTGGTCATATCACGCTCTACTGGGATCGATCTATTATCACGGACAGGACGTGTTGTATTTTTGCTAATTTGGTTTCTTTTTGTTTTTTTTTTCGTTCGCCGATAGCTAGTTGTTTGCTTGCTAGTTTTTTGCTTGTCGGATAGTTTGTGAGAGAGTTAGACCGACCTCTCATCAAATCAAAAGCATTTGTTCGACTATTCTTCAATAAGGATGAAATCTGTTGTGTCTTTGAATATGAATCAGTCAGAGGGGAGGTAGATAGTTCTCTTTTCCTTTTGTCACTGACGTTTGGGTTATCCTTAATTATGAGTTTATCGCGTTTCAAGTAGGCGATATTTCTTTTAATTCTTCCTTCCATCAGTTGTAATAGTGTTTTTATGTTTTCTAAAATTTCTTTCGAGTAATATTCAGTGACATACAGTTCCTATGGCACTATTGAAATGACACTATTTCTATAAATGGATTCAATATTAATGTAGTTTATGAGCCTCCTTATCTTATAAAAGGCAGCCCCAATAATGTGTTTAATAAAAATATGCTGTTTAAAGGGAAATTAGTCAAATGGCAAGTAGATATATATAATCACGATTCTTAAATTGGAAACATTAGATTACTGCCAAAATTGACAGATGAAAATGTAGTGCCAGATAAAATTAAAATATGAAAGTGAGCTATTGTGTCGAAGTTTTAAGTGAACGAGTAGCTGCCACCTTACGATACACTGCATCATTTAGTGAGTATATTTATAAATTAAATTGTCACGAGTTATTTGTTCAGTAGTTAGGTTACTGCTTATCTATCAAACAAGCAGTAGGTTTCTCAAGTAGAAGTCAATTAGGTTCACAATATATTGGCTAACATCATATTTCTGATGGAAATAATTCATTACAGGTCAACGAAATAATGGAAGTGGTTTTAGTGCTAGCACTGAAAACACTGCAGATGCTTTAGAATTTTTCGACAACCTTTTTGACAGCTGCAATGAATCAAGGACGAGCATCTGGAAAAATGAGAGTGGCTGTCAAAGAGGACTCTACACACATAAAATTTTGGAATGAAGCAAATAAAATAATCAAAAATATTAAATATGTGGATAACACAGAGTCGGCAGTTATTATTATGTTATATATCTATGATAAGAGAATCCATGTGGCCGGTGCATGGGAGACGGTTAGCACAACGCACTGTTAATAATTGTATTCTTTGCAGACTAATGCACGGGAATACTATTAATCCTAAGATGGGAAATCTTCCCTCCCAACCCGTAAATCCTTGATTCCGCTTTGAATCTGTAGGTATAGACATAGGGCGAGCATTTTTAATACTGAATAGAAAAGGCAAAGGTGCCAGACTAAATAAATGTTATCTCTGTCTATTTATTTGTTTACGTTATAAATGCGTTCACCTGGAAGCGATCAGTGATATCTCTAAGGAAGCATTTATTATGACGTTGCGTAGTTTTATATCCCGCCGGTAAACCTGCTGATTTTTTTTGGGATAATGGTCCAAATTTTGTGGCACCAAAGATATCGGAGCTTTCGTTATTACTGAAAATAAAGCTTTAATTTCTCACCTGCTTACGCTTCTCACTTTGGTGATGATTGGGAAGCGGTATCAAATCCGCCAAGCACCATATTAAAAGAGTCATGGGGAATAGCCATCTCACTTTCGAAGAAATCGCTACTCTTTTCGCACAAGTGGAAGTGGTTCGCTGCCTTGAACAGTCGTTCCTTTTGTCACCTATCCTCATCTCCTGATGACTACTACCTCACCAACATTTCTGGACCAGATGGCAGCGTGACTACATCCATGAATACACAACAAAGAACCAAATAAAAAAACAATTCTGGAAAACTTAATTTCGGAAACCTCGTGCTGCTAAAGGAAGACTACGTGTCTTCCTTGTGTTTGAGATTAGGGTGCGTGGCACGATTGTTCCTGGATCGTGATGGCATATCTCGCGTCGCGAATGTAAATACAACAAGAGGTTGCGTGCATCGAACATTTGTCAAGCTCCGTCTTCTTCCTACACGTGAAGAATTGCTGTGTTGAAAATCCAGAATGTTTCTTTCAATAGGGGGTAGGATGTTGCGGCCGCGCCTGCGAATAACCGTGTAAAGCACCGTGACAGTACATATTCCAGTTGTCATACTTTCACTTCACTGTACGCCTGCGTCCGGGAAACATCCCCTTATAAAATTACCCTTTATTATACAAAATTTTCACGCAAGAGCATTTTTATTACCAAATCAAAAGAGGACCTCTTAGGGCCGAACAACATCGGCTTAAATATTACTTGATTAAGAACTGCCAAATTATAGTGTAATCACTTCGCTCCGTACTTTCAGGGAGACGGGGCGAGAGTGTGCCATATATAAATATAGTTGTACTCTTAAAGAACACGATTATTGACCCTCTTCATGAAATTAAACAGCATTTGATGAAGTACGCTGAATATGAAAATGCCACAAACGGTCACCCATCCCAAACATCTTGGAAACAGATACTTAATATTTATATGAAGCAGGGCTTTCAAACAGGGACCTTATTCGTTAGTTATTGATCGTGTGTTGGTATTGTATATAACATTACTAATATAATATAAATAATAATATTAGCCCTGTTAAAAACCTGTCCCACCTTTAAGCACGGGCCTCCTCTCTAACTAAGAGAGCTTAGGCCATAGACCACCACGCTGGCCCAGTACGGGTTGGCAAACTTCACACACCTTCGAGAAACTCTTAGGCGTGCAGGTTTCCTCACGATGTTTTCCTTCACCGTTAAAGCAAGTGATAGTTAATTTTTAATACGCGCATGCTTTCGAAAAGACAGAGGTGCGTGCCTGGGTTTGAACCCGAGACCTCTGAATTTGCAGTCCAAAGGTCTAACCACTAGGCTATCATTGCTGCTATTACTATAACGAGTATAGTGAATTAAAAAATATCTCTATCAAGCGCAAAATAACATTAAGGGGCGGCACGGCATGTCAGCTGGCTGGTAGATAACTTTGGTGTTCCAGATTTTCACCCTAGCTATGGTATTTGGATAGGTCAGAAGGTAGATGATTCCTTAGGTCATCGGAAAAGCTCAGACTAAAAACACCGATGCATTCCACAAATGTCTATGATAAATCCTTTTCAGTACAAGCTGTCCGCTTGTGGAATGCATAATCTGAGTCAATTAGACGTGCATAGACATTAGCTATTTTAAAACGATGGTTAAGAACCACTTTCTCTCTGTTATCAATAGTAAGACGCTGTCATAACTTCTAACCTTGTGTGTTTACCTATCCTTATTTATGTTACGTTTATTTCTATTGCACTATGTTTAAATATAATATATTTCTTACTTTATATGTGTAATATTTTGTATATGTATAGTTACTTAATTCCTAATAAATGTATGCCACCGCCTGCCCACTATTTTTTGTTGTATTTCTTTCGACTTGGTTGTCTGGAAGAAATTGCTATTAGCAATAAGACCGCCAATTGTACCTTATATTACTTTACAATAACTACTTTGTAATGAATTTGGTGTACAATAAAGAGTATTCTATCTATTTATCTATCTAGATATAATTTATTGAAGTGTTTTTTTATTATTTTTTTTTATTATCAGTGAACGGTAGGCATTGGATACATCACCTGAGCCACTCTACGACGATTGAAATTACCCCGTGTATACTCCAGTGCAATTAATTATACGAGTCAATAGTACACTATACCGAGTACTACTACTAGAGTATAATATACGGTGATACCAACTGCCATGGCCTTACATTGTTCTCCCATACCCCACAATAAAATATAATTGTAAAAATACTTATTTAAACAGTAACCGTGGAGTTCCTTGCCCTTTTTCTCCACAGGAATGATAATCCGAAGTGATGGTAGTCTTTGTTAATTTTCTGATGATTGAATGAAACATTGCTGCAAGAACCCAAAGTGCCTAGCTGTTTTTAAAATTTGTGTGTGTGTATTAATCGTAAAATCACTGTACTGGTGTACAAAGTAATTTTATTTATTTTTTATGATTTTAGTACCCGTGTTAGTGTTGTACACGCCTACGAATAAACTCACTACATTAAAAATAAATGGTATGTAAATGCATAATTTGTGAATTGTCGATGGTGAAAAGAGAGAAAGGAGAAAAAAAACATATATATTTTTCTGGAAAAAAAACCAGGTCCACACACAAGTTACTAAATGTTATTAATAATAAAAACATAATGGTGCTGCTGAGCGCCTCAGTGAGTGGATGGATTTTTGAAGCTGCTTGGCATTTGCGAAAAGTACGCTGACCATCACGGCTTGTTGTACAACGTGAGAAAACGCGAGTGTATGGTCTTTCAGGCCCGAGGCAGATGCCTGGGTAATATACCGACCATCAAATTAAAAGGGTGTCCCCTAAATAGAGTCGACAAATTTAAATACCTAGTTCATGTGTTAACCTCGGACTTGAAAGACGATGTTGAAATAGAAAAGGAACGCTCGCTGTTCGAGAGGAGTCAAAATAACCTTATTCAGGGCATTTTGAACTTCTTTCTACGCAAGCAGTCTGTGGGTCGCTTATTCGCGGGGACAGTACAGCGCATTACGTGTCCAATATAACAATGCGTTCCGGGTGCTTTTGGGGCTGCCTCGCTTTTGTAGCGCTTCGGGAATGTTCGCCGAGGCACGCGTGGACTGCTTTTTTGCAACCATGCGCAAGCGGTGCGCGTCCTTGCTGCGCAGGGTGCGGGCCAGCCGCAACAGTATCCTTAACGCATTGGCGGAGAGGTTTGACCTTCAGTACTAATGCATTCTATTAATATTGTGTAGTGGATCTTGACATCTGAAATAAATAAATAATAATAATAGTATTGCCCAAGGCTCGCTTGCAAAAAAGGACCTTCATTCAGTTATATACTATTATAAGGCAATAACCTAACACAGCGCTGGTTTGTTCAGACATAGAGTCAGAATATTATACCCCGTCCACACTCTCCAGGAGGCAAGACGAGGTGACGTGAGCGCGATAGCGTGGATTGCGCCCTTGCCTCCTCTCATCGTTTCTCGCCTCGCGTCGCACGTGCTCCGCTCGCTGTGGATTTTTCTAGTCAGTGTCAAAGGACGCAAGGTGCAAGGCGAGCGAACCAACCTCACTCTCGCGCACGCGTAGTGTGCTGTTAGTAGCGAACGACTAAGGACGCACGTACGTAATGTTATCATGAATCATGACAGAGTGATCTAATAATTTATGTTCCACTTTCATGGAATTATATCAAACAGAACCAATTTGGAATCTGAAAAATTCGCATCATAGGGATAAAAATAAAGTCAACGATGCTTAGAAAAGGATAATTGACGCAATGAATAAACGAATAAAGGTTTTAAAAGCAAATAAATAATGCCGACTTATCGTTAATGGCAACTTTCAGAGGGCACCTAAAGAAAAAGCTTCTATTAATTAGGTGCCGGCATTGATGACATATATAAACCTATACTGTTTTTATACGAATTGATAACGTTTTTGGCCGACGTAAATGAATTAAAACAAGTTTTCTTCCTATGTATATCTATTTATTTTACTAGTGTTAGAGTTTCTAAAGAAATATGATGTAAATTATTCTCTTATCTGAGATGCATATAATGATGCCCTCCATGGTATTTGGTTCAGAGGAAACAGGGCCCCACTAATGCAAATAACCATGTTGAACTAAAATACCAACCATCATCAAAAATATCGATTGCATGCGCAGGAGTGTATAATGTACCTGACATCTCACTCGTTTTAAGAAAGTTATACAGTAAAACGCATGACATGATTACCAGTGATCTTCTCTTGGAGCCAAGCATTTGGTTTTCTAAAAATTTTAAACTTTTATGCCAACATTCCAAGAACATTCTCAAACACTACAAGCGCGCTTGATAAACGCTGGTTAGAAAATTGTGAGGTAGTAGTGTGATTGCTTTTATATTAATATCAAGAGCAAATGCCCCATCCGCTACAAATACGTATGGTAAATTGGCATATGAACCTGGAAGAGAGATGGCGTTAGCAAATTAAGGTTATTTCAGCAAAGTTTTTGCCATAAGAAAGAATTCCGAAATCCGCCGCCATCACTGATTCGTCCTTGGCTTCCAACGTCGGCGAAAATAAACCAATAATTACTGTCTGCTAGGCCTTCAGAACTATACTAAATGACGTTTTGTAGTTAAAATATTCAGATCTAGCAGGTCATTTTAAAACTGCGTGTGTTTCATCGATTGCGCCAATACAGTGTGGATTTTTTCCTTCTAAATCCTTTCTCTATTACTAACCACTCTTCAGTAGCAGACGGCATTTGAAACAAGCATAAAAATACATTTAAATTTATTATAATAATTTTCTTTTTCAGGCTAATAGTAACAGTCCACAAGTTGAATATGTGAATGAAGAGCAGACATCCCCAATCCAAGTAAGCCAAGTAGCTCCACAACAACAATACCTATCATCAACATAACGATATCATGGAAGAAGCTAGCAAACAAATGAAGGACACTTTCAGTGCCCTAAACACTGCTCTTAGGCAAATTAACGAAGAAGACTAGTGTCTTATATGGAAAATTACTGGCAAAAAGATTAGGAGGGCTACCTAAATATAAAAAACGTACGTTTATCCTCCGCTCCAGCCTGAAGTCATAGAACCTCAAGCTGGGACTTGACATGAAAGTCTTCCCTTTAAGGAAATCACAAATATTATAACCACCAGAGACTCAATCAGGACGAAAAATACAGTTCTTCCACCAAAAAAAAATCCATGGAATAAAGACAAAAAAGGACCGACTTTTATATAATAAGTGCAGGAAGTACATAAGACAGGCTTGTCAGTTGAGAAATCATATTAGGAGTCTTAAGAAACAAATAGATGAAAAACTCACCTCACTCAGAATTTATAAAAGATCACCCACCTGTTACCGTTTATAAAGGAGACTGTTTGAGTTACCATCTCCCGGAACATTAAGTAATCTACTGAGTTCTTAGATTTACGCGAATATTACACATGAAATAAAACTATTTTACGGATTTTATCACGGTTTATTATTGATTTTTTAGTTCCCGACGTTTCGAGTGCTTTGCAGCACCCATGGTCACGGGAGGGACTGAGGTGTTAGACGTCCAAAAGGCATAGTTGTTCCGGGGTACCCTCAAACTTCTTAATTATTTTTGTTTGTCCGATCTACGCAGAATGAGCTCACAGTGTCTTAAGGTCTTGCAGTGTTATGCTTGGTTTTGGATTTGATTATATTAATTACCGGATCCCAAGTCTGCAGTATGTGAATATGTCCTTGACCGCACCCGCCATAACATCAGATTTGATAGACCACAAATTCTCGTGAAAGAACACCGATTCCTACCAAGGATGGTTCGCGAGTCTATTGAAATTAAAAAACATACTAATTTCAATAGAGAAGATGGCTGGGTGCTTCCATCGACTTGGGATTATTATTATTTCATTAAGTAATCTCTTAAACATGGTATTTTTTAATGTTTGCATTCACAAGCAATTTCATATTAATGTTCAATGAAATGTCTTAATGATAATAGAAAAAAAGCTAATTTCTGATGTCAGGCATCTTAAAAAATTAGATCATTTAGAGATTAATAAGTATAAATCATTTAACATTTGTCAGCCAGTCCATCAATATAATATGGTCACTCTCTATTATGTAGTTTATTTGTAATCTAAATGTCTTAGACAATTTTAACAATACCTATAGAAAGTAATTTGGATGTGTTTTCTCAGCTAGGCTACACACAGCGGCTTATCAAATAACTATATTTAAAATAGGTAATATAATTTAATAATTTTTCAGGTGTCCCTGCCGATACTTTTATAACAGCAGATCTCGTGAATAAAATGGATCGATTATTTGACACATTAAATAGTGACTGTCGACTTGCAAAGATGAAAAGATTCTTCAAAATATATATAATACACCTCCTTCAAATGAACATTGGATATGGGCATTAAATGCCATTGAAAAATTGTGAAAAAATCTATAAAAGGCCACAATATTAAAAGTCTTACCACACGAAGACTTCAGCAAGATCCCATTGAAAATTTATTTGGATGCATTCGGGGAAATTGCGAATCCTATTCAAATCCAACGACTGTCCAATTTGTAGCTGGTTTAAAAACCGCGATATAGACAAATATTTCCCACATTGGTGTAACTGGGAACTGTGAGACTGACAATAACTATCGACTATTTGAATACATTATTGTCAGTCCCAAGCCCCACACAAAATGTAAATGCTACGCCTAAATCTCATATTGTACAAACACCAATAGATTATGTATGCAATGAAAATGATGACAAAATTCAGGCGTGTGCATATGTGTGTGAGTTTATGATGAAGCGACTTCCAAATCCGTGTGGTGATTGTAAAAAAACACTAATAGCTAATACAGTCGAATCTCATCTTTTGTTTTTCAAACACCCTAAGTATTTAGATATTAAAAAAGTCAAGAGTCTCCGTAACCGGCGAGCGTGTATGAAACGAACTATGAGAGTGGAAGAAGCTAGACAGGTCTGTAAGGAAAGAACCTGTTGGAATTCTGTACACTCTGCCTTCCCCGCGACGGAGCTGGCGTGATGATATAGATAAATAGAAAAAAGTTTAAATTATGCCTCCAAACAAATGGTGGTCCGTGTAGAATATTGTTCTACAATAATAAATATTTTTTTAAATGACGATCGGCACTTCCTGAATATTAAACTAACTATTGTTACCTGCTATCCAGATTTAACAGAGGACCAACTAGATAAACTGGAAAGACTGCAAAACGTTGCGATCAGATTCATATACGGCTTGTGCAAATATATATATGAAATATGATAATAGATATGTGTCTACATTTCGTACTCAACTCAAGTGGCTGCCTATGAGATTACGCCGAATTACTCATATTCTTTCCCTCCTTTATAATATTTTGTTTAACTCTTTCTCTCCGTCTTATCTCAAAGAATGTTTCGAGTATTCCTAAAACTCTGGTACTCAACGTCTAAGGTCCTCTGAAAATATAAGTCTAAAGATGCCCTTGCATAGTAGCAGTTTCTATGATAGGTCTTTTGCTGTCCAGGCAGTCAGACTCTGGAATGCTTTGCCTGTCATTATACGGCGCGCGACGACTTTAAAACGCTTTAAAGAACAAGTTAAGGAATTTTACTTTTCAGACCGCTTACCAGATCCGGTATTAGCACCTTCATTATAATTACGCACTTTTCAAATATTTATTTGCTTATCCTACTATTATTAGTATTTTGATTAAGATTTTATTTTACTTAGCATCTTTTTGTTTTTATAGTATTTATATATGTTAATATTCTCGTTTCTATCCTTTTAATTTAGTGAACCCCCGTACATTCCTATCACTTGTAAATTCTCCATCCTAAGGTTGCCTGGAAGAGATCGCTCATTAGCGATAAGGCCGCCCTTTGTGTTACTTGTAATGTTGTTTATGTCCAATCACTATTTGGGACATTATTGGTGCACAATAAAGAATTTATCTATCTATTGTTTATATAGTCAATAGTAAAGTAAATTTTGATTTCCTCAATTCATGTAATAATCATAAATTAAATAACATCAACAACATTATACACGGTACAATAATTATTAGCATAAAACGTTTTGGTATTCTTAAAACAGAATATATTGCAGAAGAAGCTTCTGCATCGGCACTGAGACGCCGCAACATGAACATAATTTTACATAAGTAAATATGACGAATAATGCCATCGATATATCATAATAAGATACACCGTCCCGTTCAAAAGTTACACTAAATCGTATCATCTTCCTACTTATATTATAAATAAGAAAGTTAGTATGTTTGGTATATTTGTAACTCAATCACGCAAAAACTTTGGCACATTGATGGTTGATTACCTAGATAAACGTACATGCCACGTTTATATAATAATAATAATATCAGCCTATACTGCCCACTGCTGGGCAAAGGCCTTCTCTCACAAATCGAGGTGAGAGAGATTAGGTCATACTCCACCACGCGGACCCAGTGCGGATTGGTGGAGGCAGGTTTGTGGCCACCCGCTATTGGAACTTATCAAGCCGCCTTTAAGGCTTCCAACTCGGCTTAACGACTACCACATTAAGTGGTAACCGGGACCAACGGCTTAACGTGCCTTCCGAAGCACGGAGACGCTCGAATATGAAAATGCCACAAACGGTCACCCATCTCAGGCCGACCGAGTCGAACGCTGCTTAACCTTGGTGATCGGTAAGAATACCGCGGTCGCACAGCGCTACGAGCGTGATTGAGTAACAAACATACAAAGTTTCACATTTGTAATATTACAGTAGGAAAGACAAACTAAATGTCAACATGTAGTTAAGGCAACTGTATTCTGTAAATTGTAACTCGTACTTGTGATACATTAAATTGTTTGTGAATGTGGTCTCTCTTATATAGGACAAACAAAAAGACCGGTAAAAACTCGGGTAAAAGAACACATAGCTGACCTAAAACACTGTCGCTCAAAGAAGTCTGCAGTCTGTGAACATGTCCTTGACCGCACCCGCCATAACATCAGATTTGATAGACCACAAATCCTCGTGAAAGAACACCGATTCCTACCAAGGATGGTTCGCGAGGCTATTGAAATTAAAAAACATCCTAATTTCAATAGAGAAGATGGCTGGGTGCTTCCATCGTCTTGGGATCCGGTAATTAATATAATCAAATCCAAAACCAAGCATAACACTGCAAGACCTCAAGACACCGTGAGCTCATTCTGCGTAGATCGGACCAACAACAACAAAAATAATTAAGAAGTTTGAGGGTACCCCGGAACAACTATGCCTATTGGACGTCTAACACCTCAGTTCCTCCCGTGACCATGGGTGCTGCAAAGCACTCGAAACGTCGGGAACTAAAAAAAAAAAAAAAAAAAGTAAACCGCGATAAAATCCGTAAAATAGTTTTATTTCATGCCTAATAAAGTTATTATATCAATCTTGTTGTTTTTATTTTATTTATTTATTTCATTTATTAAGGTTGTAGGCTCGTTATATAATATGTTCATATACACATTTAAATACATAAATTATATGTATACATATTATATGAGTACGCAAGTATTTCTGGCTACAATCTACTATTTATTATATTTAATATTGCTCAATATTAGTGTCGTGCGAATATGGTACAGTGGAGCCGGTTAGCGGAACCGGTTCCATCCCGGGCCGCGCGGGCGCAAGGCGCTATGTCCTTGCGGTGACATTTAGTGCGAGCACGGCAATCAGACGTGTGCCCCGTAGCGGTCGTTGACCCGCCGCGCTAATTTACGTGTACATTATTAATCTTACTTCTTTTCTACGTTTAAGTTCTTGTCACTCTATCTGTGTTCTCCTTCTATTCTTTCTAGACTGTGTCTGTGACTTTGTGTTTCTTTCTCGAAATCAAAGGACCCGCCAGGTACAAACATTTGACTATCCATCCTTCCATAAACTATAGCCATAACTGGTGACCCCGTTTTGAACACGACAATGAGTGATAGCAGTGACTTTGTTAAAACCGCTGGGTCTAAGGGTGAATACGTTACCACCCGCCAACCGAAAAAAAAAATGCGCGTTTCCATTGATCGGCGCGAGTCGTCAACCGAACAACGAAAGTATACGCTAACGGTGCCTAAATTTTCGGCTGAGGATCCTGAACTGTAGTTCGCACTTCTAGAGATCCAGTTTGATAGCCTCCATATTACGGATGACTCCGTAAAATTCAGCAGTGTGGCCACCAATCTCGACACAGCATGCAAAGACCGTAAAGGATATTATACTGCATCCCCCGGCAAATATGCGATACGAGAAGATCAAAACCGAGCTTCTCCATCGCCTGTCAGCCTCGCACGAGATGAAGGTTAAGCAGCTGCTCACACAAGAGAGACTGGGTGACCGTAAGCCTTCACAATTTCTGCGGCAATTTAGCTGGATCATCCGCTGCTGAAGACATTGTCAAGCAAATCTGGAGCAATCAACTTCCTTTGAATACAAACAGTGCTGGCATCTCAGCCAACGCATTCCCTGGAACAGTTAGCTGATCTGGCGGGCCGCATCCAAGAGCTAACTTTGCCTGTTGCCTGTTTCACCTGTTGTTGCATCAACACCTGCAGTTGCCCCAACCTATGGCAATCCACCTAGCGAGATCGCTGAACTACGGAAGATGGTGGAACATCTCGCGATGAAGATTGACAAGCAGTCACGCACATCTAATCGCCCACACGATCGAACCAGGCCCCAACGACGTAGATCACAGTCGCGCCCTAGGACCCGATCGAACTCCAGCTACCGCAAGTACCCTATGTGCTGGTACCACTCCAGGTTTGGGCCGAAAGCTCATCAATGCATAGCTCCGTGCGACTACGGCAAGTCGGGAAAAGCCACAGGCAGTCGCTAATGGCGGCTGACGACTGCCCGACATCTTCAGGTCGCCTCTTCGTCTCCGACCGCAACACGGACACTCACTTCTTGGTGGACACGTTCTGCACTCCGCGAGCGTCGCCCTAGGAGCGAATTTCAGTAAAGTGCGACAAATGGGACTTTCATAGACACTTTCGGTACCATAGAACTAAATTTAAATTTAGGTTTAAGACGCAATTTTACATGGCGTTTCACAGTTGCTAATGCTACAAAAGCTATCATTGGCGTTGATTTTCTTAGCTTTTACAATCTTGTTGTTGATGTCCGCAACCTAATAGAAACACGATAGCTGTTGCCATAGACAAACTTTATTACTTGGTTAAAACACATACATAAAATACATAGACAACTAACATAGAATACTACTGCATTAAGATACTGGCGCTAGTAGTATTAAGAATAGGATTATATTTGTTATATTTTAACATCTCTTATCAAAATAATCTAATATCTATGTAATAACAAATGAATATAAACTAGACCTAAACAATAATTTGAATGCCTTTTAACATAATAGTTAGCGAAACTTTTTAACATAATAGTAATGTTTAAACTACTTAATCCTTTCGTTAACAAGTCAGCAGGTTTTCAGTAGTTGGCAGTTGTACATACAATCTTTACTAAGTTATTAGTAACAGTTTTCCTAACAAAGTGGTGGCGTACATCTATGTGTTTAGATCTCTTGTGGTATAATGGGTTTTCAGATAACTAGAACTGAGCCCCTTGGTTATCATTGTATATAACAATAGTGTAATTATAATTTAAGATAATTTTTTTAAATATATAGCCTCCTTACAAGCTTCACTTATACCATGTACTCGGGCTCGGTACTGGACAATGCCACTGTCGGTTGTTTTCTGCATTCATATGATATTACAGTACCAGACAATTTAAAGCAGAAACCTGTATAAGATCTCCTGTCAATAGTATTTGATGCCCAACCTGAGTCTACAAATTCTTCTAAGTTTTTATTATCATTTGTAAACATTTTACCATAAGACTTTGTTTTATTTAAATATTTTAACACTCTCTTTGCATGTTTCCAGTGAACTGCAGTAAAATATTTGGTAAATTGACTTAAATAGCTGACACTGGAACTGATATCTGGGCGTGTAAGTATGGAAAAACACATAAGACTTCCTATCAGTTGCTGATAAGGATATTGTTTACAAACATTCTCTGACTTATCCAACTTCAAATTACATTCAATAGGAGTATTAACAACATTACACTTTGATATCTTAAACTTATTTAAAATATGTTCGACAAAATGCTCCTGATCTAATGATATACAACCATTTTTATATATTTTTACTCTCATACCTAAGCATTTTTTCACTTGCCCTAGATCTTTATTTTTGAAATTTGACAATAAACTACGATTCAGTTCATCAGTCTTCGTTCTCTGCCTTGCTACTGGAAAATATGAAAAAATCATCAACAAACACAGTTATTAAAATTTGTTCCTTATTTACCTTTTTACTATATAAACATGGTTCCAATTTAGACTTAATATAGCCCTGGCTTAACAAACAATCATCTACTCTCTTATTCCAC
Source organism: Phalera bucephala (assembly GCA_905147815.2). NCBI lineage: Eukaryota > Metazoa > Arthropoda > Insecta > Lepidoptera > Notodontidae > Phalera > Phalera bucephala. Next base: position 5,747,838 of record LR990637.1, on the reverse strand, counting down.
TGCCTTGCAGATTGTTTAAGACCATAAATTGCACGTTTTAATTTGAGTACACTGTTACTCTGACATTCTAAATTAGGTGGTACTTGCATATATACTGTTTCTTCAAGGTAGCTATTTAAAAATGCAGTGTTTACATCAAGATGAGTAATTTCGAAATTTAACTTTACACTTAAAGCAAATAACATTCTCAAAGTTGAGTGTCTTAATACAGGTGAGTACGTTTCTTTATAGTCCATACCTTCTACTTGGGTAAAGCCCTTAGCGACTAAACAATCCCTATATCTCACTTAATTATCACTTTCAAACTTTCTTTTGAAAACCCACTTGCATTGAACCACTCTACCACTCTATTTGCTCCCTTGTTAGTTACCACTTCCCAGGCTTGGTTTTCTTCGAAAGCTTGTAACTCTTCTTTCATAGCCTGTCTCCACATCTCACTTTCAGCACCGTTCATCGCCTCCTCATAAGTGATTTCTTCGTCGCAAGTGCGCAACTCGTCTCCAACACAGAGGTTTGTAACACCATACCTCTCAACTGGATTTCTGACACGCTTGTTGCTTACTATGGGTACTTCATCTGCGCCTGAATCATTTTCTTCTCCACATAGCGTATGATAGGAGTCATCTGATGTTGAGCTAGAACTTGGTGTGTCACATATGTAAGTAGGGTCATTCTTATCCAAGACAGTATCATTCATTTCAACTGTTTCTTCTTGATCTGATAGTTGATCCTGCTCTTTATTTCTTTCTTGTACTACAATCTTAGCCATTTCAGTATCGTTTTCTTTCTTGTCCATTATAGTTACATCTCGGCTAGTAGTAACTGTTCTTGTTTCAGGATTGTATAACCTATATCCTTTTGTATTTTCTGGATAGCCAATCAAAATAGATTTAACGGCTTTCTTATCCCATTTTTGTCTCTTAATCTTAGGCACATGCACCATTACAGGACTACCGAACACTCTTACATGACTGAGATCGGGTTTGTTCCCTGTCCATTTCTCAAATGGTGTCACGTCTCCTAGACCTGAAGCCGGCGACCTATTTTTTAAGTATTATGCCTATTAGAAAAACGAATAAAAATTTAACTTTGGCAGCACTGTCTATATTATTATAGTTTTTTTTTATCCATGGTGTATCTATGAAAACAACGTCTTTTTGCTGTGCAGGTGTTCAATATAAAATAAAACTACTGAAGATTGAAGATTGTTTTACTGAAGAGACCCATAACCCAACAGGTTATGGGCCCAGTCTACTCTGGCTATAGAAGAACAAAAGTATACAGCAAAGAAATTGTATTTTTTTCATTATTGTGAAAATAACCTTAAAATGGATCCCACGCGGCCAATGAATTTAGAGAAATTTGACGGAAATAACTTTCGTCAATGGAAGTTTCAGATAAAATGTGCTTTAAAGGCAAAAGGTATTGATATCGGAATGCCCAGAACAGAACAAAACAGTGCCGAATGGTCGAAAAATGATGGTATGGCTATGTACATTATAACTTCGTCAATGGATTTCAAACAGATAACATTAATAGAAAACTGTGAAACTGCCAAGGAAATCATGACAAAGTTTGAATCCATCTATGAACAAAAGAGTGAACTGTGTAAAATGTTAATCCATGAAAAGTTTTATCAGTATAAAATGGCACCTGGTGACAGTGTAGCTCAACATATCTCAAAAGTAGAAACTTTAGCTAAACGTCTAAAAGAAAGTGGTGAGACTGTTAGTGGCATGGTCATCATAACAAAAATTTTGGGAACATTACCGCCCAAGTACCGATCATTGCGTCAAGCGTGGATGTCATTGGACTCTAAGCAACAGACTGTTGTGAATTTAACTGCTCGTCTGTTGGATGAAGAAGCAAGTTTAGCAGTTGAAGAAGAACAAGAGACGGCTCTCCTTGTTGCTAATAAAAGATGGAAGATGAAACCAAAACAAAATGAACCGATGCCAGGTGGTAGTGGTACAACTGAAAAAAATATTAAACACAGGTTTGACTGCTATAATTGTGGAAAGCGAGGCCACTTTTCTAAAGAATGTCGTGCTCCAAGAAAATCCAAGTTCAGAAAACCTTAACAAGAAGGTGCAGATATGTTAGCATTATATGTGGAGATGAATGATAGTGGTTCATCGGCGCATATGACTTTTAGAAAGGATTTCTTTATGGAACTGTCTGAATGTAATCAGAAATCATTGACATTGGGAAACAAACAATTAGTGGAAGTGTCTGGCATCGGCAAAGTTTTAATAAGAGATATGTTAATGGACAGTGGGAGACAAGCAAATTCTAGTGTGGGGCTACGTTTTTATAAAAAAAAAAAAAAAAATTGATGCGTACTCAATGTGTGAATGTACAAAGGCATTATAAAGTATTAAGTAAAAAATTTTTTGAATTCTTTACCTTGTCTTAAAACAAAACCTTACATTTTATAGATTTTGTTGGCAATGAGATCAATATGACTACTGAAATTTATAGCCTTTGTTGGTAATGAGATCAATATGACTCCTAAAATTAAGCTCATTATCTTAAAGCACTCCCAGATCACGGACCTCAGATACCCTCTTCAAATTATTTCCAAACATATTATAATCGAACATAATTGGGTTTGCTTTTCTGTAAAAACTAATAACACGACATTTATCAACATTAGTATTCAAACCATTATTAATGCAGTATTCACATAGACTACTCAAGTCATTTTGTATTGAAGTGCAGTCATTCGATGAATTAATGATTTTAAAAATTTTCTTATCATCAGAATATAATAAAATATTAGAATACTTAAAATACTTGAGCCACATCATTTATGAAAATATTAAATAACAAAGGACCAAGATGCGATCCTTGAGGGACGCTGGAAGTTTCAAGTAGAAAATTGGAAGTCTTTAATTGTTACCGCTTGATTTCTATCTCTCAGATAAGATTCAAGCCACCAGAGAAGATCGCCGTGTATATCGATACTTGCCAATTTCGAGACTAAAATCTGGTGTGAAATTTTATCAAATGCTTTAAAGTAATCAGTTTACACAACATCCACCTGCTGTCTTTCATATAAAGCTACTTGAGTATCTATGTTTACTTCTAGGAATACTTTTGGAAGTCATTGGCTTTGTTACTCAATGAGTCAGGAATACTATATGAAACTTATTGAGTAACAAAATCAATGACTTTCAAAAGTATTCCTTTCTAAAGAATGCGCTGGAGAAACCCTTCTTTACAAAATCCCGCCATATTATTAGTTCACAGGGGCTGACTTTAGATGGCGCAAAAGTAGGTTTAGGTTTACAACTATTTGTATGAAGTTACCATTCTCCTCCGTTAGAAGTGGCACGGCATAGCGTAGGCTAGATAGTAAAGTTTGTATAACGTAGGCTAAGTATGTACGGACTATTTGTATAAACCTTTTGTGTTAGCTGTAAGCAGAGCAATATTGTAACTCTCGGAGAATACACGTATCGACTCCTCTCTGACATTTCATTACTCGCTCTCCCAGGGTACAAGTGGTGGCCCCGACGTGATCACAGTGAAAACTTGAACGTTTTTGAAAATTCAGTGAAAAATGACTACACAGTCAGGAGAAACGCCAGCATTCAACAATGACTAGCCAGTAGCCGCAGCTCAGTCATCAGCAGAGTTGGCGGCAATCACACTGACCTCAAAGATTCCCGAATTTTAGGTAGACACTCCGCGTGTCTGATTCTATAGAATAGAGAAATTATCGGACTCTGCAAGATTCGATATCGTGGTTTCCAAGTTACCTAAGGAAGATATTCAGCAAGCCACGGATCTTTTAATGGACCCGCCAGCTTCAGAAAAAAATTTGGCATTGTAAACACGCCTATTGGCTATTTATGAAGAGTCTAAAGAATAGACAGCTGCAAAAGCTGATAAGTGAAATAGACCTGGGAGACCAAAAACCGTCACAGGTGTTGCGTCGTATGAGGGAATTGGCGAAGGACAAGATACCCGACGAAACATTGAGGATGCTCTGGCAAGGAATAGGAGCCGTGGACTATCTAGGACCCGCAGGAAGCCCGACAGCCCCGATTGGCTTTGTTTGCAAGGATCAAGAAATGCGTTGAACCATGTTCCTGGAAGTCGTCGCAGGAAAACTAGAGGAGGTACGGACTTTGGCGGAGGTCTGTACCATCACACCGTATCGCCGCCTTCGAGTGGCACACCGTAACAGTGGACTATGTTTCCTGGTGGACACAGGAGCTAATGTTTCGGTACTTCCAGTGCAAAAACTATGCAAGAATCTCCGTTATAGTGAGTGTAAAGGCTATACTTTGTACGCCGCAAATGGGACGAGGATCAGCACGTATGGTACTAAAACTTTAATATTAGATTTAGGGTTACGTCGAGCATTGCGGTGGACTTTTGTTATAACTGACGTGCATCAACCTATATTAGGCGCAAATTTTTTTAGCTAATTATAAACTTTTAGTAGATTTAAGTTCTCATAAAATAATATATGAAATTACGAAGTTTAAGGTCATAGCGTCTATAGTAAGCTGCAACAAAACGTCGATTAATACTATCTATCCCAGTCGTCCTTACCACAAAATTTTAGCAGAGTTTCCAGACATCACCAAACCAGTTTCTTTTAAAGAACCGACTAAACATGATGTGTACCATTACATAGAGACCAGCGGCCCGCCAATGCACGCGCGAGCCAGGCCGCTGCCTCCTCATCGCTACGCCAAGGTAAGAGAAGAATTTAAAATCATGCAAGAATTCGGGATTTGTAGACCGTCGAAAAGTGCGTGGGCAACACGTCGTAGTTAAAAAGAATGGTCAGTTACGGCCTTGCGGTGATTACAAGGCGCTTAACGCTTTAACCAAGGCAGACCGTTATCCTATACCTAGGCTGCATGACTTCACTTATTTGTTGGCTGGTAAAACAGTATTTTCGTGCATTGATGTTTGTAGAGCATATCATTTCATTTCAGTAAACCCTAGCGATGTGGAAAAGACTACTATAGCGTCACCTTTCGGCTTGTTCGAGTTTCCGCGCATGACCTTCGGTTTCGCGCATGACCTTCGGTTTCGCGCATGACCTTCGGTAAGGAACGCTGCACAAACTTTTCAGCGATTTATGAATCATACTGTTCTAGCTGGTTTAGATTACATTTACTGTTATATAGATGATATCCCAATTTTAGTAATCAAAATAATCATGAACAATGTTTACGTGAGGTATTCAGTCGTTTAAATAAGTACAGCATAACTATAAATTTAGATAAATGTGCTTTCGGTCAGTCTAAAATCGATTTCCTAGGATTTGAAGGACAAGACTATAATAGTTTTGTCATCAAAATTCAATGAAGCTTTCTCACGGCGCAAAGATAGTTTACAAAGCGCGGCGACGTTATCGTATCCGCAACCCGATACTCCGTTTGCGCTTATGACTGACGCTTCGAACACATGTGTAGGAGCCGTATCACAGCAGTTCGGGATGATAAATGGCTACCATTAGCTTATTTTTTAAAGAAAATGGCACCGTCACAAACCAAATACAGCACCGTATGATAGAGAACTGTTAGCAGTGTATTTGGCTGTTAAGTACTTTAGGAATCTGATAGAGGGCCGACTTATATTTAAAGACGTAACAGTGCCTGGAAGTGACACATCAATAACTTCTGAAATTTCTGGTAACAGAATACGACCTTAAATACCGCAACAACTTAGGCGACAAGCTTTTGATTCTGCTCATACTTCAAGTCACCCAGAAATTCGTACTTCGCGAAAGCTAGTTAAGGAAAGATTTTTCTGGGATGGTATGAATAGAGATGTAGGAAAATGGACAAAGGAATGTCTGAAATGCCAGTACGCAAATGTATTAAGACATAATAAATCGAAATTAGATGTTTTTCTGTCAGCAGAGCGATTTTCGCATATTCATGTTGATATAGTTGGACCGTTACCCATTTCAAGACAGGATTATAGGTACTTAGTTACAATAATAGACCACCCTGGTTGGCCAGAGGCATATCCAACTAAGGATATTACAGCAGAATGGGATATTACGCCACGTGCGCCATACATTGGCTTCGTCCCACCTCAGAGAATCAGTGTCTAAGGCGGGAGCTGCGGCTGAGAAGGCGAATCTGGGCAAGCGGCACAAGTATTTATCTATCAATAAAGAATACATTTTTGTGCCGTTTGCGGTGGAAACGCTAGGTCCGTGGAGTAACTGCGCAAAAAGTTTTATAAAAACTATAACACCCAGATTGATTGCATCTACAGGTGACAAGAGGGCTTATTCCTAGCGCGAAAATTAGCTTAGCTGTTCAGTGAGGCAATGCAGCCAGCGCTCTTGCTACCATACCACGCGGACAAAATTTAGATTTATGATTAGTGTTAGTGCTTCGTGCTGCTTTTTTTATTTAAATTTAATACAGATTCAATTGAATTCAGATGAACGAAATTAGGAATTTCAAGATCTCAGCCCACATTTCCGTCACAGGTTCATGAAAGTGAAGAATTCCGATTGCCCCGTACACTGAATAACGCCTCTAGCGTGGCACCACCGTTGGAATGCTTTACTAAATAATGGCAGGCATGTACTACGCGACCATACGTGAATTAATAAAAGAACAAATATCTACGAAACATACCATTATGAAGCAAGAGTGTTCGTAGAAGAAGTAAAACAAAAAAAGAATAGTAGGATGGAAAATTCTCTTGCAGCCATTCTGAGAAACTGAGTAAGGACGGATGTTGTAGCGTTTTTAGTGGCGATGGCAAATATTTAAAATATAAATTAAGATTTTTAGGCCTTAACTGTTTTGGGATAAAAAGTATCTTGAACTCAAACTCAAATAATTTATTTTGAAATAAAACTATTTTTCGGCTTGTATCGCGGTTTATTTATGATTTTTAGTTAATTTATTTTGTATAAAACCCGCTGGGATACTTATAAATTGTCAATTGACATATTTTTTTATAACTACTTATCTACCACCGGATCGGACCGCGGCCTCTACTGAGACCTGGTAAAGAAACTCAGCGGTCTTTTTAATTTAATTCTCTTTCATGAAATAAAACTATTTTACAGATTTTATCGCGGTTTATTTTTTTTTTTTTATTTTAGTTCCCGACGTTTCGAGTGCTTTGCAGCACCCATGGTCACGGGAGGGACTGAGGTGTTAGACGTCCAATAGGCATAGTTGTTCCGGGGTACCCTCAAACTTCTTAATTATTTTTGTTGTTGTTGGTCCGATCTACGCAGAATGAGCTCACGGTGTCTTGAGGTCTTGAAGTGTAATGCTTGGTTTTGGATTTGATTATATTAATTACCGGATCCCAAAACGATGGAAGCACCCAGCCATCTTCTCTATTGAAATTAGGATGTTTTTTAATTTCAATAGCCTCGCGAACCATCCTTGGTAGGAATCGGTGTTCTTTCACGAGGATTTGTGGTCTATCAAATCTGATGTTATGGCGGGTGCGGTCAAGGACATGTTCACAGACTGCAGACTTCTTTGAGCGACGGTGTTTTAGGTCAGCTATGTGTTCTTTAACCCGAGTTTTTACCGGTCTTTTTGTTTGTCCTATATAAGAGAGACCACATTCACAATCAAGCTTGTAAACTCCTGCATCTTGTAGAGGGATCTGACACTTGACAGATGGTAAAAAATGACTGATCTTCTTCGGCGGCTTATAAAATGTTTTAATCGAAGCACGCTTCAAGATGTAGCCAATCTTGTCCGTGACTCCTCTCATGTAAGGTAGTACAGCAGGGAGACGCTCAACTGTGGCTGGTTTCACTCGGTCACTGTGACGTTGGCGTGGGACTCGAAGCTTATTGTCGTGCAGGACTTGCTTGACATGTTGAAGCTCGGCAGCCAGATGTTTCTTGTCACAGATCCCTTGTGCTCTCTGAAACAAAGATTTACCCACGGTAGCTAACTGAGTTGGATGGTGGTGAGATTCACCGTTTAAGTACCTATCAGTATGGGTCTTTTTACGATAAACCGTATGGCTTAAGGTGTTGTTGGGGTTACGGATTACTAACACATCTAGGAAAGCTAGGGAATTGTTTGCCTCCAACTCCATTGTAAACTGAATTTTAGGGTTAATGGAGTTAAGATGATTTAGGAATACATGAATTTTGTCAGATGGTAATATTGTGAAAGTATCATCTACGTACCGCTTGTAGAAACTTGGCTTTACAGGTGAGGTACAAAGGGCTGTCTCCTTAAAGTCTTCCATGAATATATCGGCAACAATGGGAGATACAGGGAAGCCCATCGCCACGCCATCTACTTGCTTGTAGAACTGCTCCTTCCACAATAAGTAGCCAGATGTAAGGCAGTGTTTCAATAGTTCTAAGTATTCCGCTGGCATGTTGTTCTCCGCTAGTTTCCTTTTTTTAAGAGATTATCCGTAAATAATCTCTGAAAAGTCATCCATTTTCCAGTAAAAGTCCCGTTACTGTCGGTTCTGCCGTTCTGGATATTAGGCCAGCCAAACAAACAGACACAATAAAAATTAAACGTGTTGGGCTATTGTACTTAGTCCTGCCAGTTAGTGTACTTGCATTACGCGTGTAATTGGGCACGATCCACGATGTCTATTAGAAAAATAGCAGAATTTATCGTAAACACAGATGATTGGAAGATGTACATCGAACGATTAGACCAATACTTTCTGGTCAACAAAATTCCAGAGGACCTACATGTGCCAACTTTAATAAACGTTATGAGAGAATAGGAGTACGAGTTGTTGGTTAACCTGTGTACACCAAGTAAACCAAAAAAGAAGATGTTTGGACAATTGGCGGAAATTATGGAAAATCATTTACAACTCAAGTCTAGCTCGCCGAGAGGTATCAATTCAGATAGTGACAACAAAAGGAGGCTGAAACTGTATCGGAGTACGTGGCGGTACTTACAAACTTGACGCGAAGAAACTTTAAGAGATCAGTTGGTGTGTGGAATAGCGAGTAAGAATATTCGACATCGTTAATTCGCAGAACCTAAATAAGAATTTGCAACGGCTTATAAGTTAGCTGCAAGCATGAAGTCGGCAGAAAAAGATGCCGGTATAGTAGAAGGACTAACGTCGTCAGATGCAGCGAGTACATCCACAGTGAAGTACCAGCATAGCATGGCGAGAAAGAAAACGGCGGGCGTGCCGGAGCACAGCGGCCAACGAGGCGCGGGGCGGCGGAGCGTGTGAACCACAGCAGCGGTGTCAGGTGTGTGGCACTAACCACGACGAGGCGACGTGCAAGTTCGTGCCCTACGCGACCTAGGGTTTGCAATCGACAGGGTCACTTGCGGCGCATGTGTCCCAATCTAGTCGGGCAGTATCAGGTAGAAGCACAGATTGTGGACAATAAGGAGGACGAGGACAGTGACGAAGTAATTCATGTTGATATTTGTCGACAATCCATATCAAATTGTAAACCTATCTACACAAAGTTAAACGTACAAAATAAAGATTCACGCATGGAATGTGATACCGGTAGTGCAGTGCCGTGTATTTGTCGAGATTGTTATTTAGATACCTTCCCCCGCAGCCTTGTAAATTATTATTGAGGCAACCGAGGCAATTCGTCCATGTGGCTTTTCGGCAAAATGTCACATCAGTCAAATGACGCGTCAGTCAAATAGCTTTTTGATAATTTGGCTTCGTAGAAATTGCCTTCGATGAAATGTCTTTGGTGATTTGCTTTACATTTTGCCAAAGTGCAACAAAAAGCACAGAGCTAAAGCAGTTATTAACTACAGTGATAACACAGATAAATAGTGCTGGGTTTATTGTTGTAACTACTGTTTGTGAGCAATCAGCTACAAACATGAGTGTTATAAAGAGTCTTTTGATTGACACTAAACGGAAATATATTTAGGATGAAGAAGAATACATTAGTTCATTTGAAATAAATGGCAAAAAAATCTTTCCAGTTTATGATCCTCCACACCTCCTTAAAGGATTGAGGAATAACTTATTAAGTAAGGATTTAAAATATGTTAAAGATGGGGAGACTAAATTTCCAAATTGGAAGCATTTAAAAATGTTATTAGATATTGACATTGGAGAAGATTATATCAGGTTAGTAAATATATTGACTGAAACACACGGAAATAAGGAAAGAATCCCAAAACTGAAAGTAAAACACGCAGCTCAGGTGTTCAGTCAACGAGTATCTGCCGCTTTAAGATTCTTGGCAAGAAAGTATTATTTATTGTGGTTGTTTAAGACCGATTTCGTATACATTATTTAATTTTAAAACATATTTCTCATTTTTTTAAAGATTATTTCTTTTTTTTCAATCGCAATTTATACTTCTATTTGCGAATTAGTTCTTTGATGTATTAATTTAAAAAAAATTGTTCTAATTTTTATTTACAATTTTTCTACGAACGATGTATGTGGTATAACTAACAAATATACATATTAAAACATATTATCTTGCAGCCTTATTTTGTGCTATATACATAGTTTGTGCATATATAGTTGTTGTGCATAAAATTAATATGTAAAAATCTTAAAAAAACAATTTTGAGCTTAACTTAGTTCCAGTCTAGTCCCCCAAACGAAAATTGAGATTGAAGCATTAGTTCTAATTTTCATGTTTTGTTTCAGGTCATAAAATTTTGCCAGAAAAATGCTTTCATACTGCTGCTTTTATTATTCAAGATAAACTGACTCCTTCATTGGACATGCATATACTGATAGCGCAAAGCCATACAAAAGTGCATAAAAGCCGGGATCACCACATTTTAAATTTTAGGAACAATTTTTTCCCATCTTAAATTCAATGGCCTTTGTAACTGAAAAAAATGGTGCGGTTAAATGTGTCGTAGTGGCATCCATTAAAAATTGTAAGCATAATTTAAACCTATTAAAGAAATGTTTTTTTTTAAACAAAATTCATAAAAAATATGACGTATGAAGCCTATTAATTCGAAACATTAATCAGGACCCCTTAGAAAATTTATTTTGTAATATAAGAAGCAATGGGGTTCGAAATGTTTCACCAAAATGTTTGCGATTCATTGGGGGGGCATACAATACATTGCTTGTCCTTGTATATACAATCTAACCTCGCCTCACTCTGTTGGAGCTAACTGTGAACAAGATAACAATAAATGCTAAGGCCATTGCAATATTTATTAAAAATAAAAAAGACAAAAGAGGATAACGAACCCAAGAAATTAAACGTGAAATTAAACCAATGTCAAACTGATTTAGTGCAGCAACCCAGCAACATAGTTAACAAAGAAGCGAAACACTATGTTGTTAGGTACCTAGTTTAAAAAAAAGTATCCCGTTAGTATGAGCAAGCTGCAACAAATGCAGGCTCGAATTAATAAGCACAACGCCAATGACCAACGCAGACTGTATATTGATAAGATATACCGGAAAATCTTGTAAATATCCTTTGGAGGCGTTATGCATATTTCTAGATGAAGTATTTTTATTATTAGAAACCCAATTGCAGGAGGAGCCACATTTAATTGGAATTAAAGACTAATTGTTTAAAAAAATACAAATATTTTGTAATTTTGGGTTTCTTATAATATTAGCCCTGTTATGAAACTCCCACCGTTGGACACGGGCCTCCTCTTAAAGTGAGAGGGTTTAAGCCATAGTCCACCACGCTACCCAGGTAAGGAACCACTGCTGGTTGGCAGTGGTTCCTTACCTGTAATGTACATAAAATAGACTATCGAATTATTTGGTTGGACTTACAATTAATATAATTGTTCACAGTTAGTGCACCAATGTGAACAGGATTTTGAAGGGCAAAATTATTACTTGTAGCCCTAATGACTGCGTAAAGCACAAGCATTAAAATATTTCAAACCCACAAATATAAAAGAAAACAATAAACACAAATTTAAAGTATCTTTAGTATTTTATTTTCACAGAGTGAATGTGTGGATTTTCTGACATCTAGAAGTTTTCTTTCTATGAAATGGGTTAAGTTTTTAAGAATCACGTTTTATGTAGTTTCTGTATAGTTTATATATTTTCTCTAAACATAATTTGTTCAATAGTGATGAATAATTATCCAGAGCACTTATGCCCTTGGAAGCTGGTTATAATCGGTCACAATAAGGTCCCAGTAATTATATGATTTTTAAAACTTAGCTCATATAAGTACCCAAAGAGAATATAATCATAAAGATGGCACTGCTATCGATGTAAATATTAGCTCCGTTTTTCTAAATTGCAAAAAAAAAAAAATTCTGTGTGTGTTCTGTGTTAATCATGTGTGTAATTGAAAAATAGTGGATAAGAAACGTTAGCAAAACTTTCTGTGAAAACTGTGCTAAAAACTATTATTAAATTCAGACTTGACAATTTCTTCAAAATAATCATTAATAATAATATATATAATAAGCCCGCAGGGCAGCTTGTGGCGAGCTGTTGGTGAGTAACGACACCACGGACCCGAGTGCTTCAGAGAGTCGGTCAGGGCCCCCAACTCGGCGTGTCTTCGTCGGTCGAGTGGAAACCGAAGGGTGCCCGCAGGACTCTCGGCTCTGGCTAGCCTTAATTGGCCGTCCAGAGAGGAGCCGTGAGAGCTATATCGACGCAGGAAGATAATGCGTTCCTACATCGATGTACTCCAGGGGTGGAAGTGTTAAAGGGCATAACGCCGCGAGTAACTTCGGAGAAAGCGCAGCACACCTCTCTACACCCCTGAGCCGCTCACACCGGTGTTGCCCTCAGTTGTCCTAGGACGACCGTTTGAGGGCCCATCTAGTAAGCGGCGAGTCACCGCCGGCCACGGGTAATTAGGTATAACTAATTATGGCCGGTGTCCGTCCTCTTTGAAATAGTCCAGTTTTTGTCCATCAAGCCTCATTTGCATAGCCCTTGTTTTCTTTCCATAATTTACAATAGTCCTTGCACCTGCCGGGGTCAGTTCGCTGGTTATGTTTCTTCATTTTCAGCAAGTGATCTCAGCAGGTGGCTTACATAACATTAACTTCTCGCAAAGGGCCTCTACGTGTTGGACCCATGTCCCCATGCAAGCCTTTCAAAGGTCCGGGTAAAGCCCGTGAATCTCAGCGAGATACATATATAATAATAATATAAATCATTAATAAAGTGTTTATGAAAGACTTAAAAATAATATTAATATAACATTAACTCAATACTGAATAACTTACATTTATATCACATACTTTCCATCAAAATACTAGCAAAATCCAAGTAAAAACACGGTTTGGAAAATAACTTTTAAATTCGCATACCATAAACACCTAAACTTTATGAGTATAAAATAGATCACATCACGGGTATGACAGCTAGTACATAGGTTCTAGATCGTAAAAAGTGTGGGGGTCCATGAAGAATGATCACCAGATGTCGCTTATAACCGCCTCCCGCCATATTGTTAGCCTGACGTTAGTGACGTTTTCTATTTATGTCATGCAGTCGGTGATTGTTAATGGCGGTTATTTGCGAATTTATTATTTATTTACGTGTTTTTCTGACGACTTAGGCTTTTTCCTTTGGATTTCGATGTGGATATCTTTCATGTGAGCTGTTTAAACGGACACCGATTTTGCTTGTGGTTTGGATTTTATTGTTATTTAGTACGACTGTGATGCCTTTCATAGAGTGTATTATATCTTCAGGTCGTAAGACTATTTATGAGGAAACGCTGTTTAATTTTCCTTGAAATGAGACGCTGCAAAAGGAGTGGTTAAAACGAATTTCACCGCACTGTCCAAAAGTTCTTGAGCTTACAACGCAACAACTTCAAAAAAGAAAAGTTTGTATAAGGCATTTTGAACAAAAGTTCCTCACCGGAAAAAGAAGGTTTTACAATGCCTGCCCTACTCTTATTACTGAAGAGGAAATTACAGCAGGACTATCGACAGTGCCTATGGATTTTAAAGGTAACTAAAATTTTAATTGAACATGGCATAACTTATGCTATATACTGTAATACTAATATTTGAATTGTGCATAACTGTATACAACTATTTCAGCTGAGACTGATCACACCTATATAGAATCAACTGCACCATTAGACCACACCTATTGTAAGATACCATTATGTGAACCAAGTACTCATTAACTTACTAAAATCCAAAAAATTGATGATCAAGTGCTGATCCATGCTGAAGAAACTGTTTTACCATCAACATCCAAACAAAATCCTCTACTATTAGGTAAGGAGATTTCATTAACATTCTGAATAGGCTCTTTGTGATAATCAATCATTAGCCACCATAAATAAAATAATACAGATGGTAATTTCATTTAGCTTGATCAAATACTTTCCTATCTTGGTCTCTGGTTTCAATCTGTTATATGCCTTAGGGAAAGTATTAAGATTATTTTACCTATAAAGTTAACCTTTGAAGGCAATGGCTAAGTAAATTAACAAATGACATAATAAATTACAAAATAAAATAAAACAGTGTAATAATTCCATGTACATTCTTTCACAGATACCAAATCTCCAGTTATTTCAAAAAAACGGGTGCGCTCGACTGCTAGCATAAAATGCTTAACTCCTAAGTGCCACAAATTATATATGAAATGCAAGAAAATTATTAAAGCAAGAAAATTATTTTGCCAAGACAGCAACAAGAGCAATATTGAAAATGCAACAAAATTGAGTGAGACAAAAAGTTTTAAAAACTTAGTGGAAAAACTAAATTATACACAAAAGAGCTTTTTTATGATGCAGTTAAACACAGCCGGTCAACATAAAAGAGCCCGACGGTATACACTGGAGGAAAAATTATTATGCCTTGCACTTTTTAAACAAAGCCCGAAGGGATATGAACTCCTAGAGAAAATGTTTACATTACCTAATAAAAGGACCCTAAACAGGATTCTTAAAGGTATAGATTTAAATACCGGAATAAATGTAGAATTTTTCAGAACATTAAAATCAAAAATATCCAAATGGAATGAGATGAAGAAGTTATGCAGCATTGTATTTGATGAAGTACAATTATCCCCAGGGGTTAATTTTATACCATCTTCAGATGTTATACATGGGTTTGTACCAGGTAAAGAGAATCCCAGATTTGCAGACCATGCACTAGTTTTTATGGCAAGGGGAATTTGTTCATCTTGGAAGCAGCCAATAGCATACTATTTTTGTGAAGGAACAATGCCCACAACCGATTTAATTAAAATAATTAAAGATGTGGTATGTGCAGTGGCAGACATTGGTCTTGAACCCTTGGCATTTATTTGTGATCAAGGGTTTACTAACCAGAGTGCATTAAAAAAATTACAAGCACTTACCAGAGGAGAGCAGCTAAAAAATAGAGTAGCATGTGGTATGTATGAATTTATCTTTTCATAGCCACTTTCATAGTACTTACCACTCTCACAGTCCATCTACATTTTTCTTGTATATCCA
Source organism: Phalera bucephala (assembly GCA_905147815.2). Lineage (NCBI taxonomy): Eukaryota > Metazoa > Arthropoda > Insecta > Lepidoptera > Notodontidae > Phalera > Phalera bucephala. Next base: position 5,732,474 of record LR990637.1, on the reverse strand, counting down.
AACAATGTTATTAAAAAATGTAAAGAACTTTTATATACTCATGATTTATATATAAAATAGAAAATATTTATGTGTAATATAATATAAAATAACACTCAATTTTGGTTGCAGATGACACTATTTCTATAAATGGATTCAATATTAATGTTGTTTATGATCCTCCTCACCTTTTAAAAGGCATCCGCAATAATTTGTTAAATAAAAATATGCTCTTTGAATGCAAATTAGTCAAATGGCAAGACATTATAGATATATACAATTATGATTCTCAAATTGGAAACATCAGATTGCTGCCAAAATTAACAGATGAACATGTAGTGCCTGATAAAATAAAAAAAATGAAAGTGAGCCACTGTGCCAAAGTTTTAAGTGAACGAGTACCTGCCACTTTACGATACACTGCATCATTTAGTGAGTATAATATTTATTAATTAAATCATAACAAGTCATTGTTCAGTAGTTAGGTTACTGCTTATCTATCAACAAGCTTAGTAGGCTTCTCTATGTCCACAACATTGAACATCAAATTCAGTAATAAATTAACAAATAATAGAAATCAATTAGGTATGTGTTGGTTGTTAGCTAATATCATATTTCTATCTATATCATCACGCCAGATCCCTTGCGGGGTAGGTAGAGAGTACAGATTTCCAACAGGTTCTTTTCTTACATACCTCTCTGGCTTCCTCCACTCTCATAGTATTTTTGATGGAAAAAATTAATTACAGGTCATCGAAATGATGGAAGTGGTGTTAGTGCTACCACTGAAAACACTGCAGATGCTGTTGAATTTTTCGACAAGCTTTTTGACAGCTGCAATGGATCAAGAACAGGACGAGCACCTGGAAAAATGAGAGTGGCCGTCAAAGAGAATTCTCCACACATTAAATTTTGGGATGAAGCAATTAAAATAATTAAAAACATTAAATATGTGGATAACATAAAATCCCAAAAAATAAAATATGTACCTAATTTAAAAAATTGGATAACAACTTTAGAAAGTCTAAAAAGGCTAACAAACATTTTGTTTAAAAAGGGGGTTTCTTTCTTTTATACAAGAAATTTAAATCAGGACCCTCTTGAAAACTTTTTTGGTAAAATTAGGTCATTAAATTTTCGAAATAATAATCCAGACTCGTACACATTCCAAAACTCTTATAAATCATTAATTATGACAAACATGTTAAGTGTTCATTCAAATCATGGAAATTGTGAGGATGACATGGGGGCCACAATAACAAATGTAAAGCAGATGTTGTCCACATGCCCTCTAGGAGAAAGCAATAGTGGAAATATAAAAGAAAGCCACAATTCCTCAACACAAGTACCTGTAGAGAATCTTCTAGCACATAGAAGTAAAATTAATTGTAATGCTCGAGGATTCACTGCAGGTTATGTGGCAAATAAGTTGAGTAGACTGATAAAGTGTTATCAGTGCCGTAAAAGCATGTTTACAAAAGACCTGACGAATATGCCCTATAGGGAAAGAATAAGTTTAAAAAATAGAAATTTGAAATATCCCTCGACTCAACTTATTGTGGCTTTCTCTGTGCTAGTAGATTTAACGAATGAATACTTGACCGTAAATTGTCATAAAAAAGGTTTATAAAGAAATATAAAAGAAAAGTTTTATGAAGATAAAGATTTGGAATGGTTAGGCTGTCCCACCCATGAAGAAGAGCTCAGAAGTAATTTAATCAAAATAGTAGCAAGAGTGCAAATATTTAATTGGTGTAAGGGACTAAATCAAATATTGGGTGGGAGAGTCCAACATAAAATAGATGTACGGGGATTGGATAATGTACAACAACTAGCCTATAAAAAGTTTTTAAAACACAAGAAATATAATAAAAGTATATAATAGTACATTTGTTTTATTTTGCTAATAACCCATGAGAAAAATTCAATCATCAATTTGTAATAAGTACAGATCACTGTTACATCACTATTCTATCGATGAAAATTATCGATATAACTGGATAAAGGTACAGCATTACGCATAATGCTCACCAGCGCCCCTAGCGGGTTAACGTCATGGACCTTGAAACTCTTTACAGCTTTGGCTGCGTTCCGACAGTGTCTTATCTGTTGTAGACATATAACTATCTAATCTGTGGATCACATGTAGATATTCTTTACGACCACTGACAGTAGACATTGCTTTTAAAAATAAATGAGATGGCTTTGGGTAAGTGTCCTTTGAAGTACAATGAATGACATAAATATAAGTGGGGTTACCACTTAAGTGGTTTCCCTAAAATTTTATACAAAATTAATTTTAAGAAGAAAGAAAGAAAGAAAAAAATATTTTTTCAGCACAGCACACTTAAAAACATATGAAAGGTAACAAAAGAAAATAAAAACGAAGAAAGACAAATAAACTGCTACTGCTTCTTGTGACGTTTGCCTCGGTGTGAGCTGTGCCGAAAGGCATTGGGCTCAGCATGTGTTGGAGGGGGACAAAGTCTCCCCCAACGCTGGTTTTCAGCCAAAGCCTCCTCAGCTACTATTTATTGTTCATAAATTGTTTACCCTTAATGTTGACGCAATCGCGTATACTACGTATTATAAATACAGTAAATACCTAATTATGTAATATAAATGTATAAATAAAGAGACATAAATATTGTATACATATATAATGAAAGAAAAAGTTATGATTAATACTAATAAATTGAAAAATAAGATAAAAAGCGTGTTTATATAGTCACAATTTAATATATAGTACCTTGTGCTACCACAGGTGGCACGTGGTATAAGTTTATTTAATTACTATTGCAAATGTTGCGTTGAGCGAGTGAGAATCGTTTCGATTGCGCGGAACCGGTTCGCCGCGCGGCATTCCGGCGCATCTTTGTTGATATCACTCCACTCACGGGCACGACGCGCTGTGCTGTTCGTTACTACGTAATATTATTAAATACTTAACAATAAACCAGCAGATTACAGAAGATTTGCAAATAAATAAGTAAATAAGTGACGAATACAGTCGTGTGTTAATACTATAAGTAATATAATAATTATAAGTTATGGGTGGAGTGTATATAATACCATGACTTGATGCATCCACCAAAAAGAAACTAAAGGAACCAGGAGGTAAGCACTACAGTCTGTTTATCTAAATCATCACGCTCACTCTCTTGTGGGGATTAGTATCCCTCTCTCCACTATGATAATTTACTAAATAGTTTAACTGAGAATAGACATAAGAGGTCATTAAATTACATATTTTATAATTGTATTTTAAAAGTATTTCATTTTCTCATTGGTCCCTACAGCTTCCCCTCTCAGATGCAGCCCTGATTAGGGCATCGAGCCCGGGTTTACCCGGACCGAAAAAACCCGGGTTTTCCCGGTTCTGTGGATTACAAAAAAACCCGGGTTTTATTTTTTAAAACTCGGGTTTTTCGGTTTCTTTTTTTAATACTTTTGTTTTTGTTATTTATTAAGTTTAAGCCACTTCGAATGCAATAATAAGTAAATGAAATAAAAACACGCTTTGATAAATTATTATTTATTACGTAAAAAGTAGCTTCGTTGCTACGTTCCTACCAATAAAACTAGCCATGCAAGTTAAATGGAACGCGCGCGTCCATCTCAGGACATGAATGGGGTGAAGTGTGGAGCAGTGGAGAGGGTAGGGTGTAGCGAAGGTCGTCGCGCATTGCGCGGGTGATGAATACCTCCGCCATTTTGTTTAGTCAGTCTGCCTTACTTATGTATTCGACGCGCCAGCGCGGGCGGCGTGAACGTGAGGAGTGTTATATGTAGTGTTTGGTGACGCTCTTTATAGGTGAGTATCTACTAAATCAATTTTGTTATTCAATAAAACGTAACTTACAGTTTTAGCTTGTTGTTCTAGGATTCTAATGTAACTAATCCAATTATTTGATATATTGACGTGATGTCGTCCGCCACTCGTCGCGCTATTTTAATGGTGTTTTTTTTATGTGTATTTGTACTTTTTTGGTATTTATATCCGATTTTTATTGCTAATATTTTAATGTAATACTAGCGCTAACTAACCATGAATAGGTACGGCCTCGCAGACGTTGCCTGCAAGCATTACATCGTGAAAAAATACGATTGCTATTATTATAATAAAACTAAGTTTCCTTTCAGATGAATCCCCTTCGTTGACCATAAATCAATGAGATAGATTTTGGAGTAGTAACTAGTAAGGAAGGAGACAACACATCTGTTTGGCACTATTTCCTCAGAAACAAAAACAAAAATGAAGCTAAATGTAAAACATGCCAAAAAGTATTGAAATCAGCCGGTGGTAGTACTAGCAGTCTACTAAGACATTTAAAGAATATTCACAAAATTGTTAATCTGATTAAACGCACAAAACAAAAAACAAAATATACCTCTTGAAAATTTGCCAGCGCCAGACCAAGACCTGCGAGAAATTGACATTCAGTTGTCTACTTTGACAAATGAAGAGGAACTGAACAGACAGTTAAGTCAAGCTGTTGCTACTGATAATACTGCTCCTGAAACTGGATCAACTTGTCCATCAGACGATTTGCTTACTACTGTGAGGGTAGAAATGGCACTCTTCGAGAATGGCGGTACGCGACAGCGAGGGCGTTACCTATTGCTGGTATATGAACATTTAAAAACTATTCCACCTACTAGCGTCGAGCCGGAGCGTATATTTTGCTTCGGCTGGAATTGTCTGCAATAGATTGCGCTCGTCTTTGAGTGACAAAACTTTGGATGCCCTAATTTTTTTACGTTCATTTTACATAAGTAAGAAGGAATTCTAATAATTCAGTTCTGATTTCTGTTATTTTTATGTTACGTTACGATATATCCAAAATGGTGTGTATGTGCCAAAATGGTATTAGTTATTATTTTATATGAATATCTCTTTTTGTCTAAAGTGGTTAAATGGTCAGAGGGTATATCTTAACTATTTTGTTTAAATAATGTGTCAAATGCATAACTACTTATTACTTCGTATTTTAGTTAATTAGATAAAGAACTGATTATTAACCAAACGACTGCAATTTAAATTATATTAGAATAGTAGAATAGAAGACTAGAACTATTCGTTACTTAATTGTTAATGCGAAGAAGAGTTTTGTTACTGTTAAAATTATTTGTGATACTACAAAAATGTCTTTTGAAGATATTATTTTTATTAGCTTTTAAATACAATAATGTTACCAAAATAATTCATTTAATGTTTAAACTAATCTCTGCAAGCCTGTGATTTAAAAAAGACTAGATTACTTCCTAAGGTTTAAGATATTCTGAAGAAAAATAAATCTTTATCACTTTTTTAAACATTATAACTGTTTTTGTCATTTGTAAAGTACTGTTTCATTTATTTAAATTTTCCTCATCCTTTATATTTTGTACTCACTGTAGGAAATCGATATATAAACGCAGATTAGTGTATTTTAAAAACGAAAAAACCGGTCTACCCGGGTTTTGATTACTCTTAGACCCGAAAACCCGGGTTTTCAAAATTGAACCGAGTTTCGATGCCCTAGCCCTGATATTGTATACACTGCAAATATGAAGGGTGAATGAAGACTAAAAGTGGGTGGACCAGACCCTGAGGTAAGTCATTTTTTACTGTTTTTATTATATTATTATTATTATATTCTAGTAAATATTATTTAAAATTATATAATTATTTATTTGCAAATTTCCAGGTCCCCATTAATCAGGCGAATTATTGAGTGAAAGTGTATATGCTACTTATCAGAAACAGTGGACAGGGACATTTAGCTAGCCATTTAATAGGGTGTGTATTATTTATTACAATTTGTGTTATATTATAGATATATCCAGATTAATATTATTGTATTCTCCCTGCACCTCGACCATGTGTTTCTTAAGTCTTATCTTAAATTTGTTTATAGATTCCAGGTGTCTGATTGGCGGCGGCAGATTATTCCAACACTTGGAGACTGCGTACCTGAAACTACCCCGGAACGCGGCAGAACTGTACTGTAATTTGATACTAAAATTAATTTATGAGGCATAAAGTATAAATGGATTTTGAACAGTCATTACTACCGACAATGCGCGAACAATGATCAACGCTGTCGATAAACTCCAGATTCGACATATACCGTGTTTTGCACGCACCATTATCTTAGCGATCACGGATTCATCTTCGGAGACAAGTTTTGATGCGATCCTTAGAAAATGTAAAGCGCTTGTTACATTTTTCCGGATGAGTACTTTAGCAAGTGAGAAATTGCGAGTAAAGCAACGCCAACTAAATATAAGTGAACTGAAGTTAATTTAAGAAGTCTCCACCAGGTTTGGTTAGGAACCTGGAATAGTGCTATATGCTTCAGAGAATCATAGATGTAAAATCAGAATTATCACTTGCACTTAGTGAATGCAAACGTTCTCCACCTTGAATAAGTGCCTACGAGTATATGATAATTGAAGAAATTGTTAGAAAATTGGAACCAATTGAATCGGTGACGGAAAAAATATCAGGAGACTTATGTAAATTGAATTATCGTTGCTCTTGCCCTTAAAACGTGGAATCAAAAGTAAATTGTAGAACGACTGAGCACACATCTGGTTACAAACCCAAAGGAAGTTTCGTCTCCGACCGAAAATACGAGTACACCATCAACATCGAGTTGTTTAGGTTAAAAGACATACGACGACCTCCTGGGGTTTTTAGACATTCCAGAAAAGTCTACACCTCTGTGCGACTCTATAACCGGTATTAGACAATATTTAGAAAAACCACTCCTAGACAAGAACGAGTGTCCCTTCCTGTATTGGAAGCGAAGCAACAATCGATTATATGAAATTGCACAATCATATCTTCGCATTTCGGCGATATCTGTTTTTTTTCTTCGAACGTAGTTGAGAGAAGAAGTCATAAGTTTATTAGCTCCATATTTAATTATAAAATTCTTAAATAATATTATAATTATTTACATAATTAATGAACAAATTATATAGCTAACCTACTCTTGCCCGATAAGTGTTATCTCCTATTTAACTGAATTAACACTAGCATTTGTGTCTGATACAATGGAATCACTGCAGTGCACCATTTCAAATATGTCAGAAATATTTAACAAAAAGATGGCAGATGTTGAGAATGAACTGCAAAAGTCCTCCGACATTGCTTCAGGAAGCTCAACAGCCCTCGCTTCAGAATTTTCTACATTTCTCGCATTCATAATCCAGGCTCTCAACACTCTTCAGCTGCAGATGGAGATGTTAGCTCGAATGGTAGACGATATGTAGATGAGAGAGCAAAAGATCCTCCATCTGCATGGTGTGGCAGAGAAACAATTGGAAGACACATTGCAATTTGTTACTGAACTTGTTAAGGACAGGTTGGCACTAACAGATTTCCAAACACAGAATATGGGCCGCGCTTCTCCAAGATCAAATAGGCCGATCCTTGTCAAGCTGAACGACGTAGCTATGCGCAATAAAGTTTGGTTCTCCAAAAATAATCTGAAGGGCTCGGGGGTTACAATCTCAGAGTTTCTAACGAAGTCGAGGCACAACTTGTTTGTGGCTGCAAGGGCGCGCTTCGGTGTCAGTAAGTGCTAGACGAGAGATGGCCAGGTGTATCTAGGTCCGGATGGAGCGCGACACTGCATCAAATCTCCTACTGAATTATGCAGTATCGAGGAGGAGCTTGTGAAGCCGTCCGGATCGAAGACGACTACTGTGACAGGAGCGAGATCCAAGCGGGTGAACAAAAAGTAATGTTCTGCACAAAGATATATCTAGTTCATAGTTTTGTTAATTTTTTTACCCACATGTGTTTTACTTTTTCCTGAGTTCTTGTTTTTTTTATGTTGGTTTACTTTTATTGTTGTCTTTTCAAGTGTCAAACAAGGCTACGAATGTCAATATTAATTGCGTTTAGATGTCATAACCTTACAATCATATCACGTTTAGTTTTGCATGACTAAACTTTGGAACTTTAATGCGGTCCATATTAATGCCCAAAGCATTCTAGCCGATTGTCCCGATATGCTGGCTAATTTTGACTGTAAGAACCTTCACGCTATCCTTGTTTCTGAAAGCTGGCTAAAGCCGTGTCTCCCGTCTACACTATATAAGCTCCCCGGTTTCAATCTCGTTAGAAATGATCGTTCAGTCGGCGGTGGCGGTGGAGTTGCGATATACTTACGATCTAATATTCCGTTCTCCTTACTCGACTTATCACCGCCACCTCTTTTCATTGAAATCGGACTATGTCATTCTAAACTGCTTCTTGGTGTATATTTTATCCTTAGTTACGCATAGATTTCTTTTCTTTTTTCGAAAATCTTCTAAGTTTGCTCTATCTTACAGTCATAGTATTATAATGGGTGATTTCAAGACATGTCTGCTTAAAAGCGTTCCCGTTCGTCAAATATTCAAAATATCCTTAAATTCTGTAACTTATCCGCTCTTCAGCTTCAAGCCACTCATCATTTTCCTAGCTCAACGCCATCACTTCTTGAACTCATCTTTGTTTCTTCAACTGAAAATGTCGCTAAACAAGGCCAGTGTTCAGCTGACGCCTTCTCCTATCATGATCTACTCTTCCTATCTTATAAAATTCGGCCACCTAAGGCCAATACCAAAATCCTGTTGCAGCGTAATTTTAGTGGTATAAAGGTTGATAAGCTTAGAGGATGCAGCAAATATTGATTGGGAGTCTTTGTTTATGTCTGATTTGTTGGATGACACAGTTCATATTTTAACATGGGCACAATTCGGTTGTATGACGTACATGCTCCTATTCCTATATTCTTATATATCCTCTCTAAATCCAATGACTCCAACTGGAATAATTATGTCGCCATTCGGAATCACTGTAATAAGGTATGTAGGGATGCTCAACGCCAACATATCCATAGTTCCGTATAAAACGGCACCCAGTAAATTTCTGAAAGTTTCTTATATCAATTGGAGTCGGAAAATATTGCCAACATAATGTCCCTAAAGATTTAGATCTTACATCTTCTCAATAGACATTTCTCTGCTTCGTCTAACTTTGATAAGACTACTCAATTAAATACGCTTAACTATCTTTCCTCTATTCCGAGGCCAATTTATGCTCCATTTGCCTTTGATCAATTTTCCGCTTGTGATGTTAAAAAGAGCATAGATTCGATTACGTCCAACGTAGTCGGCAGTGATTGTATTAGTCGTAATATAATTCTTCCAATCCTCGACGAAATCCTTCCTATTATCTGTCATATCTTTAACTATTCTATATCCAGCGGCAAATTTCCATCTTCATGGAAAGACGCTCAAATAACACCCTTACCAAAAAAATCTAATCCCACCAGTATCACTGAATATTGCCCCATATCCATACTGCCCTTTCTATTTAAGGTACTTGAGCGCCTCGTCCTTGATCAAGTAAGCATATTCCTTAACAAGAACTCTCTCCTTAACCCTTTTCAGTCCGGTTTCCGTCATGGCTATAGTCCCGTTACTGCTTTGGTGAATATTACGGGTGATATCAGATTGGGTATGGAAAATAGTAACCTAACTATACTCACACTGCTTGATTTCAGCAATGCTTTTAATACTGTAGACTTCGATTCGATTTACTCGGTGTGCTACGCTCTATTAACATTTCTCCAATGGCAATTGACTGTTTTCATGGCTACATGTTTGGTCGCCGGCAACGTATTCGCATCGATGAAACCTACTCATCTTGGTGTAGTACTAGTGCTTGTGTTCCACAGGGTGGCGTTTTATCTCCTTTACTCTTCGCCGTTTTTATTAACTCTATTTCCAATCAATTAAGATCTTCTTACCACGTCTATGCGGATGATTCCCAGATATATGCTCAAGCTTCGTTGGCCAAGCTATATCTAATGTAATGATTCCTGCTCTTTACAAAAAAAACGAAAGAAGCATTAAAACGGAATTGGGTCATAATAGCAGCATAGAGCATGTGTTTCTGACGGCTGACTTATGGACGTAAAGAACCAATGAATCCTATTTGGCCGTTACCGGTTATTTTATCCCCAATGACTTTGAATTAAAAACAATTTTATTAGATTTTCTCATTTTGAGGACTCACTGAACGAAGGTCCAAAGAACCTCCGTGCGTACTAAGGAGTAAACTCAACTGTTCCACTGTGCCAAGGTTGACGCTACACCGAAACTGACCGGTAGTTATTAATTGGTTGAAAATCTCGAAACCGCGGGCTAACTTTCTATATTAAATATTCATTTTCGGTGCAGCGCCATCTATCGAAGTATGTTACAAACACCTAAATTATTTAACCTTATTGTTTACAAGAAAATCGCAATATTTGTTCCAACATACCGCCCACCAAGGACAAATTAAATATTTTATTTTGTCCTTAACCTACTGTGCCGCCCACCATGAGAATATTACAATACAAAGTCTGGCACATTACAATTTAAGTTTCTTAAAATTAACTTATATTTCAACAATTAAACAATATACTATATATAATAATTATAACACAAACAACATTTACCACTAACAAATCCCTTCTTTCATTTTAAATCTAAAGGTTTTATTCTGTTTCTTTTCTTAATCCTATTTTTACCTTCAGTTACCTGCCTGTCTCCCATATTCTTATGGACAGATTTAGGTACTTTATTATGATCGCCTACCCCAGATAAAATCCAACCTAGACTTGTATTTTGTGCTACTAGGCCACCACTAGGAAGAACACCTTTTTGAAGCCTGCTATAAGAAGATCACAATATACTTCTGCTCCCAATAGCAAGTCTATGTTACTTGGTTCACTGTAAGTAGGATCAGCTAATTTTAATTTATTTAATTCTTCCCACTCTAAATTTTCTACCTTATTAAGGGGAAGGGAGCTGGTAATTGTGTCTAATACGTAAGCTTTTAAATTTACCACCGTATTCGGTTCAACTAACGACTTTAATTCTATTTGGACCATAGATTTTGAGTTTAACAACTGGTCTCCGCCTAAACCAGATATCTGTCCGTAAGCAGGTACCTTTTTTAACCCTAAATATTGCACAGCTGCTTTTGTTATGAAAGACGAGTGACCCTTGGTCCAACAAAGTCCGAATAATTTTATAACCTTCGCCGTTTTCAGACCGAACCCTGACTAACGCCGTTGGTAGCAAGGCCTGATTAGTATTTCCTGTCGAAAAACAAGCGACTATTGGTTCCTCACTTTTTAAACTGTTAGTGTCAGTTGCACAAGTTACTTTGCAATTATTTTTCCTATTACTTCTACTACTGATATTTAAATTATAATTACTTCCTAAACCATTGGGATGAAGTAGTGAGTGGTGTTTATGTTTACATTTTGCACATCTAATTTTAACACTACACTTTTTAGCCGAATGGTTATTACTAAAACAGTTATAACATAACCCTTTACGTTTTACAAAGTTACGTCTTGGATCTAATGGTTCCCTACAAAATCTTTTACACATACTCAACTTGTGAGTCTCGGAACAAAATTGACACATTACATTATTTACATTATTATTCTTATTATGATTCTTGTAATTTGAATTGGATCTAGTTTCCAGAAACTCAATAGATTTGTATCGCTTGGTTAGAAATCGTTCCATTTCACTATAAGTAGCTAACTCATCCGTGGAATTGTTATGAAATTCCCATTGCCTCCTAGTTTCTGGATCCAATTTCAGAGATAAAATATGTACTACAATAACATCCCAAGTTTTTACATTAATTCCAAGATTTGACAAAGCAGATAAACAATAGTTTGTAGTATTAATTAAAGCCTTTAAACTACTTGCAGATTCATTTGGCATATGTCTCTGACTAAGTAATGTTTTTAACAAGTTATTACAAATGTACTTTTTGTTACTATAGCGTTTCTCCAATAAGTCCCAACACTTTATATAATTATCTTCCGTGATAGGGATATGTCTTAACAGTGGTTCTGCTTCGTCAATTAAATAACTTTTCAAGTAATGAAGTTTCTGAACATTGCTTAATGAATTATTATTATGAACTAAGGACTGAAACAAATCTTTAAATGGAGACCATTCTGAATATTTACCAGAGAAAGTAGGTATTTTAATCTTAGGTAATTTAAACTGAGGTGCTTCAATACTATGTGAACTAGCTGATGGCTGAACTGTTTTAAGTTTTGATAAATTAGTTTTCAATTCACATTTATACTCCATGTACACAGTTTCAGTTTGGTCATACATGTCGTTTTTCATATAACTAGAAGCCATAACTTCCTTAGCATCATAGGTGCGCATTAAATCTCTATGACCACAAAAAAACTCTCCCCATAGTTGATCTAAGGACTCTACTCTACCCTCAACATATTCAAAAGTTATTCGTTCCTTAGGGGACTTTTGAAAGTTAGTTTTTGCTTTCACTATGCGCGAATTTAAGTCTACCTGATAATTAATGGAGAGACTCCATTATTACAAACAATTAAACAAACTATATTTAAACCTAACAATTATCTAATTCTAAAGTATTATTAGCAAATAAAGTTCGATCTAAAATGTTTTATACAATAGTTTTTTAAAAGTACTCACGGTTTTCACTTCACTTATGAACACAATCACTTAGCTTGCTAGTAGCTCGGTACTGGCGCTGATCACGGCAACCACGCGATGACGTTGATATTTATGCGCTCGTTGCTCCGCTCAGAGTGCGCTCGTTGATACCTCGCACCCCGATGATTGCGCAACAGCTGCGTGCGCCGATGGGCTGCCGTTCTGCGGTGTAGTTACCGCGCGCCTACCAAGGTAGCGGCCAGGGGCCAGCTCCTGGTCTTATAACGGAGGCTCGGGCCGCGAGGCCGTTGACCTGCCGTCCTGCGGTGTCGATACCGCCCTACCAAGGTAGCGGCCAGAGGCCAGCTCTTGGTCTATAACGGAGTCTCGGGCCGCAAGGCCGTTGACCTGCCGTCCTGCGGCGTCGATACCGCCCTACCAAGGTAGCGGCCAGAGGCCAGCTCCTGGTCTATAACGGAGGCGTTAGCCACCCGTCCGTCCTAGGTAGCGGCCGAAGCCAGCTCCAGGAATATAACGGAGGTGTCAGCTGTGAGGCCGTCTACCAACCGTCCTGCGGTGTCAATACCGCCCTACCAAGGTAGCAGCCAGAGGCCAGGTCCTGGTCAATAACGGAGGCGTTAGCCACCCGTCCGTCCTAGGCAGCGGCCGAAGCCAGCTCCAGGAATATAACGGAGGCTTTAGCCACCCGTCCGTCCTAGGCAGCGGCCAAAGCCAGCGCCAAGATTAATAGCGGAAGCGTTCTCGACAGCTTAAAGCCATCCGCTAACCGCCCAGCCGGAATCCGGCTCTCGAAGGACCATGAACGAAGGTCCAAAGAACCTCCGTGTGTACTAAGGAGTAAACTCAACTGTTCTACTGTGCCAAGGTTGACGCTACACCGAAACTGACCGGAAGTTATTAATTGGTTGAAAATTTCGAAACCGCGGGCTAACTTTCTATATTAAATATTCATTTTCGGTGCAGCGCCATCTATCGAAGTATGTTACAAACACATAAATTATTTAACCTTATTGTTTACAAGAAAATCGCAATATTTGTTCCAACACTCACATACGAGTGATAACATCCAAAATATGTTAACATATACCATATATTGGAACGGAGAATGCGCGAGAAGTCCGATGGAGTGTTGTGTGAGGCACAGGGAGGTTTTAGGTCTGGAAGAGGATGTTCGGATCAAGTTTTCTCCCTCCGCAACATCGTAGAAAAGCATCTGGCAGTAGGCCGGAAGGTTTTCTGCGGTTTTGTGGACCTGGAGAAGGCGTTTGATAGAGTCGTGCGAAAGAGACTTTGGGACATTTTGCCAGAGTATGGTATAAACGGCACCCTGTTGCGAGCCGTCCAGTCCACCTACGTGGACAGCAAGGCATGCGTACGGGTGGGTGGTAACATGTCACCTTGGTTTGACGTTAAAATCGGCGTCAGACAGGGTTGCGTGTTGTCCGCTAGACTGTTTATAGTGTATCTGGATAAAAGTCTTCAAAGACTGTATGCGATGACTGAAGGGGTAAAAATGGGTGATCTAGTGATAAACCACCTATTGTATGCAGATGACGCGGTTTTGATAGCGCCAACAGCCACTGATCTGCAAACACTAGTCACAGTTATGAGAGACGACTGCATGAACAATGGCTTACATTTGAATGTGAAGAAAACCAAAATTATGGTCTTTGAACGGGAAGAAACCAGAACGAATGCAAGGATCGTGGTTGGTAATGATGTGCTGGAGCAAGTGAATGAGTTTGTATATCTTGGATGCGCCTTCAGTAAGGATGGGAAATACACCGCTGATATAGAGAGAAGAGTGAATGCAGGTAATAGAGTGAATGGTGCGATGGGAAGGCTACTTGGGAGCCGGCACTTAAGCCAAAAGGCGCAGCTGGCCATGCATAACGGAGTGCTTGTCCTAACGCTGTTACATGGCAGTGAGAGTTGGGTATGTAAGAAGGAGAACGAAAGCAGGATAAATGCGGTCGAAATGCGATCTCTGCGGAAGATGTGCGGAGTCACGCTGATCGACCGTATTCGCAACAGCATAGTAAGAAAGCGAGTAGGTATGAAAGATAGTATCGGTGTAAAGATGAGAAAGGGTATGCTCCGTTGGTTCGGGCATATAGAAAGGATGCCAGAAGAAAGAATGACAAAACAGATATACAATGCGAAAGTGGAAGGATGTAGGTGCCGGGGAAGACCTAGACTATCTTACCATGACCAAATAGACCGTGTCTTAGCTGAAGGGCAAGTCAAGAGTCTCCGTAACCGGCGAGTGTGTATGAGACGAACTATGAGAGTGGAGGAAGCCAGAGAGGTATGTAAGGAAAGAACCTGTTGGAACTCTGTACTCTCTACCTACCCCGCGAGGGAGCTGGCGTGATGATATAGATAGATAGATAGATAGATATACCATATAGTAAACGAATACCAGTTACTAATTAAAATAAACTTTATTTTTACTGGTAATGCTGCCCATCTCCAAAGAGCTATTACCACCATCGGATGGAAGCATTACGTGTTTTATGGGCACAATTTAAATTTAATAGTCCAACATGCCATCACTGCTCAAGCTTTACAATTGGTGATAAAAAAGGTAAAAAAAATAATACGCTTTTTTAAAAGTAGCAGCACTGCCTTAGAAAAGTTATTAAGGGCACACACTAATGACAAGCCTGATCGAGTTTCAAAACTCCTAATCCAGGAAGTTTCAACGCGGTGGAACTCCACATTCCACATGATACAGCGTTTTGTTGAGCTCGAAGAGTTCGTTAGGTATGTAATTGCAGGTGTCAAGCGTGATCTGCCTATTATTACTAACGAAGAATGGCTGCTGCTTGCTCAAATTGCACAAATTTTAAAACCATTTGACGATGCTACAGAATCCATTAGCGGAGAGAAATATTTGACCGCTAGCTCGGTTATAGTCATGACGCGGTGCCTAATAGCATCATGTGATAAACTTTTATGGGAAATTTCAGCGACGTAGCAGGGGACCTCATTTATAATTTAAGAACCGGAATAATAACGAAGTAATATTGAAAGGAGCGAAACTTTTTCACATGTACATGTTTGGACTCCAGATACAAAGTGGCAGTATTTTCCGACGAAAATGAAGCGAAAAATACTAAAAAGCACATACAGGATATACTAACTTCAATGATGAAATGACACAAGATCAGCCCCCTGTGTAACATTCAATTGACGATACGATTGACAAATTTTCCCCATGGGCCATTCTCGGCGAAATCGTTGGAAGAAAACAAAACACCGAGACGCCGTTGTCAAAGGCAATTAAAGAAATTGACACATATTTAAACGATGACCTCTTGCCCGTATTCAATGGGACTTTATGCAATTGCCCTATGGAATGGTGGCACCCACATCGGTTTACCTATCTCTATCTGGCACGCCTTTTTAAAAAATATGGCAATATCATGGCGACGTCGGTCCCGTGTGTATCTTCAGTAAAACGGGATTCATCATAAGTGATCTTCGTACACGGCTGGCTTTCTCAAAAGTCAAGCAGATTGTAAATGTTAATCTTGATATATCGCGATTTGATTAGCCAATGTGACTAAGTGTAAATAAAATGTAAATCTAAGTATTTACCTAATAATCTACAAAAAAAAACAAAAAGGGACTGTGTAAATAGACTGTTTTAAGGTGTAAATAGACTGTTTGAAGTTGTAAATAGACTGTTTTAAGGTGTAAATATACTGTTTAAGGTGTAAATAGCTCATATTTTATTCATGGAAGACTTGATAGTTTGTCATACTTTAACATTTTAAATAGTGTGGTTGATGAAATCGCCGCCCCGGAGAAAATGTAAACAATAATACTTATATCGTCATAATAATAAGAATCATGTGATCTTAAGGCTGATTTAATTAATCATTATTATAATTATTAATACCATATGCAGTTACCAAGGCATATTTATGTACTAAAGAAATTAAATTAAGAAACATTGCATTTGTTTTTCTCTACATTTTTTTTTTATTTTTGTCATGTCTGAAACAAAAAATCCCTACTTATTTGTTACGCAACGATTTTTGAGCTGTTTTTAAATATGATAATTTATAAAAATGAATAAAGATAATGTTGATAACCATATCATAGTTTTATTGGAAAGTAATACATTTTAATTGCGTTGTAAAGGATATCGTCCATTAAAATGGCCCCAGTAGCAACAAACATGTGACCTATACCATCATTATTTATTTGTTTTATTATAATAGTTGCAAACAACATTGTGTCTAATAGTCGCGGGTTCGATTCCCGCACGGGACAAATCTTTGTGTGATCCACAATTATTTGTTCCGGTCTGGGTATTTGTTTGTAAATTTTCATGTTTGTAAACGCACCCACGACACAGGAATAAATCCTAGTGTGGGGCTACGTTTTAAAAAAAAAAAATTTTTGGTTTTGGCACCAACTTTTTTTAGTTTACTTTTAGTGGTTTTTGAAGTCAGTTTTAAGTTATTTATTGTTTTACCGGCTTAGTTTACGTGTTTATCTTTTTAAGTATTAGTGATATATTTTCCAAATTAGCAATTCGAAATTGTAAGGCATATACACCAGGCACAATTCTAGATTCTGGACTGACACGGAATTTTTCACTAGAAAAACTACATCTGTCCCACCTAGGATTTGAACCCGTGTTCTTAAAGCGCACAATTCGCCATGGATAAATAAAAAAAATGTTTTGATAAAATTGTTATTATTAATTAAAATAAAAAAAAAAAAATATTGGTCAATAATAAATTGATGAAATTATCTATTTGTAGGTATTTAAGTACAGTAAAAAGTAACACATTTTCCCAGATAACTACTTACCAAATAAATAACCAATTTCTCCTGAATTAACCAACTCCTTTAAATGTGTCTTAATAACACTTTGGTTAAATACGAAACTGTTATGTGTTGCTCCTCCATATGAAGCATTTACTACCATTTTGACTATATCAGCTCTTTTAGGTGATTCTGGATATGCTAAGAGGGAATATATAATGACTCCTAAAATAGATGCTCCTAAGAGCTCTCCCGAAGAAAATTATACGACAATGAACTGCTCTGTACGCAACACTGAAACGTACTATAGGTGTTCTTAAGAATAGGTGGAGGTGATATTTAGGCATCAAGTGCTCCATTATCACCCGGATGTTGCTACAAAAACTTCGCGAATTCCAAAGCGAGAGAGAAAAATAGTACCTGCGGCCATTAAAGAAAATGTAAACACGATAGAAACAAAGTGCTACAGGTGTGAACGGCGCGGAAACATAGCGAGAAGCCCCTCTTGCCCAGCACTAAACTTTCGAGTGCAGTGTGGTTTACGTGGTCATTTTGCTAAAGTATGCAAAACAAAGAATATAATTTGAAATAAAACTATTTTACGGATTTTGGCACCCATGGTCACGGGAGTCCCTCCCGTGACCATGGGTGCTGCAAAGCACTCGAAACGTCGGGAACCAAAAAATAAAAAAATAAACCGCGATAAGATCCGTAAAATAGTTTTATTTCATGTGTAATATTCGCGTAAATCTAAGAACTCAAAAGAATATAATTAATAAAAATCAAGAGACAATGCACAATGCATACAAGACGAAAAAGAGGCTTGTGAGGTATGTGCTGAGAGAAGACACAGAGTCTGGTAGTTCTAGTGAAATTGAAACAAATGACAACTTGACAAATGTGCATAGTGTATATAAAGTAGACTGTAGTGCTGATAAATGTAAGTTATTATTAGGGAATAAACAGGTTTCTTGTGATTTTATAATTGACTCTGGTGCAGCTATAAATATTATTCATAAAAAATGTATAAGAAGTTGTTAAGGAACGGTATACAATGTACCTATTTGAGTGTGATTTAAAATACTACGCATATGGTGGTAAACATATTACTAGTTTACATTCAAAATAAATGTATATTGTCCGTTAACTAAAACTAACCTAGATGATGTGGAGATACTTGTGTATGACGGTGGAGCACCATGATTACAAAGCAAAAGCACATCAATTAGTTTACATATGTTGAGAATAGGACCTGAAAATATTATTATAAACAAAGTCAATGTTGACAACATTTATAATCAGTACCCTAAATTGTTTAATGGAGTGGGAAAACTCAACAATTTTAAATTAAAATTACATGTTGACCCCAATATACCTCTAGTAGTTCAGCCAATCCGCAGACACCCACTTAATATCAGAGACATTGAATCTATATTGATTAAAGAGCTACTAGATTATGTCATCAGAGACATTGAATCTATATTGATTAAAGAGCTACTAGATTATGCGTTATAGAACCAGTGACAGGGACGACCCTATGTGTTTCTCTTTCTCATATAGAGACGATTCTCATATGAGATGAGCCAATGAAGCTGTTTTAAGGGAGCATGTTCCACTGCCAACATTCGAAGAACTATTGGCGGATCGGCGGATGATTGATAAGGACTCCGCCGCCGCCCACCTCTTTTGCATGCATAATCTACAAACATACCCAAAAAGAGATTTGGTGTGATGATATAGATAATCTACAAAAACATTGAACTATTTTTCATTTTATTTTACAGACTGTCAGACCAAGAAAAGGAGAACACTGAAAGTCAAAACAGCAGCTGAACTTGCACTGTATAAAAAACTTGCTGTTGCAAGAGTAAAACTGAGCAAATGCAAAAATACGCTTCGTAAACAATCAGTATCAATTAAGGCACCGCAAAACATAGCAACCAATAAAAAGGTTTTGCCAGCGTTAGGGAATCTCTCTAAATCAGGCCAGATACTGACATTGTTGCAGTTCCGGGAGAATATAAAGGAAATTGTGGAATTATCATTATTCAAACGTAGCCCAAAAGGGTACCGGCATTTAAGGAAAATGTTGGTACTTCCAGCTCTACTGACTTAACAAAAACTCATGAGCAGGGCTAATTTACATAAAAATTTTTTTTTTACAATTAAACTATAAGCTGAAAAATGAAAGATTCTGAGAAAATGTCATATTATTATATGATGAGATGGCCCTGAAAGGGAGTATTACCTTTAATGAGCGAAAGGACAAAAATTTTTGCGTTGTATTCAGTGGTCAGGACACGGTGAAAGAATTCGCAAATCACGCACAAGTGTTTATGATTAGTGGAGTATTAAATTATAAACAACCCGTTGGGTACACTTTTTCTTCAACGGCTACACAGGGTCAAAATAAGATAGACAATTAAAATTATTCATATGGGAATTAATGAAGGCTCGGTTAGCTTATCAAGGTATAGGACTCATACCAAAACTTACAGAGAATCACGTGAAACCTGCCAAAATAAGCAAAATGAAGGTTAAATATGCAACCCTGATTTCCAGCCAAGCTATGGGTGGGTTACCACACTTACTTATCGCGGGCGTATTTGTAATGTAGTGTAAGTTATAATTGACAGCCGGATATGAGTTAAATAAACATTTGTATTTGCATTTCGGCCCCAGTAAACATGTATTTTATACAGATGTACTTTTCATACAGATATTGAAAAGTAAAGTAACGATTAGATGTAGTTTTGACCAGTCTATTCAAATAGTAAAAAATTTAATATGGCTAAATTGTAACTTACGCTATTTAGAATTGCGCCGATATTATGTTCTTTTATTTTATGTATAATTATGGCAGACTTTTTATATTAAATTAATGGCTGGCAAAGATTGGCTCGGGTAATTTTTTAAAACGTCATTCCTCGTTATCCATAAGATCACCTCAAGCTACAAGCCTATCTAGAGCTACGTCGTTCTACTAAAAAACTACCCCAAAAACAAAAGGAAAAAGCAAGGGAACAGGCAAGGGCAATAGTCTGTTATTATTGGATCGTCTTCTAAACTACTTGCACTGAGCTGTGTACTGGTCTAGTATACATAACTACCTACCCCATGCTTATGGTCAACTTACCCCGGATATGGGGTAGGTTGACCAAGCGTCAGGGGTTTAGAAAATCAACTAAATAGGTATTATTATGATAAATATATAGGTTATAGATTAGTATTTTAGATACCTGAATAGTTCTTCAATCTGTATCAATTGTTGTTTTTGTTATATTAAGTTAAACATGAGAGATATACGAGCTTCATATGCCCCTATATTTTTGTTAGTTACATGTAAGCAGGAACTATCATGGGTTTGAATACGTCCCTCGTTTAACTTAATTTACTATGTAATCATCTAATCCTATTTGTTGTTACTTCCAGCAAAAATGTCAGGCCGCTCAACTTATGCTGTAATTAAACAGTTAAGTAGTAGAGTTTTTCGTGATCACCAAATTGCCAATCTCGGTAATTACAAAACTCTTTTACAATGATGCAACATCCATGCAAAATATTAGTATTTAATGAAATCTTTTTTAACAGAACCCGATACTTATGGAGCAACCAAGCAGGTTGCTCCACAAGAAAATGTTGCCGGAACTCCATCAGATGTGGATCTAGTTACATCAAACCCACCAAGTTCAGTTATGCATGTTAACTTGTCCAATTGGTAGTTCATTATAATGCAACACAAATTATTACCACTGTTTTAAGTACTTAATTAAATTAATCATGATGTGAGAGTATTTCATAGGTTTTTTAATATATTATGTCGATTTCAGGAACATCAGTCAAGACACATGGAACTGTTGCCGTCCCCCAAGCTTCCCAAGCTTGTCGTCGACGTCGCCACGGCTCTATAACAAGGGGAGGTGCAGAGATGGAGAGATTTGCACTAATTGAGAAGAGACGTGTGGAAGGAGAGAGCATGACAGTGGTAGCTTTAAACACATTGTCAAATTCCTTTGGAGCTATGGAAAGGGTAGCAAATGAATTAGGCAACATAGCTAATGCCATAAGGTCAGTGGCAATAGCTATAAATAATTTGTCAAAGGACATTGTTCTGCGTCCGTACATGATTTGCCCCAGAACGAACAGCAATGAAAATGTATGATTTCAAGTTACCTGCAAATTATCTTCATGCATTTATTATTAAACGGAGAATCGGAGGAATTGCATTATTGCAAAAAAAGTATTAGATTTTGAGGTCATAATTTAGTAGCCAACAATACATTTGTAAAATCGTTATATAAAAATACACTAGTAACAAATAAATCGATCATTATTGAATGTGATAGATTGAATATAACCGATTGATAGGATTGACATCTCCAACCGTAATTTGATAACAACTTTGGCATTGGGAAAAGACGTTGGCGACTTTGATTTAAGTACTTACAGGACATTGAAATATTAGTTTTGGATTCCAAATTGTCCGCTAGATATGGATGTTTGCAACTATTATAATAAAACAGATAAATAATGATGGTTTTTGTTGTTGTTCACCATATATTTGTTCTGAGGCCATTTTCGACGATGTCCTTTACAACGCATTTAAAATGTAAATTAGTACCATTTTAGCTGACTTCAAAAAGGAGGAGGTTCTATGTTTTATCGTATTTTTGGTTTTGGCACCAACTTTTTTTAGTTTACTTTTAGTGCTTTTTGAAGTCAGTTTCCCATTTGTTTAAGTTATTTATTGTTTAACCGTCTTAGTTTAACCTTCGGAAATAGTATTGTTTAAGTGTATATTTTTTATTTAAAGTATTAGTGAGTTATTTATGTAATATAAAAAAAGAACACCGTCACACCTATATTTTCCAAACTCGCAACTCGGCAACGGGTGTACTGCGTACACCCACTTTTCGTCGAAATTGTTAGGCCGCGAGCCTATTTCCATATACCAGGCACAATTCTAGATTCTGGACTTACACGGAATTTTTCACTAGAAAAACTACATCTGTCCCACCTAGGATTTGAACCAGTGTTCTTAAAGCGCACAATTTGCCATGGATAAATAAAAAATGTTGTTTTGATAAATTTGTGCTATTATTAATTGAAATTAAAGCGTGTTAAATATTAGTCAATAATAAATTGATGAATTTATCTATTTGTAGGTATTTAAGTACAGTAAAAAGGTAATTCATTTTTCCAGATAACTACTTACCAAGTAAATAAACAAATTCTCCTGAATTAACCAACTCCATTAAGTGTGTCTTAATAACACTTTGGTTAAATACGAAACTTTTATGTGTTGCTCCTCTATATGAAGCATTTACTACCATTTTGATTATATCAGCTCTTTCAGGTGATTCTGGATATCATAGATGCTCCTAAGGGCTCTCCCGAAGAAAATTATACGACAATGAACTGCTCTGTACGCAAAACTGAAACGTACTATAGGTGTACTTAAGAATGTGGGTGGGAATGGTGGGGGTATCTATTAAGGCATCAAGTGATCCATTATCACCCGGATGTTGCTACAAAAATATAATTGCATGTTGTGTCTTACACAACATGTCCAATAAACGAGAAATTTTAAACTACGACGTCGATAGCCTTCAAGTTGCAGATAATCCTACACCAAGGGATGAGACCTACAGCGGTGCACCTGTTGAAATAGGGGTTGGGATAGAAAGGCTAGCACTTTTAGTACAGCAGCTTTGGAGAGCTAGAATATAAATTAGTCCTATAAACTTTAGTTTTATTTTGATTACAATGTTTTTTAAATATAAATTACTATAGTTAAGTTTTATTTTAGTGCAGCCTTCATTCTTAGAACATTTACATCACATTTACAAGCAATCAAAGAATGAACAGTTCTTTCTTGCGAACACAGATGGAGCTGTAGCCCATATTTTTATTATGTTTTTTTACAACTTTGGGTACTATAAAATGGAAAATCGAATTATAAAGCGAGAGAGAAAAATAGTACCTGCGACCATAAAAGAAAATGTAAACACGATAGAAACAAAGCGCTACAGGTGTGAACGGCGCGGAAACATAGCGAGAAGCCCCTCTTGCCCAGCACTAAACTTTCGAGTGCAAAAAGTGTGGTTTACGTGGTCATTTTGCTAAAGTATGCAAAACAAATAATATAATTAATAAGAAATCAGGAGACAATGCACAATGCATACAAGAAGACAAAGAGGCTTGTGAGGTATGTGCTGAGAGAAGACACAGAGTCTGGTAGTTCTAGTGAAATTGAAACAAATGACAACTTGACAAATGTGCATAGTGTATATAAAGTAGACTGTAGTGCTGATAAATGTAAGTTATTATTAGGGAATAAACAGGTTTCTTGTGAATTTATAATTGACCCTGGTGCAGCTATAAATATTATTCATAAAAAATGTATAAGAAGTTGTTAAGGAACGGTATACAATGTACCTATTTGAGTGTGATTTAAAATACTACGCCTATGGTGGTAAACAGATTACTAGTTTGGGTACATTCAAAATAAGTGTATATTGTCCGTTAACTAAAACTAACCTAGATGATGCGGAGACACTTGTGTATGACGGTGGAGCACCATGATTACAAAGCAAAAGCATATCAATTAGTTTACATATGTTGAAAATAGGACCTGAAAATATTATTATAAACCAAGTCAATGTTGACAACATTTATAATCAGTACCCTAAATTGTTTAATGGAGTGGGAAAACTCAAAAATTTTAAATTAAAATTACATGTTGACCCCAATATACCTCTAGTAGTTCAGCCAATCCGCAGACACCCACTTAATATCGGAGACATTGAATCTATATTGATTAAAGAGCTACTAGATTACGTCATTATAGAACCAGTGACAGGGACGACCCCATGTGTTTCTCTTTCTCATATAGAGACGATTCTCATATGAGATGAGCCAATGAAGCTGTTTTAAGGGAGCATGTTCCACTGCCAACATTCGAAGAACTATTGGCGGATCGGCGGATGATTGATAAGGACTCCGCCGCCGCCCACCTCTTTTGCATGCATAATCTACAAAGATACCCAAAAAGAGATTTGGTTTGATAATATAGATAATCTACAAAAACATTGAACTATTTTTCATTTTATTTTACAGACTGTCAGACCAAGAAAAGGAGAACACTGAAAGTCAAAACAGCAGCTGAACTTGCACCGTATAAAAAACTTGCTGTTGCAAGAGTAAAACTGAGCAAATGCAAAAATACGCTTCGTAAACAATCAGTATCAATTAAGGCACCACAAAACATAGCAACCAATGAAAAGGTTTTGCAAGCGTTAGGGAACCTCTCTAAATCAGGCCAGATACTGACATTGTTGCAGTTCCGGGAGAATATAAAGGAACATAAAGGAAGAAGATTCACATATGATAAAAAAATTGTGGCATTATCATTATTCAAACGTAGCCCAAAAGGGTACCGGCATTTAAGGAAAATGTTGGTACTTCCAGCTCTACTGACTTAACAAAAACTTATTACCAGGGCTAAATTACATGAAATTTTTTTTTACAATAAAACTATAAGCTGAAAAATAAAAGATTCTGAGAAAATGTCATATTATTATATGATGAGATAGCCCTGCAAGGGAGTATTACCTTTAATGAGCGAAAGGACAAAAATTTTTGCTTTGTATTCAGTGGTCAGGACACAGTGAAAGAATTCGCAAATCACGCACAAGTGTTTATGATTAGTGGAGTATTAAATTATAAACAACCCGTTGGGTACACTTTTTCTTCAACGGCTACACAGGGTCAAAATTAGATAGACAATTAAAATTATTTATATGGGAATTATTGAAGGCTGTCAAGCTTATCAAGGTATAAGACTCATACCAAAACTTACAGGGAATCACGTGAAACCTGCCAAAATAAGTAAAATGAAGGTTAAATATGCAACCCTGATTTCCAGACAAGCTATGGGTGGGTTACCACACTTACTTATCGTGGGCGTATTTGTAATGCAGTGTAAGTTATAATTGACAGCCGGATATGAGTTAAAAAACATTTGTATTTGCATTTCGGCCCCAGTAAACATGTATTTTATACAGATGTACTTTTCATACAGATATTGAAAAGTAAAGTAACGATTAGATGTAGTTTTGACCAGTCTATTCATGGTCTATCGTAAAAAATGTAATATGGCTAAATTGTAACTTACGCTATTTAGAATTGCGCCGATATTATGTTCTTTTAGTTTATGTATAATTATGGCAGACTTCTTATATAAAATTAATGGCTGGCAAAAATTGGCTCGGTAATTTTTTAAAACGTCATTCCTCGTTATCCATAAGGTCACCTCAAGCTACAAGCCTATCTAGAGCTACGTCGTTCTACTAAAAAACTACCCCAAAAACAAAAGGAAAAAGCAAGGGAACAGGCAAGGGCAATAGTCTGTTATTATTGGATCGTCTTCTAAAGTACTTGCTCTGAGCTGTGTACTGGTCTAGTATACATAACTACCTACCCCATGCTTATGGTCAACTTACCCCGGATATGGGGTAGGTTGACCAAGCGTCAGGGGTTTAGAAAATCAACTAAATAGGTATTATTATGATAAATATATAGGTTATAGATTAGTATTTTAGATACCTGAATAGTTCTTCAATCTGTATCAATTGTTGTTTTTGTTATATTAAGTTAAACATGAGAGATATAAGAGCTTCATATGCCCCTATATTTTTGTTAGTTACATGTAAGCATGAACTATCATGGGTTTGAATACGTCCCTCGTTTAACTTAATTTACTATGTAATCATCTAATCCTATTTGTTGTAACTTCCAGCAAAAATGTCAGGCCGCTCAACTTATGCTGAAATTAAACAGTTAAGTAGTGGAGTTTTTCGTGATCACCAAATTGCCAATCTCGGTAATTACAAAACTCTTTTACAATGATGCAACATCCATGCAAAATATTAGTATTTAATGAAATCTTTTTTAACAGAACCCGATACTTATGAAGCAACCTGCTTCGCAAGAAAATGTTGCCGGAACTCCATCAGATGTGGATCTAGTTACATCAAACCCACCAAGTTCAGTTGTGCATGTTAACTTGTCAAATTGGTAGTTCATTATAATGCAACAAAAAGTATTACCACTATTGTAAGTACTTAATTAAATTAATCATGATGTGAGAGTATTTGATAGGTTTTTTTTTATATAATATATTATGTCAATTTCAGGAACATGAGTATGTTGGATGGAACTGTTGCCATCCCCCAAGCTTCCAAAGCTTGTCGTCGACGTCGCCACGGCTCTACAACAAGGGGAAGTGCAGAGATGGAGAGATTTGCACTAATTGAGAAGAGACGTGTGGAAGGAGAGAGATGACAGCGGTAGCTTTAAACACATTGTCAAATTCCTTTGGAGCTATGGAAAGGGTAGCAAATGAATTAGGCAACATAGCTAATGCCATAAGGTCAGTGGCAATAGCTATAAATAATTTGTCAAAGGACATTGTTCTGCGTCCGTACATAATTTGCCCCATGATTAGAACGAACAGCAATGAAAATGTATGATTTCAAGTTACCTGCAAATTATCTTCATGCATTTATTATTAAACGGAGAATCGGAGGAATTGCATTATTGCAAAAAAAGTATTAGATTTTGAGGTCATAATTTAGTAGCCAACAATACATTTGTAAAATCGTTATATAAAAATACACTAGCAACAAATAAATCGATTATTATTGAATGTGATCGATTGAATATAACCGATTGATAGGATTGACATCTCCAACCGTAATTTGATAACAACTTTGGCATTGGGAAAAGACGTTGGCGACTTTGATTTAAGTACTTACAGGACATTGAAATATTCGTTTTGTATTCCAAATTGTCCGCTAGATATGGATGTTTGCAACTATTATAATAAAACAGATAAATAATGATGGTTTTTGTTGTTGTTCACCATATATTTGTTCTGAGGCCATTTTCGACGATGTCCTTTACAACGCATTTAAAATGTAAATTAGTACCATTTTAGCTGACTTCAAAAAGGAGGAGGTTCTATGTTTTATCGTATTTTTGGTTTTGGCACCAACTTTTTTTAGTTTACTTTTAGTGCTTTTTGAAGTCAGTTTCCCATTTGTTTAAGTTATTTATTGTTTAACCGTCTTAGTTTAACCTTCGGAAATAGTATTGTTTAAGTGTTTATTTTTTAAAGTATTAGTGAAATATTTATGTAATATAAAAAAAGAACACCGTCACACCTATATTTTCCAAACTCGCAACTCGGCAACGGGTGTACTGCGTACACCCACTTTTCGTCGAAATTGTTAGGCCGCGAGCCTATTTCCATATACCAGGCACAATTCTAGATTCTGGACTTACACGGAATTTTTCACTAGAAAAACTACATCTGTCCCACCTAGGATTTGAACCAGTGTTCTTAAAGCGCACAATTTGCCATGGATAAATAAAAAATGTTGTTTTGATAAATTTGTGCTATTATTAATTGAAATTAAAGCGTGTTAAATATTAGTCAATAATAAATTGATGAATTTATCTATTTGTAGGTATTTAAGTACAGTAAAAAGGTAATTCATTTTTCCAGATAACTACTTACCAAGTAAATAAACAAATTCTCCTGAATTAACCAACTCCATTAAGTGTGTCTTAATAACACTTTGGTTAAATACGAAACTTTTATGTGTTGCTCCTCTATATGAAGCATTTACTACCATTTTGATTATATCAGCTCTTTCAGGTGATTCTGGATATCATAGATGCTCCTAAGGGCTCTCCCGAAGAAAATTATACGACAATGAACTGCTCTGTACGCAAAACTGAAACGTACTATAGGTGTACTTAAGAATAGGTGGGGGTATCTATTAAGGCATCAAGTGATCCATTATCACCCGGATGTTGCTACATAAACTATAATTGCATGTTGTGTCTTACACAACATGTCTAATAAACGAGAAATTTTAAACTACGACGTCGATAGCCTCCAAGTTGCAGATAATCCTGCACCAAGGGATGAGACCTACAGCAGTGCACCTGTTAAAATAGGGGTTGGGATAGAAAGGCTAGCACTTTTAGTACAGCAGCTTTGGAGAGCTAGAATATAAATTAGTCCTATAAACTTTAGTTTTATTTTGATTACAATGTTTTTTAAATATAAATTACTATAGTTAAGTTTTATTTTAGTGCAGTGTTCAATCTTAGAACATTTACATCACATTTACAAGCAATCAAAGAATGAACAGTTCTTTCTTGAGAATACAGATTAGGGTTAAAAAATAATCGATTATTATTTAAATCGATTTTTATTTTCTTATAATCGATTTTTATAGTAATATTAATCGATTTTTAATAAATCGATTATATAAATTACGCGTATAAATAGATTTTCATAAACAGCGCTATCTATGCGACGGATGAAAAAAACTCGAAGTAAGTTCATTATTGTTTACATGTTAAGAGTAAGATAATATAGTTGTTGGTAAACAATATAAACGCCTTCTAACCTTAAAACACCTAAAAGCGGCTGGCGAAAGTATTTTATAACAAAGAAGGATAATACCACAGCATCCCACTGTCTTACAGGTAACATGAATATTTTATAATAATTATTGTGGTCCTTATGACAGCAAAATACTGGTATCTGTAAAAGTCATTTAATAAAACTAAAAACGTCTGTCATTTGAGTCATACGTTTTATAACCTCAATATTTTCAATAAAAAATGTGTTGTGGTAAACTTGACATCAGTAAGTTTTTACATACTACGATAAGTTACTTTTAGGAAAGAACCTATTGTATTCATTCGAAACTAACCGGTTATATATGTTTGATTGTTTGTTTATAAACATCTTTTAATTAAGTGAGCAATTCTGCTGCAATTGCTGATCTGAAATTCCGCGCAATATTTTATGAATACTTTTTGTATATGACTTTGCGAATCACTCACACTATGATACGAACTATCTGTTCTGTTCATAGCTTATTTTATTTATATTTTTTAAAGGAGTTACGATAAAGTTTGCTTATATTGTAGGCTTGTTTAAAAATAATCGATTTTTAATAAAATAGATTATTTCTTTTTAAATAATCGATTTTCTGAAAATCGATTTTTAGCCAAAGAAATAAAATCGATTATCAAAAAATCGATTATTTACCTCTCTTGTCACATCCCTAATACAGATGAAGCTCATATTTTTATTATGTTTTCTTACAACCTTGGGTACTATAAAATGGAAAATCGAACTACAAAGCGAGAGAGAAAAATAGTACCTGCGGCCATAAAAGAAAATGTAAATACGATAGAAACAAAGTGCTACAGGTGTGACCGGCGCGGACACATAGCGAGGAGCCCCTCTTGCCCAGCACTAAACTTTCGAGTGCAAAAAGTGTGGTTTACGTGGTCATTTTGCTAAAGTATGCAAAACAAGGAATATAATTAATAAAAATCAGGAGACAATGCACAATGCATACAAGAAGAAAAAGAGGCTTGTGAGGTATGTGCTGAGAGAAGACACAGAGTCTGGTAGTTCTAGTGAAATTGAAACAAATGACAACCTGACAAATGTGCATAGTGTATATAAAGTAGACTGTAGTGCTGATAAATGTAAGTTATTATTAGGGAATAAACAGGTTTCTTGTGAATTTATAATTGACTCTGGTGCAGCTATAAATATTATTCATCTATCTATCTATATCATCACGCCAGCTCCCTCGCGGGGTAGGCAGAGAGTACAGAGTTCCAACAGGTTCTTTCCTTACATACATCTCTGGCTTCCTCCACTCTCATAGTTCGTCTCATACACACTCGCCGGTTACGGAGACTCTTGACTTGCCCTTCAGCTAAGACATGGTCTATTTGGTCATGGTAAGATAGTCTAGGTCTTCCCCGGCACCAACGGAGCATACCCTTTCTCATCTTTACACCGATACTATCTTTCATACCTACTTGCTTTCTTACTACCTTAAATATTATTAATAAAAAATGTATAAGAAATTGTTAAGGAACGGTATACAATGTACCTATTTAAGTGTGATTTAAAATACTACGCCTATGGTGGTAAACAGATTACTAGTTTGGGTACATTCAAAATAAGTGTATATTGTCCGTTAACTAAAACTAACCTAGATGAGGCGGAGACACTTGTGTATGACGGTGGAACACCATGATTACAAAGCAAAAGCACATCAATTAGTTCACATATGTTGAGAATTGGACCAAGTCAATGTTGACATCATTTATAATCAGTACCCTAAATTGTTTAATGGAGTGGGAAAACTCAACAATTTTAAATTAAAGTTACACGTTGACCCCAATATACCTCTAGTAGTTCAGCCAATTCGCTGTTACGTCGTAACAAAGTTCTATAAATATAAAATAAATCATTACACACAAACAAACAAAATAACTAGTTGTTACAATCGAATGGAAACCGCGCCCTTAAACTAGTGATAGCATCATAACGACCATATAATGTATTCGTTGGTATCGGAAATCAAATTCTTTCTAGAACATCTGATAACAAACGCCCACAACATAGGTGCCTAGAAATATCGGAAAAAATACAATAGCGAACAACGGGTCAACTACCGGTGAATGATTCCATTTCGCTCAGTTCGATTATTGCTATCTCAGTACCACAAAAATTTTCTAGAATATAGACATTTGTTTAGCGCGTCACTTGCTTCGGTTGAACCGTTCTTTCCATATCTCTATCTCGTCTCATACGAAAAATCTAGAAATCTGAGAGTACGCATTGTCGCCTCAGGGAGGAAGTACGCCGTCCCGATATAAATATATAAAAACGAATTCGCGCAGGAGGAAAAGAATTTCGACGCCAGAGAGTTCGCACGACAACTATGTGATTCATATTCCTGATTATTTGTTCTCATTTTTGAGAAGTAGTAAAATCAATGCAATTTAATATATAAAATAGAAAAAGAAAATTAAAAAGCGGTTACCATCATTTTTCAACTCCCTTGGTAACTTTAATATAATTAATTCCAATAGGTTTGGTTGCTGTTAACAAATTGTTCGTGTCTGGATTAATTCGATTACTATTCAACAAGTGATTTCTTCAATCTTTTAATAGTGAAAAACATTGTTACGGCTATATATTTGTTAATAGAGGTTTAACAACGTAACGAAATGTGACAGCGAGTATCTTAAAATTAGTAAAATATAACCTTATCTATTTAATCATTCCGATAAGTTTTAAATATGTTTCACCGCGGTATTTTTCTTCATTAACATTCTATTATCACATTAAATTAGTCCAAATCAGGCCTGCCTCCACAAGAAACCAGGGGAGATATCAATCAGCCTATCGCAGTCCACTGCGACTGGACATAGGCCTCTCCTAACACGCGCCATTGCACACGGTCCTCCGCCTTCCGCATCCAGTCTGTCCCAGCGACCTTTTTGAGGTCGTTGGTCCATCTAGCTGGGGGCCGTCCTACATTACGCTTACCAAGTCGCGGTCTCCACTCTAGGACACGCTTGCTCTATCGGCCGTCGGTCCTTCTGCAGATGTGACCAGCCCATTGCCACTTTAGCTTACTGAGTCTGCGAGCTATGTCGGTAACTTTGGTTCTTTGTCGGATTACCTCGTTACGAATTTTATCCTTCAAAGAGACGCCGAGCATAGCTCGCTCTATAGCCCGCTGTGCGACTTTGAATTTGTGGACTAGTCCCACTGTGAGTTGCCACGTCTCAGCCCCATAAGTCATAACAGGTAGGACGCATTGGTTATAGGCTTTAGTCTTCAGGCATTGCGGTATAGGCGAAGAGAAAACGTGACGTAGTTTGCCAAATGCTGCCCAACCTTATTAGATCCTGCGGTTGATTTCTTTCTCGAAGATGTTTCTGCCAAATTGGACAACTTGTCCAAGGTAGGCATATTCCCGAACAACTTCGAGCATCGAACCATCGACGTAGATCGGTCCCGGCGTGACATGTTCATTAAACATGATCTGACATGATATGGCCGCGATAATTAATTCCCACTGTGTATTCCACGCGTGTGTTGTTAACATCGGTGGCTTGTGTGTATCTTAATAAGAACCTATTTTTCTAAAATATATATTTTGTTAAAATTCCATAAATGATAAATTACAATACATACTTGAAAATAATAAGCTTTTGGTTTTTGTAGTCAGTAGTCTATTAAAAATTGCCACCGAAAATTGTATACAAGATTGTTCATATGAATAATAAACTCGTAGTAATGTAATTAAAATGTTTGCATTGACACATATCTTAATTTCGTTTAGGGTTTAAAGCCAATTGTATAATAGTTGGAATGTTATACATAAACTATACTTCCTCGTATTAGTTCATATAATGTAACACAAACACAGCTGGGAGATTTATTTGCTAGTTTAGCGTGATGTTATGATAAGAGGGATTTCTCGATGTACCGGCGAAATAAATATCAAAGGTCATTGCTTCACTCGATATATTTATTGGTAACTACCTGTATTTGCGTATAAGTTAAAATGTGATCTTTTATTTTGTACCTCATAGCGTAGTGGAATGGTGATCGTCCGGCATATAAACAGTTGGGGTTTGATTCTGGGTTGGGAACCTGGGGATCCACCGTACGGATTGTGAACTACGGGCTGCACGTCCAAGTACGGATTGTGAACCAACAGGCAACACTTCTGCCGTCGACTCCAGCTGACCTCTGCGGCTGAGGGCCTTCCATAGTATCACCGTGAGCTACAGGGCACCTCCGAGTTCCCCACTAAGTCAGTGGAAGCTTCCTCACCGAAGACCCCCACGCGTCACGGGATCGAACAGACCAAAGATAAGTCCCCAGCGCGCATAGGTTTTTTTAGGACCAGAAAGCTTCCCTGTGCCGCGAATCCACACCCCGGGTGTAGTCATAACTAGAGACTTTAGTGATCATTGTAAATTATTTAATTCAATTTAATTCTTTTTTGTGGACATTCTTTTTTTTATTTTAACATTTTACAATAAACAATTGTAACATTTGCAGTTGTGTTCTTATTTGTACCCGCTGTCACGCGGGGGTAGCACCGCAGACACCCACTTAATATCAGAGACATTGAATCTATATTGATTAAGGAGCTACTAGATTATGCATTATAGAACCAGTGACAAGGACGACCCCATGTGTTTCTCCTTCTCATATAGAGACGATTCTCATATCAGACGAGCCAATGAAGCTGTTTTAAGGGAGCATGTTCCACTGCCAACATTCGAAGAACTATTGGCGGATCGGCGGATGATTGATAAGGACTCCGCCGCCGCCCACCTCTTTTGCATGCATTATCTAGAAACATACCCAAAAAGAGATTTGGTGTGATGATATAGATCTATCTATCTATATCATCACGCCAGCTCCCTCGCGGGGTAGGCAGAGAGTACAGAGTTCCAACAGGTTCTTTCCTTACATACCTCTCTTACTTCCTCCACTCTCATAGTTCGCCTCATACACACTCGCCGGTTACGGACACTCTAGACATGCCCTATGATATCTATATCATCTACAAAAACATTGAACTATTTTGCATTTTATTTTACAGACTGTCAGACCAAGAAAAGGAGAACACTGAAAGTCAAAACAGCAGCTGAACTTGCACTGTATAAAAAACTTGCTGCTGCAAGAGTAAAACTGAGCAAATGCAAAAATACGCTCCGTAAACAATCAGTATCAATTAAGGCATCGCAAAACATAGCAACCAATGAAAAGGTTTTGCAAGCGTTAGGGAATCTCTCTAAATCAGGCCAGATACTGACATTGTTGCAGTTCCGGGAGAATATAAAGGAAGAAGATTCACATATAATAAAAAAGTTGTGGCATTAACATTATTCAAACGTAGCCCAAAAGGGTACCGGCATTTAAGGAAAATGTTAGTACTTCCAGCTATACAAACTTAATAAAAACTTATGAGCAGGGCTAATTTACATGCAGGTGTAAAAAAAATTAATTTACAATTAAAACAATAAGCTGATAAAATTCTGAGAAATATCTGAGGAATATTCGGAGGAATTGTGCATATTATTGTATGATGATTACCTTTAATGAGCGAAAGGACAACATTTTCGGTTCTGTATTCAATGGTCAGGATACAGTGAAAGAATTCGCAAATCACGCAAAAGTGTTTATAATTAGTGAAGTATTAAAAAATTATAAACAACCCATTGGGTACACTTTTTCTTCAACGGCTACAAAGGGTCAAAATTAGCTAGACAATTAAAATTATTTATATGGGAATTAATGAAGGGTGGGTTATCAAGCTTATTAAGGTATAAGACTCATACCAAAACTTACAGAGAATCACGTGAAAGCTGCCCAAATTAGTAAAATGAAGGTTAAATATGCAACCCTGATTTCCAGCCAAACTGTAGCTGTGAACATGGGCTCTCTTGCAGGTATGGGTGGGTTACCACAGTTACTTATCGTGGGCGTATTTGAATGTAGTGTAAGTTATAATTGACAGCCGGTTTTGAGTTAAAAAAACATTTGTATTTGCATTTTGGCGCCAGTAAACATGTATTATTTCAAGCATTCTATCTCTTTACTTTTCATACAGATATTGCAAAATAAAGTTACGATTAGATGTAGTTTTGACTAGTCTATTCAAATCGTAAAAAAATGTTATATGGCTAAATTGTAACTTACACTGTTTAGAATTGCGCCGATATTATGTTCTTTTATTTTATGTATTAAAATATGGCAGACTTCTTATATTAAATTGCATAATATTATGTTCTGTTTTTTCTTCACAGACAAGGGTGTCATTCCTAAGGAATGCCAAGACATTGCAGATTTGTTAATATTCATCGACAAATTATTTGACCCTGTAAATGGAAGTTATGGCAAGAAACAACATTCAAAACCTGCATTAGGACCAGTAACCCCAAGATCAGTCCATCGTCGCATATTGAGGGAATCCAAAACCACATTAAACTCGATGAGTTTCGTATGGAGGGGAGACAATGAAAATGTCCCCACACTAAAAACCTGGGTGTGAATATTAGACGGACTAGAAATTTTATTAAATAATTTGAATTAAAAGCATGGTGTTACTCCAGTTTGGATGCGGCACCTCAATCAAGACTCTTTAGAAATCTTTTTGAGGTCAATAAGGAGTCATTGGTGCCGCAATAATGACCCCACGCCGAAAAGGTTCGAATCAGCGTTCGCAAGTCTATTAATTAATAGTCTGTCTAATGTCCATACGAGTCACGAACGGTGACCCAAATGTAAACTTACTTGCATCCAGGATTTAGAAATGGCTTTCGACAGCCAGAAAATATGTTGTCTGCAAAAGAGTTAGTGTGGCGGAAATTTGGTGAACGCAATAAAAGAGACCCAATCGCCCGCTCCGCTATTGTGTTTGGATCAAGAAAAACAGGCAAACGAACATGAAAAAAAAAACGGAGCATACTAAGCTTTCTCGAAAAGCGAAAGAAAGATGTTCCCACAAACTCAACCGCCTCCGCAGAGAACTCAGAGGACTCTCTGCAAGAAGAAGCCGGTTACTTGATGGTGCAGTAGATCAGCTTTGTTTTTGCATAAGAATTATTCGTTGTTTGAATAAAACATCGCTTATCATTATAAAAGGAGTTTCATTTTAATAAACTACCTTAAAAATATTTCCTTTTGTATAATTAAATCCTTTGAAAATGCGCGTTTAACTGCATTTTAGGATTGAAGGCCTTTGGATATGATTTCATTGTGCTACGTATCATATCATTAGTATGGTTCGCTATTCATACAAAAATAAATAAAAAAACTTAAAAAACCCCCCGAGTAAAAGTTTTTTATCAAATGTAATCGGTTTTAAACCGGCGCTGAAATTTGTAATCGGTTTACATCCATACTATGTATTATTGTTAAGATCACGTACCGGCTGTACAAAACCAGAAACAACAGACTCATGTACGAAAATAAACTTAACAACTATTCAGACAGAAAGTATTTGATTTATTTACTAATTCCTTCCTAATAATAAACAATAATATCAGCCTATACTGCCCACTGCTGGGCAAAGGCCTTCTCTCACAAATGGAGGTGAGAGAGATTAGGTCATACTCCACCACGCGGACCCACTGCGGGTTGGTTAAGGCAGGTTTGTGGCGACCCGCTGTTGGACTTATGAAGCCGCCTTTAAGGCTTCCAACTCGGCTTAACGACTACCACATTAAGTGGTAACCGGGACCAACGGCTTTACGTGCCTTCCGAAACACGGACACGCTCGAATATGAAACGGTCACCCATCTCAGGCCGACCTAGTCGAACGCTGCTTAACCTTGGTGATCGGTACGAAAATACCGCGGTCGCACAGCGCCTCATAATAATTTTTGTTACGGCCATTAATTTTTTCTACCAGGCG
Organism: Phalera bucephala; assembly: GCA_905147815.2. NCBI lineage: Eukaryota > Metazoa > Arthropoda > Insecta > Lepidoptera > Notodontidae > Phalera > Phalera bucephala. Next base: position 5,695,857 of record LR990637.1, on the reverse strand, counting down.
TAAGTCAAAACCGTTCCAATGAAAACGTCTCTTTGGACAATTTAACTAGCGGATTGTTACTAACGAATGGGAGGGTTACCAGAAACGACTCGGTAAGCCTATTGTATGGGAGGGTGTGTGTCTGTGTGTGAATGATCTACGCTGTTGGCCGCGGGGTCCTTACAGCTTCACCGGACAAGAGGGCGAGCGTGCAGCCACTACGTGTATGGGAGGGATGAAATATGGTATCCCATATTCATTTTGAATACGTCAGAGAACTGTCAAACTTACCACTCGTAAATTGTTTGGATACCAGCCGATTTCGGACGGTTTTGTCTGGGAATTGTTTTGTTTGGTCTCGTGGTGCTTATATAATGTCGAGTTCAAAAAGTGATAGAGAAGTGTTAAAGATATAAGATTCGGATGATCCTGATACAGATTTAAGAGTTTACAAACCGAAAATGAATAATTTTTCCACGTTAGAGTGCGGAGTTTCAATTAAGATTTCGGCTAGATAAACCATCTGTTTAACAGTTATTACTTGAAATTTATCCTCTTTTAAGGGTAAAAGGAAATAGGTTGGTAGTTTTATAAATACCTATCCATTGAGTTTGTTATCGTGCATTAGAGATACAGAATGTCACCTCTCAACTGAATTGTTTACTTAACTTGTATGAGTGTATACTTACTTTATTTCATATTGACTACGTTTTGTTTTAGAAATCATGGGATAAGTCCTATAAATCAGTTATTAATAAGAATAATAATTTATTTAATGCAGGCAACAGAAATTGATGAAAATATTTTTATACCACTTAATGGCCCATAGAATATATACCTTACTGATTAACATACATATAATAATAATAATGTATTGAACTTGTAAATTTAAATAATTTGGTTTTTTTTAAACGTAGCCCCACAATAGGATTGATTCCTGTGTCGTGGGTGCGTTTACAAACATGAAAATTGACATACATAAATACCCAGACCGGAACAAATAATTATGGATCACACTAAGATTTGTCCCCTGCGGGAATCGAACCCGCGACTATTAGACACAGTGGGCGGAGCGGGTTAAGTTCTTAACCACTGCGCTAAATCGTCGGTTGTTGCGCTGTACAGGGGTGTCTCTCAGTCTTCCACGAAATGTTCTGAATACCGTGTGGTAGACCCTCGGCCAGAAGTCATGAAGGTCTTCAGCTTCGCAATGCCGGATCGCACAACAAAAAAATTAAAAGCCGCATTATGTTGTGAATTCACCTTCTCGACCCTTAGGCCTACGCAACACATGACGGAAATTCCGTCGCGGATCATCCGCGTCGGAACGCCAATACATGTTTTGCATATAAATGACTAATAACGGGCACACTACGCGGAAGATCGGTCGCTCCGTCGCGGACCGCTCTCTGCGTCTGTACCGTCCTCCGCGCACCGATCTTCCGTCGGCGTGAGGTCGGCAACATCGCATTCCAGGTATTTATATGTATCGCGCCACATTCAGTGAATAACTCGCGGCGACAGCGCACGCACAGAATGTTTGACACCGAAAGATTTATATTAGAAGTGCAAACTAGAGTTTCCCTATGTGACTCTAGAGTAAAGCCGAATAGAACGGCAAAGAAACGAGCATGGGAAGAGATAGCGAAATTGGTTTACGACAATTGGGGTGATGAAATAGAAACAAAACAGCAAGAAATTGGTGAGTTTGACACTTTATTATTTTACTATAAGTATAATGATTAGGTAAGGTATCCATGTAGAAATTTATACAATGTGAATAATCCTTATGAATTACATTTTTTTTGTTGGTACATCTTTCGGCTGGAATAGTGACTTCTAAGGTAAACGAAAATGCAACCTTGACTTTGCCCAATTGCTAATCGAAGAGTATTTATGGGATGAAACCAATATTTACGCTTTCTTCTTCTTTCTTGTGTTAAAGCTTTATAAATAACTATCACTTCTATGGGATCCATTACGACCACACCGTATAAGCGTTGACAGTCGACTGAAAATCTGCCATGGAATATTTAATGTGGCTGCAATGTTTAATAACGGATTTACTGCAACGGAAGTTCGGGGTCGGAATTTCCGCCTAGTGTAGCGTAGGCCTTAGACCCAAAGCGTGGTGTTAGTGCCCCTTGAAACGTCTAATAAATTGTGGTAGCAAAACAATTACGTGAAATAAATATTGAAAAAAGTTGCAATATACAATACGATAAGTTATGAAACATTGGCATACGAAATTATAAAAAAAATAAACAAAATTAAAGATTGATAACACCCCCCCCCCCCCCCCCCCCTTGAGGGGGGTACGGGACCCATAGGATGGTGGAGTTATATCTCCCGAAACAATGTACCTATTTAAGTGTGATTTAATTTACTAGTTTGGGTACATTCAAAATAAGTGTATATTGTCCGTTAACTAAAACTAACCTAGATGATGCGGAGACACTTGTGTATGACGCTGGAGCACCGTGATTACAAAGCAAAAGCACATCAATTAGTTCACATATGTTGAGAATTGGACCAAGTCAATGTTGACATCAATTATTATCAGTACCCTAAATTGTTTAATGGAGTGGGAAAACTCAACAATTTTAAATTAAAGTTACACTTTGACCCCAATATACCTCTAGTAGTTCAGCCAATTCGCTGTTACGTCGCCACAAAGTTCTATAAATATAAAATAAATACAAAAAATCATCACACACAAACAAACAAAATAACTAGTTGTTACAATCGAATGGAAACCGCGCGCTTTAACTAGTGATAGCATCATAACGACCATATAATGTATTCGTTGGTATCGGAAATCAAATTCTTTCTAGAACATCTGATAACAAACGCCCACAACATAGGTGCCTAGAAATATCGGAAAAAATACAATAGCGAACAACGGGTCAACTACCGGTGAATGATTCCATTTCGCTCAGTTCGATTATTGCTATCTCAGTACCACAAAAACTTTCTAGAATATAGACATTTGTTTAGCGCGTCACTTGCTTCGGTTGAACCGTTCTTTCCATATCTCTATCTCGTTTCATACGAAAAATCTAGAAATCTGAGAGTACGCATTGTCGCCTCAGGGAGGAAGTAGGACGTCCCGATATAAATATATAAAAACGAATTCGCGCAGGAGGAAAAGAATTTCGACGCCAGAGAGTTCGCACGACAACTATGTGATTCATATTCCTGATTATTTGTTCTCATTTTTGAGAAGTAGTAAAATTAATGCAATTTAATATATAAAATAAAAAAAGAAAATTAAAAAGCGGTTACCATCATTTTTCAACTCCCTTGGTAACTTTAATATAATTAATTCCAATTGGTTTGGTTGCTGTTAACAAATTGTTCGTGTCTGGATTAATTCGATTACTATTCAACAAGTGATTTCTTCAACCTTTTAATAGTGAAAAACATTGTTATGGCTATATAAATAGAGGTTTAACAACGTAACGAAATGTGACAGCGAGTATCTTAAAATTAGTAAAATATAACCTTATCTATTTAATCATTCCGATAAGTTTTAAATATGTTTCACCGCGGTATTTTTCTTTAGGGGGTCTGTCCAAGAGCGTGCTCGTCGCGACCCCTGCCAGTCATTATGGCTGCAATCTTGGACCGAAGACGTACCGCAGTGCGGGCTAGGGCGTCCCCCCGAGGCGACGCGTACCGGCCCGCCCCCGTCGGTACGAATATAGGTGGAAGCGGCGATGGGGGCCGCCACCCATCACGCCGGGCCTGAACTGGCGAGTCGTGGGGTGCAGAGTGCCGAATAGGCACTTGGAATGTAAGAGGTGGTATGGAAGATAAGATGCATGAGGTGATTGATGTGATGAAAGAGAGACGCCTGGATGCTCTGTGTGTAACAGAGACTAAGCGGAGGGGCAGTGAAACCTGTGATCTTCCTGATGGAACGATGGCTCTGTGGTCTGGGGTACCGCAGAGCAGTCGTGCCAGCATGGGGGTGGGTATCTTGCTGTCCCGTCGCCTGGCCTCTGGAGTGAGAGATTATGGCCTGTGCGATGCGAGACTTCTCTGGGTCCGTTTAAAACTGGGTGTCACTAGAGTATTTTTGGTCGCAGCATATGCTCCCGTAAGCTCGTCGACACCCCAGGACCTTGAGAAGTTTTGGGATAATGTCAGGGAAGTTCTGGATTTGGCTGAGGCTAACGAAAAGGTGATTTTGTGTGGCGATCTGAACGGATGGGTAGGAACCAGGCGGCAAACTTGCGACGCTGCTCTGGGTCCTTATGGTGATAAGAGAGTGAACGATGCAGGTAAGCTCATTGTAGATGTTTGTTTGGAAAGGGGTCTCCTTGTGTCTAATACGATATTCCAGCACAAGGACATACATATGTATACGTGGAGAAGGAATGAACAAAAAAGCATGATAGATCTGATCCTGGTTGATAACCGTCTCCGAAGCAAACTACAAGATACGCGTGCGTATAGAGGCCCCACTCTGGAATCAGACCACTATCTCGTAGTTGCGCGGTTTAGTGGTCTGTTCAGGAAGTGGAGGCACTGGCGAGAGCGTATCCCCTTCGGAGACCTTGAAAGGTTAAAGGTTGAAAAGTTGCAAGATGAGAGCGTGAGGAGAATGTATGAAGACAGAGTCCGGGACAAGCTTTTGACAGCAGGCTCTTCGGACTCAAATGTAGATGAATGCTGGAATAGCCTGAAAGAAAGTTTGGTGGAATCCGCGAAAGAAGTATGTGGTTGCTCAAAGAAGCATATTACAGCAAAAGGTGTTACAGCAAAAGGTGATGGATGGTGGGATGCGGAGTTGCAAAGCTCCGTAGAAAGTAAGAAGAAAGCGTGGCAGGACTATGCATCTTCTTTGAACCTGAATGCCAGTATGACAGAGATGAGGAAAGAAATATACCGGCAATGCAAGAATGCCACTAAAACTTTAGTGAAAGAAAAGCGTGAAAGAGCCAGTATGATTGAGGAGGAGAGGCTGGCGAAGAACTTCGAGAACAACACCAAACTCTTTTGGAGCAAGGTGAGAAAGGCTCGAGGTGATTCGTCAGGCTACAGAATGGAAAGGATAAAATCTAAAGATGGTGACATTCTTGCAGACACACAAGCTGTGCTAAACCGGTGGAGTGAATATTTTGGAGAAATGTATGGAGATGACCCGGATGCTGATGCCGCAGACGTGCCCAAAGGCGAGATTGCGGCACCAGAATCAACGGAGGACATCACTATGGAAGAAGTTGAATGGGCGATAGGAAGTATGAAAAACGGTAAAGCTGCGGGAGTAGACATGATATCTGCCGAGATGATCAAATATGGTGGAACTTGCGTCCGGGACGCTTTCCGGGCCCTTGCAAACCTTTGCTGGAGGACCGGTAGAGTCCCTACAGATTGGCGCCGCGCAGTCATAGTACCCTTGTATAAAGGCAAGGGTTCACAATATGACTGCGCCAATTACAGAGCCATCAGTTTGATCAGCTTGGCAGCCAAGGTGTACGGTAAAATTATTGAACGGAGAATGCGCGTGAAGTCCGATGGAATGTTGTGCGAGGCACAAGGGGGTTTCAGGTCTGGTAGAGGATGTTCGGATCAAGTCTTCTCACTCCGCAACATCGTAGAGAAGCATCTGGCAGTGGGGCGGAAGGTTTTCTGCGGTTTTGTAGATCTGGAGAAGGCATTTGACAGAGTTGTGCGAAAGAGACTTTGGGACATTTTGCCAGAGTATGGTATAGATGGCACTCTGTTGCGAGCCGTCCAGTCCACTTATGTGGACTGCAAGGCATGCGTACGGGTGGGTGGTAACAGGTCACCCTGGTTTGACGTTAAAATCGGCGTCAAGCAGGGTTGCGTGTTGTCCGCTAGACTGTTTATAATATATCTGGACAAAAGTCTTCAAAGACTGAAAGCGATAAATGAAGGTGTACAAATGGGTGGCTTAGTGGTAAACCATCTACTTTATGCAGATGACGCGGTTTTAATAGCGCCAACAGCCACTGATCTGCAAACACTAGTCACAGTTATGAAAGACGACTGCATGATCAATGGCTTACACTTGAATGTGAAGAAAACCAAGATTATGGTTTTTGAAAGGGAAGAAACCAGAACGAATGTAAGGATTGTGGTTGGTAACGATGTGCTGGAGCAAGTGAATGAGGTTGTATATCTTGGATGCGCCTTCAGTAAGGATGGGAAATACACCGCTGACATAGAGAGAAGAGTGAGTGCAGGGAACAGAGTGAATGGTGCGATGGGAAAGCTACTCGGGAGCCGGCACTTAAGCCATAAGGCGCAGCTGGTCATACATAACGGAGTTCTTGTCCCTACGCTGTTATATGGTAGCGAGAGCTGGGTATGTAAGAAGGAGAATGAAAGTAGGATAAATGCGGTAGAAATGCGAGCTCTGCGGAAGATGTGCGGAGTGAAGCTGACCGACCGACCGCATTAGCAACAGCATAGTAAGACAGCGAGTAGGTATGAAAGAGAGTATCGGTGTAAAGATGAGAAAGGGCATGCTCCGTTGGTTCGGGCATATAGAAAGAATGCCAGAGGAAAGAATGACAAAACAGATATACAATGTGAAAGTGGAAGGATGCAGGTACCGGGGAAGACCTAGACTATCTTACCACGACCAAATAAACCGAGTCTTATCTGATGGAAAAGTCAAGAGTCTCCGTAACCGGCGAGCGTGTATGAGACGAACTATGAGAGTCGAGGAAGCCAGAGAAGTATGTAAGGAAAGAACCTGTTGGAACTCTGTACTCTCTGCCTACCCCGCAAGGGATCTGGCGTGAGGTTATAGATAGATAGATAGATAGATAGATAGATATTTGTTAATAGAGGTTTAACAACGTAACGAAATGTGACAGCGAGTATCTTAAAATTAGTAAAATATAACCTTATCTATTTAATCATTCCGATAAGTTTTAAATGTTTCACCGCAGTATTTTTCTTCATTAACATTCTATTATCATATTAATTTAGTCCAAATCAGGCCTGCCTCCACAAGAAACCAGGGGAGATATGGCCGCGATAATTAATTCCCACTGTGTATTCCACGCGTGTGTTGTTAACATCAGTGGCTTGTGTGTATCTTAATAAGAACCTATTATTCTAAAATATATATTTTGTTAAAATTCCATAAATGATAAATTTCAATACATACTTAAAAATAATAAGCTTTTGGTTTTTGTAGTCAGTAGTCTATTAAAAATTGCCACCGAAAATTGTATACAAGATTGTTCATATGAATAATAAACTCGTAGTAATGTAATTAAAATGTTTGCATTGACACATATCTTAATTTCGTTTAGGGTTTAAAGCCAATTGTATAATAGTTGCAATGTTATACATAAACTATACTTCCTAGTATTAGTTCATATAATGTAACACAAACACAGCTGGGAGATTTATTTGCTGGATTAGCGTGATGTTATGATAAGAGGGATTTCTCGATGTACCGGCGAAATAAATATCAAAGGTCATTGCTTCACTCGATATATTTATTGGTAACTACCTGTATTTGCGTATAAGTTAAAATGTGATCTTTTCTTTTGTACCTCATAGCGTAGTGGAATGGTGATCGTCCGGCATATAAACAGTTGGGGTTTGATTCTGGGTTGGGAACCTGGGGGTCCACCGTACGGATTGTGAACTACGGGCTGCACGTCCAAGTACGGACTGTGAACCAACAGGCAACACTTCTGCCGTCGACTCCAGCTGACCTCTGCGGCTGAGGGCCTTCCATAGTATCACCGTGAGCTACAGGGCACCTCCGAGTTCCCCACTAAGTCAGTGGAAGCTTCCTCACCGAAGACCCCCACGCGTCACGGGATCGAACAGACCAAAGATAAGTCCCCAGCGCGCATAGGTTTTTTTAGGACCAGAAAGCTTCCCTGTGCCGCGAATCCACACCCCGGGTGTAGTCATAACTTGAGACGTTAGTGATCATTGTAAATTATTTAATTCAATTTAATTCTTTTTTGTGGACATTCTTTTTTTTATTTTAACGTTTTACAATAAACAATTGTAACATTTGCAGTTGTGTTCTTATTTGTACCCGCCGTCAGGCGGGGGTAGCACCGCAGACACCCACTTAATATCAGAGACATTGAATCTATATTGATTAAGGAGCTACTAGATTATGCATTATAGAACCAGTGACAGGGACGACCCCATGTGTTTCTCCTTCTCATATAGACACGATTCTCATATCAGACGAGCCAATGAAGCTGTTTTAAGGGAGCATGTTCCACTGCCAACATTCGAAGAACTATTGGCGGATCGGCGGATGATTGATAAGGACTCCGCCGCCGCCCACCTCTTTTGCATGCATTATCTAGAAACATACCCAAAAAGAGATTTGGTGTGATGATATAGATCTATCTATCTATATCATCACGCCAGCTCCCTCGCGGGGTAGGCAGAGAGTACAGAGTTCCAACAGGTTCTTTCCTTACATACCTCTCTGGCTTCCTCCACTCTCATAGTTCGTCTCATACACCCTCGCCGGTTACGGACACTCTAGACATGCCCTATGATATCTATATCATCTACAAAAACATTGAACTATTTTTCATTTTATTTTACAGACTGTCAGACCAAGAAAAGGAGAACACTGAAAGTCAAAACAGCAGCTGAACTTGCACTGTATAAAAAACTTGCTGCTGCAAGAGTAAAACTGAGCAAATGCAAAAATACGCTTCGTAAACAAACAATTAAGGCATCGCAAAAGATAGCAACCAATGAAAAGGTTTTGCAAGCGTTAGGGAATCTCTCTAAATCAGGCCAGATACTGACATTGTTGCAGTTCCGGGAGAATATATAGAAAGAAGAAGATTCACATATAATAAAAAGTTGTGGCATTAACATTATTCAAACGTAGCCCAAAAGGCTACCGGCATTTAAGGAAAATGTTAGTACTTCCAGCTATACAAACTTAATAAAAACTTATGAGCAGGGCTAATTTACATGCAGGAGTAAAAAAAAAAAATTTACAATTAAAACAATAAGCTGATAAAATTCTGAGAAATATTCTGAGGAATATTCTAAGGAATTGAGCATATTATTGTATGATGGGATGGCCCTTACCTTTAATGAGCGAAAGGACAACATTTTCGGTTTTGTATTCAATGGTCAGGATACAGTGAAAGAATTCGCAAATCACGCAAAAGTGTTTATAATTTTCTTTTTTTTTTTTTTTTTTCTTTTTTTTTAAAAACGTAGCCCCACACTAGGATTTATTCCTGTGTCGTGGGTGCGTTTACAAACATGAAAATTCACAAACAAATACCCAGACCGGAACAAATAATTGTGGATCACACAAAGATTTGTTCCGTGCGGAAATCGAACCCGCGACTATTCGACACAGTGGGCGGAGCAGCTCAAGCTCTTAACCACTGCGCTAAATCGTCCGTCGAGTAAAGTGTTTATAATTAGTGAAATATTAAAAAATTATAAACAACCCATTGGGTACACTTTTTCTTGAACGGCTACAAAGGGTCAAATTAGCTAGACAATTCAAATTATTTATATGGGAATTAATGAAGGGTGGGTTATCAAGCTTATTAAGGTATAAGACTCATACCAAAACTTACAGAGAATCACGTGAAAGCTGACGAAATAAGTAAAATGAAGGTTAAATATGCAACCCTGATTACCAGCCAAACTGTAGCTGTGAACATGGGCTCTCTTGCAGGTATGGGGGGGTTACCACAGTTACTTATCGTGGGCGTATTTGTAATGTAGTGTAAGTTATAATTGACAGCCGGTTTTGAGTTAAAAAACATTTGTATTTGCATTTCGGCGCCAGTAAACATGTATTATTTCAAGCATTCTATCTCTTTACTTTTCATACAGATATTGAAAAGTAAAGTAACGATTAGATGTAGTTTTGACCAGTCAATTCAAATCGTAAAAAAATGTAATATGGCTAAATTGTAACTTACACTATTTAGAATTGCGCCGATATTATGTTCTTTTATTTTATGTATAATTATGGCAGACTTCTTATATTAAATTGTATAATATTATGTTCTGTTTTTTCTTCACAGACAAGGGTGTCATTCCTAAGGAATGCCAAGACATTGCAGATTTGTTAATATTCATCGACAAATTATTTGACCCTGTAAATGGAAGTTATGGCAAGAAACAACATTCAAAACCTGCATTAGGACCAGTAACCCCAAGATCAGTCCATCGTCGCATATTAAGGGGAATCCAAAACCATATTAAACTCGATGAGTTTCGTATGTAGGGGAGACAATGAAAATGTCCCCACACTAAAAAACTGGGTGTGAATATTAGACGGACTAGAAATTTTATTAAATAATTTGAATTAAAAGCATGGTGTTACTCCAGTTTGGATGCGGCAATTGCTCAATCAAGACTCTTTAGAAATCTTTTTTAGGTCAGTAAGGAGTCATGGGTGCCGCAATAATAACCCCACGCCGAAAAGGTTCGAATCAGCGTTCGCAAGTCTATTAATTAATAGTCTGTCTTATGCCATACGAGTCACGAACGGTGACCCAAATGTAAACTTACTTGCATCCAGGATTTAGAAATGGCTTTCGATAGCCAGAAAATATGTTGTCTGCAAAAGAGTTAGTGTGGCGGAAATTTGGTGAACGCAATAAAAGACAGCCGCCTCCGCAGTGAACATTCTGTGCATGTATTTGGAAACAGAGGTTGGTGAAATCGGTAACCACCCACTAAACGTAGGCAATTTTTGGATGGTTGAATAAAATCGCCATTAAATAATTGTCGGTGCCGGCGACATCCGTACCTTCAGAGAGGACTCTCTGCAAGAAGAAGCCGGTTACTTGATGATGCAGTAGATTAGCTTTGTTTTTGCATAAGAATTATTCGTTGTTTGAATAAACCATCGCTTATTATTATAAAAGGAGTTTCATTTTAATAAACTACCTTAAAAATATTTCCTTTTGTATGATTAAATCCTTTGAAAATGCGCGTTTAACTGCGTTTTAGGATAATGATTTCATTGTGCTACGTATCATATCATTAGTATGGTTCGCTATTCATACAAAAATAAATAAAAAACTTAAAGAACCCCCGAGTAAAAGTTTTTTATCAAATGTAATCGGTTTAAAACCGGTGCTGAAATTTGTAATCGGTTCACATCCCTACTATGTATTATTGTTAAGATCACGTACCGGATGTACGAAACCAGAAACAACAGACTCATGTACGAAAATAAACTTAACAACTATTCAGACAGAAAGTATTTGATGTATTTACTAATTCCTTCTTAATAATAAACAATAATATCAGACTATACTGCCCACTGCTGGGCAAAGGCCTTCTCTCACAAATGGAGGTGAGAGAGATTAGGTCATACTCCACCACGCGGACCCAGTGCGGGTTGGTGAAGGCAGGTTTGTGGCGACCCGCTGTTGGACTTATCAAGCCGCCTTTAAGGCTTCCAACTTGGCTTAACGACTACCACATTAAGTGGTAACCGGGACCAACGGCTTTACGTGCCTTCCGAAGCACGGACACGCTCGAATATGAAACGGTCACCCATCTCAGGCTGACTTAGTCGAACGCTGCTTAACCTTGGTGATCGGTACGAAAATACCGCGGTCGCACAGCGCCTCATAATAATTTTTGTTACGGCCATTAATTTTTTGTACCAGGCGTAAGTCAAAACCGTTCCAATGAAAACGTCTCTTTGGACAATTTAACTAGCGGATTGTTACTAACGAATGGGAGGGTTACCAGACACGACTCGGTAAGCCTATTGTATGGGAGGGTGTGTGTCTGTGTGTGAATGATCTACGCTGTTGGCCGCGGGGCCCTTACAGCTTCACCGGACAAGAGGGCGAGCGTGCAGCCACTACGTGTATGGGAGGGATGAAATATGGTATCCCATATTCATTTTGAATACGTCAGAGAACTGTCAAACTTACCACTCGTAAATTGTTTGGATAACAACCACCGATTTCGGACGGTTTTGTCTGGGAATTGTTTTGTTTGGTTTCGTTGTGCTTATTTAATTTCGAGTTCAAAAAGTGATAGAGAAGTGTTAAAGATATAAGATTCGGATGATCCTGATACAGATTTAGAGTTTATAAACCGAAAATAAATAACTTTTCCACGTTAGAGTGCGGAGTATCAATTAAGATTTCGGCTAGATAAACCATCTGTTCAACAGTTATTACTTGAAATTTATCCTCTTTTAAGGGTAAAAGGAAATAGGTTGGTAGTTTTATAAATACCTATCCATTGAGTTTGTTATTGTGCATTAAAGATACAGAATGTCACCTCTCAACTGAATTGTTTACGAAACTTGTATGAGTGTATACTTACTTTATTTCATATTGACTACGTTTTGTTTTAGAAATCATGGGATAAGTCCTATAAATCAGTTATTAATAAGAATAATAATTTATTTAATGCAGGCAACAGAAATTGATGAATATATTTTTATACCACTTAATGGCCCATAGAATATATACCTTACTGATTAACATACATATAATAATAATAATGTATTGATCTTGTAATTTTAAATTATTTTTTTTAAACGTAGCCCCACAATAGGATTAATTCCTGTGTCGTGGGTGCGTTTACAAACATGAAAATTCACATACATAAATACCCAGACCGGAACAAATAATTATGGATCACACTAAGATTTGTCCCCTGCGGGAATCGAACCCGCGACTATTAGACACAGTGGGCGGAGCGGGTTAAGTTCTTAACCACTGCGCTAAATCGTCGGTTGTTGCGCTGTACAGGGGTGTCTCTCAGTCTTCCACGAAATGTTCTGAATACCACACCCCTCGGCCAGAAGTCATGAAGGTCTTCAGCTTCGCAATGCCGGATCGCACAACAAAAAAATTAAAAGCCGCATTATGTTGTGAATTCACCTTCTCGACCCTTAGGCCTACGCAACACATGACGGAAATTCCGTCGCGGATCATCCGCGTCGGAACGCCAATACATGTTTTGCATATAAATGACTAATAACGGGCACACTACGCGGAAGATCGGTCGCTCCGTCGCGGACCGCTCTCTGCGTCTGTACCGTCCTCCGCGCACCGATCTTCCGTCGGCGTGAGGTCGGCAACGTCGCATTCCAGGTATTTATATGTATCGCGCTACATTCAGTGAATAACTCGCGGCGACAGCGCACGCACAGAATATTTGACACCGAAAGATTTATATTAGAAGTGCAAACTAGAGTTTCCCTATGTGACTCTAGAGAAAAGCCGAATAGAACGGCAAAGAAACGAGCATGGGAAGAGATAGCGAAATTGGTTTACGACAATTGGTGTGATGAAATTGAAACAAAACAGCAAGAAATTGGTGAGTTTGACACTTTATTATTTTACTATAAGTATAATGATTAGGTAAGGTATCCATGTAGAAATTTATACAATGTGAATAATCCTTATGAATTACATTTTTTTTGTTGGTACATCTTTCGGCTGGAATAGTGACTTCTAAGGTAAACGAAAATGCAACCTTGACTTTGCCCAATTGCTAATCAAAGAGTATTTATGGGATGAAACCAATATTTACGCTTTCTTCTTCTTTCTTGTGTTAAAGCTTTATAAATAACTATCACTTCTATGGGATCCATTACGACCACACCGTATAAGCGTTGGCAGTCGACTGAAAATCTGCCATGAAATATTTAATGTGGCTGCAATGTTTAATAACGGATTTACTGCAACGGAAGTTCGGGGTCGGAATTTCCGCCTAGTGTAGCGTAGGCCTTAGACCCAAAGCGTGGTGTTAGTGCCCCTTGAAACGTCTAATAAATTGTGGTAGCAAAACAATTACGTGAAATAAATATAGAAAAAAGTTGCAATATACAATACAATAAGTTATGAAACATTGGCATACGAAATTATAAAAAAAATAAACAAAATTAAAGATTGATAACACCCCCCCCCCCCCCCACCTTGAGGGGGGTACGGGACCCATAGGATGGTGGAGTTATATCTCCCGAAACAATGTACCTATTTAAGTGTGATTTAATTTACTAGTTTGGGTACATTCAAAATAAGTGTATATTGTCCGTTAACTAAAACTAACCTAGATGATGCGGAGACACTTGTGTATGACGCTGGAGCACCGTGATTACAAAGCAAAAGCACATCAATTAGTTCACATATGTTGAGAATTGGACCAAGTCAATGTTGACATCAATTATTATCAGTACCCTAAATTGTTTAATGGAGTGGGAAAACTCAACAATTTTAAATTAAAGTTACACTTTGACCCCAATATACCTCTAGTAGTTCAGCCAATTCGCTGTTACGTCGCCACAAAGTTCTATAAATATAAAATAAATACAAAAAATCATCACACACAAACAAACAAAATAACTAGTTGTTACAATCGAATGGAAACCGCGCGCTTTAACTAGTGATAGCATCATAACGACCATATAATGTATTCGTTGGTATCGGAAATCAAATTCTTTCTAGAACATCTGATAACAAACGCCCACAACATAGGTGCCTAGAAATATCGGAAAAAATACAATAGCGAACAACGGGTCAACTACCGGTGAATGATTCCATTTCGCTCAGTTCGATTATTGCTATCTCAGTACCACAAAAACTTTCTAGAATATAGACATTTGTTTAGCGCGTCACTTGCTTCGGTTGAACCGTTCTTTCCATATCTCTATCTCGTCTCATACGAAAAATCTAGAAATCTGAGAGTACGCATTGTCGCCTCAGGGAGGAAGTAGGACGTCCCGATATAAATATATAAAAACGAATTCGCGCAGGAGGAAAAGAATTTCGACGCCAGAGAGTTCGCACGACAACTATGTGATTCATATTCCTGATTATTTGTTCTCATTTTTGAGAAGTAGTAAAATCAATGCAATTTAATATATAAAATAGAAAAAGAAAATTAAAAAGCGGTTACCATCATTTTTCAACTCCCTTGGTAACTTTAATATAATTAATTCCAATAGGTTTGGTTGCTGTTAACAAATTGTTCGTGTCTGGATTAATTCGATTACTATTCAACAAGTGATTTTTTCAACCTTTTAATAGTGAAAAACATTGTTATGGCTATATATTTGTTAATAGAGGTTTAACAACGTAACGAAATGTGACAGCGAGTATCTTAAAATTAGTAAAATATAACCTTATCTATTTAATCATTCCGATAAGTTTTAAATATGTTTCACCGCGGTATTTTTCTTCATTAACATTCTATTATCATATTAATTTAGTCCAAATCAGGCCTGCCTCCACAAGAAACCAGGGGAGATATGGCCGCGATAATTAATTCCCACTGTGTATTCCACGCGTGTGTTGTTAACATCGGTGGCTTGTGTGTATCTTAATAAGAACCTATTATTCTAAAATATATATTTTGTTAAAATTCCATTAATGATAAATTTCAATACATACTTGAAAATAATAAGTTTTTGGTTTTTCGTAGTAGTCTATTAAAAATTGCCACCGAAAATTGTATACAAGATTGTTCATATGAATAATAAACTCGTAGTAATGTAATTAAAATGTTTGCATTGACACACATCTTAATTTCGTTTAGGTTTTAAAGCCAATTGTATAATAGTCGGAATGTTATACATAAACTATACTTCCTCGTATTAGTTCATATAATGTAACACAAACACAGCTGGGAGATTTATTTGCTAGTTTAGCGTGATGTTATGATAAGAGGGATTTCTCGATGTACCGGCGAAATAAATATCAAAGGTCATTGCTTCACTCGATATATTTATTGGTAACTCTGTATTTGCGTATAAGTTAAAATGTGATCTTTTCTTTTGTACCTCATAGCGTAGTGGAATGGTGATCGTCCGGCATATAAACAGTTGGGGTTTGATTCTGGGTTGGGATCCTGGGGGTCCACCGTACGGATTGTTAACTACGGGCTGCACGTCCAAGTACGGATTCTGAACCAACAGGCAACACTTCTGCCGTCGACTCCAGCTGACCTCTGCGGCTGAGGGCCTTCCATAGTATCACCGTGAGCTACAGGGCACCTCCGAGTTCCCCACTAAGTCAGTGGAAGCTTCCTCACCGAAGACCCCCACGCGTCACGGGATCGAACAGACCAAAGATAAGTCCCCAGCGCGCATAGGTTTTTTTAGGACCAGAAAGCTTCCCTGTGCCGCGAATCCACACCCCGGGTGTAGTCATAACTTGAGACGTTAGTGATCATTGTAAATTATTTAATTCAATTTAATTCTTTTTTGTGGACATTCTTTTTTTTATTTTAACGTTTTACAATAAACAATTGTAACATTTGCAGTTGTGTTCTTATTTGTACCCGCCGTCAGGCGGGGGTAGCACCGCAGACACCCACTTAATATCAGAGACATTGAATCTATATTGATTAAGGAGCTACTAGATTATGCATTATAGAACCAGTGACAGGGACGACCCCATGTGTTTCTCCTTCTCATATAGAGACGATTCTCATATCAGACGAGCCAATGAAGCTGTTTTAAGGGAGCATGTTCCACTGCCAACATTCGAAGAACTATTGGCGGATCGGCGGATGATTGATAAGGACTCCGCCGCCGCCCACCTCTTTTGCATGCATTATCTAGAAACATACCCAAAAAGAGATTTGGTGTGATGATATAGATCTATCTATCTATATCATCACGCCAGCTCCCTCGCGGGGTAGGCAGAGAGTACAGAGTTCCAACAGGTTCTTTCCTTACATACCTCTCTGGCTTCCTCCACTCTCATAGTTCGTCTCATACACACTCGCCGGTTACGGACACTCTAGACATGCCCTATGATATAGATAATCTACAAAAACATTGAACTATTTTTCATTTTATTTTACAGACTGACAGACCAAGAAAAGGAGAACACTGAAAATCAAAACAGCAGCTGAACTTGCACTGTATAAAAAACTTGCTGCTGCAAGAGTAAAACTGAGCAAATGCAAAAATACGCTCCGTAAACAATCAGTATCAATTAAGGCATCGCAAAACATAGCAACCAATGAAAAGGTTTTGCAAGCGTAAGGGAATCTCTCTAAATCAGGCCAGATACTGACATTGTTGCAGTTCTGGGAGAATATAAAGGAAGAAGATTCACATAGAATAAAAAAGTTGTGGCATTAACATTATTCAAACGTAGACCAAAAGGGTACCGGCATTTAAGGAAAATGTTAGTACTTCCAGCTATACAAACTTAATAAAAACTTATGAGCAGGGCTAATTTACATGCAGGTGTAAAAAAAAGTAATTTACAATTAAAACAATAAGCTGATAAAATTCTGAGAAATATTCTGAGGAATATTCTAAGGAATTGTGCATATTATTGTATGATGGGATGGCCCTTACCTTTAATGAGCGAAAGGACAACATTTTCGGTTTTGTATTCAATGGTCAGGATACAGTGAAAGAATTCGCAAATCACGCAAAAGTGTTTCTAATTAGTGAAGTATTAAAAAATTATAAACAACCCATTGGGTACACTTTTTCTTCAACGGCTACAAAGGGTCAAAATTAGCTTAGACAATTAAAATTATTTATATGAGAATTAATGAAGGGTGGGTTATCAAGCTTATTAAGGTATAAGACTCATACCAAATCTTACAGAGAATCACGTGAAAGCTGCCGAAATAAGTAAAATGAAGGTTAAATATGCAACCCTGATTACCAGCCAAACTGTAGCTGTGAACATGGGCTCTCTTGCAGGTATGGGTGGGTTACCACAGTTACTTATCGTGGGCGTATTTGTAATGTACTGTAAGTTATAATTGACAGCCGGTTTTGAGTTAAAAAACATTTGTATTTGCATTTCGGCGCCAGTAAACATGTATTATTTCAAGCATTCTATCTCTTTACTTTTCAGATATTGAAAAGTAAAGTAACGATTAGATGTAGTTTTGACCAGACAATTCAAATCGTAAAAAAATGTAATATGGCTAAATTGTAACTTACACTATTTAGAATTGCGCCGATATTATGTTCTTTTATTTTATGTATAATTATGGCAGACTTCTTATATTAAATTGCATAATATTATGTTCTGTTTTTTCTTCACATACAAGGGTGTCATTCCTAAGGAATGCCAAGACATTGCAGATTTGTTAATATTCATCGACAAATTATTTGACCCTCTAAATGGAAGTTATGGCAAGAAACAACATTCAAAACCTGCATTAGGACCAGTAACCCCAAGATCAGTCCATCGTCGCATATTAAGGGGAATCCAAAACCATATTAAACTCGATAAGTTTCGTATGTAGGGGAGACAATGAAAATGTCCCCACACTAAAAACCTGGGTGTGAATATTAGACGGACTAGAAATTTTATTAAATAATTTGAATTAAAAGCATGGTGTTACTCCAGTTTGGATGCGGCAATTGCTCAATCAAGACTCTTTAGAAATCTTTTTTAGGTCAGTAAGGAGTCATGGGTGCCGCAATAATAACCCCACGCCGAAAAGGTTCAAATCAGCGTTCGCAAGTCTATTAATTAATAGTCTGTCTTATGCCATACGAGTCACGAACGGTGACCCAAATGTAAACTTACTTGCATCCAGGATTTAGAAATGGCTTTCGATAGCCAGAAAATATGTTGTCTGCAAAAGAGTTAGTGTGGCGGAAATTTGGTGAACGCAATAAAAGACAGCCGCCTCCGCAGTGAACATTCTGTGCATGTATTTGGAAACAGAGGTTGGTGAAATCGGTAACCACCCACTAAACGTAGGCAATTTTTGGATGGTTGAATAAAATCGCCATTAAATAATTGTCGGTGCCGGCGACATCCGTACCTTCAGAGAGGACTCTCTGCAAGAAGAAGCCGGTTACTTGATGATGCAGTAGATCAGCTTTGTTTTTGCATAAGAATTATTCGTTGTTTGAATAAACCATCGCTTATTATTATAAAAGGAGTTTCATTTTAATAAACTACCTTAAAAATATTTCCTTTTGTATGATTAAATCCTTTGAAAATGCGCGTTTAACTGCGTTTTAGGATAATGATTTCATTGTGCTACGTATCATATCATTAGTATGGTTCGCTATTCATACAAAAATAAATAAAAAACTTAAAGAACCCCCGAGTAAAAGTTTTTTATCAAATGTAATCGGTTTAAAACCGGTGCTGAAATTTGTAATCGGTTCACATCCCTACTATGTATTATTGTTAAGATCACGTACCGGATGTACGAAACCAGGAACAACAGACTCATGTACGAAAATAAACTTAACAACTATTCAGACAGAAAGTATTTGACGTATTTACTAATTCCTTCTTAATAATAAACAATAATATCAGACTATACTGCCCACTGCTGGGCAAAGGCCTTCTCTCACAAATGGAGGTGAGAGAGATTAGGTCATACTCCACCACGCGGACCCAGTGCGGGTTGGTGAAGGCAGGTTTGTGGCGACCCGCTGTTGGACTTATCAAGCCGCCTTTAAGGCTTCCAACTCGGCTTAACGACTACCACATTAAGTGGTAACCGGGACCAACGGCTTTACGTGCCTTCCGAAGCACGGACACGCTCGAATATGAAACGGTCACCCATCTCAGGCCGACCTAGTCGAACGCTGCTTAACCTTGGTGATCGGTACAAAAATACCGCGGTCGCACAGCGCCTCATAATAATTTTTGTTACGGCCATTAATTTTTTCTACCAGGCGTAAGTCAAAACCGTTCCAATGAAAACGTCTCTTTGGACAATTTAACTAGCGGATTGTTACTAACGAATGGGAGGGTTACCAGACACGACTCGGTAAGCCTATTGTATGGGAGGGTGTGTGTCTGTGTGTGAATGATCTACGCTGTTGGCCGCGGGGCCCTTACAGCTTCACCGGACAAGAGGGCGAGCGTGCAGCCACTACGTGTATGGGAGGGATGAAATATGGTATCCCATATTCATTTTGAATAAGTTAGAGAACTGTCAAACTTACCACTCGTAAATTGTTTGGATACCAGCCGATTTCGGACGGTTTTGTCTGGGAATTGTTTTGTTTGGTTTCGTGGTGCTTATATAATGTCGAGTTCAAAAAGTGATAGAGAAGTGTTAAAGATATAAGATTCGGATGATCCTGATACAGATTTAAGAGTTTACAAACCGAAAATGAATAATTTTTCCACGATAGAGTGCGGAGTTTCAATTAAGATTTCGGCTAGATAAACCATCTGTTCAACAGTTATTACTTGAAATTTATCCTCTTTTAAGGGTAAAAGGAAATAGGTTGGTAGTTTTATAAATACCTATCCATTGAGTTTGTTATTGTGCATTAAAGATACAGAATGTCACCTCTCAACTGAATTGTTTACGAAACTTGTATGAGTAAAATCAGTTATTAATAAGAATAATAATTTATTTAATGCAGGCAACAGAAATTGATGAAAATATTTTTATACCACTTAATGGCCCATAGAATATATACCTTACTGATTAACATACACATAATAATGTATTGAACTTGTAATTTTAAATTTTTTTTTTAAACGTAGCCCCACAATGGGATTACTTCCTGTGTCGTGGGTGCGTTTACAAACATGAAAATTCACATACATAAGTGTATATTGTCCGTTAACTAAAACTAACCTAGATGATGCGAAGACACTTGTGTATGACGGGGGAGCACCACGATTACAAAGCAAAAGCACATCAATTAGTTCACATATGTTGAGAATTGGACCAAGTCAATGTTGACATCATTTATAATCAGTACCCTAAATTGTTTAATGGAGTGGGAAAACTCAACAATTTTAAATTAAAGTTACACGTTGACCCCAATATACCTCTAGTAGTTCAGCCAATTCGCTGTTACGTCGTAACAAAGTTCTATAAATATAAAATAAATACAAAAAATCATTACACACAAACAAACAAAATAACTAGTTGTTACAATCGAATGGAAACCGCGCCCTTAAACTAGTGATAGCATCATAACGACCATATAATGTATTCGTTGGTATCGGAAATCAAATTCTTTCTAGAACATTTGATAACAAACGCCTACAACATAGGTGCCTAGAAATATCGGAAAAAATACAATAGCGAACAACGGGTCAACTACCGGTGAATGATTCCATTTCGCTCAGTTCGATTATTGCTATCTCAGTACCACAAAAAATTTCTAGAATATAGACATTTGTTTAGGGCGTCACTTGCTTCGGTTGAACCGTTCCTGTCATATCTCTATCTCGTCTCATACGAAAAATCTAGAAATCTGAGAGTACGCATTGTCGCCTCAGGGAGGAAGTAGGACGTCCCGATATAAAAATATAAAAACGAATTCGCGCAGGAGGAAAAGAATTTCGACGCCAGAGAGTTCGCACGACAACTATGTGATTCATATTCCTGATTATTTGTTCTCATTTTTGAGAAGTAGTAAAATCAATGCAATTTAATATATAAAATAGAAAAAGAAAATTAAAAAGCGGTTACCATCATTTTTCAACTCCCTTGGTAACTTTAATATAATTAATTCCAATAGGTTTGGTTGCTGTTAACAAATTGTTCGTGTCTGGATTAATTCGATTACTATTCAACAAGTGATTTCTTCAACCTTTTAATAGTGAAAAACATTGTTATGGCTATATATTTGTTAATAGAGGTTTAACAACGTAACGAAATGTGACAGCGAGTATCTTAAAATTAGTAAAATATAACCTTATCTATTTAATCATTCCGATAAGTTTTAAATATGTTTCACCGCGGTATTTTTCTTCATTAACATTCTATTATCATATTAATTTAGTCCAAATCAGGCCTGCCTCCACAAGAAACCAGGGGAGATATGGCCGCGATAATTAATTCCCACTGTGTATTCCACGCGTGTGTTGTTAACATCGGTGGCTTGTGTGTATCTTAATAAGAACCTATTATTGTAAAATATATATTTTGTTAAAATTCCATAAATGATAAATTTCAATACATACTTGAAAATAATAAGCTTTTGGTTTTTGTAGTCAGTAGTCTATTAAAAATTGCCACCGAAAATTGTATACAAGATTGTTCATATGAATAATAAACTCGTAATAATGTAATTAAAATGTTTGCATTGACACACATCTTAATTTCGTTTAGGTTTTAAAGCCAATTGTATAATAGTTGGAATGTTATACATAAACTATTCTTCCTCGTATTAGTTCATATAATGTAACACAAACACAGCTGGGAGATTTATTTGCTGGATTAGCGTGATGTTATGATAAGAGGGATTTCTCGATGTACCGGCGAAATAAATATCAAAGGTCATTGCTTCACTCGATATATTTATTGGTAACTCTGTATTTGCGTATAAGTTAAAATGTGATCTTTTCTTTTGTACCTCATACCGTAGTGGAATAATGATCGTCCGGCATATAAACAGTTGGGGTTTGATTCTGGGTTGGGATCCTGGGGGTCCATCGTACGGATTGTGAACTACGGGCTGCACGTCCAAGTACGGATTCTGAACCAACAGGCAACACTTCTGCCGTCGACTCCAGCTGACCTCGGCGGCTGAGGGCCTTCCATAGTATCACCGTGAGCTACAGGGCACCTCCGAGTTCCCCACTAAGTAAGTGGAAGCTTCCTCACCGAAGACCCCCACGCGTCACGGGATCGAACAGACCAAAGATAAGTCCCCAGCGC
Organism: Phalera bucephala; assembly: GCA_905147815.2. Taxonomy (NCBI): domain Eukaryota; kingdom Metazoa; phylum Arthropoda; class Insecta; order Lepidoptera; family Notodontidae; genus Phalera; species Phalera bucephala. The sequence continues at coordinate 5,673,300 of LR990637.1, read as the reverse complement.
GCATAGGTTTTGTTTAGGACCAGAAAGATTCCCTGTGCCGCGAATCCACACCCCGGGTGTAGTCATAACTATAGACTTTAGTGATCATTGTAAATTATTTATCTATCTATCTATAACCTCACGCCAGATCCCTTGCGGGGTAGGCAGAGAGTACAGAGTTCCAACAGGTTCTTTCCTTACATACCTCTCTGGCTTCCTCGACTCTCATAGAAAATTAAAATTAAATTATTTAATTCAATTTAATTCTTTTTTGTGGACATTCTTTTTTTTTATTTTAACATTTTACAATAAACAATTGTAACATTTGCAGATGTGTTCTTATTTGTACCCGCCGTCAGGCGGGGGTAGCACCGCAGACACCCACTTAATATCAGAGACATTCAATCTATATTGATTAAGGAGCTACTAGATTAGGCATTATAGAACCAGTGACAGGGACGACCCCATGTGTTTCTCCTTCTCATATAGAGACGATTCTCATATCAGACGAGCCAATGAAGCTGTTTTAAGGGAGCATGTTCCACTGCCAACATTCGAAGAACTATTGGCGGATCGGCGGATGATTGATAAGGACTCCGCCGCCGCCCACCTCTTTTGCATGCATTATCTAGAAACATACACAAAAAGAGATTTGGTGTGATGATATAGATCTATCTATCTATATCATCACGCCAGCTCCCTCGCGGGGTAGGCAGAGAGTACAGAGTTCCAACATGTTCTTTCCTTACATACCTCTCTGGCTTCCTCCACTCTCATAGTTCGTCTCATACACACTCGCCGGTTACGGACACTCTAGACATGCCCTATGATATAGATAATCTACAAAAACATTGAACTATTTTTCATTTTATTTTACAGACTGTCAGACCAAGAAAAGGAGAACACTGAAAGTCAAAACAGCAGCTGAACTTGCACTGTATAAAAAACTTGCTGCTGCAAGAGTAAAACTGAGCAAATGCAAAAATACGCTCCGTAAACAATCAGTATCAATTAAGGCATCGCAAAACATAGCAACCAATGAAAAGGTTTTGCAAGCGTTAGGGAATCTCTCTAAATCAGGCCAGATACTGACATTGTTGCAGTTCCGGGAGAATATAAAGGAAGAAGATTCACATAGAATAAAAAAGTTGTGGCATTAACATTATTCAAACGTAGCCCAAAAGGGTACCGGCATTTAAGGAAAATGTTAGTACTTCCAGCTATACAAACTTAATAAAAACTTATGAGCAGGGCTAATTTACATGCAGGTGTAAAAAAAATTAATTTACAATTAAAACAATAAGCTGATAAAATTCTGAGAAATATCTGAGGAATATTCGGAGGAATTGTGCATATTATTGTATGATGGGATGGCCCTTACCTTTAATGAGCGAAAGGACAACATTTTCGGTTCTGTATTCAATGGTCAGGATACAGTGAAAGAATTCGCAAATCACGCAAAAGTGTTTATAATTAGTGGAGTATTAAAAAATTATAAACAACCCATTGGGTACACTTTTTCTTCAACGGCTACAGAGGGTCAAAATTAGCTAGACAATTAAAATTATTTATATGGGAATTAATGAAGGGTGGGTTATCAAGCTTATTAAGGTATAAGACTCATACCAAAACTTACAGAGAATCACGTGAAAGCTGCCGAAATAAGTAAAATGAAGGTTAAATATGCAACCCTGATTTCCAGCCAAACTGTAGCTGTGAACATGGGCTCTCTTGCAGGTATGGGTGGGTTACCACAGTTACTTATCGTGGGCGTATTTGTAATGAAGTGTAAGTTATAATTGACAGCCGGTTTTGAGTTAAAAAAACATTTGTATTTGCATTTCGGCGCCAGTAAACATGTATTATTTCAAGCATTCTATCTCTTTACTTTTCATACAGATATTGAAAAGTAAAGTTACGATTAGATGTAGTTTTGACTAGTCTATTCAAATCGTAAAAAAATGTTATATGGCTAAATTGTAACTTACACTGTTTAGAATTGCGCCGATACTATGTTCTTTTATTTTATGTATTAAAATATGGCAGTCTTCTTATATTAAATTGCATAATATTATGTTCTGTTTTTTCTTCACAGACAAGGGTGTCATTCCTAAGGAATGCCAAGACATTGCAGATTTGTTAATATTCATCGACAAATTATTTGACCCTGTAAATTGAAGTTATGGCAAGAAACAACATTCAAAACCTGCATTAGGACCAGTAACCCCAAGATCAGTCCATCGTCGCATATTGAGGGAATCCAAAACCATATTAAACTCGATGAGTTTCGTATGTAGGGGAGACAATGAAAATGTCCCCACACTAAAAAACTGGGTGTGAATATTAGACGGACTAGAAATTTTATTAAATAATTTGAATTAAAAGCATGGTGTTACTCCAGTTTGGATGCGGCACCTCAATCAAGACTCTTTAGAAATCTTTTTTAGGTCCATAAGGAGTCATTGGTGCCGCAATAATAACCCCACGCCGAAAAGGTTCGAATCAGCGTTCGCAAATCTATTAATTAATAGTCTGTCTTATGCCATACGAGTCACGAACGGTGACCCAAATGTAAACTTACTTGCATCCAGGATTTAGAAATGGCTTTCGACAGCCAGAAAATATGTTGTCTGCAAAAGAGTTAGTGTGGCGGAAATTTGGTGAACGCAATAAAAGAGACCCAATCGCCCGCTCCGCTATTGTGTTTGGATCAAGAAAAACAGGAAAACGAACATGAAAAAAAAACTGAGCATACTAAGCTTTCTCGAAAAGCGGAAGAAAGATGTTCCGACAAACTCAACCGCCTCCGCAGTGAACATTCTGTGCATGTATATGGAAACAGAGGTTGGTGAAATCGGTAACCACCCAGTAAACGTAGGCAATTTTTTGGATGGTTGAATAAAATCGCCATTAAATAATTGTCGGTGCCGGCGACATCCGTACCTTCAGAGAAGACTCTCTGCAAGAAGAAGCCGGTTACTTGATGATGCAGTAGATCAGCTTTGTTTTTGCATAAGAATTATTCGTTGTTTGAATAAACCATCTCTTATTATTATAAAAGGAGTTTCATTTTAATAAACTACCTTAAAAATATTTCCTTTTGTATAATTAAATCCTTTGAAAATGCGCGTTTAACTGCGTTTTAGGATTGAAGGCCTTTGGATATGATTGTGCTACGTATCATATCATTAGTATGGTTCGCTATTTATACAAAAATAAATAAAAAACTTAAAGAACCCCCGATTAAAAGTTTTTTATCAAATGTAATCGGTTTTAAACCGATGCTGAAATTTGTAATCGGTTCACATCCATACTATGTATTATTGTTAAGATCACGTACCGGCTGTACAAAACCAGAAACAACAGACTCATGTACGAAAATAAACTTAACAACTATTCAGACAGAAAGTATTTGATTTATTTACTAATTCCTTCCTAATAATAAACAATAATATCAGCCTATACTGCCCACTGCTAGGCAAAAGCCTTCTCTCACAAATGGAGGTGAGAGAGATTAGGTCATACTCCACCACGCGGACCCAGTGCGGGTTGGTGAAGGCAGGTTTGTGGCGACCCGCTGTTGGACTTATCAAGCCGCCTTTAAGGCTTCCAACTCGGCTCAACGACTACCACATTAAGTGGTAACCGGGACCAACGGCTTTACGTGCCTTCCGAAGCACGGACACGCTCGAATATGAAACGGTCACCCATCTCAGGCCAACCTAGTCGAACGCTGCTTAACCTTGGTGATCGGTACGAAAATACCGCGGTCGCACAGCGCCTCATAATAATTTTTGTTACGGCCATTAATTTTTTCTACCAGGCGTAAGTCAAAACCGTCCCAATGAAAACGTCTCTTTGGACAATTTAACTAGCGGATTGTTACTAACGAATGGGAGGGTTACCAGACACGACTCGGTAAGCCTATTGTATGGGAGGGTGTGTGTCTGTGTGTGAATGATCTACGCTGTTGGCCGCGGGGCCCTTACAGCTTCACCGGACAAGAGGGCGAGCGTGCAGCCACTACGTGTATGGGAGGGATGAAATATGGTATCCCATATTCATTTTGAATACGTCAGAGAACTGTCAAACTTTAAATCGTAAATTGTTTGGATACCAGCCGATTTCGGACGGTTTTGTCTGGGAATTGTTTTGTTTGGTTTCGTTGTGCTTATTTAATGTCGAGTTCAAAAAGTGATAGAGAAGTGTTAAAGATATAAGATTCGGATGATCCTGATACAGATTTATAGTTTATAAACCGAAAATGAATAATTTTCCACGTTAGAGTGCGGAGTTTCAATTAAGATTTCGGCTAGATAAACCATCTGTTCAACAGTTATTACTTGAAATTTATCCTCTTTTAAGGGTAAAAGGAAATAGGTTGGTAGTTTTATAAATACCTATCCATTGAGTTTGTTATCGTGCATTAGAGATACAGAATGTCACCTCTCAACTGAATTGTTTACGAAACTTGTATGAGTGTATACTTACTTTATTTCATATTGACTACGTTTTGTTTTAGACATCATGGGATAAGTCCTATAAATCAGTTATTAATAAGAATAATAATTTATTTAATGCAGGCAACAGAAATTGATGAAAATATTTTTATACCACTTAATGGCCCATAGAATATATACCTTACTGATTAACATACATTTAATAATAATAATGTATTGAACTTGTAATTTTCATTTTTTTTTTAACGTAGCCCCACAATAGGATTACTTCCTGTGTCGTGGGTGCGTTTACAAACATAAAAATTCACATACATAAAAACCCAGACCGGAACAAATAATTATGGATCACACTAAGATTTGTCCCGTGCGGGAATCGAACCCGCGACTATTAGACACAGTGGGCGGAGCGGGTTAAGTTCTTAACCACTGCGCTAAATCGTCGGTTGTTGCGCTGTACAGGGGTGTCTCTCAGTCTTCCACGAAATGTTCTGAATACCACACCCCTCGGCCAGAAGTCATGAAGGTCTTCAGCTTCGCAATGGGAGATCGCACAACAAAAAAAATTAAAAGCCGCATTATGTTGTGAATTCACCTTCTCGACCCTTAGGCCTACGCAACACATGACGGAAATTCCGTCGCGGACCATCCACGTCGGAACGCCAATACATGTTTTGCATATAAATGACTAATAACGGGCACACTACGCGGAAGATCGGTCGCTCCGTCGCGGACCGCTCTCTGCGTCTGTACCGTCCTCCGCGCACCGATCTTCCGTCGGCGTGAGGTCGGCAACGTCGCATTCCAGGTATTTATATGTATCGCGCCACATTCAGCGAATAACTCGCGGCGACAGCGCACGCACAGAATGTTTGACACCGAAAGATTTATTTTAGAAGTGCAAACTAGAGTTTCCCTATGTGACTCTAGAGAAAAGCCGAATAGAACGGCAAAGAAACGAGCATGGGAAGAGATAGCGAAATTGGTTTACGACAATTGGGGTGATGAAATAGAAACAAAACAGCAAGAAATTGGTGAGTTTGACACTTTATTATTTTACTATAAGTATAATGATTAGGTAAGGTATCCATGTAGAAATTTATACAATGTGAATAATCCTTATGAATTACATTTTTTTTGTTGGTACATCTTTCGGCTGGAATAGTGACTTCTAAGGTAAACGAAAATGCAACCTTGACTTTACCCAATTGCTAATCGAAGAGTATTTATGGGATGAACCCAATATTTACGCTTTCTTCTTCTTTCTTGACGACGGGATCCATTACGACGGGATCCATTACGACCACACCGTATAAGCGTTGGCAGTCGACTGAAAATCTGCCATGGAATATTTAATGTGGCTGCAATATTTAATAACGGATTTACTGCAACGGAAGTTCGGGGTCGGAATTTCCGCCTAGTGTAGCGTAGGCCTTAGACCCAAAGCGTGTTGTTAGTGCCCCTTGAAACGTCTAATAAATTGTGGTAGCAAAACAATTACGTGAAACATTGGCATACGAAATTATAAAAAAAATAAACAAAATTAAAGATTGATAACACCCCCCCCCCCCCACCTTGAGGGGGGTACGGGACCCATGGGATGGTGGAGTTATATCTCCCGAAACAATGTACCTATTTAAGTGTGATTTAATTTACTAGTTTGGGTACATTCAAAATAAGTGTATATTGTCCGTTAACTAAAACTAACCTAGATGATGCGGAGACACTTGTGTATGACGGGGGAGCACCACGATTACAAAGCAAAAGCACATCAATTAGTTCACATATGTTGAGAATTGGACCAAGTCAATGTTGACATCATTTATAATCAGTACCCTAAATTGTTTAATGGAGTGGGAAAACTCAACAATTTTAAATTAAAGTTACACGTTGACCCCAATATACCTCTAGTAGTTCAGCCAATTCGCTGTTACGTCGTAACAAAGTTCTATAAATATAAAATAAATACAAAAAATCATTACACACAAACAAACAAAATAACTAGTTGTTACAATCGAATGGAAACCGCGCCCTTAAACTAGTGATAGCATCATAACGACCATATAATGTATTCGTTGGTATCGGAAATCAAATTCTTTCTAGAACATCTGATAACAAACGCCCACAACATAGGTGCCTAGAAATATCGGAAAAAGTACAATAGCGAACAACGGGTCAACTACCGGTCAATGATTCCATTTCGCTCAGTTCGATTATTGCTATCTCAGTACCACAAAAATTTTCTAGAATATAGACATTTGTTTAGCGCGTCACTTGCTTCGGTTGAACCGTTCTTTCCATATCTCTATCTCGTCTCATACGAAAAATCTAGAAATCTGAGAGTACGCATTGTCACCTCAGGGAAGAAGTAGGCCGTCCCGATATAAATATATAAAAACGAATTCGCGCAGGAGGAAAAGAATTTCGACGCCAGAGAGTTCGCACGACAACTATGTGATCCATATTCCTGATTATTTGTTCTCATTTTTGAGAAGTAGTAAAATCAATGCAATTTAATATATATAAAATAAAAAAAGAAAATTAAAAAGCGGTTACCATCATTTTTCAACTCCCTTGGTAAGTTTAATATAATTAAATCCAATAGGTTTGGTTGCTGTTAACTAATTTTTCGTGTCTGGATTAATTCGATTACTATTCAACAAGTGATTTCTTCAACCTTTTAATAGTGAAAAACATTGTTATGGCTATATATTTGTTAATGGAGGTTTAACAACGTAACGAAATGTGACAGCGAGTATCTTAAAATTAGTAAAATATAACCTTATCTATTTAATCATTCCGATAAGTTTTAAATATGTTTCACCGCGGTATTTTTCTTCATTAACATTCTATTATCACATTAATTTAGTCCAAATCAGGCCTGCCTCCACAAGAAACCAGGGGAGATATCAATCAGCCTATCGCAGTCCACTGCTGGACATAGGCCTCTCCTAACACGCGCCATTGCACACGGTCCTCCGCCTTCCGCATCCAGTCTGTCCCAGCGCCCTTTTTGAGGTCGTCGGTCCATCTAGCTGGGGGCCGTCCTACCATACGCTTACCAAGTCACGGTCTCCACTCTAGGACACGCTTGCTCCATCGGCCGTCGGTCCTTCTGCAGATGTGACCAGCCCATTGCCACTTTAGCTTACTGAGTCTGCGAGCTATGTCGGTAACTTTGGTTCTTTGTCGGATTACCTCGTTACGAATTTTATCCTTCAAAGAGACGCCGAGCATAGCTCGCTCTATAGCCCGCTGTGCGACTTCGAATTTGTGGACTAGTCCCACTGTGAGTTGCCACGTCTCAGCCCCGTAAGTCATAACAGGTAGGACGCATTGGTTATAGGCTTTAGTCTTCAGGCATTGCGGTATAGGCGAAGAGAAAACGTGACGTAGTTTGCCAAATGCTGCCCAACCTTATTTATATTTCTTTCTCGAAGATGTTTCTGCCAAATTGGGCAACTTGTCCAAGGTAGGCATATTCCCGAACAACTTCGAGCATCGAACCATCGACGTAGATCGGTCCCGGCGTGACATGTTCATTAAACATGATCTGACATGATATGGCCGCGATAATTAATTCCCACTGTGTATTCCACGCGTGTGTTGTTAACATCGGTGGCTTGTGTGTATCTTAATAAGAACCTATTTTTCTAAAATATATATTTTGTTAAAATTCCATAAATGATAAATTTCAATACATACTTGAAAATAATAAGCTTTTGGTTTTTGTAGTCAGTAGTCTATTAAAAATTGCCACCGAAAATTGTATACAAGATTGTTCATATGAATAATAAACTCGTAGTAATGTAATTAAAATGTTTGCATTGACACACATCTTAATTTCGTTTAGGTTTTAAAGCCAATTGTATAATAGATGGAATGTTATACATAAACTATACTTCCTCGTATTCGTTCATATAATGTAACACAAACACAGCTGGGAGATTTATTTGCTGGATTAGCGTGATGTTATGATAAGAGGGATTTCTCGATGTACCGGCGAAATAAATATCAAAGGTCATTGCTTCACTCGATATATTTATTGGTAACTCTGTATTTGCGTATAAGTTAAAATGTGATCTTTTCTTTTGTACCTCATAGCGTAGTGGAATGGTGATCGTCCGGCATATAAACAGTTGGGGTTTGATTCTGGGTTGGGATCCTGGGGGTCCACCGTACGGATTGTGAACTACGGGCTGCACGTCCAAGTACGGATTGTGAACCAACAGGCAACACTTCTGCCGTCGACTCCAGCTGACCTCTGCGGCTGAGGGCCTTCCATAGTATCACCGTGAGCTACAGGGCACCTCCGAGTTCCCCACTAAGTAAGTGGAAGCTTCCTCACCGAAGACCCCCACGCGTCACGGGATCGAACAGACCAAAGATAAGTCCCCAGCGCGCATAGGTTTTGTTTAGGACCAGAAAGATTCCCTGTGCCGCGAATCCACACCCCGGGTGTAGTCATAACTATAGACTTTAGTGATCATTGTAAATTATTTATCTATCTATCTATAACCTCACGCCAGATCCCTTGCGGGGTAGGCAGAGAGTACAGAGTTCCAACAGGTTCTTTCCTTACATACCTCTCTGGCTTCCTCGACTCTCATAGAAAATTAAAATTAAGACATTCTTTTTTTTTATTTTAACATTTTACAATAAACAATTGTAACATTTGCAGATGTGTTTTTATTTGTACCCGCCGTCAGGCGGGGGTAGCAGCGCAGACACCCACTTAATATCAGAGACATTCAATCTATATTGATTAAGGAGCTACTAGATTATGCATTATAGAACCAGTGACAGGGACGACCCCATGTGTTTCTCCTTCTCATATAGAGACGATTCTCATATCAGACGAGCCAATGAAGCTGTTTTAAGGGAGCATGTTCCACTGCCAACATTCGAAGAACTATTGGCGGATCGGCGGATGATTGATAAGGACTCCGCCGCCGCCCACCTCTTTTGCATGCATTATCTAGAAACATACACAAAAAGAGATTTGGTGTGATGATATAGATCTATCTATCTATATCATCACGCCAGCTCCCTCGCGGGGTAGGCAGAGAGTACAGAGTTCCAACAGGTTCTTTCCTTACATACCTCTCTGACTTCCTCCACTCTCATAGTTCGCCTCATACACACTCGCCGGTTACGGACACTCTAGACATGCCCTATGATATCTATATCATCTACAAAAACATTGAACTATTTTTCATTTTATTTTACAGACTGTCAGACCAAGAAAAGGAGAACACTGAAAGTCAAAACAGCAGCTGAACTTGCACTGTATAAAAAACTTGCTGCTGCAAGAGTAAAACTGAGCAAATGCAAAAATACGCTCCGTACACAATCAGTATCAATTAAGGCATCGCAAAACATAGCAACCAATGAAAAGGTTTTGCAAGCGTTAGGGAATCTCTCTAAATCAGGCCAGATACTGACATTGTTGCAGTTCCGGGAGAATATAAAGGAAGAAGATTCACATATAATAAAAAAGTTGTGGCATTAACATTATTCAAACGTAGCCCAAAAGGGTACCGGCATTTAAGGAAAATGTTAGTACTTCCAGCTATACAAACTTAATAAAAACTTATGAGCAGGGCTAATTTACATGCAGGTGTAAAAAAAATTAATTTACAATTAAAACAATAAGCTGATAAAATTCTGAGAAATATCTGAGGAATATTCGGAGGAATTGTGCATATTATTGTATGATGGGATGGCCCTTACCTTTAATGAGCGAAAGGACAACATTTTCGGTTCTGTATTCAATGGTCAGGATACAGTGAAAGAATTCGCAAATCACGCAAAAGTGTTTATAATTAGTGGAGTATTAAAAAATTATAAACAACCCATTGGGTACACTTTTTCTTCAACGGCTACAGAGGGTCAAAATTAGCTAGACAATTAAAATTATTTATATGGGAATTAATGAAGGGTGGGTTATCATATCAAGCTTCTTAAGGTAAAAACTCATACCAAAACTTACAGAGAATCACGTGAAAGCTGCTGAAATAATAAAATGAAGGTTAAATATGCAACCCTGATTTCCAGCCAAACTGTGGCTGTGAACATGGGCTCTCTTGCAGGTATGGGGGGGTTACCACAGTTACTTATCGTGGGCGTATTTGTAATGTAGTGTAAGTTATAATTGACAGCCGGTTTTGAGTTAAAAAAACATTTATATTTGCATTTCGGCGCCAGTGTATTATGTATTATTTCAAGCATTCTATCTCTTTACTTTTCATACAGATATTGAAAAGTAAAGTAACGATTAGATGTAGTTTTGACCAGTCAATTCAAATCGTAAAAAAATGTAATATGGCTAAATTGTAACTTACACTATTTAGAATTGCGCCGATATTATGTTCTTTTATTTTATGTATAACTATGGCAGACTTCTTATATTAAATTGCATAATATTATGTTGTTTTTTCTTCACAGACAAGGGTGTCATTCCTAAGGAATGCCAAGACATTGCAGATTTGTTAATATTCATCGACAAATTATTTGACCCTGTAAATTGAAGTTATGGCAAGAAACAACATTCAAAACCTGCATTAGGACCAGTAACCCCAAGATCAGTCCATCGTCGCATATTGAGGGAATCCAAAACCACATTAAACTCGATGAGTTTCGTATGTAGGGGAGACAATGAAAATGTCCCCACACTAAAAAACTGGGTGTGAATATTAGACGGACTAGAAATCTTATTAAATAATTTGAATTAAAAGCATGGTGTTACTCCAGTTTGGATGCGGCACCTCAATCAAGACTCTTTAGAAATCTATTTTAGGTCAATAAGGAGTCATTGGTGCCGCAATAATGACCCCACGCCGAAAAGGTTCGAATCAGCGTTCGCAAATCTATTAATTAATAGTCTGTCTTATGCCATACGAGTCACGAACGGTGACCCAAATGTAAACTTACTTGCATCCAGGATTTAGAAATAGCTTTCGACAGCCAGAAAATATGTTGTCTGCACTGTAACGCAATAAAAGAGACCCCCAATCGCCCGCTCCGCTATTGTGTTTGGATCAAGAAAAACAGGCAAAAGAACATGAAAAAAAAACTGAGCATACTAAGCTTTCTCGAAAAGCGGAATAAAGATGTTCCGACAAACTCAACCGCCTCCGCAGTGAACATTCTGTGCATGTATTTGGAAACAGAGGTTGGTGAAATCGGTAAGCACCCAGTAAACGTAGGCAATTTTTGGATGGTTGAATAAAATCGCCATTAAATAATTGTCGGTGCCGGCGACATCCGTACCTTCAGAGAGGACTCTCTGCAAGAAGAAGCCGGTTACTTGATGATGCAGTAGATCAGCTTTGTTTTTGCATAAGAATTATTTGTTGTTTGAATAAACCAACGCTTATTATTATAAAAGGAGTTTCATTTTAATAAACTACCTTAAAAATATTTCCTTTTGTATAATTAAAGCTACACCGTCACGCCTATATTCCCCAGAGGGGGTGGCAGAGGTGTACTGAGTACACCCACATTTCGCCCACGATGTTAGGTCCCATGTAATAGGGGGCGAGCCTATTGCCATATATCGGGCACAATTCCAGACTCCGGACTCATACTGGGAATTTTTCGTTAGAAAAACTACATTTGTCCGACCTAGGATTTGAACCCAGGACCTCGTGATCACAAAGCGATGGGCTTTGCCACCAGACCAACGAGGCAGTCAACTGCGTTTTAGGATTATGATTTCATTGTGCTACGTATCATATCATTAGTATGGTTCGCTATTCATACAAAAATAAATAAATGAATAATTTTTCCACGTTACAGTGCGGAGTTTCAATTAAGATTTCGGCTAGATAAACCATCTGTTCAACAGTTATTACTTGAAATTTATCCTCTTTTAAGGGTAAAAGGAAATAGGTTGGTAGTTTTATAAATACCTATCCATTGAGTTTGTTATCGTGCATTAGAGATACAGAATGTCACCTCTCAACTGAATTGTTTACGAAACTTGTATGAGTGTATACTTACTTTATTTCATATTGACTACGTTTTGTTTTAGAAATCATGGGATAAGTCCTATAAATCAGTTATTAATAAGAATAATAATTTATTTAATGCAGGCAACAGAAATTGATGAAAATATTTTTATACCACTTAATGGCCCATAGAATATATACCTTACTGATTAACATACATATAATAATAATAATGTATTGAACTTGTAAATTTAAATAATTTGGTTTTTTTTAAACGTAGCCCCACAATAGGATTGATTCCTGTGTCGTGGGTGCGTTTACAAACATGAAAATTCACATACATAAATACCCAGACCGGAACAAATAATTATGGATCACACTAAGATTTGTCCCGTGCGGGAATCGAACCCGCGACTATTAGACACAGTGGGCGGAGCGGGTTAAGTTCTTAACCACTGCGCTAAATCGTCGGTTGTTGCGCTGTACAGGGGTGTCTCTCAGTCTTCCACGAAATGTTCTGAATACCACACCCCTCGGCCAGAAGTCATGAAGGTCTTCAGCTTCGCAATGGGAGATCGCACAACAAAAAAAATTAAAAGCCGCATTATGTTGTGAATTCACCTTCTCGACCCTTAGGCCTACGCAACACATGACGGAAATTCCGTCGCGGACCATCCACGTCGGAACGCCAATACATGTTTTGCATATAAATGACTAATAACGGGCACACTACGCGGAAGATCGGTCGCTCCGTCGCGGACCGCTCTCTGCGTCTGTACCGTCCTCCGCGCACCGATCTTCCGTCGGCGTGAGGTCGGCAACGTCGCATTCCAGGTATTTATATGTATCGCGCCACATTCAGCGAATAACTCGCGGCGACAGCGCACGCACAGAATGTTTGACACCGAAAGATTTATTTTAGAAGTGCAAACTAGAGTTTCCCTATGTGACTCTAGAGAAAAGCCGAATAGAACGGCAAAGAAACGAGCATGGGAAGAGATAGCGAAATTGGTTTACGACAATTGGGGTGATGAAATAGAAACAAAACAGCAAGAAATTGGTGAGTTTGACACTTTATTATTTTACTATAAGTATAATGATTAGGTAAGGTATCCATGTAGAAATTTATACAATGTGAATAATCCTTATGAATTACATTTTTTTTGTTGGTACATCTTTCGGCTGGAATAGTGACTTCTAAGGTAAACGAAAATGCAACCTTGACTTTACCCAATTGCTAATCGAAGAGTATTTATGGGATGAACCCAATATTTACGCTTTCTTCTTCTTTCTTGACGACGGGATCCATTACGACGGGATCCATTACGACCACACCGTATAAGCGTTGGCAGTCGACTGAAAATCTGCCATGGAATATTTAATGTGGCTGCAATATTTAATAACGGATTTACTGCAACGGAAGTTCGGGGTCGGAATTTCCGCCTAGTGTAGCGTAGGCCTTAGACCCAAAGCGTGTTGTTAGTGCCCCTTGAAACGTCTAATAAATTGTGGTAGCAAAACAATTACGTGAAACATTGGCATACGAAATTATAAAAAAAATAAACAAAATTAAAGATTGATAACACCCCCCCCCCCCCACCTTGAGGGGGGTACGGGACCCATGGGATGGTGGAGTTATATCTCCCGAAACAATGTACCTATTTAAGTGTGATTTAATTTACTAGTTTGGGTACATTCAAAATAAGTGTATATTGTCCGTTAACTAAAACTAACCTAGATGATGCGGAGACACTTGTGTATGACGGGGGAGCACCACGATTACAAAGCAAAAGCACATCAATTAGTTCACATATGTTGAGAATTGGACCAAGTCAATGTTGACATCATTTATAATCAGTACCCTAAATTGTTTAATGGAGTGGGAAAACTCAACAATTTTAAATTAAAGTTACACGTTGACCCCAATATACCTCTAGTAGTTCAGCCAATTCGCTGTTACGTCGTAACAAAGTTCTATAAATATAAAATAAATACAAAAAATCATTACACACAAACAAACAAAATAACTAGTTGTTACAATCGAATGGAAACCGCGCCCTTAAACTAGTGATAGCATCATAACGACCATATAATGTATTCGTTGGTATCGGAAATCAAATTCTTTCTAGAACATCTGATAACAAACGCCCACAACATAGGTGCCTAGAAATATCGGAAAAAGTACAATAGCGAACAACGGGTCAACTACCGGTCAATGATTCCATTTCGCTCAGTTCGATTATTGCTATCTCAGTACCACAAAAATTTTCTAGAATATAGACATTTGTTTAGCGCGTCACTTGCTTCGGTTGAACCGTTCTTTCCATATCTCTATCTCGTCTCATACGAAAAATCTAGAAATCTGAGAGTACGCATTGTCACCTCAGGGAAGAAGTAGGCCGTCCCGATATAAATATATAAAAACGAATTCGCGCAGGAGGAAAAGAATTTCGACGCCAGAGAGTTCGCACGACAACTATGTGATCCATATTCCTGATTATTTGTTCTCATTTTTGAGAAGTAGTAAAATCAATGCAATTTAATATATATAAAATAAAAAAAGAAAATTAAAAAGCGGTTACCATCATTTTTCAACTCCCTTGGTAAGTTTAATATAATTAAATCCAATAGGTTTGGTTGCTGTTAACTAATTTTTCGTGTCTGGATTAATTCGATTACTATTCAACAAGTGATTTCTTCAACCTTTTAATAGTGAAAAACATTGTTATGGCTATATATTTGTTAATGGAGGTTTAACAACGTAACGAAATGTGACAGCGAGTATCTTAAAATTAGTAAAATATAACCTTATCTATTTAATCATTCCGATAAGTTTTAAATATGTTTCACCGCGGTATTTTTCTTCATTAACATTCTATTATCACATTAATTTAGTCCAAATCAGGCCTGCCTCCACAAGAAACCAGGGGAGATATCAATCAGCCTATCGCAGTCCACTGCTGGACATAGGCCTCTCCTAACACGCGCCATTGCACACGGTCCTCCGCCTTCCGCATCCAGTCTGTCCCAGCGCCCTTTTTGAGGTCGTCGGTCCATCTAGCTGGGGGCCGTCCTACCATACGCTTACCAAGTCACGGTCTCCACTCTAGGACACGCTTGCTCCATCGGCCGTCGGTCCTTCTGCAGATGTGACCAGCCCATTGCCACTTTAGCTTACTGAGTCTGCGAGCTATGTCGGTAACTTTGGTTCTTTGTCGGATTACCTCGTTACGAATTTTATCCTTCAAAGAGACGCCGAGCATAGCTCGCTCTATAGCCCGCTGTGCGACTTCGAATTTGTGGACTAGTCCCACTGTGAGTTGCCACGTCTCAGCCCCGTAAGTCATAACAGGTAGGACGCATTGGTTATAGGCTTTAGTCTTCAGGCATTGCGGTATAGGCGAAGAGAAAACGTGACGTAGTTTGCCAAATGCTGCCCAACCTTATTTATATTTCTTTCTCGAAGATGTTTCTGCCAAATTGGGCAACTTGTCCAAGGTAGGCATATTCCCGAACAACTTCGAGCATCGAACCATCGACGTAGATCGGTCCCGGCGTGACATGTTCATTAAACATGATCTGACATGATATGGCCGCGATAATTAATTCCCACTGTGTATTCCACGCGTGTGTTGTTAACATCGGTGGCTTGTGTGTATCTTAATAAGAACCTATTTTTCTAAAATATATATTTTGTTAAAATTCCATAAATGATAAATTTCAATACATACTTGAAAATAATAAGCTTTTGGTTTTTGTAGTCAGTAGTCTATTAAAAATTGCCACCGAAAATTGTATACAAGATTGTTCATATGAATAATAAACTCGTAGTAATGTAATTAAAATGTTTGCATTGACACACATCTTAATTTCGTTTAGGTTTTAAAGCCAATTGTATAATAGATGGAATGTTATACATAAACTATACTTCCTCGTATTCGTTCATATAATGTAACACAAACACAGCTGGGAGATTTATTTGCTGGATTAGCGTGATGTTATGATAAGAGGGATTTCTCGATGTACCGGCGAAATAAATATCAAAGGTCATTGCTTCACTCGATATATTTATTGGTAACTCTGTATTTGCGTATAAGTTAAAATGTGATCTTTTCTTTTGTACCTCATAGCGTAGTGGAATGGTGATCGTCCGGCATATAAACAGTTGGGGTTTGATTCTGGGTTGGGATCCTGGGGGTCCACCGTACGGATTGTGAACTACGGGCTGCACGTCCAAGTACGGATTGTGAACCAACAGGCAACACTTCTGCCGTCGACTCCAGCTGACCTCTGCGGCTGAGGGCCTTCCATAGTATCACCGTGAGCTACAGGGCACCTCCGAGTTCCCCACTAAGTAAGTGGAAGCTTCCTCACCGAAGACCCCCACGCGTCACGGGATCGAACAGACCAAAGATAAGTCCCCAGCGCGCATAGGTTTTGTTTAGGACCAGAAAGATTCCCTGTGCCGCGAATCCACACCCCGGGTGTAGTCATAACTATAGACTTTAGTGATCATTGTAAATTATTTATCTATCTATCTATAACCTCACGCCAGATCCCTTGCGGGGTAGGCAGAGAGTACAGAGTTCCAACAGGTTCTTTCCTTACATACCTCTCTGGCTTCCTCGACTCTCATAGAAAATTAAAATTAAGACATTCTTTTTTTTTATTTTAACATTTTACAATAAACAATTGTAACATTTGCAGATGTGTTTTTATTTGTACCCGCCGTCAGGCGGGGGTAGCAGCGCAGACACCCACTTAATATCAGAGACATTCAATCTATATTGATTAAGGAGCTACTAGATTATGCATTATAGAACCAGTGACAGGGACGACCCCATGTGTTTCTCCTTCTCATATAGAGACGATTCTCATATCAGACGAGCCAATGAAGCTGTTTTAAGGGAGCATGTTCCACTGCCAACATTCGAAGAACTATTGGCGGATCGGCGGATGATTGATAAGGACTCCGCCGCCGCCCACCTCTTTTGCATGCATTATCTAGAAACATACACAAAAAGAGATTTGGTGTGATGATATAGATCTATCTATCTATATCATCACGCCAGCTCCCTCGCGGGGTAGGCAGAGAGTACAGAGTTCCAACAGGTTCTTTCCTTACATACCTCTCTGACTTCCTCCACTCTCATAGTTCGCCTCATACACACTCGCCGGTTACGGACACTCTAGACATGCCCTATGATATCTATATCATCTACAAAAACATTGAACTATTTTTCATTTTATTTTACAGACTGTCAGACCAAGAAAAGGAGAACACTGAAAGTCAAAACAGCAGCTGAACTTGCACTGTATAAAAAACTTGCTGCTGCAAGAGTAAAACTGAGCAAATGCAAAAATACGCTCCGTACACAATCAGTATCAATTAAGGCATCGCAAAACATAGCAACCAATGAAAAGGTTTTGCAAGCGTTAGGGAATCTCTCTAAATCAGGCCAGATACTGACATTGTTGCAGTTCCGGGAGAATATAAAGGAAGAAGATTCACATATAATAAAAAAGTTGTGGCATTAACATTATTCAAACGTAGCCCAAAAGGGTACCGGCATTTAAGGAAAATGTTAGTACTTCCAGCTATACAAACTTAATAAAAACTTATGAGCAGGGCTAATTTACATGCAGGTGTAAAAAAAATTAATTTACAATTAAAACAATAAGCTGATAAAATTCTGAGAAATATCTGAGGAATATTCGGAGGAATTGTGCATATTATTGTATGATGGGATGGCCCTTACCTTTAATGAGCGAAAGGACAACATTTTCGGTTCTGTATTCAATGGTCAGGATACAGTGAAAGAATTCGCAAATCACGCAAAAGTGTTTATAATTAGTGGAGTATTAAAAAATTATAAACAACCCATTGGGTACACTTTTTCTTCAACGGCTACAGAGGGTCAAAATTAGCTAGACAATTAAAATTATTTATATGGGAATTAATGAAGGGTGGGTTATCATATCAAGCTTCTTAAGGTAAAAACTCATACCAAAACTTACAGAGAATCACGTGAAAGCTGCTGAAATAATAAAATGAAGGTTAAATATGCAACCCTGATTTCCAGCCAAACTGTGGCTGTGAACATGGGCTCTCTTGCAGGTATGGGGGGGTTACCACAGTTACTTATCGTGGGCGTATTTGTAATGTAGTGTAAGTTATAATTGACAGCCGGTTTTGAGTTAAAAAAACATTTATATTTGCATTTCGGCGCCAGTGTATTATGTATTATTTCAAGCATTCTATCTCTTTACTTTTCATACAGATATTGAAAAGTAAAGTAACGATTAGATGTAGTTTTGACCAGTCAATTCAAATCGTAAAAAAATGTAATATGGCTAAATTGTAACTTACACTATTTAGAATTGCGCCGATATTATGTTCTTTTATTTTATGTATAATTATGGCAGACTTCTTATATTAAATTGCATAATATTATGTTGTTTTTTCTTCACAGACAAGGGTGTCATTCCTAAGGAATGCCAAGACATTGCAGATTTGTTAATATTCATCGACAAATTATTTGACCCTGTAAATTGAAGTTATGGCAAGAAACAACATTCAAAACCTGCATTAGGACCAGTAACCCCAAGATCAGTCCATCGTCGCATATTGAGGGAATCCAAAACCACATTAAACTCGATGAGTTTCGTATGTAGGGGAGACAATGAAAATGTCCCCACACTAAAAAACTGGGTGTGAATATTAGACGGACTAGAAATCTTATTAAATAATTTGAATTAAAAGCATGGTGTTACTCCAGTTTGGATGCGGCACCTCAATCAAGACTCTTTAGAAATCTATTTTAGGTCAATAAGGAGTCATTGGTGCCGCAATAATGACCCCACGCCGAAAAGGTTCGAATCAGCGTTCGCAAATCTATTAATTAATAGTCTGTCTTATGCCATACGAGTCACGAACGGTGACCCAAATGTAAACTTACTTGCATCCAGGATTTAGAAATAGCTTTCGACAGCCAGAAAATATGTTGTCTGCACTGTAACGCAATAAAAGAGACCCCCAATCGCCCGCTCCGCTATTGTGTTTGGATCAAGAAAAACAGGCAAACGAACATGAAAAAAAAACTGAGCATACTAAGCTTTCTCGAAAAGCGGAATAAAGATGTTCCGACAAACTCAACCGCCTCCGCAGTGAACATTCTGTGCATGTATTTGGAAACAGAGGTTGGTGAAATCGGTAAGCACCCAGTAAACGTAGGCAATTTTTGGATGGTTGAATAAAATCGCCATTAAATAATTGTCGGTGCCGGCGACATCCGTACCTTCAGAGAGGACTCTCTGCAAGAAGAAGCCGGTTACTTGATGATGCAGTAGATCAGCTTTGTTTTTGCATAAGAATTATTTGTTGTTTGAATAAACCATCGCTTATTATTATAAAAGGAGTTTCATTTTAATAAACTACCTTAAAAATATTTCCTTTTGTATAATTAAAGCTACACCGTCACGCCTATATTCCCCAGAGGGGGTGGCAGAGGTGTACTGAGTACACCCACATTTCGCCCACGATGTTAGGTCCCATGTAATAGGGGGCGAGCCTATTGCCATATATCGGGCACAATTCCAGACTCCGGACTCATACTGGGAATTTTTCGTTAGAAAAACTACATTTGTCCGACCTAGGATTTGAACCCAGGACCTCGTGATCACAAAGCGATGGGCTTTGCCACCAGACCAACGAGGCAGTCAACTGCGTTTTAGGATTATGATTTCATTGTGCTACGTATCATATCATTAGTATGGTTCGCTATTCATACAAAAATAAATAAATGAATAATTTTTCCACGTTAGAGTGCGGAGTTTCAATTAAGATTTCGGCTAGATAAACCATCTGTTCAACAGTTATTACTTGAAATTTATCCTCTTTTAAGGGTAAAAGGAAATAGGTTGGTAGTTTTATAAATACCTATCCATTGAGTTTGTTATCGTGCATTAGAGATACAGAATGTCACCTCTCAACTGAATTGTTTACGAAACTTGTATGAGTGTATACTTACTTTATTTCATATTGACTACGTTTTGTTTTAGAAATCATGGGATAAGTCCTATAAATCAGTTATTAATAAGAATAATAATTTGTTTAATGCAGGCAACAGAAATTGATGAAAATATTTTTATACCACTTAATGGCCCATAGAATATATACCTTACTGATTAACATACATATAATAATAATAATGTATTGAACTTGTAATTTTAATTTTTTTTTTAAACGTAGCCCCACAATAGGATTAATTCCTGTGTCGTGGGTGCGTTTACAAACATGAAAATGTTAAGCCGCATTATGTTGTGAATTCACCTTCTCGACCCTTAGGCCTACGCAACACATGACGGAAATTCCGTCGCGGATCATCCACGTCGGAACGCCAATACATGTTTTGCATATAAATGACTAATAACGGCACACTACGCGGAAGATCGGTCGCTCCGTCGCGGACCGCTCTCTGCGTCTGTACCGTCCTCCGCGCACCGATCTTCCGTCGGCGTGAGGTCGGCAACGTCGCATTCCAGGTATTTATATGTATCGCGCCACATTCAGCGAATAACTCGCGGCGACAGCGCACGCACAGAATGTTTGACACCGAAAGATTTATTTTAGAAGTGCAAACTAGAGTTTCCCTATGTGACTCTAGAGAAAAGCCGAATAGAACGGCAAAGAAACGAGCATGGGAAGAGATAGCGAAATTGGTTTACGACAATTGGGGTGATGAAATAGAAACAAAACAGCAAGAAATTGGTGAGTTTGACACTTTATTATTTTACTATAAGTATAATGATTAGGTAAGGTATCCATGTAGAAATTTATACAATGTGAATAATCCTTATGAATTACATTTTTTTTGTTGGTACATCTTTCGGCTGGAATAGTGACTTCTAAGGTAAACGAAAATGCAACCTTGACTTTGCCCAATTGCTAATCGAAGAGTATTTATGGGATGAACCCAATATTTACGCTTTCTTCTTCTTTCTTGTGTTAAAGCTTTATAAATAACTATCACTTCTATGGGATTCATTACGACCACAACGTATAAGCGTTGGCAGTCGACTGAAAATCTGCCATGGAATATTTAATGTGGCTGCAATATTTAATAACGGATTTACTGCAACGGAAGTTCGGGGTCGGAATTTCCGCCTAGTGTAGCGTAGGCCTTAGACCCAAAGCGTGTTGTTAGTGCCCCTTGAAACGTCTAATAAATTGTGGTAGCAAAACAATTACGTGAAACATTGGCATACGAAATTATAAAAAAAAGAAACAAAATTAAAGATTGATAACACCCCCCCCCCCACCTTGAGGGGGGTACGGGACCCATGGGATGGTGGAGTTATATCTCCCGAAACAATGTACCTATTTAAGTGTGATTTAACTAGTTTGGGTACATTCAAAATAAGTGTATATTGTCCGTTAACTAAAACTAACCTAGATGATGCGGAGACACTTGTGTATGACGGGGGAGCACCACGATTACAAAGCAAAAGCACATCAATTAGTTCACATATGTTGACAATTCGACCAAGTCAATGTTGACATCATTTATAATCAGTACCCTAAATTGTTTAATGGAGTGGGAAAACTCAACAATTTTAAATTAAAGTTACACGTTGACCCCAATATACCTCTAGTAGTTCAGCCAATTCGCTGTTACGTCGTAACAAAGTTCTATAAATATAAAATAAATACAAAAAATCATTACACACAAACAAACAAAATAACTAGTTGTTACAATCGAATGGAAACCGCGCCCTTAAACTAGTGATAGCATCATAACGACCATATAATGTATTCGTTGGTATCGGAAATCAAATTCTTTCTAGAACATTTGATAACAAACGCCTACAACATAGGTGCCTAGAAATATCGGAAAAAATACAATAGCGAACAACGGGGCAACTACCGGTGAATGATTCCATTTCGCTCAGTTCGATTATTGCTATCTCAGTACCACAAAAATTTTCTAGAATATAGACATTTGTTTAGCGCGTCACTTGCTTCGGTTGAACCGTTCTTTCCATATCTCTATCTCGTCTCATACGAAAAATCTAGAAATCTGAGAGTACGCATTGTCGCCTCAGGGAGGAAGTAGGCCGTCCCGATATAAATATATAAAAACGAATTCGCGCAGGAGGAAAAGAATTTCGACGCCAGAGAGTTCGCACGACAACTATGTGATTCATATTCCTGATTATTTGTTCTCATTTTTGAGAAGTAGTAAAATCAATGCAATTTAATATATATAAAATAAAAAAAGAAAATTAAAAAGCGGTTACCATCATTTTTCAACTCCCTTGGTAAGTTTAATATAATTAATTCCAATAGGTTTGGTTGCTGTTAACTAATTTTTCGTGTCTGGATTAATTCGATTACTATTCAACAAGTGATTTCTTCAACCTTTTAATAGTGAAAAACATTGTTATGGCTATATATTTGTTAATGGAGGTTTAACAACGTAACGAAATGTGACAGCGAGTATCTTAAAATTAGTAAAATATAACCTTATCTATTTAATCATTCCGATAAGTTTTAAATATGTTTCACCGCGGTATTTTTCTTCATTAACATTCTATTATCACATTAATTTAGTCCAAATCAGGCCTGCCTCCACAAGAAACCAGGGGAGATATCAATCAGCCTATCGCAGTCCACTGCTGGACATAGGCCTCTCCTAACACGCGCCATTGCACACGGTCCTCCGCCTTCCGCATCCAGTCTGTCCCAGCGACCTTTTTGAGGTCGTCGGTCCATCTAGCTGGGGGCCGTCCTACCTTACGCTTACCAAGTCGCGGTCTCCACTCTAGGACACGCTTGCTCCATCGGCCGTCGGTCCTTCTGCAGATGTGACCAGCCCATTGCCACTTTAGCTTACTGAGTCTGCGAGCTATGTCGGTAACTTTGGTTCTTTGTCGGATTACCTCGTTACGAATTTTATCCTTCAAAGAGACGCCGAGCATAGCTCGCTCCATAGCCCGCTGTGCGACTTTGAATTTGTGGACTAGTCCCACTGTGAGTTGCCACGTTTCAGCCCCGTAAGTCATAACAGGTAGGACGCATTGGTTATAGGCTTTAGTCTTCAGGCATTGCGGTATAGGCGAAGAGAAAACGTGACGTAGTTTGCCAAATGCTGCCCAACCTAATTGGATCCTGCGGTTGATTTCTTTCTCGAAGATGTTTCTGCCAAATTGGACAACTTGTCCAAGGTAGGCATATTCCCGAACAACTTCGAGCATCGAACCATCGACGTAGATCGGTCCCGGCGTGACATGTTCATTAAACATGATCTGACATGATATGGCCGCGATAATTAATTCCCACTGTGTATTCCACGCGTGTGTTGTTAACATCGGTGGCTTGTGTGTATCTTAATAAGAACCTATTATTGTAAAATATATATTTTGTTAAAATTCCATAAATGATAAATTTCAATACATACTTGAAAATAATAAGCTTTTGGTTTTTGTAGTCAGTAGTCTATTAAAAATTGCCACCGAAAATTGTATACAAGATTGTTCATATGAATAATAAACTCGTAATAATGTAATTAAAATGTTTGCATTGACACATATCTTAATTTCGTTTAGGTTTTAAAGCCAATTGTATAATAGTTGGAATGTTATACATAAACTATTCTTCCTCGTATTAGTTCATATAATGTAACACAAACACAGCTGGGAGATTTATTTGCTGGATTAGCGTGATGTTATGATAAGAGGGATTTCTCGATGTACCGGCGAAATAAATATCAAAGGTCATTGCTTCACTCGATATATTTATTGGTAACTCTGTATTTGCGTATAAGTTAAAATGTGATCTTTTCTTTTGTACCTCATAGCGTAGTGGAATGGTGATCGTCCGGCATATAAACAGTTGGGGTTTGATTCTGGGTTGGGATCCTGGGGGTCCACCGTACGGATTGTTAACTACGGGCTGCACGTCCAAGTACGGATTCTGAACCAACAGGCAACACTTCTGCCGTCGACTCCAGCTGACCTCTGCGGCTGAGGGCCTTCCATAGTATCACCGTGAGCTACAGGGCACCTCCGAGTTCCCCACTAAGTCAGTGGAAGCTTCCTCACCGAAGACCCCCACGCGTCACGGGATCGAACAGACCAAAGATAAGTCCCCAGCGCGCATAGGTTTTGTTTAGGACCAGAAAGATTCCCTGTGCCGCGAATCCACACCCCGGGTGTAGTCATAACTATAGACTTTAGTGATCATTGTAAATTATTTATCTATCTATCTATAACCTCACGCCAGATCCCTTGCGGGGTAGGCAGAGAGTACAGAGTTCCAACAGGTTCTTTCCTTACATACCTCTCTGGCTTCCTCGACTCTCATAGAAAATTAAAATTAAGACATTCTTTTTTTTTATTTTAACATTTTACAATAAACAATTGTAACATTTGCAGATGTGTTTTTATTTGTACCCGCCGTCAGGCGGGGGTAGCAGCGCAGACACCCACTTAATATCAGAGACATTCAATCTATATTGATTAAGGAGCTACTAGATTATGCATTATAGAACCAGTGACAGGGACGACCCCATGTGTTTCTCCTTCTCATATAGAGACGATTCTCATATCAGACGAGCCAATGAAGCTGTTTTAAGGGAGCATGTTCCACTGCCAACATTCGAAGAACTATTGGCGGATCGGCGGATGATTGATAAGGACTCCGCCGCCGCCCACCTCTTTTGCATGCATTATCTAGAAACATACACAAAAAGAGATTTGGTGTGATGATATAGATCTATCTATCTATATCATCACGCCAGCTCCCTCGCGGGGTAGGCAGAGAGTACAGAGTTCCAACAGGTTCTTTCCTTACATACCTCTCTGACTTCCTCCACTCTCATAGTTCGCCTCATACACACTCGCCGGTTACGGACACTCTAGACATGCCCTATGATATCTATATCATCTACAAAAACATTGAACTATTTTTCATTTTATTTTACAGACTGTCAGACCAAGAAAAGGAGAACACTGAAAGTCAAAACAGCAGCTGAACTTGCACTGTATAAAAAACTTGCTGCTGCAAGAGTAAAACTGAGCAAATGCAAAAATACGCTCCGTACACAATCAGTATCAATTAAGGCATCGCAAAACATAGCAACCAATGAAAAGGTTTTGCAAGCGTTAGGGAATCTCTCTAAATCAGGCCAGATACTGACATTGTTGCAGTTCCGGGAGAATATAAAGGAAGAAGATTCACATATAATAAAAAAGTTGTGGCATTAACATTATTCAAACGTAGCCCAAAAGGGTACCGGCATTTAAGGAAAATGTTAGTACTTCCAGCTATACAAACTTAATAAAAACTTATGAGCAGGGCTAATTTACATGCAGGTGTAAAAAAAATTAATTTACAATTAAAACAATAAGCTGATAAAATTCTGAGAAATATCTGAGGAATATTCGGAGGAATTGTGCATATTATTGTATGATGGGATGGCCCTTACCTTTAATGAGCGAAAGGACAACATTTTCGGTTCTGTATTCAATGGTCAGGATACAGTGAAAGAATTCGCAAATCACGCAAAAGTGTTTATAATTAGTGGAGTATTAAAAAATTATAAACAACCCATTGGGTACACTTTTTCTTCAACGGCTACAGAGGGTCAAAATTAGCTAGACAATTAAAATTATTTATATGGGAATTAATGAAGGGTGGGTTATCATATCAAGCTTCTTAAGGTAAAAACTCATACCAAAACTTACAGAGAATCACGTGAAAGCTGCTGAAATAATAAAATGAAGGTTAAATATGCAACCCTGATTTCCAGCCAAACTGTGGCTGTGAACATGGGCTCTCTTGCAGGTATGGGGGGGTTACCACAGTTACTTATCGTGGGCGTATTTGTAATGTAGTGTAAGTTATAATTGACAGCCGGTTTTGAGTTAAAAAAACATTTATATTTGCATTTCGGCGCCAGTAAACATGTATTATTTCAAGCATTCTATCTCTTTACTTTTCATACAGATATTGAAAAGTAAAGTAACGATTAGATGTAGTTTTGACCAGTCAATTCAAATCGTAAAAAAATGTAATATGGCTAAATTGTAACTTACACTATTTAGAATTGCGCCGATATTATGTTCTTTTATTTTATGTATAATTATGGCAGACTTCTTATATTAAATTGCATAATATTATGTTGTTTTTTCTTCACAGACAAGGGTGTCATTCCTAAGGAATGCCAAGACATTGCAGATTTGTTAATATTCATCGACAAATTATTTGACCCTGTAAATTGAAGTTATGGCAAGAAACAACATTCAAAACCTGCATTAGGACCAGTAACCCCAAGATCAGTCCATCGTCGCATATTGAGGGAATCCAAAACCACATTAAACTCGATGAGTTTCGTATGTAGGGGAGACAATGAAAATGTCCCCACACTAAAAAACTGGGTGTGAATATTAGACGGACTAGAAATCTTATTAAATAATTTGAATTAAAAGCATGGTGTTACTCCAGTTTGGATGCGGCACCTCAATCAAGACTCTTTAGAAATCTATTTTAGGTCAATAAGGAGTCATTGGTGCCGCAATAATGACCCCACGCCGAAAAGGTTCGAATCAGCGTTCGCAAATCTATTAAATAATAGTCTGTCTTATGCCATACGAGTCACGAACGGTGACCCAAATGTAAACTTACTTGCATCCAGGATTTAGAAAAAGCTTTCGACAGCCAGAAAATATGTTGTCTGCACTGTAACGCAATAAAAGAGACCCCCAATCGCCCGCTCCGCTATTGTGTTTGGATCAAGAAAAACAGGCAAACGAACATGAAAAAAAAACTGAGCATACTAAGCTTTCTCGAAAAGCGGAAGAAAGATGTTCCGACAAACTCAACCGCCTCCGCAGTGAACATTCTGTGCATGTATTTGGAAACAGAGGTTGTTGAAATCGGTAAGCACCCAGTAAACGTAGGCAATTTTTGGATGGTTGAATAAAATCGCCATTAAATAATTGTCGGTGCCGGCGACATCCGTACCTTCAGAGAGGACTCTCTGCAAGAAGAAGCCGGTTACTTGATGATGCAGTAGATCAGCTTTGTTTTTGCATAAGAATTATTTGTTCAATTCAATTCAATTCAATTCTTTATTCACACTAAATAGAGCAGGTAAGGTGTTACATTATAGGTAGGTACTTATATCTATTTGGCCTGATTAAGGCATGTGAATGTTATACAATATATATATGATAGTAGGAGATTACAGAAATGTCGTCTATATAATTAAACTTACATGTCATCATTAAAAATAAAATAAAGGAATAAAAATTAGGTCTAAATTATAATCATATGTCTAATTTATATTAATTTGTCAAATTATAACATGGTTCCGGCAGGTTTTAGGTAGTCATATTTTATCAGAAAGATACTCGTATACACAGTAATAGCATTTTTCGATCAAGAAACTTTGTAGTTTTATTTTAAATGTTTTAATATCATTAAGGTTTCTAATCTCATGCGGTAGTTGGTTGTAAATTTTGACTGACATGCAAAAGACACTGGTATGGAGTAATTTTGTTTTACTCGGCACAATATTTAGTTTATTCCAGTGACGAGCTCGAGTTTGTTGTTTGAATAAATGCAAGTTGTTTTTAGTGAATAGTGCGCATTCATATATATACAGACAAGGTAACGACAGAATCTTTAGGTTTTTAAAATGGGGTCTGCACGTATCTGTTTGTTTCAGATTACACATTGATCGTATGCAGCGTTTTTGGGCCTTGAAAACATGTTCCTTGTTGGTTGAATTACCCCAGAATATTAATCCATATCTAAGATGTGATGTGACATAACCGTGATATGCTGCTAGAATAGTTG
Organism: Phalera bucephala; assembly: GCA_905147815.2. Taxonomy (NCBI): domain Eukaryota; kingdom Metazoa; phylum Arthropoda; class Insecta; order Lepidoptera; family Notodontidae; genus Phalera; species Phalera bucephala. The sequence goes on along the minus strand of LR990637.1, from coordinate 5,645,050 downwards.
ATTTATTAGCAATTGCTCGGAGTCTGTATAGAACATATGATGACTGTGATAGTTTATTACAGATATGATCTGTATGTGCTTTCCAGTTTATTTTATTGTCAATATATACCCCTAGGAATTTTGTGACTCGAGTTTCTTTAATATTAAAGTTTTGGTACCTAATTTGCAGCGCTTGCAGTTTAGCTCGCTGTTGAAAGCTCATGTATGTAGTCTTGTCAAAGTTAAGTTTTAGGTTATTACAATTTAACCATTTTACAATTAACGAGAGAGATTTATTTATGTCAGTTTCTAAATTAGATATATTCTTATTCGTAAATAATACAGTACTGTCATCAGCATATAGAGTCAAGTTATGTTCAATCATTTTGGGCATGTCATTAATGTAAATTAAGAAAAGTAATGGTCCTAGTATGCTGCCTTGTGGAACACCAGTGTGAACCTCTCTCAGGTCTGAAGAGTAAGTTTCTTCTGCCATAGATGCTGAATTAAATTTCTTTATTTCTGTTAGTTGTTTTCTGCTAGTTAAGTATGATTTTATTAGGTCAAAAACGTTCCCTCTAACTCCATAAGCATATAGCTTATTTAATAGATGTTTATGCTGCACCCGGTCAAACGCCTTAGACATATCCATAAACATAGCTACTGATGGTTTGCCCTTGTCGATACTTGTAAGAGCTTTTTGCAAGAAGTTATATATTGCCATGTTTATGGATCTGTTCTGCCTGAACCCATATTGGCATTGAGTAAATATATTATTCTGTTCGAAAAAAGTGTATAGACGTGCCCTAAGTATAGATTCATATACTTTTGCAAACCCTGGCAGAAGAGCAATTGGTCTATGGTTGCTTATATTCGTTTTATCTCCCTTTTTGTATATAGGCTTTATTATGGATATTTTAAGCTTATCCGGAAAAATTCCTTGCGTAGTGCATAAGTTAAATATGTGACTTAGGGGTTGAGCGATAATCCTGGCTACGTCTTTTATTACCTTAGTGGCTATACCATCATAGCCTACGCTGTTGGTATTATGCAGCGATTTAATCGTTTTAATTATGTCATTATGAATGATTGGGGTCATGAAGATTGATTTAGAATTATATGTCAATGGTTTTAGCTCTTTATAGTGTATTGTATTTGTGCATTTTGTGGCATCTTCTTTCGTGATCATATCTGTATAGTAATCATTAAATGTCGTTGCTATTTGTGTTGGGTCAGTAATGTCTATTCCATCTACATTTATTTTATGTATGCCTTCTACTGGACTGTTAGTTTTTATCTGATTGATAACTTGCCAAGTAGCTTTTGCTTTGTTGGATGCTGTTTTTATGTGATATTCATTTTGTGCTTTTTTTGTTAGAGTTATTATTTTTTTATATCTTTTGGCATATGTGCTAAATAATTCTCTGTTTTCTCTACTTGGAGATGTTCTGTATTTCCAGAGGAGGTAGCGCTTACGCTTACTACATACCTTTATGCCGCGAGAAAGCCACTTTGCTCTACGATTTATTGTTACAGTTTTTCTTATTAGTGGCAAGCAAAGGTCGTAGATTAACGCAAACAGATCTTGGAATGTGTTAAAGGCATAATTTGCATCTGTGGATTTGTATACGTTATTGAAAGATAGTTGTTTTAGGTACTTATAGAAAATAGTTATATTTTCTTCTGATAAATCTCTCTTGTATATGTACCATTTTTTGATTAAGCAGGTTTTTTTTACTGGGACTTTAAGGATTTGCGCGGTATGGTCAGATAAAGCTAATTCTTTTATCTCTCCTATACAACCTCTTAGATTATGTGCTATATTATCAATGCAGGTATTGCTAGCTTTGCGCGTTGGCTGTTTAAAATGGAGTTTTAAGTTAAATAATGTTAGTACTTCCTCGAATTCATTTGTTGTCACAGTTTGTTTTAGGGTGTCAATATTAAAATCTCCGCAAATTATAACCGATTTACCCTTTACACAAAGTCGTTTTAATATGTTGTGCAGAGTAGAGAAAAATACGATTACGTGTTGAGTTGTTCTATGAGGTGGTCTATAGAGACAGAGAACATAGATTTTGTGAGCAACAATCTCAATCGCAGAGCATTCTATGACATTGGGGGTCGAAAGTTTATTGATATCATGCAGTTGTCTGTATTGTAGACCGCACTTTATCATAATGCTGGTGCCACCATGTCTGTTATCTCGCATAGAGTATGATGCTAATACGAAATTTGGGATTCGTAAATACAGTTCATCACCCAGTATCATGTTATGCTCTGTTGTACACAGTATGTCAATCAGTGTTCCTTTTGCAGCCAGTTCGTCCAAGCATACCGTGATCATGTCCGACTTGCTGATCAGTCCATTAATGTTTTGGTGCATAATTGTAAGATAATTACTCGTGAAATAAATTATTATTTGTTGGGGTCGAAATTGTGATGTTCCCCGCGTAGTCATTATTACTTGATTCTAGATGTTCATAGTCATAACTGCAGGGATAATTCATTAAGTCAATCTCCAAACGCTCCATTAACTTTACAAATATATTGTACGTGCCTAATTTGTTAATTTTGCCAGTCTTATAATAAAACATATCAAAAGTCAGATCATAGTTAGTATCGTGTAAATAAGCATAGTTATTATTCTGAATGTCTAAGTAAAGCATATTATTAAACATTTCTACTCTATAATTGTGAATTGGTGCACCCTGTATATAAGTTGGTGTACATATAATAATATTAGTATGAGAAATCAATTGCAGAGTTTCCCTTATATATTTTATCAATTCTATGTAGTTTCCATTTGTCTTAAAATCTATTTCGCCTAATATAATTATACAATAGTCATCCCTACTGAAATTGGTTAATTTATATTTTATATTTGATATTAATTGTTTTATTGTACTGTTTGGAGTAGCATACCGACAATATTCAAATTTTTTTCCGAAAGTGTCTTCAATCGCTTGCATCATGTGGTTTTGATATTTGTTACATAGTATACATAGTTTCCTTTTATGTATTAGTTTTTTAGTATGTGTCTTGTCAATGTTTATTTGATTTGGTTGCAGATTTTCTTGGCCTGGCACGATGGTATTTTCTGTCATGGTTGGGTTGATAGTGTTCGTTTCTGATATTAAGCTCTGAGGTTGTTGTGTGGCGCATTGCGGCGAATCGTCAAGTTCTTGGCATCTATTAGTATCACAAAATTTATTTCTTCTGGTTTTGCGATTTGACATTGTTTTTGTTCTATCTATAGTATATTCTAGTTTTTTGTAGACATCAATTATATCGTGGCATTTCCGTAGTTCTGCGTTTAGATTATTAATTTCTTCGAGCATATTGTCTATTTCATTGTTGGCGGAGAGTAGCTTGTCGTTTAGTGCCTTATTTTGTTCCCTCAGATCTTCACAGCAGGGGTTCTCAATGCCATCTATCGATGTGTTTGGTAGACTTAACATCGTTGTGTCAAACATCGAAGAATTGGATATATCATTCATCGAAACTGAGCGTCTCTTCCTACGGTAGGTTATATTGTCGTTTCTATTTTCCATTATTCCACCTGTTTATTATTTGAACACAAAAAGACTATACCAGAACGAAGATTTGATCCTACGACTCGTAACCGTTGTTGGCGGTTCCGCAACTAATTGCCCGATGCGCTACAAGGCTTGTTAAGATTGCTTGTGAAATACGTTATTACTTTATAGGTGATGTGTGTGTGTCAATCGAAAACAAAATATCACTAGGTCCAGTAAATAAAGTTTATGAGAATTGTCTCACATCTAGGGTAAATTTCCACAATCGGCAACACTAGTTAGCTGACAAATATGTTTTGTTTATGGTCGAATGTCTATTCATTCACTCATTAGTACGTTTGACTGCACCGCAACACTAGCAGAGTAACGATTGTCTTTGCGCTTCTTTTGTTTTGAATGTAGGTGTCAAACTTTAAATATTTTTCTAAACGGTATTATGCCGGTGATTAATTTAGTGTTGTTGGCTAGAATAACGTTAAAATTGAATTTGTTTACCGTAACTTAGTTAACAACAATCATCCTCCGTTATGAATACAAAAATGTCACAGGCACGCAGAGTCAACAGTATCAATGCAAAGGTAATCTTGAGCAGTACAATGTAACTTAAAAAGTCTCGTAGGTACACTTATGCAAACACCTATTATTGATTATTGTGCACTATTCAACTAATATATCACAGTTTTGTGCAGTTTGACGCACAAATATAATTATATAATTTAAGGAACACTTTAAAGTACGCGGACAATGTTTACACCGGCAGTTTTTTTTAAAATCCTCGTTTAGCAATAATGTAGCTTATTATTATAAAAGGAGTTTCATTTTAATAAACTACCTTAAAAATATTTCCTTTTGTATAATTAAAGCTACACCGTCACGCCTATATTCCCCAGAGGGGGTGGCAGAGGTGTACTGAGTACACCCACATTTCGCCCACGATGTTAGGTCCCATGTAATAGGGGGCGAGCCTATTGCCATATATCGGGCACAATTCCAGACTCCGGACTCATACTGGGAATTTTTCGTTAGAAAAACTACATTTGTCCGACCTAGGATTTGAACCCAGGACCTCGTGATCACAAAGCGATGGGCTTTGCCACCAGACCAACGAGGCAGTCAACTGCGTTTTAGGATTATGATTTCATTGTGCTACGTATCATATCATTAGTATGGTTCGCTATTCATACAAAAATAAATAAATGAATAATTTTTCCACGTTACAGTGCGGAGTTTCAATTAAGATTTCGGCTAGATAAACCATCTGTTCAACAGTTATTACTTGAAATTTATCCTCTTTTAAGGGTAAAAGGAAATAGGTTGGTAGTTTTATAAATACCTATCCATTGAGTTTGTTATCGTGCATTAGAGATACAGAATGTCACCTCTCAACTGAATTGTTTACGAAACTTGTATGAGTGTATACTTACTTTATTTCATATTGACTACGTTTTGTTTTAGAAATCATGGGATAAGTCCTATAAATCAGTTATTAATAAGAATAATAATTTGTTTAATGCAGGCAACAGAAATTGATGAAAATATTTTTATACCAATAATGGCCCATAGAATATATACCTTACTGATTAACATACATATAATAATAATAATGTATTGAACTTGTAATTTTAATTTTTTTTTTAAACGTAGCCCCACAATAGGATTAATTCCTGTGTCGTGGGTGCGTTTACAAACATGAAAATGTTAAGCCGCATTATGTTGTGAATTCACCTTCTCGACCCTTAGGCCTACGCAACACATGACGGAAATTCCGTCGCGGATCATCTACGTCGGAACGCCAATACATGTTTTGCATATAAATGACTAATAACGGCACACTACACGGAAGATCGGTCGCTCCATCGCGGACCGCTCTCTGCGTCTGTACCGTCCTCCGCGCACCGATCTTCCGTCGGCGTGAGGTCGGCAACGTCGCATTCCAGGTATTTATATGTATCGCGCCACATTCGGCGAATAACTCGCGGCGACAGCGCACGCACAGAATGTTTGACACCGAAAGATTTATTTTAGAAGTGCAAACTAGAGTTTCCCTATGTGACTCTAGAGAAAAGCCGAATAGAACGGCAAAGAAACGAGCATGGGAAGAGATAGCGAAATTGGTTTACGACAATTGGGGTGATGAAATAGAAACAAAACAGCAAGAAATTGGTGAGTTTGACACTTTATTATTTTACTATAAGTATAATGATTAGGTAAGGTATCCATGTAGAAAGTTATACAATGTGAATAATCCTTATGATCTATCTATCTATCTATAACCTCACGCCAGATCCCTTGCGGGGTAGGCAGAGAGTACAGAGTTCCAACAGGTTCTTTCCTTACATACCTCTCTGGCTTCCTCGACTCTCATAGTTCGTCTCATACACGCTCGCCGGTTACGGAGACTCTTGACTTTTCCATCAGATAAGACTCGGTTTATTTGGTCGTGGTAAGATAGTCTAGGTCTTCCCCGGTACCTGCATCCTTCCACTTTCACATTGTATATCTGTTTTGTCATTCTTTCCTCTGGCATTCTTTCTATATGCCCGAACCAACGGAGCATGCCCTTTCTCATCTTTACACCGATACTATGAATTTATTATGAATTACATTTTTTTTTGTTTGTACATCTTTCGGCTGGAATAGTGACTTCTAAGGTAAACGAAAATGCAACCTTAACTTTGCCCAATTGCTAATCGAAGAGTATTTATGGGATGAACCCAATATTTACGCTTTCTTCTTCTTTGTTGTTTTAAAGCTTCATAAATAACTATCACTTCTATGGGATCCATTACGACCACACCGTATAAGCGTTGGCAGTCGACTGATAATCTGCCATGGAATATTTCATGTGGCTGCAATGTTTAATAACGGATTTACCGCAACGGAAGTTCGGGGTCGGAATTTCCGCCAAGTGTAGCGTAGGCCTTAGACCCAAAGCGTGTTGTTAGTGCCCCTTGAAACGTATAATAAATTGTGGCAGCAAAACAATTACGTGAAATAAATATAGAAAAAAGTTGCAATATACAATACAATAAGTTATGAAACATTGGCATATGAAATTATAAAAAAAAAACAAAATTAAAGGGGGTATGGGACCCATAGGATGGTGGAGTTATATCTCCCGAAACGGCGGTACACAGCCAATCAATTATGATATTGCGGTCACATCTACAATTATGTCAAATACTGATATACAAAAATGGCAAAATTAAGTAATATGCGGCTTTTCTGACTCACCAAGCAACTGTCTGTACTGTTATTATATAACCAAATAATTATATTACCAATTACTAGTGTTAATCTAAACGTAGTAGCGACATCTGTTGTTGAAATGTTTTTATTAACCGGAGAACGACATCTATTGGTATGATTTATTCGTTTATGTGATAAGTTCGTAATTGATTAGAATTGAGATTATTTCAAACCCTTGATTAATAATAAAGTGTTTTTCTGATACTTAAAATTAATGTCTGAAGCATTTTTCGCACAATTTAATTAAATATTATAGTTACATTGACGTTAGTCACGTAGGGTAAATTAAGTTTGTTATATTTACACTCTTATTCCTTTTGTCCAAATTAACAAAGCAGTAACAGTTCTATCTACTCATAGTTCTTATTTTTCTTAAAATTGTTCCTAGGAATATAGTTTCTAAAATAGACTATCTCAAGTGAGATGCTAATAAATTTTATTTTTATAACACTCAATTGTGTTGGTGGTATATTAGTCCGCTAATCAGATAGGTTGGCTACATAAATTCGTTTTGTTGGTACAGTAGGTATATAATAGGATTTTGAATTGTAACACGGTTATACGAATATTACTCTGACTCTCTGTTAAACTGTGTGTGCGAATTAAAACCATAGTTAGCCGAAATCCCTGATGTCTTCTTTCTACATCCATCCGCTTCTAAGGTTAATAGTACCTACAGAAAATTGAAACTTAAATGCATTCCCTACGCGGAAAAATGATCGCAATAAACCACCCCTCAACGTCAAAATTGGTGCGAGCCTCCAGAAGTCGAAGAAAAAGCCCCTGCTGAAAGAAAGCCTTTAAAACTTAAGCCTCCATCTACCTGAAAACGAGATATGGCTAGGCAAGATAAATTCCGTGAAAATAATCCTAAGACACAGCAAGCATTAAAGGATCTGTGGGCGTGACACATATCACCATTCTTTTGACAGCGCGGCAACCGATGCGTTGTAGTAAAGTTTTAATCGAGATTTAATTTGTAATTTAATATAATAATTGTGTTTAGGCCGTTTTTTGCACGCTAGAACTTGCAAACGCGCCATCTATGGCATCATGTGCGAACCGTGATGTTGTATTGGCTCCACGGGGTGGCGCTAGCGCGCGCCTAATGACCCGATTGATTCGACGGAATCAAGTTCGGGAACGAAACGAAGTCAGTCGCAAAAGGGCTGTCGCAAGATCTACTACCGACCGAGCGCATCGGGTCTGTTACAACGGTCACCGCATTTTTGAATTTATCCACGTCTCCTCGTGAGACCTTCTTATCCCGCTTAAACGCATATGCTGTTGCCACCGCCCGCTTGCATTGCGTGAAGCCGGGGACTTGACTGACCGGTAAATGCATATGCTTTGATTGCCGTTTGTTGGTTTATGTGTGTGTACGACCCTCCTCTCTGGCATCTTCCATTGTGAGATCCTTTTTATTTCCTTTCGCATCGCATATTCTTCAGCCAATTCTACTCGCATACCCGCACGCCGCATCCCATTACAGATCAGCCGCATCGCTCGATTTCCAACCGCAGTCGCCATAAGGCTGGTCTCATTCGAGCCGAACTTACCAGCGACTTTCACCCTTCCACACCAAATTGCGAAATATCAATGAGATTTCATAATAGAAAGTTTAAAATATATCCAAGTGACCTTGTGAAACAAATATAAAACATCGTATAAGCAAATTTAGAAAAACGATACGAATAATATACAAACGAGGTCGTCGTGGCAATAAGTACATTATGAAGAGATCAACACTTTTAATTATTTATTAAAGGCTTTTTATAAGTAGGTAAAATAATGCCTCTAATGCAATCAATTATTGGGTCATTCATCAAGAATGAAGATTGTTAAGGATTGCTGGTAATTCAAGGACCCGAGTACCAGGTGCCTTAAGGTATCAAGGGATTTAAGAAGACCCAAAGGATGGGGCTGTGCCTCCGGTATCAACAATTATGTCTAATATAATATAAAAATGCAATATTAGCATTTATTTATTCTTCTGTGGCGTTAGTTTAAGTTACGGAACATTGGTATATGCAATATATGAAGGAAACAAAATTATAAATAGATATGCCAGCCGCCTTTAGGTTCCAGCGAGAAGTTTTAGACCAAAGTCATCTTTATTGTAATAGAAAAAAGTATCATTAATTAAATATATCGTTAGCATATTTTGAACATAGTAAAAGATTATTTTCTAAATTATGTTCCTGTGACTTATAAATTTATAATGTTATGTTATTCCGTGACAATGTAATAATAAAGAATAATTTTATTGACTGCGCGGACACCTCGCATGGTGGGCGGTGACGTTACTACATCCACTTGTTGGCTGCAGTCGCAAGGGACGTCTTATATGAAGGGAAGTATATTTATGGTGAGAACCAGAGTAGCGCCTTATTTAAAGATGTCACAGTTCTAATTGACAAATTCTTGTTTACCTGTCTGTAAACTGTCGTAGTCCGTTCCCATTTGTATCAGCTGACTTCGAATGTCGCCAAAATTTACGGCAGCTCGAGTCGAGAGAATATGTTGGCGTAACCAACACTTCGACAAGTAAACAAGCAAATAAGGAACCTCCTAATTGTCGCTTCCCGGTATTTAGCATATAATTAACATATAGTTACGGTCATCTTGTATAACAACTCTTAGTTGCAAGTTACTATATAATGAACTTGGTAAGTAAATAAGTTGGGCGCACCTGTGAATTAAAAAACCTCGTCGCCCTCGCCTTTAGTGTTTTTCATTCGTGAATTTTAAATCAATAGATAAATATGGCTAGCGTCAAGAAAACTCCCGACAAAAAACCTATTATTAACCCAATAGAGATCAAATACAGAGACTCCATCTATTTTATTACCCTCATACGAAGGAAATAAAAATACAGCATTCTACATCGAATGTGTAGAAAATATATTAAATAATATTTCAAATACAGACGACCGAATCATAGTCAGTCTAAATAAAAACAAATTAAAAGAAAAAGCTGTTGAAGCACTCTATGAAAGCGGTAGTGCTACAACATGATCTCAAACCGAACCTATTCTTCAGAGAAGATTTGGAGAATTTCGTAAGGAAATACACGAGCTAATACTCTTAAATAGTTCGATAGAATTCATTCATTCGGAGATAAAATTCGTAGCGTTTATTGTGCATTGATACCAATCGACCCCGATAAGCGCCAATACTACATTTCTAGATAAACTAAATATAATTTTATCTAAGTTAATCATATTGAAAAGAATAAACAACTTACAGCAGGCAATAACAGTAGTAGCTAGGCCGGAAGAAATCAAATAAAAAAATCAGAGATTGAAGCAAGGTAGAACTAAAGTTCACGCATGTGAAGCACCAATGTCTAGTGGTACAGAACAAATATTAACCTGGATAAAAGAATGTCCAATTCTACCTAAAAGTCAATTACAATTCAGAATCATTTAAGGAAAAAAAAGCAAATAAATTTCCAAAGTAAAGTAGTTACCTATGAGGAAAATTTACCATATATCGAACAGAACGAGGGAAAAACCAAGATGATAATTTTCAGTTACACTTTCTAGACGAAATAACTATAGTATTTATGAACAATATCTAAAATTATAGTCGTTTACCGTATGTTAACATAAATGAACTTGGGAGATAAATTTTATTCAATACAGGCGCTTCACAATCACGCATAAGACCGGAAGATTAAAAAAAAAACAAAATACAATATGAAGTTGAATACCAAAACGCATTTTATTAAAACAGCACATGCAACTACAAAACACAAACAAGGTGGCATTTAATAAATTACCAAAAAAAAATTAATGATGATATTATTTCACAAAAAATCCTAATCTAACTTCGATTCAGATTTCGTAAGTTTATTAGGACTAGACCTATTAGTGCCGTCAGATTGCATGAAAGATTCTTAAAATATGATGCTTCGCACACTACATATAATAAAATAATAATAATAAATTAATAATAATAATAAAATCAAACTAAAATGCGAACAGGAACTTTATTATGCAATCAGACAAAGAGAATATTTTCTAGCCGAAAAAAAGCAAAGGCTTTATATGCCCGCAGCACTAGCACTAGAAAAAATAGAAACATGTTAACAACTGTAATTAATACGCAAGAACCGTAATAAATAAAAAAAAATGTCAAACACAGTTGCAAGCAATTAAAACAAGTAATAAAGTTAAACACTTACCTAAAACAGTATCGTAGTAACTACAAAAACTAAATTTACATAGATTGAGAACTGACCATATGAACTCGGAAGAAAGCGTGAAATTAAGAAATTACGTTTTTATTATCGAGCTAATTAAGAGAATCTTTCATTGTGATCAAATGCCACAAACTTTTACTCACGAAATTGAACACAAGTTAAGACTTACAAAACCTATTTTCGTACGTAATTTCAGACAGGCACCAAAATAAAAGGAGGAAATAAAAGGGAAAAACAAATAAATAAATTCCTGGAACAAAACATAATAAACGAAAGTAATTCCCCATGGTCTTGCCCAGTGCATATAGAACCAAAATAGGTCGCGCTACAGGCGAGAAAAAATAAGAGATTAGTGATCCCACTGTCAAGCTGGAGACCTTCATGGGCGAGGACTTCTGGCCGAAGGGTGTCGTGTTCAGGAGATGTCTTGGGAGACTGCGTGCGGAGACTGCCCCTGTACAGCGCAACGTGTCGCCGAAATTACATGTTACGTAGGTTATCAGTTTAATATATTATAACGACGGTAGCAAAGGCTAAAAAGACTACTATATTTTTGGGATTGTTTTTTGCATACTTCAATTCAGAATTCTCTGATTTATGTAGTGATACTTTTTTTCATAATAAATGTTATTTTTCCTTGTTTTATCTCAGGGATATAAAGACGACTAGTGTTTTTTTTTAAAGTGTCGAAGTACACACGGACATATAGAACAGTCCGTGTGTGCGTCGGGGAATTCGGCGTGTTCGCATCTTATAAACAAAGCTATCAGTTCCTTGACCGTTTTGTCACGGGCGACCGCCGTTTTGAACATATTCACTTTATTATTTCTAAAATAACAATTAGAAACGATTTCATCACACAATAGTGTACTAAAAAGAAAAATGTATAATAGAAGAAATAAATTATTGTTAAGCTTAGCCAGAAATCGAAAACAAAGTGATGTTTATAATAGTGAAGTTCTCTCAACTTTTATAGATAATGGAAACATTAGAGACACAAACGAAGGTATACGTTCTCACCTGTAAACCTTTCATTCAGATTCAACCATATTTTGTAAAAAGTAAATTTTAGGTTAATAAACCAAATATAAAAGATATCCAAGCAGGCCTAGCCAAGTTACAACCGTTCCGTATCTAATCTATTTCTATAATCGCCAACGTTTTAGCAAAAGTAATTGTAGAAAACGATATGTTGGTAGCCATATCGACATAACAGTCTTGATCGCTCATTCGACAACGAAGAGAGAATATACATTTTTTAATTGTCTATGGTTAGCGCTCTTAACGTCAAAAGTACTTCAAAGTCACAGGTTCTTTCAGATTCGTGTACGGTGCGCGGGAGTAATAAAAGCTTCGAATTGTTTTGTGGTGTGTGTGTGTGTGTGTATACGTTATATAGGTCCCTATGTGTAAGTGTTAGCATAAGTATATAACCCATTACTATTATTGAATAATTATGGCAAACGGACGTTTCATTACACTCGCCCTTATATGGCGACCCTGCCAGGCCACTCATATTACTGACACCCGTTCGATGTGGTTGAGACTATAATATAGTGATCGGTGATATTAATTTATTAGTTCAATTTTTTTTCTTATTTCTTAATTTCTTCTGTGATGGTAAAGAAGAAGTAATTCTGGCGCATTCTACAGTGAAATATTCGTAAAAGTGAGTATTACTTCTATAAAATGACGATATTATGTTACCCTCATAGTCCAGAAGTAGGTTTTAAAAGTTTAACACAACTTTACAGAACATGAAAATTGAAATTGTTTCGCAAGTTAATGGGATAGATTTAATGTACCTCTTTTAAAGGTAACTTTTATTTTCAATTGTTTTTTAGAAATTTTCAATTGTTTTTTAGAAATGATAAAGTAAATATGTTCAAAACGGCGGTCGCCCGTGACCACAGAACAAATATACTCCGAGAGAAGAACGACAACGTCGTAATGTAAAACTGCCTACACGAAGAACACTAGCGCCGCAGTTTATGCCATGCGTAACTTTTCTAGCGCGGGAGATATAAATAGTTATTAAATCTCATTTTCATAAATGTAGCTATATAATTTAGTTTGTCGTTTTCGCACAATATTATATTGTGCAAAAACAACAAAGGAAAATGCATCGTTAAAGGAATATAATAAAACAACAAATTTAAACATTCTTTAGTATACATTTTTTTTATTAATGATTATCGTGAAAATTACTACCCAAATCCTCTATTTTTTTTAAATTGAAAACCTTTTAATGCAAATTGCAATTGTGCTATCAATTATTTTTCTTAAATTTATTTCCGTGTGTTTCTCACACCCCTTCAACCAATCTTTATTTAAATTTTGACATTGTTTGCAAGTTATATTTTATGTTCTCATTATGAGCATTATCTTTAAAATAAATATCCTACCTACTTATGGAACACACGCGTTATTGTGGTTATTAGCCTTTTGGTTATGAAACGGGCCCTTTATTCCTCTAAAATAGTTTTAAGCCCCGCAAGGGGCTCAAGGTAGAATAAGGGCTGACCGTATGTGGCAATAACTAGTAGATATAATAAACTCCATTGGTGGAGGAGTTTTAAATTTGAAAGCCAATGGATATTTTTTTTTTTTTTTTTTAAACGTAGCCCCAAACTAGGATTTATTCCTGTGTCGTGGGTGCGTTTACAAACATGAAAGTTCACACACACAAATACCCAGACCGAAACAAATAATTGTGGATCACACAAAGATTTGTTCCGTGCGGGAATCAAACCCGCGACTATTAGACACAGTGGGCGGAGCGACTTAAGCTCTTAACCACTGCGCTAAATCGTCCGTCACAATAAATGGAAAAAAGTGAGACTATTTTTTTTAATTTCTCATGTAAAACCAAATTCTAAAATATACTGCTATAGGTGTTAATTATCTCTATCAAGCTACATAATGTTAGTGATACTGCAATACCGCGTAAGTTGTAATTTGGTGAACCGGTAAAATGATTACTACGACTAAATAAATTGGGCTCATTTTCCCGGTTCACTAATTTACAACATACGCAGTTTTGCAGTATCACCAACGATATTTATTTATAAGATGGTAACGGACGCGGTAAGAATTAGATTACTCAAATGGCAATGGGCAGGACATATTTGTAGGATGAATGATACGACCAGATGGACAAAACGTTTAACAGAGTGGGTACCAAGGGACATGAAGAGGAGAAAAGGGAGACCAAACAGACGATGGAGAGACATTTTTAGTCTCAGATGTGGATCTCATTGGATGCAAAAGGCGCGAGAAAGAGATACATGGAAAGGTTTAGGAGAGGCCTACGCCACAGAGGCGACTACTACCAACTACAACTAATTGTATATATTTTTAAACATGTATAACATTTCTAAGGTAGGAGAGGCCTACGCCGCAGAGGCGACTACTACCAACTACAACTAATTGTATATATTTTTAAACATGTATAACATTTCTAAGGTAGGTTAAGCAAATAAAGGCTATTTTTATTTTATTTTATTAACGGATGCATGAGATAATAGAGTGAATTTTATAATACAAATTATACAATTCACACTATTATATGTTTCAAAATAAAAAAAAAAATATTTGTGACAAATTGTCAAGAATCGTAGCCATAATATACAAAATTCTTTATTTTGAAACATTTACATAGAGGTACAAGGATTTGTAGAAACCCTGCCTTTTGATTTTAAGTTTTAATAACTGTGTTGCAAAGAGCAGTGTCTTCGCCACAATATAACTACGATTAAGATACAATAATAAATATGCTTTTAACAAAGTTAAACTTGATTATAGGGCATGGCTGACCAAATACCTAAAAGAGAAACTTGTTAGCTGTTTTTATTATTTTAAATGCTAGTTCAGTAAAGAACAGTATAAATATTATTATCATACTACACTTAAGTTTTATAATAACATTATATGGCAAGATAACATTTTGCAATTCTTATTGGTAACATATAATTCTAGGTTTAAAACTGTTCATACTTCACTACGTAAGATAACAGTTTGAAAGTCTTATTTGAGAACATATCATTATTTTAATAATGTAATTATATGGCAAGATAACCAATTGAAAGTGTGTGGGAAGGTGCACTGACACAAAATAGAAGATAACGGTTAACCGTCAAAATTAATCATATAAGTGCAACAAAAAATGTCACATAAGTTGAGTTAGCGACATGCTTTGTATTGTAAAAAATGTTTTATCAACATAAAAAGTAATGTACAGGATCTAAACAGTCAGAACATTGGCATGTCTAGCTACATCGACCAAGTTGAAAGGACTTATGAACAGCTGAGGGGAATAGATACGCGTCTCGATCGGCGCATGCCCTATTTTATGTTCCGGCATTCGATGGCAACTATTGCTGTCGCTTACTTGACGTCTCGTTAGAGAATGGTGAGAGGAAACTGGGTACCGGCAAATGCCAGGATCTTTTACCTGAGGACCTGTGTATGCTGGATAACTTGTACCACTTTTTGACAGTCGTCGGTAACACGACAACCACGGGAGGCGAGAAAGTAAAGTTTAATTTACCGGATGCCGCCATTCCCCAAGTGCAGATGGGTGATATTCCTGCAGGATCATTTGGACCAATAACTCCACAAAACCATAACCTATATGAATGTTACATCGCTCCGATTGTAACTAAACACAGGGCTCTGAACATTAGACGTGCCGCTGGAGACGCTGAAGTGCCACCTCTACCTGCAGCACTTATTCCTCCTGGTGATGTACCTACACGCAACTTACTAGGACATGGACCTCCGGACATCGTACCCGCAGAGGCAAGACCGCGAATTGAGGGCTTCAATTTTCCGGAAGGTTAATCGGATGCTGCGAGATTAGCAGTATGGCCCGAACTGGTGGCGAGGGTTAATACAGTCTTATTTGAATTAAGAAGTAGGTTCAAGATGCGCGACATCGGTCGCACTTCACCTACAGTAAGAAACGATATTGTGCTGAAACACACCAAATAACATCACATTTGTTTGAGTCGAAGGAAACGTTCCTGATATTTAAAAGCTTAGTTATCAGCAGAATCAAATACGGAGTTGCTCCGCTTTCGGATCTGCAAGTGCCTTGCCAAACAAACGTAACGTGTATACATAGAGAAAAAACAGCACAAGCAAGCAAAATTATGTTATTTAGTGAATGTTATTTGTGGCTTTGTTGCGAACAGAGCGCGTGAAATAACTCAAAATATGGTTTCGGACTGTTGGCGGTACTTTAAATCTGAAGAGAATCCTGCTGACTGCGCCAGTCGTGGCCTGACAGCCTCGCAATTAAAAGAACATACTTTGTGGTGGCAAGGCCCGGCGTGGTTATCATCGTTCAGTGACCAAGGTGAAAAGGTCAAATATTTAACCGACCAGGAGATGAAGCTATCAAATCAAGTTAATTTAGGCACCTAGCAAAACAGGGGACTCTATCATTAAAGAGACTATCAAAATATAGCAAGTTGAATAAGGCAGTAATCGAGTGGCACGGATTCGACGATTTATCAATATCAAGAAAAAGCAACATAACAATTATCTATCAGTTGAAGAACGAAAACAGGCTTCGTTAGCAATTATCAGACTTACATCAGCGTACTTAAAATATAGCAAGTTTAATAAGGCAGTAATCGAGTGGCACGGATTCGACGATTTATCAATATCAAGAAAAAGCAACAATTATCTATCAGTTGAAGAACGAAAACAGGCTACGTTAGCAATTATCAGACTTACATCAGCGTACTTGAGGCAGAAATATTGGATTATTGCGGGCGATAGAGCAGTCAAGAAGAGATTACGCCTTTGTGTTAAGTGTAGGAGACAAGGACCAAGCAAGCACTATCAGATCATGGGAGACCTTCCAACAGCAAAAACCAATCCATCCATCCATCTTTATCATGTAGCAGTATACTACACAGGTCATATATATATCAAGGCCAATGCAGGTCGTGGCATCAAAACCACAAAGGGTTATTTTGCAGTTTTACGTGTATGGCAACGAAAGCTGTGCACTTGGGAGCTGGTATCCGACCTGACAAGTACAGCCTTCTTAGCAGCATTACGGCATCTTAATAAAGCTATTGAAGAAATAAACCTTGATTTGTGCAGAATTACTAAAGGGAGCAAATCTTACGGTCTTAAACTAAACCCTGGTAAAACGCAATCCACCATCGCAAGCAGCTCCCGGATGATCTCAATTAACTGGCCGACGCTTCCACACATAATTTTTGACGGGATTCGCATTCCATACAGTGAAACTGTCAAAAATCTTGGTGTTTTGATAGACCGCTGCCTAAACTGGGGTCCACAACTAGAATCCATTAGTTCCAAAGTGTTCGCTACAGCGGCATATTTAAAAAGACTTCGAAATTTCTTAACCCACCACTTCAAAGTTGCTCTTGCACAATCTCTTTTGCTCCCGATTCTAGATTATGCTGACGCCTGCTATCCAGATTCAACAGAGGACCAACTAGATAAACTAGAAAGACTGCAAAACGTTGCGATCAGGTTCATTTACGGTTTGCGGAAATATGGCCATGTGTCCACATTTCGTACTCAACTCAAGTGGCTGCCGATTCGATTACGCCGGGATACTCATATTCTTTCCCTCCTTTATAATATATTTTTTAACTCTTCCTCTCCATCTTATCTCAAAGAATGTTTCGAGTATTCCCAAAACTCTGGTACTCAATGTCTAGGTCCTCCGAAAACCTAAGTCTAAAGATGCCCTTGCATAGTAGCAGTTTCTATGATAGGTCTTTTGCTGTCCAGACAGTCAGACTTTGAAATGCTTTGCCTGTCATTATACGGCGCGCGTCGACTTTAGAACGCTTTCAAAAACAAGTAAAGGAGTTTTACTTATCAGACAGCTTACAAGATCCGGTATAAGCACTTTTATTATAGTTTGGCGTCATTTTTCAAATATGTATTTGTTTACTAGGGTGTTATAGCGATCGCTATTATATAGAATGCTGATGCATACCGCACGCCGCCAGCCCATGCGTATTGCCCAATATCCGCGTAAAGCGCTGACTAGGACGATGCGCGTGGAAGCATGTCATCACGCCGTGCCGAACACTTTTAGCTCAAACATCGAGCAAGTCGCTTCATTTAGATTATAATTATTAATTATTTGTAAGACATTTTTATTTTAATAAATTAATTTTAAATAATCGTTTTTTTTTTTAGTCCTCCTGCGTCGGAATTCGTAATTGGCGCAGTCGGTAGGATTCCCGGGTCGTATTGCGATTAGTCGGTTAGCTAAAATCGCACCGCGTTGCTGAAGATACGATAGACTTTCAACGTCGCGCCGGGATATCCTGAACAACGAAGACCACGCCGGAGATCCAGACATTGATACCGCTTAACGAAAATCGAAATGCTCATGTAAGTACACTGAATTTTTTAGTGGTTGCTTACATTTCCCTAGTTCTTATTATATCCACGTGTTCATTGCCAATTGCCGGCAGGAACATTTTATCCTATTAAGTGCTAAATATTTCCCAAGATTTTTCATCCACGAAAATCTACGAATCCTAGGTTAGTTACAAGTAGAGAAATTGCTGTAGATTCTAGACGTTATATAGATTCAGAGAATAGTTTAAATATGGCTGATTTAGACAATATCTTCAAAGCCCTCCGTGTGGTTCCGGAGTTTGACGGAAACTCACACGTACTAATCAGATTTATTAAACTTTGTGACCAATTAGTTATCCAGTATGGTCAGGGGCAATCAGAATTAAACAATTTATCGCTTTTGAATGGCATACTTAATTACAGGACCGGCCACCCGTCTTATCAATGCGAATGGCATCCCGGATACCTGGGTGGATATTCGCAAAGCCCTCATTAATAATTTTGCTGATCAGAGGGACGGAACAGCACTCTATAACGATTTGGCTCTTTTGACACAGGGTTCAGGCACACCCCAGGAATTTTACGAACGCTGCCTTAACCTTTTCAGTCCAATTATGACTTATGTTTCATTGCATGATACAGTAGAGATAACCATTAAAGCTAAACGTGATTTGTATCGTAAGCTAACATTGCAAGCGTATCTTCGCGGGTTGAAGGACCCCTTAGGATCACGTATAAGGTGTATGCGTCCGGAAACTATTGAAAAGGCATTAGAATTCATACAAGAAGAGATTAATATGATGTATTTGCAGAGTAGGAATGATAGCGTAACGGACAGAAAATCTCTAATTCCAATGCCACCTCAGTGAATTGTACAGAATTTCGAAATACCTAGTCAGCCTAACATAGTACCAACACCTACACTAAGACCAAATTTTAATATGCCAGGACCATCTAGGTCACAAACCATGTGGCAGCCGTCACCACCTCAGAACCAATTAAGGCCACCCATGCTGCCACCACGTGGTCCGACACGTACGCAACAGATGTTCAGTGCGCCAACGGCAGGGTACAACCAGGGTGTTCCCGCCTTTAAAATTCCACCAAGAGATCAAACTCAGTACCACGGCCCTAAGCCGATGAGTGGTGTTAGCCATTTTGTGTCGAGACCTTTACCACCATCTAACAGTTGGAATTGGGCAAGACAGGGTAACCCGCCACCGTCTAATTATTTCAAAACTCGGGACGTTAACGTGAATGAATTTGTTAGTATTTATAATGATTTTATTTCCTGTATTTTTTGACTCAACGTCTTTAGTTGTCATTGTATTTAAGTCATATTAATAATTCTCGTTACTATCATTTTAATTTAGTGCACCCCCGTACATTCCTATCACTTGAAAACTTTCCATCCTAAGGTTGCCTGGAAGAGATCGCTCATTAGCGATAAGGCCGCCCTTTGTGTTACTTGCGAGAATTACGAACTGTTACATATATCCAAATAATAAGTCAACATGGAGATGTGAAAACATTAGGTGAGCTTTAGTGTTTGAAAGATATAAAACGATTCTCCATTAAATTTTAAAAAAAAAGAACAACATGCAATGCTTGAATAAGATTTTCATTCAAAAAAGTGAAAACCGACAGGAAAAATCTTAAATTGTAAAGTTATTGAACATGAACACTTCAGATTTCAATTAGGTACAAAAGAGGCAGTTTTGCTGCTCAAACAGGGTAAAAGAATTCCTTCTGATATATCAACATTTGATTTTGTGTGGATACAACTTTTAGGTATTTTTTTTTTTTTTTAAATGTAGTCCCACACTAGGATTTATTCCTGTGTCGTGGGTTTACAAACATGAAAATTCACATACACAAATACCCAGACCGGAACAAATAATTGTGGATCACACAAAGATTTGTCCCGTGCGGGAATCGAACCCGCGACTATTAGACACAGCTGCTGGAGCGGCTTAAGCTCTTGACCACTGCGCTAAATCGTCCGTCCGTAAAAGAAACATATGGACAAAGAGTTAAAAAAAAACAGTCTGGAGATGATTAGACAAATCTAGATAATCTGACATATTAAAAAAATATTTTAGATGATGTGCAATCAGTGTACTACCAGAAAACTGTGATCGTGTCACAAAATGCGAATGTCATCAACAGGATGATTTGATGAACCTTAGAATTTAAGTTTATGTGAAGATTATGTAAATTAAAAAATATTTCCTGATTAAGTCTGTTTTATTTTTAACTCTTAAGCTGCTTAAAGAAAATCGATTAGTGTTGTGAAACCGCTCGAGACGGCGATTAAAACGCTCGCGTCTTCTACGTGTTACGTGAGCATCGACTCAGCGCTAAATGCTCGACTTCAGCACTAATTTTGACAACACTAGGCCTACCTAACCTACTTTTAGTTTACAAAAATTCACATTTCCAAAATGGGGCCTAACAAATGGCATATTTCCTATTCATTTTATACAAAAGGTCTTGTTTTCTGTAGTAGCAATATTTCCAAAAAATCACTTTAAAAATTCAAATTATATGGATATCAACTATATCTAAAGTTTGTATCGGAGACACTCTTCAGAAGCGACAACAAATAAATCAAGAACAAGCAATGTAAGTGGAATACACCGGCAACATTAGCAATTATATACGGATTCAACTAGTGATTTAGCGATTTGGAAGCAGTAATGGGGTACTAACTAGCAAGACTAGTACTAATTGATATTAATGACTTGTGTATACTAGTCTTTAACGTTTTGTTGTGTGCGTACAGCGCCTCATTACTCGTAGGTACTACGCACGTTATTTGACCTTTATTAATTCCGCAACAAAACAATATTTAACACATTACAGGAGTACGTCTCATTAACAACATACAAAAAAGACTTAAGTCAATCTGCACATGGACAGAAAATAGCAGGTAGCCAGAAGAATATAGTATTCTTTCCATTACTTCTAAAGCCGTCGGATGTGACAGTATTAGTCGTAATATGATCATACCTATTTTTGACTCCTGATGTCCCATTATTATTACTCATATCCTGAATTCCTCTATCATAAATCTATCTATCGTGGTGTCTTTCCAAATTGTTAGAAAGATGCGCAAATAGGTCCACTGCCAAAAAAGGCTAATCCTATATCCTTTTCAGACTATCGTCCAATCTCCATTCTCCCTTACCTATCAAAATTTCTACTAAATAAAAAACAATTTAGTAATTTCTTGAATATTCATAATCCAAACATAATAATCCATATCAATTTGATTTCCGCCCTGGGGCCTTACTCTCGAATCCAATTTCAATTCCAATAAAAATCCAATTCTTGTCGAATGTTAAATTTCAAGTGTCTTATTTCGGTACTCTTGACAAGCAATCCGTTAACAATGGATTGGAATTGAAATTACGTTTGCATTGGCCAATAATTTCGTCGTTATACGTGAAGTTGGCAACTTATAGAGCTGCATTAGAGTTGTTTTACTATGACGATAGTTCGACGAAATGTTGAAAAATATGAATAACTAAAAAAATACACGTTTAAGAAATTTATTCAGTAACAAAAAACTATTATTATACTAATTTCTAACATTACTGTTTATGCTGGCTATTCGGAATTTAAAGTGGGAATTTCAAGTGTTCTTAATCATCGATCGTTTTAAGTGTAGCCCTGAAAAGAAAATTATGTAGGTTTAAGTGTAGGGTGCATTAGTTTATTCTTTTTAGTATGAACTTTAGTAGTACAGCTTGAGAAGTGTTTTGTGTTCGACGTTTATAAGTTAACGAAAAAAAGTTTAGTGAAAACGAAAGAAAGTAAACTTTTAGGCACATTTTCGGTTAACTACAATCATATTATATTTTATATAATCATCTAATCCTATTTGTTGTTCTTTTCAACAAAAATGTCAGGCCGCCCGTTAGTGGAATTTTTAAAGCAAAATCCTAGTTTAGCAAAAGGATTATTGAGATCATCCCAAGCTAAACAGGAAACAAAACGGAAATGGGCGTCCTTAGCCACAGCATTAAATGCTCTTGGAGGTGACAATAAGGATGGTCAGGGTTAGGCCAAGGTATGTACATACAATATACTTCCTATATTTTTCTTGGTATACCAACAAACTTATGAGCTCGTGTTAGTAACTAACATTAATATGGTTTTTAGTATTGGACTGAAAAAAATGTGCATTGCACGCATTATCCATGAGACAGACAAGTGGTGGCCCTGCAGACTCTATGCCCACCTTATTGCTACTGAAAGAAAGGATGGTGGCAGTATTAGGGGGGGGGGGGGGGGGCAACAGTTTGCTACTGGTGATCGCCAATTTGCCATTGATCCGTTCTCAATCTCGGTAATTACAAAACCCTTTTTAAAATAATGTAACATTCATTCAAAAATATTAGTCTTTAATCTAATTTTTATTTTTACAGAACCCGATACTTATGGAGCATCTTGTTTCAGAAGAAAATGTAGCCGTAACTCCACTAGATGTAGATCTAGAGACACCAAACCCAACAAGTTCAGTTACTATTTGCCCTGAACTTGGCCACCCATCCGAACTTATAATACCTGGCACCTCACATGGGAGCAGTGATACAGGAATCAGAAGTCTTAAGTAAGCTTCCTGCCTGAATCTTCTGGGCTTACATGCGTAGTCAATAAGGCATACGAGGCGTTTCGTGCCTATTGAGATGATTCCTTATTGTCCCATATATACTTGTATTATGGGGACTCTGCACCATCCATTTCTATGGTAAAGAAGTGGTTTACTGAATTTCAATGTGGCCGTACAAGCACGCAAGATACCGAACGTTCTGGACGCCCAGTTGAGGTCATCCCACATCCGAAACAATTAAAAAATTCACGATATGGTTTTAGCCGAACGGAGATTGAAAGTGAGAGAGATTGTGGAAGCCATAGGCATCTCACGTGGATCAGTGGTTTCAATTTTGAATGATCGCTTGGGTATGAGAAGGCTTTCCGCAAGATGGGTGCCGCGTTTGCTCACAATCGACCACAAACGCAACCGTGTGACAATTTCGCAGGAATGTTTGGCGTTGTTCAACCGCAATATGGACGAGCTTTTGCGCAGTTTCGTAACCGTAGACGAAACGTGGATCCACCACAACACACCGGAGACCAAACAGCAAAACAGTGGGTTTGCTCGGGGTGAATCGACGCCAAAGAAGGCAAAGGTGGGTTTGTCAGCCAATAAAGTCATGGCGACCGTTTTTTGGGATGCACGCGGTATAATCCACATTGACTACCTTCAAAAGGGGAAAACAATCACTGGCGAATATTATACCAACTTATTGGGTCGATTCAATGAGGAATTGAAAAAAGAACGACCGCATTTGGCCAAGAAAAAAGTTCTTTTCCACCTGGGCAATGCAAGGGTGCACAGGTGCACACATGTGCAGTTTCCATGGCAAAAATCCATGAATTGGGCCACGAATTGCTCCCTCATCCGCCCTATTCTCCAGATTTAGCCCCGAGTGACTATTTCTTGTTCCCAAACTTGAAGAAATGGCTCGGCGGAAAGAGATTTGACTCTAACGACGAAATCATCTCACAAACAAATGCCTATTTTGATGACCTCGACAAATCATATTTTTCGGAAGGGATAAAAAAATTGGAGAATAAGAGGAGGAGGCTATGTTGAAAAATAAAATAACTTTTTATCTAAAACCTGTGTTTCATTCAAAAAGTCACGGACTTATTGACCCGCCCTCGTTATTACTGACATGGCGCAAAATAGGTGTTATTAACCTGAATCTTAATAAAAATAATGTTAACACATTACCCGACTAAGCAAACTGTTATATCCCTAACTTCTGAATTTCCCAATTACTGAATTGCAGTTGCAATTTTGGGTTGATTCATGAAAATTAATCATGTAGTATTTAAGTGTCTATGTAATCATTTTACTCATATATAACGACGATCAATTGTAATAAAGTTACCCCTCCCGATGCCCTTACATGCTTTCTTTCGGATACAGATACCGCACACAGGATCAGACACCGACCTCGCCGGCGAGCTCGAAGAATCCCTTGCCCGCCGGTCGGTGCAGAGCACCACGGCGAGACACCTAGTATACGCCCTCCCGCATAGCGACTGCCCAAGCCGAGGCTGTTACTCTTTAAGGCGCCCTTGAGCTAGTTGCCCCCTTGCCCTTCTGGCTCGAGCGTAGTGGTTGCGCGCTCGCGCTCTTGTCCGGTGAAGCTGTAAAGGCCCCGCGGCCAACAGCGTAGATCATTCACACACACACACAAAATGTAATAAAGATGCAGTTTACCCAGCAGTCAGAGCGTTTTAATTCACGTCAGCACCAAACCTTACAATCATATCAAAAGTAAGAACAGGGTGTGTACGGTAGACTTCAAGTCAATCATTGAAAGAGATATAATTAGAAATCCAAGTTAACAAAGATTAAGCAAACACAGGGAAAACAAACATGTAAGAAAAAATCGCAGATTTTCAATTGGAATCACGTCTGCCTTTTGAAATTAAACTGATAGTAAGATTTAAATATTACACCTGAATCACTTTGGAGAACTTACCAAGTGTAATCCAAATTACAAATTTAAACTTAATTTGCATAACGATTTTAGAACTTTCTATATAATTTTAGCAATCATATTCTTTGCATTTGCTGAATAATATAATGACGGATATGCAAAATTCAAAATACCATTGTTTCATTTTTCTTAAGTTAAGGCGTTGGGTGGTCTAATTTAGATGTTCCCTGCCTCAAGTGTAGCCTATATAAAGGACTACACAGCATATACCATCACATTTTTAAAACAGTTACATTGAAAATTCTCCTTTATAAACAAAAAAGACAAAAAACAGAAGCATAGCTGTTTTAATTAAATCTTCTCTGCCTAGACTGTAAACATCTGTATATAATACAGAAGACAAGATATCTTTTCTACTTATGCTGTGGACATCATGAAATGGTAAAGATTATACTTAAATTAGCAAAAAGGCTAGCAACTTTGCCATACTATGTGGCAATGCTGCCATTATTTTTGGCACACTGCCAAGTGAAAGGTATTTGGCTAAATTTATATTTTTGATATTAGTTATTTACATTACAGTTATCATTTTAACATTAAGATTATTTTATTCTTGTAATTGAGTTAGTTATAATAATATTAATTTTATTATTATAACTACCTCAATTACAAGATAGCCCTGTTAAGAAACTGTCCCACCGTTGGGCACGCGCCTCCTCTCAATCTGAGAAGGTTTAGGCCATATTCCACCACGCTGGTCCAGTGCAGATTGGCAACCTTCACACACCTTCAAGAAACACTTAGGCATGCAGATTTTCTCACATTGTTTTCCTTCACTATTAAAGCAAGTGATAGTTAATTTATAATACGGACATGTTTTCGAAAAGACAAAGGTTCGTGCCTGGGTTTGAATCCCAGACCTCTGACTTAGCAGTCCAACAGTCTGACCACTAGGCCATTACTGCTAGGAAGTACTAACAATTGAATTTGTAATCCTTACTTAAATCTTTTATAAAGTAAGAACCTATTGGAATTCTATATTCTCTGCCTACCCCACAAGGCATATGGTATGATAACATAAATAGATGTTAATCCTAATGTATATGTAAATAAAGCTTCTAAGTAGTTATGTATACTAGACCAGTACACAGCTCAGTGCAAGTACTTTAAAAGATGATGCAATATAAACAGACTATTGCTCATAGAATATAATTCCAAGTACTGTTTTGCTTAATCAGCTTAACTTGCCTCAGCTGCGTATTTATCATGTAAACAGATATCAGGTTACTTGTTTAGTCTCAGTCCAATTCTAATAACTGTTATGCTTAATAAGCAATATCAATCAATAAGACGCATAATGCGTGGGTTCCTTCTAGAAACAGTTGTTTACTTGACGATTCCTATAAATAGCCATCGCCAAGCAAAGTACATTCAATATCGACTCAGCTCTCTTACCGTTCGCACTAACGTTAAGTAATATTAATTGACTGCATTAATATTTTGAGTATCTATTATTAATTTGTATTATTAAATAAATATATTTTTATAAAGTCACGCCGGCCTTTATATTTGACTGGCGCAGCCGAACGGTAGGATTTCAGTCGCGATAAGTGTTGCAGCAGTTATATCTAACAAGCTCAACGCCGTGTAGGAGTACAAGCATCGATTCCGGACCACAATCGCCTGGCTGAATCCTAGAAAAGGACCTACCCTACCTTCGAACAAAGAAATTTTGTCAAGAAGTGCCTGCAGATACTCAAAGAGCGGATATTCGGCATGAAAAATTGCAGCATTGTGTGAGTTCTGACCTTTCCCACATGTTCGTATTTTTCTGTCTATTCTGAATTTAATTGGACAAGCATCGCTAATTTCATTCAGACCCCGAGCCTGTAATTCCGGTCAAAAATCGCGGGAATTATTTGGATAAAAGGATATCGCATTATTAGACAAGCATCGCTAATTTGTGATTAGAATTTAGGATCTCACGGGATTTAGACACGCATCGCTAAGCCGTAGATCACCACTTAGGGCCGTAAGAATCAGACAAGCATCGCTGAACTTACGTAAAACATTGTCGTATTTTTTTTGTTGAAAAAGAAAATTACTTCCAGTGGGTCGATCACAAGGTCCACTTGAGAAAGTAAAATATTGAAAAGAAAATAAATATTAATGAAAAGAAATTAAATATTATTTAAAAAAAAAATAATAATAAACGTTGTTCTGCCTATAAAGGCTTAGGTTAAATTAAATAATAATAATTGATAAAATTTATCTTTTCGGACAAAAATCGCCGAATCTATGAACTTTTTATTTTATTATATAAAATTTTTATTGTAAACTTTTTATGTGTTATTTTTAAATTGTATTTTTTTTTTGTGTGTTATTTTAAATTGTATTTTTCATTATTTTGTTTGTGTGTAATATGTATCTTAATGGGTTTTTCAAATTGTTAAATTGAATAATAAGTGTTCAAGATATTGAAAATGAATCAAATTCAAATTATTCCGAAAGAAATTCTCGATATAATTCCGCGTTACGACGGTAACGATCAATTACTAAATCTTTACATACAAAGGTGTGAATATGTAGTTAGAAGCTTTTCAAGGGAAAATAATGCCGCGCAGCAATTGTATATTTACCATAGTGTTACAAGTAAATTAATCGATAAAGCCGCGATACTAGTAAGCAAATGGATTAATATCAATTCTTGGGATAGCCTAAAGGAACTCCTCATAGAACATTTCGGAGATCCTAGAACAAAAGGCTTATACGAGGATTACGTAGATGACACTGACCTTGAGACTGAATACTTATATGATTATGAGCCAGTAGCAATTAACGAAGTCATAGACGAAAGCCTCGACATTATTAATAATAACGATTTTCCAAAATTAAGTGAACAAAAAGATGCCCCTACAGAAAATAAAGAAAGTCATTAGGGAATCGCACTCTCCATGGAACGCCCCAGTTCACTTAGTTCCGAAAAAAATGGACGCTTCGGGCGAACAAAAATTTCGCATGGTCATAGATTATAGACGATTGAATGAAATAACCGTAGACGACAAATACCCATTACCAAACATTTCCGACCTTTTCGATAAATTAGGAAAAGCGTGTTATTTTTCTACATTAGATTTAGCTAGTGGTTACCATCAGATTGAAGTAGAGAAACAAGATCAATCTAAAACAGCATTTACAGCACAAAATGGACATTATGAATTTACTAGAATGCCATTTGATTTAAAAACAGCCCCCGCAACATTCCAACGTGCAATGGATAACATACTTAGAGGTTTACAGGGTATCCATTGTTTAGTTTACTTAGATGATATCATTATATTCTCAAGTAGTTTAGAAGAACATATTGAAAAATTAGAAAAAGTATTTGAAAGACTTAGGCAAACAAATTTAAAAGTAACATTAGACAAGTGTGAATTTCTCAGATAAGAAGTTCTTTACCTAGGTCACACTATTACAGAAAATGGTCTTCAACCAAATGATGATAAAATTAAAGCCATATTACAATTTCCGTTACCTAAAACACCTTCGGAAATACGTAGTTTTGTTGGATTAGTAGGTTACTACCGAAAATTCATTAAAGATTTTTCCAAATTAACACAACCTCTCACTAAATGTTTAAAGAAAAGACACAAAATTATAATTAACAAAGAATATATTGATGCATTTGAGAAATGTAAAGAAATTTCAACAAACGCCCCAATCTTACAAAACCCCTATTTCACTAAACCATTTTTGTTAACAACCGACGCATCCAATTATGCCCTTGGCGCTATACTATCAAAAGGACCGATAGGTAGTGACAAGCCTGTAGCTTATCTTAGTAGAACATTAAACGAATTAATACCTGTCGAACAGGATAGTAATATAACTATTAGGATAAAAATACTACTTGATTCACTTTATAAAATAAAAGACAGTTTATTAGCGAATAACTCACCAGATAGACATACCCCAACTTCAATAAATATTCCATCTTCCGACGAAGATGAAATAATTATTATTTCAGTAAAAGCTACATTACATACGAATACCCCAAAATTAATCAGATCATTTCTTCAATATATGTATTTTTATTTAATTAAAAGGTTCAGGCATAATAAAATTAAAGTCCGAATGAAATCGATAAAATAAGACAGATTCAAAAAAATAAAATATATTAAAACCTTGGTTATACAAACCTGACAACCTGAATGCTTAAGATATGAAAGCCTATAAACTCGATTATAAAATTTCTAAATTTTCTAAATATTATCTATCAGTCAACAACTTAAATTAATAAAATCATTTTTTTTTAAATAAATTAAATATTAAATTCAAAGCTTAATAATAATTCTTATATTTTGACAATAAATTACACGTTTTATGATGCGAACGTTATTAGAAACACTGCATTAATAAAACTCGTAAAATCCCATTAAAAAGACGTTAAAACGTCCTCCGCAGGTTCGCGCTCCTGATCCTCGTACAGGCAGCCCAAAACCTGGCCCTTCAACTTCAGAAAATTGAAAATAATCCTGGTCAGAGGGTCAGATATACTTCCACTATCACAATCATGCAAAGAAATAGACGAAGGAGAATTCCTGTGTTATGAAGATAATTTATCTGTCACTAATGAAGACTTATGCATTACAGATTTGATGAAATTTTCTTCATAAATTACATCATGTTCTCCACTTACAGTGAAATCCTCAAAAGTCAAGGTCAAATCTATTCGGCCTGACACATGGTTATTATATTCAGGAAAACAGACATTTCTCACAGAACACTGTGAAAATGATTTTAACCAGTACAACATTTTTGGCACTTATGTATTAACCCTAAATAATTAATGTGAAGCCAAATTAGAGAACATCACATTAAGGAAACGTCTCATACAACTAACTAATCAAGTCTTCCATCAAGTTCCAGTTATAAATTTACCAAGCATCACAGCAGCAGAGAAAATCTACAAGCAGCCAATCAGCCTAGATGAAGTCAACTTAGAAGATCTTCAGTTCCTGTCACACGTATTAAACAGTAAAAGTGAAAAACTCAGTGAAAACCACAATTATTCAGTGAATGTGCATAGCATAAGTTTAGGTTCTATAATCATTTATGTAATATTAATAATTGTGCTTTTGATTGTTTTATATATTTATAAGTCTAAAAGATTGTCCTTATGTAAACATAAGCAAAATCAACATACTCAAAAATCGAACGCTGATTTTGAACTTATGGAGGGAGGAGTTATGTATACTAGACCAGTACACAGCTCAGTGCAAGTACTTTAAAAGATGATGCAATATAAACAGACTATTGCTCATAGAATATAATTCCAAGTACTGTTTTGCTTAATCAGCTTAACTTGCCTCAGCTGCGTATTTATCATGTAAACAGATATCAGGTTACTTGTTTAGTCTCAGTCCAATTCTAATAAGCAATATCAATCAATAAGACGCATAATGCGTGGGTTCCTTCTAGAAACAGTTGTTTACTTGACGATGCCTATAAATAGCCATCGCCAAGCAAAGTACATTCAATATAGACTCAGCTCTCTTACCGTTCGCACTAACGTTAAGTAATATTAATTGACTGCATTAATATTTTGAGTATCTATTATTAATTTGTATTATTAAATAACAATATTTTTATAAAGTCACGCCGGCCTTTATATTTGACTAAGTAGTAAACATTTATCTTTGTTATTAATTATAATGTATTGAACAAATTAATATTTGGTTATGTATTAAGCAGGGGCGCTCGCAGCGCTGTGCGAAAGCGGTGTTCTTACCGATTTCCAAGGTTAAGCAGCGTTCGACTCGGTCGACCCGAGATGGGTAACCGTTTGTGGCATTTTCATATTCAAGCGTCTCCGTGCTTCGGAAGGCACGTTAAGCCGTTGGTCCCAGCTACCACTTAATGTGGTAGTCGTTAAGCAGAGTTGGAAGCCTTAAAGGCGGCTTAATAAGTTCAAACAGCAGGTGGCCACAAACCTGCCTCCGCCAATCCGCACTGGGTCCGCCTGGTGAAGTATGACCTAATCTCTCTCACCTCGATTTGTGAGAGAAGGCCCTTGTCCAGCAGTGGGCAGTATAGGCTGCTATTATTATATATATATTTAAAAGCTTAGTGTATATAATTTATTTTTTTATGAAAAACGATTAAAGCACTCAATCAGACTGTTGAAATTTGAGGTAATGAAGTACCAGATGCAACATTGTTAAATCAATTTTATTACTGTACATTTATAATTTAAAGAGGGTTGCTGGATATAATGCATTATAAGCCAGACAATCCTTTTTAAATCTGAACACTTTCTCATTCATAACACAAATGTACAGTATCTACAAATATATATAAAAAAAAACCATACCAGGGGTCCAAACAAAATCAAATCAACAGAAATAACCAAAACAATTCCATTTTTTGTAGTCACAAGTCAAATTCCTTGCCATTTTGCTTGTCAAGCGTCTACATGAAAGCATTTTAGTGTTTTACAATGCAGCATCTGTATAATATACAGGTTTTACTAAAATGCTTACATACATTAAAGTATAATACAGAAAACATGGTTATCAGAAAGGCCAAACAAATTAAATAAAAAGACTAGGTCGCATTCTGATCCAGTGACAGAAGTTAAAAATGTAATAATTTTGATGTTTGTAAGTGCTATTGTATACAAATAAATGACTTTTGACTTTGACTACATTGCTCAGATCAGATATACAATGCGAAAGTGAAAAAATGTAGACACCGGAGAAGACCTAGACTATCTTACCATCACCAAATGGACAGTGTCTTATCTGAAGTGCAAGTGAATAGGCTCCATAACAGACGAGCTTGTATGAGACATACGATGAGTGGACAAAGCTATAGCGGTCTGTAAGGAAAGAACCTGTTGGAACTCTGTACTCTCTGCCTACCCCGCACGGGATCTAGCTAGATGATACAGATAGATAGATACATTGCTAAGTCTGTATAACTCTGTTACACAAATGTCCTTTCAAAGTGGTGGTAGTCATAAATACTATAATGGTTTACACGAACAAAATTATTTCTGATACTAAGGAAAACGGGGGCCAGTCAAATTTCAATAAACTTAAATCCATGTTCCTTAGTAACACAGAACTAATAATTATATTTTTACCACAGTATATACAATAATCAAAAAAAGAAAATTTATAGATGCACTGCAACACACCTTAACACTCAAGTGGAAGTGGGCAGGCCACATAGATAGGTACCAGACCAAAGGTGGAAAATCCAAACCACAAAATGGTCTAGCCCACGCGGAAAGAAGCTCAAAGGACGGCTTAAGAAAAGATAGGCTGACGAGCTAATCAAAACAGCAAATCAAAACAGCTGGGGCATTCTGGGATTTATAAATAGAATCACTAAGCCCTTCCAAAACCATAGAACAATTAAACTCCTCTATTACAGTTTTGTGAGGTCAATCTTGGACTTCGGTAGCGTTGTCTGGAATCCATACTATAAAAAACATATTGCATGTATGGAGAAAGTACAGAAAAAATGTATAAAGATTCTGAACCATCACAATATTGTGTTACATGTAGGGCACTGTTTGGTCTATTGATATCATATGTTTTCTATCCTGATTATTATTGAATGTTTGTGCCTAAATAAATAAATAAATAAATAAAAAATAAAACAGCTGGAACTGACTGGATGAGAGTCACCCAGGACAGAAAAGGTGGAACAAGACGAAGAAGGCTTACATATCCATGCAAGGACCATTCAGGAGACCAATCTGAATGAGTGAAAGAAGCTACTATAATATTATACAATACTGCGTGCTTAATTTTGTCTGCACTTTATAATTGCAAGACTTATTTAGCCCAACACTATATGAGACTTGCGAGTGGGGGAATGCAGAGGTCAGTAATGTGAGAACCTGTTGGAACCCTGTCCTCTCTGCCTACCCTGTAAGGGACATGGCATGATTACATAAATAGAGAGAACATAGGCTACACTTAATATTAACATGTAGAGACCCACATTGAATACCTGAAAATTGTATTATAATGCAAAGATATTTCACGACAAATGTAACCACCAAAGATATCATCAAACCACCAAAATTTTTGGCGCAAATGGAAACGGGCAAACAGTGGATATTAATAAAAAAACACAAGTTTTTAAAAAGCAACGATGATCAAACAAAAAAATACGAAGGAATGACTTTCCCGACATTGACAATCACAAAATCATGGCGAAAGAACTTTGATTGTACAACTTATGGAGAAATAAAAAAGCATAAATTTAACATTTTCGGCTCGCCGTGGAAGCCGTCGTTCAGGCCTAACGAGTGACATGGCGCGTGATTTTTTACAAGGAAAAATTGTACCTACGTACGAAATTTCAGTACATGACTTTTAGTAAGTTTTGCATTGCGCAGAACAAAACTTGATGAGTCGTATATAGCCAATTATGAGGACAAATGCAAAGACAACAATATAATACTGGACAAATGACGTTCAAACAACAAATGCACAACTTTTACCACCAACAAAAATTAAATTCGTAAAGAAAATTTTAAAGATGGAATCAAGACTAATTGGAGTGAACAAAGTCCGTCCAAAGAGAGAATCACTTGGTTCTTGACCCGCCTTCTCCCAAAGTTCTTCCCAAAATTTTAATAATGATTATAAAACTAGCGATATGAGGTCCCTCCGCTTCTGTATTATTTCGTTCGTATACGATTGACGGGACGGTTCTTCTTCTTTAAGTTATGGCTTCACACTAATTTTAAGTGTATTTTGCCAGTGTCCAGTGACATATTTAATCATGTTTGTTTAAATTAATACGACTCCCCGATGAACTTGATGATAACGATGATAATGAAATTAATGAAGTACCCCACCCTGGATAGTAAAGCGACGGCCGTTTTGAGGGAAGTCGAAAAGCCACGTTTTATCACTTTGTTACAATTACCTTCACTCGCGCACATATAAGAACACATAATGGTTAATATTCCACCAACATTATTAGTCGAAATAACACAAGTTTTGGAAATTAAAACAAATTGACAACACCACTCTTCGACTTCCCGCCAAAACTCCGTCGACGGGACGGTTTTCAGTAACTCTGTATTAGGCATGCCAATTTACAATCGATTAATCTAATAATCGAATATTTTGAATCAAATATTCGTTTTTTTTAGATCACTCTGAAGCACCGAATCGGATAGATTCACATTTTAATAATAAAAATATGGTAGTCGACAATATGGATTATTCAAGTAGTGTAATTCAAGTATTTAGAATATCTCAAAGGACTAATGTTTTTAAAAATACTTAGTTCTAAGCTGAACATTTTTTTAAATCTGTTGCCTATTTGATAACATCTAAATTCAACGCATCTAAAAATGGACCAACAGTAGGTATCAAAAAAATACTCAGCAACCGAAGAATGTTATACATCAAAAATATTTTTATTTTATTACCACATTCCTTAAAATCAATCTCCAATTAAATCGAGCATCAATGCTCGATTTAATCGAAAATCGATTCTACTGTGTTGATTCGAATCAATCCAATTATCTATTTTTTTTTTATATAAATTGATATGCTTACTCTGTCGGTCACGGACCACAGACAATGAAGTCTGAGTAATGAATAATGATGTGATGTTTGAAGTCGATATTTATACATTAAGTCATTATGGAATACATGTTAGAAAAAGTAGGTTATACAAAAACTTGCGCGTAATTTGATGATCGCGAAGTAAGCGGGGATGTTTGTGTTTTGCAAGCACTTGGCACAAAGTGAGCTAAGGTGTATGCAATCTAAGTTTTGCTACAAAAAAAAATAGTATTACGCACTAGAGAAGACACCTCCTAGTGCGTAGTACATAACTCAATGTTTGTATAGTAAAAATGTTATACATCACTAACTATAGATCCTACTATGAATCGATATTTACACTATTATTAAAAATTGAGATCCGTTTCTTTTTAACAAGAATGCAACTAGCAATTCAATAAGTTGATGATAAAGAAATTTCCATTTTTATCTCAATAATAATAATAATAATAATAAATTCTTTATTTACGGACAACATTGATCCAAAGTGTTAGTATACAGACGACTTATGCCTAGTGTTAGTAAAAGGAGAAAACGAAAACAATACAAATAACTAAAATAACAAATAACGGTCCTAATTGATCGTCCTCCACACCATCTGCTTAAGGATACGAGAAGACACACTCTCCGCCACCATCCCCAGAATGCTGTTACGGCTGCCCCGCACCCTGCGCAGCAGTGATGCAGTTTTCTTACGCATGATGGCGGCAAAGCCATCAGTGTCCGCTCTCGCAAACATCTCTGAGGCACTGCAAAAGCGGGGCAGCCCCAACAATATCCTGAAAATGTTATTATACTGCGTGCGCAGGTTACTCAACGACCTTTTGGTGTACTGGACCCACAAGCTGGCAGTAGGCTTTAAAAAGGGTGATTTTGACCTGATCGGTACAGCGGGAGAACCTGCGGGCCAGCATGTTACCTCGGATCGCCAAAGCCCTGCGCTCCCTCTCAATGTCATCATCGTCCTTAAGGTCGTCAGTGAGGAAATGCCCCAAATACTTAATTTTATGGACTCTGTTTATGTTCACGCCATTTAGGGTAATGTCAGGTGTTGTTTCTGGGCATTTACCGGCGGCCTTAAAGACCATGAACTCGCTCTTTCTACAGTTCTATATTAATCCATATGAGGCCGCATAAGACTCACATACCTTCAACATTTCTCGAATACCTGCCGCTGTTGGGCTCAGCAGCACCATGTCATCCGCATAGCTCATGTTATTGACAGGCACGCCGTGTACATGGCATCCGACACGCATACTGCTGAGCTCAACAATCAGGTCATTAACGTATAAGTTGAAGAGCTTAGGAGACGTCAGCCCCCCCTGCCTTACACCGCACTCCAACTTATACGACTCCGAAAGTGCATTCGACCACTTTACGTTATTAGTCTGGTTCGAATACCAATATTTAATAATATTGAGGATCGGTGCCGGTAGACGCCCGTCCCTGAGCTTCTTCCAGAGTACATCGTACGATACAAGGTCGAAGGCCCTGGACAGATCAAGGAAGCAGGCGTACACAGGCGTCCTCCTGTCAATGTAGTATTGGACAGTATGCTTGAGGCCTAAGATAGCACTTTCAGTTGACAGTTCCGGCTGAAAACCGAACTGTGCATCGTGCAAGCTGAGATGTTTTGACAAATAACCATCAAGCAAACTGTCCAATATCTTGGCAGTTGTCGTCGCAAGGGAGATCGGTCGGTAATTTCCCGTGTCCGAGATATCCCCTGTTCTATTCTTCACAATGGGTACCACTACAGTTTTCATTAATTCCGTTGGAAGGTATGAATGACTGACGCACATCGTGAAAAGCAGGGACAGGAGTCTCGGGAGGTGAACTCCCGCAAATTTAAAATGCTCGATACTGAGCCCGTCATGTCCAGGAGATTTGCCACGACTCATGTAATTTATAGCTTCCTTAACTTGTTTGGCTGAGAAAAGTAATGGTAGCTCCTTTCCTGGACAGTCCGTCTCAGCCACAGTGTTTAGAGTCGGTGGGCCCAACGGAGACCTCATTTTAAAGTGCTCCATGAACATATTTGCAATCTCCGTGGAGTCATTCTTTCCTCCCACACTCACCGGGAGACTGGGCCTGACATCTAGTTTACCAGTGGACTTCCAGAATTTTCTGAAATTTTTTGTGGCTCTTTGTTCAGCGATCATATCCATTTTAACTTGTTCTTAGTTTTTCTGACACCATCTCAAACGACTTTTAAAAATTTTGCGAGCCTCAATGCACCATATGAATAAACTACATGCGGTTACTTTTAATTGAGCGTGCCCGAAACATGTTTGTATACTTTTGTATTTGATGTGATATGTGTCTCACTTGTTGGTTAACCAAATAAAATAATTAAAAAGTATTATGTTTCGGGTATACTCCACTGGTTCAGGCATATAGAAAGAATGTCAGAAGAAAGAATGACAAAACAGATATACAATGCGAAAGTGGAAGGATGTAGATACCGGGGAAGAGCTAGACTACCTTACCATGACCAAATAGACAGTGTTCTATTTGCAGGGCAAGTCAAGAGTCTCCGTAACCGGCGAGCGTGCATGAGACGAACTATGAGAGAAGAGGAAGCCAGAGAAGTAAGGAAAGAACTTGTTGGAACTCTGTACTCTCTATCTACCCCGCGAGGCAGCTGGCGTGATGATATAGATTATGTTTCGCTGGCTATGATTATGGTTGCATGACATTTATAATCATTAAAAAATTCTTAATTAATTAAAATTATGAAAGAGATTCAACATTTCCCTACTTTTTAAATTTTTATTTTCTGCCTTCCTCACAGGGATCTGGTGTTATGGTACGACTAATAAAGTAAAAAGCCATTTCTTATATCAAAAATAAAATAAAACAGCGCTTTGAAGAGATAAAACCTCAAAGCCTAAAAGAACGAGAAACTTTTCGAAAATCAATCACCAATACTTTATACTTTTTTGCATTTAAATTCTTATCGATTTAACATTTGAATGATTTTGAAAAATCGTGTTCCGCAAGTGATATCGCCATCCCTATCACGTGTCTATGGTGGCAATAACTTTTTGTTCGTGAGAATAAGTCTTTTTAGCTATGGCTTCGGACGAGATGTTCTGGATCGTAATCTCTCAGAGAGATGGCAAGCACATTTAATTGTATTTTCTTGAGAAAAATTAAATTGATAATGTTGCGACGACATTCCCTAAGCGATGGTGGCGGAGGTGTACTGTGTACAACAAAATCTCGGTGCTCTTGTCAACTTCTATGTCATAGGGAGCAAGCCAATTCTAACCGGGCACAATGCGAGACTCCAAACTGATACTGGATTTCTCACTCCCTCTCTCTCTCTCTCCCTATATATAATCACATCAGATCTCTTGCGGTGTAGGCAGAGAGTATAGAGTTCCATCAGGTTCTTTCCTTACCTATATTTTCTACTTCTTATTTAACTTAAGTCAAAGTTAAATAAGAAGTCGTAGTTTTGATATTATTTTTATCTAGGATGCTCTATTTTTATTTCAAAAAACTAAAATTTTTTGTGTTGTAGCCGCTCGTTTATTCTAGCCTTTTACGTTGAAAAAGCGGTCGGGCAAACATAGTGTTAGTAAAGCGCTGGAACAAAGCGCTTACAGCGCTTCTAATTCTCACGTCAAAAAACGCGTTCGAGCGAATGCAGGCTTGGCCATTTGTTTAATTTGCGTTGAGAAAGACGACTTTATTTCGTAGTATCTGGCCAATCTGGGTGTTTTGGCGGGAAATCAAAGAGGAATGTGGTCAATTTGTTTTAATGTACAAAACTCTTATTATTTCGAATAATAATGTGGTATGTTGGTGGAATAATAAACATTATGTATTCTTATATGTGCATGAGTGAAGGTAATTGAAACAAAGTGATAAAATGTGCCTTTTCGATTTCCCTCAAAACGGCCGTCGCAATTGGTATGTAGGGTATCCAACGCTTTACTATCTAGGGTGGGGTACTTCATCAATTTCATTATCATCTTTGTCACCAGGTTCATCGGGGAGTACAATTAATTTATACTTGAAACACGCATCTTACTGGACACTGGCAAAATACACTTAAAATTAGTGTAAAGCCATAAATTAAAGAATAAGAAGAATCTGTTGTCAATTTTGCCTTTCGTTTCATTCATGAAGGTAAAATTACCTAGAGGGAGTCATACGACGTTGCCGCTCCGCCGGTCATCGTTCAACACATTGTCTTTTTTCTCTCTCAATTACATGGATCACCATTTTGAGTGAATGAGAAAGCTATTGCAAGGTTGGCAACGTCTCACTGTACGTGTGCTTCGTAGCCTGTTGTGTCCGATGTTTGGACCATAACAAATGCGCCCCGTCCGTGTCAGCGTGTTAAGTAAATATACTTTAATACAGTGAAAATATGTCGTGTTGTGCTGTATTTTGTAAATCAAGGACAACCAAAGGAGGAGTCAAAAATCCTGAATTATCATTTCGCCCGTATGTATTTATTGTCTTACAGCAAAATTATGGATTTTACATGAAATATATACGTTATTGACGTCATATAATTAATATACGG
Source organism: Phalera bucephala (assembly GCA_905147815.2). Taxonomy (NCBI): domain Eukaryota; kingdom Metazoa; phylum Arthropoda; class Insecta; order Lepidoptera; family Notodontidae; genus Phalera; species Phalera bucephala. The sequence continues at coordinate 5,606,042 of LR990637.1, read as the reverse complement.
TGATAATTAACTGTGAGTTTAAAGCTTTAATTTGTATTTTAAATATGCATTATTTTACGCTTCTCCAATAGTGATGTCCTACAGCGCCTATCGCTTACTGTCGATATTAATAAATTAATACTGAAACATTAACAATTCCTATTCACGTCATAATGACTACACGAATTTGGATGAAATTTAGTAAGGATGGAATATCTAGATAAATACTCACGTCTATATTCCCCAATCGGGGGTGGGATATTCCCCAATCGGGGGTAGGACCTATTTATGATTATTTCATCTTTAACTATAATGGCGTTTTACCTGAAATAAAACGCTTATTAAACTACTTACCTCCCTGGAAGCTTTATATTGAGATGGCATATAGAGCCTCGGTTGCGAAATGAAGTTTTGCCCTTTGGGTAGTACTGCTTATACTGAAGATTAGAGGTTTGAACTCTTTATGAGTTGGCATTGTGCCCTCCACCCCATGAGGGTGCGTTGTATGCCATGCCCATATGTAGATAAATCTGAACCCTGAAAAGCATGTTGATATCCGTGTGATGGAACTATTGATTATCCTGATTTAGAATCCGCGTTTAAGTGCTAAAACGTTTAAAAGGTCCCTTTTCATTATCGCCGGCACGCGGTTGCGGTTAGCAAGTAGAAAATCCAAAACCAAGCACAGCACTGCGTGACCTCAAGACGCCGGTAATAAAAATTAAAAAGTTTGAGGGTATCCCGGAACAACTATGCCTTTTGGACATCTAACACCTCAGTCCTTCCCGTGACCATGGGTGCTGTAAAACATTCGAAACGTCGGGAACTTAAAATAAAAAAATAAACCGCGATAAAATCCGAAAAATAGTTTTATTTCTTGTGTAATATTCGCGTGAATCTAAGAACTCAGTATTAAAAAATCTTATTTAAGTACCTTATTGGTCTAGTAGCAAATCTGTACCTCTAGGTGATACAACTCGAGTTATTTTAGTTATTACTTTTGATATATTTACACATTATGCTACAGAAAAAAACCGCTATTTTTCAAGATGTCTTTTAAAATTAAGAAGTTTTTTTTTGTGCATATTAATATAACTAAGGATTTAATATAACTAACAATTATCACAAATTGAACTGAACTGATTGCTCCAATGTTCTTTTCTGTATTAATGATTCAACTTTAATTATCCCCTTATACACAAACAGCAGGGGTAGATTAAAAATGGTGTGAATTGATATAATTCCACGTGTGTCAGTGTACACTAATGTTATTTAATAAATGAACATATTTAGTATAGATTCTCAGATAACTTAAGATTTTCTGTTCGGTCCACGTGTGTCAGTGTACACTAATGTTATTTAATAAATGAACATATTTAGTATAGATTCTCAGATAACTTAAGATTTTCTGTTCGGTGAAATAAATATGTTTTTTAATCATCTATTGGCTTTTACGTTGATTAGGCCTGTCTTAGTAATTACTTCCCTATTAAAGTACACTAATGCAGATCCACAAACTCCCACATGAAATTGACACGCTACCTCAGTGATATGCGCTGACCATACATCCTAGTTTCATGACTAACGTGCATTGAAAAAGCGCACGTGCAAACGTAGGATAAATGTGATGTAAAAATTGTTACCACCACTACGCCTATATTCCCCAAGCGGGAGTGGGAGTGGTGTACTGTGTACACTCACTTGTCGTTCAACAATGTAAGGTCTCATGTAGTAGAGGATGAGTCTATTGATATTATACCGAGCACAGTGCCAGACTCCGGACTAGATTTTTTTTATCGAATAATTCGTATTTTCCGACATAGGATTCGAACCGATGACCTTGTGATCGTTATGCGCATTACCAATGAGGCTATACTATTGTATTAAATTGTACATACTAATATCGATGTTTACAGATTCGTCTTTAAGATTTGTATTATGATACGTATGTGTGAACTTATATAAATTACTCGTAGTAATTCGAAATCATAATTAAGATGAGTTAATTACGATTTTGCATGAAGTAAATATTTGTTAATCATAAATTATCGATAAATTTTCTTATCGATAAATCCTGTACTAGTAATCACTTGCCTAATCACGCACACTAACGCAGATTCACAAACTCACACCGACAAAATTGACACGCTACCGTGGCGATATGCGGTGTCTAGAGGTGCGTTCCACTTGTAGCCCACGCCGACCACGCTCCCAATTGTGAAAATTGCCGTTCCACAAGGTTGTCAGCGCCGCAATCGTTCACGCAAGTGGAACGTACCATGGGACCATAGTGATCGATTTGTCAAATAAAAAGGGCGGGATTTTAGAATATTGTTCCTCTAAGTATATTTTTTTGTTACAGTAGTAAATTAACATATATATTCATAAAAAAACGGTCTATTGTAAAATACCTATAAGGTATTTCATATATGATTATAATTTCAGTGAATCTAAATTGCAAAAAAAGGAAGTAGTCATAACATTTAATCAATTGTAATTATAATAATTCATTCTAGCAACCTGTTTCTCCAGTTCGAATCAAGAATTGTGAATTTGTTATTACGAAATCAAGAAGTTCGATAAGTATTATTAAATTACAAAAGTGAAGGACAAGCCTCCGCTATAAACAATGACTCAATGAATATCCTGCTCTGAATGTGTGTAGTAGGTGCCTACCATCCTTATTATAATTGGTACAAATTGTAAAGATTAAATCTTACTATGGAATACAATAGAAACCACATTGCTATGATGTAATTATATAACATTATAACAACAAAATGCAATTGATTGTAAGTTTACAATAAAGAAATTTTTTAACAATATTGTTTTAATGTTTTAACTTAAAACTATATCGAATATGAATAGGTAAATACTGAGATGTATGAAAGGTAATTATAATAATAAACAGTAATTTTAAAATGTGACTATATAGGTAAATAAATAGCACATATAATGCCCCTATAAAACCTTGTGTGGTGCTAATCAGGACTGCAGACACATGATAGTAAAACAGACCACTCCTATATCTTGCAAATGTATAGCAGTTAAAAATAGCTTGAAATAAAATCACCACTTAATTTTTGGGTTGTTTGTGTTTATATTGGTGAAAAGTGCATGTTTACAATAGTAGTGTTTCCATTCTAAATATCTCTGACGATCCCTTGCAATGTAATGGTCGTGGTCATTTATGCATTAGCTAATTTGATTAACATAATACAAATAATAAAGTATTGCTTACTGACTACCTCGTTGGTCTAGTGGCGAAGCACATCGCTTTGAGATAACGAGGTCCTGGGTACAAATCCTAGGTCGGATAATTGTAGTCTTTCTAACAAAAACTTCCCAGTATGAGCCCGGAGTCTGGAATAGTGCCTGGTATATGGCAATAGGCTCGCTCCCTATTATATGGCATCTAACATCGTCGGCAATAAGTAGGTGTACACAGTACACCTCTGCCACCCCTGCTTGGAGAATAAAGGCGTGACGGTGTTTATTTTTTTATTTATTACTTATAAACTTAAATACTATGAGAAAATCGTGAAATTACAAAGATAATGTTCATTTGATAGCTTCTTTGATACCTGTATACTTCCAGATTTTTAATTAACATTGCCTTTTCATGACTTTTTATTTTGTACATCTATTATTGTTATTCTAAGGTACATCTCTCCTTTTTTATTCAATCTTTTTCTTAAATAGATGTAAGTAACGGTTGTTATAATAGGTAAACTCTGAAATCAGAATGAGTTTGTTTATTAATTCAGTAATTATTAAATAAATACTATTTCCTCATCTATCTTTCTAGGTCTCTGACCCTCTCCTCTGGGGTAACAGTTGTGATAGTATGTTTCACATGTTTGTAAGTATTTGCTGAAATAACTAATTGAATGCCAATCAATATCAGGATTATGAGTTAGTTTGCTGAATGGATAGACACCGCACATTTATTGGTAGAAACATACAAAGAAAATTGAGCATAAAAACAATAAAAAGTACAGGCAAATAGGCAAAAAAACTATCATTGTAAGGCCAAACACTTGTAAGTTATTGCATATATTTACATTGAATATCACATTAAATAATGTTAACCTATTTAACTAATATCATGTGAACTAATATCATGATATTTTATAGTTTCTATGTATGTTCATATATCTGAGAATACAAGTGTAAAAAAATATTTTAAGTACAACCTATCTACTATATAATCATGCCAGATCCCTTGCAAGATAGGCAGAGAGTACAAGACATTTATAAATAATACAACTATATAATTGTGCTAATTTTAATAACGTAAGGTGTAGTTACTACTACACATTCCCTACTGGGAATGTAGTATTAAATACCTATACTAAATACTGCTGCTAACGTAATATTATTTAATGAGGTACCTCGATTTACTTGTTGCTTACTGAAACATCATGTGTCCCTAAAGTTCGTATTATTATCCTCCTACCCGTGTCGAGTAATTTTTACACAATTGCGTATCTTCTATACATTTCGTTTCACCCTTTTACAGCTCATTTCGCGGTTTTTCAAGTTAAATTATTTATGTTTGATACCTATAATTTATAAGAATAGCCTTGTTAAACTTAAGATAAAAATTCTATAATTATTTTTCAAAGTTTAATATTTACCGCCTATTTTGACACTGACAGCACATTGACAGCGCCCACCGTGACCCACCTCTTGAGGTGGGTCACCGTGAGCGTCTTATGAGCGAAATCCATGACGTCATCTATGACGTCATCGATGCGATCACATCGATCGCGGGCGCCATGTGGAACGCCTGAAATGGCGAAAATTTCGACGTTTATACCACGTGGAACGTACTCTAGGTATATTCTTCGTCTATGGTTTCGTTCTTTTATATTTCATGCACCAATCAAAATCATTCACTCACGTGTCAAAGATTAAAAACATGGAATTTGTGGAAAAATAAAATAAAAAATTGGGATATTTTACTTTCTATTGTGTTCTTGTCTTTCGTTGTTTTAATTGTTTGTCGTATATATTACTGATTTGTTATTTTTTACTCTTTGGTTGTAACTGTTTTGGACAATTTAAAAATTACTTGAAACACTTATCTGACATAAAAGAAAATAAGATAATTTTCTTCCTATTGTGGTGTTTGTAGCTAAATTGCGTATCAATTTTTGGTTTGTTTGCTTTTTTTGCTTTAGTTATTATATTTACATTTCAAAATGTCTTGAAAACTTACGTGTATAAGTCTCTTTGGTTCTGGTCGACGCAGTTATTTTCTTTTGAATTCTGATTTTAGCTATCGTATGTCCTACGAAATGCCTTGTATTTGATATATAAAGGTCTTTCTATCTAATTTTACCCGTGTTACAAAACAATAATCAGTCATGAATCTATGAAATAAAACTATTTTTATTTTAGATTTTTAAGTTCCCTACGTTTCGAGTGCTTTGCAACACCTATAGTCACGGGAAGGATTGAAGCTGCAGAGCACTCGAAACATCAAGAACTTAAAAACAAACCTGCTAAAACCGAAAAATAGTTTTATTTCATGTGTAATATTCTCGTAAATCTAAGAATTCTTTGTGAATCTGCTTTTAAAACTTATGTTCTAGTATAAAAATCAGTTTTTAAAACTAGATTCTTGACTGATTTACGTTTGATAATATGTGCCTGAATCTAAAATTAACCGATTCACGTCGGCGCCAATACCACTTGGTAAACGATTTTTTTTTTAAACGTAGCCCCTCTCAGGTGTTTATTCGTGTCGTGGGTGCGTTTACAACCATGAATATTTACATATACAAATACCCAGACCGTAACAAATAATTGTGGATCCACAATTATTTGGTACGGTAGATTTGGCCCCTGCAGGACTTGAACCCGCGACTATTAGACGCAGTGGGCAAAGCGGCGTAAGCTCTTAACCACTGCGCTAAATCGTCATCTGATGATAAAGATGTTTATTAACCGACTTCAAAAAGGAGGAGGTTCTATGTTCTTCTTTATGTATCCCTTATTTGTTTTTTTTTTTGTATGTTCACCGATATTTCTGTCACTTGTGGACCGACTTCGATAAATTATTTTGCATGTATTTAGTATAGCTCCAAGGTGGACCTATTTTGATTTCATCGGTATTGGACCTTGGACTTTAAAGATACACCGGGGAACTCCTTAACAACAAACAATACGAATGCGTAGATTGAGATATTTCGGTTTCGGTCTGTTGGGTGTTTGTGAATGCAATATGTGATGGCAAATGAGAAATGGCATGAAATGATGTTACGGCGTGGTATGGAATTCCTCGAAGCATTTATCTAAACAGAGCGCCATATCACACTGGGGACATTCGTAAACCGTTAGACTGGTTTTACAATAGAAGGCTGAGCACCAAACGCACTGTCGGCGCCCCAAGTTGGTCTTATGTTTAACCTTTGCACGCATTTCGTCAGTGCCGACGATACGCAGTATAAAGTGGCGCCCCGTGAGACATTCTTCCGGGAAATGGAAATAGGAAGTCGCGGATGGGGAGGGAGATGTTGAGGATTGCGGGTAGGGACGTTCTGTCAATGGTTGGTGGTCAATGATAGACTGGACGAGGGCCAGCCGAAATGATAATGAACTTATGAAGCTATGAGGGCTCCAGCAATATTCGGGCATTCTGAGTTGTGACATTCAGAAGGCAATTTAAAAGTTTTTTTGTCCATTTGTTACATTGGTTTTCTCTCGATTAGATATTAGATCTAAACGATCAATCTACCCATCCCATGATTGTAATCCTCGATTAATTGTAACTTATACTGGTCATGTAGCCAATTTATACACTTGAGCCACGTTATGAAATGTAGAGATGCATGCTAGGCGTTTTCGGTCTTGCAATGCAACTACCATGACATCTTTACTTTGGTGCACTATGTACTCACCCTCAGCAAGAGGCCCTTTGAACGCAGGCACATTTTTGCGGGGGAACGAAGCGTTCCCACACAACGGTTCGCCGTCGTTTGAGGAATTCGTCGTCTTGAATTCAAGATATCCAGGACGGGTCACATGGGATAAGGACGTTGTCAGGGTTGACAGCGTCCCGCGAACCGTTAACCAGTTTAAATACTCCTGTTCGCATGATGGAAAGCTTCGAGAATCAGGACTTAATAGTGGGCATTTTAATAATGCCCAGTATTATCCAAAAGCCCAGAAGCAGGAGTATTTAATCCTAATTTGAATCATACCACAATCGCTGAAACCTTTCGCTCTGTATATTCTGAGCGTTACGATTTGTCTCTTGCACTAGATGGGACGATAAGAAATTGTCCCAATACGCACGAAATGCTTCATATGCGTTGTGAACAACGCAAGTAGGCCCAGAAGTCTCAGGGTGAAATGTTTCCTTGACAGACCTCCAGTCATCTATCCCCATCCTCATCATCTATCTCCTCATTCTGAAATAACTCATTCTCCATTTTATTGTCTTCCTCTTCATTCAGCATGACGGTTGCCCGGTCTCCTGACACGCAAAAGCTTTCGCCCAATTTCCTCAACTCTCAAATACGCAACCAGCTCTTCTATATTAATAAGTGCTGACTGCGCGACCAAGTTAAACTCCCACTCATCCTTCGTCTCGCACTCACCCCGCGACCTCTTCCTCCACGGCCTGCTCTACCTTTTGCCCTGCCCGGTCTCACCACTAGACCCCGGATGACCCCCTAGCCACCAGCGCTGCTGCTGCTGCTGCTGGCGACGGGCTTTGGATCCGGTACCCCAAAATGCGAAAGCGGCTAACTACCGCAACGAACACTGTAAATGAGCAATATAAAAATACACCTTCAGCACCAACACCTAAAAAATGTCAAATAGTTCTTACTTACACAGGATTCAAGGCACACAGATTTTCCGCACGGGCCTGCTCCACTCCTTCGTCATCCCTGTCCCTGTGTACAAAAATAAAAAGTTGTAGAATAAAATCTAACTCATGATCGATATGTTGACGGACGATTAAGCGCAGTGGTTAAGAGCTTAAGCCGGTCCGCCCACTATGCCTAATACTCGCGGGTTCGATGCCCGCACTATGCAAATCTTTGTGTGATCCACAATTATTTGTTTCGGTCTGGGTATATGTGTATGTGATGTTTCATGTTTGTAAACGCACCCACGACACAGGAATAAATCCTAAATTTTGGCGTTGAATCATGCACGTATTATTCTTTTAGATCAACATAGATGTAGGTAGATCAAAAAAAAAATTTTAGGGTATAGGGATTTCGAGATGTACGTAGATCAACTTAACTTCCCATTTTTTAGATTTACGTAGATCTACTCTATTTTTTCCCAGGTATAGGAAACATATAACTAGGAAAGACGACATACAATCAAGACATTTACAATCTTCAGGTCTCAGCATTTTTGTCTTTAATTTAGCTACTGCTTTACACGGCGTGCTTTCTTTTCGGCGTAAGAATATATAAGCTCATCAAAGTCCGTCTCAAAGGCAGTTTTAATTCAATAGCTAGGATCGCGAGTTTTTGTACAAGTGTAAAGATTTTGTACAAGCTCAAATAGGCTTAACTGTTTCTGAACATGATGACGCTGAATGCACGCCTACTAAAATTAAAGAGTGTGCTAGACATGGTACAAACTCTGCCAGCTCGTTTATTTGCATAACTATGGATACCGGCCATATTAGATCAGTTTTCGTAAGATTGTCCACGGCATTTTTACATATTCAAGCCATCAGCTTCTACTTTTTTTAGAATTAACTGTGTAATTTAGTTTCCAGTTTTTCCGTCAACTTCAATAAAATCAATCAAGCTTTTCTTATTTTCACATTCAGATTCTGTTATTTTTATAAATTGAATCACCTGGCTCATTTGTTCCGTGTGAGATACATCTGGGGTGCAGTCAAACATGGTGGTGAAGGAGGCTAACTACCTCCTTAATCTTATTGATAATAGTATTTCGTACTTTATTTGCCATTATATTGATGATTTCATTTTGTATTGTTTTCAACAAATATGATACCTGCCCTTTTTTTAGGTGGTCTAAATGATACCTAAGAGTAGGATCGTATTTAGCGAGCAGATTTATCATATTAAGAAAATTGCCATGACTAGGTTGAGGGATTTTTTAGTAAAATCAGTCAGTATTTGTTTAGAACCTCTAAAAGAAAGACAGTTTGTGGCAAGATACATGCCAGCGTCCATTACTACATGTAGAATATGTCCCCATTTTTCTTTCTCAGAGTGAATTAATCGTTCTATGTTGCAATCGATGATCGACACGATTTCATTTGCTGTGGAAGGGTTATCCATTTGATAAAATATTCGTTTATGATACTTCATGTGTTTATCGTTAAACTCTGTATTCCGAGCTGCAAGAAGGATTAATAAGTATTGAGTCTGATCTTCTGATGTACTGGGACCTGGATGGGGGGTCAGCTTCTTAGTGTTTTGATTAATAAAAGGTAACTGTGACAAAATCTACCGCAAGGGATCTGGCGCGATGATATAGACAGATAGATAGAACTGTGGCAATTATCTAGAAATGTAGCTCACTTGGCTTATTAAGCTATCGAATTTGTCAGAAGTAGAATGTTTGTACTTACGACGTTTATTGGCCGGCGACAAGGCAAAGCTCCGGCAAAGATCTCCCGAGGATGAGGAAACGTAGTCACGCTAAGAGATACCGGTGATGTCGAGAAGACTGTTCTTCGTCCGAAGCAATAGCAACTGACCGATCATTAACATTGCCCTTATCCTCGTTGCTCATCGACTGAGATCACATATTTCTTACTTCACGAACTCATTTTTTAAGAAATGACGTAAAAATTTTGCATGTTAGGGCGGCAAAATTTATGAACATTATGAGTTGACATTGACAAGTGCGCTTCAGTTCACAAAACTGCCGCGTTCTTCTGCAAGTAAATGCAATAGGTAGCATAAAAAGAAGAAGTAAGCTAGACCAACGTTATTTTACGAAGGATAGAATTTTGTGAATGAATAGTCTAATATCTAGTAACGAACATATGCGTACTCGCTAACTTAAAACCGGGGTCGTATCAGAGGGAAAACAAACAGTTGCATAATATAGCTCAAACTAAACATCAGAGTAAAATATAATAGAGTAATTTTATTTAAAAAAATATAGCAAAAACACAACGAAGATACGATTCTGGACACCATCCGGGTCTAAAGTACTTGTCAAAACAAATCTGACGAACTCAAACACCGCGGGATTATATTTAGTAGTTGGGTAGTTCCATTGGCCATCTTTCAACTTCATCATCTGATCCTGAACACTATCTGGTTGTATAGTACTTCTCAATATCAATTTAACAAACCTAAACATGAGAGGGTAACTTTGTGATATACAAATATCTCATGGTCCTATGGTTACCTTCCGACTCCATCATCAGATCAGCTCCATCGTACCATATTATTGCATTGTCAAGTTTCGGCGTAATCGGATACCTTTAAGTGCTTTCAAGATTACAAGACTTGAACCGGAAAGACAGACAGACAGATATACGAGCATTCATCATCATCATCTTAGCCTATACTTATCCACTGCTGAACATAGGCCTCCCGAATCGCTCTCCAGCTCACCCGGTCCGATGCCACCTGCATCCAACGACTTCCTACGATTCTCACAAGTTCGTCGGTACATCTGCTCGGCGGCCCTCCCATGCTGCGCTTGCCAATACGTGGTTTCCACTCTAGAATCTGTATGCCCCAACGCTCGTCCGATCTTCGAGCTATGTGACCCACCTATTGCCAATTCATCTTACTAATCCTATGGGCTACATCGGTGGTCTTAGTTCTTCTACGAATCTCCTCATTCCTGATTCGATCACGTAGAGAAACGCTGAGCATAGCTCTTTAGCTCGCTGCGCAACTCTAAACTTTTTGATGAGATTTATTGTAAGAGACCACGTCTCTGATCCGTATGTCATCACTGGCAACACACATTGACTAAAAACTTTAGTCCTGAGTGTAAGACTGCACATATATCACGTTGCCAGGAACCCGATGTACATTAAATTAAACTCCACAGAAACACTTTAAATTATATTTTACTGAGCACATCTTTACACAACGAAGTCAGGAGATAATCTGCCTTAAAATAAAAACGGTCGCTCCTCGCACTCTCGACCAACCATAGACAAACATAAAAGGTGTCAAGCGCGAGTCGCATGACTTAACGAATAAATTATATCGATTATGAAATCGACAACACAAACTGACATTGAATTATCTATTTGATTATAATCTATTATGACAAGGATGACACAATTACCGTTGAAATACCTATTTGATTACATTCGGCCAATTCTGACCATGCACGCGTCCTCGCGTGATGTAAAGACACAATTACATATATTATGGATAATTCTATGTTTGAGAAAGTGTATTTAATTATTTCGTAAAGCGTACTTAGTCAATTTTTTTTTTGTAATTATAGTCATTTAACAATTTACTACCTAATGCCTAAATAAAATAAATAAAAAATAATTTTCACACGTCATCGGTATGCACTAAGGCCCGCGCTACTATATTGAGTGTCTTGACACAGCACGTCTCGCCATAGCACACGCATCGCCACGGCATGCGCCTTGCCATAGTACACGCCTCGCCACGGCATGCGCCTCGCCATAGCACAGGCCTCGCCACGGCACGCGCCTCGCCATAGCACATGCTTCGCACCGGCATGCGCCTCGCCATAGCACACGCCTCGCCACGGCACGCGTCTCGCCATAGCACACGCCTCGCCACGGCACGCGCCTCGCCATAGCACACGCCTCACCACGGCACGCGCCTCGCCATAGCACACGCCTTGCCACGGCATGCGCCCCGCCATAGCACACACCTGGCCACGGCATGCACCCGCAGCAGCTGTAGTACCTAAACGCCACGAGGGCTGGTTCGCCACGAGGGCTGGTCGCCACGAGGGCTGGTCGCCACGAGGGCTGGTCGCCACGAGGGCTGGTCGCCACGAGGGCTGGTCGCCACGAGGGCTGGTCGCCACGAGGGCTGGTCGCCACGAGGGCTGGTCGCCACGAGGGCTGGTCGCCACGAGGGCTGGTCGCCACGAGGGCTGGTCGCCACGAGGGCTGGTCGCCACGAGGGCTGGTCGCCACGAGGGCTGGTCGCCACCGAGGGCTGGTCGTCATTTGACGATTAATCACTGCATGCATACAAATACTGAAGATCTATAATCATAAAAATCACGTATATGATACACATACAACTTACCAATCGTATAAATATTAACATTTGTCTTTTTTTTCTACTATTCACTTTTTATACCCTTCACATCTCTGACTCAATCAGAGTCACTTGCCACTAGGTCGGTAGAAAATACAAGCCAGGGATAGATCTTGTCCACCGCATATACTCCTCGGTTCGTAGGTTTCCCTGTTTGTTTTTTGGTTAGCGGTGTGTCTTCAACATCATACCTATCGTTCTCTAAAACTTTAATGATTTTGTTTTTGTTTGATCTTTGTTTCGGTATTGGATGACGCATACCTTCTTTCGGACCGCTAGGTATTTTTTTTTATGTGCGCAATGCAGACAAGCCTCGCAATGCTTTTAAATGCACCGTCGCATTGTTTTTTTTTTTTTTTTTAACCAATACACCCTTCAAATCCTGTCATATGTTTTATCTGTGCCTGTGTTGGTCATGGTTACTCTTAACTATCTGCCATCTAACTGATTTGGGTACGACCCACAACATGCTGACGCCACCATCTTTCATACATGTGCGGTACAATCTATTATTCTTAACCAAGAAATTGTTCTTAATCACTACTACGTTATCACTATTTGGATCATTTAATGTATCGATAATTCTTTGTATTTCATCGTCCGTCTGTTGTACAGTCTATAGCCAGTTCTCATCAACATGTTTTAATCAACGCCGAATCAATACGAAAAACGTTCGCATCGTCGTCGCGTGATGATGGCTCTTTTGCATCGATCGGGTTTCAGCTCAAAGCATCCACATGTGCCATTCTGGCACCTGGCCGATACTCGATCTCAAAATCATACTCTTGCATAACTATGCACCATTTCGCGACACGTAGAACCAAATCCTTTTTAGTCATCGTACTTCGAATCGCATTGCAATCGGTCACTAGCTTAAATGATACCCCCAAGGAGGTATACTCGAAATCTATTAAGAGCCGTGGTAGCCGCAAGGGTCTAATTCATACGAATAAAATATTTGTTCCTCTGGAGAAGTTTGGCGACTATAATAAGCGATAGGTCTAAAACCTTTACCGGTATCTTGTAAAAGAATTGCGCCAACTCCTACCTTGCTCGTATATGTATGAACTTGAATTAAAACCTTTGTATCATACAACGCGAGAACTGGCCTACTATTAATAGCATCTTTTAACTCGTTAAGAGCTGCTATCTGTTCACATCCAAACTACCATGGTTCATTCTTTTTGGTGAGAGTAGTAAGCGGTCTAGCGATTAATGAAAAGTTACGTACAAATTTGCGAAAATAGCTCGCCAATCCTACAAATTGGCGAACTTCGTCGATATTTTTGGTATAGGAAATTCTTTTACAGCGTTAATCTTGAACGTTCCATGTCTTATACCATCCTTAGAGATTTCATAACCTATATATTCTACACTTTCTTGAAAGAAAACTCACTTTTAAGGTTCAATGCCAGTATTGCATTTCTAAGCAAGGCAAAAACCCTTTCGAGCTTATCTAAGCCCTCGGGAATAGTCTTTGATGGCACTCATAAATTATCCATGTTAGCCAATACCAGGTCCTGGCTTGCGTCGTGAGGCATGGTACTAATAGACCTTTGAAAAACGCTTGGCGCATTAGCCAAGCCAAACTGCGTACGGTTAAATTCATATAGACCATCAGGGGTGATAAAAGCTGAGGTGTTTACACTTCAGCTACTGGCACTTGATAATATCCGGAAGCCAAGTCTAGGCTATGAAAGGACGCATTGTCTCCTAAGCTATTCAACTTATCCTCTTTCTGTTTAACGTACGATAATCAACGCACAATCTCTTTTGACCATTTTCCTTACTTACTAAGAGCACGGGACTTGCAAACGAGGACAAACTTTGTCTTAATATACCATTCTTTAAGAGGTCGTTTTTTAATCTTATATTCATCTCTGTGAGACCTGTTTTACAGAGTTCTGACATATTGAGAGCAAAACAGTCGTAGTGTCGTTCAAATAATGTATAAAATTTCAAAGACTCCTCGGCACTTAACGACGCACCAATTTTAAGGTCGCGAAGTGGCAAGGGAGCCTTAACGTTACTGTCAGTCATAGTCATTCGAATACAAGCCTTATTAATTTCAGTAAACGTATGTCCTCAAGCAACGGGATTTTTCTCAAGCAACAAGTTATTGTTAGTTACATTAGTAATCATCATAAAACCTTTTTACCGCCATTAAAGCTATATATATACCGGGTAATATAAAATATCTATGGTCAACATTATTACAAAAACTTGCCGGCACATATAAAGATCCCGAAAATTTGGACGCGGAGTCCACTTCTAACGGAGAAGTAATGTATGACTCTAGATTAACTTCAGCTAATGTACTTAATGTATCTTTAGTTCTTAGTTCAACACAGTCGCTACTTCACAGAAAACTAAATCTCATGTCTAAATCAATGTCTCAAAACGCATATCATGTATTGATCCGCAACTACCATGAAATCAATATGAGCTTAAATCCCATTTAGCGACGGACTCTTTCAATAACGTGCAATTTACTGCCTAAATCGATATAAGCCCTTCGCGCAAAGCCTTCAATAATAACCTCCTTAAAATATTTGTCGTTATCAGTCACAGTTGACTGAATACACATTACGTCGCAATCTGAAACCTTAGTATGAGGCTGTGAAGAAAAGTTTCTGATCCTCTAACAGAGCCTATTTGTTGAGCCTGGTTTAATACGGCAGTCTCCAACTGCGGGCAGTCCGCTCTCACATGTTGGCCACCGAAATAGGTTCACGAATCACCTTCTTCCTTGTATGCCCTATGGCCGGGGCAAATGCTAAGCAATTCGTGCATTGGATGATTGGCGACTGGTCTTCGACTTGCAAGTATTATAGGTCGATATGGAGCCTGCCCGTCGGTGTCATACGCCATATCTGGGGTGCCACCTGCAGTACAATGTGGCACTGCAGCTGGGTTTTCACACGTCTGCGGTACTTCACTGTGGTGGCGGCTATTTCCTCGGTAGACAGGCCCCGCGTCTGTCACCTCACCTCACGTCGGTGTTGTAGCTCAATATCACCAATAGGTTCTTGTTTTTTGCTTCCTTGACCTTTAGATGTCAATTTTTCCTCAGCTTATTTGCTGTTTTCATAGCTTCCTCCTTTGTTCTGCAGCTAAGGACCACCATCTAATCCCTTACCTTTCTTAGAGACTATCTCCGGAGGAGACCGGTGGCTCGGGGTTTTAGGGTGGTCATCAGTTTCAAAACTACATCGTCACTGGTATCTTCCACTTGCGTGTATGACACCAGGATGTATTGGTTGGTGCTTTGGTCTCGAGTTAACAAGCGCTTCCGCGAATGTTGACCTAATTTCTGGAGCTTCTGCTTCTGCGATTGCCTTTACGGATTTCTTCATCTTGACGACGGAGCTGCTCCATCTTTTGCTTGTGGTCTTTTAGAAGCCTTCTGTGCTCTTCTAGTTTTATTTCCCAGCTGGTGGTGGGTTCCTTCCGTAAAACAGTCGATTTCTGTCTTTTTCTATAGGATCTCTCTTTCCTCCTTTTTTCTGATCCCTCCCTGTTCTTATTTCCTTCTGCTTCCGCCACCTTCACCAATTTGTACAGCCAATCCACGGCCTGCGTTACAGCTGTTTTGTATATCTGTTTTTAGATTCCTGGAGTTGCTAAGATGTAATTTGTCTGTTGAGGCAGGCTTCGGCTGTTCTATTGGGGTATGTCATTTCAGACGTCTCTTCTGACGCGTCTGCGGCTTACTCCCACTCTCTGATGCTGCGTCTCACGCTGGTGGTGGTGTGATGCTTTACCGGTGCTTTTGCGGACGTCTGTTGCTCGATTGGTGTAGGTTTCACTCTAAAATACAAAAATCATACATTTGTTATTATTAGCAAATTTCAATAGATAGGTTTATATTACCATGATAAGTATAACTTACCTGCTCTTACTCTTTCCCTTGCCTTTCTTGTCAGAGGAAAGTTCACGTTCTTGCTGAACACTGCCGGGTGGTTCAAAGCATCTGTCTGTCACTTGCTGCACAGCCCTCGACAGACTGGGTTGTGACAAAGCAAGTGAAATGCTGTGTCCCACCAAAGTTTGGTATGAGCCATTTTCATAGTGATACCAAAATCTAGGAAAAAAAGGTAATATTAAAATCATTTTTAATATTAAAGAATATACAATGTAAGGAATCTAGCGTGATGATATACATAGATAAATATATGGATATCATATTGCATATATTCATCATCATCATCATCATTTCAGCCTATACTTGTCCACTGCTGAACATAGGCCTCCCCAATCGCTTTCCAGCGTAACCGGTCCGATGCCACCTGCATCCAACGATTTCCTGCGATTTTCACAAGATCGTCGGTCCATCTGGCAGGCGGTCGTCCTACGCTGCGCTTGCCAATACGTGGTCTCCACTCTATTGCATATATTGAGCATGTAAAAATATGTGTTGTGTATAGGTAAGTTAGGTAAAACTAACCTTTTCAGCAGCATCCAGTCCATCGTTACACCTTTCTGGGGGCATATGGGGCTTCAGCTCGTCAATAAGGTTTTCCACGAGCTTTTGTGAGTTTTTTACAAACTCCGAATCGCTCATGGAGAAAGGGGCCAGTGAAACGACCATCACGTAAAGTACGACGACGTTACCTACGTCTTTCAGACGCTGCTTTGTCGTCTGCTCGTAGTGCAGCTATCAGATATTTCCACCTTAAGCCGAATCCACTCAATTTACGTGAAATAATTGCGTAAAGCCTTAGAATAAAATTTATTTATACGCGTAAAACCAAGTATTCGCAGTGTCTCTTCAGTCAAATTCGAGTCAAGCTTCAGTGTCATTTCAATCTCAGATTTGACGTTTGTTATTGTACGAGAATACCAATTTTGTAGTTTATGTTAGTTCAAAACGTTACCAGAATACGGTTTACATGTTTTTCAACTTTCGGTCCGATCTCGATTCGGTAAATGTCATTGAAGGATTCGCATATGTTAAGAGAATACCATTTGCGAAGTTGATGAGATTGAGATCAGATCAGAACAGCATTTTGAATACCTTTAATTACGAGAATTGGCCTTCAGTATAAGACTTCTTGTCAAGACTGTCACTAGCCGAACCACCGTCAACAAAGCCTGTTAAATCTGAATTTTCTTAAGTATATTTTAAACAATAATTCTTAGTCTTGCAAGTGCTTCAAAATTCGTTCAGCATAACCTTAATAATCATTAATTTGACTGAGATAGCTTACATAGTATATCGCGTCTAGTCAAAATGCCTAAGTACATAAGGCTTTCAATGAGTTTTCGAAGGAATATTTGCCATACATATTTCAGGATTATATAGACTTAATTTGCTCTCAATTAGACCAGCTGCAGATTTACAGACAGACATATTAAATGAAATGAATAATTTCTCAATATATTGCTGTTGATCTACAGTTATGGTATTCAATTTTTTTTTCATATTGTTTTCCATACCTAAATAATGTTTAACGGAACCTAAATGTTTAACGGAACCTAAATGGTTTTTGAAAGGGAAGAAACCAGAACGAACGTAAGGATTGTGGTTGGTAATGATGTGCTGGAGCAAGTGAATGAGTTTGTATATTTTGGATGCGCCTTCACTAAGGATGGGAAATACACCGCTGACATAGAGAGAAGAGTGAGTGCAGGGAACAGAATGAATGGTGCGATGGGAAAGCTACTTGGGAGCCGGCACTTAAGCCATAAGGCGCAGCTGGCCATACATAACGGAGTTCTTGTTCCAACG
Source organism: Phalera bucephala (assembly GCA_905147815.2). Lineage (NCBI taxonomy): Eukaryota > Metazoa > Arthropoda > Insecta > Lepidoptera > Notodontidae > Phalera > Phalera bucephala. Next base: position 5,588,093 of record LR990637.1, on the reverse strand, counting down.
CTGTTATATGGTAGCGAGAGCTGGGTATGTAAGAAGGAGAATGAAAGTAGGATAAATGCGGTAGAAATGCGAGCTCTGCGGAAGATGTGCGGAGTGAAGCTGACCGACCGCATTAGCAACAGCGTAGTAAGAAAGCGAGTAGGTATGAAAGATAGTATCGGTGTAAAGATAAGAAAGGGCATGCTCCGTTGGTTCGGGCATATAGAAAGAATGCCAGAGGAAAGAATGACAAAACAGATATACAATATGAAAGTGGAAGGATGCAGGTATCGGGGAAGACCTAGACTATCTTACCACGACCAAATAAACCGAGTCTTATCTGATGGAAAAGTCAAGAGTCTCCGTAACCGGCGAGCGTGTATGAGACGAACTATGAGAGTCGAGGAAGCCAGAGAGGTATGTAAGGAAAGAACCTATTGGAACTCTGTACTCTCTGCCTACCCCGCAAGGGATCTGGCGTGAAGTTATAGATAGATAGATAGAAACCTAAATCATTCAGTTTAAATTTAGAACCTAACCTAGCATCGTTGGCGAAACGTGAGTGTACTCGGTACACCTCTGCCACCCCCGCTGGGGAGTATAGGCGTGACGATTCCTTAATTCTAAGTTTTTTATTCATACTAAGGAAGATTGTTTCAATCATGCTTCAATCAATAAATAGCTTTTTTAAAAATTAATATGTTCCTTCGGGAATAGACATAAATATTCTCTTTTAAGAGTCCGTTCAAAAAGGCAGTAGTTACCTACATCTAGATGTGTAATGTCTATACCCCACTGTACACTAAGGGCATATAACATTTTCGGTATTAAATTCGGTATAAAAATTCTCGGTCTCACTACTAGTGAAAATGTGTCCACTCAAGGATAGATGTGCTTACTGGCAGTAGAATGTTCATAGATTTTTCATACAAAATATGTCAAATTTCCATCCATAGTAGGCAAATCTATCCTTAAGTTTAATATTGACATCGGCCGTAAGTCAATATAACCATGTTGTGTAAAGCCCTTTGCTACGAGTACACGATATCGCAGTTTATCATTTATTTCAAGTTTTCTTATTTAACACTTATATTGCACTATTGACACATCACATGAACGTTTACAATCTCCTCACCATTATTGTCCTGAATTGATTTTAACTCCTCCTACATGGCTAGCTTAAATTGATTGGCTTCAAGTCCATTTAGTGCCTCTGAGAAGAAAATCTGCTTTGTTTCTGGCAAAACATCCTGAATCATAGTTGTCAGACCATAAAGTTCTGGAGCCTTTCTTATTCTCTTTCTTAACGGAATTTCTGGAAGATTATGTAACTCGCTTGCAGAAATATTTGTCTCATTTCTTGAGTCTGTTAGGGTTTCGTCGCTGTCTCGAAAATCTGCATTTGTGTAAACTGATGTACTAGAGCTTGAACCGCTTAGAGATTCATTCAATGTAGTAGAATTAAAATTCAGTTCTCAAATTCAAGTTAAATAGTGTATCCAAGTTTTATTAAAATCGTAATACGGATCTGATTCTGATTTTTAACCATTTATAGTAAATTGGCGTTAGCAATTCATCGCATGCGCTGTATACCGCCTTGGTGCACCGAGTTCGCACCCGTTCAAGTGTCGTCTTTTTGTACTCACGATTTTTTCTACTTATTGAAGTACGTTTGTGGAATTATACACAGTAAATAAATCACTATCTACGTTCCATTGGAAATGCCGAGAGTTGAACGATCTCCACCGTCTACCCCAATCGCTGCAAATCTACAAGTATTATCTACACCAGATGTATCCACATTTCGAAATGAATCCGAAGTTTCAAACATCACGTCGAGAGCCAACAAGCGCATATGTCCAAACTTCTCCCCCGAGAACCCTGCGAATTCATTCGAAGATAATATAATGGCACTTTTAACATCTTGGAAGAGAGACCAAGATATTATACTGAAAAAAATAACATCTATGAGATGTTATTTTTTAGCCGAGCTTAAGCTTCATAATAAATCCATTCAACAGTCAAACAGTGAAATCGAAAAGGCAATGGACTATATGAACAAGGGTTACGAAACTATCAAGAACTCCATAGAAAAAATGGAACAGGAACGTCAGGAGCAAAGGAAATTTATAACAGATTTAGAAAAAAAAAAGTTGTTGATCTTCAATATGCCTCGCGCTCGGCATCGATTGAAATAAGGAATATTCCGTTCAGCGATAACGAAACTCCAACCGCACTTTCCGCTATTGTTATAAACACCTGTAAGGTCATTAATTCTCCTATACATCCCTCTGAACTGCGCGACGTTTACCGTGTACCAGCTAATAAAGGCCCAAACAGACCCATCATTGCGGAGTTCTCAAGAGTACAACTGAAAACCCAAATATTAGACACTGCACGTGCATTCAATAAGGGTCGCAGTCCTACAGAGTTAAACACTGAACACATCGGATATAAAAAGAGTCAGCGTTACACTATATTTATCGCCGAACACCTCTCGGGTAGCATGAGGCAATTGTTCTATGAAGCAAGAAACTTTGCCAAAAGTAACAATTATAAATATTGTTGGGCGAAAAACGGAAAGATTTTTCTTCGCGAAAATGATGGTTCAAAATCTATTAATGTTAAGTTTCTGTCCTGTCTAAAGGGAATATCTAAACCAAATTAGTAGTATTAATAATTTAGTATTGTTTTTAGCTTACCATTCTTCTGTTGTTAGTTTTAAAATCCAAAATATTTTGTACATTTATTTAGGGTCTTGTATTATGTTTATGTTTATTACGCTCCATTTCCTCTTTACTCATTCTATCTTACATGCTGTGTTTCAGCCTGGGTACGATTATATAAAATTACATTTTTTAACTAAAATCCTGCTTATCAATCGACTATATACCGACCGTTTTTATAATAAAATTAAGTGGTTAGACCGTTGGACTGCAAAGTCAAAGGTCTCGGGTTCAAACCCAGGCACGCACCTCTGTCTTTTCGAAAGCATGTGCGTATTAAAAATTAATTATCACTTGCTTTAACGGTGAACGAAAACATCGTGAGGAAACCTGCATGCCTAAGAGTTTCTCGAAGGTGTGTGAAGTTCACCAACCCGCACTGGGCCAGCGTGGTGGACTATGGCCTAAACCTTCTCGGTTTGAGAGGAGGCCCGTGCCCAACAGTGGGACAGTTTCTTAACAGGGCTAATATTTAATGATTTTTTATTGAATCTTGACAATGTTTCGTTTTGTGACGCTTTAATATGTTATCCAGAGAGATGTTCTACTTTATTACCTTCCCGTCTTACTCGTTTTACTATTTTTTCCCTAAATATTCGTAGCATTAAGGCCAATTTTTCTGGATTTTTAACCTTATTAACACGAATTAACATATCTTGCGATGTCATTGTCCTATCAGAATGCTGGCTTTCTTGTAACCCTTTTATTCCTACTTTAGCTGGATATAACAGCTATAGAACTTCGAATAACTTTAACCAAAATGATGGAGTTACGGTATACATTAAAAACACTGTGTCAAACATTAAAGTACATGAACCAGTAGTCTCTGAATTAAATTGCCTAGTAATTACAAGTAGTACTGATTTGGCTATTATTGCAGCTTACAGACCTCACGCATTCAAAGACCCGACTAATTTTATCACATCTATAGATAGTATTTTAGATAAAATCATATCAATATTGAAATTGCCAAAGGTAATCCTTCTCCTTGTCTAGATTATCTCGATCTTCTAGCTCACCATGGACTTTTTACGTACGTTGCCCACTCATGGGTCCACGTGCCTAGACCATGTCAACCTCAAAACCAATCTCTTAACCAAAGTTTTAGTAATCGAATCATCTGTTACCGATCATTATCCGGTGTTACTTTCTTTTGATACAAATAAGCTTACTTCTACGAAACGCCCCTTTACGGTCAGAATTGACGAAAATAATCTAGCCATGGATATACGTAACATGAACTTTAGACCAGTCTATTCAACTATAAACCCCAATGAAGCTACTAAATATCTGGTAGATAGTATTCTTATAGCTGTAGCAAATAATTAAAAAAAAACTATTGTGCCTCTCAGACGTAGAACAATTAAGCCCTGGGTAACTCCAGGTCTACTAAAATGCATGCGCAATCGAGATAACTTATTTAAAAAGCATAAAAAACATCCGACTAATGAAGTGCTTCTAGTCACTTACAAACGATATCGTAACTTTTGTACTAGAATTTTGCGGAAGGCCAAAACTGAATATGAAAAACTTGAATTTAATAAAGCCGGATCAAACTCGAAAGAACTTTGGAACGTTATTTAAGCTGTCAGAAATACTACTAAATCTTTATTATCTTCTGTTGATCTCCTAGAATCCAATACCAATAAGCAGGATTCTATAAATGCAATTAACTCTTACTTCATAAATATAGGAAGCCAACTGGCTAACCAATTTCAGAATGACCTCTCAACATATCTGTCGCAATTTCCTCGGAATTCTTTCGTACTGCTTAAAACTGATGAGTCAGAAGTGGAACGTCTTATTATGTCAATGAAAATCAATACTGCAGCTGGTTGGGACAGAATCTCTCCAGCACTTCTAAAGAACTGCTGCAGTACTTTTGTCCCGCCACTCACGCATCTATAATCTTAGTATTAAATCTGGCGTTTTCCCGGGCCTATTCAAAAAGGCTCTCGTTCACCCTATCTTAAAATCTGGGGACCGAAACCGTGTTGAAAATTATAGGCCCATTTCAGTGCTACCAGCAATGTCTAAAATTCTCAAATCAATACTCAACAGTAGACTGGTGAAATATTTAGAGACTCACAATATGTTATCAGCAAATCAATTTAGATTTCGCAAGAATTTGTCTACGGCTGATGCTGTCAATAACCTAGCTGATCATATTGTAGGGAGAATAGATAATGGTCACAGATGTGTCGCATTGTTTCTGGACTTTGCTAAAGCATTTGACACGGTTTCGACCATTTTTATATCTAAACTAGAATCGCTGGGAATTAGAGGAATCCAATTATCCTTGTTCGAGAGTTATCTAACTAGTAGAAACGTGTAAAAATAGGGTCTTATTCTAGTTCTGAAATGCCCATTGGCTATGGTGTGCCTCAAGGTAGTATACTGGGCCCGACCCTGTTTCTAGTTTATATCAACGATCTATGTGATCTTAAACTGGAGAATGGATCAATTTTCTCGTATTCCGACGACACAGCACTCGTTTTTACTGCAAAATCATGGTCAGATGCTTATCGCTTTGCTTAAACGGGTTTCGACGCCGTTAGGAATTGGCTTCATAGTAACTTACTTACTCTTAACATTGCCAAAACCAAAGTGATAAATTTCTCTATTCGCAATTATGTAAACCCTATGGCTGATTCACATAAGTGTAAATCTAGTTAACTCCAATAATAATGCACCGGAAAGTGTTATAAATCATTCAGACTGTATTGAAAAAGTCACATCTGTAAAGTATCTTGGCGTTGTACTTGACTGTAACCTCACTTTTAGGGAATACATTGGAGTTTTATCTGGTAGAGTTCGAAAGCTTATCTATATTTTTAAGGAGCTCCGTATCTCGGCTGATAAAGATACTATGAAATTGGTTTATCTAGCATTATGCCAAACCATTTTAAATTACTGCATAACGACTTGGGGTGGTGCTGCCAAAACGCACTTAATACAGCTGGAGCGCGCACAAAGATCCTTACTAAAGGTATGCTGTTTTAAGCCTCGTCTCTTTCCCACAAACAAGCTCTTTGAGTACGCCCAAGTTTTAAGTGTTCGTCAACTTTTCGTTCTGGCTACTGTACTTAAACAACACTCCTTAACTCAGTATGCCCCTAATTTCGGCCGCCGTAACCATCTCGTTGCTTTATCGACTCCTCTTAACACTGCTTTTAGTCACAGGTTTTTTGTATTCCTAGGGCCCTTCCTGTATAACAAACTTCACAAGATAGTAACACTTTTTTCTAAAAATCGCCATACTATAAAAGTGTTACTTCAAGAATGGCTACTCAAACAGTCTTACTCTTACACTGAAGATCTTTTAAATATTGTAACGTAATTAATTGTCATTGTGTACGTCTGTATGTATACCTGTATTTTTCAATAATCTGTATTTAACACACATATTTTTAACTTGCACTTTGCAGTAAGTGTACTTACATAATTTTCTCAAGTTGTCGAGCGGTGGAGACCTCGTGACCTGTTTTACAGGTTCTTTTTACCTACTTCAGGTACCAGTGACCCACAGCCAGAATCTTTTACATCTTAAGTAGGTACTATTTTGCTGAAATTTTCATTTATATGTTCTGTCTGTGGTGATAAATAAAAAAACAATTATTATTATTATTATTATTTGTGTACTTCTAAAATAAATTATATAAATTATATGCATATGGAATTCGAGGAAATGTATTAAATGTTATAAAATCCTATTTAACTAATAGAAAACAAGCAACGCAAATAACTAGACTATGTCCTGACCTAAAAAAAGAACTAAACTACTTGTCAGAATATAGAGACGTTAATTTTGGATTACCGCAAGGCAGTGTATTGGGACCTCTGCTATTTATTATTTATATTAACGATCTTCCTGGAATAACTAAGCATCACACAGTACTATTTGCAGATGACACTACTGTTATATTCTCAGGTAATGAGACAAATTTAAATTTAAAAAATTACATTAATACTACTTTACATGACATAGTACAATGGTTGACACTAAATAATTTCAAGATTAATCTTGTCAAGACAGTTCTAATGACATTTAAAAATAAAACTAATAAAATTGTTGACTTTAATTTAAACTACTTAGGACAAACTGTTCAATCAGTGCAGACGACAAAATTTTTAGGTTTGAATATAGACTGCAACTTAAATTGGAAGAACCATATAGAAATTCTTTGCTCAAAAATGAATAAATACGCATACGCTTTATATATGTTGTCTAAAACAGTCGATCAATCAGTGATATTAACGGCTTACCATGGTTATGTGTCATCCAGTTTGAGGTATGGTATATTATTTTGGGGCAACGCAACCAATAAAGATGCATTCGCGGCTCAAAAAAGGTGCGTGAGGGCGATGTGCCGTACGCATAGGAATAAGGGTTTCATTACCAGACACCTTTAGGCATCCGCCAATTCCCTAGGGAATTGGTTACGGAAGTGGCGTATTGAGGTGAACCCGGACAAGAGCGCTGCGGTGTTCTTCTCCAGAGGTGTCACCCCGCGCCACTCCCTGCGCCGCCCTAGAAGTAATCTCGGCCAAGTGACCATGTTCGACCGACCCATTCCCTGGGTCAAAGAGGTCAAATATCTAGGGGTCACCCTAAACAGTACCATGTCCTTAGGCCCGCACATCAAGCGGGTCCGTCACCGACCATCATTTGTGCTCGGTCGTCTCCATTCGTTAATCTGCAAGCGGAGTAAAATGTCCCTTAGAAATAAGGTGACACTTTACAAAACTTGCGTTCGACCCATCATGACTTATGCGTGTGTTGTGTTCGGGCATTCGGCCCCCTCTCACATCGATAAACTCCAAGTGGTTCAAAACCGCTTCCTCCGTAAAGCCGTAGGAGCCCCCTGGTTCGTACGGAACGTCGACCTCCACTCCGATCTAGGTCTCGAACCTATTCGCGCCTTTATTAAAAAGGCGTCAACACGTCACTTCGCGAACGCATCTACCCATGCGAATCCGTTAATCGTAGCCACCGCCGACTACGATCTCCCCCCCGACCCCTGCCGCCACCGCCGGCCGCGACATGTTCTCACCGACCCCCCCGATGCTTTGTCATCCCTTCTTTCCGCTCAGAATACGGGCGACGACGACGACGTAGTAGTAGATCCCCTCCCATAGCCGGCGATTGACCGGTGCACTTAGTAGTGCACCCGTCCCCCTACAGCGACTGTCCCAACCGAGGGCGCCTCTTCGAGGCGCCCTCGAGTATGTCGCCTCTTGCCCTTCTGGCTGGCTAGAGCGTAGTGGTTGCACGCTCGCCTTTAAGTCCGGTGAAGCTGTAAAGGCCTCGCGGCCAACAGCGTACATCATTCACACACACACACACACACACAATGATGAATGAATAAATAATAATATATGATATGTGAATATTATATTTAAAGAATTTTATATGCTTATCAATTTTAGCCTATAAGATACTAAATATTTGCATGCCATGAAGCTGGATATGGTGAAACACCTCAAACACTGAAGATCTTATGTAATACATACCCATATTCGCAAATAAAGATATGATTATGATTATTTATTTTATTTTATTTTATTATATTTGGGAAACTTACAGCTAGCATAACATACTACAAAATATAAAATTTAAACAAATGAAAGCCATTTACAAATTTCCACAGATAGCAAAAGAATAAGAGAAAAATAGTACAGTCGGCATCCAGTGTAACACTTATGACTATTACAATAAATTCGCTCCCGCATCTTATGATAGACCGCAAGTGTTAGTCAACCTGGTATAAAACATATGATCTAGAGTTAAGAAAAGAATGCTCTAGCCAATAAGTTTCTAATTTGAGAAGTACTAGTATTGAAAAAATCTAAGTCCATTTCAGCAGCGATAACATTGAAGGTCCTACACGCCCGTATCATGAAAGAATTTTGTCTATACGTAGTCCTGACTAGCGGCGTGTGGAGTAAGCTAGGGTTCCTTAAGATCCTAGGTCGTGTTACAAGCCCTAGATTACCTAGAAACTCCGGACAGTCGATAGTACCGTTCACTAATTTGGAGAGGAAATTCACATCTGCAATCTGCCTGCGCTTCTGTAAAGGTAAGATGTGAAACTTTTTACACCTTAATAAGTAGTTTGTTGTGTATTTCCGTGTCTTAAACTGTACAAAACGTAGGAAACGTTTTTGTATGCGCTCTATCCTATCAATATACATATTGTATACTGGATTCCACACTTGTGAAGCGTATTCTAAGTGGCTGCGAACAAAAGCACAATATAGTATTTTAAAGGTTTTAACATTTTTAAAATCAGCAGAGTATCTTAATATGCATCCAAGAGCCCTGTTTGCTTTATTTATAATATTTTCCGTATGAATGCCAAAAAGAAGTTTAGAGTCAAAGATAACACCAAGATCGCTAAACGCTTCTAGTCTGTTTAAAATGTTGTCTTGTAATTTGTAATAGAAGGTGATAGGATTAGGCTTGCCAGTAAACGTAAGAACAAAACATTTGGATACATTAAGTTCGAGTTTATTGCGTAGGCAATAATTTTCCAGTTCAACAAGATCTTGCTGGAGGCCAAAACAGTCAAGTGTTTGAGAGATGGGACATAAGATTTTCATGTCATCGGCATAGAGAATAATTTTCGAATTTGTGAAACAGGAACTTATATCATTGATAAATATAATAAACAGCAACGGACCTAGTAACGATCCTTGCGGAATTCCAGAGGGGATTTTTACTGCTGCCGATGAATAACCATTAAGAACAACCGTTTGACAACGATTCTCGACGTAAGACTTGAACCATCTGAACAAATCACCTCTGATACCAGTTTCTAACAGCTTTCGCAGTAATATAAAATGGTCAATCCGATCGAACGCCTTGCTATAGTCTGTGTAGACTACGTCCACTTGTGAAGGTTCAGACATGACGGTCGTTAGATAGTCTGCGCAAGTGAGAAGGTTCGAAACAGTAGATCTATTTTTTAGGAAACCATGTTGGCAGTCATTGAGCGATTGTTTAATGCTATGGTAGACGGTCATATAGACAAGTTTTTCTAAGATCTTAGCAAATAAGCAGAGCTTAGAAATGGGTCTATAGTTAACAACCTGGTCTTTGGGGCCCTTTTTATGTATGGGAGTAATGAAGGCTGTCTTCCAAATTAGAGGTACTACCCCCTCGGTTAATGAACGTCTGAACAATATTGTTAATGGTACGGTTAAGCCTTTGGCACAATTGCGTATAAGTATGGGCGGTACACCATCAGGTCCAGCAGACTTATTTATGTCCATAGCCTTAAGAAGCTTGAGTACTTCACTTTCACAGATTTCAACTGAACTAATATCCGCGATAGTCTGATATTGAAATTGATCAATTACAGTATCAATATTACTGTTAGAATGGAGAAAGTTACAGTAGAAATAGTCACTAAACATTTTGCAGATATCGTCCCCCTGACCAGACGAGTTGTGCCCATATTTCATGATAGATGGATAGGTATTGGACATTTGTTTACTTTTAATATATGACCAGAAAGCTTTAGGGGATTTATTTATATTGTCCTCAATTACTTTTATGTATTCTTCGAACATTGCCTTTTCCAGCATTTTCGCACGGTCACGTAGGATTAAAAACGACTGGTAGTCTGACAGATTGCCATACTTCTTGTATTTAGCGTGACATTTAAATTTTTCCTTCAAAATTTTGACTAGCGGAATTTTGTACCACGGGGGATATTTAGATGAGGACTTTACGACTTTGATAGGTATGTATGTGTCACGCAATTTATCGAGTCGACTGTACAATAATGATAGCGCATCCTCAATCGTACCATTGCAGAGATCATGAGGCCAGTTAAAACCTTCCAATTCACGCGATATTTCCATAAAGTTGGCTACATGATACAAGTATTTTATTCTTGGCCGAGCCGTTAATGAATGGTATTCAATAAAATCTATGGATATGCAGAGAGAAACATGATGAGGGTCCTCAGGGACTAAAGGGTCAGAACATTTACTTATAGATACATTGTTGTTGCAAAATATTAAATCTAATATTCTGCCATTCGCGTTCTTGTGACAGTTGTATTGTAGTAAATTACATGTGTTTAATATATCAAAAAAGTCAAACTGAATTGGCCCTTGAATGTTATCCGGATTAAGAGAACACTCGTCACCTGCAGAGCTCCATGTCAAATTGGGTAGATTAAAATCCCCTAAAATTAAAAAAGTATCTGTAACATTATTCATGACTATGTCGTTTAATTTTGTGTAAAAACAAGCTAACTGTGTAATTAATGAGTTACCTAGGTTTTGTTTGCAAATGTAAGCTGTACAGATGTGTAGTTTGTAAGATATTTTAGGACTAGAACGATTAAGTTTTAGTGTTATCCATATGTCTTCAGCAGAAGAAGACCAGTCTTTGTGTTGCTCGGCAATAAGTTCACGCCGAACAGCAATAAGCACTCCTCCGCCCATTGACTGATTCATGTCGCTATAACATCTGTCGCGCCTCCCTACAAGATAACGATCATCAAATAGTTCACCATTTCTAAAGTCATCGTTAAGCCATGTTTCTGTCAGACATACAATATCATAGTTATTAGTACAAACACTTCTGCGAAAACATGACGCCTTTGTCCGCAAACCACGAACATTCTGATAATAAAACTCAAGCATTTTTGAAAACAACACTTAACAAATCAATAAGACATAAAGTACAAAAGTAAGACCGTAAAAAACCACTACACAAATGTGGGAGTAGATAAAGCGTTATCAGACTTAGCGAAAAATAAAAATGTAATAATATTCCTAAATCCACATAGATATGAGCATATTTTATTCTTAAGTTAGTAATAAGTAGATAAGGTATATTGTAAAATAAGTAAATGTATTTTAATACACAGAAAACCACTTTAAATATTACCAAATAGGGTACACGATAAAAATAATTAAAGCAGAAAGCAGTCACAGATATACGGTAGCTAGAACTACATTCTTTAAATGGTATAAGTATGCAATATAAAATATCATAACGTAAATAGCTGACCCATAAATTACTAATAAAGAAATAATATAAAAAAAGAAGTAATAGTACAGTGTGGCAAGCTCAGGCGGGCGGCGTGGGTTTCATTCACCGTTGGTTTGAAGAAAAACTACAACCATTCCTTTCGTAACGTACTTTTAATATTCCTGGGTATTCTTACAGAACCGTGGTAGGTAAACTAGGGCGCTAGTATCTAAAATTATAATCGTATCGAAACAATTGAGCGCGTCTAGGTCCGGTAGCGTGCGGGGCGGCTAATATCTCTACGGCACGACCGGCGCATGCGGGAGCTTTTTGCGACTGGCTCATGCGGGAGCGCGGGATGCGCGCACGACGCGGGTGGCGCGGCGGGAACTAAGGGACGCGTTCGGGAAGTGGAGGACGGCGTTATATCCTCCCCCTCCGAGTCACTAACACGCCTCGTGAGAGACTCGGCAGTAATAATTTGACGCGGTCGTCCACGCAAACGACGAGGTTGTACTGGAGCTGACACCAAACCAAACTTGTTATGATATATTCTTAAATCGGAAGCATGGAATTTACCTAATACTTGAGAATTTAGATCGGTGACTTCGTAACTAGTAGGACTGAAGACTTTACTTATACGATAAGGGCCATCACGTTTTGGCATGAATTTTCGGGTCCTACCTTTGGATGCATCACTAAGTAAATGAGTAGTGATCAACACCAAATCACCTACTTCATAAGTTGAACCGATCTGTCGGGTCTTGTCAGCTTGCGTCTTACGAACGTCCTGATGAAATTCAACACTATCGCGGATGGTATCCCAATTTTTAAGAAAACGACGAAGATATGGAGTGATCTGAGGAAGAAAATTCTCCTTGTCCAATATAGCTCTCAAATCACGTTGTGCGTCAAACGGAGTACGCATCTCTCGAGCGAACATAAGCTGAGCGGGACTGGCTGCAGTAGAGGAACACGTGGCGCTATTCATAGCAAATCTCACCGAAGACAGGAACTTTGGCCACATACGATGCTCGTTCTAGACCAATATGGAGAGTTGTGTTTTTAAGTCCCGATTTTTCCTTTCTGCTGGGTTCGCCTCTGGGTGATACAGCGGTATGAGGTTTTGTTTTATGCCTAATATAAACATGCATTGTTGCATGGTGGCTGAAACAAATTGGACACCGTTGTCAGAAATAATTCGACGTGGAAATCCATATCGGAGAAAGTATTCATTAAGTAATACTGGGGCACATACTTCAGCACTGGCATCAGTCAGGGCAAATAACTCAACCCACCTAGTAGCGGTGTCTTCGACTAATAGTACCCATTTCTCACCATCTTTGCCCTCAGGCAAGGGCCCAAAGAGATCTACAGCAACTACTTCTCCACGCTGATTAAGGACTGGTGTCTGTAAGAGTCCAGCTGGTTTCTGATTGGACGGTTTATATCGCTGGCACTCTTCACAATTCTTCAAATAATCAGAAATATATTTACGCATTCCAACGAAAAAATAATGTTGGCTGATTCGGTTATATGTTCTTTCCACTCCCTGGTGTCCGGCTATGGGAGCATCATGGTTCTCCTGTAGAATTTTATCTCGCATAGAGGCCGGCACCACAAGCTGCGGTTGCTCATTATCAGAAACTGGTACGTACCGGTAAAGAACACCTTGGTTCATAATGTAACCTCTTTCTAACCATTGGGAGTTACCCGGATCATTCTCCTCAAGACTATTAATTATCTTGGCAAGTTCAGGATCACCGAGCTGATCTTCTCGTATATCAGCGGAACTTACACGTGGCATGTCGATGATCACATTGCAAACATCACAACTGTCAAGGTTAGTATCGTTGCACTGGGGACGGCTTAAAGCATCAGCTACAACGTTGACCTTGCCAGGGGTATATTCATAGCGTATATCATAAGCTTGAAGCTTTATGGCCCATCTTATAAGACGTCCACTTGGAGACTTGAGAGTTAGGAGCCATTTTAACGGTTGGTGGTCACTTTTCACAACAATAGGGTGACCATCAAGGTAACCGCGCAACTTGTCTGTTGCCCAAACAACTGCCAAGGCCTCCTTTTCAGTCGTTGTATAATTTTTTCCGGCTGGTGCCAACAGACGACTAGCATATTCAATAGGCCTTTCTTCTTTACCCTCGCCTTGCAATAGAACAGCTCCTATTGCATAGTTGCTGGCATCAGTCCGCAAAACAAAAGGTTTAGTATAATCAGCTTGAATCAAAACAGGAGCTGATGTTAATTTGTCCTTCAGACACTGAAACGCTTCCTCTTGTTGACGATCCCACCTCCAGGGTTCGCTTTTGCGGGTGAGTTTTGTTAAGGGCTGGGCTATCTGAGAAAAATTAGGAACAAATTTCCGAAACCAGGAACATGTCTGTAAAAATGACTTAAGATGTTTCAAATTTGACGGACGATTTAGCGCAGTGGTTAAGAGCTTGAGCTGCTCCGCCCACTGCGTCGAATAGTCGCGGGTTCGATTCCCGCACGGAACAAATCTTTGTGTGATCCACAATTATTTGTTCCGGTCTGGGTATTTGTTTGTGAATTTTCATGTTTGTAAACGCACCCACGACACAGGAATAAATCCTAGTGTGGGGCTATGTTTAAAAAAAAAAAAAAAAAAAAAAAACAATTTTTAGGACTAACCATCTGCAGAACTGCGTCAATTTTAGAGGGATCTGGCTTAATACCCTCTGAGGTTATAACATGCCCAAGATAATTTATCTCAGGACGAGCAAAGAAACATTTTGCACGATTGGCCTTTAAACCAAATTGACGTAAACGATCAAAAACCTTTCTCAGATCTTCCAGGTGGCTAGTAAATGTTTCACTTATGATCAAAATATCATCTAAGTAAGCGAGTAAAACAATGCCCTGTAAACTAGCGCCAGAACGAAATCGATCTATCAACCTTTGGAAAGTCGATGGCGCGTTCTTTAAGCCAAATGGCATGCGTGTAAAACGATAAGTACCGAACGGTGTTACGAAGGCAGTCTTGTCGCGATCAGCGGAATTAAGTCCGACTTGCCAGTAACGCGATTTCAAATCAATTGACGACTTTATGTCGTCAATGACGTTTGGTCAATTGGAGAAGCTCATCAATGAGCGGAAGAGGATAACTATCCGTTTTCGTGACGGCATTTTATTTACGATAATCTACGCAAAATCGGATGCCGTTATCCTTCTTGGGCACTAACACTGCTGGAGACGTCCATGCGGACTCGCACTCTTCGATAATGCCTTCTTGAAGCATCTTGTCCAGTTCCTTTTTCATAACCTCTTTCTTAGCAGGCGTAAGGCGATATGGGGGAACTGAAATGGGCGCGTGGTCTCCGGTGTCGATATGATGTACTGCATATGGAGTTGGTTCTACCCCTGAACCGAAGATATCCTCATTATCCTGCAGAAGTGAAGCTAGACACTCACGGTCGGAGGGCTTCAACATCGGACCCTCATCTTCTCTCAGGAAGTCAGCAGAACATAGTGTGACACTATTAGGACTCTCGAATTCTAATGGGTAAACCTTTTCAGTATCATGGAAGTGCCAAACGGAAGTAGCTAAATTAAGTACCAAACCAGCGGCCTGTAAAAAATCTATTCCCAATAAGGTTTCATTGTCACTTGCATCTGGAAAAATCAAAAAATCAATAGTAACAAGCCTACCTGGAATGATCTTGACATCCAACGTCGTTGACAGTATTTGGCGCGTTTGTGTAGAACCATCAGCGAGCTTAACGCGCATGGAACCAGGCACGGATGGATGATTATGCTTTTGCAGCATCGCGTAGAGCGTGGACCCTGCGATACATCTCTTCGCCGCAGTATCAATTAAAGCTCTTCCACGAATCCCTAAAATTTCTATACTTAAAATAGGCCGTCGTGGGATACCATCATCGTGCGATTTTAGTGACGAAAGGGCGAAATAATTGTCATGTTTACAATTTATAGTCACACTACTTGGTTCACTAATTTCCTGCTTTTGTCCCGAAAAAAATGTGGTCACCCTACCCGATTTACAAATTTCCGGGTTTTGTCCCGAAAATTTTGTGGTCACCCTATTCCGTGCAAACCGTTGATACGGGTGCTTATTATTTTTATCATTTAAAAATCGGGGAACCGAGTCGGATTCAAACCGACTTCTTTTATTTAAGACGGGCGGTTTAGTAGTGGGCATTCTATTAACACTTTTATAGTTATGTGGGACGCTACGAATAGAACGCGGGGCATTACGTATAGTATGCGAAAAACTATGATTAGAACGCGGAACCTTACGTAAGTTAGGATCAGCTCCCTTACAAACCTTAGGAATATTTGAATTACTTACCAATGTAGACTGCTTACCAACAGCTGATGCACCGGAGGTCGTTGACCTACGTACTCGCGATCGCGACAAATTTAAACGAGTACAATCGATTGCACTAAAATGCGATTTACATTTCGAACAGTTCGAACGCATCACTCCTTTCTCGCCGCATCCATAACAATGAATGCGTTGCACGTTATCACGAATCACATTATCCGCGGAACTTTTAGATATTTTACGACATGTTTCGCGATTATGTCCATAATTTTTACAATAAACACAAAACGAAGTTCGACGTGCACGTTGCTCTGGAACTGAAGTAGCTTGGGTAGGTGTGCGCTGGCGCGGGGGGAACTCCCGTCGCTGCCGTTTGCGTCATCAGTGTAGGTACTCGTTCGGCGGGGAACTGCGTAGTTGCGCGCGGCGGCGGCGCTTTGTAGCGAGTGCGATTGGTGGCGGCGTCCTTTGATATCGCAGTGGGCAAAAATTGCGACTCTCTATTTGAGTCTTCGATACTCCGAGCTTTACTTAATAAAGCAGTAAAGTTTGTAAATTCTTCTCTGCGTAGGCGCTCTCTTATCTTATGGTCTAATAAGCCATATACCATGTCAAGCTCCACCTTTTCACTAAGGTCGCCTCGTGGTAGGCGAGCGAGGAGCGCACGTGCTCTGGAGATGAACAAGTCTGCATTTTCATCAGGTTGCTGGCCGGCCGTAAATAAATCGATATAAATTCTGTAGGGCGGACGGCAGTCTCCAAATGCACTTCGCAAATTTTCAAGGACATCTTGCCACGTAGAAATTTGGTGCTTAATACCTTGCCACCAGGTTGCAGCGGTGTGCGTGAGCAACATAGAAAATCCTTTTACGGCTATTTCGTCGGGAACATTTGCTGCTTCCCGGAATGACTCCACGGCATCAATAAATCCTTCCACTGGTTCGTCTGTGCGTCCGCTAAAACTGGCCTTGCAGCGGCTGAAATTACTTGTGCTGGACCTTTGGTCTAAGATGGGTGTAGATGAGTGTCTGACGCTGTTGAGCAGCTCACGAAACGCATCAAGCTGCGAGCGTTGCAGAGTATTGATCATCATGGTCACTTCCTCTTGTCTAAATACGTCTTCGCGACTTGTGTCGTCTTGAAGGCTTCTTGCCTCATCTTGTCCACGATGAGCATCGGTTTGGGAAGCAGACCTTGTCAGGGCATCTTGAATAACACAGTAACGTTGCACAGTTGAAAATACTTTTATCAGTTTAAGTAGCACTCTTTAGTCACGGCTAGTTTTTCACGGCCCCACGTTGGGCGCCATTTTGTGGCAAGCTCAGGCGGGCGGCGTGGGTTTCGTTCACCGTTGGTTTGAAGAAAAACTACAACCATTCCTTTCGTAACGTACTTTTAATATTCCTGGGTATTCTTACAGAACCGTGGTAGGTAAACTAGGGCGCTAGTATCTAAAATTATCATCGTATCGAAACAATTGAACGCGTCTAGGTCCGGTAGCGTGCGGGGCGGCTAATATCTCTACGGCACGACCGGCGCATGCGGGAGCTTTTTGCGACTGGCTCATGCGGGAGCGAAGGATGCGCGCACGACGCGGGTGGCGCGGCGGGAACTAAGGGATGCGTTCGGGAAGTGGAGGACGGCGTTATATCAGTTATTAATAGGCCAAAAGCTACTTTAATTAATAACGAATACGGCACAAGATAACTGAAAAAAATACAAATTGCGCAGGTAGCAGGACCCGACCCAAGTAGCGATAAGGAAACAATAGCCCGGACCGTCAACGAAGCTAATGAATAGAAATAGTTAAACATACCAGTGTTTCTCAAACTTTTTGTGTAACAGCATATAGGTACTAACAAAAAAAAATATTTTTATACAATTTTTTTTAAATCGGTTTCTGACTTGATTGCATATGTAGGGGATGTGGTATTTTTTTTTACTAGGATAGTACAGTTTTTTACCCAGACGTAGGAAAAATTCTTCTCTTTAGTAAGAATTTTCACCCTATTAAGTAACTGTTTATTCTCATATGTTAAATGATCATTAACATAGATCCTGCTGTCGCCACTTATCCTCAAGTCAGAAGTTGTCAAAGTTCTGCATTTTTTAGCTGCGGCTATAAAGTCATCTCTCAAGTAACGATTGTGTATGGCAACAATGATGTTCTTGTTGTTCTTTATGATTATGATTATGATAAAATAACCTTTTAACCATAAGCGTTTCTAAAAACGTCTAGCAACGTCTCGCATGGACCGACACGTGTTCAAAAGACAACACATCACCACAGATAAGCATGTTGACCAGCACTTGGAGCCCATCATACTTAAGATAAATCCAACTAAAGAGCATTTTCAACAGACTTTAAAAATGGGAGCTCCTTGGCTGTATCTTGATTTGCTTATAACATGCTATGCCTATCTCATCGCATTACCCATGATAATGTGCAAAGTCTCATGACTTTCACTAATATTCTTTGATATTTTGATATAATAGGTCAGTTGCAGGACAAATGTTAACATTTTCGCTGTTATTCCTTCAACACAAAAAAATGGAGAGGAATACCGAAAATTGGAAGTGTTTCTGCCACATCGATTAGGCTTGTGTGTGCAGTCGAAGGAGGCTATCCACTACCAATAGTCCAGCGACTCCGATGTGACGTCACAGTACCGTCGCTGAGGCGGCGCACGACGCAGAGTGAAAAGAAACGGAATATGCGATTCTTGAAGTCAATAGTCTTATTGGGGCTACGGTACATCCTTCCGCAGATAAATATTTCATACAGTGCCTTAGAGAAGATCCAAAACCAATTCTTGTTCCCTTGAAGACGACTTTAAGGGGAAAGAAGCAAAATGTTCCGTTCTTCTAGTGTTATAGTGACTCAGAATTTTCTATGTTGTTGTCAGCTCGTGTATCAGCCGTGCAATCTTACTAGATCAACATGTCTTCATTTGAAATAACTTTACGGAACGTTAAAGTATGGGACTGAGGCCCTTATGTACGCCGAGTAGATTTTAAAACCTCGACCCCGAAAAGCTATAAAATGGGACGTATTGCACTTCTTTCAATCAGTTATAACAAACAAAGCTAAACTATACTTTGAAAAAAATAACGCGAAGTCTAGACAATTACGTAGGCATGACATCCGACGTGCCTAGAATAGGTAGCACATACCTCGCAAAGAGGATTACCCAGCTATCAAGTATAAAGAAGCAAACACCTTTAATATATGGTTATCATACCTTTAATCTCGATCATTAATTCCGTGTGGTTACCGATACACTTTTTAACAAATCCCGGTCACCCGATTCCTACGTCTGCTGCAGTCGAGCGCTCGAATCAAACTTACTTTAAAATGGCGGGCCTCATCAATTTATACTTTTAGTTAAGTCAAATCAGATACTATTTAAAATCAGCGTTTACGTTAAAGCAACAAATCAAATGAAGAACTATTTATTTTCTTTAACAATTGAAAGTCAGATTATTTAAATTCACAATAATAATTTGGTACGGGAAATCGTGACACAAGCGAGAAACAAACGTGTCAACCTGCATTAGAATACAAAATAGAAAAAATCTTATGACCTCGGAGGATCATCAAACATAGTTTCTAAAATGTCTTTCAGTGAAAGAACTGGTGCCAAAGATCTTACATGTGAACCAAAGTATCCGAAGTGTCGTGGTCTAGATTATTTACCACTCCTAAGACCATAAGGTCTGCAGTCGATAATCAATCTCATAAAATAACATCATAAAATAACATCAACATAATTAATGCTCAGCGTTAATAAAAGTATATTCGTCATGTCACATGACCAGAAATTTGGAACGGTTTATGCGGAGAATTATAAAGTTATGCAGCAAAGAATACATGTTACAATTATTGCTACCGCGCCAATGTTTAATGGCAAATATTGAAGTCCTTAGACCTTTGTCTCTATATCTATATTATATTTTATACTCTGTGATATAACCATCCTATGGTCGTAAATAGATTTCCTGCAACCTTAAAATTTCCTTTATGCCGTGCATATACCTGGTTTTTCTTGTAGACAATCGGGAATATGCATGATGTTTATTTTTATTAATTAAATTGATCATTTACATTTTTATAACATAGAACAAAATATAAATAGGCTGAAATTGTCGAATAATATTTCAAAGTGATATTTCTACATTGAATAAATTTGAGACGTTCAAATGCCACCATTTAGCGCGCGCTTTTGATGACGTCATTGGTGTGTCCCGTGTTTGTTTACTATAGCGTTTCAGTTACTTGTAAATCATGGAAGAAGTTAAAAAACCGTCATATTGTATGGAGTGGAGTGCAAAAACACTATTTATTAGTACACCCATTAAAGTGTTTTTCCGTTTTCCACGCGATGCGAAAGTACGAAAAATATAGTGTAAGATGGTGAGAAGGGATAATGTATCTCCATTATCGATTGTATTTTGTTGTGAAGATCATTTTTAAGTAAGTATGCTGTATTTATGTACAGCTTAGTGTGACTTAGCTATTAAGCAGTAGAAGATTAGGTCTAAAACTAACCTAACATAGTTTACAAAAGTTCATTAAAAAATTCTCTTAAGAGCTTTGATTATTCCTATTGCGGGTTTACAAAATTTTGATGATTTATTTCATGTTAAGGAAGATACAGTTAATTATTTTGAATATAACATAGTGAAATAGAAATGAGAAAAATGTAATCTACGGTTAAAGAAAGGTTCCTCCTATATTTTTGTGTCAAAAACGGAATATGCCACCACCAGTTGAAAGAATGGCCGTAGTTAAAAGGCATCTTATCTGGATCACTAGTAAATGAAGCTCTTTCAGAGTATGCTATCAAAAGTAGTAATATTTTTGAAATTAATGAACCTCCACCAAGAAGTGATTACGAAGCAAGACCTAATACTTCCCATTCAAATGTATGTTATATTAATCAAGCAGGACGCAGTACTACTCGTATTGAAGTATGTAATGATTATTAAACAGAGCCCTGCACTTCCTATATTTAAGATAAAGTACAGAGTGACAAAGCTGTGCAAGTCAATATTAAACCGAAGTACAGAAGTAAAGGTATCAATTTAAATATACCTGCTGAAAAGAAACATGTAGGACTGTCACCATTACCTCTTTCATCACACAATATCGGAACTTCACCAATAAAACTATCTGTTTTAAAAAGAAAATTATTCGCTGATAACCCGGCTGTTAGTACTTCTATACTTTAGACGGACGATTTAGCGCAGTGGTTAAGGGCTTAGCCCGCCCCGCCCACTGTGTCTAATAGTCGCGGGTTCGATTCCCGCACGGGACAAATCTTTGTGTGATCCACAATTATTTTTTCCTGTCCGGGTATTTGTGTATGTGAATTTTCATGTTTGTAAACGCACCCACGACACAGGAATTATTCCTAGTATGGGGCAACGTTTTTAAAAAAAATAAAAATATATCATCTCATTCTTCTGTAACATCTGCTGATTATGCACCAAGTTGTTCATCTGAGTTAAGTTCAGTGCAAGATGATTCAGAGGACGAGAAACTTTTTAAAAACGTAATGTGTAGCAGCATGCTTACTGCTATTGAAAAAGAGCCAAAATGTTGCTAGGATTACCTAAAAAATCATATCATTTAATAAAACTTTTAAGTGATAATACCCCACTTCCTACTATATATATATTAATAACCCTCAAGAAACTTAAATTAAATGAGTACTTTAGCATATTGACATTACAATTTGGATATTCACAAAGTACTATTACTAGTCTTCTCTAAAAATATACCTCTTATCGCAGCAAAACTAAAAGACTTGATTGTGTGGCCAACACCATCAGACATTTACAAAAATTTACCCATATCTTTTAGGAGTAGGTGTGCAAATGTCGTTTCCTTCATTGATTGCCTAGAAATTCAGATTGAAAAGCCATCAGACGCAGTCCACCAATAACTTACTTGGTCGCAGTATAAAAAATGTAACACCTTAAGTATTTAAATTTTGGTGTCATAGGGAAAGGTCGCGTCCGCGGCTCTGCTAATTGTATAAGTTACCCAACACAGTGAAATAATTCCTAATGTAATAAGAATAAAATTGAAAGTGAATCGAAGAACTGTGAAAAAAATTTGAAATTTATAAATTAAAATTGATTTAAAATTCTCGGAATAGCCTCGGCTCCCGGCCCCCGCAACCACCCGCGCTCTACCGACTCGCTAGCGAGGGCACGCGATAAAGTGATTTTTGAACACCTGCGTCGCATAATAATAATATAATAATTTATCAACATGGTTAACAATTGTGCTGCATGTACCAAAAATATAAGGAGCAACCAGCAAAGTATTAAATGCTCTCAATGCGATCTCTACCATCATCCGCTGTGTGTAAATATATCCGACCTTCGTAAAGCAACAGAGACAACAATAAGAAACTGGATGTGCCCACAATGTCACTGTTCAGCGTCAAACACACGCCCCCCATCTCCGGTATTGGACGACTCTTGTGCAGCTATTTTACCTGAATTGCCTATCGGAACCAAACTATTTGAGAAGCTGTCTTCGCTAATATCGGAAGTCCAGCTGCTGCGTACGGACGTAGGTGAACTCAAAACACAATTCCAGGTGCTGACAGAACACCTAACTCAATGTAACAAACGCCTCGACGATTATGAAAGCGGCTTAGCCCGAGCAAACGAAAGGATTCGTGTACTTGAGGAGCGTGAAGCAGAAATCCCATACTTAAAGAATACAATAACTCAACTTCGGGACCAGATAAACTCTCAAGAGCAGGCTTACCTCAAAAACGAAATCGAGATCTCCGGCATTAATGAAACGCCCAATGAGAACCCAATCCATATCATTCGTACCACTGCTTCAAAAATTGGAATCAAACTTGAAGACAGCGACATAGATTACGCTATGAGAACTGGTCTACGCCGACCGATTAATAACAATACCGAACCTAATAGTAACAAGCCAGGAAAATATCCTCGACCGCTGGTCGTCCGATTTCTGCACCGCACAAAACGGAACGAATTTCTTCAAGCGGGAAAAACCAGACGCGGGCTCACAACCACAGATGTAGAAGTGCCCGGTATTAATGGACAATTATTATATTTTAACGAGCGCCTGACTAAAGAAAACCGTGAGTTATTTCGTTCAGCAAGACAACGCGCTAAAGAATATGGCTATAAATACTGTTGGATCAAAAATGGCATTATCCACATTCGTAAGCAAGAGGGAAATCCGCCCATCGTTATCAAGAACTGGGAAGATCTGGCGCGCCGTTGCCCCGCTACAACTGACCAAGCAAACGATTCATCCAACGGTCCCCGCGCATCCGTATGACTTTTTTCCTAAATTATTTCACGTATTTTTTTCAAGTATTTTCTCTTATTTAATTATTAAGTTGGCTTTTTTTACTTTTTCTTTACTACAGATCTACTGTAAAATGTTTAACGAAGATCTCAGTTTGACTTCAAACAATGTAGTAATTACAAATTTTATTTTATTAGCTAAATGGTTCACGAACTTTTTATTTCTCGTCCATTTTGTGTTGTATAATCTAAAAGAAATTATATTATTTATCTGCGAATATGTGCCATCTTGTAATACCATACACAAAATTACATGTAAACTTACTAATACTTTAACAGTAAATAAAAAAATCCTACTATACAACATTAATAAACACATACACATAAATATATGCATATCTCAAACTTACACACTATCATCCACTAACACAAACACTACACAAATCAACATCAAAAAATACACACACATACTTACACGTAAACCTCACACATACATTACATCAACTAGCTTAACAATATTGCTATTCAACCCTAAGAATCACCCACGCATAAATGCATGTAAATATCAAACAGCATTGCCACTTTACAAAATGACAACAAATGTCTTTAAAAAACACACATATGCGACATGTAAACACCAGACATGCTTAATATTATTATTATCATCGAGTAACGCAGCATCACATAAAAACATGTCTTTCACATACGAGTTTAAATACAGAGGTCACCTTAATAACATATCTATAGTACAATTATATAGTGCAATTGCTACCAAAACTTTATACAGCATTTTAATGTGCTTATTTATAATCTATATATTACTATATTATAAATATGGCATCACTTAGCGTAGCGAATGATTTAGACGAAATTCTAAGAATAGATTGTCGTACAATAGATTCATTAGATTTATGCAAGACAATCCTCAAGAACTCGAAATATGACCTCAAAATAATTACATTTAATATAAGAAGCTATCAGCGAAATTTTGACGCATTTACAGTAGCTTTAAGTAGATTAGACTCAAACATAGATATAATTGTTTTAACTGAATGTTGGTTACGTGAGGAAACAATAGTAGAACCACTTTCAGGATACAGCAGCTATCGTTCCACAAGACAAATGAATAAAAATGGAGGTATAATCATATATGTAAAAAATGGAACATACGGCAGCAACATTGCCGTTAGAGAGCACAAACTAGTTGATACTGATGGTATCATGCTGAATTTAAATGACGATATAGTTTTATTGGGCATCTATCGTTCCCCATCATTCACAAATACAGACAGGTTTTACAACTCCCTCGATTCGGCCTTATCTGCAATTTCACATAAACACACAATAATAATAGCCGGTGACATTAACATTGATATTCTTGATTCTGGAAGTAGTCAAACCGAAAACTACTTATCTCTCATGGCGTTTCATGGTCTTCTTGCAACCATAACTCAACCTACTAGGAATCGTACTTGTCTTGATCACATTTTTATAAAATCACGTAGTAATCCCCGCGGTTTGGTCTGCGAATTACCTATAACGGACCATAACCTAGTATTAGCACATCTTCCGGCAAAAATGGATTCTAGTAGCATCACAAATAAATATCGAAAAGTAAAAACAAACTGGGACTTGGCTGCAAATGATGTCACCAACGCCACTTGGTCAAAAGTTCTTAATGATCCCTGCGTAAACTCTGCTATAAAATCCTTCAATAATATTATAGCTTGCGCAATAAATAATAACACCCATGAAATTAAAACCAGTAGGAGAATGAGAAATATAAAGCCCTGGATTACTCCAGGACTAATCAGGTGTATGAGACAGCGAGATAAACTACATAGAGATAGTAGAAATGACCCTGATAATCATATGAAACGAACAATATATACAAGATATAGAAATTATTTTAACCAATTACTTCGCAACGTAAAAGCAGATTACAATAGAAAAGAAATCATTGAAAATAGAAACAATATTAAAAATTTATGGAAAAAAATCAAAAATATATGTGGAACTACGAAGACTAATCATTCAACAAAAATTCTTACATCAAACGATAACCCACAATCATCGCTTAATGACTGCAATAAACACTTCTCTACAGTAGGTGAGATATACTCTGAAAAAATACTTACTAAGCTCTCTACAAATCAAACCAAATTAATACAAACATACAAACCTCCATATTTGAACCCGCACTCTTTGTTCTTTTATCCAACTAATAAACAAGAAGTTACTTCCATTATAAACAATTTAAATGCTGACAGCTCACCTGGACCCGATCTTGTAACAGTTGCATTCATTAAAAAAACCCTTCCCAGCATTATGTCACCCTTGATTTATATATTTAATCGAAGTTTAGAAACGGGTATCTTCCCAGAGTCCTGGAAAATTGCAGCGATTTGCCCCATCTATAAAAGTGGGCCCATTGACGCGCCACAAAATTATAGACCCATTGCCCTACTAAGCATTATCTCCAAAGTGTTGGAGAAAATTGTCAGTAATCGATTAATCCCCTTTCTTGAAAAATATAATATTATTTCGAAGAGACAATTTGGCTTCCGTAAGGGCAAATCATCTGAAGATGCTGCGAGTCTCCTTGTAAATTTAGTATCCCAACATATTGAAAATGGTCATCGATGCCTAGGAGCATTCTTAGATTTAGCGCGCGCATTCGATACGGTATCTGTTGGACTCTTGCTTAAGAAACTTGAAGCTGTAGGAGTCAGAGGAGTTCCCCTAAATTGGTTTCAAAACTATCTGACTTCACGTAAACAATATGTCAAAATTGGTAACCTACAAAGTGATCAACTTCCCATTTCTTTTGGTGTTCCTCAAGGAAGCATACTCGGTCCTGTGCTGTTTACATTATACATAAATGACATAATTAACCTCCCATTAGTCAACGCAGATATAATTGCATACGCTGATGATACAGCAATAATCTTTTACGGAAAATCTTGGGATCATGTATACCAGCAAGCACAACAGGGCCTTTCACAAATAGCCGACGTGTTAGACACTAATCTTCTAACTTTAAATGTAAGTAAAACTAAATATATTGCGTTCTCTAAAACAATATCGTCTAGTCCCTCTTCAGATATGACTCTAAACATAAATTCCATTACTCAGCCAAACCAAAACATACAACATATAACCACTAATGGAACAATAGAACGTACTAAGTCGATAAAATATCTCGGTGTCATTCTCGATGAAAATTTGACGTTTAAGGAACACATAACTACTTTATCCACTAGAGCTCGAAAGCTTATTCATATCCTGAAGAAACTACGCAATTGCACTCCTGTTGATGTCCTACGGCTAATCTATTTCGGGTTGTGCCAGTCAGTCATTCAGTACTGCATTGGAGTATGGGGATCTGCCACAAAAACAACATTTATAACACTGGAAAGAACTCAGCGTGCACTTATCAAAGTAGCTTTGAGGAAGCCATACCGTCATCCGACAGATGCCTTATATCACGAATTTAGGGTTCTAAGAGTACGTCAGCTATTTATCCTTAATGCTATAATCAAAACACACAAAAGCCTTAAGGACCGCCCAGATTACCTAGATATTATGTCAAAACGTGTGTACAGAATTCCTTTACCCCCCTACATATCCGAACTCGCCAGGCGAAGTCCATCCTTCTGTCACCCTCATGTTTATAACAACGTTACCAAGTTATGCAATTTGAAAAATTGTTCTGTCGCCACTTGTATAATGAAGTTAAAAAACAAATTATTAGCATTATCATACAATGATACAGAAAATTTATTGTAGTATATATAAACTCAAACACACATACGCATACGCACACACACACACACACACATCCACACACGCGCACGCACACACACACACACACACACACACACACACACACACACACATGCGCATACACACATAGACATGGACAACCAAATGCCATTATCATAATTTTGTTTTCCTTTTATGTATTCTTCTAAACCATTTTAGATACGTTAGCAGTTGCTAACGTATCTAATATACTCATTTATTTAATGTAACTATGTTTTATTTTGGTAAATTGAACTCAGAGTCTCAAAACACAAGCCATGCTTAGTTTGAGGCTCAAAGAAATTATGTACTATTGTTGTTACAAACTTGTGAATAAATGCTTTTTTTTTTTTTTTTTTTTTTATTATTTTTATTTAATTTTGTGTACGCCTTGGTCAATTTTATCTCTGATGGATATGGTGGAAGGGCTACTGATGTTATGATAGTACAAGATTGTAATTAATTACAGTGTTTACCTCCTATCAAAGCAGTGATAGCTGACAGAGGATTTAGACTTGTCATGTTTGCTACAAGCCAAAAAATGTACCCTCTTACGACCACCTTCTGTCTTGAAGTCTACACCCAGCACTAAAGATAAAGTAAAACTATCAAAGCAGATAGCAGCGTTAAGAATACATGTTGAACGAGTAATAAATAGGTTAAGAGAGTATCACATGTTACTTTCTCATGATTGTGTAGACCATAATTTAATTCCTATCAAAGATCAACAGGTTTTACCTAGTTTAAGAGGCAGAGTTTGCAAATTATTGTGTACAGAATTCTGCAGCACTGTCTCAGTTTTACTTTTCTACCTCGTATATCACTATAACTAAAACCCCTGTATTAGTTATAAGAAATCTGTAACTTTGCGAAATAAATAAATTTATTATTTATTATTATTATAATTTATCATGTAATAATAATAGCTTATGGACTGGTAAATATACAGGATGTTTTAATAAAAAAATGAATAAGTTTTCTTCGGTCTTCGATAGATGGCGCTGAACGAATTATGAACTTACAAGGGAAGTGTTACCGCGAAAGCTTTAATCACTTTTAAGATGCATTGTTTTGTATTCTCAGAGAGGAACCGGCCACCTGCGCAAATTGCGGTGGCCCCCATCCAGCAAACCACGTGAAATGCTCCGTCTTCCGGAAGGAGGCCCGGAACAAGACGGCAGGCAGGTGGCCATCAGTGGGAGAGACCGGAGTGAGGCCGGAAGAGGCTCCGCTCCCACTGAGCTCGCACAAACAGCCCGAGGATCCACCTTAATGGCGCCTGCGAACGACCCGAAGGAGAGTAGTTCGCAGCAGAAGAGGAGGAGGAGGAGGAGGCGCAGGACCAACCGCGCTCAACCAAACTCCATGACCGAGACGCCATTCGTGCCGCCCACGGTACATTTTTATTTATTTATTATACTTTGTGCACTAAAGGTACAGAGGCGGGCTTAATGCCTACGGCATTTTCTAACAGTCTACCTTAGGGTGATGTAGAAACAATTAAGGTAGGTGAAACGACACATGAAAAAAGAAAAAAAAAAAGAAAAATCTTATTCCTTTTATTTTTCTTTTGTCGGAAAAAGAAAAATAAAAGGAATAAGATAAATAAATATATATATTATGTAGCCAAATATTTGAGTCACCTTACAAATGTTGAGATGATTCTGCCAAAGTGTTATGAAGATAATCCTATACTTTAGTCTTAAATGATAAACGATTGTTAGCCATCCTTATTTCCTGAAGTAGAGCATTCCATAGCAAGATGGATTGAATGAAGAAAGAGGAGTGAATGAAATTGGTACGGTGAGAAGGGCATTCAAGAAGTCGATTATTTGAGGTTTGAAGATATTTATTATGATGAGAGCATAGAAATTTAAAATGGGAGAAAAGATATTCAGGCGAAGCAGGAGAGTCAACGATAGAAAACAGCATTGTCAGTGCCCTCAGAGCTCTGCGCTGGCGAATAGGCAACCAGTTTAAAAGAGTTCGATGCTCAGACACATTATCATACTTACGCTAGTTAAAGATAAATCGAATGCAGATATTAAGAAGGCGATCTAGTTTGTTGAGATGATCCGCATTCAGGTTGTAGTAGCACACATCGCCATAGTCGAATATAGGCAGGATCAAGGACTGCACGAACATTGCCTTTATGTGAGAGAGGAGTAAGTTTTTAAACCGATAGAGGTATCGCAAGGTGCTGGTGACTTTTTGACTGACAGCTGTTATCTGGGATTGCCAACTAAGCGTAGTGTCAATGTTTAATCCAAGATCTTTAACACTGAAATTAAAAGGGATAGCTGAACCATTGAACATAATTGATGGTACAATTGCAGTATTCAGCTTGTTGAGAGTCCTAGAACTCACCAGAATTTTAGCTTGACACTTAGCTGGGTTAACTGCCACTCCGAATCGGTCAGACCAACTTCTAATTGACGCCAGATCTTTGTTTAATTTACAGATAGTGTCAGATATTCGATCGGTACTATCTTGCGAGTAAAGTTGCAAGTCATCGGCATAAAGATGATACGCGCACTGAAATTCATAGGTTATCAGATCGATGAAAAGAGAAAATAGAAGAGGAGAAAGAAAACCTATTTGGTCATGGTAAGATAGTCTAGGTCTTCCCCGGCACCTACATCCTTCCACTTTCGCATTGTATATCTGTTTTGTCATTCTTTCTTCTGGCATTCTTTCTATATGCCCGAACCAACGGAGCATACCCTTTCTCATCTTTACACCGATACTATCTTTCATACCTACTCGCTTTCTTACTACGCTGTTGCGAATACGGTCGGTCAGCGTGACTCCGCACATCTTCCGCAGAGATCGCATTTCGACCGCATTTATCCTGCTTTCGTTCTCCTTCTTACATACCCAACTCTCACTGCCATATAACAGCGTTGGGACAAGCACTCCGTTATGCATGGCCAGCTGCGCCTTTTGGCTTAAGTGCCGGCTCCCAAGTAGCCTTCCCATCGCACCATTCACTCTATTACCTGCATTCACTCTTCTCTCTATATCAGCGGTGTATTTCCCATCCTTACTGAAGGCGCATCCAAGATATACAAACTCATTCACTTGCTCCAGCACATCGTTACCAACCACAATCCTTGCATTCGTTCTGGTTTCTTCCCGTTCAAAAACCATACCATTGTGCATTGAGAAATATAATAAATTCATTTAATATATAAGATAGTGATAATTTTAACTCATAGTATGGGTCGTGGTCGTATATGTTAATGAGTTGAATATAGAGTCGGATAAGCATTTTGAGTAGTGTTAGAGCGTGAAATAAAAATGCGTTGGCGGGTATAATTTCTCCTTATATTTTAATTTCACAACCGTCTCCGACGAAGTCTCGAGCAAAAGTGTTCATCATTTAGGATTTTATCCATCGACCTAAGTCTCTTGTTTTGCATCGCCATCTTGTTGAAATCGATTATCCAAAACGATTACTAGTCTATAATATTAATAGCAACACTGTCGCCATCTAGCGACCAGTGTTGACATCGAAATGTCAAGATGGCGGTGCAGTTGTCAACCCTTACATGAAACTACCCACACATTTTATTAATACAAATTATCAACTTTATACGAAACTACCCACAATATCCTAACAGTAGGTATGAGTAAGCGTTTTGTTCAATGTATGTTGATTTGTAAGTGTGTGTATAGTTTAGTTAGTAAGTGTAAATAGTATGTGTTCGTGTGTAAAGTGTATAAATTTTATAAGTGAGTTTATTACATATAATTATAACTAATTGTATATTATGCAAATAAATGTTTAAATAGGTAGTATATAATATAAATTGTGTGCATTGTTGTGCAGTGAATAGGTAGAAATAACAGTGTACAGTAAAGCTTAGAATTAAATACAAAACAACAATTGGAAAGACTAGTCATTGAGGTTCTAGTTTTTGGAGATCCTCTTCACATGTAACTTGTAAAGCCTGTATTCCCTCTTTTTCGCGGATGAACACTTTTCCGTATGCGGTCCAACAGCCTGCTAGGTTCCGCTTTTTGACGCATTCTCTTGCTAAATAGTACAGTCGCCTTCCTTGTTGTGTAAGAGATTCCGATATGAACACTGGTTTCGGTGGATCGTCAAGATTAAGATGCGACATATTGAGCTTCTCTTTTTTTATTAAAACTCTTAAGAGGCTTTGATCACATTTTCCTTACACAGGCTAGTAGAGAATTCCACTATTATGGGGGTCATTTTGTTTATTGTTTTCTTGACCCTATATATGTTGCGAATATCAGTTCCTTGCACTTCGAGGTTGAGAGCCACACCGACATTTTTCATTATGTTGACGAATGTCGATTTGCTCTCCTTATGAGTTTCTGGGATGTTTCTGAGTTCCAAAGTTGTAGATTTCGAGTTTCGTTCTAGGACCTCAACCTTTTGTTCCAACACTTTGATTTTATTTTTATAAACTTTTTTTTCCGTTTTTGTTTGCTGAAGTTCTTTTAATATATCATCATATTTTTCTAACATATATTGGATCGACTTTTGTATTTCACTATTTTGCTCACCAGCATTAGGCGGTGTGGGTTTTGGCGACAAATCAATTAAAGAAAAGGGTATATTTCATCGCAGATATATCGCCACACTACCACCGCCACCAATTGAACTATCGTTCCTGATAAGATTAAAACCCGGCAACAAAAAGAGGGTCGACGGGAGACACGGCTTCAGTCAGGATTCGGAGACGAGAATAGCATGGACATTTTTACGGTCAAAGCTCGCTAGCATGTCGGAATAGTAAGCCCAAATACTCTGAGCATTAATGTGAACGGCATTAAAGATTCTAAGGACATCAAAGAACGTCGTCGTCAGAGTGTCAGTGAGGGACAGGACACTAACAAAACTTTCATCACTACTCTCTGCAGAAAAGAACGATTCTGAATCACTATTTCTACCTCGATCAGACATTTTACTCTATATAATGTTTATAAAAAAACAATTAATGCAACGATGTAATGCAACTAATACAACTAATAATTAACTTATAATATAGCTAGCTATATGCAACTATATAAATGCATCCACCTGCCGAAAGTGTTTAATAAACGAAAGAACTGAAAAAAGAAATAATACCAAAAACACAGAGATTAAAAAATATCCCTGATAAAAACACCAAATCATGCCACAAGTCAATGCCGCGCGATACTGGAACGCAACTGACATTGACAATTTATGCTTTTGGCATTTTGAAAGTTAAAGAATTGTAAAGAAGACAGTGACAGATAAAAAGCAAAATTAACAAAAAAGTGGGTGTATAATGTGGCCTTATAGATAAGAAACAAAGAATGAGAAGTGAATTTTATTACATATGAATATAAATAATACAATTGTTGACACACACAAATCACTTTTTGACTTTAGCCCGTTTGGACTTTGATACTGCGTCAGTCTTCACAGCAGTCGCCTTACTGGGATCCTGCGTAATGGTGTTTAAGTCCGCAAGAGACTGTACACGGACCCGTTTACCATCCGAGCCGCGGACATACATCTCGCTATCTCTAGACTAACTCTTACTTACGCCAAATTTCGCCCTCGCAGCAAGAAACAAATGATGCCGTGTCTTGCTGAGAAACTCGGAAATTGTCACCCCCGAGCCTTTCAGCTTTGTTTTGGCGAACCACACTTTACTGCGAACATCAATATCCGCAAGCTTTACTAGAATAGGCCTTGGCTTTTGAGTGGGTCGCTCCATTCTATGGCATCGGCGTTTGTTGTCGGTGTAAAACTCACCCAGACCCAAACGTCCCTGGATAATGTTCACCATAGCCTGCGATATGTCCTCCTTGCTGACCTCGGCAACTCCGTAAAGTATCAGAATTTTTCTACGGTTTCGTGTCTCCATGGCATCTATACTTTGAGCCATTATAGCTACCCGCTGCTGGAAAGTGCTGAGGGCTTCAATAACAAACGCAAATTCTGCAGCCAGGCCCGTTGTTGTAGTAGTTGAAGAACTCTGCAGTGCGCTTTCAAAGTCTGCCATTTTTTTATTAAACAAGTCAGACATTTGTGACATGCTTGCTTGTAGTAAGTCCATTGTGACTGAATGTGATTTTAAATAGATATTGTAGATATTTGCTGGAGAAAGAAACTTACTCGGCAGGTAATTAAGGTTAGTTAAGCATTGATATGCTGCCGCGTGGTTCCCGGCTTAGAATAGGACCAACCCATCTCATCCCATCGGGTGTCGTACAAGGCGACTAAGGGAAAACTAGGGAATGGGCAGCAGCGTTCCCTTAACACTTCGACGACCAATAACTGCGCTCGCCAACCCGCCTGCCAAGCGTGGCGAGTATGGCAAACACCCCCAATTATGGAAGAAAGTAGGAAAACCAGGCCCCTAGTCCCCGGCGGTCCTGTTCGTCCTGGCCACGGTAGCAGCCATGGTAACGACAGGACAAGGGGTGCTAAGAATCTCCGGCAGAGATTCGGCTACCACCAAAACCGAAAATTGGCCCTGGTGACATACAACGCACGCACATTGAGGACAGGTGAGAAGCTAGTTGAGCTGGAAGAAGAGTTAAACAAGTTGCGGTGGAGTATTGTTGGTTTATCGGAGGTCCGAAGAGAGGGCGAGGACACGATAACCTTAAAATCCGGCAACTTGTTTTACTACCGGGAGGGCGAACAGCAGTCCCAAGGTGGTGTCGGATTTATCGTCCACAAGTCACTCATAGACAACGTTGTGTCCATCACTAGTGTGTCGAGCAGGGTAGCGTACCTGATACTCAGAATATCCAAAAGATATTCGCTGAAGGTCATACAGGTCTACGCACCGACCTCGGCATACTCAGATGATGACGTCGAAGTAATGTATGAGGACATTACTAGAGCCATACATACTTCCAAAGCACACTTTACAGTGGTTATGGGTGACTTCAATGCGCGGCTGGGCAAACGGGGCGATGATGAATTGAGAGTGGGGCAATTTGGATATGGGCAGCGCAACCCCAGGGGTCAGAGGCTGGCCGAATATGTGGAGAAGGAGGGACTCTTTATGATGAACTCTTTCTTCCGGAAGCCGCCTCATAGGAAATGGACCTGGATGAGCCCTGATGGTTCCACAAAAAATGAGATAGACTTCATCATGAGCACCAAGCGACAAATATTTAATGATGTCTCCGTGATTCACAGGGTAAAAACCGGCAGTGATCACCGAATGGTCAGAGGCACATTAAATATTAATGTCAAAATGGAAAGATCGCGTCTGATGAAGTCTACGCTCCGACCTTCTTATGCACATATCCAAAACCCCGAGAACTTTCAACTCGAATTGGCAAACCGCTTCGAATTGCTAGACAGCAGCGCATCAGTGGACGAAATCAACAACAGGCTGGTAGAGACTGTCCATACGGTCGGGTCCAAGTATTTTAAGCCCCACCGTAAAAATAGACCTCAAAAACTATCCAACTACACCCGAAACCTCATGGCTGAGCGACGTTCCATGACGCTCCAAACCTCCGATGATGCTAAGTCCTATAGGCAGCTCAATGGACAGATACTGAAGTCCTTGCGTCACGATTTACGGTCCTTCAATACAAGGCGTATTGAGGAGACCATAGCACAGAACAAGGGCTCCAAAGTGTTCGCAAGAGACGCGTCTATTGGGCAAAGCCAGTTGACGAAGCTGAAGACGGAGGACGGAAACGTAACGTCGAATAGGTCAGAGGTGCTCAGGGAGATAGAGAGGTTCTATGGGCAGTTGTACACCTCAGTAGCTGAACCTGTTGTTGACTTGGTAAAAGACCCAAGAGCCAAGCTAACCCGACACTACACTGAAGATATCCCGGACATCAGCCTGTACGAGATTAGGATGGCTCTCAAACAACTCAGAAATAACAAAGCGCCAGGCGAAGACGGAATTACCGCAGAGCTTCTGAAAGCGGGCGGAACGCCGGTACTTAAAGTCCTTCAGAGGCTGTTTAATTCCGTCCTGCTCGAAGAGAAAACGCCGGAAGCATGGAACAGGGGTGTGGTGGTACTGTTTTTCAAGAAAGGTGATAACACTTTACTGAAGAATTATAGGCCCATCACACTGCTGAGCCATGTTTATAAGTTGTTTTCGAGAGTCATCACGAATCGTCTCGAACGCAGGCTTGATGACTTCCAGCCTCCCGAACAAGCCGGTTTCCGGAAAGGCTTTAGTACCATAGACCACATACATACGCTGCGGCAGATTATATAGAAGACCGAGGAGTATAATCGGCCACTATGCTTGGCGTTTGTGGACTATGAGAAAGCCTTCGATTCGATCGAGACTTGGGCGGTTCTTAGATCTCTCCAGCGATGCCGCATTGACTATCGGTACATCGAAGTGTTGAAGTGCTTGTATAATAACGCCACCATGTCAGTCCGAGTACAGGGGCAGTGCACGAAGGCGATCCCCATAAAAAGAGGAGTAAGGCAGGGAGACGTCATTTCTCCGAAACTGTTTACGGCCACGTTAGAGGACGCCTTCAAGCTCTTGGAATGGCAAGGACTTGGCATCAACATCAATGGCGAATACATCACTCACCTTCGATTTGCCGACGACATTGTGGTCGTGGCGGAGTCGCTGAAAGATCTAGGACGAATGCTCGGTGACCTCAACAGAGTATCTCAACAAGTGGGTCTTAAAATGAACATGGACAAAACGAAAATAATGTCTAACGTCCATGTCGTACCCACCGCACTCACCGTTGGGAACTCTACTCTTGAAGTTGTCGACGAATACATTTACCTGGGACAGGCAGTCCGGTTAGGTAGGTCCAACTTTGAGAGAGAGGTCAATCGACGAATCCAACTCGGCTGGGCAGCGTTCGGGAAACTGCGCAACATCTTCTCATCCAAAATACCTCAGTGCCTAAAGACTAAAGTTTTTAGTCAATGTGTGTTACCAGTGATGATATATAGATCAGAGACGTGGTCTCTTACAATAGGTCTCATAAAAAAGCTCAGAGTTGCTCAGCGAGCTATGGAGAGAGCTATGCTCGGCGTTTCTCTACGCGATCGAATCAGGAACGAGGAGATTCGTAGAAGAACCAAGGTCACCGACATAGCCGTTAAGATTAGCAAGCTGAAGTGGCAATGGGCGGGCCACATAGCGCGTAGATCGGACGGGCGTTGGGGCAGAAAGATTCTAGAGTGGAGACCACGTATTGGCAAGCGCAGCGTGGGACGACCGCCTGCCAGATGGACCGACGATCTTGTGAAAATCGCAGGAAGTCGTTGGATGCAGGTGGCATCGGACCGGTTACGCTGGAAAGCGATTGGGGAGGCCTATGTTCAGCAGTGGACAAGTATAGGCTGAGATGATGAAGCATTGATATGATTAGGTAATTCAAAAGAGCAATATTACTTTTTTTTAATTAATTAAATACGGAGCTATAATTTTGATGTCTTATTATTTCAACTACGAGGTATGCCTTTTAAGTTTTGTCGTTTGAGGAAAAAAACACAACTAGAACCTTATAGTACTTTTTATTGTTTTCAAAGTATTCACCACGTAGCTTAATACACTTTTCCATTCGCTCAAACCAGTTATTATAACATTTATTCCACTCTAAAGTGGGGGTGTTCAAAATGGCTGACTTGAAAGCGTCGACTGTTTCTTTACCGGACTGGAACCTTTGACCACGAAGACTTTTCTTAATTTTAGGAAATGTAAAGAAATTTTTAGGGCTTAGGTCAGGACTGTATGGAGAATGGTCAAGAATTTCTACTTTTTCCGGCTTCAAATACTCAATCGTTTGACGAGCGCTGTGTGAGCTTGCGTTGTCGTGGTGCAGGATGATGCGTCGCTTTGAGTTAGATTTTCGAAGTTCGGCGATGTCTTGTGGTAAACAAACTGTGGTATATCACTCTGCTTTAACCGTTCTACGATCTTCAAGTGCCATAGTCGCAACATGGCCGGTTTTTCCAACGAACGTGGCCACCATCTTCTTTGAAGTGCTTCGAGAACGAACAACTTTAGTCGGCTTTGGCTCGTCTTGAAAGACCTAGATTATAGATTGTTGTTTGGAATCAGGATCGTAGGCATAGATTCAAGATTCGTCACCACTGATGATGTCGTAGACGTGATTTGACTCTCCTCGGTTGAACCTTTGCAGAGTTTTCTTACACCATCTGACGCGGGCCGCCTTGTGATCTTCGGAAAGCAGATGCGGTATCCAACGGCAAACTAGCTTTCTCACACCAAGCGCTTCATGCAAGACCTTCTGAATGGTTGTCCCTGAGATGCCTAATAGAGCCTCTATCTCTCGATACGTCACATGACGATCTTCGAGAATTAGTTGTCTCACAGCAATGATGTTATCTTCAGTGAAGGCGGATTTTGGGCATCTTTTGCAAGATTTGTCACTAACACTAGTATGTCCACG
Organism: Phalera bucephala; assembly: GCA_905147815.2. NCBI lineage: Eukaryota > Metazoa > Arthropoda > Insecta > Lepidoptera > Notodontidae > Phalera > Phalera bucephala. The sequence continues at coordinate 5,550,571 of LR990637.1, read as the reverse complement.
CTGGAATTCTAAATACCAGCGTTCGACAGTCCGCAGACATGGGGCTTCATCACTGAACACAGACGTTAGCTCTTCAAAACACTGAAGCCGTGTCAGGCCTCTTCTAAAGTTGTAGAAAATTATTGCACGAACATTTTCCTTAGAAAGATTCATTTTCGTACGTAACCGGACAGATTCCAATCGACACTGTGACTAAACAATAGCATTAATCCTAATACTTTCAACTGTTTTGAGATTCAAAATTTAAACACATTCGAATATAGAACAGTTCCAAATTCAAAATTGCCGGGAAATATGGAAACGACAGAACTTAAAAGGCATGCCTCGTACCCGCAAATGTTTTCATTATATTTACAACTTTATAAAACTTCATCAAATGATTTTTAGTGTCACCAACCATTGTGCAATTATTTTTTACCAATGTGAGGAAACTTTTATTATTCAAAGGTATTTGCACAAGTTTATGTGCTTTAGAAATTTCCTTGGCTTTAATAAACTTCAGGCTAGTACCAATGGTTGATATTTTTTTTTCAATAACATTTGAAGCTAGCAGAGAGGTATGTAAGGAAAGAACCTGTTGGAACTCTGTACTCTCTGCCTACCCCGCAAGGGATCTGTCGTGAGGTTATAGATAGATTGAAGCTAGTTGTGGATGATCTTCACTACGCCGGTGTATCCACGCTAAAAAGCTATAGCATGATTGCATCCACCAAAAACAAAACAAAAGGAATGTAAATTGATTGATGTTAATATTATGTAAATAATACTTACTTAAAACAATAAAAAAAAAGTTCCTACATACATAAATTAAATTGACTTGGATGTACAAAGAAAATATTAAATCATAACTAGTAGGTATTTTTCTTCTTCTTTAAGTTATGGCTTCACGCTCAGTTTAAGTGTATTTTGCCAGTGTCCAGTGAAATATATAATCGTGTTTGTTTAAATTAATTCAACTCCGCGATGAACTTGATGACGACGATGATAATGGAATTAATGAAGTACCCCACCCTGGATAGTAAAGCGGTGGATACTTTACATACCAATTGCGACGGCCGTTTTGAGGGAAGTCGAAAAGGCACGTTTTATCACTTAGTTACAATTACCTACACTCATGCACATATAAGAACCCATAATGGTTAATATTCCAGCAACATTACACATTATTAGTCGACATAACACAAAATTTGGAAATTAAAACAAATTGACAACATCACTACACAAAAAACAACACACTTTAAGAGCAAAATTTACAATGCGAACGTGGGTTCGCAAAATGTGGATTTGGAAGAAAAACATAACACATCTGTAAATGGCCGAGCCCAGCCGAAGAAACCCCGTGCGGCTGTGTCGGCAGCGGGATGCCCGGACACCTAGCGCACGCCCAACACCTTTGCCCGGCTCGCCCACCTCGCCCCAGCCTTCGGAGGATGAAGATTTTTTCACACCGCCGACATCTGGGGCCTCTAGCGACGATGCCGGGATATCGGCGTCTCCACCTACATCAACATCTGCGAGGAGAGGACGCCCACCGCTGCCGGCACGCCTGGGACCAGCGGGACATTGTGCTCCGCCCACGGCCCCTGCTACCGGTGGTGTAGTGCGCCGCATGAGATGGACTCCAGAATTAAATCTGAGTGTCATGCGGGCCTACTATGGTGCTACAGAGGGAGGAACCATCCTCACCGCTTACCGTCCGAAATTGTTGTCTCTGTTTCAGGGGCTTCACCCGACTGTCGCCGTTACTGCGCAACGACTATCGGATCAAGTACGTGCCATCCAGCGGTGCAAGTTGTTGGATGACACAGTGCTTGAGCGACTGCACCGCGAAGCACTTCCTGCTCGTACTGAATCCAACGTGCGAAGTGTTGAAGATCCTATCTCTTTGAATAACTTCGCACGATCGGAGGAGGTAAATAGCGAGCAGGTAAGTGTTAGTGACCAGCTACAGGAGCAGGTGAGGAGAGCTCTGGAGGATGCCTTTGCGGAGTATCGGTCTGCACCGATTTCCCTAAGACCATGCCTACCCCCGTTTGCCCATGCATAGACGTAACATTTCGCTTGTGAGTGCCCTAGACAATGTTTTAAAGCCACACTGGGAGACCAGTGTGGACTTATGTGATACCCATTCTATTTTGTACTGTGGAGCGGTGGCGGTGTGTCGGGTGGCAGGTGTAAGATTTCCTAATCTACATCGAGCCACCCAACCCACAAAAGCTAAACCACTCTGGCAGTGCAGAATAGAGCGGCGTATAAATATGGCTAGGACACTCATAGCGAAATTGTTGTGCTTCCAGGCTGGAAACAACCGCCCGAGAGTTGTGCGTTTCGTGACCCAAGCCTTTGCAGGCACACGAGTGGCTCCTGTGGACTATGTGGCAGGAGTCGCGGAACGCATAGACTACTGAAAGCAAAAAGTTTATGCATGGGCGAAGAGGATTCGCAGGTATAAGGCGAGAGCAGACAGATACCACGTGAATCGCACCTTCCAGACGAATCAAAGGAGTGTATACCAGGCTTGGGAGCGCCCCCAAGAGAGAGTGACTGACGTGCACTTGCCAAATGCGGCCGTGATGGCCGAGTTTTGGCGTAAAATTTGGTCAGTGCCCGTCACTCACTCCGAGGGCGAATGGTTTGATGTTGTTGGACGATCCTGTGGGCCCATTCAGGAAATGGAGCCCGTAGTCATAAGCCGTGAAGATCTGGCCTGTGCGGTTCGTGCGGCGCCGAACTGGAAAAGTCCGGGGCCGGATGGACTGCACGCATTCTGGCTAAAGAGGCTCCAGGGCTCACATTCTCGTCTAGCGACTCAATTCCAAGAAGCTCTTCAATTGGGATCGCTTCCTAGTTTTATGACATCGGGTGTCACTCACTTGATTCACAAATCTGGCAGTACTTCGGAACCTAAAAATTATAGACCGATTACATGTCTACCTACGGTCTATAAACTCCTTACATCCATTCTGAGAATAAAAATCAATAATCACCTTAAGGCACAGCATATTCTATCGCCTACTCAGACTGGCTGTGAGGGGGGGTCCCGGGGTACAAAGGATTTGCTCCTCATTGATATTGCCATTTGCCAACAGGTACGACGATCCAGAAAGAATGTCTCCATGGCCTGGATTGACTATAAGAAGGCCTATGATTCGATGCCTCATACATGGCTGGGGAGGGTGCTAGAGCTGTACAGAGTACACCCGGCGCTATGCTCTTTCCTCGGTTCGTGTATGAGGCAGTGGACCACAGTTCTTCGTCACCCAGGATGTGGTGGCCTTTCTGGTTCGTCGGACTTGATAAAGATAAGCAGGGGTATCTTTCAGGGCGACAGTTTGAGTCCGTTGTGGTTCTGCTTAGCTTTGAATCCATTAAGTGCTATACTTAAGGATTAAAAGCTAGGTTACCATTTGCGGAGGGAGAGTGAGCCTATATCTCATCTACTGTACATGGATGACCTCAAGTTGTACGCTTCGAAGAAAACAGACTTGATGGAGTTGCTCAAAATAACCGGCAATTTTAGCAACGACATCGGAATGGAGTTTGGAGTAGACAAGTGTGCGATCATCCATGTACAAAGAGGGAGAGTTGAAGATTCTTTTAATCTACAGCTCTCTGAAGATATATCCCTCAGGTCTCTCTCTGAAATGGATTCCTACAAGTATCTTGGTATGTCACAAGCCTTAAGTATAGCGGAACAGGATATGAAACAATCATTGAGTGATCGGTTCTTTGCCCGCCTGATAAAAGTGTTAAAAAGCCTTCTATCAGGTGGAAATAAGGTCCGAGCTTTCAATGGTTGGGTCATGCCTGTTCTTACATACTCTTTTGGCATACTAAGGTGGACTCAGTCTGAACTGGATGCCCTGGATAGAAAGGTCCGTCGATTGCTGACAGCGTATCGTATGCATCACCCGCGGTCATCTGTTATGAGGTTGTACATCCCGCGGAAGTGCGGTGGTCGTGGGTTTTTAAACGCTAAGACACTACACAACCGCGAGGTGTGCAATCTCAGACAGTACTTTTTGAGTGTATCCGTGGTGATGTATCGAGATGTTGCCGCAATCGATAGAGGCCTAACTCCGCTTTCCTTGGCAAACGGGAACTGGCGAAGGCCCCAGGTATTAAGTACTTCGGACCGCACAGCCATATGGAAGGGCAAGGAGCTACACGGACGGTTCTATCGGGCTCTTACAGGGCCTGATGTGGACCAGCTCGCTTCCGTGACCTGGCTACGCTTCAGCAACCTTTTTGGGGAAACTGAAGGCTTTGTCTTTGCAATTATGGACGAAGTTATCATGACGAACAACTACCGGAAGCACATCCTAAAGGACGGCACGGTTGACATTTGTCGGGCATGCCACCGTCCCGGTGAGTCTATTAGACATGTAGTTTCCGGTTGTTCTCGTCTTGCTAACGGAGAGTACTTGCACAGACACAACCAAGTGGCTAGGATTATCCATCAGCAACTTGCTCTTAAATATGGCCTTGTGGACTCTGAAGTACCGTACTACCAGTACCAGCCTCTTCCAGTTCTCGAAAGTGGTCATATCACGCTCTACTGGGATCGATCTGTTATCACGGATAGGACTATTGTAGCCAATAAACCTGATATCGTGATAATAGATCGATCGATGCGTCGTGTAATGCTAGTTGATGTCACCATTCCGCATGATGAGAACCTTGTAAAGGCCGAAAAAGAAAAATTATCAAAATATTTGGACCTGGCCCATGAGGTTACCACCATGTGGAATGTTGATTCAACTATCATTATTCCGATGGTCGTTTCAGTCAACGGCCTTATAGCGAAGAGCTTCGATAAACACCTTGAGAAGCTCTCGCTAGGCAGTTGGGTGAAGGGCCTGATACAGAAGGCAGTAGTGTTGGACACGGCACGCATTGTGAGGAGGTTCCTCTCTTTGGAGCCCTGACCGCCGGTAGCATGGGTCGTAGACCTTGCTGTCGGTGGAGCACATTTTTTTTATACAATATATATAAGAATATTTGTATTTTATATTTTTATATATATTTTATAAGAAATTATACTGAATAAATATATACATAATAATAATATATTTATAAAAAAAACTAATATAAATGACATAATATATCTATTAAAAAATCTATCACTACTGACTTCCTACCAACAATAACAGTTCGTAGCTAATATTTAATACTTTCAAACTAAAATTCCTACTAGTCTTCCTCTCTCCTAAACACTTTGCTGTGCCCGACAGGGTCCATGATTGTTACCTAGCTTTTAAGCTGATCAATGTTACCATCCAATCAACATTGTGGAACGCAAAATAAAATATAAATAAATAAATAAAAAAAACTCCCTCAGGTATTTTTCTTTTCAAATAAAAACAAAAAGTTTAAAAGTGAGATTGATCGCCTTCTGCCTAAGAAAGTTGCTAAGTCTAACTAGAACTAACTCTTAAATGTAACATACATCATTGTGATGTGGTTTAACAACCAACTAGCTTGATGGGCCTAAGCACTGAAGCTAAGCAAGTAAAATAGTTACCTAAATGTGTAGCACAATTTTCACATTCAACAAAAAAAATAGTTCCTTCCGTTTCATTGCAAGTGCAAGTAACAGCATAACATTTCCGTCGGACATTATGCTCAAGTGTAATCCGTGCTTTAACTTCACATATATCTCCTACACGTTTCACGTGTGTGTGTGTGTGAATGATGTACGCTGTTGGCCGCGAGGCCATTACAGCTTCACCGGACTTAAAGGCGAGCGTGCAACCACTACGCTCTAGCCAGCCAGAAGGGCAAGAGGCGACATACTCGAGGGCGCCCTCGGTTGGGTCAGTCGCTGTAGGGGGACGGGTGCACTACTAAGTGCACCGGTCAACCGCCGGCTATGGGAGGGGATCTACTACTACGTCGTCGTCGTCGCCCGTATTCTGAGCGGAAAGAAGGGATGACAAAGCATCGGGGGGGTCGGTGAGAACATGTCGCGGCCGGCGGTGGCGGCAGGGGTCGGGGGGGAGATCGTAGTCGGCGGTGGCTACGATTAACGGATTCGCATGGGTAGATGCGTTCGCGAAGTGACGTGTTGACGCCTTTTTAATAAAGGCGCGAATAGGTTCGAGACCTAGATCGGAGTGGACGTTTCACTTGGACATAGCCAACTGCTGAATCACCGTAAGATTCTCGTTCAGATCTGAAACAAACATGCACTTAAATACTGAAATAAAATTGTTCATGTAAATCGGAATATCGTATTTATCTAATATTTACAAAAAGTATATAAACATATTATACTTGAGTGAGCTTCAATATTATAATATTACGTGTAAATTACAATGAGATAGACGTAAATTAGGAGTTTAGGAACAATTTTGATGACAAATGGTTATGTACAGCTTAGGTTTTGTTGTAAGTATTATTTAAACATTTATAAATAGAAATGTATGTTATGGACTAACATAATAATTACCTTGCAGCTTTTATTCCTTTACTCTGCGTTCGTAAAATCGAGATTGATGCAAAATATGCTGACATCATAAAAGCATCTATTTTCGGTAGATTATACGATTGTGCTTTGACAAAACCAGTTTCTGTCATCGTCCAAGATTGACTACAAATTATATTCACAAGTAATCTCACAGGAATACAATTTTAAACAAGTTTTCTCACAAACACTACTAACACAGTATGAATATCGACGCCGATAAATCCAATGATGTGACGTGACCAATGACGTCACATTTCGTTTCGACCAATGGTGACGCGTTATGTAAGTTCGAATTTGCCTCCCTTATTTTTCACTTTCTATATAATATTTTCTGGGTTTAAACAATAACTAAATAAAAAAATACCTTTTAAGTTTATACTTATGTCTATAGTTTTACATTATTGTAAAGACAATAAAGAATCAAGAAAAAAATAATTGAGACAAATATAAATTTTATGCATATTCCCTGTTCTTATCAATTATTGTCATAACAGAACCTGAAACCGTAAGCGCATTTAACTTCTTTGATCCATCCACTGCCAGAGGTATCAACAAGGTAACATTTGGAGCTTTCTCTATGATCTTTATAAATGCTTCCTATTTTCAAATTATCTTCTATTTGCTGATGACATGAAAATTTTTCAAGTTGTAAATAATGACTCTAACGCATTGAAACTCCAGGAAGATCTGGAAAGACTTGACGCTTACTGTCATCAAAATAAACTAGACTTAAATGTAAGTAAATGTTTTTCTATGAGTTTTAGCCGGAAGAAAAATCCGCATTGTTATAACTACAAAATTAAAAATCATTATTTAGATAAAAAGCACGAGGTAAAAGATTTAGGAGTTATCCTAGATTCTAAATTACAATTTTGTAATCATATTACTGCTGCTACCAACAAAGCATTTAGAGCGTTAGGATTTATAATGCGTATGTCAAAGTCTTTCAAATGTATGAAAACCATTAAAATCCTTTACTGTGCTTACGTCCGTAGCCATCTCGAGTATGCTAGTCAAATTTGGAATCCATGTTACGAATTATATAATCTTATGATTGAAAGAGTTCAAAAAAAGTTTACACGATTTCTTGCTTACAAATTTAAGATACCTAAACTTGCTTATGACGAACGTTGTACCAAGCTTCATCTCTTACCTCTTTCTGCTAGACGTAATATAGCAGATATTATATTACTTCTCAAGTTAATAAGGGGAGATGTGGATTGCCCGGCTTTGCTAAGCAAAGTAACTTTTAAAATACCAGTAGTAGCACCTCGGAACAGCTATAAACCTTTCAGCCTGACGTTTGCTCGCACGAACTATAGGCAAAACAGCTTCCTTATTAGAGCCGGTAGGACATTTAATGATCTTAACGATATAAGTTTGGATTTGTTTCACAACAGTATCGGTAGTGTAAGAAACAAATTGTTAAGACCAATTGGCACGTCTAAACCTATTTAGCATTGTGTTAGTGTATATTTTTGCTTTGTAGTTGGTTTGTATTTTTTTTTCCTTTGCTTTGTAGTTAGTTTGTATCTTTTATATGTGCTTTTTTAAAAAAAAAAAAAAAAAAACAAATAACACTGTGACTGTTTGTTATTAATAGTTGTTTTCTACATGTGATAGCTTATAATTAGCTTTTAGTTGCTACTTTGTGTCTAACTAGAATACTCATAAGCTGTTAGCTATCCTAATAAAACAAAATAAAATAAAATAAAATAAATAGTGTTTAGTCTTATCTATTGTCACTTCTCTCTGTTGTCTATACATATTGTAATATATGAATGAAACGACTCCAGTGTAGACAGCAACTGATTTATTATGTATGTACCTTTAACATCTTCCCCTTAATGAAAAGTTTATTGTGTAACAAAAACTTAATCCTAATAAATGTATGTAATATGCTTGCATATTACATACATTTCTTCATTCAATGAGGGTGACAAAAAAAGAAGAAAATGAAATAATAAAAGAAAAAAATTTGTAATTATACTAAACAAGATAACAGAATACTATTTATAAAAACTCAGTTGATTCACCCGTTGTGCGGCTTTAGTTTTAGCCTTTCGTGTAAGGACAGTTGGCGGGGGTGAACAGTAAGGCTGAGTGGAGCATTCTTGTTGCACAATCGGATATTCTGCCTTCCACTGTACATCCGCGCAAGCATCCTTGAAGTCTTCAAAATCATTACTCTGACATTTTATTAAGTGACGCCTATTGCGTCTCTATCTAGTTCCTTTTCCAGATTGTACTATAAATGATCGAAGTGTATCAGATCGATCAATAAAAGTACCTCTATTTTTAGCTTTCCCATTGATACAAATCACTAAATCACCCTTGCTTAATTTAGATAGTTTTTTACAATGCTGATTATAGTATCGTTTTGAGTTATTTTGTTTATTTAACTAATTTGATATTCCAAAGAGTCGATTATTTTTGGCTTTAACAAATCAAAATGTACAGGTAACTAAGAACGTAACTTGCGACCCATCAAAAGCTGTGCAGGAGAGCTCAAACCATCCCTTGGCGTATTTCTGTAATTGAGTTGTGCCAAGTTGAAATCCCCATGATTCATAACAGATTTCTTTAAAAGTTTTTTTATAGTTTGAACTGCACGTTCACTTTTGCCGTTTCCTTGTGGGTAATTCAGTGATGAATTCCTTGACGAGCAAAATCCTCTTTCATATTATCAATTACTGCGTTAGATGTTAAATTATTTAATTTGCACACTTCAATATAATTTGAATAATAATCCACAATAATATGAAAATATTTCTTTTTAAACTCGAATATGTCGGAACCTAGTTTGTTCCATGGTAAATGAGGAATTTCAACAGGCAGCATAGATTCACGAGAGGGTGCATTCAAGCACTCCTGACAGGTGTGACACCGCTTCACACACATTTCTATATCGCGCGACATGCCCGGCCAGTACAACACCTGCTCGATCTATGCCTAAGTGATCCTCGTGAATTAATTTTAACATTTCTTTTCTCAATCTTTTAGGTAATACAACCAAATTATCCCTAAATATAGCAACATCAACGACAAACAACTCATCTTTTACAGGCCAGTAGGCTCTTACTTCATTAGCTGTTTCAAACTTATTTATAGACCAACCCGAATGTATGTATTCTAATAATATGCACAGTTCCAAATCATGCTTAGTTTCTTTTTTTATAACCGACAACTTATTATTACATATAGGCATATTATTTATAATCATTTGCACCTGAAAAACTACATTATCGCTGACTTCTTCACTGTATGGATCGGGAAGCGGCGCGCGAGGCAACATATCAGCAATATACATATACCTGCCAAGTACATAAGTTACTAAAAGATCATAACATTGAATTCGCAGTAACATTCTTTGCAGGCGCGCTGGGACAGAATTTAGTGGCTTTTTGGCAGTATTTTCTAAGGGCTTGTGATCAGATTCGACGACTATACCCCTTTGACCATAAATGTACGGATGAAATCTTTCACAAGCAAACACAATTGCTAGCATTTCTTTTTCCACCTGTGCGTATCGCCTCCGTGTGTCGGTGAGCGTGCGCAAAGCGTACTCCACGGGCCGCTCGCGCTGCAGCAGCACGGCGCAGAGCGCGTCCCGCGACGCGTCCACCGACACCACCACCGGGCATGACGGATCGTACAGCGCTAGCACACTTGCCCCGCACACGCATTCTTTTAATCTGTCAAACGCATTACGCTCGCTTTGCTCCCATCGCCAAACATTCTCTTTTTTTAATAAATTAGTTAACAGTATAGCTATCTCCGAATAGTTCGGAATAAATTTAGACAGATAATGCATAATGCCTAAGAATCGTTCCAGGTGTTTCTTGTTTTTTGGTGTGGCCATTTCTGTAATAGCTTTGATTTTTTCATAATTAGGCCTCATGCCTCTAGCGTCAAAAATGTGCCCTAAATACTTGACATCATTCATCCCTATTTTGCACTTATCCTTATTAAATTTTTAATTAAGGCGTCGTTAGAGAGCTAGAGATATCTAGCTCTCTAACAGTGGTGTGTGGTGGTTAACCTGCGACTGCACAGTCGGAAGAGGTTAACCACCACCAATAGTCCAGTGTGTCCGAGGTGAGGTCATAGTATGGTCGTTAAGGCGACACACAACGCAGAGTGGAAAGAAGCGGAATATGCGCTTCTTGATGTCTAATTGGGGCACGGTACATCCATCTGCAAATAAATATTTCACGCAGTGCCTCAGAGAAGATCCAAAACTAATTCTTGTTCTTGTTATCTTAAAGACGACTTTAAGGGGAAAGAAACGAAATGTTCTATTCTTCTAGTGTTATACTGACTTAGAATTTTCTATGTTGTTGTACGCTCGTGTATCAGCCGTGCAATCGTACTAGACCAACACGTCTTCATTTCAAATAACTTCATGGAACGTTAAAGTATGGGACAGGGGTTCCTACGTCCGCCGAGTAGATTTCAATGCCTCAGCCCCGATAAATATTAAAAGGGACATATCGAACAACAAGGCTAAAATATACTTAGAGAAAAATAACTCGAAGTCCAGACAATTACGTAGTCACGACATTTGACGTGCCTAGAATAGGTGGCACACATGTCGCTAAGAGGATTACCTGGCTATAAAGCGAGAAATAAACGTGGTAACGTGAAATAGAATACAAAATCACGAACCTTTATCCGTGACCTTGAAGGAACATCAACTATAGTTTCAAAAGTGTCTGGTGGTGAAGTAACTGGTGCCAAAGATCTTACATGCGAACCAAACCATCCGAAGTACCATCTAGGTAAATAGCACGCGTTTTCCAAATTGTTGTTCTTTCTCGTGCAATGAAAGTCATTGCGGAAGATCTTGAGTTTCATCAGCTACAATTTGAGGCCTCACTTAAGTTCAGGATCGCTTTACAGTAAATATTGTTTCATCAACTGGCGGCAACACATTTGAAACATAGTCAGAAGGCTGTCGTCCTGTATGGAGGCTAAAAAAGTAACCAAAGTAATCATTTCAGTAACAATGTGTTCATATAAACTCGCAATAACTCTACGGCAGTTTCAAAGCAACTCTTGGCTTGTACATGATCTGTAGAGGTTTGTCCACCACCAGTAATAAATCAAGTGCAATAACGATAACATTTGTAACGTAACGGAACATACTTAAAAAAGCTTCAATATACCTCGCAAAGAGGATTACCCAGCTATCGCGCGATATAAACATGGCAACTTGCAATAGAATATGAAATAATAAAATCTTTTGAGTGACCTTAGAGTAAGATCAACCGAAGTCACAAAACCGTCTGGTGATGAAGCAATAATCCAGTGGCTTAGAAGTAATACCACGGCTAAGACCATGAGGACTGCAGTCGATAATCAATCCCATATAATGAATGCATCATTAATGCCAAGCGTAAAGAAAGTGTAGTCGCATGTCATGTGACCGGAGACTTGGCACATTCAATGCGGAAAATCAAAAGACTTGTAACGGTTTATAATAATAATAATAAATCATTTATTTCGGGTTAGTTGGACCCATATAAGAGAAACAGAATAACAAGATATTTCACAATCACATTCAAATAACAAATTCTAATAGAATAAACAAAATATATGTGTACTATAAATTATAATAAATCATTGCATTTTAGTCATTTTCCAGATTACAATATTACAAAATTAAATAAAAATAAATAAGATAATTAGAAATTAATTTTTATAATAAATGAATTTTTTTAATATGTAATTTAATAGGCGAGTCACAAAATTTTGATATTATTAAAATAAATAGGGAATTTGACTCGGATGCAATCCCACCCGTCTCTGCAAAAAGGGAGAGTCCCAACGCTCGCTCAACACTTAGAATCCCATTAGTAGTCCCGCGTATGCTACTCCAGAGTGAGGCGGCCCGCTTTCTGATGATGGTAAAGAAATCGTCAGTTCGCGCCTCGGCAAACATGGCAGACACGCTACAGAACCGCGGCAGCCCTAGTAGGATTCTAAACGCATTGTTGTACTGGACACGTAGGGCGCTGTATGCTCGCCGCGTGTAGTTAGTCCACAGGCTACACGTGTAAAAGGACTGGCAGTATGCTCTGAAGAGTGTCACTTTTACCTGCGCGGTACATCGTGCAAACCTGCGTGCCAACATATTGCACCGGACCGACAGCGCCCTGCGCTCTCTATCAGCGTCTTCGTTGTCACATAAGCCATCAGTGACCCAGTGGCCCAGATACTTAAACTTAGTTACAAATTTCAAGTGTGTGCCGCAAAGAGTAATAACAGGTTTTGTTGAGTAACATTTGTTTTGGCTCTAAATATCATGCATTCACTCTTCTTGGCATTATATCTTAGCCCATTAGCATATGATTCACAGATGCGCAACAGTTTTTTGAACGCGCCTATCGATGGGCTCAGCAGAACCATGTTATCAGCGTAACTTATGTTATTTATGTATACCCTATCTATGAAACAGCCAACCTTGGCGCCACTGAGCTCACCGATCAGCCTGTTTATGTACAGATTAAAGAGGTGTGGGGAGGTAACACCGCCCTGCCTCACCCCGCACTGCAAGCGGTATACGTCCGATTGCGCTCCTGCCCACCTTACACTGTTTTGTTGATGACTGTACCAGTACTTAAACATTGACACAATTTCTAATGGAATATCTGTTTCACTCTGGAGCTTTTGCCATAGCTTGTCGTAACACACCAGTTCGAAGGCTTTAGATAGGTCTAGGTAACAAGCATAGATCGGCGTGTTTCTAGCAGTATAGTACTTAACAGTCTGCTTGAGACAAAGGATAGCACCCTCAGTTGACATACCAGGCCTAAAACCAAACTGAGCTTCATGTAGTGAAAGGTGCTTCTCCAACTGTCGTTCAAGCAGAGTATCAAGCACCTTAGCTGTGACAGTCGCTAATGAGATTGGCCTATAGTTACAAAGATCTGACGAGTCACCTGTTCTATCCTTGACAATGGGAATCATCACTGTATACATTAACTCTTCAGGAAGGTAATTATGACTAATACAGAGATTAAAAAACACAGCTAATACCCTTGGAAGATGCGCACCTGCATTCTTTAGGTGCTCGACGCTGAGATTATCGTGACCCGGCGATTTACCTCTCACCATCTTATTTATGACCGATGCAACATCCTTGGCAGAGAATCTGACACTTATATTACCGGGACGATCCTCATCAGCGAGCCCCTGTGGTGGTGGATTAAGAAATGGATCTATTTTAAAATGCCGCTGAAAAGCGCAGGCTATATCTCGCGGCCCTTGGATTCCGGCTACGCACACAGGCAGGCTCGACCTTGGTTTTAGTTTGTTCGTGTTTTTCCAGAAATTACTAAAATTTTTGTTTGCGTGATCATTTGCTATAATCTGTCCATTTTAATCTGTGTTTCATGGTCTTGGCAAAATTTCAATTTCGATTTAGAGTTGAACGGGAAGAAACCAGAACGAATGCAAGGATTGTGGTTGGTAACGATGTGCTGGAGCAAGTGAATGAGTTTGTATATCTTGGATGCGCCTTCAGTAAGGATGGGAAATACACCGCTGATAGAGAGAGAAGAGTGAATGCAGGTAATAGAGTGAATGGTGCGATGGGAAGGCTACTTGGGAGCCGGCACTTAAGCCAAAAGGCGCAGCTGGCTATGCATAACGGAGTGCTTGTCCCAACGCTGTTATATGGCAGTGAGAGTTGGGTATGTAAGAAGGAGAACGAAAGCAGGATAAATGCGGTCGAAATGCGATCTCTGCGAAAGATGTGCGGAGTCACGCTGACCGACCGTATTCGCAACAGCGTAGTAAGAAAGCGAGTAGGTATGAAAGATAGTATCGGTGTAAAGATGAGAAAGGGTATGCTCCGTTGGTTCGGGCATATAGAAAGAATGCCAGAAGATAGAATGACAAAACAGATATATAATGCGAAAGTGGAAGGATGTAGGTGCCGGGGAAGACCTAGACTATCTTACCATGACCAAATAGACCGTGTCTTAGCTGAAGAGCAAGTCAAGAGTCTCCGTAACCGGCGAGTGTGTATGAGACGAACTATGAGAGTGGAGGAAGCCAGAGAGGTATGTAAGGAAAGAACCTGTTGGAACTCTGTACTCTCTGCCTACCCCGCGAGGGAGCTGGCGTGATGATATAGATAGATAGATAGATTTAAAGATTTTTCTCGACTTGCACATATTTTCAAATACCACCTCTCCTTTAGGTTTTCCACACTGGACCCACGTTTGAAAACAAAGTCGAGCCTGTCGGTGCGCATCCCTAATATGTCTATTCTATCCCACTACTTGTTTTTTATTCGTTTGTTTAGATGTAGTACAGATACACTCGACGGCATCAGTCATCACATGAACTATAGTTTGATACATTTTGCTCAATAACAACTTGTGCTCCGCATCAGTACACGCATGGTCTGTACAATATCTAAAATCCCTTGGAAAATCCATATTTTTAAATTTTGAATTACATAAGTTAGAATACTGATCTATTTGTTTACTGTCCCTTACACCCCACCTAATTTTGTTTAATGAACAGATTGTATTAGTCTCGCGTTTTCGTAAAATAACATTAATATTAGCTTCAATACATAGCGGATAGTGATCAGACCAATAGGTGTCATATAATATGGATACATTTAACACCGAGCGCCGCGCGGCACTCGTAACTACGCAGTGGTCGAGCCACCGGCGGCACCCATACACATCACTTACAAAGGTGTAGGAATCTAAATGCAAAAACTCCATGTCAACACAAGTCCATGACTGTTCATCACAAAAAGTTAATAATTCACTAGAAAATCGCGCACCTGGGTGCGCGTTGAAGTCTCCAAGAATAAACACCGATTCAACGTTACTACTTTCGATTATAGCGTTTATTTCACTGAGACACTCTGTGAACTCATTCAAATTTTCAGTGGCATCAGTAGGCATGCATACTGAAAAAACTAACATTGACCGGTCACCTGTCACCACTTTGATAGCAGCGAGACGGACACTTCTACACTGTAACGGACACATTGACGGAAACGCAGACTTTCTCCATAGCAGGGCTACTCCACCGTATGGCCTTCCTCTAAGAACTCCAGCAGTCACATCAACAGCAGACTTTCTGGAAAAAGAAGTGTCCACAGTATCCAAAAACGGTATGTCGTCAGGCAGCAGCCACCTTGAAGTGCTATGATATCAGCCGACAGACAAAGCCTTCTTATGCAGTCCACTGACCGTATGGCATTCTTACAATTAAAACTTATTAGCTTGGTTGCATTGGTATCCATATTCCTTATTTACGTTCCGTTATTACTCATCTCCTTAGGTCTTCCGGTTACGCTTTGACTGGCTATATTCTGCTTGAAGTTAACACAACGGCGATATAGCACCCCGTCAGGCCAGAAGTCATCCTTCAGAAACACGTCTACCTTATGCTTAGGAACAAGAGCTATATAGGCGTCATAATCCTTATTTTGTTACATTTTCATTTTTTCTAGGTGAATGTCTAAAGTAGTCTTACTTTTTATATAAGATTGTATATCACTCTGAGATGTTTCCTTTGACACATTATAAATGTATATCGGTAACTTAATATCCGCCGCTTTAAACTTGGTATCATCACCAACAATTGCTTTCCCTGTATTTCCCAAGAAGCGGTTTCTCAATCTCCTCCTCTGGACAAGAGTCCATTCTTCAATAGTGGTCCTAGGTTTCATAACTCCTTCCTGTTGCACTACAGTTGAAAAATTTTTCCTGCCATTAACAGCTTGCTGCATGGCCCCCAAACCAATAGTATCTCTCACATTGGCAACCGGTAATGACGTCATATGACTCACCGACATGGGGACATCAAGCGCCCGTTGACCCGTTACATTTTATTCCTTACACAGTTTTTTCACAATACCGTCACTTGAAACAGTTGGGATGGGATTTTTATTCGGAGATAATAACGGTTGGGGTCTTTTTTCAACGTTATTATCCATCTGAGTACATGGTGCAGACAATGCTACAGACTGATCATTACATTTAAAGCTTGGAGGTAGACAGGCATCCTTTTTTTTTTTTTACCTGGGGAAAATCCTGCATAGGACTTCCGCGAGCCTCGGGGGAAGCTCGCGGGGCGTGTCGGATTCCTACCGACTAAAAACCCCAGGGTGGCCGACATCAGCACTTTGCGAGGGGCTCCGGGATCTCCGTACGGAACGCACCGGTGCCCCTCTTGTGCCACGCTCTGAAGAGCCCGCCTTCGGGGGAGACTTAATGACACGCTCCCCCCCGCACCAACGCGGTGCTCACGGCAGCGTGGGCCACACCACGCCGCCGTCCTCCTCGGGGTCGCTCGTGAAGAACGCTCAAGGCCCCCGCCCCTTGCGTCCGCGACCCCGAAGGCCCCCCTGCTGATGTTGGTGCAGCGGGGGTTCCCCGCCAGATATTACGGCGGGAGACGCGAGTTAGCCCGTATTCTTAAGCCCTGGGCTATTGGGCTGGGGGGCCTGGGCGGGCTGTGCCTCCGCCCCGGCGCCGTTGCCTTCGTCGAGCAGGATCGGCCCTCTCCCGATCCCGCTCAGCCTCCTCCTTCTGGGACATTACAGTCTCTCAGAAGGAGGATACGGCCCCCCACGCCGATCCCCCTGCCAGCATAGCCGCTACTATTGCCGGCAGGGAGAGGTCCGGTCCGATCCGGTCGACCAGGATCCGCCGCTCGGAGGCCCACGCTGGGCACTCTTCGAGCGTGTGCTGGGCGGAATCCTGGTCCCCACCGCAGTGGTGACAGGTCGTCGTCGCCTCGCGTCCGATCTTCCTCAGATAATCACCGAAGCAACCGTGACCGGTGATTATCTGAGTAAGTCTATAGGTGACTCGCCCTTTCCTCCGCTGTTGCCAGGCTTCGAAGGACGGCAGAATAGCTTGGACGACACGCTTGCGCGCGATGTGCTCTTGACTGAGCCTCGCGCGCCACTCCTCCAGAGCGCGTCGTCGTTCCCGCCGTCTCACTTCTTCGAGCGCAGGCACGCCCTGACCGCTTTGGCGGACGCCACGAGTCTGGTCGTAGACCCTCGCGTCCATGTCCGCCAGGATGTCGAGCGGCGGAAAGCGCGCCAAGAGAGTTGCCGCCTCAAAGGATATGGTACGGTATCCTCGCGCGATGCGGATGGCCATCTTGCGTTGCAGGCTCTGGATCTTCATCCTGCTGCGCCGGACGCCCGACAGTCGGTGTGACCACACGGGCGCCCCATAGAGGGAGACAGGCATCCTGCTTCAAGTTAATATTACAGAGAATACCATTTACGCTTAATTCGTTTTTGAGCGCAGCGACTTCGCTTTGCACTTGTTTTAACTGTTTGACCGTCGAATATTCGTCACGAATTCGGTCTATTTCACTTCGCATCTTTTGTATATCCTTGAGAACTCGAGTCACATCTACATGAACAAAAGATACTGGGGGTAGTTTGCGCAGATCTCTTGCAACGAAAACGGGAATCTCTCCGGGATCGGTCTCCTTCAGCAGACAATCGATGTCATCAATTTCACGTAATGTCTTTCCTTGCCTTTTTCTTGTCTTCTTTGGCTTTATTGTCGATATGGAATCAAACAACAGGTTCTTTGCGTTAGAATATTCGTTCTCCGTAAATGCACTAACACAAAGGCGAGTAATACTTTCTTCGTCCATGACGTCTATTGTATGGCAAATAAACGCCAATACCTCATTAATTACCACATTACAACTCGAGCACTTCACAACTTTTGAAGCCATTGTTTACCGCAATCGCCTTATTTCTCAGCGCAAGCGCACCTTGCCACACGTACGCCCGGTGACGCGCGCGAAGCGTGACTTATAAGAATTACAAAGCTACCCGATCAGGGAACTCAAACACCGAAGTTCGAGATATTTAAGTTTCAACCCGAGGCAATTAATAATATAATTTTTATATGCCCAGAAGTTACTTTAATTTTTTTCTGAGATATGATAAACTAGTGGATCCAGTGTAAAAAACCCTGATTCTGAATTAGGTTTATGTAGCAGTATCTTAAAAGCCAGTGCTCCGTAATAATGCTCAGTGCATAAACACCTATTTCAACAACACAGCAAGTTAAATTCGCTGGTCGTCGTGTCGACCTTTTGGGAGGTCTTTGCCCTGCAGTAGTAAAGTAGTAAGTAAACAAGTAATCTTCGAAGTTCTTGCTGCAGACGACGCAGAATTGAACAAGACTTTAAATTGTAGGGGTAAATATTGTGACCCGAAAGCGAAATAAATAACCGATATGTAAAAAGTATTCCATCAAAAAACTATTCGCGTTTGCCGCACGCTTATTAAATGTCCCAAATGTGTATAATAAATCTATTTGAGTTATACCGTTACCGTATCAAGGATTTCATTTTATCGCTGGTTATTAGAAATGTAAAAAGATGGTCCTGTGTCGGCGAGTTAATGTAACGTGATTATTTTTTTTTTGTTCTCGGGCAAAACAACCATTAAATTTGCAGCACGGACGATCTGAAGTTTTTAAAATTAATCATATGTGTCGCGTGACGCAACAACCACCCAAACAGTTCAAATATTATTGACACGTGCTCGAAAGCCGACATGAACAATGAGATACCAGGAAGCAAGAAATTCTCGAGTTACAATTAACGTACTTAGGAAAGCTGGTACATACCTCGCAAAGAGGATTACCTTGCTATAAAGCGAGAAAAAACGTGGCAACGTGAAACAGCATACCGAATCACGAACCTTTATCCGTGACCTACAAGGAACATCAACTATAGTTTCAAAAGTGTCTGGTGGTGAAGGAACTGGTGCCAAAGATCTTACATGCGAACCAAACCATTCGAAATACCATCTAGGTAAATAGCACACGTTTTCCAAATTGTTGTACTTTTTTGTGCAATGAAAGTCATTGCGGAAGATCTTGAGTTTCATCAGATACAATTTAAGGCCTCACTTAAGTTCAGGATCGCTTTACAGCAAATATGATTCCATCAACTGGCGGCAACACATTTGAAACATAGTCAGAAAGTTGTCGTCCTGTATGGAGGCTAAGAAAGTAACCAAAGTAATCATTTCAGTAACAATGTGTTTATATAAACTCGCAATAACTCTACGGCAGTTTCAAAGCAACTCTTGGCTTTTATATGATCTGTAGAGGGTTGTCCACCACCAGTAATAAATCAAGTGCCATAACGATAACATTTGTAACGTAACGGAACGTACTTAAAAAAGCTTCAATATACCTCGCAAAGAGGATTACCCAGCTATCGCGCGATACAAACATGGCAACTTGCAATAGAATTTGAAATAATAAAATCTTTTGAGTGACCTTAGAGGACGATCAACCAAAGTCACAAAACCGTCTGGTGATGAAGCAATAATCCAGTGACTTAGAAGTAATACCACGGCTAAGATCATGGAGACTGCAGTCGATAATCAATCCCATATAATGCATCATTAATGCCAAGCGTACAGAAAGTGTAGTCGCATGTCATGTGACCAGAGACTTGGCACATTCAATGCGGAAAATCAAAAGACTTGTAACTGTTTATAAGAATTACAAATCTATGCAGCGAGGAACACACGTTACAATTATTAACACACCGCGCCATATGTGAAATGCAAAATTTTGAAAAACAGGACAGTCCACGATTGCTATAGTAGTATCAAAGTCTAGTTATGGTCTGAGGCCACGATTGCAAATGTGGCATCAAAGTCTACCCGATCAAGGAACTTAACAACCGAAGTTGGAGATATGAAAGTTTCAACCCGAGGCAATTAATAATATATTTTTTATATGCCAAGAAGTTACATTAAATTTTTTCTGATTCTAATTTTTTATGACAAACTAGTGGATCCAGTGTAAAAACCCCTGATTCTGAATTAGGTTTATGTAGCAGTATCTTAAAAGCCAGTGTTCCGCAATAATGCTCAGTGCATAAACGCCTATTTCTTCATCCCGAGATAAGGTACAAAGAGACCATAACAACACGGCAAGTTCAAATTCCCTGGTCGTCGTGTCGACCTTTTGGGAGGTCTTTGCCCTGCAGTAGTAAAGTAGTAAGTAAACAAGTAATCTTCGAAGTTCTTGCTGCAGACGACGCAGAATTGAACAAGACTTTAAATTGTAGGGGTAAATATTGTGACCCGAAAGCGAAATAAATAACCGATATGTAAAAAGTATTCCATCAAAAAACTATTCGCGTTTGCCGAACGCTTATTAAATGTCCCAAATGTGTATAATAAATATATTTGAGTTATACCGTTATCGTATCAAGGATTTGATTTTATCGCTGGTTATTAGAAATGTAATAAGACGGAGTGATACTTGTATCGGCGAGTAAATGTAACGTGAATTTATTTCTTTGTACTCGGGCAAAACAACCCTTAAATTTTCAGCACGGACGATCTGAAATTTTCAAATTTAATCATACGTGACGCGTGACGCAACAGCCACCCAAAACAGTTCAAATATTATTGACACGTGCTCGAAAGCCGATATGAACAACGAACCACCACCAATATATGTAGAACGAAACTAGAAATTCTCGAGTTACAATTAACGTACTTAGGAAAGCTGGTACATACCTCGCAAAGAGGATTACCTGGCTATAAAGCGAGAAATAAACATGGCAACGAGAAATAAATTAGCAAGTTAAATTCGCTGGTCGTCGTGTCGACCTTTTGGGAGGTCTTTGCCCTGTAGTGGATGTCTTTCTGGTGATAACGATTAAGTCCGAATTAAAAAGAACTCACCACCAATAACAGAATGGGTAAGTATACATGTAATCTTCAAAGTTTTTGCTGCAGACGACGCAGAATTGAACAAGATTTTAAATTGTCGGGGTAAATATTGTGACCCGGAAGCGGAATAAATAACCGATCTGTAAAGAGTATTCCATCAAAAAACTATTCGCGTTTGCCGCACGCTTATTAAACGTCCCAAATGTGTATAATAAATATATTTTTAGTTATACCGTTATCGTATCAAGGATTTGATTTTATCGCTGGTTATTAGATATGTAAAAAGATGGAGTGATACTTGTATCGGCGAGTAAATGTAACGTGAATTTATTTCTTAGTACTCGGGCAAAACAACCCTTAAATTTTCAGCACGGACGATCTGAAATTTTCAAAATTAATCATGCGTGTCGCGTGACGCAGCATCCACCCAAACAGTTCTACTATTATTGACACGTGCTCGAAAGCCGACATGAACAACGACATAGCTACCAGGAAACAAGAAATTCTCGAGTTACAATTAACGTACTTAGGAAAGCTGGTACATACCTCGCAAAGAGGATTACCTGGCTATAAAGCGAGAAATAAACGTGGCAACGTGAAATGGAATACAGAATCACGAACCTTTATCCGTGACCTTGAAGGAACATCAACTATAGTTTCAAAAGTGTCTGGTGGTGAAGTAACTGGTGCCAAGGATCTTACATGCGAACCAAACCATTCGAAGTACCATCTAAGTAAATAGCACGCGTTTTCCAAATTGTTGTACTTTCTCGTGCAATGAAAGTCATTGCGGAAGATCTTGAGTTTCATCAGCTACAATTTGAGGCCTCACTTAAGTTCAGGATCGCTTTACAGTAAAAATTGTTTCATCAACTGGCGGCAACACATTTGAAACATAGTCAGAAGGCTGTCGTCCTGTATAGAGGCTAAAAAGTAACCAAAGTAATCATTTCAGTAACAATGTGTTCATATAAACTCGCAATACTCGAAACTCTACGGCAGTTTCAAAGCAACTCTTGGCTTGTACATGATCTGTAGAGGGCTGTCCACCACCAGTAATAAATCAAGTGCCATAACGATAACATTTGTAACGTAACGGAACATACTTAAAAAAGCTTTATATACCTCGCAAAGAGGATTACCCAGCTATCGCGCGATATAAACATGGCAACTTGCAATAGAATATGAAATAATAAAATCTTTTGAGTGACCTTAGAGGAAGATCAACCAAAGTCACAAAACCGTCTGGTGATGACGCAATAATCCAGTGGCAAGTCACAAAACCGTCTGGTGATGAAGCAATAATCCACTGGCTTAGAAGTAATACCACGGCTAAGACCATAAGGACGGCAGTCGATAATCAATCCCATATAATGCATCATTAATGCCAAGCGTAAAGTAAGTGTAGTCGCATGCCATGTGACCGTAGACTTGGCACATTCAATGCGGAAAATCAAAAGACTTGTAACGGTTTATAAGAATTACAAAGCTATGCAGCGAAGAACACACGTTACAATTATTAATACATTGCGCCATATGTGAAATGCAAAATATTGAGAAACAGGAAAGTCCACGATTGCTTTAGTAGTATCAAAGTCCATTTGTGGTCTGAGGCCACGATTGCAAATGTGGCATCAAAGTCTACCCGATCAGGGAACTCAACAACCGAAGTTGAAGATATTAAAGTTTCAACCCGAGGCAATTAATAATATAATTTTTATATGCCAAGAAATTACTTTTAATTTTTCTGAGATATGATAAATTAGTGGATCCAGTGTAAAAAACCCTGATTCTGAATTAGGTTTATGTAGCAGTATCTTAAAAGCCAGTGTTCCGTAATAATGCTCAGTGCATAAACGCCTATTTCTTTATCCCGAGATAAGGTACAAAGAGACCATAACAACACAGCAAGTTAAATTCGCTGGTCGTCGTGTCGACCTTTTGGGAGGTCTTTGCCCTGTAGTGGATGTCTTTCTGGTGATAACGATGAAGTCCGAATTGAAAGGAACTCACCACCAATAACAGAATGGGTAAGTATACATGTAATCTTCAAAGTTCTTGCTGCAGACGACGCAGAATTGAACAAGATTTTAAATTGTCGGGGTAAATATTGTGACCCGGAAGCGGAATAAATAACCGATCTGTAAAGAGTATTCCATCAAAAAACTATTCGCGTTTCCCGCACGTTTATTAAATGTCCCAAATGTGTATAATAAATATATTTGAGTTATACCGTTATCGTATCAAGAATTTGATTTTATCGCTGGTTATTAGAAATGTAATAAGACGGAGTGATACTTGTATCGGCGAGTAAATGTAACTTGAATTTATTTCTTAGTACTCGGGCAAAACAACCCTTAAATTTTCAGCACGGACGATCTGAAATTTTCAAAATTAATCATGCGTGTCGCGTGACGCAGCATCCACCCAAATAGTTCTACTATTATTGACACGTGCTCGAAAGCCGACATGAACAACGACATAGCTACCAGGAAACAAGAAATTCTCGAGTTTAATTAACGTACTTAGGAAAGTTGGTACATACCTCGCAAAGAGGATTACCTGGCTATAAAGCGAGAAATAAACGTGGCAACGTGAAATGGAATACAGAATCACGAACCTTTATCCGTGACCTTGAAGGAACATCAACTATAGTTTCAAAAGTGTCTGGTGGTGAAGTAACTGGTGCCAAGGATCTTACATGCGAACCAAACCATTCGAAGTACCATCTAAGTAAATAGCACGCGTTTTCCAAATTGTTGTACTTTCTCGTGCAATGAAAGTCATTGCGGAAGATCTTGAGTTTCATCAGCTACAATTTGAGGCCTCACTTAAGTTCAGGATCGCTTTACAGTAAATATTGTTTCATCAACTGGCGGCAACATATTTGAAACATAGTCAGAAGGCTGTCGTCCTGTATAGAGGCTAAAAAGTAACCAAAGTAATCATTTCAGTAACAATGTGTTCATATAAACTCGCAATACTCGAAACTCTACGGCAGTTTCAAAGCAACTCTTGGCTTGTACATGATCTGTAGAGGGCTGTCCACCACCAGTAATAAATCAAGTGCCATAACGATAACATTTGTAACGTAACGGAACATACTTAAAAAAGCTTCAAATACCTCGCAAAGAGGATTACCCAGCTATCGCGCGATATAAACATGGCAACTTGCAATAGAATATGAAATAATAAAATCTTTTGAGTGACCTTAGAGGAAGATCAACCAAAGTCACAAAACCGTCTGGTGATGACGCAATAATCCAGTGGCAAGTCACAAAACCGTCTGGTGATGAAGCAATAATCCACTGGCTTAGAAGTAATACCACGGCTAAGACCATAAGGACGGCAGTCGATAATCAATCCCATATAATGCATCATTAATGCCAAGCGTAAAGTAAGTGTAGTCGCATGCCATGTGACCGTAGACTTGGCACATTCAATGCGGAAAATCAAAAGACTTGTAACGGTTTATAAGAATTACAAAGCTATGCAGCGAAGAACACACGTTACAATTATTAATACATTGCGCCATATGTGAAATGCAAAATATTGAGAAACAGGAAAGTCCACGATTGCTTTAGTAGTATCAAAGTCCATTTGTGGTCTGAGGCCACGATTGCAAATGTGGCATCAAAGTCTACCCGATCAGGGAACTCAACAACCGAAGTTGAAGATATTAAAGTTTCAACCCGAAGCAATTAATAATATAATTTTTATATGCCAAGAAATTACTTTTAATTTTTCTGAGATATGATAAATTAGTGGATCCAGTGTAAAAAACCCTGATTCTGAATTAGGTTTATGTAGCAGTATCTTAAAAGCCAGTGCTCCGTAATAATGCTCAGTGCATAAACACCTATTTCAACAACACAGCAAGTTAAATTCGCTGGTCGTCGTGTCGACCTTTTGGGAGGTCTTTGCCCTGCAGTAGTAAAGTAGTAAGTAAACAAGTAATCTTCGAAGTTCTTGCTGCAGACGACGCAGAATTGAACAAGACTTTAAATTGTAGGGGTAAATATTGTGACCCGAAAGCGAAATAAATAACCGATATGTAAAAAGTATTCCATCAAAAAACTATTCGCGTTTGCCGCACGCTTATTAAATGTCCCAAATGTGTATAATAAATCTATTTGAGTTATACCGTTACCGTATCAAGGATTTCATTTTATCGCTGGTTATTAGAAATGTAAAAAGATGGTCCTGTGTCGGCGAGTTAATGTAACGTGATTATTTTTTTTTTGTTCTCGGGCAAAACAACCATTAAATTTGCAGCACGGACGATCTGAAGTTTTTAAAATTAATCATATGTGTCGCGTGACGCAACAACCACCCAAACAGTTCAAATATTATTGACACGTGCTCGAAAGCCGACATGAACAATGAGATACCAGGAAGCAAGAAATTCTCGAGTTACAATTAACGTACTTAGGAAAGCTGGTACATACCTCGCAAAGAGGATTACCTTGCTATAAAGCGAGAAAAAACGTGGCAACGTGAAACAGCATACCGAATCACGAACCTTTATCCGTGACCTACAAGGAACATCAACTATAGTTTCAAAAGTGTCTGGTGGTGAAGGAACTGGTGCCAAAGATCTTACATGCGAACCAAACCATTCGAAATACCATCTAGGTAAATAGCACGCGTTTTCCAAATTGTTGTACTTTTTTGTGCAATGAAAGTCATTGCGGAAGATCTTGAGTTTCATCAGATACAATTTAAGGCCTCACTTAAGTTCAGGATCGCTTTACAGCAAATATGATTCCATCAACTGGCGGCAACACATTTGAAACATAGTCAGAAAGTTGTCGTCCTGTATGGAGGCTAAGAAAGTAACCAAAGTAATCATTTCAGTAACAATGTGTTTATATAAACTCGCAATAACTCTACGGCAGTTTCAAAGCAACTCTTGGCTTTTATATGATCTGTAGAGGGTTGTCCACCACCAGTAATAAATCAAGTGCCATAACGATAACATTTGTAACGTAACGGAACGTACTTAAAAAAGCTTCAATATACCTCGCAAAGAGGATTACCCAGCTATCGCGCGATACAAACATGGCAACTTGCAATAGAATTTGAAATAATAAAATCTTTTGAGTGACCTTAGAGGACGATCAACCAAAGTCACAAAACCGTCTGGTGATGAAGCAATAATCCAGTGACTTAGAAGTAATACCACGGCTAAGATCATGGAGACTGCAGTCGATAATCAATCCCATATAATGCATCATTAATGCCAAGCGTACAGAAAGTGTAGTCGCATGTCATGTGACCAGAGACTTGGCACATTCAATGCGGAAAATCAAAAGACTTGTAACTGTTTATAAGAATTACAAATCTATGCAGCGAGGAACACACGTTACAATTATTAACACACCGCGCCATATGTGAAATGCAAAATTTTGAAAAACAGGACAGTCCACGATTGCTATAGTAGTATCAAAGTCTAGTTATGGTCTGAGGCCACGATTGCAAATGTGGCATCAAAGTCTACCCGATCAAGGAACTTAACAACCGAAGTTAGAGATATGAAAGTTTCAACCCGAGGCAATTAATAATATATTTTTTATATGCCAAGAAGTTACATTAAATTTTTTCTGATTCTAATTTTTTATGACAAACTAGTGGATCCAGTGTAAAAACCCCTGATTCTGAATTAGGTTTATGTAGCAGTATCTTAAAAGCCAGTGTTCCGCAATAATGCTCAGTGCATAAACGCCTATTTCTTCATCCCGAGATAAGGTACAAAGAGACCATAACAACACGGCAAGTTCAAATTCCCTGGTCGTCGTGTCGACCTTTTGGGAGGTCTTTGCCCTGCAGTAGTAAAGTAGTAAGTAAACAAGTAATCTTCGAAGTTCTTGCTGCAGACGACGCAGAATTGAACAAGACTTTAAATTGTAGGGGTAAATATTGTGACCCGAAAGCGAAATAAATAACCGATATGTAAAAAGTATTCCATCAAAAAACTATTCGCGTTTGCCGAACGCTTATTAAATGTCCCAAATGTGTATAATAAATATATTTGAGTTATACCGTTATCGTATCAAGGATTTGATTTTATCGCTGGTTATTAGAAATGTAATAAGACGGAGTGATACTTGTATCGGCGAGTAAATGTAACGTGAATTTATTTCTTTGTACTCGGGCAAAACAACCCTTAAATTTTCAGCACGGACGATCTGAAATTTTCAAATTTAATCATACGTGACGCGTGACGCAACAGCCACCCAAAACAGTTCAAATATTATTGACACGTGCTCGAAAGCCGATATGAACAACGAACCACCACCAATATATGTAGAAAGAAACTAGAAATTCTCGAGTTACAATTAACGTACTTAGGAAAGCTGGTACATACCTCGCAAAGAGGATTACCTGGCTATAAAGCGAGAAATAAACATGGCAACGAGAAATAAATTAGCAAGTTAAATTCGCTGGTCGTCGTGTCGACCTTTTGGGAGGTCTTTGCCCTGTAGTGGATGTCTTTCTGGTGATAACGATTAAGTCCGAATTAAAAGGAACTCACCACCAATAACAGAATGGGTAAGTATACATGTAATCTTCAAAGTTTTTGCTGCAGACGACGCAGAATTGAACAAGATTTTAAATTGTCGGGGTAAATATTGTGACCCGGAAGCGGAATAAATAACCGATCTGTAAAGAGTATTCCATCAAAAAACTATTCGCGTTTGCCGCACGCTTATTAAACGTCCCAAATGTGTATAATAAATATATTTTTAGTTATACCGTTATCGTATCAAGGATTTGATTTTATCGCTGGTTATTAGATATGTAAAAAGATGGAGTGATACTTGTATCGGCGAGTAAATGTAACGTGAATTTATTTCTTAGTACTCGGGCAAAACAACCCTTAAATTTTCAGCACGGACGATCTGAAATTTTCAAAATTAATCATGCGTGTCGCGTGACGCAGCATCCACCCAAACAGTTCTACTATTATTGACACGTGCTCGAAAGTCGACATGAACAACGACATAGCTACCAGGAAACAAGAAATTCTCGAGTTACAATTAACGTACTTAGGAAAGCTGGTACATACCTCGCAAAGAGGATTACCTGGCTATAAAGCGAGAAATAAACGTGGCAACGTGAAATGGAATACAGAATCACGAACCTTTATCCGTGACCTTGAAGGAACATCAACTATAGTTTCAAAAGTGTCTGGTGGTGAAGTAACTGGTGCCAAGGATCTTACATGCGAACCAAACCATTCGAAGTACCATCTAAGTAAATAGCACGCGTTTTCCAAATTGTTGTACTTTCTCGTGCAATGAAAGTCATTGCGGAAGATCTTGAGTTTCATCAGCTACAATTTGAGGCCTCACTTAAGTTCAGGATCGCTTTACAGTAAATATTGTTTCATCAACTGGCGGCAACACATTTGAAACATAGTCAGAAGGCTGTCGTCCTGTATAGAGGCTAAAATGTAACCAAAGTAATCATTTCAGTAACAATGTGTTCATATAAACTCGCAATACTCGAAACTCTACGGCAGTTTCAAAGCAACTCTTGGCTTGTACATGATCTGTAGAGGGCTGTCCACCACCAGTAATAAATCAAGTGCCATAACGATAACATTTGTAACGTAACGGAACATACTTAAAAAAGCTTTATATACCTCGCAAAGAGGATTACCCAGCTATCGCGCGATATAAACATGGCAACTTGCAATAGAATATGAAATAATAAAATCTTTTGAGTGACCTTAGAGGAAGATCAACCAAAGTCACAAAACCGTCTGGTGATGACGCAATAATCCAGTGGCAAGTCACAAAACCGTCTGGTGATGAAGCAATAATCCACTGGCTTAGAAGTAATACCACGGCTAAGACCATAAGGACGGCAGTCGATAATCAATCCCATATAATGCATCATTAATGCCAAGCGTAAAGTAAGTGTAGTCGCATGCCATGTGACCGTAGACTTGGCACATTCAATGCGGAAAATCAAAAGACTTGTAACGGTTTATAAGAATTACAAAGCTATGCAGCGAAGAACACACGTTACAATTATTAATACATTGCGCCATATGTGAAATGCAAAATATTGAGAAACAGGAAAGTCCACGATTGCTTTAGTAGTATCAAAGTCCATTTGTGGTCTGAGGCCACGATTGCAAATGTGGCATCAAAGTCTACCCGATCAGGGAACTCAACAACCGAAGTTGAAGATATTAAAGTTTCAACCCGAGGCAATTAATAATATAATTTTTATATGCCAAGAAATTACTTTTAATTTTTCTGAGATATGATAAATTAGTGGATCCAGTGTAAAAAACCCTGATTCTGAATTAGGTTTATGTAGCAGTATCTTAAAAGCCAGTGTTCCGTAATAATGCTCAGTGCATAAACGCCTATTTCTTTATCCCGAGATAAGGTACAAAGAGACCATAACAACACAGCAAGTTAAATTCGCTGGTCGTCGTGTCGACCTTTTGGGAGGTCTTTGCCCTGTAGTGGATGTCTTTCTGGTGATAACGATGAAGTCCGAATTGAAAGGAACTCACCACCAATAACAGAATGGGTAAGTATACATGTAATCTTCAAAGTTCTTGCTGCAGACGACGCAGAATTGAACAAGATTTTAAATTGTCGGGGTAAATATTGTGACCCGGAAGCGGAATAAATAACCGATCTGTAAAGAGTATTCCATCAAAAAACTATTCGCGTTTCCCGCACGTTTATTAAATGTCCCAAATGTGTATAATAAATATATTTGAGTTATACCGTTATCGTATCAAGAATTTGATTTTATCGCTGGTTATTAGAAATGTAATAAGACGGAGTGATACTTGTATCGGCGAGTAAATGTAACGTGAATTTATTTCTTAGTACTCGGGCAAAACAACCCTTAAATTTTCAGCACGGACGATCTGAAATTTTCAAAATTAATCATACGTGTCGCGTGACGCAGCATCCACCCAAATAGTTCTACTATTATTGACACGTGCTCGAAAGCCGACATGAACAACGACATAGCTACCAGGAAACAAGAAATTCTCGAGTTTAATTAACGTACTTAGGAAAGTTGGTACATACCTCGCAAAGAGGATTACCTGGCTATAAAGCGAGAAATAAACGTGGCAACGTGAAATGGAATACAGAATCACGAACCTTTATCCGTGACCTTGAAGGAACATCAACTATAGTTTCAAAAGTGTCTGGTGGTGAAGTAACTGGTGCCAAGGATCTTACATGCGAACCAAACCATTCGAAGTACCATCTAAGTAAATAGCACGCGTTTTCCAAATTGTTGTACTTTCTCGTGCAATGAAAGTCATTGCGGAAGATCTTGAGTTTCATCAGCTACAATTTGAGGCCTCACTTAAGTTCAGGATCGCTTTACAGTAAATATTGTTTCATCAACTGGCGGCAACACATTTGAAACATAGTCAGAAGGCTGTCGTCCTGTATAGAGGCTTAAAAAGTAACCAAAGTAATCATTTCAGTAACAATGTGTTCATATAAACTCGCAATACTCGAAACTCTACGGCAGTTTCAAAGCAACTCTTGGCTTGTACATGATCTGTAGAGGGCTGTCCACCACCAGTAATAAATCAAGTGCCATAACGATAACATTTGTAACGTAACGGAACATACTTAAAAAAGCTTCAAATACCTCGCAAAGAGGATTACCCAGCTATCGCGCGATATAAACATGGCAACTTGCAATAGAATATGAAATAATAAAATCTTTTGAGTGACCTTAGAGGAAGATCAACCAAAGTCACAAAACCGTCTGGTGATGACGCAATAATCCAGTGGCAAGTCACAAAACCGTCTGGTGATGAAGCAATAATCCACTGGCTTAGAAGTAATACCACGGCTAAGACCATAAGGACGGCAGTCGATAATCAATCCCATATAATGCATCATTAATGCCAAGCGTAAAGTAAGTGTAGTCGCATGCCATGTGACCGTAGACTTGGCACATTCAATGCGGAAAATCAAAAGACTTGTAACGGTTTATAAGAATTACAAAGCTATGCAGCGAAGAACACACGTTACAATTATTAATACATTGCGCCATATGTGAAATGCAAAATATTGAGAAACAGGAAAGTCCACGATTGCTTTAGTAGTATCAAAGTCCATTTGTGGTCTGAGGCCACGATTGCAAATGTGGCATCAAAGTCTACCCGATCAGGGAACTCAACAACCGAAGTTGAAGATATTAAAGTTTCAACCCGAGGCAATTAATAATATAATTTTTATATGCCAAGAAATTACTTTTAATTTTTCTGAGATATGATAAATTAGTGGATCCAGTGTAAAAAACCCTGATTCTGAATTAGGTTTATGTAGCAGTATCTTAAAAGCCAGTGTTCCGTAATAATGCTCAGTGCATAAACGCCTATTTCTTTATCCCGAGATAAGGTACAAAGAGACCATAACAACACAGCAAGTTAAATTCGCTGGTCGTCGTGTCGACCTTTTGGGAGGTCTTTGCCCTGTAGTGGATGTCTTTCTGGTGATAACGATGAAGTCCGAATTGAAAGGAACTCACCACCAATAACAGAATGGGTAAGTATACATGTAATCTTCAAAGTTCTTGCTGCAGACGACGCAGAATTGAACAAGATTTTAAATTGTCGGGGTAAATATTGTGACCCGGAAGCGGAATAAATAACCGATCTGTAAAGAGTATTCCATCAAAAAACTATTCGCGTTTCCCGCACGTTTATTAAATGTCCCAAATGTGTATAATAAATATATTTGAGTTATACCGTTATCGTATCAAGAATTTGATTTTATCGCTGGTTATTAGAAATGTAATAAGACGGAGTGATACTTGTATCGGCGAGTAAATGTAACGTGAATTTATTTCTTAGTACTCGGGCAAAACAACCCTTAAATTTTCAGCACGGACGATCTGAAATTTTCAAAATTAATCATACGTGTCGCGTGACGCAGCATCCACCCAAATAGTTCTACTATTATTGACACGTGCTCGAAAGCCGACATGAACAACGACATAGCTACCAGGAAACAAGAAATTCTCGAGTTTAATTAACGTACTTAGGAAAGTTGGTACATACCTCGCAAAGAGGATTACCTGGCTATAAAGCGAGAAATAAACGTGGCAACGTGAAATGGAATACAGAATCACGAACCTTTATCCGTGACCTTGAAGGAACATCAACTATAGTTTCAAAAGTGTCTGGTGGTGAAGTAACTGGTGCCAAGGATCTTACATGCGAACCAAACCATTCGAAGTACCATCTAAGTAAATAGCACGCGTTTTCCAAATTGTTGTACTTTCTCGTGCAATGAAAGTCATTGCGGAAGATCTTGAGTTTCATCAGCTACAATTTGAGGCCTCACTTAAGTTCAGGATCGCTTTACAGTAAATATTGTTTCATCAACTGGCGGCAACACATTTGAAACATAGTCAGAAGGCTGTCGTCCTGTATAGAGGCTAAAAAGTAACCAAAGTAATCATTTCAGTAACAATGTGTTCATATAAACTCGCAATACTCGAAACTCTACGGCAGTTTCAAAGCAACTCTTGGCTTGTACATGATCTGTAGAGGGCTGTCCACCACCAGTAATAAATCAAGTGCCATAACGATAACATTTGTAACGTAACGGAACATACTTAAAAAAGCTTTATATACCTCGCAAAGAGGATTACCCAGCTATCGCGCGATATAAACATGGCAACTTGCAATAGAATATGAAATAATAAAATCTTTTGAGTGACCTTAGAGGAAGATCAACCAAAGTCACAAAACCGTCTGGTGATGACGCAATAATCCAGTGGCAAGTCACAAAACCGTCTGGTGATGAAGCAATAATCCACTGGCTTAGAAGTAATACCACGGCTAAGACCATAAGGACGGCAGTCGATAATCAATCCCATATAATGCATCATTAATGCCAAGCGTAAAGTAAGTGTAGTCGCATGCCATGTGACCGTAGACTTGGCACATTCAATGCGGAAAATCAAAAGACTTGTAACGGTTTATAAGAATTACAAAGCTATGCAGCGAAGAACACACGTTACAATTATTAATACATTGCGCCATATGTGAAATGCAAAATATTGAGAAACAGGAAAGTCCACGATTGCTTTAGTAGTATCAAAGTCCATTTGTGGTCTGAGGCCACGATTGCAAATGTGGCATCAAAGTCTACCCGATCAGGGAACTCAACAACCGAAGTTGAAGATATTAAAGTTTCAACCCGAGGCAATTAATAATATAATTTTTATATGCCAAGAAATTACTTTTAATTTTTCTGAGATATGATAAATTAGTGGATCCAGTGTAAAAAACCCTGATTCTGAATTAGGTTTATGTAGCAGTATCTTAAAAGCCAGTGTTCCGTAATAATGCTCAGTGCATAAACGCCTATTTCTTTATCCCGAGATAAGGTACAAAGAGACCATAACAACACAGCAAGTTAAATTCGCTGGTCGTCGTGTCGACCTTTTGGGAGGTCTTTGCCCTGTAGTGGATGTCTTTCTGGTGATAACGATGAAGTCCGAATTAAAAGGAACTCACCACCAATAACAGAATGGGTAAGTATACATGTAATCTTCAAAGTTCTTGCTGCAGACGACGCAGAATTGAACAAGATTTTAAATTGTCGGGGTAAATATTGTGACCCGGAAGCGGAATAAATAACCGATCTGTAAAGAGTATTCCATCAAAAAACTATTCGCGTTTCCCGCACGTTTATTAAATGTCCCAAATGTGTATAATAAATATATTTGAGTTATACCGTTATCGTATCAAGAATTTGATTTTATCGCTGGTTATTAGAAATGTAATAAGACGGAGTGATACTTGTATCGGCGAGTAAATGTAACGTGAATTTATTTCTTAGTACTCGGGCAAAACAACCCTTAAATTTTCAGCACGGACGATCTGAAATTTTCAAAATTAATCATGCGTGTCGCGTGACGCAGCATCCACCCAAACAGTTCTACTATTATTGACACGTGCTCGAAAGCCGACATGAACAACGACATAGCTACCAGGAAACAAGAAATTCTCGAGTTACAATTAACGTACTTAGGAAAGCTGGTACATACCTCGCAAAGAGGATCACCTGGCTATAAAGCGAGAAATAAACGTGGCAACGTGAAATGGAATACAGAATCACGAACCTTTATCCGTGACCTTGAAGGAACATCAACTATAGTTTCAAAAGTGTCTGGTGGTGAAGTAACTGGTGCCAAAGATCTTACATGCGAACCAAACCATTCGAAGTACCATCTAAGTAAATAGCACGCGTTTTCCAAATTGTTGTACTTTCTCGTGCAATGAAAGTCATTGCGGAAGATCTTGAGTTTCATCAGCTACAATTTGAGGCCTCACTTAAGTTCAGGATCGCTTTACAGTAAATATTGTTTCATCAACTGGCGGCAACACATTTGAAACATAGTCAGAAGGCTGTCGTCCTGTATAGAGGCTTAAAAAGTAACCAAAGTAATCATTTCAGTAACAATGTGTTCATATAAACTCGCAATACTCGAAACTCTACGGCAGTTTCAAAGCAACTCTTGGCTTGTACATGATCTGTAGAGGGCTGTCCACCACCAGTAATAAATCAAGTGCCATAACGATAACATTTGTAACGTAACGGAACATACTTAAAAAAGCTTTATATACCTCGCAAAGAGGATTACCCAGCTATCGCGCGATATAAACATGGCAACTTGCAATAGAATATGAAATAATAAAATCTTTTGAGTGACCTTAGAGGAAGATCAACCAAAGTCACAAAACCGTCTGGTGATGACGCAATAATCCAGTGGCAAGTCACAAAACCGTCTGGTGATGAAGCAATAATCCACTGGCTTAGAAGTAATACCACGGCTAAGACCATAAGGACGGCAGTCGATAATCAATCCCATATAATGCATCATTAATGCCAAGCGTAAAGTAAGTGTAGTCGCATGCCATGTGACCGTAGACTTGGCACATTCAATGCGGAAAATCAAAAGACTTGTAACGGTTTATAAGAATTACAAAGCTATGCAGCGAAGAACACACGTTACAATTATTAATACATTGCGCCATATGTGAAATGCAAAATATTGAGAAACAGGAAAGTCCACGATTGCTTTAGTAGTATCAAAGTCCATTTGTGGTCTGAGGCCACGATTGCAAATGTGGCATCAAAGTCTACCCGATCAGGGAACTCAACAACCGAAGTTGAAGATATTAAAGTTTCAACCCGAGGCAATTAATAATATAATTTTTATATGCCAAGAAATTACTTTTAATTTTTCTGAGATATGATAAATTAGTGGATCCAGTGTAAAAAACCCTGATTCTGAATTAGGTTTATGTAGCAGTATCTTAAAAGCCAGTGTTCCGTAATAATGCTCAGTGCATAAACGCCTATTTCTTTATCCCGAGATAAGGTACAAAGAGACCATAACAACACAGCAAGTTAAATTCGCTGGTCGTCGTGTCGACCTTTTGGGAGGTCTTTGCCCTGTAGTGGATGTCTTTCTGGTGATAACGATGAAGTCCGAATTAAAAGGAACTCACCACCAATAACAGAATGGGTAAGTATACATGTAATCTTCAAAGTTCTTGCTGCAGACGACGCAGAATTGAACAAGATTTTAAATTGTCGGGGTAAATATTGTGACCCGGAAGCGGAATAAATAACCGATCTGTAAAGAGTATTCCATCAAAAAACTATTCGCGTTTCCCGCACGTTTATTAAATGTCCCAAATGTGTATAATAAATATATTTGAGTTATACCGTTATCGTATCAAGAATTTGATTTTATCGCTGGTTATTAGAAATGTAATAAGACGGAGTGATACTTGTATCGGCGAGTAAATGTAACGTGAATTTATTTCTTAGTACTCGGGCAAAACAACCCTTAAATTTTCAGCACGGGCGATCTGAAATTTTCAAAATTAATCATACGTGTCGCGTGACGCAGCATCCACCCAAATAGTTCTACTATTATTGACACGTGCTCGAAAGCCGACATGAACAACGACATAGCTACCAGGAAACAAGAAATTCTCGAGTTACAATTAACGTACTAAGGAAAGCTGGTACATACCTCGCAAAGAGGATTACCTGGCTATAAAGCGAGAAATAAACGTGGCAACGTGAAATGGAATACAGAATCACGAACCTTTATCCGTGACCTTGAAGGAACATCAACTATAGTTTCAAAAGTGTCTGGTGGTGAAGTAACTGGTGCCAAGGATCTTACATGCGAACCAAACCATTCGAAGTACCATCTAAGTAAATAGCACGCGTTTTCCAAATTGTTGTACTTTCTCGTGCAATGAAAGTCATTGCGGAAGATCTTGAGTTTCATCAGCTACAATTTGAGGCCTCACTTAAGTTCAGGATCGCTTTACAGTAAATATTGTTTCATCAACTGGCGGCAACACATTTGAAACATAGTCAGAAGGCTGTCGTCCTGTATAGAGGCTAAAAAGTAACCAAAGTAATCATTTCAGTAACAATGTGTTCATATAAACTCGCAATACTCGAAACTCTACGGCATTTTCAAAGCAACTCTTGGCTTGTACATGATCTGTAGAGGGCTGTCCACCACCAGTAATAAATCAAGTGCAATAACGATAACATTTGTAACGTAACGTACTTAAAAAAGCTTCAATATACCTCGCAAAGAGGATTACCCAGCTATCGCGCGATACAAACATGGCAACTTGCAATAGAATATGAAATAATAAAATCTTTTGAGTGACCTTAGAGGACGATCAACCAAAGTCACAAAACCGTCTGGTGATGAAGCAATAATCCAGTGACTTAGAAGTAATACCACGGCTAAGACCATGGAGACTGCAGTCGATAATCAATCCCATATAATGCATCATTAATGCCAAGCGTACAGAAAGTGTAGTCCCATGTCATGTGACCAGAGACTTGGCACATTCAATGCGGAAAATCAAAAGACTTGTAACTGTTTATAAGAATTACAAATCTATGCAGCGAGGAACACACGTTACAATTATTAATACACCGCGCCATATGTGAAATGCAAAATTTTGAAAAACAGGACAGTCCACGATTGCTATAGTAGTATCAAAGTCCAGTTATGGTCTGAGGCCACGATTGCAAATGTGGCATCAAAGTCTACCCGATCAAGGAACTCAACAACCGAAGTTGGAGATATGAAAGTTTCAACCCGAGGCAATTAATAATATAATTTTTATATGGCAAGAAGTTACTTTAAATTTTTTCTGAATCTAATTTTTTATGACAAAATAGTGGATCCAGTGTAAAAACCCCTGATTCTGAATTAGGTTTATGTAGCAGTATCTTAAAAGCCAGTGTTCCGCAATAATGCTCAGTGCATAAACGCCTATTTCTTCATCCCAAGATAAGGTACAAAGAGACCATAACAAAACGGCAAAATCAAATTCGCTGGTCGTCGTGTCGACCTTTTGGGAGGTCTTTGCCCTGTAGTGGATGTCTTTCTGGTGATAACGATGAAGTCCGAATTAAAAGGAACTCACCACCAATAACAGAATGGTTAAGTATACATGTAATCTTCGAAGCTCTTGCTGCAGACGACGCAGAATTGAACAAGATTTTAAATATTAGGGGTAAATATTGTGACCCGAAAGCGAAATAAATAACCGATCTGTAAAGAGTGTTCCATCAAAAAACTATTCGCGTTTGCCGCACGCTTATTAAATGTCCCAAATGTGTATAATAAATATATTTGAGTTATACCGTTATCGTATCAAGGATTTCATTTTATCGCTGGTTATTAGAAATGTAATAAGACGGAGTGATACTTGTATCGGCGAGTAAATGTAACGTGAATTTATTTCTTAGTACTCGGGCAAAACAACCCTTAAATTTTCAGCACGGACGATCTGAAATTTTCAAATTGAATCATACGTGTCGCGTGACGCAACAGCCACCTAAAACAGTTCAAATATTATTGACGCGTGCTCGAAAGCCGATATGAACAACGAACCACCACCAATATATGTAGAAAGAAACTATAAATTCTCGAGTTACAATTAACGTACTTAGGAAAGCTGGTACATACCTCGCAAAGAGGATTACCTGGCTATAAAGCGAGAAATAAACGTGGCAATGAGAAATAAATTAGCAAGTTAAATTCGCTGGTCGTCGTGTCGACCTTTGGGGAGGTCTTTGCCCTGTAGTGGATGTCTTTCTGGTGATAACGATGAAGTCCGAATTAAAAGGAACTCACCATAAATAACAGAATGGTTAAGTATACATGTAATCTTCGAAGCTCTTGCTGCAGACGACGCAGAATTGAACAAGACTTTAAATTGTAGGGGTAAATATTGTGACCCGAAAGCGAAATAAATAACCGATCTGTAAAGAGTGTTCCATCAAAAAACTATTCGCATTTGCCGCACGCTTATTAAATGTCCCAAATGTGTATAATAAATATATTTGAGTTATACCGTTATCGTATCAAGGATTTCATTTTATCGCTGGTTATAAGAAATGTAAAAAGATGGACCTGTGTCGGCGAGTTAATGTAACGTGATTATTTTTTTTTTTGTTCTCGGGCAAAACAACCATTAAATTTGCAGCACGGACGACCTGAAGTTTTTAAAATTAATCATATGTGTCGCGTGACGCAACAACCACCCAAACAGTTCAAATATTATTGGCACGTTCTCGAAAGCCGACATAAGCAATGAGATACCAGGAAGCAAGAAATTCTCGAGTTACAATTAACGTACTTAGGAAAGCTGGTACATACCTCGCAAAGGGGATTACCTTGCTATAAAGCGAGAAAAAACGTGGCAACGTGAAACAGAATACAGAATCACGAACCTTTATCCGTGACCTTGAAGGAACATCAACTATAGTTTCAAAAGTGTCTGGTGGTGAAGTAACTGGTGCCAAGGATCTTACATGCGAACCAAACGATTCGAAATACCATCTAGGTAAATAGCACGTGTTTTCCAAATTGTTGTACTTTTTTGTGCAATGAAAGTCATTGCGGAAGATCTTGAGTTTCATCAGATACAATTTAAGGCCTCACTTAAGTTCAGGATCGCTTTACAGCAAATATGATTCCATCAACTGGCGGCAACACATTTGAAACATAGTCAGAAAGTTGTCGTCCTGTATGGAGGCTAAGAAAGTAACCAAAGTAATCATTTCAGTAACAATGTGTTTATATAAACTCGCAATAACTCTACGGCAGTTTCAAAGCAACTCTTGGCTTGTATATGATCTGTAGAGGGTTGTCCACCACCAGTAATAAATCAAGTGCCATAACGATAACATTTGTAACGTAACGGAACATACTTAAAAAAGCTTCAATATACCTCGCAAAGAGGATTACCCAGATATCGCGCGATATAAACATGGCAACTTGCAATAGAATATGAAATAATAAAATCTTTTAAGTGACCTTAGAGTAAGATCAACCAAAGTCACAAAACCGTCTGGTGATGAAGCAATAATCCAGTGGCTTAGAAGTAATACCACGGCTAAGACCATGAGGACTGCAGTCGGTCATCAATCTCATATAATGCATCATTAATGCCAAGCGTAAAGAAAGTGTAGTCGCATGTCATGTGACCGGAGACTTGGCACATTCAATGCGGAAAATCAAAAGACTTGTAAAGGTTTATAAGAATTACAAAGCTACGCAGCGAGGAACACACGTTACAATTATTAACACACCGCGCCATATGTGAAATGCAAAATTTTGAAAAACAGGACAGTCCACGATTGCGATAATAGTATCAAAGTCCAGTTATAGTCTGAGGCCACGATTGCTAATGTGGCATCAAAGTTTACCCGATCAGGGAACTCAACAACCGAAGTTGGAGATATTAAAGTTTCAACCTGAGGCAATTAATAATATAATTTTTATATGCCAAAAAGTCACTTTAACTTTATTCTGAGATACGATATACTAGGGGATCCAGTGTAAAAAATCCTGATTCTAAATTAGGTTTATGTAGCTGTATCTTAAAAGCCAGTGTTCTGTAAAAATGCTCAGTGCGTAAACGCCTATTTTTTTTCTTTCTTTTTTCTTTTTCTTTTTTAAAAAACGTAGCCCCACGCTAGGATTTATTCCTGTGTCGTGGGTGCGTTTACAAACATGAAAATTCACAAACAAATACCCAGACCGGAACAAATAATTGTGGATCACACAAAGATTTGTCCCGTGCGGGAATCGAACCCGCGACTATTCGACACAGTGGGCGGAGCAGCTCAAGCTCTTAACCACTGCGCTAAATCGTTATACCGAGATAAGGTACAAAGAGACCATAACAACACAGCAAGTTAAATTCGCTGGTCGTCGTGTCGACCTTTTGGGAGGTCTTTGCCCTGTAGTGGATGTCTTTCTGGTGATAACGATGAAGTCCGAATTAAAAGGAACTCACCACCAATAACAGAATGGTTAACTATACATGTAATCTTCGAAGTTCTTGCTGCAGACGACGCAGAATTGAACAAGACTTTAAATTGTAGGGGTAAATATTGTGACCCAAAAGCCAAATAAATAACCGATCTGTAAAGAGTATTCCATCAAAAAACTATTCGCGTTTGCTGTACGCTTATTAAATGCCCCAAATGTGTGTAATAAATATATTTGAGTTATACCGTTATCGTATCAAGGATTTGATTTTATCGCTGGTTATTAGAAATGTAAAAAGATGGAGTGATACTTGTATCGGCGAGTAAATGTAACGTGAATTTATTTCTTAGTACTCGGGCAAAACAACCCTTAAATTTTCAGCACGGACGATCTGAAATTTTCAAAATGAATGATACGTGTCGCGTGACGCAACAGCCACCCAAACACTTCAAATATTATTGACACGTGCTCGAAAGCCGACATGAACAATGAGGTAACAGGCAACAAGAAATTCTCGAGCTACAATCTCGAGCTACTTAGGAAAGCTGGTACATACCTCGCAAAGAGGATTACCTGGTTATAAAGCGAGAAATAAATGTGGCAACGTGAAATGGAATACAGAATCACGAACCTTTATCCGTGACCTTGAAGGAACATCAACTATAGTTTCAAAAGTGTCTGGTGGTGAAGTAACTGGTGCCAAAGATCTTACATGCGAACCAAACCATTCGAAGTACCATCTAAGTAAATAGCACGCGTTTCCCAAATTGTTGTACTTTTTCGAGCAATGAAAGTCTTTGCGGAAGATCTTGAGTTTCATCAGCTATATGTTAAAGCCTCATTAAGCTTCAACATCGCTATACAGTAAACATTGTTTCATCAACTGGCGGCAACACATTTGAAACATAGTCAGAAGGCTGTCGTCCTGTATGGAGGCTAAAAAATCCTGATTCTAAATTAGGTTTATGTAGCTGTATCTTGAAAGCCAGTGTTCCGTAGAAATGCTCAGTGCATCAAAGCCTATTTCTTTATCCGTAGATAGGTTACAAAGAGACCATACATACCACATACCATAACTACACGGTAAGTTCAAATTCGCTGTTGGTCGTGTCGACCTTTTAGGCGGCCTTTGCCCTGCAGTAGATGTCCTTCTGGTGATAATGATTAAGTCCGAATTAAAAGGAGTTCGTTTTTACCAGTAACAGAATGGTTAAGTAAACATGTAATCTTCGAAGTTCTCGCTGCAGACGACGCAGAATTGAATAAGACTTTAAATTGTAGGGGTAAATAATGTGACCAGAAAGCGAAATAAAACATTGCCGTATAGTCCTTTGCCTATAAACTGAGTAAGCATTATTTATTATAAACCAATCTCTGTGAAGAAGAGTATTCCATCAAAAAACTATTCGCGTTTTCCGCAGGCTTATTAAATGTCCTAAATGTGTATATAAAATATATTTTAGTTATACCGTTATCGTATTAAGGATTTGATTCGATCGCTGGTTATTAGAAATGTGAAAATAATGGAGTGGTACTTGTACCGGCGAGTAAATGAACGTGAATTTATTTCATTTGTACTCAGGCAATACTACCCTTAAATTTTCAGCACGGAGGATCTGAAATTTTTAAAGTTAATCATACGTGACGCGTAATGCAACTACGCACCCGAACAATTGGGCCATAATTGATACGTGCTCGAAAGCCGTCATGAACAACGAGATAGCTACCAAGAGGATTTCTCTCCTACTTTATTGTCGAAACAAGCAATTCTTCAGTTTCAATTAACGTACTTACGAAAGCTGATACATACCTCGCAAAGAGGATTACCTGGCTAGGAAGCGAGAAATAAACGTGGGAAATTGCAAATAAATTACAGAATCAGGAACCTTTATCCGTGACTTTAAAGGAAGATCAACTATAGTTTCAAAAGTGTCTGGTGGTGAAGGAACTAGCGCCAAAGATCTTACATGGGAACCAAGCCATTCGAAGTACCATCCCGATATCATCATGAACGTAGTCGATAGAAAAAACCCGGTAACATTTTTGATATCACCATGTAAGACATACTTAAAATCAGGTCTAAAATCCCCGGTACTAACATCGTTGTGGGCCTGTGTAATCAATCCCATATAATGCATCATTAATGCCAAGCGTAAAGAAAGTGTAGTCGCATGTTATGTCACCAGACACTTAGCACATTTAAAGCGGAAATACAAAAGGCTTGTAACGGTTTATTAGAATTACAAAGCTATACAGCGAGGAACACAGGTTACAATTATAACCACCGCGCCATATGTGAAATGCAAAATATTGAAAAACAGGACAGTCCACGATTGCTATAGTAGTATCAAAGTCCAGTTATGGTCTGAGGCCATGATTGCAAATGTGGCATCAAAGTCTACCCGATCAGGGAACTCGACAACCGAAGTTGGAGATATTAAAGTTTCAACCCGAGACAGTTAATAATATAATTTT
Organism: Phalera bucephala; assembly: GCA_905147815.2. NCBI lineage: Eukaryota > Metazoa > Arthropoda > Insecta > Lepidoptera > Notodontidae > Phalera > Phalera bucephala. The sequence goes on along the minus strand of LR990637.1, from coordinate 5,507,543 downwards.
TATATGCAAAAAAGATACTTTAAATTTTTTCCGAAATATAATAAACCAGTGGATCCAGTGTCAAAAATCCCTGAATCTAAATTAGGTTGATGTAGCAGTATCATAAAAGCCAGTGTTCCGTAATAATGCTCAGTGCATAAACGCCTATTTCTTTATCCCGAGATAAGGTACAAAGATACCATAACAACACGGCAAGTTCAAATGCGCTGGTCGTTGTGTCGACCTTTTGGGAGGTCTTTGCCCTGCAGAAGATTCTGGTGATAATGATGAATTCCGAATCAAAAGGAACTCACCACCAATAATAGAATGGTTAAGTAAACAAGTAATCTTCGAAGTTCTTGCTGCAGACGACGCAGATTTGAACAAGACTTTAAATTGTAGGGGTAGGTAAACATTGTGACCCGAAAGCGGAATAAATAACCGATTTGTAAAAAGTATTCCATCAAAAAACTATTCGCGTTTCCCGCACGTTTATTAAATGTCCCAAATGTGTATAATAAATATATTTGAGTTATACCGTTATCGTATCAAGAATTTGATTTTATCGCTGGTTATTAGAAATGTAATAAGACGGAGTGATACTTGTATCGGCGAGTAAATGTAACGTGAATTTATTTCTTTGTACTCGGGCAAAACAACCCTTAAATTTTCAGCGATGACGATCTGAAATTTTCAAATTTAATCATACGTGTCGGGAGACGCAACAGCCACCCAAACAGTTCAAATATTATTGACACGTGCTCAAAAGCCGACATGAACAACGAACCACCACCAAAGTACAAGGTATGTACTAGGGAACAAGAAATTCTCGAGTTTCAATAAACGTACTTAGGAAAGCTGGTACATACCTCGCAAAGAGGATTACCTAGCTATAAAGCGAGAAATAAACGTGGTAATGTGAAATAGAATACAGAATCACGAACCTTTATCCGTGACTTTAAAGGAAGATCAACTATAGTTTCAAAAGTGTCTGGTGGTGAAGGAACTAGCGCCAAAGATCTTACATGGGAACCAAGCCATTCGAAGTACCATCCCGATATCATCATGAACGTAGTCGATAGAAAAAAACCGGTAACATTTTTGATATCACCATGTAAGACATACTTAAAATCAGGTCTAAAATCCCCGGTACTAACATCGTTGTGGGCCTGTGTAATCAATCCCATATAATGCATCATTAATGCCAAGCGTAAAGAAAGTGTAGTCGCATGTCATGTGACCGGAGACTTGGCACATTCAATGCGAAAATCAAAAGACTTGTAACTGCTTATAAGAATTACAAATCTATGCAGCGAGGAACACACGTTACAATTATTAACACATCGCGCCATATGTGAAACGCAAAATATTGAAAAACAGGACAGTCCACGATTGCTATAGTAGTATCAAAGTCCAGTTATGGTCTGAGGCCACGATTGCAAATGTAGCATCAAAGTCTACCCGATCAGGGAACTCAACAACCGAAGTTGGAGATATTTAAGTTTCAACCCGAGGCAATTAATAATATAATTTTTATATGCCAAGAAGTTACTTTAAATTTCTTCTGAAATATGATAAACTAGTGGATCCAGTGTAAAAACCCCTAATGCTAAATAAGGTTTATGTAGCAATATCTTGAAAGCCAGTGTTCCGTAGAAATGCTCAGTGCATCAAAGCCTATTTCTTTATCCGTAGATAGGTTACAAAGAGACCATAACTACACGGTAAGTTCAAATTCGCTGTTGGTCGTGTCGACCTTTCAGGCGGCCTTTGCCCTGCAGTAGATGTCCTTCTGGTGATAATCATTAAGTCCGAATTAAAAGGAGTTCCTTTTACCAGTAACAGAATGGTTAAGTAAACATGTAATCTTCGAAGTTCTCGCTGCAGACGACGCAGAATTGAATAAGACTTTAAATTGTAGGGGTAAATAATGTGACCAGAAAGCGAAATAAAACATTGCCGTATAGTCCTTTGCCTATAAACTGAGTAAGCATTATTTATTATAAACCAATCTTTGTGAAGAAGAGTATTCCATCAAAAAACTATTCGCGTTTTCCGCAGGCTTATTAAATGTCCTAAATGTGTATATAAAATATATTTTAGTTATACCGTTATCGTATTAAGGATTTGATTCGATCGCTGGTTATTAGAAATGTGAAATAATGGAGTGGTACTTGTACCGGCGAGTAAATGAACGTGAATTGATTTCATTTGTACTCAGGCAATACTACCCTTAAATTTTCAGCACGGAGGATCTGAAATTTTTAAAGTTAATCATACGTGACGCGTAATGCAACTACGCACCCGAACAATTGGGCCATAATTGATACGTGCTCGAAAGCCGCCATGAACAACGAGATAGCTACCAAGAGGATTTCTCTCCTACTTTATTGTCGAAACAAGCAATTCTCCAGTTTCAATTAACGTTCTTACGAAAGCTGATACATACCTCGCAAAGAGGATTACCTGGCTAGGAAGCGAGAAATAAACGTGGGAAATTGCAAATAAATTACAGAATCAGGAACCTTTATCCGTGACTTTAAAGGAAGATCAACTATAGTTTCAAAAGTGTCTGGTGGTGAAGGAACTAGCGCCAAAGATCTTACATGGGAACCAAGCCATTCGAAGTACCATCCCGATATCATCATGAACGTAGTCGATAGAAAAAACCCGGTAACATTTTTGATATCACCATGTAAGACATACTTAAAATCAGGTCTAAAATCCCCGGTACTAACATCGTTGTGGGCCTGTGTAATCAATCCCATATAATGCATCATTAATGCCAAGCGTAAAGAAAGTGTAGTCGCATGTTATGTCACCAGACACTTAGCACATTTAAAGCGGAAATACAAAAGGCTTGTAACGGTTTATTAGAATTACAAAGCTATACAGCGAGGAACACAGGTTACAATTATAACCACCGCGCCATATGTGAAATGCAAAATATTGAAAAACAGGACAGTCCACGATTGCTATAGTAGTATCAAAGTCCAGTTATGGTCTGAGGCCATGATTGCAAATGTGGCATCAAAGTCTACCCGATCAGGGAACTCGACAACCGAAGTTGGAGATATTAAAGTTTCAACCCGAGACAGTTAATAATATAATTTTTATATGCAAAAAAGATACTTTAAATTTTTTCCGAAATATAATAAACCAGTGGATCCAGTGTCAAAAATCCCTGAATCTAAATTAGGTTGATGTAGCAGTATCATAAAAGCCAGTGTTCCGTAATAATGCTCAGTGCATAAACGCCTATTTCTTTATCCCGAGATAAGGTACAAAGATACCATAACAACACGGCAAGTTCAAATGCGCTGGTCGTTGTGTCGACCTTTTGGGAGGTCTTTGCCCTGCAGAAGATTCTGGTGATAATGATGAATTCCGAATCAAAAGGAACTCACCACCAATAATAGAATGGTTAAGTAAACAAGTAATCTTCGAAGTTCTTGCTGCAGACGACGCAGATTTGAACAAGACTTTAAATTGTAGGGGTAGGTAAACATTGTGACCCGAAAGCGGAATAAATAACCGATATGTAAAAAGTATTCCATCATAAAAGTATTCGCGTTTCCCGCACGTTTATTAAATGTCCCAAATGTGTATAATAAATATATTTGAGTTATACCGTTATCGTATCAAGAATTTGATTTTATCGCTGGTTATTAGAAATGTAATAAGACGGAGTGATACTTGTATCGGCGAGTAAATGTAACGTGAATTTATTTCTTTGTACTCGGGCAAAACAACCCTTAAATTTTCAGCGAGGACGATCTGAAATTTTCAAATTTAATCATACGTGTCGGGAGACGCAACGGCCACCCAAACAGTTCAAATATTATTGACACGTGCTCAAAAGCCGACATGAACAACGAACCACCACCAAAGTACAAGGTATGTACTAGGGAACAAGAAATTCTCGAGTTTCAATAAACGTACTTAGGAAAGCTGGTACATACCTCGCAAAGAGGATTACCTGGCTATAAAGCGAGAAATAAACGTGGTAATGTGAAATAGAATACAGAATCACGAACCTTTATCCGTGACTTTAAAGGAAGATCAACTATAGTTTCAAAAGTGTCTGGTGGTGAAGGAACTAGCGCCAAAGATCTTACATGGGAACCAAGCCATTCGAAGTACCATCCCGATATCATCATGAACGTAGTCGATAGAAAAAAACCGGTAACATTTTTGATATCACCATGTAAGACATACTTAAAATCAGGTCTAAAATCCCCGGTACTAACATCGTTGTGGGCCTGTGTAATCAATCCCATATAATGCATCATTAATGCCAAGCGTAAAGAAAGTGTAGTCGCATGTCATGTGACCGGAGACTTGGCACATTCAATGCGAAAATCAAAAGACTTGTAACTGCTTATAAGAATTACAAATCTATGCAGCGAGGAACACACGTTACAATTATTAACACATCGCGCCATATGTGAAACGCAAAATATTGAAAAACAGGACAGTCCACGATTGCTATAGTAGTATCAAAGTCCAGTTATGGTCTGAGGCCACGATTGCAAATGTAGCATCAAAGTCTACCCGATCAGGGAACTCAACAACCGAAGTTGGAGATATTTAAGTTTCAACCCGAGGCAATTAATAATATAATTTTTATATGCCAAGAAGTTACTTTAAATTTCTTCTGAAATATGATAAACTAGTGGATCCAGTGTAAAAACCCCTAATGCTAAATAAGGTTTATGTAGCAATATCTTGAAAGCCAGTGTTCCGTAGAAATGCTCAGTGCATCAAAGCCTATTTCTTTATCCGTAGATAGGTTACAAAGAGACCATAACTACACGGTAAGTTCAAATTCGCTGTTGGTCGTGTCGACCTTTCAGGCGGCCTTTGCCCTGCAGTAGATGTCCTTCTGGTGATAATCATTAAGTCCGAATTAAAAGGAGTTCCTTTTACCAGTAACAGAATGGTTAAGTAAACATGTAATCTTCGAAGTTCTCGCTGCAGACGACGCAGAATTGAATAAGACTTTAAATTGTAGGGGTAAATAATGTGACCAGAAAGCGAAATAAAACATTGCCGTATAGTCCTTTGCCTATAAACTGAGTAAGCATTATTTATTATAAACCAATCTTTGTGAAGAAGAGTATTCCATCAAAAAACTATTCGCGTTTTCCGCAGGCTTATTAAATGTCCTAAATGTGTATATAAAATATATTTTAGTTATACCGTTATCGTATTAAGGATTTGATTCGATCGCTGGTTATTAGAAATGTGAAATAATGGAGTGGTACTTGTACCGGCGAGTAAATGAACGTGAATTGATTTCATTTGTACTCAGGCAATACTACCCTTAAATTTTCAGCACGGAGGATCTGAAATTTTTAAAGTTAATCATACGTGACGCGTAATGCAACTACGCACCCGAACAATTGGGCCATAATTGATACGTGCTCGAAAGCCGCCATGAACAACGAGATAGCTACCAAGAGGATTTCTCTCCTACTTTATTGTCGAAACAAGCAATTCTCCAGTTTCAATTAACGTTCTTACGAAAGCTGATACATACCTCGCAAAGAGGATTACCTGGCTAGGAAGCGAGAAATAAACGTGGGAAATTGCAAATAAATTACAGAATCAGGAACCTTTATCCGTGACTTTAAAGGAAGATCAACTATAGTTTCAAAAGTGTCTGGTGGTGAAGGAACTAGCGCCAAAGATCTTACATGGGAACCAAGCCATTCGAAGTACCATCCCGATATCATCATGAACGTAGTCGATAGAAAAAACCCGGTAACATTTTTGATATCACCATGTAAGACATACTTAAAATCAGGTCTAAAATCCCCGGTACTAACATCGTTGTGGGCCTGTGTAATCAATCCCATATAATGCATCATTAATGCCAAGCGTAAAGAAAGTGTAGTCGCATGTTATGTCACCAGACACTTAGCACATTTAAAGCGGAAATTCAAAAGACTTGTAACGGTTTATAAGAATTACAAAGCTATACAGCGAGGAATACAGGTTACAATTATAACCACCGCGCCATATGTGAAATGCAAAATATTGAAAAACAGGACAGTCCACGATTGCTATAGTAGTATCAAAGTCCAGTTATGGTCTGAGGCCACGATTGCAAATGTGGCATCAAAGTCTACCCGATCAGGAAACTCAACAACCGAAGTTGGAGATATTAAAGTTTCAACCCGAGGCAATTAATAATATAATTTTTATATGCCAAGAAATTACTTTAATTTTTTTCTGAGATATGATAAACTAGTGGATCCAGTGTAAAAACCCTGATTCTGAATTAGGTTTATGTAGCAGTATCTTAAAAAGCCAGTGTTCCGTAATAATGCTCAGTGCATAAACGCCTATTTCTTTATCCCGAGATAAGGTACAAGGAGACCATAACAACACAGCAAGTTCAAATTCGCTGGTCGTCGTGTCGACCTTTTGGGAGGTTTTTACCCTGTAGTGGATGTCTTTCTGGTGATAACGATAAGGTCCGAATTAAAAAGAACTCACCACCAATAACAGAATGGTTAAGTATACATGTAATCTTCAAAGTTCTTGCTGCAGACGACGCATGTAATCTTCAAAGTTCTTGCTGCAGATTTTAAATTGTAGGGGTAAATATTGTGACCCGAAAGTGAAATAAATAACCGATCTGTAAAGAGTATTCCGTCAAAAAACTATTCGCGTTTACCGTACGCTTATTAAATGTCCCAAATGTGTATAATAAATATATTTGAGTTATGCCGTTATCGTATCAAGGATTTGATTTTATCGCTGGTTATTAGAAATGTAAAAAAGATGGAGTGATACTTGTATCGGCGAGTAAATGTAACGTGAATTTATTTCTTAGTACTCGGGCAAAACAACCCTTAAATTTTCAGCACGAACGATCTGAAATTTTCAAAATTAATCATACGTGTCGCATGACGCAACAGCCACCCAAACAGTTACACTATTATTGACACGTGCTCGAAAGCCGACATGAACAACGAGATAGCTACCAGGAAACAAGAAATTCTCGAATTACAATTCACGTATTTAGGAAAGCTGGTTTATACCTCGCAGAGAGGATTACCTGGCTATAAAGCGAGAAATAAACGTGGCAGCGTGAAATGGAATACAGAATCACGAACCTTTATTCGTGACCTTGAAGGAACATCAACTATAGTTTCAAAAGTGTCTGGTGGTGAAGTAACTGGTGCCAAAGATCTTACATGCGAACCAAACCATTCGAAGTACCATTTAGGTAAATAGCACGCGTTTTCCAAATTGTTGTTCTTTCTCGTGCAATGAAAGTCATTGCGGAAGATCTTGAGTTTCATCAGCTACAATTTGAGGCCTCACTTAAGTTCAGGATCGCTTTACAGTAAATATTGTTTCATCAACTGGCGGCAACACATTTGAAACATAGTCAGAAGGCTGTCGTCCTGTATGGAGGCTAAAAAAGTAACCAAAGTAATCATTTCAGTAACAATGTGTTCATATAAACTCGCAATACTCGTAACTCTACGGCAGTTTCAAAGCAACTCTTGGCTTGTACATGATCTGTAGAGGGCTGTCCACCACCAGTAATAATGATTTATTGCCATAACGATAACATTTGTAACGTAACGGAACGTACTTAAAAAAGCTTCAATATACCTCGCAAAGAGGATTACCCAGCTATCGCGCGATATAAACATGGCAACTTGCAATAGAATATGAACTAATAAAATCTTTTGAGTGACCTTAGAGGAAGATTCAACCAAAGTCACAAAACCGTCTGGTGATAAAGCAATAATCCAGTGGCGTAGAAGTAATACCACGGCTAAAAACATGAGGACGGCAGTCGATAATCAATCCCATATAATGCATCATTAATGCCAAGCGTAAAGAAAGTGTAGTCGCATGTCATGTGACCAGAGACTTGGCACATTCAATGCGGAAAATCAAAAGACTTGTAACGGTTTATAAAAATTACAAAGCTACGCATCGAGGAACACATGTTACAATTATTACCACCGCGCCGCGCCATATGTAAAATGCAAAATATTGAAAAACAGGACAGTCCATGATTGCTATAGTAGTGTCAAAGTCCAGTTATGGTCTGAGGCCACGATTGCAAATGTGTGCATCAAAGTCTACCCGATCAAGGAACTCAACAACCGAAGTTGGAGATATTAAAGTTTCAACCCGAGGCAATTAATAATATAATTTTTATATGCCAAAAAGTTACTTTAAATTTCTTCTGAGATATGATAAACTAGGGGATCCAGTGTAAAAAAGCCCTGATTCTACATTAGGTTTATGTAGCAGTATCTTAAAAGCCGTAGCCGTGTTCCGTAAAAATGCTCAGTGCATAAACGCCTATTTCTTTATCCCGCGATAAGGTACATAGAGACCATAACAACACGGCAAGTTCAAATTCGCTGGTCGTCGTGTCGACCTTTTGCGAGGCTTTTGCCCTGCAGTAGATTCTGGTGATAATGATGAATTCCGAATTAAAAGGAACTCACTACCAATAATAGAATGGTTAAGTAAACATGTAATCTTCGAAGTTCTTGCTGCAGACGACGCAGAATTGAACAAGACTTTAAATTGTAATAAATAATGTGACCCGAAAGCGAAATAAAACTAGTGTATTAGAAACACACACACTTTGGCATTTAATAATTTATAGGTGGAGGGTAGGTTAAGTCTAATTTGATATCAGTCGGAATTAATATCTCCTGCTGTATACCTGTGTTTCTTTGCTACTTCTCAAGAATTTTGCAGTGGCGACAAGTGATAAAACTATCGTGCAATAATAATAAACAGAATGTCGGTCGGCAAAATATCGGAGTTTGATATCAAGAATGGTGCATCATCATATTCGGACCGACTTGGAATGTATTTCAAGGTTAATGGTATCAAGGAGGAGCTCAAGCTGCCTAGGCTGGTGTCGGTGATGGGGGATGACGCCTATGAGTTGCTCGTCAATTTGGCGAGCCCGAAGAAGCCGTCGGAGTTGACGTACGATCAGGGGGTTGAATTATTGCGTCATCATTTGCAACCCAGCCCGTCAGTACTAGCGGAAAGGTATCGGTTTAGGCAGAGGAGACAGCGACCGGAGGAGAAAATTAGCACCTCCGTGGCGGAGCTGAAACGGTTGGCGCGGAATCGCAAATTCAATGACGGGTTAGACGAGAATTTACGTGACCAGTTTATGTGCGGCCTCTCTGGTGACGTCATGCGACAACGGTTGTTCGCGGAGGACGAAAATTTTAATTTTGCTAACGCTGTCAAAATTTCGTGTTCGTTGGAAGCAGCGGAGCGAGACGCAGCTGCAGTAGAGGTACGGGTCATACCGGAAGCGGCGGAGAGCGTCGGAGTGCATGCCATGCGGCCGAGGCCGGCGCGCACGGGCAGAACACGACAACAACGTGGCGGCGGTAATGCGCAGCGAGGGTGGTGCCGCGGAGAGACGAGCGGAACCCATTGCTCGTTAACTGCAAAGGCTACGGGGCAACGGGGAAATTGTAATTTCCGTGAGTACATTTGCAGTCGGTGCAAGCGGGTGGGGCACCTGCGACGCGTGTGCGTGGCCCCAGTTGCCGCGGCGCCTGGGACCAGTGGAGTGGCGACGTCAGCGTGGTACAGCACCCGTGGTGGACTGCATTATGGGCAAGATGTCACGAGCGACAACGACGAGGAGACTGAAAAGGACTCCATCGATTTACATCAATTGTGTTTGAAGGACTATATAATTGAATATATAGACGGGAAAGTGATTTTAATGGAAGTTGATACCGGCACGCCGATATCTTGTATAAGTAAGCTTACCTATAATAAGTATTTCCAACATAAAGTGATTCAGCCTCATAACCTGTCATTAAAATTTTATGATGAATCTCGTATTAAACCATTGAGTTTCATTACACTCTTAGTCAGTATATTTATGGTCGCCGTTTTACGCTTAGGACGGATCATAAGCCACTCGTATCTATATTCGGTTCACATAACGGTATCCCTACAATGACGGCTAGTCGTATGCAACGGTGGGCAATTATATTATCGGCCTATACGTATAATATAGAATACGTGCGCACAAATAACAATAGTGCGGACGGCTTGTCTCTACTGCCAGTGCGAGATAAGAAACCGGTTTCGTTAACGATTCCGGAACAAACGCATTTGCACTTTGCGCAGGAGGCGATGCTGCTTGATTATAATGAAATTAAGAGATTTACTTTACGGGATCCGATATTAGGTAGGGTGTTAATTTTTATCCGGGATGGTTGGCCTAACGAATGTGATATAGCGGGCATGCAACCTTATTTTTATAGAAAATGTGAATTATACGAAGACTAGGGTGTGCAATGTGGGGTCATAGGGTTGTCATACCAGAACCTTGTAGGGATAAAGTTTTGCAAATCATACATGAACCTCACATGGGTATCGTTAAATCTAAAGCTTTAGCCCGGAGTTACGTATGGTGGGCGGGCATGGACGAGGCGGTGGAGGCGGCGTACCGCGCGTGTCCCCCGCCGCAGCAGGCGCCTCGCCCCTGGCCTTGGCCCTCTCGACCATGGACACGGCTGCATTTGGACTTCATGGGGCCCATATTTGGTAAAACCTACCTGGTGGTGGTCGACGCCATGTCCAAATGGTTGGAAGTATTTGCTGTCCCGAGTACGGCGGCGGCGACTACTATAGATAGGTTAAGTGAATTGTGGAGTAGATGGGGTTTGCCTAAACAGGTAGTTACGGATAACGGTCCACCTTTCACAAGCCAAGAGTTCGAATTATATCTTAAAAGTATTGCTATTGAGCATGTGTTTTCACCGCCATACCATCCGTCATCGAATGGTGCGGCCGAAAATGCGGTAAAAACTTTAAAAAGAGTAGTAAAAATAACTAATTATACCTAACAAAATAATAATAATAATTCTATATTTCTTGCCATAAAGTATAAACCAAGTAAACAAAGTTACATAAGATTATTTCGTTATATAAAGGATAGTATATAAAAGAAAAGAATCAACGATACACTTAGCAAAACAATACTATTAACAAAACAATACTATTAAGGCTGATATGGTACTAAATTGAGAGTCTTCTGTCTCCCAAGCTAGAGTAAATCTGTGTTATGGGAGACAGTGATCCTCAGTTCAACAGTGAAATAGCCAGTGCATAGTTTAGCTACATTCAGTGTCAGTCATAGCTATCAATCAGTGCTATATTTACGGGTATAATACAGATGTTGTATAAATAAGTAAGAAAAAATAGATAACGAAACAAAGAAAAATGATGTGTAGTGTATGTCAGTGAGTCACTGGGTGATCATTATATCTTGAGTTGTGTTATTAGTGTAAAGTCGAACAAGTGCCAAAGCATCCAATTCTACATACTGTTATGTAAAAGTTCCTCAGTCGAATCAAAATCCAAGTGCAACAGCCACTTCTTTAATACTATCAGCTACTTTGAATTTCACAAGTGATACAATGTGTAATTTTTCGTCAATTTTGTTATATAAACTAGAACTTAGGTATTCATATTGTCTAGAGGCAAAGGTCGTGCGTACTTTTTCACGTAGGCATGGTATAGGTCTTCTTCGGCGATTTAAGATTGTTAGTGGATAAGGCACAACAGAGTGGTGTCGATGTGAAACTGCAAGGAGCACAAACAATTGTCTGACAGTCAATATTTTGCATTCTTCGTATAGTTTTAATGTGGGATATCGAAAATGTTTGAATAACATCACCTTTAGGACAGCCCTTTGCGCCCTCTCCAACTTAATTAAGGTAGTTTTATCTGCACCACCCCATACAGTAAAACAATAAGTGATGATAGACTTGGCTAAGGAATCATAAACCATAAATAAAGTCTCACGGTCGGCTGAGGGCCGAAGTTTTCTCATGATAAATATCAATTTACGGACTCTGGAGCACATATTGTCAATATGAGCATGCCAGTTTAATGCGTCATCAATAGTAACTCCGGTGGTTGTACAACACCTTTTTAAGTTAAGGCAAGAGCAGTTGTTAGATTGATCGCAGGTGTGTGCCGTTATGGTAAAGGTATCTGGTGGGTTGGTGGATTTTTTTAGGGAAAATGTTAGGAAATTAGTTTTGCCAATGTTTAGCGTTAGTAGGTTATTGTTCAAACACTGCATTACGATTCTTAGTGCATATTCTGCGTGAAGTTTGGTATCATTCCAAGAGACCCCGTCTATGAGTAGAACTGTGTCGTCGGCATAGGATAGAATTTTGCAATGAGGTATTTTTAGTTCACATAGTTCGTTAATATATATTTTAAACAAGGTGGGACCTAGGACACTGCCTTGGGGCACGCCGTAAGAGAGAAATTGTTTATCACTGGCATAGTCGCCGATTTTGACAATCTGAGAGCGGTTCAGTAAATAACTAGTGAGTAGTTTCAGGCAGGAACCCCTAACACCAATGTTCAGTAGCTTGGCTAAAAGGAGCTGATGGGAGACTGTCGAAAGCCTTAGAGAGATCAAGGAAGATGCCTATACATTTAATTTTTGAATCAAGATTGCTAGTAACGTTTTTGTTGAACGATTCAACCGCATCTACCGTAGATTTTCCAGAACAGAAGCCAAACTGGTTTTTTGATATAAGGTTATATTTATCTAAGAAATTATTTAATTGAGTATTTATTATCCTCTCTAAGACCTTCGACATTGTCGACAGAATAGAGATGGCAACTAGAACTTTACTACAGGTTTTTAGTAATTTACTCGACATTCCATCCGAGCCAACTGCACAGTTATGACGGAGGTTCCTAATTAAAGCATCTATCTGGGATGCATCCGCGGGTAGTAATACAAGAGAATTACTTATTCGAGAATTGATAGTGCCTCCAGATACTTGGTTATTATGAGTGGTCAGTAAAATATTGTTCGCCAACCGTTTGCCTATATCAACGAAAAAGGTGTTTACTTCAGTGAGAGATACCATTGGATCATTTCCCGAACAAAGAAGTTCTGTTGCTGAGGACCTTGTGCTTTGAATACATGCAATTTCTTTTTAATGTCGTGACAATGATCAATAAGTTCTTATTGTACTATAGAAATACAGAGCATGCGTCAACAGGTGAGAGCCCGGCTAAGTTATTGATAGGTAGACAGCTGCGTACGCGTCTAGACGCTTTGCGGCCGGACCGGAAGGCGCGCGTGAAACATAAACAGCAGAGGCAAGTAGATAACGCGGCCGGGGCGGCGAATAGGGAAATAAAGCCCGGGGAATATGTGTGGTACCGCCAGTATTTAAAAGGGGAAAAATGGGTACGGTGGATACTCGTTTAGGTCCGTCTAACTATAGAATGATAGGCAAGGAAGGCAACCAAGTACATCGTCATACCGACCAGTTAAATCGTCGCCGTAGAAGCTCGTTGGCGGCACCTAACTCTGAGTGTAATCGTTCAGACGGTAATGCTGATGCTCCTCAAACGGTTGACATCGTGACGAGCAACGGTGACACCCCTACTAATGTTGATCGAGAACAGGTGGGTGCTCGGTCGGAGAAAGCGCGGGAATCGAATCTTTTACAAACTACTGAACAAACTCCGCCAATTGTTCCTCTAGTAAACAGTGAGCCTGTTCCCCGTAACCTGTCCCCGATACAAATCCAATTATTTCGCGTTCGAGTCGACCTGTTCGCCAATGTAGGCTTAAGAAATGATACCGCAATTCAAGAGTTAACAATAGAATGCTAACGGTACACAGTTATCCTCACTGTCGTAAGTAGTCGGGTAATAGATTTAGTTAAGTGTTCTTCAAGAATTTTACAAAAACTATGCCATAGTCCCTTGCCTATAATACTGAATCAGCATTATTTATTATAAACCGATCTCTGAGAAGAGTATTCCATCGAAAAACTATTCTCATTTGCCGCAGGCTTATTAAATGTCCCAAATGTGTATAAAAATATATTTTAGTTATACCGTTATCATACCAAGGATTTGATTTGATCGCTGGTTATTAGAAATGTGCAAATATGGAGTAGTACTCGTACTTGTATCGGCGAGTAAGTGTAACGTGAATTTATTTTATTCGTACTCGGGCAAAATAACCCTTAATTTTTCAGCGAGGACGATCAGAAATTTTCAAAATTAATCATACGCTTCGCGTGACGCTGTAACCACCCAAACAGCAACATTACCACTAGGATTTCTCTCCTACATTATTGTGGAAACAAGAAATTCTCGAGTTACAATTAACGTACTTAGGAAAGCTGGTACATACCTCGCAAAGAGGATTACCTGGTTATAAAGCGAGAAATAAACGTGGCAACGTGAAATAGAATACAGAATCACGAACCTTTATCCATGCCTTCAAGGAACATCAACTATAGTTTCAAAAGTGTCTGGTGGTGAAGGAACTCGTGCCAAACATCTTACATGCGAACCAAACCATTCGAAGTACCATCTAGGTAAATAGCACGCCTTTTCCAAATTGTTGTACTTTCTCGTGCAATGAAAGTCATTGCGGAAGATCTTGAGTTTCATCAGCTATAAGTTAAAGCCTCATCAACCTTCAGGATCGCTGTACAGTAAATGTTGTTTCATCAACTGGTGGCAACACATTTGAAACATATTCAGAAGGCTGTCTTCCTGTATGAAGGCAAAGAAAGTAATCTGACTAAGCATTTCAGTAACAATGTGTTTATATAAACTCGCAATAACTGTACGGCAGTTTCAAAGCAACCCTTGGCTTGTATATGATCTGTAAAGGGTTATCCACCACCAATAAATCAAGTGCCATAAAGATAACATTCGTATCGTGACGTACTTAGAATAGCTGCAATATACCTCGCATAGAGGATTACCCAGCTATCAAGCGAAAAACAAACGTGACAACTTGTAAATAGAATACAAAATCAGTGACTTTGCACTTGACCTTACAGAGACCTCGACAATTTCAAAAGTGTCTAATGGTGAAGTGGTGCCAACGATTTTTAATGCGAACCACATCATTTGAAATACCGCGATCTAAGTAAATTGTACGTTTTCCAAACTGTTATGTTTTCGTGCAATGAAAATCATCGCGGAGGATCTGGAGTTTCATTAAATAGAATTTGAGGTATTCCTCAAGTTTTTGATCGCTTTACAGTGAATAGTCGACGTAGTATATCGTTTCATCAACTGGCGGCATCATATTTGAAACATTCGGAAGGCTGTCGTCTTGTATCGAGGCACAGAGAGTAAGTAATCATTTTAGTAACAATGTGTATAAGTGTGTGTGTAAATCATATTAGCTCTTATTCTCTTATTTGTTGATGTAGTGAATCTGACGCGGGAACACGACCACTCGACTCGACCGACACGTGTTCAACAGACAACAGCAGCATTACTAGCAGTACCACGGTAAACCTGATGCCTAGTACTTCGAGTCTACCACACTTACAAAAACATAAATTTGGGTTTGCTATAGTCGGGTAAAATCAATTTGACATTTGCCTCAGGCGTACTAAATGTCCCAACTATGCTTATAAGAATTAAAATTCAGTTTTCAAATTAAAGTTAAATTCAAATCATATAAAAGTCAGTTTACAAATTCGTTAAAGTTTGATTAAGTTCGTATTAAGAATTTGATTTTAGCGCAGCTTATTAGAAATGGTCTTGGAGCAGCGTGTAATGTTTTTTTAATAGGGTAATCGTTATTTCTCAAACCCTACAAATAAATCCGGTAGCAGCACGTCTCGCCTGCACTGACACGTGTTCAACAGACAACACATAGTAGTACCACAGACGAGCATGTTCATCAGCACTTGGAGCCCGCCATACTTAAGATAATTTCTACTAAAGGAGTATTTTCAACCGACTTTAAAAAATAGGAGGTCCTCGGCTGTATCTTGTTTTGCTTATAAGGTCTAAGGCATTACCCATGATAATGTGCAAAGTCTAATACCTTCACTAATATTCTTTGATATTTTCATATAATAGGTCAGTTGCAGGACAAATGTTAACATTTTCACTATTATTCCTGCAACACAAAAAATGGAGAGGAATACGGAAAATTCGACGTGATTCTGCCAAATCGCCGGGAATTAGGCTTGTGTGTGAAGTCGAAAGAGCTAATCCACGACCAATAGTCCAGCGACTCCAAGGTCACGTCACAGTACGGTCGCTGAAGCGGCACACGACGCAGAGTGAAAAGAAGAGGAATATGCGCTTCTTGAAGTCTGATTCGGTACATCTTTCCGCAGATAAATATTTCACGCAGTGCCTCAGAGAAGATCCAAAACCAATTCTTGTTATCTTAAAGGTGACTTTAAGGGGAAAGAAGCCAAATGTTCTATTCTTCTAGTGTTATACTGACTCAGAATTTTCTGTTGTTGTAAGCTCGTGATCAGCCGTGCAATCGTAATAGACCAACACGTCTTTATTTGAAATAACTTTTCACAACGTTCCTACGTAGGCCGAGTAGATTTCATTGCCACGACCCGAAAAAAATTGAAAGAGATATGCTTAACTTCTTCAGAATCAGGTATGATAAACAAGGCATAACTATACTTTGATAAAATTAACGCGGATTACAGACAATTACGTAGCCATGACATTCGACATGCCTAGAATAGGTGGCACATACTTTGCAAAGAGAATTACCCAGGTAGCAAGCGAGAAACAAACGTGTCAACCTGCATTAGAATACAAAATAGGAAAAACTTACTTATGACCTTGGAAGATCATTAACCACGGCTTCTAAAATGTCTATCAGTGAAGAAACTGGTACGATAGATCTCACATATGAACCGAAGCATCCGAAGTGTCGTGGTCTAGATAATTTACCCCGATCAAGACCATGAGGACTGCAGTCGATAAATTAATCACATAAAATAAGATCACTAATGCTCACCATAAAGAAAACATGGTCCGTTACCGGAGAATTGTAAGTTTATGCGGAGAGTAACAAAGAACACATTACAAATATGCCACCACGCCATATGTTATGCAAAATATTGGTGTACGTCCTGTACTTGGGCCACGATTGCTAAGGTGGTTTCATGACGGACGATTTAGCGCAGTGGTGAAGCCTTAGAGTCAGACATTAGAAGCTTAGGGAGAAAGAGTGGGCGGAGAGGCTTAAGCTCTGGCTAAGGCCTCTCGAAGCCGCCGGTTTATCAGAATTAAATTGGGTATAATTGAATTTCCCTGAAAAACGTAAGATATCATGAAAACGGATGAATACTTCAAAACACACAAGCATATTAGCCAAAAGACAGCTTTGTAAGTCTTCTCGAAGAAGGCTGTTTATCCGAATAATTCAGTTTTAAGCGGCTTTTGCGCGTTTTTTATCAACTGTACTACCAATAGTAACATGGGCAATAATTCTTTCCTAAATTACTACCGGCGGCACCAGTAGTAACACGGAAATCTTATTTCACTCGTTTGTACTACCAATAGTAACTTTGGCAGTATATAACAAAACCTTGACGTCATGTGAATATAAAGCAGGAATAATTCAGTAGTATTGGAAGGAGGACAAAATAATGGCGTCATATTAACTACAAACAGAGTTAACCAAAGGAAGGAAGGAAAGGAAGGAAGTATTTCAGCAGGAAAGTCAAGAAGATTGAAACTTTCTGAAAAAATCGGTTTGCAATAGAATTAACATTGTTTTTGTTTCTTCGGATACTTAGACATTTTTTCAGATAACAGCCAGTACAAGTTCGAACAAATAATGTCATTTTGACGTGGACAACCACTCTGTGGCGCCCAACATACCCCGATAGATGGCGCTGCACCGTAAGTCAATAAAACTGGCTTGCGGTGATAAGATTTTTATATCTGGTTAATAAAATAGGTCCAGCTTAATAGTCCAGTTGGGATAACTCGTATACAGGTTCTTTGAACTTTTGTTCATTAAGTTTTAGATAAAACAAAACTTATAAAAATACATCCGGTAAGTGTAACCAAAGAGATAAACCTGCACACAAGAGTTGTAAAAATCTTTGAAATAAAAAAGTACAAAATATAAATTTTCAAAAGAGTTGAATTATCAGCAGAATTGTAGTAATAGGACTGAGAATAATGAGACTGGGAATAAAATATGGAGTTTCTGTATATTTATTTCACCATAAAGATAAATCTGTACACCAAACAAAAACCCTGAAAATTGTAAAAACAGCAACTATAAATTATTTTTAATAAAAATAATATGATAGTTCGCTTAATTTCATGAACTCACTTTTCCTTTCCTTGGTCCTTACACCTGTTCGGATCAATTCGCTGTTTATTTTTTATGATTTAACGTAATTCATCTCAGCAGGTGATTCTTCTCGCAAAGGGCCTCATGTGTTGGGCCCATGTTCCTATGTGAAGACTTTTAAACTCCTAAATCTCGCGACATACATCAATAATTTTAACAACATCAAAAATAAATTCATTTCAGACAACAACTCGCACAAATTGATTATAAGAAAGTATATTATCGTACCTCAAAATAAAATCAAATATATATTTTGTAAATGCAGGACAATCAATAGTTACAACAGATTTTTTTAAAAATCTCCCAAAGTAACATACATGGACTGCAAAAATTCTTTTGAAACACATCATGAGAGTGGAGGAAGCCAAAGAGGTATGTAAGGAAAGAACCTGTTGGTACTCTGTGCTCTCTGGCTACCCTGCAAGGGATCTGGTGTGATGATATAACCTGAAGCTTACGACATTACGTAGAATGTATGTAAATCTGCTAATACGATGCCAGTTTTTTCGACTACATTCTACAATGAATTATACAATGATATATTATTAAAATATATAATAATTTTGAGTAGACAGACGATCTAAAACTTCACAAAAATTTTATACTCTTTCATATATGCCCAATTATGTACAATGAGAACCCTAATAATTTGCAATTATTAGGATTATGTGCTGTGCTAGATTACAAGCTTTTGGCAAAATGCTTATACTGTTTCATTTTTATACAACTATATATAATGATATTCAATTATAATGAATGATGACCAATTATATACAATGATAACCGTACTAATTACAATATACAAAGCTTTACCAGAAAACTGTTTCTTGACAAGTTGCCTAAAATGCTGGCAGCATTCTCATGCTCCATAGCCTTGCAATCCTCTGTGCGAGATAAGTGCCAGACCTCCAATATGGAAAGCCTGTTACCATCTCCAATTTTGTTCCCATCTCCAATTTCAAATACTTTTGAGTTAGGCCGCATACATTGATTGATGACACGGCAGTCATTGATGGCATGTCATCAGCTCCTTTGGATATTTTGTGATGGTATGTCAGTGGCCATGAATCGGTTAGATTAGAACCAGCACTGACTTTTATGACATCAAGCACCTTACCAACATTGCCACAAAATGGCAAATTAATAATGGTGGATAACCTCCTGAAACTGTACACACAACTCTCTTTCTTCTTTTTTTCTTTTCGACTCATTTCATTAACTGACTGATTTTTCAAAATGTTTGGGCATAGCTTTTGAAAAGCTAGCCAATCTTTGAAAATAATGTTAATACATCTCTTTTGGAACATTTGAGCAGAGGATATCATGAGTGTTATATTTCTATCAAAGTACACCAATTAAGTTTTGTTTTTTTTTTTGCTAAAAAATGGAAGCAGTTCTTGGTACAATAGTAGGATAGTAATAGCTAAAATACTTTTTTATTGCTCGGGTTAGCTATTCAGCTGTTTGAAGTTTTTTTAATTCGGATTTAATTTACCAGACATACTCGATGATTGACGTAGTTAAATTAATTATGAAGACTGGAATGAACGTGTTGGAAACACTGCTTACCCCGCGAGAGATGATAGAGTTGAAGAGTAATCGACTTTTACAACGATGAAATTTATGGACGTGGAAGTCCAAGGTAAACAAGTAGACAACAAACACATTGGTATTAAAAGACTTTAGAGATGTCAATTTTTTTATGAAACCTTAAAGATATTTTATGAGAAATGAAGAATCAAAACGATTAAACGATAACTCAACACCGAAAAATGATTACAGACCAACTACCATATGGGAGTAACAGACATATAACTTGTAGCCTAATGATATTCTTTATATATATTCATTTACAAGCCTTCAAAAACACTTCAAAATGCTTATAAACCTTTTTTACCAGACAAAAACACATTTCACGAGAATCACAGATGTATAGATTTACCCGATCAAAAAACCTTGTTTTTCAACACAACTCACTGACGTTAAAGTGCGATATGAATGAGAAGACATCAGCTAAATAATTGCTCTTATAGGTTTGGTGGAAAATTTTGCACATCAATACCGAATGAATGAATGTCATAGGTCAGTAAGAGTCAAAAAATCAATACTGAATGAATGAGTGAAGTAGATGATCGAATTCAATCACGTTCACTATTGATTTTCGGACTAGGGATAACCAGAGCAACATTTTTTTATTGCAGGACCAGTATTGCCAACTAAGATACAGGATTGGATTTCATTTGTACTTTTAATCAATAGATGGCAATGTTACATATACAAGCTGTAACATAATAAACGCAAGACCTGAAAGTAGTTTGTTCTAAATCGGTAACTGAATCGATTCCAATAATTTTTAATATATTTTACATTTTTTTAAATTTGCAAAATTAAATTTATTCTTGATTCATAGCAAGAAGAAGATTCCACACGCATTCCTAAAACGTATTTCTCAAAACGCACACTTACACGTACAAGTTTCATTGTTAATTGGGGTATAAAAGTGCTTTAAAAAAGGCTAAAAACCTTTAAATTTGAAAATTTGGTTTTCGTTTTGACTTTATGAAGCAATTCTCTAATCGGGGTGTCTGAGGTCTTGCGTTTATTATGTTACACCTTGTATTTAATTGAATAATGAATTTTATGATTATTATGTAATTAAAAAGTATGTTTACAACTGAATCAATGAATCATTATAATAATAAAAGGCAAGGCTGAGCACGTAGAACACTGTACTCCCTGCCTACACTAAGAAGTTTATGACGTATTTATTCTATTACGACGTTTATGACGTATTAACTAGACTTGTATTTCTATATCATCACGCCAGATCCCTTGCGGGGTAGGTAGAGAGTAAAGAGTTCCAACAGGCTCTTTCCTTACACATCTCTCTGGCTTCCTCCACTCTCATAGTTCGTTTCATACACGCTCACGCTTATTTATTTATTATATTATATTTTGTCACTTTTTTATTGAGACCATTATATTTAGTACATTTGGACAATCAAGGGTCCGTAACCAAGTAAATTAGAGGTGGAAAATTCCACAAATCAATACTCGATTAACAAGTGATTGAAGCAGGTGTCAATTACATTCAATCACGTTCACTATTGATTTTCGGACCAGAGACAAAAGTTAACTATAGTCACAGTGGTTTTTGTATATTCTTCTTTGTGTACCTGCCAAATTATCTCTAAGTTTATATATCCCTGGGACGTTTTGGCATATAGGTCTTGAGGTCTGTAACCAAATAAATGAGAGGTGGAAATCTCAAAAAATCAATATTCGATTAACGAATGAGTGAAGCAGTTTCATTACATTCAATCACGTTCACTATTGATTTTCAAGACACAAAAGCTTTGTCTACTCTCACTTGAGACCCATTAGAGCCCTCGCATCCGTTGCGGGTCCCCCTGATGTTGATGGGGTGGTGTGTGCGAAGGGGTGAGGAGCTTCAGAGAAAGGAAAGCTTGATTGGAGTGGCGTGGACTGGCTAAGAAGACCGTCTCGCCGTGCCTCCTGGAGACTTGTTATTCATTGGCTGTTACGATCTTGGTTTCTATTGTGCTTAGCTTAGTTGCAACCACTATCTTGAGTTAAAAGCTAATCATAGTTACAGTGGTTTTTGCATTTTTTTTTTGTGTACCTGCCGAATTATCTCTATATAGCATATAAATTCTGGTATGCGTGTATTTGTAATTATTTCTCAACGAGTTGACCGGGATGAAATTTTAAATAAACTTCTTACCGGGAAAAATCTATAAATATGAGCAAGATAATATCTTTATTTACGACATAAATAATAGTTTCCTCTAAATTTTTATAATAAAGAAACCATGACACTTTTATAATTGTTCTGAATCAACTATAAGTAGGTGTCTCGAAAAGGAAGCCACTTTTTTAATCACCATTCAATGGTGGAATCTTCGATGGGGGCAAGTCTACATTACTAGGACGTTTACATGATTGAATAGATGAGGATTTAGGTTTATTTATATTTTCCAATGGTTCTAATGCAGCTTCGGCTTAAGCAACCAAATGGAAAAATAGGTTTGATTTACTTTTACTTATTTCAAGTTATCTGTAGTTTACGTTTAGTTTTTTGTTTGGTTTGTTTTCATCAAGAAATTCGTTTTGGAAAACATCTGGTGAGCCTGAGAATGCGACGTGTGTTATTTTCTCTCGAATCCATCAAAGGCCCTACCTTATTTTCAGATTTAATTTATCAATTGTACATTATAAAAAAGTAAAAATAAATTAAATTTAAAATACACAAATTTTATGAGTGATTAACAATAGTTCCAGTATCAGATTCTTCCTCAATATTTTATGGTACAGAACTTGAGTTGTACGATCCCTGCTAATGGATACAGGGAACGATGCCGATTAAAAGCCATTTATTTGTTTTAATCTAGGCAATAGAAAATATATAATTATGAAGGTATAATTGTTAATTCGAAAATGAATAATAACAAGAAAAATGTGTATTAATTATCATAGTTCTTACTAGAAAATTCTCATTGCTGACATTGTGGCTATCCTCCATTAAATCCTCACCAGGGAAATCCTGAGGAAATATTACCCCCTAGATGGTCGTGCTGTGACATGGCAATATTGTGCAGTACTGCACAAGCTGCAATTATAGGATGGATATTTTTAGTTTTGCACCCAAGTCAAAGTAAAGACATGGAAATCTCGTCTTCAAAACACCGAAAATTCTTTCAATAGGGTTTCTTGTGGATATTGTGCATGGTTGTAGGCTTCCTCTGCAGCCGCAGTTTTGTTTAGCATTGGCGTTAGAAGATAGTTGCGGCATGGGTTTCCATCTGTTTCCTACCAGCACTATATTGCCAGTCTCCTCGTTCAAATTGAGCACAAGGTGGCGAATCATTTAATATGGTGCTATTATGCACCGAGCCTGGCCAACGGGCTATAATATGTTTTTATCATTAAATTAGATTAGATTTAATCACACAGCATTTGTACATTAAAGGAAAAAAAATCCTGAAACGGAAAGTCTTTGCTTGAATCCCTCCTTTTTTTGTTTTCGAGGGGAAATGCCTGCCGCATACTGCCACACCTGGGTAGGCTTGGTGTGGCAGTTATGTGGGACTCGCACCCACTATAACCCACCGGTGTCCTTCGCTTGGCCGAATGCTCTGTCGCAGGGGTCGCCTCGTGGGAATTTCGTCTACGTATATACGTATGAAGCTTAAAACGAATAACTTAAAACGAACGGTAAACTTGACACGAACACTATACCTAAAACTTACTACTTATATATGTATATAAAATATAAAATCATTTCAACACATAGTTATGCACTCATACCGTGAGTGCACAAGTTCTGTCTCGCTCCCCCACTCGGTTCGTGCGCCCGCGCCGCAAAAAAATGATGCAATCGATAATACTCCCCACAGGCGCAAGCGAGCGCCCGACTGGGGCGCGCAGTTAGCAGTCTTGAGCAGACTCCAGTGGAGTGAGTGCGTGGTGAATGACGACACCGGTAAGCATCGCATTAAAAAGCGAACGTAACAATTTCTAAATTAATCACATAAAAGTACAATTTTTTATTTAATATCCGTACATGCGGGGTCCGCAGCAACTATACGCTACACCTGCTCTCGCAAGTTTGTCCCATTTTTGCCTCATGGTGCATTTATCGCTGAACGCCCCATGATCAGTTATTTTCAGCTTTTTTTGGGTACAGTTACGACATATTGGCGCTTGGCTGGTCGCCAGCTTTGGGCAGTCGATTCGCTTGTGGTGGCCACCGCAGTAGGTACATGCCTCGTGTTCTTCCTTGTAGGACCTACGGCCGTGGACTAACGCAAGGCATCTGGTACATTGAATCAGCAGCGATTGATCCTCCACTTGCAGGTATTATAGAGCGACGTGGATCCTTCCCGCCGTCGTCATTCGCTGCTACATTTGGGGTGAGACTTGTAGTACCACATGGCACTCCAGTGGATATCTCACCCTCCTGCGGTATTTTACTAATGTGGTGGCAATTTCTTCGGCGGACAGTCTCCTCGTCAAGTCTACATTTTGATTCGTGATGGCCTTCCACACCTCGTCGTCAGTGCGTGCCATCACGTACTTCAATATTACCAGTGGATTTTTGCGTCTCGCCTCTTCCACTTTTAGCTGGTTGGTTCCCTATAAGTTTGTTTGCTGCCTTGGCCACTCCCTCCTTTGTGTTGCAGCTGAGGATCACCTTTTGGTCTTTCACCTTCCTCACTGAGTTGATATGGAGGCCGGTGTCTTTAGCCTTCAAATTGGTCCTCAGGTTCAACAGTACATCTTCACTGGTATCTTGGTTCAGTTGAAGATATAACTATGGAGTGATGGGGTTTTTATTGAGGTGGTCTCGGAGCAGCTAGCGTCTCAGCCTATGTCGTTTTGGGGGTACTTCTGATATCGTGTTCATGGCTTTTCCCAATTCTTTGCACAATTCTTCCATTTCCTGCTCCTCTAGCATTTTTTAGTGTTTTTCTATTTGTTTTCCCAATTGTATTTTCTTTTCTTTTGTATTTGTTTTCCTTTTGATTATCTATATTAAAGGTCTCCTGTTTTTCTTGTTTTCTGCTGCTACCTTTTCCGCTTCTTTCACCAATTGGTATAGCCGATTCACGGCCTGTATCACTCCGGTTTTTATTTCGCTCTTGAGGTTTCTAGAATAGCCCAAGTGGAGCTTGGCCCGGTTGAGACAGGCCTAGCTTCGCTGGTCTGTTCTACTTAGAGGAAGCTTTCTTTGTCTGATGCTACTTCTAGTGCATCAGCCGCCGACTCCCATTCTCCAATACTTCTCCTGACGCTGGTAATCTGCGTCCCTTCTTTGTCAGTAGAAGGCGACTGGTGCTCACTAGGAGCCTGCTTTGCGGGGGTGCGGAAGCCGAGCATATTGGGGTTTTTTGTCTAATTAAATTACTACAGCTGTATAGGGGCTGAGTTGAGGATAGATTTTAGATTTAAGTTATATTATTTAAATGTATAGATTTTTGTTAGTTAAAACATGGTTAAAATGATATTTGTATAGTTTGACTAGAGTGAATTATAGCTATTTGTAAAGATTATAGTTTTACTACAGTTTGTCAACTATAATCGTATCTTATTTACCTAATTATTACTAATACCAACTGTAGAGGGGTTGTGTAAAAAGAACTTTTGCTATTTACCTCTCTGGCTTCCTCCACTCTCATAGTTCGTCTCATACACACTCGCCTGTTACGGAGACTTGACTTGCCCTTCAGATAAGACGCGGTCTATTTGGTCATGGTAAGATAGTCTAGGTCTTCCCCGGTACCTACATCCTTCCACTTTCGCATTGTATATCTGTTTTGTCATTCTTTCTTCTGACATTCTTTCTATATACCCGAACCAACGGATCATACATACCCTTTCTCATCATTACAAACGCCGATACTATCTTTCATACCCACTCGCTTTCTTACTACGCTGTTGCGAATACGGTCGGTCAGCGTGACTCCGCACATCTTCCGCAGAGATCGCATTTCGACCGCATTTATCCTGCTTTCGTTCTCCTTCTTACATACCCAACTCTCACTGCCATATAACAGCGTTGGGACAAGCACTCCGTTATGCATGGCCAGCTGCGCCTTTTGGCTTAAGTGCCGGCTCCCAAGTAGCCTTCCCATCGCACCATTTACTCTATTCCCTGCATTCACTCTTCTCTGTATATCAGCGGTGTATTTCCCATCCTTACTGAAGGCGCATCTAAGATATACAAACTCATTCACTTGCTACATCGTTACCAACCACAATCCTTGCACTCGTTCTGGTTTCTTCCCGTTCAAAATCGAGTTTTCGCCTTTTTAATATAGGCGCGCATAGGTTCGAGACCGAGATCGGAATGGAGGTCGACATTCCGTAAGAACTACGGGGCTCCTACGGATTTGCGGACGAAACGGGATTGAACCGTATGGAGTCTATCGATGTGAGAGTGGGCAGCGTGCCCGAACACCTCACACGCGTACGTTATCATGGGTCGTACATAAGTTTTGTAAACTGTCACCTTATTTCTGAGGGACATTTTACTCCGCTTGCAAATTAACGGATAAAGACGGCCGAGCCCACAGGCTGCTTGGTGACGGACTCGCTTGATGTAAATATTTGACGTCTTTGACCCAGGGAATAGGTCGGTCGAACATGGTCACTTGACCGAGATTCCTTCTGGGATGGCACATGAAGGGGTGTGGGGTGGCACCTCTGGAGAAGAGCACCGCAGCGTCCATCTCCGAGTTCACCTCAATACGCCACTTCCTGAACCAATCCCCTAGGGTATTGGCGGCGGCCTCAAGTTTTTCTGTGATAAAGGCCTTGTTTTTGTGGAAAAAATAGAGAGCGGCATCATCCGCGAATAGGGCTAGGTTAACATTACTCAAACGAGGAATATCGTTCGTGTAAAGGTTGAATAAGAGGGGAGAGAGGGCTGAGCCCTGTGGGACTCCAGCTTAGATGGAATGGGGAGTAGAGCGCGTCATTTCACGCGATATCGGAATGCGCGATTTGACAAGAAGTCGCGTAAGATGAGCATGAGTCTGTTTGGCACACCCATTTGGTAGAGCTTGTAGATCACGCTGGCGTGCCAGAATTTGTCAAATGCCTTCGCGACATCGAAGAAGAGGGCGCCCGTGTAGACGGGTTTGGGTCTGTTGAGACCGGTGAGGATGTGCTCCGTAATGCGGTGCACTTGGTGGACGCAAGACTATTTGGCTCGAAAGCCGAACTGCTCGTCGATAAGGATACCCCTGGACATTACAAAGTCTTTGAGTCGCGCCAGAAGTAGGCGCTCGTAGACCTTAGCCAGGGAATTGAGGAGACTGATGGGGCGTTAGCTCGTGTGGTGATCACGAGGTTTGCCGGCCTTGGGAATGCCTATGACGTCGGCTTCCTTCCATTTAGTGGGGAAAGTGCAGTTCGTCATAGTGGCATTCAGAATGGCCACTAAGAGGCAGATGAGTTGAGATGCCGTCAGAGCCGGGGGCCTTTTTTGTTTTGCGACCCTTAATGAGATCCTCGACTTTGGTCTGGGTAATAGGAGATAAGGAATCGGTGGGGGGAGGGATGCCCTGCGCTCGACTTCCCTGTCGACTGTGTCGACATGGGTTGGGTCAACGGGCAGAGAGCTGGGAGTGCACTGGCTCTCAAGGTTGTCAGCGAGAAGCTCGGCCTTTTCGTCGTCATCGAAGGCTGGGGTTGCGCCTGAGGGGCGGGACAGCGGGGGCATGCCAGTCATGGAATCGGATTTAAGGCTACGCGCCAGGTTTCAGCAAGCAAGGCATCCAAGGTTGTGCTCAGCGCATGCGAATCCACCACCGTCTGTTTGGGCTGCTGAGGGGCGGACGGTGGACCGAGCCTCATGACTACAGGTCGGTGGTCAGAGTCTAGCTCATGGACTACCTCAGAGGAGCGCAACCGTAAGGTTACACCCTTCAGAAGCGTCCAGGACGTCGGGTCGGTGGTTGATATTGTCAGGAAAGTGAGTAGGGTGCATAGGCGCGATGACGTCAAGGTCGAGTAGGCTGGCCAGGACGTCAAGGCTTCTACCATTACCGGAAGTGGTGGGGCCATTCCAGGCCACGTGCTTGCTGTTGAAGTCACCCGCCAGAATGACGGCGCTTCCCAGGTTCCCAAGAAGGGATCTCCTGTAGTAAATGAGATACCGCCTTCACGGGAGCCGATTCTGTCATTACGCACGAGGTTGTAGTTTGCGATTTTAGGGTCGCGTTGTGCGGGCTTGAGGAAGGTTTCCTGCACTGGGGTACTGGGTCGGACAACCTCCTCGTGGTGTACCCTGGGCGCCGTCGGCAGCCCCTTCGTTTCCCGGAAGGACTGCTGGCGGCGGCGAAGAGTCCGACGCGTGCGTGGCGGGACACACGTAGCTGCCTCTCGCACTCTCTGGCTTTCGGTGAGGGCGGGGCGCAGCAAGCGTGATTTGGAGAAGCGCTGCTCGGGAGCTCAAGGTACCTCTCTCAGCATCAGAAAAGACTAGCGAGACCTTGGAGTAGCGTACAAACAGACAGGAGAGGGCAAGAAGCCCGAAAAACCCTACCCTGCCCACCTCCCTTTCCTCACACTCCTTTCCAATCCTTTCCCCCTCCCCGTCGTCGGGTCTGGTGTGTGCTTGCACCGCCTCCAGACATGCTCCAGTCAAGAACCGCCGACGGCAAACCCGTAACCGCCAACGATGAGCTTTGGCTCTACGGTGGGACGGGGGCCTTGCCTTCATCGGCTGGACCGCGTGGAAGACAACCACTTTAAAAAATTACCAGTCGCTAGTGCGGCAACCCGAGGTACCGGCCGACCCCTCGGTGTATATAGGCTTGCCCGGGTGCAGGGGGCTCCGCCCGGGTCGACGATTTATTTCCCCCATACTCGTGGGACCATATATGGAACACATAAACCAAAAACCAAAAGATGACGAAGGTAGGGCAGAAAGCAGTGGGGAATCGCGCTGGTCTAGCGTGGAATCTGCTGGTAACGACCGCGGCAGCTTGGAACATTGTTCTATACGCCCAAAAACCAGCGGTCTTAATCGCAGTTGCGAAACGAGAGAATGTTTCGAGCCGGTGTCCGGATGTGATTCTATGCCGGCGCCGCAAAAGGTAGCGATAGTGCGAGATGGCATTGCCGGACCCAAAACCGACCGAAAAGGCCGTTTCCTGGGAAGGGCTGATACACCGGCTGCGAGTGAGGGGGTCGAGTCTGACTCGACAAGATCCTCGCAGCTGACCGAAGCGAGGCCGAAAGCCCGAAAAAAGAAGGCGAAGAACACTGTGGATAGTGAGCGAATGAAACTGTCCGACGAAGCCCGCGTGAGAAGAGCCGTGCTGGGCATTGACGTTGCGCAGGAGGGTCCCGCCGCGGCGGCTCTCGGAGAACGCGTTCAGGAGGATGTAGCCATCATTTTGAGGGTCGCATCCAAATCGGAAAACCTGAAGGGCACGTTCCAACGTGACCTAAAGGACGCGGCGGCCTCCATTAGAGCAGCTACGGAAATGCTGCAAGCAAGGTCGGCCTCAGCGGAAACCGCTAAATTGCAGGTGGATAATTCCCGCTTGCAATCCGAACTGGCGGAGCTAAAGGGAGAACTGGCGGCGCTGCGGGAAGAGCTCGCCAAAACACGTCCGCGGGAAGCTCCTCCTCCTTAAACATCGGAGGAGGAGTGGGAGAGGAGAGCGTGCACCATTATGCTGGAAGTAGGCAATATGGTCAACGCGCGGCTGGAGGCCATCGGGATGAGGCTCCCTCCGGAAAGGCGCCTCCGTCCGCCCATGGCTTCGGACGCGACCAGTGCGTTGCCGGCGGTTAGGACCCCAACGCTGCTACCGCAGCCGTAACCCGTGCTGGTATCTCCGTTGCCGCCGAGGCTATCGCCCGCGCAGCCGGCGGCACCGCTGGTTCCTGGGGCAAAAAGGAAGCCCGAAGGGTGCTTAGGTCGCGGACTTTGGTGCACCCGCCGGTACCTGAGCTTCTCCCTGTGGAGAATCACGTGCTGGATCCGCCTGCGGTACAAAAGGGGAGAATCCTGGGCGACGGTCGCCAAAAAGCCGAGAAAGGGCCGGAGGGGCCCGTCGCAACGGGCGCCCGAGACTCGTAATCCCTCGCGCAAAAAGCGCGGGAGGAGACCGCGACAGGTTCCTGCAACAGCAGCTGTAACGGTCACCGTTCTCGATCACAAGACCACCTACGCCGGGGTCGGGGGGTGCGAAAAGTCGCAATCGCCTCGCTGACCTCGGCATCGAGACGGTGGCCCAAAGGAGGGCCTTGACTGGGGCGCTTCTCCTGCAGTTGGAGGGCCTAGAATGTCAGAGCCAGGCCGACAACTTTGCGGCGCGGTTGCGCGAGGTCCTATCTGACCTCAACGTGCGTATCATGCGCCCAAAGAAAACGGGCGAGATTAGGCTTTACGGCCTGAATGACGCCGCGATGGCGGAAGAGATGGCATCGGTGGACGCCGCGGTGGGCGAATGTGCGACGGATGACGTCCGGGGTTGGGCCAATCCGTCGCACACCCACTGCTATGGGGACTGTCTTGATCCAATGCCCACTTGCCGCTACGCGCAAAATCGTAGCGGCAAAAACCGTCAAAGTGGGTTGGGGACGATAAAGGTCGAGGCGCTGGAGTAGAGACCACTTTACTACTTCCGGTGCCTTGAGAAGGGCCACGTGGGCAACAAATGACCCAATTCATTGTCATTAGCCTGCTGCCGGGGTGGTGCGTAGCGCAGGAGGTGGTCACATTATCCGACCACCGCCACATCCTTTTCGATGTGACCCTCCGACCGCCCCAGCCGCAGAGCAGGCAGCCCCCGCGACTTTGGTCTAAATGGGGTGGTAGCCGGATAGGGGTCGACAAGGGCTATTCGGCGGTAAAATTAGCTTTTCACTAGAAGAAAAATTTTGAAATATCTCAGTTTGAAGTTATAAAAACCAGTCAATTTTTTTTTTTCGGAAAATTTACGGAAAATTTTCTCAATTTCGGGCTCGATTTATCGAATTTATAAATGAATGGGTTGTATATACTATATTAAATGGAAACGAGTGAAAATCAATCCCCGTTTGAAGGTTGGAGCCATCCAGTTTCACTTTATTTAATAGTAATTCCTTAAAAAATTCAGTTCTTTTTTGCATCTGTGTATTATGTCAGTTTTTATAAAAATATGATTCTATTAAACTTTTTGCCCGATCTCGATTGATGCTTCTCTTATGTAGCTTTACTTCTGAGCTGTCGTCTATAACTGACTTAATATGTAGTAGATATAGAGTCATACACAAGTTGTTCAAAAATTTTCGCTATTGAGGATAGCATACTAATAGGGCGATAATTTTCGCATTGCATTTTGTCACAAGACTTATAAATTTGAACGATAAAAGCAGTTTTCCACTTTGTAGGAAAAACACCAGTCAACGATGACCGGTTAAATAGTATATGAAGTGGCGCTTTAAGTTCATTAGCGCAAGATTTTAGAAAAATTGGCGGTATTCTATCCGGACCTGCGCCCTTGTTAACATCGAGTTTCTTAAGCTTCGCCAATATGTTGTCTTCAGTTACATGTATTTTAGGCAGAGTGCGATTACAGCTTACATCATCTATACTTGCATTTGTACATATTGATTTATCAAAAACGGAGCCAAAGAATTCAGAAAATAATTTACATTAAGTCAAAGTTAAATAATTCACATAAAGTCACAAATACCTGCTGCGCATCAGATGTTACCCAGTCACAGTCACAATATTGCCCAGTCTCATAGTTTCAGGCATTGAAAAACCACTTAGCCTAGAGTTAATAATAGTCCAGAATGATTTTTTTTATATTGGATGACAAATTACCCTCGATTGAGGAGATAAAAGAGTCATAGCAAGTTTTCAAGAGGGATTTTCAGCGAGATTTCAATAAATTAAATGTATCGCAGTCTCTAGGGCTTTATATTTTTTAAATCTAGTGTGGAATTTATGCTGCTCCCGCAAACAGTTTATAAGCAGCGCGTTGAACCATACGGGATACTTATTAGATTTTACTCTCGTTAGAGAAGTATGTCGTTTTATTGAGATATTGAGAATAACATAAAACTTTTCAACGGCTTTATCAACATCAGTTTCAGACAACAGGGCATATCAGTCAAAAGTGTCAAGATCAGATTTAATAGACGAATACTCGCGTTTGGGAAAGTTGAATCTTTGTCTGTTATTTGCTTTGAAAGCTAGTGGTACGTTTCTACATCAATTTTTAATGGTTGACGATGATGATCGGGTTTATTCAATGGGTCAGTAGAAGTAACATGTAGTGATGACTTTTCGAAAGTACTAAATCTAGGTAGCGGTTACTGTCATTGGAATACAGTTAAATTGTTTCATGTTACAAATAGACAACAACTCTAAGAGGAGTTCTGCGTCTCTGCCTTGCGCTTCGCTTGGCAACGCCTCATACGAAATGCAGGATTTCGACCAGCTTATGTTTGGGACGTTGAAGTCGCCAATTAATACAATCAATCAATCAGCCTATCGTAGTCCACTGCTGGACATAGGCCTCTCCTAATACGCGTCATTGCACACGGTCCTCCGCCTTCTGCATCCAGTCTGTCCCAGCGACCTTTTTGAGGTCGTCGGTCCATCTAGCTGGGGCCCGTCCTACCTTACGCTTACCAATTAATACAAATTCATTTAAATCGTCTGAATCGAGTATAATATTTTGTGCATGGCTAAAGAAGTTAATTTTGTTGGCGGTCAGTGTCAGGTGGTATGTAACACACACAAATATTAATTATAGGATCTGTGTTAGTTGCAGGAAGAACGCTAATTCAAACATCTTCTGCTTCGCTTTCCTATGTCGAATTGCGAGTGACACTGAAGCTTTTCTTTATAGCTATAAGAAGTCCCCCTCCTTCAGATTTTTTGCTGTTAGTGATAGAACGATCACGACACTGATTTGGAAGTTTATACACTCATATTTCTCTTAAGATGGTGACTGTTAATTGCTTGAATTATTTTTCCAATAGTATGATAGTACTTTTCGTCCGCTGCCGCTATATCTTCTTTATCCGCAGGGTTGCGTACTAAGATTATCTTTGTGAGACAGTTCTTTTCTGAGATTGATAGCCTGACTAGGTCTAACCTTTTCTTCAGAACATCGTACTTGGTTGCTAAAATGCCTCTGTTTCATAATAATTATAAACCCTTATAAGCACGCCTTTAATGTGGCCCCCGCTGGCCACAAGAGCTCCTAACCCCGTGTCAACTATATCGAGATATCGCCGAAGGAAACGGTCATAAAACAAAGCTTTAATTTCAACTTAACACCCAACTCAAATTAATGCAGTCGAGCGCACAAATCGAAAGTCACAAGAAAAAACAAATATATTTCCGCAAAGACTTATAGCAAGTATTAAAATGTTATATCCTCTCAATTCTATGTACTATGTTAAAAAAAACGCCACCTAACAGCTAGTCACAGCTGCAAGGGCGTTAAAGCCAAGGCTAATTTTATCAGAGTCCATCTTGTAAGGGGCAGTGTCAAGGATAGATAGATAGATAAAAAGTTTATTTGCAACAAAACACAGTACAAAATATTTTCCTAAAATACAAATAAACCATGCAGTAGAGTTTCAAGTATAATTTTATTGTAGTACGTGTATCACAGTGGTACAAAAGGGCCACAGCTCAGCGCGGCATTTGCTCGAGGAGCAAGACACTGATTTTCAGCTGCAACCATGATATTTACGCGAGAAACTCGTGCAGCGTTAGAGACATGAACCCAATTTTTTTAATAAAATATATCCATTAAAAGAAGAATACGTATAATATTATTTATTCATGGCAAAAAAAAAATCAGTTTATGTTGAGACTATACGAGCACCAACGACAACAGAAGAACGCTACCAGGACGATCAACGAGTAAACCCAGTTTTTCCATCTCCAAAAGTGCTGATTTTAAACTTTTTTTAAAAGTAACCCTTTTGGTAGCATTTCTTATAGGAGGTCGTATATTGTTCCAACACTTAGTTGCCTGGTAGCGAAAACTGCCATTAAACGCTACTGTTCTGTGCGTGTGAGTCGACAATGGCGGCCGCGTTGACCTGGTCATATCTGATCCGTAGCGATTGTGAAAAGCGGAAAATTTAAGTGTGCCATACAGATAGTCAGGTTGTTTGTATTTAGTCAGGTCAAACATTAGAACGCAAAGATGTACAGCACAAAGTCGGTCGTTGTGGCGATCTTAGGGGGAGGCCTTTGTCCTGCAGTAGACGTCTTTCGGCTGATCATGAATGAATGGATGATTTTTTTTTATTACCCCCTTCTAAAATTGTGCACTTCAGCCCCTTTTGCGCAACTTTCACAATCTTTCACAATACTCTCGGTTTATCCGTTACTGGCCGGATAATTGATATACGGGGGATAAAAGGTGCTTTATAGACGCTGCCTGTGCTGGTCTTTACTTGCTCCCGTGATTAGAATATGATTCAACCGAAAAATGATCCCGACTATTCCCGCGAGCAAGCATTCCATGGCACGCTGGAACACGGCCGGTGCGCTGGACAGCTCAAACACTAACCGCGTAAAATTAAATAGACCGCGATGTGTACTTATGCATGTTAAATTTTGACTCTCTTCGGTTAAAATAAATTGGTTATACGCCATAGACAAATCAATTTTACTAAACTGTAAGCCCCGTGTTAGTGTTAATTTAGCTAATAAATCATTAACAGTGGGTAAGGGGTACTGATCCACAACTGTATATTAATTGTAACCGAATAGTCGGCGCATAACCGTATGTTACCGTCCTTCTTTAGCACCGGGACGATGGGTGACGCATACTCCGAATGTGCAATCTATCTATCTATCTATATCATCACGCCAGCTCCCTCGCGGGGTAGGCAGAGAGTACAGAGTTCCAACAGGTTCTTTCCTTACATACCTCTCTGGCTTCCTCCACTCTCATAGTTCGTCTCATACACACTCGCCGGTTACGGAGACTTTTGACTGGGCCTTCAGCTAAGACACGGTCTATTTGGTCATGGTAAGATAGTCTAGGTCTTCCCCGGCACCTACATCCTTCCATTTTCGCATTGTATATCTGTTTTGTCATTCTTTCTTCTGGCATTCTTTCTATATGCCCGAACCAACGGAGCATACCCTTTCTCATCTTTACACCGATACTATCTTTCATACCTACTCGCTTTCTTACTACGCTGTTGCGAATACGGTCGGTCAGCGTGACTCCGCACATCTTCCGCAGAGATCGCATTTCGACCGCATTTATCCTGCTTTTATTCTCCTTCTTACATACCCAACTCTCACTGCCATATAACAGCGTTGGGACAAGCACTCCGTTATGCATGGCCAGCTGCGCCTTTTGGCTTAAGTCCCGGCTCCCAAGTAGCCTTCCCATCGCACCATTCACTCTATTACCTGCATTCACTCTTCTCTCTATATCAACAGGTTTTAATATGTCTAATGTCAACAAACGATCCAGTTCGTTATCTAACTTTTCTTTTTAACGTATAAGGTTCCGCTCTAGCCTTAAAGAAAATTGGTTTAGCATCTGGTTTTTTAGTGTAACCGAATAGTGTGCTTATTAAGTGATCCCAGGTTACCTGAAAAAGCTTTAGAGAAAACGTTAGCTAATTGGTTTACGATATTAGTGTCGCATTCGGAATATGTATGCTTGTACACGGCGTGCGCTGCCGCCGGCGCCAACTCAAGGTCGAACTCGTGAATGAAGACTCGGTCCAGTAGCGGCAGAGGGAGGGATGTTATGTATGTGTTAACTACTGCCTGCCTTTTTGCTCTCAGATCGATCGCCTGATCGAGAACTGCCGGGATTTCTAGGGCACGGCAATAAGACTTTATAAAGAGGTCCATTGACTGCCTCGTTGGTCTGATGGCAAAGCGCATCGCTTTGTGATCACGAGGTCCTGGGTTTAAATCCTAGGTCAGACAAATGTAGTTTTTCTAACGAAAAATTCCCAGTATGGGTCCGGAGACTGGAGTTGTGCCCGGTATATGGCAATAGGCTCGCCCCCTATTACATGGGACCTAACATCGTCGGCGAATCGTGGGTGTACTCAGTACACCTCTGCCACCCCCGCTGGGGAACATAGGTGACGGTGTTTTTTTTTTCATATATTGTATTGCTTTTAGAGAGGCGTATTCCCACACCATCTTCCCTTGAGTGAGAATGGGCCCTTCTGCTCCTGTCTTCACTACCTCAATCACTCGCCTAAATGAGTCTCGGCCGACCATCATCTGTTGAAAGATATTTCCTAGAGTTATAATGCTTATCCAGCGAGTCTCAGCAATCTTGTCGACGCCGGATTGGGACGCTATGGCAGCTTTCCATCGTTTGGAAAACGTCGCGTGGTGCAGATTTGTGATTGGTTTTTCGGGGTCATCAGCATCACTCGCGGGCGTAGTTGCAGGGAGCAAAGCTACCCTGACACCTTTGAGCTCTTCCAGAGGTGAACAGGGCCAGGAAATTTAGCACTAGAGACGCCAACAGATCATGAGAGTTGACCGTGCCTGCTTCTCCTGTCTCGCCCCCAGCTATATGATATTCCCTCCAATTCTTAATATATGTGACGGGTTGAGCTCTTTAAACTTCAAGGGGTTTGGGGAGCTGGTACTGTGTAAGCCATACTGATGAAAGAAATGTGCACACTATTAAGGTTGACTAAAGAATGAGCTGTAGGAATGAGAGTCTTCACAGGATCCTGCTTCTGAACTTTTGAAATTACGCTAACTGCAGAACCACTATCGATCTCGAACTCTAAAGCCAGCCCACACATCATGGGTTTCCCTCTCACACATCGGATATTATAAAAACGCTCAACGTTGTCTCTCTCCTCCACGGTGCCTTCCTCCACATACTTCATTTTACTCTCATTAGGGCACATCGTACGCAGGTGACTTTTGTTATTACATTTTCTGCACTTTTTATTTTTGTAAAGACACTGGTTAAACTTATGATTGGTAAAACCACACACACTGCACTTTTCCTTCTTGAAGATGTTAAACACGCCGTCCGGGCGCGCAGCGCCAGCGCCGCCCGCGCCCGGCGCCGCCGAGGCGTGGCGTGCACAGCGCACGCTCTCCGCCAGGTTGATCCATGCAACAAAATGGAAGCGTGAAGCGACTATAGCGTTATCCAATTATTAAGCCCTCGCAGTGGAAGTTAATTTTCTAAATTAACTTACAAGGTGCAATTAAGCTCAAACTGAGATCATTGTAGTTATGAACATCTTAAGACCGTAAGCAATTTAGACCGTATCACCATCTATCTGCCAAGATGTGTTATAATATTACTCGGTGTTACAGGGTGTTATAATTTAAATCACTTAAAATTTTTACAAAATAAGTGGTCTGTGTTTTTTGAGACGTCAAATTTAATGAAAGTATGGGGATTAAACATAACTTAGCTTTGTGAACTCTCCCGATGTGGATTTAGAGACCTAGAGTTGTTTTATAAAAACGCGCTGGGGGACATTTTGAGGATTGATGCTCTCCTAGTGATACACCACACATGTTTACTTATGGGAGCCACCCCACTCAGGGACATTTTTTATTTTATTTTATTTATTTTTTAAAAACGTAGCCCCACACTAGGATTTATTCCTGTGTCGTGGGTGCGTTTACAAACATGAAAATTCACATACACAAATACCCAGACCGGAACAAATAATTGTGGATCACACAAAGATTTGTCCCGTGCGGGACTCGAACCCGCGACTATTAGACGCAGTGGGCAGAGCGGCTTAAGCTCTTAACCACTGCGCTAAATCGTCCGTCAACATTCGATCATGAAGCTTACAAACGAATGTACATACGTAAGATGTAGAGAGATGGGAGGAGCTGGGGGTCGTCGCGGGAGTCTTTAGTGAAAAAAACACAGTAGTCTTATAGTCTTTAGTGAAAAAAACACAGTAGTCTTATGCTTTCTTATATTAATCTTTAGTCTTAAATATTACACATTTTTATTAAATAAAGTCTATATATAAATAAGATCGTATATAATTGAGCATTGCCTCCATGCAATGCATTTATGTGTGCATCTGAAACAATTAATCTTGACAAATGACAAGCAGCGGGCAATATCATAGAATGTTTTTGTCGAAACCGTATTAAGATTGTTTGATGCGACCTCCGACGCTTAGCACACCATTCTCATAAAATGTAAAGTGTTCAAAGTGTATGAAGAATGCTAGATTTTGACACTAATCCGTTCCGTTAAAATACAAATTCGGAGTTATATTAATACAAAATTTTAAATTCTTATTCTTTCTCTCTCTTTAATAATCTTTGTAAATTAGAATACTTCATGTGCATTTGGGAGGATGAGGATCACCCTCCAGTGCCTTCTTTCCCTTACTTCTGGTAGAAACCCCTGGTGTATCAAGTGCAGCCACCATCACCCCTTGGTGGATGACCTCCCCCTTGGCCTTGTTGAGTAAAATGCCGCTGTGGCTGCCCCGTAGTAGTCGTCTTTGCAAGGCTTTTAGAAGTTCAAAAGACCGCTAACTTAGGCCATCTCTTCGTGCGCATAACATACATAAGCTCCCGACAACAACTCTGGGGAAGTAGCCCCGCCAGACGCAAAACCTCTCTTCTTTCTTTCTTTCTTTTTTAAAAAACGTAGCCCCACACTAGGATTTATTCCTGTGTCGTGGGTGCGTTTACAAACATGAAAATTCACAAACAAATACCCAGACCGGAACAAATAATTGTGGATCACACAAAGATTTGTCCCGTGCGGGAATCGAACCCGCGACTATTCGACACAGTGGGCTGAGCAGCTCAAGCTCTTAACCACTGCGCTAAATCGTCCGTCCGTGGCTTGAAGATCTTTTCTTTGACAAATCTTGCCACAAGTAGAATCTTATCTATCAATGGAGTCCTCGAATCGATCCAAGTGCATCTTAGAATCGGAATCAGAATATTTTTCATTCATGTAAACCATTTTACTATTTATGAATCGTCACAAAAGGTTCAGACTCTATCATCACTTCGGAATGCCATTCCTATGCAGAAAAAGGGTAAGAAACTTCACGGTCACTCTTTAAGACAAAAATTTACAAGCCTTTTCGTCTATATTTTGTTGTGGGGCATGGGAGAACAATGTAGGTTGGTCATCAAGTGGGGCTAAGCTAGAAGCTAAGTAGAATTTGCTTTAATTAATTAAAGCAAATTCTACTATTTGTAAGAATGGCTACATCATCATCGTCAGCCCGTGTCAGTCCACTGCTGGACGTAGGCCTCTCCCATGGCACGCCACTGAGCTCGACCTTCAGCTCTTCTTCTCCAATCCCTGCCCGCTGCCTTACAAATATCGTCGCCCCACCTAGCTACAGGGCGCCCTACACTACGTTTGCCGACACGCGGTCTTCACTAAGAGCTATGCTCGGAGTTTCTCTTAGGGATCGAATCCGGAACGAAGTTATTCGTCAGAGAACCAAGGTTACCGACATAGCTCAGCGAATTAGCAAGCTGAAGTGGCAGTGGGCAGGTCAAATATGCCGCAGAACCGATTGCCGTTGGGGCAGACTGGTTCTTGAGTGGCTACATAATTTACAAAAAAAAAGGAAACAATAAATGTCATTATGTTAATTAATAGAAGAAGAGAGGATTCCCTCTCGTTGACGAGTAACAGTTGAACAAGTTATCATTATTGAAATGAAATTAGAATAGCATCTATTCAAGCATTTTTATCTTTTAAATATCTTCTATGGAATAGGTAATAAGCTTGTTTACAAAGCGTTCGTTTAACACAAGTTTTGAAGTTTTAATTATATCAGAATCCATTATTTAAAACTGATTCGCATGATGGGTTAACTGTATGATAAAAACACCAGCATCAATGGAGTCATCCAATAGATTTAAGTGGACGTCGCCGAAAAATCAGTCCTTAGTAGTGTCCGACCGAAGCTTCGGCGTCGGCCACTTTCGGCCAAAACTTCGGTTTCGGCCAAAATGGGCCGAAGTTTTGGCCATCTATTACGATTTACGACTTACGAATGCTTTTAAGTAAATAAACATTATTAATAATATTATTTCAGTGTTATGTACGGACGTTATTTATGGACGAACGATTTAGCGCAGTGGTTAAGAGCTTAAGCTGCTCCGCCCAGTGTGTCTAATAGTCGCGGGTTCGATTCCCGCACGGGACAAATATTTGTGTGACCCACAATTATTTGTTTCGGTCTGGGTATTTGTGTCTGTGAATTTTCATGTTCGTATACGCACCCACGACACAGGAGTAAATCATAGTGTGGCACTACGTTTTTTAAAAAATTAAATTAATTATAATTTTTAACCAGTTGTAAGTAATTATAATCATCTCGTTTAGTTAATAAAGTCCACATAACTTTTTAAAACATTTTCCAATCATGCACCAAATTTTTAGGGTTATTAAACTTGGCTTCGGTCGAAGGTTTTGGCGATGGCCTCGGTTTTGGTGAAAAATCGACCCTCGGTCGGCTGCGGCCAAAAATTGACGTTCCATCGGACACTAGTCCTTAGTATACAAGCTGTAACATAATAAACGCAAGACCTGAAAGTAGTTTGTTCTAAATCGGTAATTGAATTGATTCCAATAATTTTTAATGTATTTTAATTTTTTCTAACTATGCAATAAAATGCTTTTACTCCTTCAGTGCGCTATAAAAAACTAAATTTATTCTTGATTCATAGCAATAAGGAGATATCAAACGCATTCCTAAAACGTATTTCTCAAAACGCACACATACACGTACAAGTTTCTTTGTTAATTGGGGTATAAAAGTGCTTAAAAAAAGTGTAAAAACCTTTAAATTTGGAAATTTGGTTTTCGTTTTGGATTTATGAAGCAATTCTCTAATCCGGGTGTCTGACGTCTTGCATTTGTTATGTTACACCTTGTAGTGTAGTCGTTCATCGTACTAGTCGTTACCCGCATCTGTGTACGCGTTGATTTTGTAACTAATATTATAACTAACTTCCTTCTAATATTATAAATGTGAAAGTTTGTATGTTTGTTACTCAATCACGCGAAAACAGCTGAACGGATTTGGATGAAATTCGGCACACATATAGTTTATTACCTGGATTAACACATAGGATAATTTTATCCCAGAAAAATGTAAGGTTCCTCTCTTAAGTCTACGCGGATGAAGTCGCGGGGAGAAACTAGTATCTTCATAAAATAAATTCATCTAACTCCGTTCAGTAGTATTTGCATGAAAAGTGACAAACAATTATCCGTAATATACATTATGCGACAGGTGGGACGGACCAATGCTGGAGCACTGGATTCACTGCACGCGCCTGTTGCTAAGTGTGCAGTGCTCTAGTGTGACAGCCACTTCTCATTTACTAATTGTCTTCTTACTAACATTAGTTTATTAAGTTATTATTGTACATACTAACATTATGGACTTTCTATTCTGAAATAAAAGAATTTTTTTTCACGTTTGTATTATTAGTTCTTACTAAAAAAACCAATATATTTAACATTCCAATCACGAAGACGAATCTCGGGCATTTCGCCGCTGTAACAAGGGCAATCATTTCTGTAGGCAATTTAACATGCTATCCAAAACAATAGATATAGATTTTAGCACACATTTGTCAAAATACAAAAAGGAATGAAAGGTACAAAATCTGCAGTAAGGACTTACGGCAGATTTTGTACCTTACATTGTTTTTTTTATACAATTAATCTATTAAAACTTAATAATGAATTTTTAATAGATTTTAGTAGTAATTATTTGTTTATAACTTGTTAGCTTAGTAGTTTTCAATTTATGTTGTGTATGCTGTGGTCTCCTTTAATTGGAGGAATACACTTAAACGAGACCCAAGTATCTCATTGTTAATATCTGTGTGTGTGTAAAAAAGTGTATATTTTCTGCTGACGATCCATATAAATAAATAAAATAAATAAATAAGTAGGTATTTAGAAACAAAATTGGTCGAGTGCAAATAAAACCATATTTATTTATTAAAAATGAGTATTTATTTAA
Source organism: Phalera bucephala (assembly GCA_905147815.2). NCBI lineage: Eukaryota > Metazoa > Arthropoda > Insecta > Lepidoptera > Notodontidae > Phalera > Phalera bucephala. The sequence goes on along the minus strand of LR990637.1, from coordinate 5,465,863 downwards.
TAATAAAACATCCAAAACTCGGGGTACATAGGCGTACATAGTACACTCACGATTCACCGAGATACTTTGGTCCCATAGTAAGAGGGACCTATAGTTATTTAGGCACGTTCTTTTCATCATCATTATCATCACCACCAATCAGCCTGTATCTACCCACTGCTGAGTCTAGGCCTCTCTATTTCGCCATTCGTTCCGGTCCTATGCTAGCCTATTCCACAATTTTCCGGCCACCTTCATAATGTCATCACTCCATCTGGCTATGGTCTGCCTATAAGCCTGCTCCCTTTTTTGGGCCTTGGTCCACCTGCTGTCATCCCGCCTCATCAAGTATCCTGCCCATCTCCACTTTAACCTTGTGATCCGTATACCGACATTTTCAACTTTCGTCCGCCTTCGGATTTCTATGTTCGGTATTCGGTCGGCAAGGGAGATGCCCAACATTGCTCGCTCGATGGTTCTTTGTGCCAGTCTGATTTTATATAGGCTGCCCTTTGTAAGCGACCAGGTCTCGGATCATAAGTGAGGATGGGCAGGACACATTAATTGAATGCTCTTGTTTGTCTATAGAAATTTTCGTTTATATTTCCTACGTAATAGAAGCTATCAAAAAAAAATAACCGCGGTGTGTTTTCACAGATAATAATTAACTCTTAAAATAAATATAATTCAGAAGCCGCGTCCAGTCATAATTGCACGCCGCGCGGTGAAGCCGAAAATTCAACAAACGTCCCGCACTCACTGAGTGTGTGACGTTTGTGGAATTTTTGGGCGGGTAATGACCTACCCTCGTAATGTTGCCAGCCCGAAAAGATTACCACGTCGTAAAGTTGCCGTTTGCTATGAAATTTACCCAAGTTTTTTTATTAGTTATCGTTTGGACACACCTGTTAAAAGAAGTAGGAATATTTTACTAAATGATAACATAGGATAAAAAGATCCTTGTCGCACCATAGCTATATGCTTTTGGCATAAAAGTTGCGATTCTTAAATACTTAATCATTATTATAACATAAAAAAAACTTATAAACATTGATTTGCTTAACGTATCTTCTGGAGCACGAAGACGCATAAAAGTTGAAATGCCACAGACGGTCACCCATCTCAGGCCGACCGAGACTAACCTTGCTTAACCTTGGTAAATACTAAGAATACGATTCTCAGAGAAAATACAATGTTTTTCCGAGTCCATACTAGGAATTGATATAACATTAAAAAACTTTATAACATTACAAATTATTTGCATAGTCCAGTGTTCATTGTGTGTGTGTGAATGATGTACGCTGTCGGCCGCGAGGCCTTTACAGCTTCACCGGACTTAAAGGCGAGCGTGCAACCACTACGCTCTAGCCAGCCAGAAGGGCTGACATACTCGAGGGTGCCTCGAGGCGCCCTCGCTTGGGACAGTCGCTGTAGGGGGACGGGTGCACTACTAAGTGCACCGGTCAACCGCCGGCTATGGGAGGGGTCCAGTGTTCAATCGAAACCAATTTTATAGCCGAAAACATCACGGAAACCGAACTTGGATTTTTCAGTTTCGGCAGAAACCGAAACTTTTAAAGGTAATTCTTTAAAAAGCAGCAGGACGAAAGAATTTAGTTGGTCTGTCCTGTTTTCATTGAACTGTATTTTTTCATAGATTTCAATTTAAATAATTTTATTTCAATGCATTGCCTGTAAAATAAAAAATAGTGATTTTAAGTGAAAAAAACACATAAATATTTTTATCCATATAGAATCACTATTCTATAGTTTTATTTTCCTTTTTATTCCGGAATATTCCTCCTTACCCTTCGTTCGCACGGGCGCTTTTTCAACCCGTTGTGTTGAATAACTGTAAGCACTTTTCAAAAAAATGTACCGTTAGCCAATTGTTTTTTTCCAGCGCTTGAGTAAGGGACCACCGCGAATAAAACGTGTTTTTGTACCCCCATGCACTTCAAGAAGTATATGGATTAGAGACTTAATATTCAATCAATCAATCAATCAGCCTATCGCAGTCCACTGCTGGACAAAGGCCTCTCCTAACACGCGCCATTGCACACGGTCCTCCGCCTTCCGCATCCAGTCTGTCCCAGCGACCTTTTTCAGGTCGTCGCTCCATCTAGCTGGGGGCCGTCCTACCTTACGCTTACCAAGTCGCAGTCTCCACTCTAGGACACGCTTGCTCCATCGGCCGTCGGTCCTTCTGCAGATGTGACCAGCCCATTGAGACTTAATATTGATTAAATAAAATTTTCTCTATAGAAAAAAATCTAAAGTCATCTTACATTGATTTATACTTTTTGATGCCAACGATAAATATTTAAGAACAAAGAACAATCAATAGAATTTACTTAAAAACATAGCAAATAATTGTAAAAAAGTTCATGTAAGGCAGTTTTTTATTTCATAGTGTAGTTTCTTAATAAATAATAAGATTTGATTCTGTTTTTTAACGCGCGCTCAATTCGTCCCTGATTATTCTTTTCGAAAAAGCGCTCGTGCGAACGAAGGTTACATTTTTAAGTAACGTAAGGTTACATATTCAAACATACTCTACATCTGCTGTCTAAACATGGCGGTTATTTCTTCAACAGTCTTGTTCTTCGTCTCTGGCACTTTAACGAATATGAATACAATGAATATGAGTTGGAGTATCGCGAATATGATGAATACTTTTGCGCCGAGTGCGAGCTGTGGACAAAAATTGTGTGATAAAATATAATCTATCTATCTTTGTCATCACGCCAGATTCCTTGCGGGGTAGGTAGAGAGTACAGAGTTCAAACAGGTTCTTTCCTTATATGCCTCTCTGGCTTCCTCCACTCTCATAGGTCTCATACACGCTCGCCTATTACGAAGACTCTTGACTTGTCCTTCAGATAAGACTCTGTCTATTTGGTCATGGTTCGGTCACGGTCAAATTGGTCATCATTTTGGTTTGGGTTCGTAGACCCACCCAAGGATTTACCTCTATGTGGGTCCGTTTACAAACACTTACAAACGGATTTTTCCCGTGCGGGAATCGAACCCGTGACTATAAGACGCAGTGGGCGGAGCAAGTTAAGAACTTAACCACTGTGCTAATTCGTCCGTTTAAAAATGTCCACTGAAGAACTTAAACCTCTCCCCAGATCATCATAACGATCGACTCCAATAATATAAATCTACTTACAGATAAAAAAACACACCGTCACGCCTGTATTCCCCAAGCGGGGGTGGCAGAGGTGTACTGAGTACACCCACTTTTCGCCCCTATTACGTCCCATGTAATAGGGGGCGAATCTATCGCCATATACTGGACACAGTTCCAGACCCCAGACTCATATTGCGAAAGCTTTCGTTTGAGTAACTTCATTTGTCCGACCTAGGATTTGAACCCAGGACCTCGTGATCACCAAGCGATGCGCTTTGCCACTAGACCAACAAGACAGTCGTTAGAGTTATGAGTAAATTAAGGCATATTCTACCTTACTCGTATCACTTAAAGTTATATTTGCAAAAACCGGAAGCCTGTTCTTTTTTTAATGCCGTCCACTTTTGCCGACGACGATATATTTATTCGGGAGCCGAAAGATAAAAAAATAAATTAAGCCTCTCTCAGAGATAACAACGACCGGCTCCAATAATACAAATATACATACAGATAAAGGCAGAAAACTCAGTCCAACGATGAAATTGGCCGTCCAGTTGACTGTCACAGCTACTGAGGAAGCAGCTGGCCGGGAGTTCTGGTTGAACAGCTCTGTGGAAGAAACAGGGGAGAATGAGTGAGTGGGCGAGAGAACGGAAGAGAAAATGAGTGAGTGAAATCCCTTTTTTTATCATATTGTGTGGATACAAATGTTTAGGCTACAATTAGTTTACGATCTAGCTCCAGTGTGATGCCTTACGATCGAGATATGAGACTAATAATATTATTTATAAAAAGTGTCTAAAGGATTCCAGATGGACCAGTCCCCACAAGCAGCACGTTCACGAGTATGAGTACTGGAACAGCCATCACTCCCCTCGACCATATTGGAGAGAAGGGGGTGACTTGTGACGTATGCATAAAATTGATTGAGTAAGAGTGATTGAGTGAATGAAAGAGTGATAGCTTTTTCACGTAAAATACCATTTATGATAGAATAAAACCATGTTCCCGACGTTTCGACGAAAATCTAAATTCTAAATCGCGGTAAAATCCGAAAATGAAATGAAAATATTTTGTATTCCACTCTGCGGTTGATAGTATTTTATGAATTAAATATGATGTATCCCATTGCTGATTGGTGTACTCACCAGTGACCAGGAACCAGGGAATAGAACCAGGACCCACCGCGAACATCACCACAAAGAGGATAACCAGTCCGATGCACAGGTACGACACCCACGCTATATGGGCCTGCAAAATAAATACACCAGCATTTTTTTTATTTAGTGATTAGACCGTTGGACTACAAGGTCAGAGGTCTCAGGTTCAATCCCAATCACAGAGCTCTGTCTTTCCGAAAATTATGTACTTATTAAAAATTATCACTTGCTTTAACGGTAAAGGAAAACATCGTGAGGAAACCTGCATGCCTGAGAGTGTCTCGAAGGTGTGTGAAGTTCGCCAACCCGCACTGGGCCAGCGTGGTGGACTATGGCCTAAACCCTCTCAGTTTGAGAGGAGGCCCGTGCTCAACGGTACTATTTTTAGTACCGTTGGGCACCGTTCTATTTTTAGTACAATATATATATTATACTAAAAATAGATAATATCGAATCTAGAAATAAATACTGTCATATTCTTACAGACGCTCGTAGCGCTGTGCGACCGCGGTGTTCTTACCGATCACCAAGGTTAAGCAGCGTCCGACGCGGTCGGCCTGAGATGGGTGACTGTTTGTGGCATTTTCATATCCGAGCGTCTCCGTGCTTCGGAAGGCACGTTAAGCCGTTGGTCCCGGCTACCACTTAGTGTGGTAGTCGTTAAGCCGAGTTGGAAGCCTTAAAGGCGGCTTGATAAGTTCCAACAGCAGGTGGCCACAAACCTGCCTCCACCGCACCGCACTGGGTCCGCGTGGTGGAGTATGACCCAATCTCTCTCACCTCGATTTGTGAGAGAAGGCCTTTGCCCAGCAGTGGGCAGTATAGGCTGATATTATTATTATTATGTATGCATTTATTTAAATACTATTATTTTACTTATTATTATTATTTTTATTATATTCTAACATGCATATATTGTATACAATATATATTTATATATACACAAATATGAATTAATATAATACATATATACAAGGTGTAACATAATAAAAGCAAGACCTCAGACACCCCGATTAGAGTATTGCTTCATAAATTCAAAACGAAAACCAAATTTTCAAATTTGAAGGTATTTTCGTTTTTTGAAACCACTTTTATACCCCAATTAACAATAAAATTTGTACGTCTATGTGTGCCTTTTGAGAAATACGTTTTAGGAATGCGTTTGGAATCTTCTTCTTGCTATAAATCAAGAATAAATTTATTTTTTATAGCGCACTGAAGGAGTAAAAGCACCTTTTGCAAATTAAAAAAAATTTAACATCCATTAAAATTGTTAGAAATCAATTCAGTTACCGATTTAGAACAAACTATGAATGAATGAATTATTTATTTGTCATAACATAGGTATGGAATTAGATCTTAATACTATGAACAGTCTCACTATGTTTCACCCTAAGGGTATACAAAGGTTCATATTAATAATAAAATGGAAACATTATTCGGTTAAAAACAATCAAAGAAACACAGGTATACAAAGTGCATGCTAAGGGTATACAGAAATGCATTGTAATATAATTGTAATAATAAAATATTATGTCAACAACAGCAAATTATACTACATGTCATACTGTAACAAGTCATTGTATAATGTCAAATTAATATGTAACTCAAACACCGTTTAAATGTCATGGTCATTTAAGAAGTCGCCTATGCTATAATAACATTTTTCTACTAAGAACATTGACAATTTAGATTTGAATTCCTTTATTTGTAAGGTTTTGAATTCATTTGGGACCTTATTAAATATATGGACGGCCATACCTAATACGCTTTTTCTGGCAGCTGCACTTTTACAACCAGCTTTATTTGTGATTTGGTATTCATATTGCTTTCTAGTTGGTAGTTTTCTCACATCTGCTATATTGTTAAATAATTTTATGTTCTGTTTTACGAAAATTGCCATTTCCAATATATATAGTGATGACATTGTTAGAATTTTTAATTGTTTAAAGAAAGGTACACAACTATCTGTCATTTTCAAACCACAAATTGCCCTCACACACCGCTTCTGTGCTTTAAACACGGTTTCTCTATTGGTTGCATTACCCCAAAATATAATACCATACCTTAAGATAGAGCCAACTAAACCATGATAAGCAACAAGTACTGCTTCTCTATTTACAATTTTTGACAAATTATACAATGCGTATGCACATTTATTCAATGTTTTGCAAACATGCTCTATTTGTGGTTTCCATGTTAACTTGTTGTCAATATGTAGGCCTAAGAATATTGACGTTTCTATTTGCTTAACTTCAGCTTTTTTATATTTAATCGTCATAATTGATTTACGTGCTTCTTTTGAGAATTGCATTAAATTTGTTTTGGTTAGGTTAATCTTTAAGTTATTTCTATCTAGCCATTTTATTAGGTCAAATACCGATGCCTGAATGCTTTTTTCGTATTCACTGACGTTATCACTACTCACTAAAATTGTACAATCGTCTGCGAACAAAACCATTGGACACATCACATTTTGGGGTAGATCATTAATATAAATTAAAATTAATAATGGACCCAACACACTCCCTTGTGGCACTCCATATTTAATTATTCGCTCACAGGATTTAAATGTTTTTTCCCTCCTGGTATTGTGACATACTCTCGTTACTTCGGTAATTTGTTTTCTATTAGATAGGTATGATTTTAACAATTCAAGTCCGTTACCTCTTACACCTATTGCATATAATTTGTCAAGTAGCAGGTCATGTTCTACAAAGTCAAATGCCTTAGTCATGTCTGCATAAATTGCACATACAATTTTTTTTGCGTCTAAGTTTTTAATTATCATGGACAAGAAATCATAAATAGCTAGATTTATTGTCTTATTTTTTCTGAATCCCTTTTGTTCGTCACAGAGTATATCATATTTTTCAAGATATGAGTAAAGCCTATCGTATATAGCCTTTTCAAATATTTTTGACATTACTGATGAAATAGCAACAGGTCTGTAGTTATTAACGCAAGCTTTTTCTCCTTTTTTATGCAGAGGTTTTACTATCACAGACTTCATTTTCGTCGGATATACACCTGCACTTATACACATGTCTTGTTAAACTACTTTCAGGTCTTGCGTTTATTATGTTACAGCTTGTATAATAAATATGAACTATTCATATTTTATATCTATATCTATCTATCTATATCATCACGCCAGCTCCCTCGCGGGGTAGACAGAGAGTACAGAGTTCCAACAGGCTCTTTCCTTACATACCTCTCTGGCTTCCTCTACTGTCATAGTTTCTCACATACATACTCGCCGGTTACGGAGACTCCTGACTTGTCCTTCAGATAAGACCCGGTCTATTTGGTCATGGTAAGATAGTGTAGGTCCCATATTTTATAGTTTTTCATTTTTTTTCTTTTTTCAAAATAAAACCTAGCCCCACACTAGGATTGATTCCTGTGTCGTGGGTGCGTTTACAAACATTAAAATTCACAAACACAAATACCCAGACCGAAACAAATAATTGTGGGTTACACAAAGACTTGTCCCGTGCGGGAATCGAACCCGCGACTATTAGACACGGTGGGTGAAGCGGCTTAAGCTATTAACCCCTTCGCTCAATCGTCCTAATTTACTACCCCACTGCTGGGCAGTTACCGAACTTACATAGGTATGCCAAATTTCTCCTCATTCGGATACCCGCAAATGCTTGAAAAACGGATCACAAGATTTGAACTGGAAAGACAGATATACAGACAAACGAACATTACAAGTTAAATATATAATAATAAAAATATTAGCCCTGTTAAGAAACTGTCCCACCGTTGGGCACGGGCCTCCTCTCACACTGAGAGGGTTTAGGCCATAGTCCAGCACGCTGGCCAAGTGCGGGTTGGCGAACTTCACACACCTGCGAGAAACTCGGGCATGCAGGTTTCCTCACGATGTTTTCCTTCACCGTTAAAGCAAGTGATAGTTATTTTTTAATAGGCACATGCTTTCGAAAAAATAGAGGTGCGTGCCTGGGTTTGAACACGAGACCCCTGATTTTACCATCCAACGGTGTAACCACTAGGCTATTACTGCTGCTGTTATTATATTTTTATAAGTTTTTTTTTTATTTGCAACTTTGCACAGGTGTATACATATAAACCTCCCTCTTGAATCTCTCCGTCCATTGGTGATAACTGTATGAAAATCCGTTCGGGAGTTATTGAGTTTATCGCATTCAGACAGACAGACGGACGCGGCGGGGGACTTTGTTTTCTACACTAATATAATAAAGAGAAAAGATTTGTTTGACTGCCTCGTTGGTCTAGTGCGTGCCTAGGTTTGAACCCGAGACCTCTGACTTTGCAGTCCAATGGTCTAACCACTAGGCTATCATTGCTATTAATAAACGCTTGTAAGTTAAATTAAAGCTTGTCAAAATACTTACGTTTAGGTAAGCGACGCACAATCCAATAGTGCATATGAACATTCCACCGAAGCCAGATAGCAGAAGAGTCTTCCGGCCAGCGATCTCCACCAGGAGAAGACTTATAATAGTCATCACTACGTTCATTGCTCCCATGCCTGTAATTTTGAATACGGTTTTGAAGATAGTATCGGTATTTATCTGTCTATCTATCTAGGTTCTTTTCTTACAGACCTCTCTGGCTACCTCCACTCTCATAATTCGTCTCATACACACTCGCCGGTGCCCCAAAACCAACAAACATTGGACCCATGCCATTATTTTTTATCTATTTTATTAAAATAATGGCAAATATCCGTATCTAACGGACAATTTGCAATCTAAAATGAATATTTCCAAGTATTGTAAGTACTTATATCGAAGTCGCCGACATCTTCACTGAATGTCAACATACAATATAACCTCATATGTATTAATGGCTACTGAATAGGGAATATGTGTGTAATTCGAATAAGTGTCAAATTTTTTTTTTGTACATACTTGATCGCATTAGAATAATGTCTGTACCAATATTTTTTAATAACATTACTTTTTTATTAAGAAAATAATTATTGAAAGAACCTGTTGGAACTCTGTACTCTCTGCCTACCCCGCGAGGGAGCTGGCGTGATGATATAGATAGATAGATAGAGATAATTATTGAAAGTACAAAAAAAGAGTAGGAAATTCAAAGTAGCGGGAACGCCACGCTACTGGTCAGATCGAATATGACGTCAAAGTCTACAATACAAATGTCAACAAGTGCATATTTGTTGGATGTTAGCTACACAAAGACAAAATTTTAGTTTAAATTATTTAAGTTTATTTATTCTTACGTTAAAGTGATCTTTACAGCAATATAAACAAGTTGATATGGAGATACCATGTCTCTTTTGCTGATTTTACACCACTTCTCCTTATGTCTGCACTTATCGGGTGCATTTCTTATTGTATTTTTACACCTAGGCACAACACAGTGTTGTTCCATTGTATAATAGGTCCAAAATACAAAATAAAAATAAGTTACAGAATAAAATACTTCTACAGCTGTTCACTAATTAATTGTTATTATAGTCTTTGACGTCACGCCAAGCGCGCCAAAATGGCGGGATGTTTAAAGTGCTGTTATCTGTTTGCTATCTTCAACATTTTTTTTTCACTTTACATTTTCTTTTTGACGCTTAATTTTTTTGCGATTATATATTGATGTAATCTTTCGTATAAAAATATAAAAAAAATACACGCATATTTCCTATTATAACCTCAAAATCTAATACTTTTTGTGCAGTATTACGATTCCCCCGCTTGTCCGTTTAATAATAAATGCCTTAAGATAATTTATGGGTGATTTGAAATCATACAAGTATTTTTACATTACTGTTGGTTCTGGGCAAATGATGTATGGGCGCAGAACAATGTCCTTTAAAACATATATATTTCCTGGAGCCAACAAATAAAGGATAAGCTTACCTAAGGTAGCGTACTGCGACTGACTCTCACTCAATTGAACCTTCGTAAAGATATCGGTGGAGAAGAATATCACTGCGTTGATTCCGGAAAGCTGTTGCGCCACCATCACCACCATAGCTATTAGCAGGGGCTGTCTGAGTTGTCTGTTGCCGAACAATTCCCGGAGAGTGACTTTCTTGCTTACTTTATTCTTTTCTGCCTCCTGTAAATATTTATTTATTCATATGGCAAACAAAACAGGTAACAGAAAAGCTTTAAGTATTTTAATATGCTTAATTAAGTATTTTAATTACTTAATAAGTTTACTGCCTCGTTGGTCTAGTGGCTAAGCGCATCGCTTTGCGATCATGGGTTCAAATCCTAAGTCGGACAAGTGTAGTTTTTCTAGCAAAAACTTCCCAGTACGAGTCCGGAGTCTGGAATTGTGCCCGGTATATGGCAATAGGCTCGCCCCCCCCCCTTCTTACATGGGACCTAACATCGTCGTCGAAACGTGGGTGTACTCAGTACACCTCTGCCACTTGGGGAATATAGGCGTGACTTAATAAGTTATGACCAAATAGACCGTGTCTTATCTGAAGGGCAAGTCAAGAGTCTCTGTAACCGGCGAGCGTGTATGAGACGAACTATGAGAGTGGAGAAAGCCAGAGAGGTATGTAAGGAAATAACCTGTTGTTAAACTAAACTAATTAAATTAAAAAAATTAAAATTGTTTATTGCAGTAACTTAAAATTAGTTTACATAGAACCTTTAGGAATATCCTTTTAAGCAATAGGTTGCTTGTGTTAGGAAATTCCGTCCTTCCACAATTTGTTTAGAAATTTTAAGTACTCAAGATTTTAAGGCATAATTTTACTAAAAAGTGTTATACAAAGCAAAAATTAAAAAAGTAAATAATAAAAAAGTGTGGTGTCATACAACAGAATTATAAAAAAATATTTAAAAAAGAGTTATAAAAAACAAAAACAAAATAGTAAAATAGTAGGAACGCGCAAATGTGTGTGTGTATGTATAAGTGTGTGTGCTTGTGCGTATGTGTGTGTGTGTGTGTGTGTGTGTGTGCGTGCGTGTGTGTGTGTGTGTGTGTGCGTGTGTGTGTGTGATGAGCTGAGAGTAATTAGAATGATGCAGAGACTATTGAGAGTATGAAATAATGAATTGCGTGATTTACTCATTCACCCTAAATTTATAAATGACTACAACGTTAAAGCTTGTACTAATCTTTCGATCTCATCGTATGTTTTAGACTTAAGCCAGTTAGTCAATCTTTTTTCGCATTCTTGATATGTGAGGGAATAAATAAATATCTCTTTGTTAGTGAGATTATACAGGTGTGACGATTGCCAAGCGTATTGTCTCTTAGCAAATGTTGATTTAATTATGACTGAAGGAGCTACCATATCCTTTCTTCTATTTTTCATCTTAGCTGGATCAAATGTGAGAGATTTATGTTTTTTTAGAATGATGTGATGGACGTAGAGCTTTCTAACTGTTAAAAGGTCTGATATTGAGTAAAGGCTATCAGTTGAGAATTTAAAGGGCTTAAATAACATGACCTTAATTAGAGATCTTTGGGCCCTTTCCAATTCAAGGAATTTAATTTTTGTTGCCCCACCCCAGACAGGTAAGCAATAAGTTAATACCGACTGGGCTAGCGAGATATAGATCTGTTGAAGTAAGCTTTTCGATGTTATGTGACGAAGCGTTTTAAATGTCCAGATCAGTGTTCTCACCCTTTTCATAATTAATTCTATATGTCTGTGCCATGACAGACGTTGATCAATAATAATTCCTAAATATTTAGTATATTGAACTTTAGCAATGTTAGTACATGTGCAGCTTGAATTGAGTGGATTTTGACAGTTGTAAATTTTAATTTTTAATTCATTAGATGGCTGGGAGCTCTCATATTTGGTAAAGCAAATAAAGTTTGTTTTAGTAGTGTTGAGAGATATAAGGTTATCGCATAGCCAGGCTGAAATCTTAGCCAGTCCACATTCTGCAGATTTTTGAATGCTTTTCCAAGTTTTGCCACCGAAAACTATTGCGGTGTCATCCGCGTATGAATAGATACTACCATTATCAATTTTCATGTCACAAAGGCTGTTGATGTACACCAGGAAAAGTGTCGGTCCAAGGACAGTTCCCTGCCCAACCCCGTATGTCACTATTTCTTCAAGGCTGATGACATCGCCAATTTTAACTTTTTGTTTGCGTCCTGTTAGATAATCTCTAAGTAGAGTAAGCAGTAGCCCTTTAATGCCGCAACCCTCCAATCTGTTTAGAAGAATGGAGACACAGACCGTGTCAAACGCTTTTTTAAGGTCAAGGAACACTGCAAGACATTTATCACCGCTGTCTACTTTATGAGTAATAGTGGAGGCAAGTGCCAGCGCTGCATCTTCAGTAGACATGCCTTGTCTAAAGCTAAACTGGTTGGGTGACAATAGGTTATTCTTGTTAAGATGATTAATAAGACGTATATTAATTATTCTTTCAAGAATTTTAGATATAGATGGTAGGACTGATATGGGCCTATAGTTTGACAGAACAGCTCTGTCTCCATCCTTGTAAAACGGTGTAATTAATGCTAGTTTTAGAGCAGATGGGAAAGTTGCATGTTCAAAGCATAAGTTAACTAAATGACATAAAAGTGGGACAACTAGTTTGTGGGCAGCTTTTAGGAAGCTGACCGGAATTCCATCCCAACCGGGAGCGCTGTCAGACTTTATGTTCATTAGAATATTGTATACCTCTTTATAATCGGTATTGAATAGTACAAATGATGACAATGGGGAATTATTATTCGTCGTATTAGGACTAAGTTTACGCGGTCGGGCGGTGTTTACCGTAATTTCATTTGCAAGGATTTGGCCTACGTTAGAAAAGTATTTATTAACACAATTTACAGACTCTAGGGGACTATTATTAAGCTCTAGTAACTGCTGGTTAGGTGTTTTGGTTGGCTTGCGTTGGGTTATGTTGTTTATTGTATTCCATAACTTTTTGGTATTTTTCTGCACTTTGGCTAGTTGATCTCTATCATGTTTACGCTTTTATTTTTTAATTATACAGTTACTTACGGTATCTTTTGTAAGTGATATTTAGTACTTCGTTAAACGGGTCTAATTTAATTTTTCTTTGCATCTCGTTCCGATTTCGAATGCAGCGAAGTAAACCCATGGTCATCCAAGGTTTAATTGCTCTATATTTCAAAGGAATAATCTTTGTTAGAGTACTAGTGATAAGACAAGTTTGTAATATTTTTATTAGACGATCAGTGAGTATGTTAGGGTCACTCAATTTTAAAAGACTCCGAAGTTCAATTTGTTTTAGACTTTCGAGTGCGTTATCTAGATTAATCGTTATTTTTGTAGTTGTGTTTTTATGCATGTATTTTCGATTAGATAATTTTAAGAAAATCATGTAATGATCAGTAATTGTGGAGCTAATAACAGCTATGTCGGGCTTTCTTTTCAGTGGATTAAGCTTAACGATAAAGTGGTCAAGACAATTTTTACCTCGAGTAGGTAGGTAATGGCCTGGAAGCAGGCCATGCATAGCTAGCATATTTAAGTAATTTAGTCTATTTGAGCGGTCGCTAGATTGTTCTTCATGATTATATATTAAATTAATATTAATGTCGCCAGTGATTATAATGTTTTTACTGAATGAAATAGTGGTTAGATGTTGATTAAGAGAATAAATAAAGTCTTCTAATTTCGTAGTTGATGGAGACCGATATATTGCTAAGACTATAAGATCAGGGGAAATGTTAATTTGTAGGCAAGATGCGTGTGTTAATTTTATTTCCTTTACTTTGGCTTTATGAGGGGTTTTAATATAAGTGACTACTCCGTCAGCTTTGTTTAGATGATGTGTTGTTTGATAGGAGGAATAGTTATTTATTTGAGGCATACATTTATAACTATTTATTCCACATTCAGTCAAAATTATTAGATCAACTTCTAGTTTTAGGTTTAATAGATTTAGTAATAAGTCGTGGTGATTAGAGTAAATACTTCTTATATTTTGGGATATGATGGTAAAATCTGAAGGCGTCACACTAATTATTTCAGAAAATTCATCAGGCGTGCAATCATGAACTTGTGCAATCTCTGTATTATCAATGTTATTTAAAGTTTGTAGGGTGCTATCCATAATTAATGTAATGATATGTACAGTAATATGAAACTATTATTAGTTTTGGTATGAAAAGTGTGAGTGAAGTGTTAGTGTGTATGTGTACTGTATTAGTGTGTGATTGTGGATATATAGTATGTGACTCGAAAATAGTATTTTTCAGTATTTGTTGATTAAGTAATCGCGTCCCAATTACATTTTTAATATTATAATTAAACAATAGCATTAAATCATTGTAACAACACCTTAGGTTTTTTAGTGAATAGGAAAAATAAATACTGTGACTTGACCACTTTAGTGAGATGTCTAGTCATTTTTGCTGCATTAGATTATGAACTTGTGATTCACTTTTTATTAATATTGTAGGCGAGCTTTCATCTTTTTTCACGTAGATTTTTCCGTAAGCAGTCCAACAAAATTTGTACTCTCTCGACTTTTCCAAATCTCGAGCTAGAAAGTGGAGCCTGGAACCCTTTGTGGTCAGTTGTTCTGAGACATAAATAGGGGTATAAACATCAGACCTAAAACCAAGATGTTTTGCACAGATTTTGTCTTTTCGTTTTCTGTTAAATTCTTTGGTTTTCTTTAAGAATTCGGTTTTAAGGAGTGTGGAACCTAGCTCAATTATAACAGTACTGTTTTGTCTGTTGATACGTCTGTTCTCTACTCGATATATATCTTTAATATCTTTAGAATCGATACTGCAGTCTACCAGCGTGGACAAATTTGTCACCAAATTTACCAAGTCCTGTTTAGTTTCTTTCTCTATGTTAACTCTGTACTCTCTGCCTACCCCGCTTGAGAGCTGGCGTGATGATATAGATAGATAGACTTAATAAGTTTAAGCCCCTTAGAAGTTAAAATATATTTTAAGAAAGAGCATCTTAAAGGTCTTAAAATTCTTTTAGGAAAGAGTTAGAACTTGGCTTAAATTACCCGTGGTCCTTCGATGGTGATGTGGGATTTTATAACATTTTAATATCTATTTTTTTTGGAAAATATTTAAGTCTGTCTACGTGATTTTGTATATACTAAATGTAATTGTTGTAAGCGCCCCGTAACATAGGAATGATTCGTATTTCCTAGTGTGGGACTATATTTGAAAAATCAAATTAGTTTGCTTACCTGATGCATTTCCTCCATTTCAGCATGTACAGCAACGTCGCCTCTAAGCCAGTTGAGAGCTGTAAAAATCAGGTAATTAATTTTACCATCATGTAATCAAAGGATACGTTTGTGATATGGGCCAACTATAACACAGTGTAATATACGTTGATGAACACATAATAATGACTATCATTAATGATCTAATTTTACAATCCAATAAAACTATTTTCTTGATATTTATGACATTATTATTATATATGTTGTATCCTATTATTTGAAAATAAGTTAATGGAATGGCGAGCAGTTATTTACATTTAAGAACCTTGTCATAGACATAGTCTATGATTGCTCATGTGTATTTAGTTGGGAAGCCATGACAGATGACATCTGTCAGATGACGAATCACCGATGACAGATAGTCGATGTAAGATGGCGGACGGCGCTGCGTCGTTAGTCTATTAGCAACGGGGCAAGCGCTCGGACGTAACGCGGAGCAGCTAA
The DNA here is from genome assembly GCA_905147815.2 of Phalera bucephala. NCBI lineage: Eukaryota > Metazoa > Arthropoda > Insecta > Lepidoptera > Notodontidae > Phalera > Phalera bucephala. The sequence continues at coordinate 5,449,964 of LR990637.1, read as the reverse complement.
CCTCACTGCATTCCATGTGACTTAATCGCCGGACGAGACCCCAGCGTTATTTCAAGATTTCCTTTATGTTCGCCCACCATGCGACTATGAAAATGAAGATAAATCCACCTTTCACCGCTACCGGCATTGAAACGGCCATCCAGAAAACCTAAGCGCCGTTATATAATATATTTAGGACTATATTCTTGTGAGTAATATTGTATGACACGACATATATGTGCTTTGGTTTTAACAGTAAGCTTATTTGTTATGAATAAATAAATGTGTCAGGGGTCCCTAATTTAGCAGCAAGCCTATATATATTCTGCTACGATAGCATAACACTAACGTAACAATAACCTGTGCCCTTTATCTGCAATTTTTTACGTGTTTTGTAATTATAACATGCTACAAAAATCGTTCAATTACAATTGTGCCAAAAGACTGCAATTGTCTGAACTGGTACCTACGACTATGGAAAACCATAAGAATTATTGATAGGTAGAATTGGAAAGCATGGTAGTAGATTGCAAATTGACAAAACTAACAATTATGATGTCAATGGTGAATTATTTATGACTTAGGGCCCTGATCATTAAAACAGTTTCATAACAAATTCAATAGCTTTCACTGATATAACACGAGATTGGTATTATACATTAAATGTCGTTGTGGCGAACTTTGGGGAGGTTTTTGTTTTACAGTGGACGTCTATCAGCTAATGATAATTAAGGTATAATATATAATAAGGCGCTCGTAGCGCTGTGCGACCGCGGTGTTCTTACCGAGTACCAAGGTTAAGCAGCGTTCGACTCGGTTGGCCCGAGATGGGTGACCGTTTGTGGCATTTTCATATCCGAGCGTCTCCGTGCTTCGGAAGGCACGTTAAGCCGTTGGTCCCGGCTACCACTTAGTGTGGTAGTCGTTAAGCCGAGTTGGAAGCCTTAAAGGCGGCTTGATAAGTTCCAACAGCAGGTGGCCACAAACCTGTCTCCACCGCACCGCACTGGGTCCGCGTGGTGGAGTATGACCTAATCTCTCTCACCTCGATTTGTGAGAGAAGGCCTTTGTCCAGCAGTGGGCAGTATAGGCTGATATTATTATATAATAAAAGAATGATAAAACTGAAAGGCTGATATTCGTTTGATTGACCCGTATTTAATGGTATAAAATACATGTCACCGTGTTCACACGACGTGTGACATATATACTAGCCCCCGACAACAACTCTCGGGGAGTGGCCCCGTCAGATAGAACACCCGTCTAGCTGGAAGATATTCCCTTTGACAAATCCTGCCACAACGCATACTAACCTGATGATTAAAGCAGTTTCATCACAAACTCAATGACTTATTACCTGATATAATACGGGATTGCAGTGATACACGAAAATATCCTGATGATGACAGGAAATACGTTTACTGGACACGTATTTTATACCATTTTTCTAACATGGTTTTGTCATGCTCATTATGATGTCTTTGCTTGGTGTGGCTGTCTGTCGGGTCACTCCCTTCCTTCCAATATGATTGGAGTGATGGCTGTTTCCAGCAGTCATACTCGTGAACGGGTGCTGCTTGTGGGGACTGCTCCATCTGGAATCCTTGAGACTCTCTTTATTAATAACTACTTTAGTCTCATATCTCGGTCGTACGGCATCACACTGGAGCTAGATCATAAACTATTTAATTGTAACCTTAACATTGTATCCATACAATATGATAAAAAGAATTGAAAGGAAAAAATTCTAAAGAGAATTAAATAAAAAAAGACAAACCCGCTGAGTTTCTTCGCCGGATCTTCTCTATCCCGCGTTCCGATCCGGTGGTAGATTTGTAGTTAAATTAGATTTAAAAACATGTTAATTGACTATTTGTAAGCGCCCCCGCAGGGCTTATACAAAATAAATTATTTGAGTTTGAGTTTAACAATGAGTAAATACCGGTTCAACAAGATACGTGTATAACCAACCTCTTTGAGCGTGTAGTTCTTGTCCTCTATTCAGTAGTAAGTACTTCGGGGACTCTGGACATATGGGAAGAGTGGCGCACTGGATCAGAGCTGGGATAGCGCTGACGGCTAGAAGCCAAGGCCAGCCTGAGTCAGTGCCTAGGACTGACTTTAATCCTAGAGCTTGAGAGAGAAGTATTGTCATGGTTATGACTAGTTGGTAGACGGTTCCTATCTGGAAAGAGAGATAATGATTATGAAGTTTAAAAAAGATAAACCCACCGTGACGCCTATATTCCCCAAGCGGGGGTGGCAGCGGTGTACCGTGTACACCCACTTTTCGCCTACGATATTAGGTCCTATGTAATAGGGGGCGAACCTATTGCCATATGCCGGGCACAATTCCAGACTCCGGACTGATACTGGGATTTCTTCAATAGAAAAACTACATTTGTCCGACCTAGGATTTGAACCCAGAACCTCGTGATCGTAAAGCACATTATTCGCCACTAGACCAACGAGGCAGAGGAATATATTCAATCTATCTATCTATCTATATCATCACGCCAGATCCCTTGCGGGGTAGGCAAAGAGTACAGAGTTCCAACAGGTTCTTTCCTTACATACCTCTCTGGCTTCCTCCACTCTCATAGTTCGTCTCATACACGCTCGCCGGTTACGTAGACTCTTGATTTGTCCTTCAGATCAGACTCGATCTATTTGGTCATGGTAAGATAGTCTTCCCCGGTACCTACATCCTTCCACTTTCGTATTGTATATCTTTTTTGTCATTCTTTCTTCAGACATTCTTTCTATATGCCCGCACCAACGGAGCATACCCTTCCTCATCTATACACCGATACTATCTTTCATGCCTACTCGCTTTCTTACTACGCTGTTGCGAATACGGTCGGTCAGCTTCACTCCGCACATCTTCCGCAGAGCTCGCATTTCCACCGCATTTATCCTACTTTCATTCTTCTTCTTACATACCCAGCTCTCACTGCCATATAACAGCGTTGTGACAAGCACTCCGTTATGTATAGCCAGCTGCGCCTTTTGGCTTAAGTGCCAGCTCCCAAGAAGCTTTCCCATCGCACCATTCACTCTGTTCCCTGCACTTACTCTTCTCTCTATGTCAGCGGTGTATTTCCCATCCTTACTGAATGCGCATTCAAGATGTACAGCACATCGTTACCAACCACAATCCTTGCATTCGTTCTGGTTTCAAAATTCAATTATTAATCTAAGTTAATACCATAAAAGTATATTATAGGATAACAATCAGATGGGTGTGCTACTTACAGAGCCACGGAGTGACACAGGCGAGATTTCAGCCAGATACATCGGCGCAAGGCCAGCATTCAAACCGCTGTTTATACCGATCAGTAATCTGAAACAATAACCGTTTTGTAACCAGAGATGCGAACTAGAACGTTATACTTCTCAGAACTTGTCCAGCGCCTGCAGTATCGACGTAGGTCGTTTAGTAAAAATAAAATAAACACTATCAACCTAGTATTCAATTAGGGCCAGGTCGCATGCTATTCGCCGCTATACCAACGCATTCACAGACAGAAGCAGACGCGATTTAACATTGGTTGCATTGTCAGCATACCAATCTCGTGTTATATCAGTGAAAGTTATTGAATTTGTTATTAAACTGTTTTAATGATCAGAACCATGTAGGCATTCTCACCAATTGTATAAATTTAGACTTACCCAATACTAAATTGTTCTCTCATACCCCACAACAAAATGTAGACAGAAAATCTATCTATCTTTATTATCGCACCAGATCTCTTGCGGGGTAAACAGAGAGTCCAGAGTTCCAATAGGTTCTTTCCTAACATACCTCTCTGGCTTCCTCCACTCTCATAATTCGTCTCATACACGCTCGCCGGTTACGGAAACTCTTGACTTATCCTTCAGATAAGACTCTGTCTATTCGGTCATGGTAAGACAGTCTAGGTCTTCCCCGGTACCTACATCCTTCCACTTTAGCATTGTATATCTGTTTTGTCATTCTTTCTTCTGACATTTTTATATGCACGAACCAACGGAGCATACCCTTTCTCATCTTTACACCGATACTAGCTTTCATACCTACTCGCTTTTTTTCTACGCTGTTGCGAATACGGTCGGTCAGCTTCACTCCGCACATCTTTCGCAGAGCTCGCATTTCCACCGCATTTATCCTACTTTCATTTTCCTTTAAGTAGAAAAAATTGTAGAAATACAGAGGAACCGTAGAGTGTCACCCTTGGAGTGCCAACCTTCGGAATGTCATTCCTGTGGAGAAGAAGGGCAAGTAACTCTTGCCCTTCATTTCCACAAGAATGACATTCCGAAGAGGTGGTAGAGTCTTTGTTACTTTTCTGACGATTCATAAATACTATAATAGTTCACATGAATAAAAAATATTCTGATTCTAATTTGACGAAGTTATTGTAGCGCGTATCTCAAGTCTCCGTAACCGGCGAGCGCGTATGAAACGAACTATGAGAGTGTAGGAAGCCAGAGAGGTTTGTAAGGAAAGAACCTGTTGGAACTCTATACTCTCTGCCTACCACGCAGAGGATCAGCGTGATGATATAAGTAGATAGATTGATTGTAGCGCGTCGCGTTTCAATGAAATAGTAAGTAAGGGCCCAGGACCTGAAAGTAGTTTGTTTCAAACATTTGATTTCTTACCTTCCCAATATGAGGAGTTCGGCCGAATTCGCGACTTTAGATGTTCCCTGGAATAACGCTGCTATGAAGACTAGTATGTTGTTAATAAGCAGACCGCCTTTTCTTCCGAATCTGAAAACAATACAAGAATCATTTTCTGCCATATCTATTACTGGAATACCGTAACCGGCGAACGTGTATGAGACGAACTATGAGAGTGGAGGAAGTCAGAGAGATCTGTATGGAAAGAGCCTGTTGGAACTCTGTACTCTCTGCCTAACGTGCAAGAGATCTGGTGTGTAGATATAGATAGATCTTCTTCTTAGCGTTTTGACGGCAAACATGATTATAATTTTATGGATACGGCCCAGAAGGTGGCCACATCGATTGCATTGTCGGCAGCAGACATCAAATCCTTCTGGGTGCAGGCGTTAGGGCATGCAGAGCATGATATAAGGTGAGACATCGTTTGGGTTACACCGCTCAAACACCCCAGATTAGTACTGTCTCTGAATCGCCACCTAATCATGTTTTCGTTGCTTCGGCCGACCTGGGTCCGAAGTCTATTTAAAGACTTCCAGACTGGTCATAGTAGCTCGTGTCCAGGTGCCGGACTCTCAGTAGGTGGATACAAAGGGATTTGGTAGCGATATCCTCTCCACAGGTTGGTTTTTGGCTCCAGGGTTAGTGGGTCGGCACACTTTATGAAGCTCTTACGGCTCTATAGTCTTTGATTTACTGGAGTGTGACCATGCATTGAGTGCCGTATATCATTTACCATTCTATCTATCTATAACCTCACGCCAGATCCCTTGCGGGGTAGGCAGAGAGTACAGAGTTCCAACAGGTTCTTTCCTTACATACCTCTCTGGCTTCCTCGACTCTCATAGTTCGTCTCATACACGCTCGCCGGTTACGGAGACTCTTGACTTTTCCATCAGATAAGACTCAGTTTATTTGGTCGTGGTAAGATAGTCTAGGTCTTCCCCGGTACCTGCATCCTTCCACTTTCACATTGTTATCATTTACCATTATTGTTATTATAACAATAGATAGACAGATTACCGTAATTAAACATGAGGCTCATAAATGGCTTGGTCTAGCTTGAGTCGCTCCGCCTAATGCATAGCCGCAGCTTCGATTGCGGCACATATCTTTGACATATCGACTCTGCGCTCCTATTAAGTACTGTCGAAACAGAAAGCATAGATTGTTTTCTGTTCCAACATGTAGAGCGCACGTGCTCGTTCGCCAATCCCGCGCAGCCTCGCCGCACTGAACGCTCTCCTTGACGGCAGTCGATTGCGATCTGTTTGCGGATGCATGGAGTGATACTTTGTCTGAGTGTCAGAGGTATGGCGAGGGACTGGAATGAATGAGCTTGTGTATTGCACTTCCATGCTTTTCATTATTCTCGTATTTTTATATTTTCTTTTATACTAACGAAATAAATTGTGTACCTGCTGTGTAAGTATATAAATAGGTGTTTGCGTATATGACTTTCATGTTTGGAAACGGGTCCACGACACAGGAATCATTCCTAGTGTGGGGTTGCGCTGCCAAGAAAGAACTTGATCGATTTAAAGAAGAACTTTTGATAATTCGATAATAACTGACCGTGACGAATTATAAGAGGTTTACCTGTCCGCTATAACACCAGTAAGGACCCCTCCAATCATGCCGCCCACACAGTAGACGGAAACTGCCACTGATATGATAGTGGCCACTTTCGGATCATCTTTCGCGAGTATCGTGGTGTTGGTCCCCGAAAGAGCTTCTTTTTGCAGCCATTCAGATATCACCTGAAATGATACATTAATTTTATCATCACCAAATACCGTGTCTTATTTGAACGGTAAGTCAAGGGTCTCTTTAATCGGCGACCATGCATGAGACGAACTATGAGAGTGGAGGAAGCCAGAGAAGAGGTAAGGAAAGAACCTGTTAGAACTTTGTGCTCTCAGCCTACCCCTCAAGGGATCAAGCGTGATAATATCATCACGCTAGCTATAGATAGATCAATAACTTTATCTATCTATCTATATCACCACGCCAGATCCCTTGCGGGGTATCCAGACAATACAGAGTTCCAACAGGTTCTTTCCTTTCAATAACTTTATTTTACAAGTAATGTAAGTTATGGAAGAGCAGAGACACCTAGCACAGGTATTACATACTTAAAACGAATCTCTAAATACGGCAAAGGACATTGTTCTGCGTCCATACATGATTTGCCCCAGATCCAACAGCAATGAAAAAATACTTGTATGATTTCAAATCACCCATACATTCTTTTAAGGCCATTATTATTAAACCAACAAGCGGGGGAATCGCAATATTGCACAAAAAGTATTAGATTTTGAGGTTATAATTCAGTAGTCATTAATAAATATGAGGTAATATTGTGTGGTGACCATTCAGTAAAGATGACAGCGACTTTGATATAAATACTTACAATACTTTGAAATATTCGTTTGAGATTGCAAATTGTCCGTTAGATATGGATATTTGCCATTATTCTTATAAAATAGATAAATAATGATAGCATGGGTTTGTTGGTTCTGGGGCAATTTTCGATAATGTTCTTTGTAATGTGATTTTAAGTTAAAGAAATAAATATTTATGTATTTTGTACTATTTGCTCTAGTTTGATGTTTACGTATTATTGTAGCTGACTGTAGCATTTTACGAGATGCGCGTGAGTCTAATTTTAAAAGCAAACTGCCGCCATGACTGCCTCGTTGGTCTATGTGCGGTAGCGAATAATGTACGTAACCATCATGTCATCCTGTGTTCAAATTCTAGTTCGGTCTAAATTTTATTTTTGTATACAAAATATCTGCGGAATTTGGGATCGTGCCCGGTATAATGGCAATAGACTCTCCCCCTATCACATGGGACCAAACATCTGCGAAAAGTACTTAATACACCTCTGCTACCCCTGCTTGAGGAGTATAGGCGTGTGTGATTTTTAAATAATTATGTTGATACACACACACACCGTCACGCCTATATTTCCCATAGGGGGTGGCAGAGGTATACTGAGTACACCCACGTTTCGCCGACGATGTTAGGTCCAACATTTGAAACTAAAATAGAATATCTATCTATCTATCTATAACTTCACGCCAGATCCCTTGCGGGGTAGGCAGAGAGTACAGAGTTGCAACAGGTTCTTTCCTTACATACCTCTCTGGCTTCCTCTAGTCTCATAGTTCGTCCCATACACGCTCTCCGGTTACGGAGACTCCTGACTTGTCCTTCAGATAAGACCCGGTCTATTTGGTCATGGTAAGATAGTCTAGGTCTTCTCCGGAACCTACATCCTTCCACTTTCGCATTGTATATCAGTTTTGTCATTCTTTCTTCGGACATTGTTTCTATATGCCCGAACCAACATACCCTTTCTCATCTTTACACCGATACTACCTTTCATACCTATTCGGTTTCTTACTACGCTGTTGCTAATACGGTCGGTCAGCTTCACTCCACACATCTTCCGCAGAGCTCGCATTTCCACCGCATTTATCCTACTATCATTCTCCTTGTTTTTTGAATTAAGGCTTAATTGTGGTTTATATTCTATAAACCGAGTAACTGACCAAATAAACCGAGTCTTATCTGATGGAAAAGTCAAGAGTCTCCGTAACCGGCGAGCGTGTATGAGACGAACTATGAGAGTCGAGGAAGCCAGAGAGGGGTGTAAGGAAAAAACCTGTTGGAACTCTGTACTCTCTGCCAACCCCGCAAGGGATCTGGCGTGAAGTTATAGATAGATAGATAGATATTCTATTTTAGTTTCAAATGTTTCTATGTTAGATAGCCTTGTCATTGAATAAAAAGTATTTACGATAAGCAAAACAAGATAATATTTGCGTTAATCTGACAACTCACCGTCACGCCTATATTCCCCAGAGGGGGTGGCAGATGTGTACTGAGTACACCCACGTTTCGCTAACGATGTTAGGTCCCATGTAATAGGGGGTGAGCCTATTGCCATATACCGGGCTTAAACTTATTAAGTCTATCTATCTATATCATCACGCCAGCTCCCTCGCGGGGTAGGCAGAGAGTACAGAGTTAACAACAGGTTCTTTCTTTACATACCTCTCTGGCTTCCTCCACTCTCATAGTTCGTCTCATACACGCTCGCCGGTTACGGAGGCTCTTGACTTGCCCTTCAGATAAGACACGGTCTATTTGGTCATAACTTATTAAGTCACGCCTATATACCCCAAGCGGGGGTGGCAGAAGTGTACTGAGTATACCCACGTTTCGACGACGATGTTAGGTCCCATGTAATAGGGGGCGAGCCTATTGCCATATGCCGGGCACAATTCCAGACTCTGGACTCTTACTGGGAATTGGAATGGAAAAACTACATTTGTCCGACCTAGGATTTGGAACCCAGGACCTCGTGATCACAAAGCGATGCGCTTTGCCACCAGACCAACGAGGCAGTCCTCTAACAACAATAACTCATACCTAGATTAGGATCGCCATCTTTTCTGAACTAATCTATACTAAAATGTAAATTGAAATATATACTTGGCTTAGTGGTTAAAAGATTAAGCCACTCACTGGAGTGAGTAGTTGCGGGTTCGGTCCCCGCACGGCACCAATGTTTCTGTGATCCAAAATTATTTGTTTCGGTCTGGGTGTTTGTGTATGTGTATTTCATATTTGTAAATGCACCTACAATACAGGAATAATTCCTAATGGGAGGCTACGTTTTTTCCTAAAAAAAATAAGTTCTAAGTTCTTTGTATTTTCCTCTCATATATGAGGTTTCGAAAATAACTATTATAATAATAATATTAGCCCTGTTAAGAACACCACCGTCTCAAACTGAGAGGGTTTAGGCCATTGTCCACCACGCTAGCCCAGCTAGCGGGTTGGCGAACTTCACACACTTTCGAAAAACTCTTAGGCATGCAGGTTTCCTCAAGATGTTTTCCTTGACCGTAAAAGGAAGTGATAGTTAATTTTTAATACGCACATACTTTCGATAAGACAGAGTGCCAAGGTTTGAACCCGAGACCTCTGACTTTGCAGTCCAACGGTCTAACCACTAGGCTATCGATTACGTTTGAAAAATAATAAATACTTTTTTATGTAGACTAATAATTAATATCTATTATGACTTGGTGTACTGGCAACCCGAAACGAAAAACAAAGATGGCGGTTCGAAGTTGATCTAACAGATAAAACAAGCTGACCTTGGCAGTTGGTTTGCGGTTGTCGTAGAGTTCAGACGTGTTTGGAAGCGAGTGTTTAACATTGGTGTAGTGTTATTATTTAAGTGAGTTGGAGCGAGACGTTTTGATTGGAATGTAAGTTGCATTATATTGATTTGGAACAAATGTTGAGTTTTATTACACATAGGACTGTATGCATTAGAACACAGTGAACATCTTACGGATGATGACGGTATTTACAAAATATACTTACATTTTGAGGTGCATTCAGAACACCTGTGTTGTACCCATGTTGAAAAGCAGACCAACACGCAGACGATACTATGGCGAAGACAAGGCGAAGATTCATGCCCTGGAATACAACACAAACAATTAATACAGGTATCAGAAGACCTGGATTATCTTATCATTATCTATCTATCTATATTATTACGCCAGATCCCTTGCGGGGTACGCAGAGAGTAGCTCCAACAGGTTCTTTCCTTACATTCCTCTCTGGCTTCCTGCACTCTCATAGTTTGTCTCATACACGCTCGCCGATTACGGATACTCTTGACTTGACCTCACTTTCGCATTGTATATCTGTATACTATAATTATAATATAATAGTAATAACACCAGCCTATACGGCGCCACTGCTGGGCAAACGCTCTCAAAAATCGTGGTGAGAGAGATTAGGTCATACTCCACGCGGAGCCAGCGAATAGGATGGTCAGGTTTGTGGCCACATGCTGTTGGAACTTATCGAGGCGCCTATAAAGCTTCCAACTTGGCTTAACGACTACCACATTACCTGGTACCAGTATCAACGGCTTAAGGTGCCTTTCGAGGACGGAGACGCTCAAATATGAAAATGCCACGAATATTCACCCATCTCACGCCGATCAATTGAAACGCTGCGGTTACCACTTAATGTGATAATCTTATAGGCGGCTTGATAAGTTCCAACACCAGGTGGCCACAAACCTACCTCCAACAATACGCATCGGCTCCGCGTGCTGTAGTATGTCCTAATCTCTCTCACCTCAATTTGTGAAGGCGTTTGCCCGGCAGTGGACAGTATAGGCTGATATTATTTATATTATAGGTAACAGATACACAAACTTTCGTATTTATAATATGAAAACGCCATTGCGCGCCATTTTTAGTTGATATAGCTTTTCTAGAACGCAATAATTATAACTAATTGAGTGTTCGTAACTGTCTTCAATTGAAGATTTTCATTTCAGCTTTTCGTAATACCTCTGATTTCTAGTGAATCATCAATAGTGTATTTTGAAGTAAAAAACTTTATTTACGAAACGTACATTTCGTTATTGAGGTCAACACACGTAAATCTAAACACTACGCATTCCCGTAGTTTACTGCTAAAGGCTAAAGCAGACTTGCTACTTTTAGTATCGGATATTGGCGATTATGGCCGGTTTTTATATTTAACTAATAATTAGATCTGCTTTCTTGGATGCGCATTCAGTAAGGATGGGAAATACACCGCTGACATAGAGAGAAGAGAAAAGAGGAAAGCTACTTGGGAGCCGGCACTTAAGCCAAAAGGCGCAGCTGGCCATACATAACGGAGTGCTTGTCCCAACGCTGTTATATGACAGCGAGAGTTGGGTATGTAAGAAGAAGAATAAAAGGAAAACTCTGCGGAAGATGTGCGGAGTGAAGCTGACCGACCGTATTCGCAACAGCGTTGTAAGAAAGCGAATAGGTATGAAAGAGAGAATCGGTGTAAAGATGAGAAAGGGTATGCTCCGTTGGTTTGGGCATATAGAAAGAATGTCCGAAGAAAGAATGACAAAACTAATATACAATGCGAAAGTGGAAGGATGTAGGTACCGGGGAAGACCTAGACTATCTTACCGTGACCAAATAGACCGGGTCTTATCTGAAGGACAAGTCAGGAGTCTCCGTAACCGGCGAGCGTGTATGAGACGAACTATGAGAGTAGAGGAAGCCTGAGGTATGTTAGGAAAGAACCTGTTGGAACTCTGTACTCTCTGCCTACCCCGTAAGGGATCTGGCGTGATGATATAGATAGATAGATAGATTCACTTTAGACATGGCATAAGTGCCTAACTCTTCAGATTCGATGATTTGTATCTGAAACAGTGCAAAGATTCGAATCCCAATATGCCTCATTTCGAACATTTGAATTAGCCAAATTCAAGCGCAGTCGGCCCACCGACCACCATCGCGTCGCTTATTCATTCGTTCTGTGAGACGGTAAGTTGAGTGAATTGAAAACGACATGCAGATTGGTATGAACTGGGAAGCAATTCGTTTGTTCTATAATATTAGCGCATTTGTATACTGACTTGTGAATATAAGATCGAGATTCAGATACAAATGAGGCATTTTTCTCTGTGCAATTATTTCGAATCTTGTAGTTCTCGTTCATGTTTCATATCAGTAAAGATCGACACATGCCTAATTGCTTGCTTTTTTAGAGAAAAAATGCAGGCCTACTATAGGTATTATTCCTGTGTCGTGGGTGCATTTTCTAATATATTTACATACACAATGAATATCCCGACCGACACATTTTTTTTTATAAACGTAGCCCCACACTAGGATTAATTCCTGTGTCGTGGGTGTGTTTACAAACATCAAAATTCACGTACACAAATACCCAGACCGGAACAAATAATTGTGGATCACACAAAGATTTGTCCCGTGCGGGAATCGAACCCGCGACTATTAGACACAGTGGGCGGAGCGGCTTAAGCTTTTTACCACTGCGCTAAATTTGTGGGTCGCATAAAGAATAGTTAGTCGCGTGCGGGGATCGCACCGGCTACTATCCGATTCTGTAGGTGGAGCGGGTTTTAGCCTTAGACCTACTCGTCGTTTAAATTATTATATGAATCGACGTGCCTAGTAATTAATCCGTGAAAACGCAAAATATTTTCTTAATATAAAGCAACGCTCTAAGGCCTCGGACACGAAGTCAGCGGCGGCGCGGTTCAATGCATACATTTATATGGAACTGGCCTCGAACGCAGCGGCGCGGGGAGCGGGCTGCAAGCGGCGTACGAGCGGTGCGTACCAATCCAGCGGGGCCCGCGCGTCTGCATTGATATAGTGTTGAGTTGTCGTATTCTTTTTTGTTTTTCAACGACCGAAGTTTCAAAATGCCCGCCGACGTGTTGAAGCAAATTAATACAATGATTTTTGATAGAATTTGATTTGATAGATTTACTTCCTCGCCCGGTTGTAGGAATTTACATCTTCTTTTGCCCACAATAAATCAAACTTTAGGAAGGAATTAGTATCAAAAAGATGTTGTCGTCGCTGTTTAGACATTTCGTTCGTGAACAAAGATACTGATTTATCGTAACACAACACCACGCCGCTCTAGCGCCGAGCGGTCTGCCCGCTGGCTTCGAGACCGGGTACAGCGTTGCCGCGCCGTTCCCCGCACCACCGCCGCCCCGCTCCCGCTGACTTCGTGACCAAGGCCTTAAACGGGATTCGCTGATATGAGTAATAAGTCTGCAACACTCATGGGAGTGGTCAGGGCCAAAAACGTTGGAGTGACGACTCGTGGCCTCTGTCTGAAAGGTTATGGGGGTAGTGTTGTAAAAACGCTCGAGTCGGCGCTCAAAATGCTCGTGGCTTCTACGTCTTTCAACGCTCATGAGCGTCGACTCGGCGCTAAACTCTTGACTTCGGTGCTCATTTTTACCACACTACATGGGGGGGGACCTTTGCCAAGCAGAACGACAATATATGTTTAAAAAAAAGAAACTTTATTAAATCGGTTGTATATAACAAGCCTAATACATTCCATTTTAATAGCTCAACGAAAACAGAACGCGTAAACACTGTATCGCATTCTATAAATATTCTTATTCATGCGTCCGCGCGTATGCCAAGTTGTTTTCCATCAAAACAAACATTAACTAAGGAAAAAGCCTGTTGGAGTATTAAAACCTGTTGCCTGCCTAACTCATAATAGATCTGGTATGATACTGTTACGACTTAAATACACCCCGATACCTTGTAAACCCCTTATCGGGGAATGTTAATTTTAAAATGCATTACACACACTTATGTCCCCTAGCGATCTGTCTAGAAAGATCTAGAATCCGCCCTTAAGTGCTGAAACGTCTAGAAGGTTCCACCCCTTTAATTATCGCCGGCGCGCGGTCGCGGTATACAAGTACCTATTTGTTCACGTACAAATAGGCATGTAATAATAATACCGCTTTGTGGGCCGCGCCGGCTATTGTTCGATGTACTTGGCGCGTTCGATGTTTGCGTCCGTTCTAGAACTTTCATACGAGTATAAAAGGAACACAAAGTGCGGTGACGGACACAGTCTCTTCTCGGAAGCGACAGTGATCAAATCGGAGAACAAGCGATCTAAGTGGAATATACCAGCGACTTTAGCAACGATATACGGATACTACGAGTGACTTAGCGACTTGGAAGCAGTATTTGGGTCCTAACAAGAGTAGTACTAGTGTGATTAGTTCGCGTGTGTATTTGCATTCGAATTACTGTTATGTGTACAGAGCCTAATAAAGTACTTCGCATGTTATTCGGCATTTAATTACCCCGCTACGTAACAATACGATCTCGGCCTATACTCGTCCAAGAAATACACATACACAAACACCCACACTGAAACAAACCTTTGTGGGTCACACCAAGATTATAATCGTGTGAGGATCAAACCCGCGACAGTTCAATCCAATAGACAGCTTTAGCTCATAACGATCAAGTTGTGAATGGGAATTTCTGGACAAAAATCCAAAATCCCCATTTATGAGACGAGGGCAGAGGCGGCGTAAGAAGTGGGCGACGTGGGCCATCGCCTACGGCCTCGCGGCCCTAAGGGCCTCGCGCCTATAAGAACGCAACGAAAACAAATTATTCGTCATAAAACGATAACTATAATATTGACATACCAAAGGACATTGTGAAAAAAATTGCTCCAGAACCAACAATAATTTGGCCCATGCCATTCATTATTTATCTATTTTATTAAAATAATGGCAAATCCGTATCTAACGGACAATTTGCAATCTAAAACGAATATTTCAACGTATTGTAAGTACTCATATCGAAATCGCCGAAAACTTTAATGAATGTCAACACACTATATAACCTCATATGTATTGATGGCTACTGGATTATAACCTCAAAATCTAATACTTTTTGTGCAGTATTACGATTCCCCCGCTTGTCCGTTTAATAACGAATGCTTTAAGAGAGTTTATGGGTGATTTGAAATCATACAAGTATTTTTTCGTTGCTGTTGGTTCTGGGGCAAATCATGTATGGGCGCGGAACAATGTCCTTTCAAAATTACTACTTTTGTAGATTTTATCGCGGTTTATTCTTTACTTAATTATACCCTTTGTTTTTATACAAAATTTGTTTTTTATTTAGTCTAGCAACATTTGTTGGCTTTGCATTGCCGTCAGGGAATCACTGAACTGAGGATTGTCCATATCAGGCGAGATTAATGCGTGCGATTAGCTAACGCAGATAGGGCGTTTGGCTGTAATTGGTCGCTTTCCCATCACTCTCGTTTGCTTATCTAGAACTTTAAATAATATAATATTAGCCCTATTAAGAAACTGTCCCACGGTTGGGCACGCGCCTCCTCTCAAACTGAGGGGGTTTAGGCCAAAGTCCACCACGCTGGCCCACTGCAGGTTGGCGAACTTCACACACCTTCGAGGGACTCTCAGGCATGCAGGTTACCTCATGATGATTTCCTTCACCATTAAAGCAAGTGATAGTTAATTTTTAATAGGCACATGCTTTCGAAAAGACAAAGCGTGCCTGGGTTTGAAGCCGCAACTTTTGACTTTGTGACGATTGTAAACTTTTAATGTGTTTTTTTGTATATAATGATTCCATGTTAACTTATTTTTTCGTTTTGTTTTGTGTATGTCTCGTTTATTTACGTCTTATTTTAAGTATGCAGTAAGTGGCACGATATAAGTAGCACGATATAAAATCTTTATCTATTTATTGAACCGCTTATTTTTTAAATTAAGCGGGTCAAACATTTATTTTTCGGCCGGACGATTTATCGCAGTGGTTAAGAGCTTAAGCCGCTCCGCCCACTTCACGCGGAAGTGAGCAATCTGTAAATTGGGTATTAGAAAATAAAACGCGTATCTAGAGTTCGGCAAAGATTTTATCGCGGTTTATTTCAGATTTTTAAGTACCCGACGTTTCGAGTGCTCCAGAGTACCTTAGGGGGTTAATTTATTGTGTCTAAAAGTTGCAGGTTCGATTCCCGCACGGGACGTTTTGCGTGAAACACAATGATTTGTTTCAGTCTGGGTCTAAATTTTTATGTTTGGAAACTCACCAACGACACAGCAATAAATCCTAGTGGGGCTACGTATTTTTTGAAATATTAAAATAATAATTTATCTATCTATCTATAACCTGACGCCAGATCCCTTGCGGGGTAGGCAGAGAGTACAGAGTTCCAACAGGTTCTTTCCTTACATACCTCTCTGGTTTCCTCGACTCTCATAGTTCGTCTCATACACGCTCGCCGGTTACGGAGACTCTTGACTTTTCCATCAGATAAGACTCGGTTTATTTGGTCGTGGTAAGATAGTCTAGGTCTTCCCCGGTACCTGCATCCTTCCACTTTCACATTGTATATCTGTTTTGTCATTCTTTCCTCTGGCATTCTTTCTATATGCCCGAACCAGCGGAGCATGCCCTTTCTCATCTTTACACCGATACTATCTTTCATACCTACTCGCTGTCTTACTATGCTGTTGCTAATGCGGTCGGTCAGCTTCACTCCGCACATCTTACGCAGAGCTCGCAGTTCTACCGCATTTATCCTACTTTCATTCTCCTTCTTACATACCCAGCTCTCGCTACCATATAACAGCGTTGGGACAAGAACTCCGTTATGTATGGCCAGCTGCGCCTTATGGCTTAAGTGCCGGCTCCCGAGTAGCTTTCCCATCGCACCATTCACTCTGTTCCCTGCACTCACTCTTCTCTCTATGTCAGCGGTGTATTTCCCATCCTTACTGAAGGCGCATCCAAGATATACAAACTCATTCACTTGCTCTAGCACATCGTTACCAACCAATTAATAATAATTTCATAGTTAATAATAATTTATTTAATGTAATTCGTCGTTGTGCGCCACTAGAGGGCCTCGCGAAATGTAATTTGCCCTCATTAAATTTAGCTCAACTTCGAGAAGGAGGCCGATAAGGATTCAGTTGGGCTGGGCAGCATTTCGGAAGCTCCGCCAGGTCTTCTCATCACCCATCCCGCAAAATCTAAAGACGAAAGTCTTCGACCAGTGCGACTTACCGGTCATGACCTATGGAGTTTGAGACGTGGACTCTCACAATGGGACTGGTCCGTAAGCTAAGAGTCGCTCAGCGAGCTATGGAGAGAGCTATGCTAGGAGTTTCTATGTTAGATAGAATCAGAAATGAGACTATCTGGCATAGAACCATAGCTCTGAAAATCAGCAAGCTAAAGTGGCAATGGGCTGGTCACATTTGCCGCAAAACGGACAACCGTTAGAGCAGACGCGTTTTGGAGTGGAGACCACGAATTGGCAAGCGCAGTGTGGGACGCCCCCCCCCCCGCGAGATGGAGTGACGACATACGTCGGATAGCCGGCAGGAACTGGATGCATAAAGCCGAGGATCGGGCTCTGTGGCGCACACTAGAAGAGGCCTATGTCTAGCAGTGGACTGATTTGGGCTGATGATAATAAAATTTAGCTCTAATCCCGCCACTGAACGAGGACTTCTGGACTTACCCGTTAACTTTGATAAAATGAAATAAAACAAATGCAATTATGCCTTATCTATCTTTCTATATCACGCTAAATCCATTGCAAGGTAGGCAGAGAGAGCAGAGTATATTTTTTGTGTATTTTGTTAGTGTTTAGTTTACGCGTCATTAAGTCATTAGCTCGTTTGTTTGTTCATCGTTCGCCATGTCCAAACGTGTCACTATGTTTGTATACCTAAAATAGTCGCGCCGAGGACGACGTGGGTGATCAATTTGGTGTCATCTTGACAAGAGTTTTGCTAAGAATATTATTATAACATAATGCTGTGTATTTCAAACGTATTGTTACGTCGAATTACTTGGGAAGTAAGAGCAAGTAGTCATTTTAAAAAAATAGTCATTATGAGATTATGAGATACTTGAATGTGAAGAAAACCAAGATTATGGTTTTTGAAAGGGAAGAAACCAGAACGAATGTAAGGATTGTGGTTGGTAACGATGTGCTGGAGCAAGTGAATGAGTTTGTATATCTTGGATGCGCCTTCAGTAAGGATGGGAAATACACCGCTGACATAGAGAGAAGAGTGAGTGCAGGGAACAGAGTGAATGGTGCGATGGGAAAGCTACTCGGGAGCCGGCACTTAAGCCATAAGGCGCAGCTGGCCATACATAACGGAGTTCTTGTCCCAACGCTGTTATATGGTAGCGAGAGCTGGGTATGTAAGAAGGAGAATAAAAGTAGGATAAATGCGGTAGAAATGCGAGCTCTGCGGAAGATGTGCGGAGTGAAGCTGACCGACCGCATTAGCAACAGCATAGTAAGACAGCGAGTAGGTATGAAAGATAGTATCGGTGTAAAGATGAGAAAGGGCATGCTCCGTTGGTTCGGGCATATAGAAAGAATGCCAGAGGAAAGAATGACAAAACAGATATACAATGTGAAAGTGGAAGGATGCAGGTACCGGGGAAGACCTAGACTATCTTACCACGACCAAATAAACCGAGTCTTATCTGATGGAAAAGTCAAGAGTCTCCGTAACCGGCGAACGTGTATGAGACGAACTATGAGAGTCGAGGAAGCCAGAGAGGTATGTAAGGAAAGAACCTGTTGGAACTCTGTACTCTCTACCTACCCCGCAAGGGATCTGGCGTGAGGTTATAGATAGATAGATGAGATAGTAGTCATTTTGGGAAAGCAGTCATTTTGGGATGTAGTTGTAGATGTAGTTGTTTTGAGAATTGAAACAGTCATTTTAGGAAATTTGTCCGGAGTGAAGCTGACCGACAATATTCGCAACAGCGTAGTAAGAAAGCGAGTAGGTATGAAAGATGGCGTCGGTGAAAAGATGAGAAAGAAGATGACGATGGGGATCAATTTCTTTCAAACTGTACTTGGTCCAAACAGCCGGGCTGCATTTAATATGTATGCCAACTGCAAAATTGCAGTTTAGTTGGAGTTATTGTGCAGTTGGCATAACTGTTTTGAAACTGCCAACTGTAAAAACAAAGACTGCGTCTTTGAATTTATTGGTATATAAGATCAATGACTTAATATACAAGGTGTATCGTAAATAACGCAAGACCTCAGTCACCCCGATTAGATGATTGCATTACAAATTCAATACGAAAACCAAAAATCCAAATTTAAATTTTTTTACTCCTTTTTTCAGCACTTTTATACCCCATTTAACAATGAAAATTGCATGTGTATGTGTACGTATTGAGCAATACATTTTAGAAATGCATTTGAAATCTCCATACTGCTTTGAATCAAGAATAAATTTAGTTTATTACAGCGCACTAAAGAAGTAACAGCATTTTTGCAAATTAAAAAAAAAGTAAGATTGATGGAATGAATTCAGTTATCGGTTTAGAACAAACTACTTTCAGGTCTTGAGTTTATTATGTTACATCTTGTATATATGGCCATAACTACGGAAATAACTTGGACTTAAAAATGGCGGTCGGTCATAGTACAACTCAAGATATTCATATCGTTTTAGCAAAGATATACTGGTAACGATGGTAACACCTGGACATCAAAATGGCGAACCGACCGCAAATTGATTATTCCCAAATATCACAAACATTTCATTGCCATACATTTTCAACAATCTAATAAATTAATTTATTTGTAAAGGTAACGCAAGGTGAGCAAACATCGCCACTGCATAAACCCACCCACATTTCTATTGTAGGGCTTTGTTTTTAAAAGAAAAGACAACAAACACCTAACGCTCTTTTTTAATCCCTAACGGCCGTAGACAAACATTTTTTTATTTCTTTTTTATGACACAGATTTCATCAGCCGCCCGTCACGTTGTTTTTTTTATAAAAAAATCTGGTATCATTAGTCATAGTGAATAGACGTGTTTTAAATTTAAATAATGGGTGTGTCTAAACGGCTTTAAAAACCTTGGCAGTGTATATTATCTAAATTTAGATCTAAAAACGAGTTATTCATTGGTCGAGTCTTGGCGGGAAGTCGAAGAATAATGTCAATTTCTCTTAATTTTACAACACTTGTGTTATTTCGTATAATAATGTGTAATGTTGGTGGAATATTAACCATTATGTATTCCTATATGTGGATGAGTGAAGGTAATCGTAACAAAGTGACAAAAGGTGCCTTTTCGATTTCCCTCAAAACGGCCGTTGCAATTGGTATGTCATGTATCTATCACTTTGCTATCCAGGGTGGGGTACTTCATCAATTTTATTAACATCGTTGTCATCAAGTTCATCGGGGAGCCGAATTAATCAATATATTAATACGTGAAGCAAAAACTTTGTACCCCTTTTTACGAAAATTGCGCGGACGGAGGAGTATGAAATTTCCCACACTTATAGTTTATATAGAGAAGGAATGCAGAAAGGTAATATTTTTTTTAATTATGCTTGAAACTTCTTTAATCAATAAAAAAAAACATTACACACACTACCATGTATTTGACACACACATTGACTTTTGTTTATTGTTAAAGTCTGTGGTCTAATTGCGAATAGATAGTCTTACTGAATGTCAAACATAACCAGCAAACGATGAAAGAGTAGGTCGAATGTCGACCAACGGGCGACCACTAGTTTATATAAACACAAGTATGCATCTCATTGGCAAAATCCACTTAACAATAGTGTGGAGCCATAACTTAAAGAAGAAGAAATTATTCATTAAACTTTGAGCAGTAATAGAAAAGTGATCTAAGCATTTCCTTTAGAACTGACAGCCGTTGGAGCAGTCTCTCAAGTAGCGACATCATACCGATGGCCGATGACGTGGACCGGTGAAGGCCACGGGTAAAAGCGTAGATTACGGCCGGTGACCGTCCTTTAATATAGTCGATTTTGTTCATCAAACCTCATTTACATAGCCCTTGTTTCTTTCTATCATTTACACTAGTCCTTGCACCTGCTGGGGTCAGTTCGCTGGTTATGTTTCTTTTTCAGCAATTGATCTTAGCAAGTGACTTACATAACATTAACTTTACGTAACATTAACTTACGGACGATTTAGCACAGTGGTTAAGAGCTTAAGGCGCTCCGCCGCTGTGTCTAATAGTCTCGGGTTCGATTCCCGTACGGAACAAATCTTTGTGTGATTCACAATTATTTGATCCGGTCTGGGTATTTATTTAGAGAATTTTCATATTTGTAAACGCACCTACGACGCAGGCATAAATCATAGTGTCGGGCTTCGTTTAAAAAAAAAACCGGTGACCTTTAAAATAGTCCAGTTTTTGGTCATCAAACCTCGTTCACGTAGCCCTTGTTTCTTTCTATCGTTTACAATAGTCCTTGCACCTGCTGGGGTCAATTGGTTATATTTCTTTATTTTCAGCAATTGATCTCAGCAGGTGACTTACATGACATTAACTTCTCGCAAAGGGCCTCTACGTATTGGATCGTTTGCCAGCCTTCAAAGGTCCGGGTAAATCCTGCGAATCTCAGCGAGTCAGTAAGAAAGGAAACTATCTGTGTACCATAAAAACTATATTTTAAAGTCACGGCTGATAGCACGACTGGTGTGCCAACAACTTCTATGGCGTTTGACGCTTCGGCGAGGTTGAAGAATCCTTGCCCGCTGGCCGGTGCAAAATACCAGCGAGACCACCTATTATACGCTCTCCCGAATAGCGACTGCCCAAACCGAGACCGTTCCTCCTTGAGGCGCCCTTGAGCTAGTTGCCCCATTGCCCTTCTGGCTCTACCGTAGTGGTTGCATGCTCGCCCTCTTGTCCAGTGAAGCTGTAAAGGCCCTGTGGCCAACAGCGTAGCTCATTCACACACACAGGCTCCTGTTGTGCCATCTATACATTTTGTTATTAGCCATAACTTCTATATTTGATTAGAATCTGACGTAAAAATCAGTTAGGACTAGTATGGACATATCACAGAAACTTTTCCGGCGTCGATTTATTTTCCGTACCACTTAACAAATACATATTTATAAATGATTATTGGTTGATTCCACAAATGTCGCCGCTCCAAGGTTCTACGTGGATGCAGGAAAACATGTTACGTCATTGTTGTATGACCTTGGTCGGCGGTCGAGGCAACTTTCGTTGACTTTGGTTGGACGTAGCTTTTATATTCACAGATTCGTGGTCGATGAAATCGGGCGATTTATCGTATAGTATAATAGAACGTGTCTTAGGTAACGTAGGTCTTCCCCGGTACCTACATCCTTCCACTTTCGCATTGTATATCTGTTTTGTCATTCTTTCTTCTGGCATTCTTTCTATATGCCCGAACCAACGGAGCATACCCTTTCTCATCTTTACACCGATACTATCTTTCATACCTACTCGCTTTGTTATCTGAAGAGCAAGTCAAGAGTCTGACCGGCGAGCGGGTATAAGCCGAACTATGAGAATGAAGGAAGCTAGAGAGATTTGTTAGGAAAGAATTTGTTGGAACTCTGTACTTCCTGCCGCCACTTCTGTACGCCGCAAAGGTGCGTGATGACATAGATAGATAATCTACACCCTATTTTATTTTTCTATCTATCTATCTATCTATATCATCACGCCAGCTCCCTCGCGGGGTAGGCAGAGAGTACAGAGTTCCAAAAGGTTCTTTTCTTACATACCTCTCTGGCTTTCTCCACTCTCATAGTTCGTCTCATACGCACTCGCCGGTTACGGAGACTCTTAACTTGCCCTTCAGATGAGAAAGCGAGTAGGTATGAAAGATAGTATCGGTGTAAAGATGAGAAAGGGTATGCTCCGTTGGTTCGGGCATATAGAAAGAATGCCAGAAGAAAGAATGACAAAACAGATATACAATGCGAAAGTGGAAGGATGTAGGTACCGGGGAAGACCTAGACTATCTAACCATTTTATTTTTAATTGTTAAAAAATCTTATTTTATAATATTCTGGTGTGCATGTTATTAGGGCCGGGCAAATAGTTGTGCTAAAAAAAACAACCAAATTGCTTGGCACTTATTAGTGATAATTATGGAATGATAACAAATAACTACACTGGTAATGCGGTACTTTTGTCGCTCATGGGAGACCTTCTGAAGGTCTTTGCCGAATTCATACCTTAACAGTCTCTTATTTACTATGTAGGCTGACTGATATCATGAACCTAAGTACACTTAAGTTTAATCTGTACTTAAGTATGTCCATTTAGCTCATTGTGCATACACTAGGATATATTCCTGTGTCGTGGGTGCGTTTACAAACATGAAAATTTACATACACAAATACCTAGACCGGATCAAATAATTGTGGATCACACAAAGATTTGTCCTGTGCGGGAATCGAACCCGCGACTATTAGACACACTGGACGGAGCGGAGCTCTTAACCACTGCGCTAAATCGTCCGTCATTGTTCTCCCATACCCCATGAAAGCAATGTATACAACAAGAATTGTAAAACTCTCATTTTTAATAAAGCAACCGTGGAGTTTCTTGCACTTCTCCACAGAAATCTCTCTTTGACTATTATATTACTTATCTTTTTGACTATTCATAAGTGCTGTTTGGCGTACAATTTGTACTGCTAAGCCAACGGCAAGCAGAAACCAGGTCCATACTTTGGCAACAATTAGACTAATTACCAAATGAATAACGACTGACTTGTTAAAAATCCACGATTTATAAAGGCATATATATTGCTGATTGCTCGGCGTTTCTCTACGTGATCGAATCAGGAATGAGGAGATTCGTAGAAGAACCAAGGTCACCGACATAGTCCTCAGGATTAGCATGCTGAAGTGGCAATGGGCTGGCCACATAGCGCGAAGATCGGACGGGCGTTGGGGCAGAAAGATTCTAGAGTGGAGACCACGTATTGGCAAGCGCAGCGTAGGACGACCGCCTGCCAGATGGACCGACGATCTTGTGAAATTCGCAGGAAATCGTTGGATACAGGTGGCATCGGACCGGTTACGCTGGAAAGCGATTGGGGAGGCCTATGTTCAGCAGTGGACAAGTATAGGCTGAAATGATGATGATGATTGCTGATTGGCATTAGCAGAATTGAAATAATGTGGGAACTGCAATTCAGCAATATATCCGTAGGAGTTAGAGATGTAACAGCGTGTTCGTAATTCTACTGTCCTAAACGGTTTGACTGATTTCGATGTTAGTACCTGTGAGTTAAGCTAGATGGTTCTCAACTATAGTTAAACCCGGTTTACATCCAAAAGCACGATGGGGTAAATACACAGCGTTTTTCACGACATTCAGATACTTAGTTTCTTGTCTAAAAAATTAAGACTTCTCCTTCTTTATTCTTTATTGTACACGTTTAATTATAATAACAATAAGATAGGAAAGTTTATGTACAAAGGCGAGCTTAACTCAAAATTGAGTTTTCTTACAGCAAACCTAATAGGCATAGAAAGATGAAAATACAGAGGACAGTACCAAGTGTACAATCGAAGGAAAATGTGCAAAGAACTAACTATATATAATTATACAATATATAACATATACATACAAACCTACACAAGGGTCGTCGACTTAAAAGTGAAACTTGGCTTGAGCGGTAGCATCTCTAGTAGTTGTGCTTCTAAAATATTATTCACATCGCTCTTCAATACCGTCTTCACTAGATACATCTCCTATCCATTCAATTTATAGAAGAGGACCTCTGCAGATTTACCATACATATATTAAGGGTTGTCTACGCGAAAGAGACGAGCAGTGAAATTTCTAATAGTAGTACTTATAAACCTTTTTTGTATGGGTCTTCCTTTAAACTTTTATTAGACATGTCGCCTATCCAGTCTATCTATAGAAGATCAAATTGTCAAACTTGAAAAATTTTGCAATGCGGAACACACACAAGTAGAGCATCAGGTCCGTGACTATTATTGTCAGATACAGTAGCAAACGTTTGCCACCCTTGAAAATAATAATTCCAGTAAGCATTGTTATAGAATTCTTTGATGCACCAAAATTCATTGAGTGTATTTCTTTTAAATATTCGTGTGTTTGAGTGATATATGCTATACGCTGTTGGCCGTGAGGCCTTTACAGCTTCACCGGACTTAAGGGCGAGCGTGTAACCACTACGCTCTAGCCAGAACGGTAAGGGGCGACATACTCGAGGGCGCCTCAAGGAGGAACGGCCTCGGTTTGGACAGTCGCTACGGGGGGAGGGGTTGTAATTAGTGCACCGGTTGGCGGGCTAGGGGATCTACGACTTCGTCGTCGTCGTTCGTATCGGGAGCGGAAAGAAGCGATGTCAAAGCATCGGGGGATCGGTGAGAACATGTCGCGGCCGGCGGTAGCGGCAGGGGTCGGGTTCGTTTTTAAATATTCACGCGTAGCCAGTGCGGTACGGTGGAGGCAGGCTTTGGGGCAATCTGCTGTTGTAACTTATCAAGCCGCCTTTAAGCGTTACATCCCGTCTTTCGGATACAGATACCGCACACAGGATCAGACGAGCTCGCCGGCAAGGTCGTAGAATTTTTGCCTACCGGCCGGTGCAGAGCACCACGGCGAAACACTTAGTATACGCCCTTCCCCAATAGCGGCAGCCTAAGCAGAGGCCGTTCCTCCTTAAGACACTCTTAAGCTAGTTTCTCCTTGCCCTTCGGACTGGAGCGTAGATGCAACACGCTCGCCCTCCGTCCGAAGAAGCTCAAAAGCGTGGTTCACACACACACGCACATAAAATCAGGAAAAATAAAAAAAAAACACCGTCACGACTATATTCCCCAAGCGGGGGTGGCAGAGGTGTGCTGAGTACAACCACTTTTCGCCGACGATGTCCCATGTAATAAGGGGACGGCCTATTGCCATATACCGGGCACAATTCCAGACTCCGGACTCATACTGGGAAGTTTTCGTTGGAAAAACTTCTCTTGTCCGACCTAGGATTTGAACCCAGGACCTCGTGATCACCAAGCAATGCGCTTTGCCACTAGACCAACAAAGCAGTCCAACAAAATAAGGTCTTGGATCTATTTTGAAATGCTTCGAAGCATTTACATGTATCTTGGTCTCTACGAGTGCAATGACCTCATTTCCTAACTAAATCATTAAACAAATGTTTAATTACTGTAACCGTAGCGTTGAAGATAATATGTACACAACTATTTACACATTTAATTGTATAAACATGAATCGTATGGTCCATAGAGTTGAGGTTCGGAAACCGCAAGTTGTTAATTTTTTTTCATACAGCAATTGGTTATATTAAGTTATGACAAAGGGTAGTGTTGTAAAAATAAGCACTGAATGTTTAGCGTTTAACGCTGAGTCGACGTTAACACGTTTAAAACTAAAGCGTTTAAGCGCCGACTCAAGCGACACTAACCAAGGGTGCTAAATATTTTTTATACTGAGTTCTTAGATTAACGCGAATATTACACAGGAAATAAAACTATTTTTCGGATTTTATCGCGGTTTATTTTTGATTTTTAAGTTCTCGACGTTTCCAGTGCTTTGCAGCACCCATGATCACGGGAGGGACTGAGGTGTTAGACGTCCAAAAAGCATAGTTGTTCCGGGAATGTTGGTCCGATCTACGCAGAATGAGCTCACGGTGTCTTGAGGTCTGGCAGTGTTATGCGTGGTTTTGGATTTGATTATAGTAATTACCGGATCCCAAGTCGATGGAAGCACTCAGACATCTTCTCTATTGAAATTAGGATGTTTTTTAATTTCAATAGCCTCGCGAACCATCCTTGGTAAGAATCTGTGTTCTTTCACGAGGATTTATGGTCTATCGAATCTGATGTTATGGCGAGTGCGGTCAAGGGCATGTTCACAGACTGCAGACTTATGATAGAGATAAAGTACATTGGTATTTAAAGGTAGGCAAAAAAGAACATTGTATCAAAATAAATCATTATTTCTTTCACTTCACTACACTTCACTGCCTCATTGGTCTAGTGGCAAAGCGCATCGCTTTGTTATCACGAGGTCCAGGATTCAAATCGTAGGTCGGACAAGTGTAGTTTTTCCATCGAAAACTTCCCAGTACGAGTCCGGAGTCTGGAATTGTGCCCGGTATATGGCAATAGGATCGCCCCCTATTACATGGGACCTGACATCGTCGGCGAAACGTGGGTGTACTCAGTACACCTCTGCCACACCCGCTTGGGGAATAAAGGCGTGACGGTGTACATCTATTGTTTTACATTTTCTTATTGCAACGCAAAATACTTAAAAACTAATCTAAGACTAAGAAATAATAGAATTTACTTAAAAACATACCAAGTTTTTTTTTTTTTTTTAACTTAGCCCCACACTATGATTTATTCCTGTGTCGTGGGTGCGTTTACAAACATAAAAATTCACATACACAAATACCCAGACCGGAACAAATAATTGTGGATCACACAAAGATTTGTCCCGTGCGGGACTCGAACCCGCGACTATTAGACGCAGTGGGCAGAGCGGCTTAAGCTCTTAACCACTGCGCTAAATCGTCCGTCTATATCCGTCCGTAGTTCCTGCAAATAATTTGATTTTGCACATACGTCGTTTATTTGCGAGTGCTCAATATATCCGTCCGTGGGTGTGTGTTCACCGGACTTACGGGTGAGCGGGCAACCGCTATGCTCGAGCCAGAAGGGCAAGGGGGCGACATACTCGAGAGCGCCTTGAAGAGGCGCCCTCAGTTGGGACAGTCGCTGTAGGGAGACGGGTGCACTACTAAGTGCACCGGTCAACCGCCGGCTATGACAGGGGATCTACGACTACGTCGTCGTCGCCCGTATTCTGAGCGGCAAGAAGGGATGACAAAGCATCGGGGGGATCGGTGAGAACATGTCGCGGCCGGTGGTGGCGGCAAGGGTCGGGGGGGATATCCATCCCTTATTAATCATTTGTAAAGTAATTGCATCCCTGTCACTCTCCCGGTCGATAAATGACCAATCGCAGCAGGCCCTTAACTCCTACACGCTTGCCGGTTTTTAGATATATGTCAACAGCGGAGCCACCGAGACAATGCATAATGGAACGGAAGCCATTTGCAAAACAATATGGCGGAGTTAAGGTCAAAATGTCAAGGCAAAACAATGTTATCTGTGTATCGATATCGTTTTACTCCGTATATCAATGATATAATTACATGACCAAGGTTATTTATGATCCAGTGGTTCGGGCATATAGAAATGTCGGAAGAAAATATGACAAAGGAGATATGCGGTGTGAAAGTGGAACGATGTAGGTACCGGGGAAGACCTATAGACCATCTAACTATATAGTAATTATTAGTGATCACCAAGGTTAGATAGCAATCGGTTGGCTTGAGATAGGTAACCGTGTGTGTGTGTGTGTGTGTGTGTGTATGAATGATCTACGCTGTTGGCCTCGAGGCCTCTACAGCTTCACCGGATTTTAACGGCGAGCGTGCAACCACTACGCTCCAGCCAGCCAGAAGGGCAAGAGGCGACATACTCGAGGGCGCCTCTTCGAGGCGCCCTCGGTTGGGACAGTCGCTGTAGGGGGACGGGTGCACTACTAAGCGCACCGGTCAACCGCCGGCTATGGGAGGGGATGTACTACTACGTCTACGTCGTCGTCGCCCGTATTCTGAGCGGAAAGAAGGGATGACAAGGCATCGGGGGGGTCGGTGAGAACATGTCGCGGCCGGCGGTGGCGGCAGGGGTCGGGAGGGAGATCGTAGTCGGCGGTTTGTGTCAACGAACGTTTCTGTTTTCATGCAACCATGCGCATGCGCGCCGCGTCTTTGATGCGCAGAGTACGGGCCAGCTCTAACACAGTCCTGGCAATGATCGCGAGTAGGCTAGATTGCCCTTGTGCCAGCAGACATGTCGCTGTACCAATGCCTTCAAGAAAGTATTGAAAAGGAACAACTCAGGGTATTGACTTTTGAATATGTAATGTAACTATTTGATATTATTTCATTATTATTGAATTTTATTGTGATAATTCTAATGTTGATTATATGGGTGTTTCTTGCCTGAAATAAATGTATTTCAATTGAATTGAATTATGTTAAACATTCTGCAAAACACGCCTGGGGTAATCTACTACACGAGTCTTGTTAAAACTCTGGATAATTTTCATGCTTTCAAGCGTTTTTGTGGAATTACTGGTATCAAACTTAAGGCTTACAAATAGGCCCTGTTAATATATTTTCGTATCCGTGGCGCTTTACAACTGGGCTTATACTAATTGTTGTCTCTTTCTCTATGGCTGATCTGCCATTTTTTGTCTCCCACATTTCAAAGGAGGGAAATGGAATTTTATTTTTCCTACTCCTTCTGTTTTTCTTTCTAATTATTGTTCGTTATTGTACACATAAATAGACAATTCATCATTACATAGGATTTTTATGTGTGCTTAACGCAAAGTTGAGTTCTCTTACAGCTAACCTTGCCACTTCGTACGCGCCATTTTGCTTGGGGACACCATGGATTGACATTGATTGACAGCCAAACGAGACAGTGCTGCCAAATACCAAATAAAAAAAATAAAAAAAAACACAAAAAACTACAAAATGTCCACAGACAATAAATATATATTTTTTGAAAAGATCTTTTGGAAGATTAGGTTTACACAGGGCAATTTTTCTTATTTTTCTTATTTTCATTCTAGTTTGTTAACCCCTCGGTTGCTCGAGCGCTTTTTATATATATATGCCTTAGTAGTTTTAGACTTTAATAAATATATCTAATGTGAGACCGCCCGTGATGTTACCGAAATATGGCGCTGCCGGAAGATCAGCGCTGCAGCATAATACAGCTGCGGCATTAACTGAGGCAGGGACCAATTTTGGGTCTCACACAATCACTGCTTTGCATTTCTACCATTTTTATTGTTACTCTTTTGTTATTTTAATTACATTTGTTATGCATTTCATTCTTTTGTGTTTAGTTGTGTGAGCACAAAATAAATTATTTTTCTTTCTTTCTTTCTTTCTAACCTGAGCGATAGAGAGATGAAAAGTAGGGAAGACA
The DNA here is from genome assembly GCA_905147815.2 of Phalera bucephala. Classification (NCBI taxonomy): domain Eukaryota; kingdom Metazoa; phylum Arthropoda; class Insecta; order Lepidoptera; family Notodontidae; genus Phalera; species Phalera bucephala. Next base: position 5,420,015 of record LR990637.1, on the reverse strand, counting down.
GTAACAAGTGTACAATGTAATAAAACAATACATAAATACACAACACATTACACACATATATAAATCAACAAAATAATATAAATTAATATACCTATTTATCTATATATAATATATATCAATAATTATATATCATGCCAGAGGAAAGAATGACAAAACAGATATACAATGTGAAAGTGGAAGGATGCAGGTACCAGGGAAGACCTAGACTATCTTACCACGACCAAATAAACCGAGTCTTATCTGAAGGAAAAGTCAAGAGTCTCCGTAACCGGCGAGCGTGTATGAGACGAACTATGAGAGTCGAGGAAGCCAGAGAGGTATGTAAGGAAAGAACCTGTTGGAACTCTGTACTCTCTGCCTACCCCGCAAGGGATCTGGCGTGAGGTTATAGATAGATAGATAGATATATCCTAGTATATGCATACATATATAAATATATGGTTCATAATAAAAGGAAATGCTCTTTAATTTTCTTTCTAATTATTTTTTTGCGGGCTTAACGACAATTAAAGCGCTTCCCGGTACACCCCAAGGTTTAAACCTTGGTGTCATCTAAGGAGACCATTGTAGATCCTGGCTTACAGCATCTACAATGGTGGGAATGTGTGGCGGGCTTAGTCCAAAAAAAACCGTTTGTGTCATTATATATTCGTTAAATCTTTGGTCCCAGTTACCACGTTGTTAAACCAAGCCACGTTATAAAGCTGCTTGTAAAAGTACAGCTGCCAGACGGAGTGTTTTAGGTATGGCCATCCAAATATTAAATAAAGTTCCGAATGAATTCAAAAGTTTGCAACTAACGGAATTTACATCTAAATTAACTATATTTTTATTAGAAAAATGTTATTATGAAATAAAACTATTTTTTCGGATTTTATCGCGGTTTATTTTGATTTTTAAGTTCCCGACGTTTCGAGTGCTTTGCAGCACGCCTAAGAACTCAGTAAAATGTTATTAGTTTAAGCGACTTTCTAAATGACCATGACATCTAAATTGTGTTTGACTTACATATTAATTTGACTTGCAGTATGGCTTGTTATATATAGTATGACATATAGTATGCGTTGTTGATGACATGATATTTTTCAATCGAGGTTATTGTTACGCGTTATTTTGATGTATGTTGGTTATCATCTGATTATTTTTATATTCTTTTTAATTGATTAATGTTCCTTTTTATTATTAGCATGCAATTTGTATACCCTAAGGGTGAAACATAGTGAGACTGTTCCTGTATCAATACGTGAATTTATAACTATGTTTTGACAAATAAATTATTCATTCAATAATTCATTTAAATTGAAATCCTTACAGGCGGCTTGATAAGTTACAACAGCAGATAGGCCCCAAATCTGCCTCTCCCCCGCACCGCACCGGCTCCGCGTGCTGGAGTAAGGCCTAATCTCTCTCAGCCCGATTTGTGAGAGAAGGTATTTGCTTAGCAGTAGGAAAGTATAAGCTGATATTATGAAACCATTTTACTATCATTATTATAAAGTGAAGAGTCTCCGTAACCGGCGAGCGTGTATGAGACGAACTATGAGAGTCGAGGAAGCCAGAGAGGTATGTAAGGAAAGAACCTGTTGGAACTCTGTACTCTCTGCCTACCCTGCAAGGGATCTGGCGTGAGGTTATAGATAGATAGATAGATTATAAAGTGCTCTGTGCTTCCCATGACTGCCATAACCAAATAGACTGTCTCTTACCCAAAGGAAAAGTCAAGATACTCCATAACCGGCGAGCTTGTATGAGACGAACTATGAGACGTCAGTAAAGAAAGAATGTTAGAACAAATATCGTAATTTTATCGTAAACAATAATGTTACATAATTTAGTTGTTAACGACGTACCCCGATAGATGGCGCTTCTGAAATGAATAAAAAAATAATAACTGAAATAAAAACACTCACTTTAAACTAAAATAGAAAATAAAACAAAGAGAAAAAAAAAACCTTAATCAAAAAGACCGCATCCGCGTGGAATGGTGGCAAGAATGCTGGCTGCGTTTCCTCGTTGAATACTCGAGGAGGTGATCAGCATAGGTGTTATTTTATTGATAATTTGTTTTGAAGCCGAACTCCATGGGCCCAATGTTTCTACGGCAAACGGCACAAATATATAATTGTTGCTAATAGCAGCATATTTGCGCCGTTTGCCCAGGTCCGCCTTCTCAGCCGCAGCTCCCGCCCTAGATATTGACTCCCTGAGATGGGACGGAGCCAATGTATCGACGCACGTGGCGTCCCATACAAGAGCCCGCCCCCGTTCCCAAGGGATCAAGGACATCCCATCTGGTCTCTTGCCATCATCACGGAAAATCCCCGCCGGTTCTAACACCGAAGGAACGTTGATGGTAGCAAGAGTCCTTTTGATTATGTCATTGAGCGAGCCGTGGCGAGAAAACCTGCCGGCACTTTTGCGGCAAGAGAGCCCATGGAGTCCGGACCGATCCACCTCCGCTCCACACGGACACCTGTGTTCTTCGCAAATCGGTGCTCCTAAGCGAATACCTATCGCGATCCGGAAACTTTCACTATCCAGCAGTGTGCCAAGGTTGGATGCAGGTATTGAATGAAGCCAATGACCCGATTCCTTTTGACCCAACGCTAGTAAACGAGCACGGTCGCGGTCACTGACGATAATTTCGGCCAAATAGTCCTTTGCTATTTGCACCAATGGCATATCCCAAAGACTTTGCACGTTAACTTCCTTTGGAATATTGTCATTGGGGCAAATCCTTTTCCAGGCCTCCAAAGCCTCCGCGGCTACTAATTCTGTGTTGGAAAGTATCTTTGAACACAGTTCCTGGACACTATAAACGGAGGCTAGGAAAGCCGGTAGAGCAATACTAGCAATTTTTCGCACGCCGATACCACCATGTCTAATAGGTAACGTTGCTTGGGTCCGGGATGCTTCATTTAAGGATAAATTTAGAATTTTCTCAAGGTTATTATCCATTTGGTCTCTATATAAGTGAATAATAACAAAACTGAATAACTAATGGAGAAAGTTTTAGCTCGCGGTTTCGATATTTTCAACCGATTAATGTCCCACTACCTGTCAGTTTTGGTGTAGCGTCAACTCGGCACTGCAACCGTTGAGATAACATCCTTAGTACTCACGGAGGTTCTTTGGAGCTTCGTTCAAAGAACCTTTTGGAACTATGTAGTCTCTGCCTACGTCGCAAGGGATCTGGCGTGATGATATTGTAGATAAGTAGATAATTAATACCTTGCTGGTTTTAATAACGGTGGTATGATAATACATATAACCGTGGGAATAGGTCGTATCACATGACATTGTACTTATTTTGTTTCTAAGTATAGTTATGACGTCACCAAAACGAGATTAAATACAGGATGTTTGTGTCGCTGTCATCAGATGTCGTCACTCCATTGTTTATTATAAAAGAAAACTTTATGCATCATTACTGCCTTGTTGATCTAGTGGTAAAGCGCATCCCTTTGTGAACACGAGTGTCCGGAGTCCGGAGTCTGGAATTGTGCCCGGTATGTAGCAATAGCCTCGCCCCCTATTGGTAAATAATGGATGTACACAGTCATCTGCCTATGTTAAACAGTCTGCGAAATACGTCTGGGGTAATCTACTACTCGGATCTCGTAGACTCAGGATTCCGTGCGTTCAAGCATTTTTGCCATACCTATTACTGAAATCAACAATGAGGCTCACAAATAGGCCCTGTTAATATTTTTTCTTATCCGTGGTGCTTTACGACTGGGCTTATCCTAGTTGTAATCTCTTTCTCCATGGCTGATCTGCCAATTTTTTGTATCTCCCGCTTTGCAAAGGAGGGAAATGGAATTTTTATTTTTCCTACTCCTGTTTTTTATTATAATTAAATTTGTTGCGGGTTTCAAGACAATTAAAGCGCTTTCTTAAATCTAAGGAGACCAGCGTGGATCCTGGGTTACAGGAGTTACAATGGTGGTAATGTGAGGCGGGTTTAGTACACCTCTGCCACCTCTGCTTGGGGAATATAGGCGTGACGGTATTCATTTTTTATTCATCAATACTTATCAATCAATACACGCTGTCGAAATAAGAGTATGCAATGCGCCTAAGTTTTTTGTGAACTGAGAAGCGCCACTGTCGTCTTCGGCAACTGTCAGACATGACATTAACGACAGAATGACATTTTCGCAATGACGTCACTACATTTTCAATATGGCTGATAAAGTGCGACAAGGATATTTTGGCCCATAGAGGACATTTACAGGGGGTCGTATTATAGTTGTAAATGAATTTTTTCACAAAAAAAATTTGCGCAACTCTACCAATAGCGTAGTTATTCACATATAAACCCATTAGGTTGTCGCCTTTGTGTTGCTGCTGTTGCCCGACGGGCCTTTGCAGCTTCGCCGAGCAATAAGGCAACCGTGCAACAAATTTGCTCGAGCCGGAAGGGCAAGGGGGCAATTAGTTCAAGGGCGCCTCAACGAGGAACACTTGCCTTTTTGCGTGTGCGCGTGTGTGCGTGTTGTGTGTGTGTGTGTGATCTACGCTGTTGGCCGCGGGGCCTTTACAGCTTCAACGGACAAGAGGGCGAGCGTGCAACCACTACGTTCGAGCCAGAAGGGGAAGGGGGCAACTAGCTAAAGGGCGCCTCAAGGAGGAACGGCCTCGGTTTGTGCTGTCCTTCTACGGAAGGGCATATACTAGGTGTCTCGACGTGGTGCTCTGCACCGGCCGACGGGATTCTTTCCGCTCGCCGGCGAGGTCGTTGTCTACTCCTGGTATCTATATCCGAAAGGAGGGAAGTTGCATCGGGAGGGTCGGTGAGAGTATGCCGCGGACGGCGATAAAAATGAATAGATAAATAGAGAAAAAATATGAATAGAAAAAAAAAACAAAAATTTATAGAGAATTAGGCAAAAAAGACAAGCCCGCTGAGTTTCTCGCCGGATCTACTCAGTGGAGGCCGCGTTCCGGACGGGTTAGATTAGTAAGTTAAAAGAAAATACTTTTACTGTGCTCTCACGATTTGGCACTTTTTAAATAGTAATGTACCGCAATGTATTTTTCGGGCCGCCGTAACCGGGCAGCTGACCACAGTTGTGCCCATGCCATTAAAGCCAGGACGGATTTTTCTAGCCTTGACCTGGTCGATAAGGCACTCTCCGTACTTTGCAACTGCAGCCATTAACTCCTCTTTTGTGACGGAATCTTCCAATGCACTGACGGACGTCCAACACACTCCGGAGGCTGGCGTATTTCGTTGGCCTAGTGATTCGGACGTCCTCCTCTGCGAGCTGCTTCCACAGCCGCTGCGCCAGTGCGTCTGCCTTCGGGCCGCTCGTAGCCCCAGAAACTTCAAGCATACGAGTGTTAGTTACGGTCTGCCTGCACTTTAGCCCCTCGATGCCAAGCTCCTTGATATCGATTAGCGACTTGGCGCTATGGAGAATTCTACTAGCGTAGGTCAATCCGCGTTCCTCCGCCGCGTGCTGCAGGGTCATGACCACCGCTGTAGAGCGAGGTGCACGGAGCCTCCTCCGCCGCCTTGCCCTCGTCTTAGAAGTCTTCTTTGCTTCCTTATTGGCAGCCTTCTTAGCACCTACAGTTTGCCACTCTGTATCACCTTTATCTGTGCTGGCCGTGGCGACCACTTGCTGCTGTAAGGCTGCTTGAGGAGAAGATTGCCTTGCTCTTTTCTTTGCTTTTGGCTCTTCCTGGCCGCAAGAGGGTCAGGGGCAGTCGATGTCGACGAAACCGGCTCAGCCGCAGGCTGGGGTGATTGCGCAATCCGTTTTCGAGGGCGTGTCACGGCTTTCTCGGCGTATGTCGCCGTCAGCTCTAGCGGCGTCGGTTTAGGGTCCGACGCCAAGGGTGGACGAAGAATCCTGCTCTCCAGGAACTGCACCCTCTGGAGAACCTTTTTAATCTCGTCCCAAAATATCTGGGTCAGGTCTTCAGTGGCTCTAGGGATCGCCGGTTTCTCCGTTTGGCTCGCCTCTTTACGCCTGTCGAGCTAGATCTAAATTATATCTAACTCCTTCTTAAGCTCGGCCATTTGTCGAGTAAAATTTAACCTTAATTTAATATAAATAATGAATATTTTTACATATTATGTCGATTGATTTATTTGTTAGCTGCACACTAGTCGTCTTAAGCTTGCAACATTTTTTTGTTTTTACATTTGGAACTGTCATGTTGTCCGTGGATTTGTAAACGAGTACCTATAGACGCGAAAAGGTTCAAGACCGAAATCGAAATCGGGCGAGGTGTCTGTTCCTATGTGGAAAGGAGGCGAGGGCATCGGGAGGAGATTACTCAAGTATAACAAAACTACAAAGTAACTTCAAATTAATGATTATTAATACACAATTGATACGGAACTTTCATTGCAGGCAATAAGGTATAATTTTTGATGGAAATCTCTTGGTATATACGCCTTTATGCCACAGTATTCGGTCTAGAATTTCTTGGGTTTATTAGAGCGGAACTGATTACGAATTTAAATGTTAGTGTAATTTACTGATAGGAAAGTAATGATTAGAAAATAGCAAATAAATGAAGAATGAAAATGAGAATATATTTATTGCTCATACAAATAATATTCACACTTAGTGAGATCATAAAATTATAATATTATTTGTACTTGCAGAAAATTTGAAAATTTATTCATGGTCCCCACACTAGGCAAGCCTGTATCGTGGGGTCCCATACACTGAATTAGTTGCACACGCTAACTCCAGTACTAAGCAAAAAGGAACTTAAAAGAAAAATATGCCACGTATCTTTTATATTAAAAAATAAAACCAGAATCGTCAATCAATCAATCAATCAGCCTATCGCAGTCCACTGCTGGACATGGGCCTCTCCTAACACGCGCCATTGCACACGGTCCTCCGCCTTCCGCATCCAGTCTGTCCCAGCGACCTTTTTGAGGTCGTCGGTCCATCTAGCTGGGGGCCGTCCTACCTTACGCTTACAAGAATCGTAAATTTGCAAAAAAAAAATTGAAAACTAAATAAAAAAAATCACCATCAGAGGTGTACTGAGTATACCCACTTTTTGCCGACGATGTTATGTCCCATGTAATGGGAGGCGAGCCTATTGCTATTCACCGGGCACAATTCCAGACTCCGGGCTCATTCTGGGACTTTACCGACGGACGATTTAGCGCAGTGGTTAAGAGCTTAAGCCGCTCCGCCCAGTGTGTCTAATAGTCGCGGGTTCGATTCCCGCACGGGATAGATATTTTTGTGACCCACAATCATTTGTTTCGGTCTGGGTATTTGTGCATGTGAATTTTCGTGTTTGTAAACGCACCCACGACACAGGAATAAATACAAGTGGGGCTACGTTATAAAAAAAAAAAATTCGTTAGAAAAACTGCAATTTTCCAACCTAGGATTTGAACCCAGGACCTCAGGATCACAAAGCGATGCGATTTGCCACAAGACCAACGAAGCAGCCTAAAAACTAACAACCAAAATTACTGTAATTTTCTCGTTTTGGTTTAATTCAAAGTAAGTATAACTAGTGCCTAAGATAATATTAAATATATGTATAATATCTATCTTTCCATCTATCTATATCATCACGCCAGATTCCTTGCGGGGTAGGCAGAGAGTACAGAGTTCCAACAGGTTCTTTCCTTACATACCTCTCTGGCTTCCTCCACTCTCATAGTTCGTCTCATATACGCTCGCCGGTTACGGAGACTCTTGACTTATATCAAATAACGACTTTTTAAGATATCCTGTATTGTATAAAATAAATGACTCTGTAGTCTAATAGGGTATAGTACCTACACCTGGCAATCAGTCTCAGGTTCGAATCCTATGTCGGGCTGTTTTAATGGTTTTTGATAAAAAAAATAAACACCGACACTGTTATTCCCTAAGCAGGGGTGGCAGAGGTGTACTATGTGCACCCACTTTTCGCAAATTGGTCCCATGTAATGGGAGGCGAGTTTATCCCTATTTTACAATGCCAGACTTCGGACTTGAAACTGGGAATCTTACTATCGACAAATTACACTTTGTCCAATTTAAGATTCGAACCCGGGACCCCGTAATCGTTACGCGCATTATTTGCCACTATACTAACCAGGCTAAGGGCATCTCACAGCCCCTCGAGTAAAGTGTTGGTTAGTTACTTCTCGATTCGCGATACTCGGACATTCAAAACTAATCAGTTTCACCGTCGGATGGAGCGAATCAGAGATGGTTATATTTGTACATAGACTCAAATTTAATTATCGATTAAACTACTTGAAACATAACTAGGGGGTGGCGAAAGGCCATCTATACCATCCCGCCAGACCTCCCGCGGGGTAGGCAGAGAATACACAGTTCCAACAGGTTCTTCCCTTACAGAACTCTCTGGTTTCCTCCACTCTCATAGTTCGTCTCATAACACGCTCGCCGGTTACGGAGACTTTTGCCTTGCCCTTTTGATAAGACACGGTCTATTTAGTCATGGTAAGATAGTCTAGTTCTTCTACGGTAACCGCATCCTTTCACTTTCGCATAGTATATGTAAAAAGGCTCTAGATAATGAAAAATTGATTTCCAATAGAAAGAGATAGCACAGTGTAAATATAATGGAGATAGGTAATAATATTCTTTCTTCGGCAGTGTTAGGCATTATCAGTTATTTTTGTATTTGTAGGATGAATCAGTTGAAATTTCAATTTGCAAATTAATTAATCCCCTAAGGTACTTCACAATCTCTAAAAATATTTATAAAAAAAGGTAAACCGACTTCAAAAAGCAAAAAATAAACATTTGAAGTCGGTGCTGGTTGGTGCAGTCGGTTACTTGGCACCGACTTCAAATGTTAATTTTTTGCTTTTTGAAGTCGGTTTACCTTTTTTTATAAAAGATTTTTATTTTACAATTTTAAGTGACGAGTGAATTTTTCTATAGTAGGGTACCTATAGGATTGACGTAATACCCATAATATCTCAATTTACACATGCTTATTGTTTGTCGTTAAAGAGTTCCCTGGTGTATCTTCTAAGTCCAAGGTCCAATGCCAATGAAATTAAAATGGGACCACCTAGGAGATATACTGAACCCAATGCAAAAAAAACATCAAAATCGGTCCACAATTGACGGAAATATCGCTGAACATACATAAAAAAAAGCATACATACAACCGAACATACAACCTCCTCCTTTTTGAAGTCGGTTAAAAATGACTTTTGGACGTCACGTCTCAGTCCCTCCCGTGACCATGGGTGCTGCAGAGCACTCCAAACGTCGGGAACTTAAAAACCAAAAATTAATCACGATAATATCCGAAATTGCAATTTATATCACGATAAAGGTTTGTTATCTACGGTATGTTTAATCCCACTGCGCAAACGCAATCACGCGCAAATCCCGTACGGAATAGAACCCGTTATATGATAATAGAAAGTCGACTGCCCCAGCGGAGATAGCCTAGATGCAAACTTGATGTGTGTGAGTGATCTAAGCTGCCACGGAGCCTACGGCTTTACCAGGCAAGAGGGCGAGCGTGTAACCACTCGAGCCAGAAGGACAGGAGGGCCACTAGCTCAAGGGGGCCTCAAGGAGGAACGGTGTTTTTTGTATGTTAGAATAATCTACGCCGTTGGCCGCGGGCCTTTACAGCTTCACTGGACCAGAGGCCAGCGAGCAACAACAATGCTCCAGCTCGAAGGGCAAGGGCGCAACTAGTTTAAGGGCGCCTCAAAAAGAACGGCACTTTTGTGTAAGTGTAAATTATCTACTCTGTTGGCCCAGGGGCCTTTACAGCTTCAAGCGTCTCATACACGCTCGCCGATTACGGAGACTCTTGACTTGTCCTTCAGATAAGACTCGGTCTATTTGCTCGTGGTAAGATAGTCTAGGTCTTCCCCGGTACCTACATCCTTACTTACGCATAATACAGTAATAAGCTACTTAATTGTGTTTTCTCTACCAACACATTATTATTTATAATAAGGAAATTGGTACATCGAGTAATCAGACCGAGACGCTTAAACGTATAGTCGCCCGAAGGTCAAATCTGTACCTTCAGTGAAAGGTGATACAATTCGTAAATCATAGTTCTGAGTAAATTGACTTTAAAGTTTTAAAAATTCCTCTCATTTTTCTGCTGCACTTAATTTAATGTTGCTAACGGTTATTGATAGACACTTACTTAAAGATTTTTTTACTCAAGGACTCGATAATATTAAGAAAACTAATAAAAAAAAATTAACTACTCCCCGTTTCGCGACTTCATACCCGGTCAACAACAGCGCCACCTACCGGGTCTATGTTTTATAGCCTATGTTACTCCTGGATAGTGTAGCTTTCTTATGGTGAAAGAATCATTTTTTTTTAGACAAACTTATCCCCACACTAGCATTTATTGCTGTGTCGTGGGTGCGTTTACAAACATGAAAATTCACATACACAAACACCCAGACCGGAAAATATAATTGTGGATCACACAAAGATTTGTCCCGTGCGGGAATCGAACCCGCGACTATTAGGCATAGTGGGCGGAGCGGCTTAAGCTCTTAACCAATGCGCTAAATCGTCCGTCAAAAATTAATTAATTAAAATTAATCCAGTAGTTTTTAAGATTATTCGTTACAAACATACAAAAATACAAATCTTTCCTCTTTATTATATTAGTGTAGAAAATGAAGACTCATACCGTTTGGCACGATGATTTCGTTTCACACGTTTTTGTGTAAATTGATGTTAATTTATATGAATCATTCATCAACTTAGCCTATACCTGTCCACTGCTAAACATAGGCCTCCCCAATCGCTTTCCAGCTTAACCGGTCTGATGCCACCTGCATCCAACGACTTCCTGCGATTTTCACAAGATCGTCGGTCCATCTGGCAGGCGGACGTCTTACGCTGCGCTTGGCAACGCGTGGTCTCCACTCTAGAATCTTTCTGCCCCAACGCCCGTCCGATCTTCGCGCTATGTGGCCCGCCCATTGCCACTTCAGCTTGCTAATCCTGAGGGCTATGTCGGTGACATTGGTTCTTCTACGTATCTCCTCATTCCTGATTCGATATGAATCATTATACATATGATTTTGGTTTTGTATCGAAGTGGTCTCGAATAATATATGTATGTGATATGTAAAACGCTATCTGAAAATGATTTCATCTATTGAATAACATTCATGTACACTGATACATGTGTAATTATATTATTATGCACCACCCTTAATCTCTTCCTGCTGATCGTGTAAAAGGGGTTTCAATAATGCAAAAAAAAGTTGAATAATCAGTTCAGTTCACTTTGTAACAATTTGGAACATATTATCTTACACACTGTTCTAACTGTCTATCTATATCAGAGCCTGTTGGAACTCTGTACTCTCTGCCTACCCCGCAAGGGATCTGGCGTGATGAAATAGGTAAATAAAATATTATTTTTATTGCTAAATCACACTTAATGGTTACATAATAGGTAATAAATATATTTGCATTTGAATGTTTTTCATAAAAGTAAACAATCCATTCTCTTGACCTTTCCAACATCAGCTTAACTTCTTCAAGGCTGTATAATTTATAGTAACTACTTATATATTTTAAATATTAAGTTTCTTATCTGAAGGACAAATCAAGAGTCTCCGCAACCGGCGAGCGTGTATAAGACGAACTATGGGAGTGGAGGAAGCGAGAGGTCTGTAAGGAAAGAACCTGTTGAAACTCTACTCTCTGAACCGCAATCCGAAATCTGCGTTATGATATAGATACAGAGATATATATAAAATATGCATTATCATCACGCCAGATTCCTCTTGGTGTATGCAGAATGCGTAGTGCCAGAGGAGTCTCTTCTTTACTACTGGAGATTTTTAGAACGAAAATCCTAGGATATTCTGATCGCTACCTTTTTTTTTGTTAAGGCCAAATTCTCTTTGTGAGCCAGGATGTACAATGGTCTCTTTAGATGATACCAAGGCTGGAACCTCGGGGTATCCCGGGGAGCACTTTAATTGTGTTGAAACCCGCCACAAAATTAGTTATGAGGAAACCGGAGCAAGAGAAAATTAAATTTGTAACAGACGTATTGTCAGCCAACGCATCAGCCTTTTAGACGGACGATTTAGCTCAGTGATTAAGAGCTTAAGCCGCTCCGCCCACTGTGTCTAATAGTCGCGGGTTCGATTCCCGCACGGGACAAATCTTTGTGTGATCCATAATTATTTGTTCCGATCTGGGTATTTGTGTATGTGAATTTTCATGTTTGTTAACGCACCCACGACACAGGAATAAAAAAAAGAAGGTAAGCCAAAGCCAAAGCCAAGCCAAGCCACGATAGTCGATTCTCGTAACTGTCAATCGATGCCGCCATGTTGATACACCCCCCGACGCCCCGCCAAAATGCCACTACCAGTAGTGGGAATGCATCTATATAAGCCTTAGCTAAGTCATTTGTGAAATATTCTAATACCAATTAAAATGGTAGAACGAAACTGCTTCTTTTTATTTCTATTCGATTCAAATTCCATTTTTCACTTCCATAATACTGAACGGAATTTTACCCCGTGAGTTAATCATTATCTACTTACTAGAGAATTCTTCTTCAAACACAAAAAATGCCACGTAACTTAATGACCGCGGGTTTAGCGGGGATGTTTGTTTTCATAGATAATATAATAATACTAATAATATGGCTAGCCTTAATTAGCCGCCCAAAGTGGAGCCGTGAGAGCTATATCGACGTAGGAAGATAAGGCAGTCCTAAGTCGAAGTACTCCAGGGGTGGAAGTGTTAAAGGGCATAACGCCGCGAGTAACTTCGGAGAAAGCGCAGCACACCCCTCTACACCCCTGAGCCGCTCACACCGGTGTTGCCCTCAGTTGTCCTAGGACGACCGTTTGGGGCCCATCTAGTAAGCGGCGAGTCACCGCCGGCCACGGGTAATTAGGTATCACTAATTATGGCCGGTGTCCGTCCCCTTTGAAATAACCCAGTTTTTGTCCATCAAATCTCATTTACATAGCCCTTGTTTTCTTTCCACAATTTACAATAGTCCTTGCACCTGCCGGGGTCAGTTCGCTGGTTATGTTTCGTCATTTTCAGCAAGTGATCTCAGCAGGTGGCTTACATAACATTAACTTCTCGCAAAGGGCCTCTACGTGTTGAACCCATATCCCCATGCAAACCTTTCAAAGGTCCGGGTAAAGCCCGTGAATCTCAGCGAGATACAATTTAATAATAATATTAGCCCTGTTAGGAAACTGTCCCACTGTTTGGCACGAGCAACGGCCTCCTTTCAAACTGAGAGAATATACTCTCTCAGTTTGAAAGGGCCATACTCCACCACGCTGGCCCAGTGCGGGTTAGCGAAATTCACACACCTTCGAGAAACTCTTAGGCATGCAAGTTTCCTCACGATGTTTTCCTTCATCGTTAAAGCAAGTGATAGTCAATTTTTAATTCGCACATTCTTTCGAAAAGACAGAGGTGCGTGCCTGGATTTGAACCCGAGACCTCTGTCTAACGACTATCACTGCTATCATAGATAAATAATTCAATCTTATTTTTCTTGAGTTGTTTTAACAGTATCTTAGTGCAAATGAAGGCATATTTTAAAATAACGCTTAGGACTCGATATTATGTCAATATACTCATATATAGAAAGAATGACAAAACAGATATACATTACGAAAGTGGAAGGATGTAGGTACCGGGGAAGACCTAGACTATCTTACCATGACCAAATAGATTGAGTCTTATCTGAAGTGCAAGTTAAGTCTCCGTAACCGGCGAGCGTGTATGAGACGAACTTTAAGAGTGGAGGAAGCCAGAGCGGTCTGTAAGAAAACCTGTTGGAACTCTGTACTCTCTGCCTACTGCGCAAGGGAACGTTTCACGTTACGACAAACCTGGCACAAGTGAGCTAAAGTCTATGAACACTATATTATAATATTAGTCCTGTTAAGAAACTGTCCCACCGTTGGGCACGGGCTTCCTCTCGAACTGAGAGGGTTTAGGCCATAGTCCACCCCGCTGTACCAGTGCGGATTCACGAACTTCACACACCTTCGACACCACATACACTCTATATTTGCCACAGAAAAATTAGTTAAGGTTTCTTCTCCAGTATGCACAAATAACTCAATGCCTTAACCCCAAAGCAGTTTAAAAAGAAATATTTACTTTTACTATTTTGAAGTTTTTGTGTAGCGGTTATAACATAGACTAGCCCGCTGAGTTTCTCGCCGGATCTTCTCAGTGGAGGCCGCGTTCCGAACCGGTGGTAGATGTAAAAAATGTAATAATTTTGACGTTTGTAAGTGCTTATGTATTGGCCTATACAAATAAATGATTTTTGACTTTGACTTTGGTCCGCTCACTAGATCACGTAGTCGTGGGCTCGATTCCCGCTCGGGACAAATCTCGTGTGACCCACAAACATTGGATATTTGTGTTTGTGAAATTTGTTTGTGAACGCACCCACCATAGATGATCAATTCCAAGTGTATGACAAGACAACGTGCTTTAAAAAAAAGAAACCAAAAAAAAAATAACTTTCTAGAATACGCACTAGAACTTTTTCAAAGAACTCACCGACATAGCTGCAAAAACCAAAAAAGCTCCTTTCACCGAAAAACAGCAATTTTAAATTGAATTAAAACAAAGAAATAACACTTTACAAAGCACTTATTCACACTTTTCAAACGACTATTCACAGTTTTACGTAATTTTATTTGTAAATTTTCTCTGCGATGTGTAAAGCGCGGTTATTTTCGCGCGCGGGACGCGACGCATGCGCGCTACGAATTCGAAATTCAAATGGGTGACGCTGGCGCGACTCGCGAGGGAAACGGTGTTTGGAATGTGACGTCATAATAAAACCGGTTCGGAGTTTGATCATTGAATTTGTAGTCAGGAAGCGCTTTCAAGCAACTATGAAAAGATTATTACAATCACAGAATAGAGTGTTTTGTCAAGTAGGAAACGTTTAGTTTATATCACCTTACCGCAATCGCTAGCGCATTCTTTTGGCAACGTGACTTTATTTTATTTTTGTTACCTTGCATATATTTTTTTAAACATAGTCCCACACTAGGATTTATTCCCACGACTTATTAAACACAGTGGGCGGAGCGGCTTCAGTTTTTTTTTTAATCTAAACTTTCAAGTGTCGTCGCAAGTGGTCAATTCAGAATAAATATTTTTATTATATTTATTTCATAATGGGTTGTGATGGTGGTACTATTCCTTGCGATGGGCCCGTTCGCATGAAAAATAAACCAGAACAAAATAAAAGGTCATTCAGGTGGCGCATTTGCGCGCTGTCGCAGCAGCCACTGCAACAACCCGTGGTCGCCTGTAGGCTGGGCAGGCTGTACAGTAAGAGTTCAGTTGTCGAAGCCTTACTTGACAAGGACACAAAGTCTGAATCTCATAACCACTACGCTAAATCGTCCGTTAATTATTCTTTTACATCTTCCAAGCGTAGCAGCGATAAACTGCATAGCTACATTTCGCCGAAAATATTAGGCTACATTCCCCAATGTAATAAGGGGCGCGGCCATTGCTATTACACTGGGCACAATTCCAGAGGTCGGACTGTGACAGGGAAATGCCCGATAGAAAAACTGTTCATTGTTCGACATAGTAGTATTTGGACCCACGATTTCGTGATCGCTATCAAACGGCACTAGACCAACAAGTACAGCTTTCCTCGTCCCACACTGCAACACTGTCATGATTGAATTTCCAACACACAAACACTTAAAGAAAAAATTAATTAATTCGTGTATAAAGCGATAAAGCAGCTTTATTTTAAAAACAACGGAGGTGTGTGCGGGGGCTTGGCATGACGTAAACTCTGTGTGCGTAACCGACAAAAATAACTTGACCCATTCCCGTCTTCCAGATTACTTTAGCGTTTCACCAAACGAAATCCCAACTTATAATGGACTTTTCACGTGTTGAATTATTCTTTTTTTTAAATTCTCGGTACCCTGTTTGTCCGGTGTCCGAAGTACTAGTAATAAATTATGACAGAGAACTTTTAATTCTATATCAATACCGATTAAGTTCAATTTACAAGTTGCTTGTAAAATGTATGTAATCTGGAGGCATTCGTAGTGCGAACCACAGTGGCGGTCTAGTTTTAAGTTATAATGACAGAGGAATTTAAATTCTATAAAAATACCGATTAAGTCTACTTTACAATCTGCTTGTAATATTTATATAATATAGAGGCATTCGTAGCATGAACCGCGGTTCTCTTGATTCACCAAGGCTAAGCAGCGTTCGGCTCGGTCAGTCTGAGATGGGCAAGCGTTCGTGGCACTTCCATATTCGAGCGTCTTCGTGCTTTGGAAGGGACGTTAAACCTTTGGTCCAGATTTCCAATCAATATAGTAGTTTTTAAGCCAAGTTAGAAAAAATATAGGCGGCTTAATAAGGTCCACTAGCCTCCATCGCACCGCACCGGCTCCTTGTGGTGGAGACCTATTCTCTCACCACGATATGTGAGAGAAGGGTGTGTGTGTGAGTGATGTACGCTGTTGGCCGCGAGGCCTTTACAGCTTCACCGGACTTAAGGGCGAGCGTGCAACCACTACGCTCGAGCCAGAAAGGCAAGAGGCTATATACCAGAGGGCGCCTTGAAGAGGCGGCTTCGGTTGGGACAGTCGCTGCGGGGTGAGGAAGTGCACTACTATAAGTGCACCGGACTTCGTCGTCGTCGTCGCCCGTATTCGGAGCGGAAAGAAGGGATGACAAAGCATCAGGGGATCGGTGAGAACATATCGCGGCCGGCGGTGGCGGGGGCGGCAGGGGTCGGGGGGATCGTAGTCGGCGGCGGCTACGATTGATGGATTCGCATGGGTGGATGCGTTCGCGAAGTGTCGAGTTGTCGCCTTTTTAATATAGGCGCGAATAGGTTCGCGACCGAGATCGGAGTAGAGGTCGACATTCCGTAAAAACCATAGGGCTCTTACGGCTTTACGGAGGAAGTGGTTTTGAACCGCTTAGAGTTTATCAATGTGAGAGGGGGCCGAGTGCCCGAACAGTGCGAGAAGGGTTTTGCCTAGTAATTGGAGCACAGAATTCGTAATTATTATTTCTATGAGTAAGTCTTACCTGAATACAGTTGGAACCGGTATTCTATTACCCATTAACTATCAATTTTGACATTACGGGAATGAATAATTATTAAATTCTTACCACGACCAAATAAACGAAGTCTTATCTGAAGGAAAAGTCAAGAGTCTCCGTAACCGGCGACCTTGTCCGACCTAGGATTTGAACCCAGGACCTCGTGATTACAAAGCGATGCGCTATGGTACTAGACCAATGACGCTTTTTCTACAGAGTCTAGTTTTAATAGCCTTTTTAAACTCATTAATAGGCATATTTCGGATATCTATGGGTAATTTGTTGTAGAAGCGTATGCATTGCCCCGTGTAAGAATTGCTAATTCCATGGAGACGAGTACAATGTACCATAGGATCCTCTTTGTTCCGTGTATTACCCTACGGGCCGCCCCTACGGGCGAGCCTATTGCAATATACCGAGCAGAATTCCAGACTCCGGACTCGTATTGGGAAGTTTTCGTTAGAAAAACTACACTTATCCGACCTAGGATTTGAACCCAGGACCTTGTGATCACAAAGCGATGCGCTTTGTCACTAGACCAACGAGGCAGAACCTTGTAAAGATGACATTCAATAAATACATAGACTAACGAAAAATCTTAATAAATATGCCTAGTCCATTAAAGTAATCATCCGATAAGCGCGCATACCCTCTCCGCTCCTGTTTAGCCTTTACACGAACGACATTCCTCGTCCGAGTAAGGCGCATCTAGCCCTATTCGCGGATGATACCGCTCTCTACGTCTCGCATAGGAATAAGGGTTTCATTACCAGACACCTTCAGGTATCCGCCAATTCCCTAGGGAATTGGTTCAGGAAGTGGCGTATTGAGGTGAACCCGGACAAGAGCGCTGCGGTGTTCTTCTCCAGAGGTGCCACCCCGCGCCACTCCCTGCGCCGCCCTAGAAGTAATCTCGGCCAAGTGACCATGTTCGACCGACCCATTCCCTGGGTCAAAGAGGTCAAATATCTAGGGGTCACCCTAAACAGTACCATGTTCTTCGGCCCGCACATCAAGCGGGTCCGTCACCGAGCATCATTTGTGCTCGGTCGTCTCCATTCGTTAATCTGCAAGCGGAGTAAAATGTCCCTTAGAAATAAGGTGACACTTTACAAAACTTGCGTTCGACCCATCATGACTTATGCGTGTGTTGTGTTCGGGCATTCGGCCCCCTCTCACATCGATAAACTCCAAGTGGTTCAAAACCGCTTCCTCCGTAAAGCCGTAGGAGCCCCCTGGTTCGTACGGAACGTCGACCTCCACTCCGATCTAGGTCTCGAACCTATTCGCGCCTTTATTAAAAAGGCGTCAACACGTCACTTCGCGAACGCATCTACCCATGCGAATCCGTTAATCGTGGCCACCGCCGACTACGATCTCCCCCCCCGACCCCTGCCGCCACCGCCGGCCGCGACATGTTCTCACCGACCCCCCCGATGCTTTGTCATCCCTTCTTTCCGCTCAGAATACGGGCGACGACGAGGACGTAGTAGTAAATCCCCTCCCATAGCCGGCGGTTGACCGGTGCACTTAGTAGTGCACCCGTCCCCCTACAGCGACTGTCCCAACCGAGGGCGCCCTCGAGTATGTCGCATCTTGCCCTTCTGGCTGGCTAGAGCGTAGTGGTTGCACGCTCGCCTTTTAGTCCGGTGAAGCTGTAAAGGCCTCGCGGCCAACAGCGTACATCATTCACACACACACACACACACACCCGCTAAGCGGCTGTCAAGTGCCGTATAAAATGTGTTATTGTTGAATGAATCATATAAGAATTCTTGTTAAAATGTGTCAGTAAAACGTTTGTGTACATTATGTTAGCAGAAGTTGAAAAATATAAGTGATAAACAGTGATTGTTTGAGATTCTCAACGGAAAGGTGACCTTATCTACGGTACGACACCTTTTTGCGATTTTACGTTATAATTTCGTAAAATAAACGTTTACTTGTTGATATTTATGTGTATAATGCTAAAATAGGATGTATTCTTTCGATTTTTGACAAATATATAGGCCGAAATTTAGGCTATTTTTTTACTTTAATAAAAAAAACGCCATTATCATAAAGTCGTTTACTTTTTAATTCAATTGAAAATTTGCTATAGTTTTCGAACAATATTTTTTTTTGCAAACGTCGCCAAAAAATGGCCTCGCCCTCCCGGCCGCTTTCGAAAAAGTACTTAATATTTTGGTTTCCCGATCAGACGGGTTACCTGAATTTTAAAAACCAGTAAATGAACATAACGTCCCAATACTGGCCAAAAAAATCTAAATAGATTTTTAAAACTCGTCCTAAAATATAAATCTTGTAACACAAGAATCAATAACATTAGGAACTATAACTAAGAATTCGTCAATACTCTAGTATATGAACTTCCGTTTATTTACTGGGTTTTGAGCAAATTCCTGTTTTTACACCCAAAAAGTCACTATAATCTGGCTAATACTGCAACCAAATTGATTTGAAACGTATAACACAACTGAGAAGAAACAAATAAAACACCTTTAATATATGGTTGTGAAATACCATTAATCTCGAACATTAATTCCGTGTGGGTACACTTTTTAACACGATACACTTTTTAATAAATCCTGGTCACTTCATTTCTACGTTCGCTCTGTTCGAGCGCTCGAATCGAACTAACTTAAAAATAGCCGACCTTATCAATTTATACTTTTAGTTGAGTCAAATCGAATTTAAAATCAGTGTTAACGTTAAATCAACAAATCAAATTAAGTACTATTTATTTTCATTAACAATTCAAAGTCAGATAAAATACTCCTAAAATTCAAAATAAATAATTTGTAACCGGAAATCGTGACACAATCTTTACAAAATTCAATCAAAATTGTATTGTTACGTTTGCGGGGTAATTAAATGCCGAATAACGTGCAAAGTACTTTATTAGGCGCTGTACACACAAAACAGTACGTCGTATGCAAATTCACACGCGAACTAATCACACACTAGTACTACTCTCGTTAGTACACAAATACTGCTCCCAAGTCGCTGAGTCACTCGTAGTATCCGTATATCGTTGCTAAAGACGCTGGTGTATTCCTCTTAGATCGCTTGTTCTCCGATTTGATCACTATCGCTTCCGAGAAGAGACTGTGTCCGTCCCCGCGCTCTGTGTTCCTTTTTTACTCGTATGAAAGGTCTAGAACGGACGCGATAAGTACATCGATAGTAATACATCGAACAATAGGCGGCGCGGCCCACAAAGCGGTATTATTATTACATACCTATTCGTACGGGAACTAATATGTACTTGTATACCGCGACCGCGCGCCGGCTATAATTAAAGGGGGATTAAAGGGGGAACCTTCTAGACGTTTCAGCACTTAAGCGCGGATTCTAAATCTTTCTAGACAGATCACTTGGGGACCTAAGTGTATGCAATGCATTTTAAAATTAACATTCCCCGATAAGGGGTTTACGAGACATCGGGGTGTATTGAAGTCGTAACAGTATCATAAATACTTCAATTATGGATAAAAAGTTAAGACAAAGATGTCGTGCCTTACCGGAGTCGTTAATTCCATCTTGAACAATTTTTTTAAATACCGACGTCGATAACTTTAAATGCTTCTAATTTAGAAATGAATCATTGAAGTCAGAAATAATTTTTTTACGATATAGGATGTCGGCTTTAGAAAAAAAAATCTTAATTGCATAGAACTACTCTAATTTTTTTGTAGTATCTGTGGTTTGTTCAGTCACTGGGGTGTGTTCATTCAATGGAGCTCTTACCCAACATTTTGTACAGTGTCCGGGCGCGTGATGCACCTAGACAAAATTTAAGGATTTAACAACTAGTAAAGAAAAACAATTGTATTTACAATCATAATTTATTTTCTAAATAGGTACATTTCTTATACAAGGCGTATTTTTTGGACGCAGTAACACCTTTACCATTGTAGACACAGGAAAAATAAATGCAAAATACGTAAGAAATCATCGTAACTTGCTTACTATTTGCAACTAAAGTGAAGTATGGAAATATGCTCAATTGCTATTTCATATTAAGTGTTAATTTTAGCAGCCACTGTGATGATAAATAGCAGGTGCGACGAATGAATTTCATATGATTTTCACGTTGCTTGCAAAATTTCGTACGTCGAGTTTACATGCTCGCGCTAGCAATCATCTGGCCTGCTTCCTTTGTCCCTTACTTCACTGTCGCAGCAGTGAACGTATATAAACGCTTTGATAACGGTTGAATGCATAAAATATTTATTTTAAGACATGAACACACCTAATGTGTTTATTTAAGTTGGTATTGCTCGAAAATGTCTGAAATAAAAAATACAACAGTTTAAATGCGATCTTTAATAATGCAAACTATAGTATTTTTTTATGTAACTGTGACATTTGTAAGTTATACTTTATGCAATGGCAATAAGATTCATGGCCCGTTTCTATAATTAACTATGGTTATGCCTTAACACCATTGAATTGGAGACCCATCTTAAGTGAATAATATAGTACAGTTTAGAAGTTAAGCCGGGCTGGGCTTCCACTGCAAAATTATAATGAGTGAGAAATATTCGAGCTGAACAAAGTACAACTACTTAAAATAGGTTTTACTTTACACTAAGAAAAAGTTTCGATTATTTTAATTATTTTTTCTTTCACTGCAAAGGCGAACGAGCAGAGCGAGTCCCGTTTTGAACTATTCTCACTGGCTCCATCGAGCGTGCAAGCAATGATCGCTGCGACTGGAGTTTGTATGTGTGCAAATGGAAAAAGCAACCAAATCGCCGATGCTAAAATTAGTAAGTCTGCTTTAGCCCTTTATTATATATTGTAAGACTAGCGAGCTAAATGGGCGTGGCTTGGCGATCACGTGACTGTCACCCAACCGCAGCTGATTTCTGTCCAGCCCGCCATTACATCACCCACTTTGGATCGGGCGGTCGGAGCGAACGGACGTTTTAGGCTAAATATTTTTCAGTGTTGATTTTGTTATTTTTAGTGACACTTATAATTTATAAATTATTAATATTAATTTAAGTCTAGGGTGTTATACTATTCTTTTTTTTTAATAAATTTATCTTCTGGTTGATTATAATATTTTATTTATTTAAAATAACGTATCCCCGCACTAGGAATTATTCCTGTGTCGTGGATGAGTTTACAAACATGAAATTCATATACTTTAATACCCGAAACGAAACAAATATTTGTGGGTCACCATTGATATAAATAATTTTAATTTAAAAAGACCTTCTTAAAAACAAGCTTTTATAGGAAAAAACGACGAATATATATTGTTCAGTTAATGAGTTCCTATGGCATCGTTCCGGCTCCATCGTCAGACCCTGGACTCGTCGAGACAAATCCAACGAGCCCAAACACGGCGGCGTTATATTAAGTAGTTGGGTGGTTCCATTGACAACCTTTCGGCGATCATCAGACTCGAACACTTATCTGGTTGTATAGTATTGCCAATACAAATCTAACAAGCCTAAACACGAGGGGATTAAAATGTATAGTTCCCATGTTCCTATGGCCACCTTCAGACTCCATCATCAGACCAACTCCATGGTCCCATAATATTGCATTGTCATTACATACGTATGCCAAATTTCAGCTCAATCGGATACCCGTAAGTGGTTATATTGAGTACTTGTGAGCTTGTCGGCTTTATCATCAGACCCTGAACACTATCTGGTTGTATAATACTTCTTAATACCAATCTAACCACCCTAAACACGAGGGGGTGACCTACCGACTCTATCGTCAGACCAGCTCTATATTATTGCATTGTCATCAGACTTACGGACTTAAATACTTATGACAAATTTTAGCTCGACCCCGCAACTACCCGATCCAGTGGACAAAGCGGTTTGAGCTCTTAACTATTGGACTACAGTTCCGTGGCGACACTAGCGCGAGTAACCCGCGTCAACCGTGTTTGCAACAGTTATTGTTTAATTTAATAATTATTAGTGATTCTCCGGCTTCGGCGCTAAGCCTAGCGGCGGCCGCTGCCATAACCGGTTTCTGGACAATGAGGTACCATCCATCTACGTATTTTAATGGATAATGTTTACAATAGTATGATAAATAATGAATCATTTAGTGATAATGATATGTTAGATGCAGAAGTAGAAGAATTGGTTGAACAAACACATATAGAAAAAATGAACGAAGGTACCATAATATCAGTAAATAAAAGAAATAGAGAGGAGGAAGAGTGGACAGTGGTTAAAAATAAGGAAAAAAAACGTAAAGAAGATAGCTATACGATGCAAATATTCATATCCAGTAAAGATAAGATGCCGAAGCAATTTGCGTTGGCCAAACTATTTAAAGAGAACCAAATAACCGACATAGATCGAGTAAAATATGTAAATCCATACAAGGTAAGAATAGATATGAATAATGAAATGAGTGCAATGAAACTGGAAGAATCAAATATATTTATCGAAAAAGGATGGAGAATCCAGAGGGCTATGGAGAAATATACATCGTTCGGCGTCATAAAGGACATTGAATTAGAAATATCGGAAGATGATATCTTAAAAAATGTTAAGTGTCCCAGTCCCGCTCAATTGATATCTGTTAAGCGGCTGATGCGACGTAACACCGATAAAGATGGGTGGTCTAATAGTGAAGCAGTTCGTCTTTGTTTCAAGGGTGCGTTCCTCCCCGCGCATATATATGTCAATGACTTACGAATTAAGGTGGAACCATATATTTTCCCCGTTTCTCAATGTTCTCGATGTTGGAAATTTGGCCATACAGCAAAATTTTGTCCTTCATCTAAAGTAGTCTGCCCAAAATGTGGCGAAAACCACTCAAACTGTGAATCTAAAGAATTTACATGTGTAAATTGTTCAGGAAATCATATGTCCTTAGACCGTTCGTGTCCTACGTTTTTGAAAGAGAAAAAAATTAGAGAGCTGATGGCCAGTTTTAATTGTACCTACGCAAAAGCTTTAATGATGTACGTACCAATTGACTCACCAGTGCAAGGCCTAATAAGCTATACACAAGAAACAGTGGAGGCTACCCCATATGTCAGTAAGGAGAGAATAGAAGATGAAACACCCACCCAAAATAAACCACAATATGTGGCGGTACTAAAAAAAGATCAAACAAACAAAAAATATCAAACACAGAAGAAAGCAATATTAAAAAAAAGGATTGCTCCAAGACCTAATTCACCGTGGATACCTGAAGAAACAGATTCCAATACTCTGGAGCCCCCCCTTTCTTACGGAAGTACGGAAAAGAAAGAAGTTAATTTTGTAGAATTGTTAACAAGGTTGAAAGAAATAGTATTTTTAAAAAAAGGTTCCATAAAAGAAAAAATACAAGATATAATTAAGTGTTGTTTAGAATGGCTGATTTTAGTGGTTGTAGAAAATATATCGGACTGGCCTATATTAAAAAAAATATTGGATTGCGTCAATGGATAAAAATAATACAAGATTGCAAGTTAATATTATGCAATGGAATGCACAAAGTGTTAAGCCTAAATTAACTTCTCTAGAAAGTTTGTTATGTCAGGAAAAAATCCACATTGCTAGCCTTAACGAAACTTGGTTAAAATCTGATGATTTCCTCAAAATTAGTGGTTATAATATTTTTAGAAGAGACAGAGCTGATGGTTACGGTGGAGTTGCTATTTTTACCCACAAGTCTATCAAATCACATATTCTACCTATCTCCGGTATTAATACAAGTATGGAAATTATCTGTGTTCGCGTATATAATTGTGATCAATTAGAGTATATAGTTTCAGTTTACTGCCCTCCCGGCATTAATATTTCGCAGAGCGACTGGGATCAGCTCTTCTCTAAATTTAGAACAAAAACATTAATACTTGGTGATTTTAATAGTCACCATAGCAACTGGTCAACTAAAACCAATACAAGAGGCCAGCAAATGTTTGACGCGTTAATAGACCACTCATTTATTACATTAAATGACGGCCAACACACTCGCATTAAATTGGTTAATGGTCGCCTTCAGCAGTCCTCCCCGGATATCTCATTAGCCTCTTCAGATATAGGTCTAAAATGTTATTGGACTGTAAGGAATGAATCATTAGGAAGCGACCACCAAATAATTAAAATCAAAATCAATATTAATAATACCAAAAAACCAATAATAAAAAGAAATTATAAAAAAGCTGATTGGAATGCCTATAAAAACTTACTTCATGAATTATTTTGCAATTTTAGTTCTGCTAATAACAGTAACTTACAAGAATGTTACGATAAATTTGTTGGATATATTAATTTCGCCGCTGATTTGTGTATACCGTACATTAAACTAAATAATAACCCAAACAGTAACTTCACCCCTAAACCTTATTGGGATCCTAAATTATCGCAAGCTGTAGCTGAACGTCGTTTAGCCCTCTCAACGTTCAGGCGCAACCCTATACCTACAAATTTAGACGTACTGAAAGATAAAATTCGTGTAGCCCAAAAATTAATCCGTAACGCTAAAACAAACAGCTGGCGTAGCTTTTGTACTAGTTTAGACCAATCTTGTACATCCAAAGAAATATGGGACAAAATGAAATGGCTCAAGGGTTATAGATCTCCTAGGCGTTACGTGAATAAAGACATGGCTAATGAATTATTACGCAGTTTGACCCCGGATTACGTAGCCTCCAATCGGCCTCAATTAATATCTCAAAATTCGGAATTAGAGAAACTTTTCACAATACAGGAACTACTGAAATGTATTCGACAAAAAGATACCTCTCCTGGTCACGACAACATATCGTATTCAATGTTAAAACATTTGCCTGAGAACGGTAAGCTTCTTTTAGTTTCACTATATAATATTTTTTATACCAATGGATTTGTACCAGAACAATGGAGAAATATCACGGTCATCCCAATACCTAAACCAGGAAGAAACGCTCAGCTCCTATCATCATTACGTCCAATATCTATGATTTCCTGTATTTGTAAGGTTTTTCATGGAATGCTATTACACAGACTGGAGTGGTTTATAGAAAGAAATAGATTTCTTTCGAACTATACGACTGGTTTTAGAAAATGTCGATCAACATTAGACAACCTTTCTAATTTAGTAACTCAAATTCAAGTGGGGTTCTCAAATAGGTTAATAACTGTAGCTTGTTTTTTAGACATTGACAATGCTTATAACAATGTGGATATAGTAAGTCTATTAAAAATTATGGATAGCATTGGAGTTGGTTCAAAAATTTGCGTTTATTTATGGAACTTTCTTACGAACAGGGTACTACGAATAATTGTCGATGGTGATGAAATCTGCAGAAATACATGTCGTGGACTCGCACAAGGTGATCCTTTATCTCCCTTATTATTTAACATTGTAACAATTAAAATCTGTACATACATTAATACCAATAATATATTTGTATCACAATACGCGGATGATTACGCTATATATACAACGGGTAACAATCTATTACATTTAACTACGGAGTTGCAAAAGGCATTAAATAACATTGGTCAACTACTTCATGAGATAGGCCTTAATATTTCACCCTTAAAAAGTAAATTGTGTATTTTTAAATCCGGTTTCATTGGAGATTCAATTGAATTAAAAATTGACAACATATGCTTACAGGTCGTAGAAAATGTTAAATACTTGGGTATTTGGCTAGATCGGAAACTTAAATGGGCTAAACACATAAACGAGACTGTGGAGAGAATAGCGGCCTACATAAATATATTCAAAGCTTTATCAGGTGCTAGTTGGGGTGTACACCCTATTTATATAAGGCAACTGTACCTCTCATTAGTAAGAAGTAAAATGGATTATGCTAGTTTCATATATGGAAACAGTTGTTTAACACATGTAAATAAATTACAAAAAATACAAAATCAGTTTTTACGCATCATTGGAGGGTTCGTGAAGAGTACACCGATACATGTGATGGAGAGTGAACTCCACATTCAACCGTTACATGTTCGGAGACATTTTTTAGCTGCAAAATTTTGGTTTAAGACAAAATCTTTTGGAAATATAGAATTAACTCAACTGATAAGTAAGCTGTGTTCTCCCCGTCTAAATTTATTTTGGAGTCGCAAAAACAAACCTTTACTTGCTTTAGTTCATGAAGAATATAAAGATATTCCAATACACGTTAGTAAACAACTTGAATTTTTTAGCTTAGACACTTGGGTTAGCAGTGTGGATTTATCAAATATTGTGAGACCAGTCATCGAAGTGCTTGAAAAATCAAAAAACAACTATACATCTGATAATTTGCGTCGCATATGCACCAATTTTTTAAACAACCATTACAAAGATTTCTACATTATGTATACTGATGGATCAAAAATCGAAAGTAATACCGGTGCAGCCTTCTATGATATTCAAACCAACATGTCCGCCAGATTTACTATTAAGTCTTTTAATCCATCGATTATGACTGCGGAATTAATCGCTATTACGGAAGCTCTTTCATACATTGAGTCGCTAACAAGTGGCAATTTTGTCATTCTGTCAGATTCAAGGAGTGCACTACAACATGTGGCTCGTTGTACCTCGACTGTTCGAGGCACACCGATAGCTTATGCAATTGTACAACTAATTAGGAAAATCATTAACCAAAACAAACAAATATACCTTCAGTGGATTCCGTCACATGTTGGTTTGGAAGGAAATGATACTGTTGACCTCTTGGCTAAGGAAGCAGTCTGGAATGGTATACCTGTTAACCATACTGCATACGTCTCTGAGGTAGCCCATGTAATTAAAAAAAAGTGTACAGAAATGTGGAAAGAGTACTTCGATGAAAGGTCTCGTACGAAGGGCATATGGTATAAAACCATACAACCGTACCCTACAGGTCGTCTATGGTTCGATAGTAGCGATTTACCAAGGACAGACATAAAGACTATTTTAAGGCTAAGGTCTGGTCACATGCCGTTAAATAGTTTTTTATTTATGATGAAGAAAATCGCATCACCAAACTGTACAGTATGTGATCGGAAGGAGGACGTATATCACATCCTAATGGAATGTCAACTAAACACAATGGAAAGACATGAATTTGAAAGACAGAACAATTTAATAATGTACTCCGTTGGAATTTGTAGCAGTGTTTTAGCTTTTCCTCTATCGGAAACGGCTAAAATGCTGTGTAAAATGGTGAACGCGGGCATAAAAAAGAGACCATCGCCATAATATACGTAGGATTTAGATTAGAATATTATGTTATATTGTGTTTATCTTACGGGGGTGGCATGATCACTGCGTGATCAAACCCTTTTTTTTTTTCAAAAATAAAGAATTAAAAAAAAAAAAAAAACTATTGGACTAACAGCCGGTTTCAATATTCTACTCTAGGATAGATTTGCTTACTTTCAGTAGAATTTTGACAGATTTATTGGAACCGGCCGTCGTAAAGTTTAGTTAAGTCGTCTGTCGTAAAGTTATTCGTTAACTTACCTTA
Source organism: Phalera bucephala (assembly GCA_905147815.2). Taxonomy (NCBI): domain Eukaryota; kingdom Metazoa; phylum Arthropoda; class Insecta; order Lepidoptera; family Notodontidae; genus Phalera; species Phalera bucephala. The sequence continues at coordinate 5,391,515 of LR990637.1, read as the reverse complement.
TCGCAATGTGTGCAAGAATATGTAGCGTTGTGTCTAACTTCAACATGCTTCGCTAGGGATTGCTCTGAAGGAAACTTCTTGGAACACGATACGCAAGAATACCTGAAAAAAAAAGAAAATGTATATACATCATCAGAACCCAAGGTAGGCAGAAAGCACAGAGTTCCAACAGGTTTTTTTTCTGAAAGAACTCTCTGGCTTTCACTCGCATAGTTCGTTTCATACGCGCGCCGGTTATGGAGACTCTTGACTTGCCCTTCGAATAAGACACCGTTTATTTGGTCATGATAAGATAGTCTAGGTCTTTCCCGGTCCCCCCCCCCCTGCACCAACATCTGCAGGGGAGCTTTTGGGGTTATGGGACGCTGGGGCTTGGGTCCTGAGCGTCCTTCACGTGCGACCTCGAGGAGGACGGCGGCGTGGTATGGCCCACGCCGCCTCGAGCACCTCGACGGTGCAGGGGGGGAAACAAGCAACAAATTTCCCCTCACGAGGAGGGCTCTTCGGAGTGCGGCACAAGGGAGGCACTGGTGCGTTACGTTCTGTATGTCCAAACTAACGGTGCATGTCTTTTTACATCTTTACACCATACTTCTTTCATACTTAGACGCCCTCTTACTACGCTATTGCAAGCAATATCGAGCAACAAAAAAGTAACATAAATTAGTTTTATTAAAAAAATGTGGCACGAATATTTTAACTGCTAAAATCGCACTTGATATATATCGCATAATTTGGATGTCGTCGTTTAGCAGGGCGATCATAAATTCTTCTTAACTTTAATAGCAAACAAAAGTAAGTGCAACGCTATTTAACACTAGCTCTTAATGAATTAAAATCATTGAGTGCGAAATTTCATTAAATGAAAATGAATTGAAAATACTGACTATGATTTTCATTCCAAGATTGTGCTTAGTACGTACCAAACACTAAAAATGAAATAGCTCACCATTTTCTTTAAAACCACTGTCGCCGCTTTGCTATACATGCCCAGTTTGAAAACCATAAGACTCGGACTCACATAACTCACATTATTGCAGTACAAAATATTTTCCGATGAACTGTATCTATCTATCTATCTATCTATAACCTCACGCCAGATCCCTTGCGGGGTAGGCAGAGAGTACAGAGTTCCAACATGTTCTTTCCTTACATACCTCTCTGGCTTCCTCGACTCTCATAGTTCGTCTCATACACGCTCGCCGGTTACGGAGACTCTTGACTTTTCCATCAGATAACACTCGGTTTATTTGGTCGTGGTAAGATAGTCTAGGTCTTCCCCGGTACCTGCATCCTTCCACTTTCACATTGTATATCTGTTGAACTGTAAAACCTTATAAGTACGGTTGCCGTCATAGGATCTTTTGGCCCGGGTCAAAAATCGGATCTTACGCTGACATCAAGTGAAATCTCACTTCATGACAGTCGCAGAGTTGCCGTTTGCTATAAAATTTACCCAAGTTCTTTTTTTAATTAGTAACCGTGTGGACCCACGTGTTGAAATATTTCCCTGGAAGTAGTAAAATTTTACTAAATGATAACCCTAATTTTGACGTCAACTTGTCAATGTCATCTACGGGCTAAAATATCCTTGTAGCACTATACAAGTTTTGGAAGACTTTCGTGCCAACTTTAGCCACTATCACATACATTGGTCCACACAGTCCTGCAGCATTTTTTTTTTTTTTTTTTTTTTTTTATTTAGGAAAACAAACAGTGACAAATTGAAATGTTAAGTACATCATTTTATCACACGTACTAATAAATTTGACACCAGCATCGTTTACCACAAATTACAATATAGACGTATGCGTTCTTGCATGTGATATAATTTTTCGTACATTTTATAAGATTTCTGGATATATATCATATGATTAGTGAGAGCCTAGAAGTTTTAACAAATCATTTTTAAATGTACTCGAACGTGTTGCCATAATGTCAATTGAGTTGAAGGATTCATTATAGGATTGAACTAAGCGACACAAAGGCGATCGCTTGCCAGCATTTGTGCGACTCTTGATAGTTGCGAATAGGTGACACGGGTTACGACAATGCGTTCTAGTAGGAACTTTATAACAGAGTTTATTAACAATAAAAGTGCAGTCGTATCTGTTATGACATAAATCGTATAGTAGCATAGCCCCTAGCTTAGTACGTCTTTGTATCAATTTTAAAATGTTGTATTTGTCTAATAGCTGTTCATATGATAGACGATTTCGGAAACATCTGTAGGACATACAGCGTAAAAATTTTTTTTGGACATTTTCAAGAGCGTCAACATATCTGTCATAATATGGATTCCAAATGGATACAGCGTATTCAAGTTGTGATCTGATTAAAGTTTTATAAAGATAAAGATATGTGGAAGGTTGTGTGAATTTGTTACTTGTGCGCATAACAAATCCATACATTTTTAGGGATTTATTAATGATATTATCTATGTGAAGATCAAAATGTAATTTCTTATCAAACGTGATTCCTAAGTCTCTTATTGATTCAACAGGTTCTAGATATATACCGTTTAAGTTATATAAATAATTACTAATATGCTTCTTTTTAGTAAATGTAATACTTTTGCATTTGTTAATATTGAGGCTTAATTTGTTATTAGTACAGTAAGTTGAAAGGCGATCTAGATCAGATTGAAACTTTGCGTGATCATCAGAATTGTCTATTACATGGAAGATTTTTAAATCGTCTGCATATAAAAGATAGTTACAAAAATGAAAGCAACTATGTATGTCATTAATAAACATTATAAATAATAATGGACCCAAAATGGAGCCCTGTGGAACGCCGGAACTTACTAAAACATAGTCTGATTCATACCCCTTAATAACTACTTTTTGTGTGCGATTTGATATGTAGGATTTTAACCATCGCCATAAACTACCACGTATACCATTAAATGCTAGTTTATCCAGTAGTATTTTATGATCCACACCATCAAAGGCCTTTCGGAAATCGGTATATACACTGTCTATTTGCTTGTTACCGTCTATACCTTCAAAGAGATGAGTTGCGTACACTAATAGATTAGTGGTAGTAGACCTACGCTTTACAAATCCATGTTGTTCTGGTATTATGACGGTATGTATTAAGGGATATATAGCGTTATGAACAAGTCTTTCAAACAGTTTTGACAGAGTGGGCAATATGGAAATCGGACGGTAATTTTCAACATTGGCTCTATCTCCACCCTTAAAAACCGGGACAATACGTGCCGATTTCCAAGGTGTTGGAAGCACTCCTTCTTGGAGACACCTATTAAATAAGTAATGTAACGGTTGTTGGATTGTATGTGCGGTAAATTTAAGAAATGATGCCGGTATGTTATCTACTCCAGGACCTTTTGTGACATCTAAAGCTTTTAACTCCTCAAGTATGGTTTTTTCTTGAATCCGTAAACTATCAATTACCAGATGCGATGAGTGGTTGAGATCTGGAATATCGACAATATCGTAATCATCAGGAACGCAGCTGGGTTGAAACACTGATTTGAAAAATAAAGAAAAGAGTCGGCATATGTCAGCCGGGTTATTAGCTTCTTCATTGTTATATGACACTCTAGTCGGAATATCAGCGCGAGTTTTCACATTATTTACATATGTCCAAAAATATTTTATGTTGTCGAGAATACTTGATTCAATTAATTTAATGTAGTTTGTATAGCATTTTTTAGATTCTACTTTAAATCGCGTTCTAAACATAGCAAACATTTCATAGTCTGATTGGTTTTTATATTTTTTCCATTTAATCCACGCTTTATTTTTATCCTTAAATATATGGATCAAAGCTGGCGAAAACCAATCAGGAAAGTGAGAGGATCTAATATTTTTCGTAGGTACGTGTTTTTTTATTATGTTATATATTTGTTCATAAAATATAGATACAGCGTTTACCGCATTGCTATTCATAAATAAAGTCTTTGTAATTATTTTCTCACATGTGTAGCGATTAGTTCTCACGGCCATACGACTTCTAGTGTCTTATTCTTACGACTTCTAGTGTCTAATTATGACTCCTAGTGTCTTATTATTACGACTTCTAGTGTCTTATTATAACGACTCCTAGTGTCTTATTATTACGACTTCTAGTGTCTTATTATTATTACGTCTTTAGTGTTTTCTTCTAGTGTCTTATCGTCTATAGAGATATTTTCTAGTATCTTGTCTATGGTATCTACCTTGCGGTAGCTTTAAAACACTTCGTCATCATCTCAGGCTATACCCGTCCACTGCTGAACATAGGCCTCCCCAATCGCTCTTCAACGCAACCGGTCCGATGCCACCTGCACCCAACGACTTCCTGCGATCGTCACAAGATCGTCAGTCCATCTAGCAGCGGCCGCCCTATGCACTTACACTAGTTTTAAGGTTAGGTGAAATAGCCGACCGAGCGCTCGGGAAGCGCTCGGCTACGTTCGGTTGTGACATTGACCGTCGCTCCGAGCGGGGCTGCGCTATTTGGCGTCTGCCGTACATTACAACTCCCCAATCGCGCCACCGTCGCGCTTCCATCGCGCTGCGTCGGCTATGTGGCGAAACCTTTAATTCTTTCGTCTACATACCTCATATTATTTGTATTATGTCGCGCTGATTGCAAGAAATGTCGCATCAAGCTCTTGCGTGTCGCGTAGTGCGCATCGCACTCGACGCAGTAGTGCGTGGTGACGTCACCGTGTTGTACCGCGTGCGCGCGCCAGTTGGAGCTCGTCGTGAAAGTGCGCGCGCACTGCACGCAGGAAAACGGACGGACACCGCTGTGCGACCTTAACGTGGGGTATTTAAGGTCTAATTTCAATTAATTATATCCTACTTAATATTATAAATGTGAAGTGTTTGGACGTTTGTTACTCAATCGCAAACGCAAAAACGACTGAAAGGATTTGGATTAAATTTGGCACACAAATAGTTTATTACCTGGAGTGTGTGTGTGTGTGTGAGTGATGTACGCTGTTGGCCGCGAGGCCTTTACAGCTTCACCGGACTTAAGGGCGAGCGTGCAACCACTACTCTCGAGCCAGAAGGCAAGGGGCGACATACCCGAGGGTGCCTTGAGGCGCCCTCGGTCGGGACAGTCGCTGTGGGGGGACGGGGTGCTCTACTTAGTGCACCGGTCAACCGCCGGCTATGGGAAGGGATCTACGACTACGTCGTCGTCGCCCGTATTTAACACTGGGCAAGTAACATGTGCAGAAGAACCGACAGCCGATGGAGCAAGCGGGTCCTAGAGTGGAGACTGCGACTTGGTAAGCGTAAGGTAGGGCGGCCCCCAGCTAGATGGACCGGCCACCTCAAAAAGGTCGCTGGGACAGACTGGATGCGGAAGGCGGAGGACCGTGTGCAATGGCGCGTGTTAGGAGAGGCCTATGTCCAGCAGTGGACTGCGATAGACTGATTGATTGATTGATTGATACATTTATCCTAGAAAAATGTTAGGTTACTTTCTAAAGGCAGAAACTAGTATTATAAAAAATGAAAGATTATATGTTTAGATGTTCATTACTCGATCACGCAAACATGGATTTGTATGAAATGTGGCACACAGATAGTTATTATCTGGATTAACACATAGGATACTTTTTATCCTAGAAATATCTAATGTTTCTGTCTAAAACCAACGCGCTGGCACAAACTAGTTTTCAATAATTTTCACATCCTAATTCATGTCCACCATTTTCGATCTCAAAATATATCATATATGTGTGTGTGTGTGTGTGTGTGTGTGTAGGCTTATCCGCTTACTGGATCAAGTACCTAGTAGCGGGTTCGAACCTCGCACGGGACAAAAATTTGTGAGATCCATGAATGTTTATTTCGGTCTGAAAGTTTGTTTATGTGAATTTCATGACGATATACGAACCCAAAGCACAGGAACTACGTTTAAAAACAAAATCTGCCCACCTCATGTGCACAGTCAAACGCTGTTTGCTTGAGAATTTCTTCTCGCATTGCTCACAAATGTATTTCTTCTCCTTTTTATGAACACCTTTTATATGCACGTTTAGTGAATGTTCGTCGCTGTAAAGTAAAATTATCATCATGTCATGAATATTCTACGCTCTCTTAGAGTATAAATATAATCCAGAAGCCGCGACTAGTCGTAATTACACGCCGCGCGGCGAAGCCAAAAAATTAACAAACGTCCCGCCCTCAGCGCTCTTCCCACTAGCGTAATGTTGGGTGTGTGTGTGAATGATCTACGCTGTTGGCCGCGGGGCCTTTACAGTTTCACCGGACAAGAGGGCGAGCGTGCAACCACTACGCTCGAGCCAGAAGGGAAAGGGGGCAACTAGCTCAAGGGCGCCTCAAGGAGGAACGGCTTCGGCTTGGGCAGTCGCTATGGGGGAGGGCGTATAGTGTCTCGCCGTGGTGATCTGCACCGGCCGGCGGCCAAGGGATTCTTCGAGCTCGCCGGCGAGGTCGGTGTCTGATCCTGTGTGCAGTATCTGCATCCGAAAGAAGGGATGTAAAGGCATCGGGAGGGTCGGTGAAAACATGCCGCGGACGGCGGTAGCGGCTGATAGGAGGGAAGGAGCTTTTAACAAGCCGTCTATCTTGGGGCGTAACCAGAGATGGGCAAAAACAGATTAATGTGTGTGTGTGTGAATGAATCTAGTGATAAACCACCTATTGTATGCAGATGACGCGGTTTTGATAGCGCCAACAGCCACTGATCTGCAAACACTAGTCACAGTTATGAGAGACGACTGCATGAATAATGGCTTACATTTGAATGTGAAGAAAACCAAAATTATGGTTTTTGAACGGGAAGAAACCAGAACGAATGCAAGGATTGTGGTTGGTAACGATGTGCTGGAGCAAGTGAATGAGTTTGTATATCTTGGATGCGCCTTCAGTAAGGATGGGAAATACACCGCTGATAAAGAGAGAAGAGTGAATGCAGGTAATAGAGTGAATGGTGCGATGGGAAGGCTACTTGGGAGCCGGCACTTAAGCCAAAAGGCGCAGCTGGTCATGCATAACGGAGTGCTTGTCCCAACGCTGTTATATGGCAGTGAGAGTTGGGTATGTAAGAAGGAGAACGAAAGCAGGATAAATGCGGTCGAAATGCGATCTCTGCGGAAGATGTGCGGAGTCACGCTGACCGACCGTATTCGCAACAGCGTAGTAAGAAAGCGAGTAGGTATGAAAGATAGTATCGGTGTAAAGATGAGAAAGGGTATGCTCCGTTGGTTCGGGCATATAGAAAGGATGCCAGAAGAAAGAATGACAAAACAGATATACAATTTGAAAGTGGAAGGATGTAGGTGCCGGGGAAGACCTAGACTATCTTACCATGACCAAATAGACCGTTTCTTATCTGAAGGGCAAGTCAAGAGTCTCCGTAACCGGCGAGTGTGTATGAGACGAACTATGAGAGTGGAGGAAGCCAGAGAGGTATGTAAGGAAAGAACCTGTTGGAACTCTGTACTCTCTGCCTACCCCGCGAGGGAGCTGGCGTGATGATATAGATAGATAGATAGGTGTGTGAATGATGTACGCTGTTGGCCGCGAGGCCTTTACAGCTTCACCGGACTTAAAGGCGAGCGTGCAACCACTACGCTCTAGCCAGCCAGAAGGGCAAGAGGCGACATACTCGAGGGCGCCTCGAAGAGGCGCCCTCGGTTGGGACAGTCGCTGTAGGGGGACGGGTGCACTACTAAGTGCACCGGTCAACCGCCGGCTATGGGAGGGGATCTACTACTACGTCGTCGTCGTCGCCCGTATTCTGATCGGAAAGAAGGGATGACAAAGCATCGGGGGGGTCGGTGAAAACATGTCGCGGCCGGCGGTGGCGGCAGGGGTCGGGGGGGAGATCGTAGTCGGCGGTGGCTACGATTGATTAACCACCCCCGCTTGGGGAATATAGGCGTAAAAATGAATTAATAAAAAAAACATTATTATCAATTACAATTATATTTTGTAATCTTCAACGATTACATTTACACTTTTAATCTCTAATCATGATTGAATATTACAAAATGCAATTGTAATCATTTATCTGATTACATTTTGTTGTGTCTGACTGCCTCGTTGGTCTGGTGGCAAAGCGCATCGCTTTGTGATCACGAGGTCCTGGGTTCAAATCCTAGGTCGGATAAATGTAGTTTTTCTAACGAAAAATTCCCAGTATGAGTCCGGAGTCTGGAATTGTGCCCGATATATGGCAATAGGCTCGCCCCCTATTACATGGGGCCTAACATCGTCGGGGAAACGTGGGTGTACTCAGTACACCTCTGCCACCCCCTCTGGGGAATATAGGAGTGACGGTGTTTTTTTTTTTGATTACAAATTGCCCCTATCTGGGCGTAACGATATTAAAAAAACTTACCTAAATATCTTCAAGCAATATTCACAAGGGGATGGAGTAGGGACTCCTCCACACTTATACCTATGGGTCATGCTATGTGACCATCTATTAAAAATTGTATCACATATGAGACATCGAAATCTTCTCTTGTGGGATAGTATATGTTGAGATAGAACATCCGATGATTTGAAGTGGAGTTTACATATACTACATTTGTTAGGACCGGCTGCCTAGAAATAAAAGAATTTATCATAAAAACAAGGTAGCCAGAGAGGTATGTAAGGAAAGAACCTGTTGGAACTCTGTACTCTCTGCCTACCCTGCGAGGGAGCTGGCGTGATGATATAGATAGATAAATAGAAAATTTATTCAAAGAGCCATTTATTTATAAAAGTATTTTTTTTAACTACAAATATTAAAAATACATTTCCGTACTATTGTTGCTTTCTATAAATGTGAACAGATTTTATAGGCTTGCGTTTCAGAAACATTTACTCGTCTCTTACAAGGCGTGATAATAAGTAATACTCCTTGCCTGCACTAAACATTTCGTGGAAGAGCCGCAGTCGAGGAGTCAGAGCCGCATGCGGCTCGCGAAACGCGGTTTGCCGACCACTGCCTTAGGGAAATTAATTTAATTGCAATTTAAATTTCAACTGATTGATTATACAATTAAAACATTAATTGATGATTCCCTGTCAAAAATCTTGTAGAAGCATGTTTTCAGTAAAAGAAAACAGCTTATGGCCGGTTTCAACTCAACTCATATTCAACTCAAGAATAGATTTGCTTACTGTAGAATTTTAACAGATTTTTCGTGCAAAATATGCCAAATTATATCCTTAGTAGGCAATCTTAACTCTGAAAACTTTACTGGCACATTTGTAGAAAGTCTCAGCTGTCACTGGAAAACAAACTCCTGTTCTACAAGGCTACACTCAAACCGATTTGGACCTACGGTATACAGCTATGGGGAACAGCTTCTCATTCCAACATTGAAATAATCCAAAGATTTCAAAACAAAACACTATACATACTGACAAATGCCCCATGGTTTGCGACCGACGAACAACTACATGAAGATCTCAAAATGCCTACAAAAGGAGAAGAAATATCTAGATACACCTCGGTGTAGATATTTCTTCTCCTTTCATCAATTCTGCTTTTGTAGGACTCGTCATACAAAGGCAGAATTGCAAACCACCCTAATGTACTGGCTCAAAACTGATGGACAACAGACAGTGTGTGATGAATAAGGCGCAAAATTCCCCAAGATGTGCTTCAGTAAAGGCATATGATTAGTTAAGTATAGGATGTAGCACTGGTCACATTCCTGATCACGTCTCCATACCCCAACAAACCTACGGCTTAATGTTCCATGGCGGTGAAAGATTGCTGTGCAAAATAAGACAACAAATCCCAACACTGCAAGGCATTCTTGATGATGATATAGATAAATAAATACTCACGTCACTATGTCTCATTTTATGTTCATCAAACAAATCGACAGTCAAATATCCTGTACCACAATCATCACAAACAAATTTCAAATTACTTCTGTTCTTTTCTTTTTTCAATTCAATCTCATTTAACTGCTCTTCCAGATTCAAATATTTCATTTCAAACTTCATTTGTTCATAATTCAACTTTTTTCTTTTCGATATTGGAACTTCATTCATTTGAATTGTGTGTTCATTTAATTCTGAATCATTTGATTCTTGAATTTCAGAATTTGAATCTATGTTTTCTGTAAATTTGTCTAGTTGTGTATCTTCTTCTTCTGTTATGTTTGAAGGTGGTATGTTTATGTCTGAATGACGTGTGTAGGATAAATTGTAGGGATTTTTGAGTTCTGCAGATATTATTATGGACTGAAATAAATTAATTATTACTTTCAGATTTACGAATTTAACTTAAGTATTTATTGAATATGTATTTTTTCTGGTATTTAAAATTAAAAACACTTTATATCTATACAAGCTGTAACATAATAAACGCAAGACCTGAAAGTAGTTTGTTCTAAATCGGTAACTGAATTGGTCCAGCAATTTTTGATGTATCTTACTTTTTTTAATTTGCAAAAAATGCTTTTACTCCTTCAGTGCACTATAAAAATTAAACTTATTCGTGATTCAGAGCAATAAGGAGATTTCAAATGCATTCTTAAAACGTATTTCTCAAACCGGACACATACACATGCAAGTTTCATTGATAATTGGGGTATAAAAGTGTTTAAAAAAAGGGTTAAACCTTTAATTTTGGAAATGTGGTTATTGTTTTGAATTGATGAAGCAATTCTGTAATCGGGGTGTCTAAGGTCTTGCGTATATTATGGTATAGCTTGTATATCATCACGCCAGATCCCTTGCGGGGTAGGCAGAGAGTAAAGAGTTCCAACAGGTTTTTTCATTACATACCTCTCTGGCTTCCTCCACTCTCATAGTTCGTCTCATACACGCTCGCCGGTTACGGAAACTCCTGACTTGTCCTTCAGAAACACTTTGTTATTAATATATATATTATATTATAATATTTTTATTTGAGGAACCAATAAATGCAGTGATAGCCTAGTGGTTAGACCGTTGCACTGCAAAGTCAGAGGTCTCGGGTTCAAACCCAGGCACGCACCTCTATCTTTTCGAAAGCATGTGCGTATTTAAAATGAATTATCACTTGCTTTAACGGTGAAGGAAAACATCGTGAGGAAACCTGCATGGCTGAGAGTTTCTCGAAGGTGTGTGAAGTTCGCCAACCCGCACTGGGCCAGCGTGGTGGACTATGGCCTAAAACCCTCTTAGTTTGAGAGGAGGCCCGTGCCCAGCAGTGGGACAGTTTCTTAACAGGGCTGATTGATTGATTCGAACCAATAAATTGTGCGGTTTGCAATAAGAAATTGACTGCCCCGTTGGTCTAGTGGCAAAGCGCATTGCTTTGTGATCGCGAGGTCCTGGCTTCAAATCCTAGGTCGGACAAGTGTAGTTTTTCTAACGAAAACTTCCAAGTACGAGTCCGGAGTCTGGAATTGTGCTCGGTATATGGCAATAGGCTCGCCCCCTATTACATGGGACCTAACATCGTCGGCGAAACGTGGGTGTACTCACCTGAGTACACCCACGTTTCGCCGACGATGTTAGGTTAGGTTAGGGGATGGCAGAGGTGTACCTACACCTCTGCCATACCCGCTTGGGGAATATAGGCGTGACGATGTGGAACCAATAAATAATTATACCTTAGACACTATAATAATCAGGCGGTTCTTACAATCACATTAATGTAATTTTACCATTAGAAAGAAAACAAACTATAAACTAGTTATATCTACATCTCTTTCCCACTACCAAGTAAGATTAGAGTGATATTGCTAAAGGGACGGACAATTTAGCGCAGTGGTTAAGAGCTTAAGCCGCTCCGCCCACTGTGTCTAATAGTCGCGGGTTCGATTCCCGGATTTTTTCCGGTCTGGGTATTTGTGTTTGTGAATTTTCATGTTTGTAAACGCACCCACGATACAGGAATAAATCCTAGTATGGGGCTACGTTTTATATTAAAAATAAAGAAAACAAAACAAAACCCTCTAGACCTCTAGCCTCTAGCCTTCTTTAATTAATTTTGATGCAATACGTTTTGCTGTTGTTTAATTGGCTTTTAAAAACATTGCTGCCACAGTAGCAAGTCTTCATTTGTTAAAGATGCATTTTCAAAGGCAAATTTCAATGCACTCAGTCAATTTCACATACTTAGTTAAAATATTGGTAACAGAAAAACGGTCAAGTGTGTCAAGGGGCACTCATACCAAGTAGATATTGACGCTGGTACGATTCCCGCACGGGACAAATCTTTGTGTGGATCACAATTATTTATTTCGGTCTGGGTATTTGTGTATGTGAATTTTTATGTTTGTAAACGCACCCACGGCACACGAATAAATACTAGGGTAGATATACGTTTTTTTTTTTAAATAAAATATATTAATATAATTGAATTGTTTAAATTGTTGTAAGGGTTTTATTTTTAAGTTGTAAGTGAAAAATTCATTGCTCAAACATCCACTTTCAGAGAAATTCTTTAAATTTAAAGTTGACATTAATAGGGAATATGCGTGTAATTTAAATAAGGGTCAAATATTTCTTTTACAAACTTTATCGTATTAGAATAATGTCTATATTATTGAAAGTACAAAAAATGAGTGGGAAATTCAAAGTAGCGGGAACTCCACGCTATTGGTCAGATCGAATATAACGTCAAAGTCTACTATGTTTGCTATTGAGTTAGTTTTATTGTTATTTTTTGTTGTCGATTTACATAAAGACAAAATTTTAGTTTAAATTATTTAAGTTCATTCTTATGTTAAAGTGATCTTCGCAGCAATATAAACAAGTTGATGGAGATGCCATGTCTCTTTTTCTGATTTTACACCCCTTTCTCCTTATGTTCGCACCTATCGGGTGCATTTCTTATTTTATTTTTACACCTAGGCACAACACAGTGTTGTTCCATTGTATAATAGTCGCAAAATACAAAATAAATTACAGAATAAAATACAGCTGTTCACTAATTCATAGTTATTATAGACTTTGACGTCACGCCAAGCGCGCCAAAATGGCGGGCGTTTAAAATGCTCTTCATCATCATCATCATCATCTCAGCCTATACTTGTCCACTGCTGAACATAGGCCTCCCCAATCGCTTTCCAGCGTAACCGGTCCGATGCCACCTGCATCCAACGACTTCCTGCGATTTTCACAAGATCGTCGGTCCATCTGGCAGGCGGTCGCCCCACGCTGCGCTTGCCAATACGTGGTCTCCACTCTAGAATCTTTCTGCCCCAACGCCCGTCCGATCTACGCGCTATGTGGCCCGCCCATTGCCACTTCAGCTTGCTAATCTTAACGGCTATGTCGGTGACCTTCGTTCTTCTACGAATCTCCTCATTCCTGATTCGATCGCGTAGAGAAACGCCGAGCATAGCTCTCTCCATAGCTCGCTGAGCAACTCTGAGCTTTTTTATGAGACCCATTGTAAGAGACCACGTCTCTGATCCATATATCATCACTGGTAACACACATTTGCTCTTAATGCTCTTATCTGTTTGCTATCTTCAAAATTTTTTTTGCCGTTTACATTTTGTTTATGACGCTTAAATTTGGAAGTTTATATTGATGTAATCTATCGTATAAAAATATAAAAATAATACACGCATATTCCCTATTACTAATGCATCTTTATAATATTTATGATTTAAAGATTGATTACCTCTAATAGGTATCTGGAATAGGGGATTATATGAGTTCAATTCACACCAAGAGTGATAAAATTGGTGCTTTCTATTCAAAATCACGAATCTGTTATTCATAAATAAAATTAAACTAAATTAGAATGAGTTTTTGTTATTTCAAAAATTAACTTTAAAAGTAGTATAGTATAAATGAAATACCTCATAATTCAAATTTAATGTCCCTTCAGCATTTTTAGCTAATTTTATAAAATGTATACATCTTTTTAAAGCTGATTGGCACCATGTACACAGCCAGAGCTCATTATTGAACACCTGAAAATAACAAATAAGTTGGAATTCTTAACTCTTTGTCTACCCCGCAAAGGATCTGGCATGATAATATGAACAGATATTTAAATAATAATATAATAATTAAGTCCTGTTAAGAAACTGTCCCACTGTTGGGCACGGGCCTCCTCTCAAACTGAGAGGGCTTAGGCCATAGTCCACCACGCTGGCCCAGTGTGGGTTGGTGAACTTCACACACCTTCAAGAAACTCTTAAGCATACAGGTTTCCTCACAATGTTGTCCTTCACCCTTAAAGCGAGTGATAATTATTTTTGAATGCCTCGTTGGTCTAGTGGCAAAGCGCATCGCTTTGTGATCACGAGGTCCTGGGTTCAAATCCTAGGTCACACAAGAGTAGTTTTTCCAACAAAAACTTCCCAGTATGAGTCCAGAGTCTGGAATTGTGCCCGGTATATGGAAATAGGCTCGCCCCCTATTACATGGATTCCCCGCTTGGGGAATATAGGCGTGACAGTGTTTTTTTATGATTATCTTTTTAATATGCAAATGCTTTCGAAAAGACAGAGGTATGTGCCTGGGTTTGAATCCGAGACCTCTCACTTTGCAGTCCAAAGATCTAACCGCTACGCTATCACTGCTGTTAATATTTTATAATAATAATAAAATGAAACTAGGTATTATTTCAGTATTAAGTATGTTTACAAACTACACAAACACCTAGTCTGTAAAAAAAATCTGGGGTCATTCAAAGATTTTTCCACTGCGGAGATCGAAGCTGCAACTACTCGAAACAGTGAACGGAGAAGACTGCGGTCTAGACCAAACCTTGGTCATTTCGGTTTTCGCACTTGTAAAAAATGCAGATTTTAAAAATCTGATGATACTAGTCTGAGACTACACGAAATGGCTTATAATGTAAACTTACAAAAACTTATTTGTACTTACTTTTACGCCCGTAACTTGAATGAAATACTCAATGTGAGATGTAGAATCTGTGATGCAGGCATCCTTATTATTCTTCAAACATACTCTGCATATTTTTTCATTCATATTGGGCAAATAATTAAGAATTTACACAAAAATATCAACACAAATCGCAAAACTTTATTTACACGAAACAGCTGATTCGAACTTTTAGCATTACACAGATAAAGTAGAGAATGAACGAATATAATATATTCTTCATTCAAAGTTATTTTGCTTTATAAGGGTACTTCTTTTCCTTTTCCGTTCATTTTATGAGAATAAATTGGAATACTACAATATATAATAGAAATAAATTACGCTTGTTGAACAGCTGTCTGTGTTAAACAATAATATTATTTACGTTCAATTACAACCGAAAAACGTAATTTACCTACCAAGATTGCAACAATGTTATGAAACTAGCAACACTCACAGCTGATATGTCAAATACGAAAAAAGTAAACAAAGAATTTGCGAAATAATAAAAAATCGTTTTCCATTACATCAAATCAACTTGATACATTTATTGGTAAATAAAATGTATCAAGTTGAAGGCAAGAAGGCTTCATACAAATATAATTGTACCCCATTGTATTGTTATGCGTGTCTCAGTTCCGACCGTGCACTTTCATCAATCAATAAATATTTGGATATTTTTCAGAAAATCTGTGATATACCTTATACGGTAAGTTTATTTTCAAATCTATCCATAATTAAGCTAGATTCCGTATGGGGTAATCAGACAGTACCAAGTTCCAACAGGATCTTTTCTGGAAACGTATTTTTGTATATATTACCTAAAAGTATTTAAACATATAACCACATTAATTATCTGTCTTTCGAAGCCTTATTGCCATTGTCCTTGTTGTCTTTCTATAATTTATTTTAGTCCTTGCACCTGCTGGGTACAGTTCAATGTTTCTTTCTTAATTTTTAACAATTGATCTCAACAGGTGACTTACATAACTTTGACTTCTTGCAATGAGCCTCTAAATGTTGGACCCAAGTCAGTCCTTCTAACAGGTTAAACCTGTGAATCTCAGTAAAGTATTATGATATAATATCAGCCTATACTGCCCACTGCTGGACAAAGGCCTTCTCTCACAAATCGAGGTGAGAGAGATTAGGTCATACTCCACCACACGGACCCAGTGCGGATTGATGGAGGCAGGTTTGTGGCCACCTGCTGTTGGAACTTAACAAGCCGCCTTTAAGGCTTCCAACTCGGCTTAACGGCTACCACATTAGGCGGTAGCCGGGACCAACGGCTTAATGTGCCTTCTGAAGCATGGAGATGCTTGAATATGAAAATGCCACAACTGGTCATCCATTTCGGGCCGACCAAGTCGACTTAACCTTCGTAATTGGTAAGAACACCACGGTCGCACAGCGCTACGAGCGCCTCTATATATGATAATGCCATATTATGATAATTTAACTAAATTAATTTTTTATATATATTAATGGACTTCTTGTCCCAACGCTGTTATATGGAAGCGACAGCTGGGTATGTAAGAAGGAGAATGAAAGTAGGATCAATTCGGTAGAAATGCGAGCTCTGTGGAAGATGTGCGGAGTGAAGCTGACCGACCATATTCGCAACAGCGTAGTAAGAAAGCGAGTAGGTATGAAAGATAGTATCGGTGTAAAGATGAGAAAGGGTATGCTCCGTTGGTTCGGGCATATAGAAAGAATGTCAGAAGAAAGAATGACAAAACAGACATACAATGCGAATGTGGAACGATGTAGGTACTGGAAAGACCTAGACTATCTTGCCACGACCAAATAGATCGAGTCTTATCTGAAGGGCAAGTCAAGAGTCTCCGTAACCGGCGAGCGTGTATGAGATGAACTATGAGAGTGGAGGAAGCCAGAGAGGTTTGTAAGGAAAGATCCTGTTGGAACTCTGTACTCTCTGCCTACCCCGCAAGGGATCTGGCATGATGATATAGTTAGATAGATAGAATTTTTATATTGGGTTCATACATTAACGTGAATATTATATATATATTCACATGAAATAAAACTGTTTTTCAGATTTTATTGCGGTTTATTTTTGATTGTTAAAATCCCGACATTTGAAGTGCTTTGCAGCATCTTAAATGAAATCATTATGGTTACATACTTCTCGGTTAATTGATGAGGCACTGCATCAAGTATAATTATATAATATATGTAATTATAGTCATGGCCTTAATTTCTGCATAGGATAATCTGTGTGTGACCCACAAATCACACCTTTAGAATGGTATAGACTTAACTCAAGAATCTAAGAAAACGATTTACGGTCATGAAGGGTCATTAAATGGTATGCTCTATCTAATAAAATAAATAATATTAGCCCTGTTAAGAAACTGTCCCACTGTTGGGCACGGGCCTCCTCTCAAACTGAGAGGGTTTAGGCTATAAGCCACCACGCTGGCCCAGTGCGGTTTGGCGAACTTCACACACCTTCGAAAAACTCTTAGGCATGCAGGTTTCCTCACGATGTTTCCTTCACCGTTAAAGCAAGTGATCATTAATTTTAATACGCACATGCTTTTCGAAAAGACAGAGGTGCGTGCCTGGGTTTGAACCCGAGACCTCTGACTTTGCAGTCCAACGGTCTAACCACTAGGCTCTATCTGATGAGTATTAAAACAGTGGCGTTTTTATGGTAGCATTAAGAAACACGATACTTCGGTCTCTTTAACTTTCCCTCCCTCTACACTCGCCGCTCGGTTCTGAAGAGATGCGATTAGTTTCCGAAAACCCCCCCGATCCCTGCCGCCACCGCCGGCCGCGTCATGTTCTCACCGATCCCCCCCGATGCTTTGTCATCCATTCTTTCCGCTCAGAATACGGGCGATGAATAATGGCGACGTAATCGTAGATCCCCTCCCATAGCCGGCGGTTAACCGGTGCACTTAGTAGTGCACCCCGTCCCCCTACAGCGACTGTCCCAACAGAGGGCTCCTCTTCAAGGCGCCCTCGAGTATGTCGCCTCTTGCCCTGCTGGCTCGAGCGTAGTGGTTGCACTCTCGCCCTTAAGTCCGATGAAGCTGTAAAGGACTCGCGACCAAGAGCGTACATCACCCACACACACACATAGTTTCCGAAAAACTTGATTTTTTGAGGTAAGTCACTATTGTTCTGAAGGTGTGCAATATGTGATTCGGATTTCATTCACAATTACATGTTTGAAAACATTTTAATCTTGGGTTGAATGGGCTTAATTTTTTAAAATTAAATAAGAAAGGTTCATTTTATTTAATTATTTTGCAGCTCACACCTACCAAAATAGTGCTATGTTGGGAATGCATGGCAATATTAAAGAAAGCAAAACTGTTGAAATCAAAAGTTGATGAAGCACAAAGGATGTTAACACATGATTTAAATAATGAAAAAGTAAGTACTAAAGATAGTCGTAAAGATGAGAAGAAAGCAATGTGGGCCATTGGGGGTATTGCAAATAAAACAATTTGCTTCGGCTTATGCACATATATTCTCTTACATTACACCGGTGTAACCCTTTTTATAGGCTACACCTGAGGTAGGGGTGTACATATACTACAAGTCAAAGGAATAACTTACATAAATATTACATATATATACATCATGCCAGATCTCTTGTGGGGTAGTCAGAGAGTGCTGAGTACCAACAGGTGCTTTCCTTACAGACCTTTCTAGCTTCTTCTACTGATAGTTCAAAGTTCCAAATAATATGACTATATTACACAAATTAAAGAGCGAGCCAGAGAGCTTCTCAAACTTAAAATCAAATCTATCTGTCTATATCATCACGCCAGATCCCTTGCCCGGTAGGCAGAGAGTACAGAGTTCCAACAGGTTCTTTCCTTACAGACCTCTCTGGTTTATCTTATCTTGTCCACTTCCATAGTTCGTCTAATACACACTCGCCGGTTACGGAGGCTCTTAATTTGCCTTTCAGATAAGACACACAGGGAATGGAGGAAGTCAGAGAGATATGTAAGGAAAGAACTTGTTGGAGCTCTGTACTCTCAGCCTACCCCACAAGGGAACTGGCGTGATGATACAAATCATCATCATCATCATCATCAATCTGCTTGTAGCTACCCAATGCTGAGTGTAGGCCTCTCCTCTATCACGCCATTCGTTCCGATCCTGTGCTAATCTTTTCCACCATTTGCCAGCCACTCTCACGATGTCATCGCTCCATCTAGCCTATACAGATAGATAGATAATATTTGTAAGTTGTTCCCTTGACTAATTGAGGTTCTTTTGAAAGATTTTTGGTGACAGTTTGGGAGTCAAAAATGGTGCCCTGTATAAAGGTAAGAAAACCGTCGGCGAAATGTGGGTGTCCACAGCACACCTCCCCAAAGCTTGGAGAATTTGCTCTGACACTGTTTATTTTGTAAATGTTGTATTTAATAACTGGCTTCTGCCCACGACTTCATTTGCTTTTACTTTAGACAGGTACATAACATTATTTCGGAATTGCAAGTATCCTATATGGTAATCCAGATAATAAATTATCTGTGTGTCGCATTACATCCAAATCCGTTCAGCCGTTTTTGCGTGATTGAGTAACAAACAAAAAAACATACAAACTTTCACATTTATGATATTACTATCAATTTCCCTTGACTTCGGACCCAGAGGACAACAGCGCCACCTACCGAGTTTACGTTATATAGCCAATGTTACTTCTGCATAATAACGTAATAGCTTTCTAATGGAGAAAGTATTTATGAAATCGGTCAAGTGGTAGACTGGCTCGTTGGTCTGGTGCCAAAGCGCATCGCTTTGTGATCACGAGGTCTTGGCTTCAAATCCTAGGTCAGACAAGTGAAGTTTTTCTAACGAAAACTTCCCAGTATGAGTCCGGAGTCTGGAATTGTGCCCGGTATATGGCATGGGCCTCGCCCCCTATTACATGGGACCTAACATCGTCGGCGAAACGTGGGTGTACTCAGTACACCTCTGCCAGCCCCTCTGGGGAATATAGGCGTGACTGTCAAATAGTTTTTGAGTTTATTCGTTACAAATCTTTCCTCTTTATAATATTAGTGTAGATTAGTAGGATTAATAATAATATGCTTAAATTGTTTCAGAATCCCTTCCCAAACAGCTTATCAACATTAACAAAAGCATACAATAACAATGAATTAATAATATCTTACGATGAAGAATCAAAACCAGCATTAGAAATTAAACAAAAAATAAATCAGTCCGAAGACAATCTAGACAGATTTGACCAATCCCCAGATTATTTCCTTAGCACTATTAAAAAAGAAAAAGTAAAGAATATACAAAAACGAAATAAAATAAAAAATAAACAATGTCATTATGCATTTGTCTATGATTCAGGTGTGAGGAAAAAAAGTTTGTTGAGAAAAAAGTTTGATATCAAAGAACATGAAGTGGGTTTGTGGATGGAGAAAGAAAAATGCAGTGAATTTTATATAAAGTTCAAGTTTAAATGTAAGAATTGTTTGCAAGGATGGAACTGTAAAGATAAACTTGATGGACACTATTTAAAATATCATGATGAGGTAAGATTTTGTATAGTATTTGCATTCTCACAGAATTTGTGGAATACTAGCAGTATCGTTAAGCACAAAACAGATCGTTGTGGCGATCAGGGCCGAATTAAACGATATCTGGACCCCTATACTATTTTTCATGAAGGAAGGGTACTGTGACAGTTGTAAGTGTCAACGAAAATTATACTTTATTCAATGGCAATAAGTGGCATGACCTGTTTCTATACTTATGGTCAGAGATGGGCAAAATGTAATCAGATTAATGATTACAATTGCATTTTGTAATATTCAATCATGATTCAAGATTAAAAGTGTAATCGTAATTGTTGAAGATTATAAAATGTAATTGTAATCGTTAATCATTAATACACCATCACGCCTATATTCCCCAAGCGGGGGTGGTTAATCATTAATCTGATTACATTTTACCCGTCACTGCTTATGGTGCTATGAATAATATCATTGAATTACATATTAATTTTGTTTGGCACATAGAACTGTCACTACCCTTCCTATGTGAAAAATATTATATTAAAAAATAAGAAAATCAAGTCCAAATTTACAACATCTGTCATGTATGCGAGTAGTGAGATTATAAAAAAACTAATACCTAATTGCAAACCTCTTTGCTTCAACAACCTCCCTCCCCCTTGTGATATTTCATTATTTTTTTCGAATTCTCTCCCCTCCGAATCTCTCCTTTCGAGCTTGATTAATGGGCAATCCCTTTAAGAGACACTTCTGCTCTGCAGTGACGTCTTTCGATGATAGTGTAGTTTAATAAAACACTTTTTGAATTCTGAGACTTTGAATCATCATCATCATCCGAAAGCCGTCCACTGCAGGACAAAGGCCTCCCCCAAAGATCGCCACAACGACAGGCTTTGTGCTGTACGCATCCAGCTTCTACCTGCGACCTTCACCAGGTCCCTTTACCCACTCCACATGTTCCGGTACGTGGTCGCCACTCGAGAACCTTTCTGCCCCAGAGCTGTCAGTTCTACAAGCGATGTGCCCCGCCCACTGCCACTTAAGTTTGCCAATTCTGAGAGCCATATCTGTGCTTCTCCTGCGGATCTCCTCATTTCTGATTCGATCTAGCAGAGAATGTCCAAGCATAGCTCTTTCCATTGCCCTTTGGGCGAACTTGAGCCTTCTTATGAGGCCCATCGTGAGCGACCATGTCTCGGTGACGTAAGTCATCACTGGCAACACACACTGATCAAAGAATTATCTTGAGATACTACGGTATTTAGGATATTTAGCGCAGTGGTTAAGAGCCTTAGCCGCTCTGCCCACTGCGTGTAATGGTCGCGGGTTCGAGTCCCGCACGGGACAAATCTTTGTGTGATCCACAATTATTTGTTCCGGTCTGGGTATTTGTGTATGTGAATTTTCATGTTTGTAAACGCACCCACGACACAGGAATAAATCCTAGTGTGGGGCTACGATTAAAAAAAAAAAAAAAAAAAAAAAAAAAAAAAAACGAGAAGATATGACGTACACCAGCCATGTAAAACTCAAAGACACTGGTGGGCCGTAGTAAGACCGTAAACATAGGTGGGCCACAAAACCTAATCGTAAAGAAGACAACTGAATATCTTAACAAAAAGAAGCACTACTATAGGACAAGTATATTTATTAAATTTCCAAAACGGTTTTTAACAGGCCGCATTATCTGGCTATTTTCAAAATTGATTCGGTCAGGAAAATGTTTAGTGGGCCGCATGTTTGACATGTACACGAAGTACTTTGAATATTGCACATGTAATAAAACTATTTTTAGAACCGTATCGCGGTTCCTTTTTTGACCTCTAACACCTCAGTCTCTCCCGTGACCATGGGTGCTAAAAAGAATCCGAAACGTCGGGGATTTTAATATCAAAAAAAACCGCGATAAAATCCGACAAGGCATACAGGTTTCCTCACCATGTTTTTCTTTACCGTTAAAGCAAGTAATAATTATTTTTTAATACGCACATGTTTTCAAAAAGACAGAGGTGCGTGCTTAGGTTTAAAGCCGAGATGTCTGACTTTGCAGTTGCCTAAAAGTTTCTCGAAGGTGTGTGAAGTTCGCCAACGCGCACTGCGCCAGTGTGGTGGACTATGGCCTGAACCCTCTCAGTTTGAGAGGAGGCCCGTGCCCAACAGTGGGGCAGTTTCTTAACAGGGCTAATCTTCATCATCAGCCCGTATCAGTCTACTGCTGGACATAGGCCTCTCCCAAGGCACGCCATTGAGCCCGATCTTCGGCTCTTCTCCTCCATCCGCTGCCCGCCACCCTCCGTATATCATCGCTCCATCTAGCTGCAGGGCGTCCCACACTACGTTTTGCCAAGCCGCGGTCTCCACTCGAGAACACGTCTACCCCAGCGGTTATCGGTCCTTCGGCAAATATGGCCAGCCCACTGCCACTTCAGCGTGCTGATCCTGCGAGCTATGTCGATGGCCTTGGTTCTCTGTCGGATCACCTCATTCCGGATTCGATCTTTCAGAGAAACTCCGAGCATAGCTCTCTCCATAGCCCGCTTAGCAACTTTCATTTGGTGGACTAGTCTCGCCGTAAGTGTCCATGTCTCGGCTCCGTATGTCATGACAGGTAGGACGCACTGATCAAAGACTTTTGTCTTTAAACTTTGAGGTATAGGCGACGAGAAGACTTGACGTAGTTTCCCAAACGCTGCCCAGCCCAGCTGTATCCTCCTGCGGACCTCTCTCTCAAAGTTGTTTCTACCTAATTGTAGTATTTATCCGAGGTAGATGTATTCTCGTACAGCTTCGAGAGTAGTTCCATTTACATTTACTGGCTGCGGAATGACATGCTCATTGAACATAATCTTGGTTTTATCCATGTTCATCCGGAGGCCAATGCGTTGGGAAGAATCAGCTAGGCCGCACAGCATCTGTTGTAATTCCGGCAATGTCTCTGCCATAATGACGATATCATCCGCGAATCTTAGGGCTAATCTTATTATTGTTATATAAAATCCGACAAATAGTTTTATATCAAAAACATTTTCTTTACAAATTCACTTTTTTTCCAGACCATAGGCCCATACAAATGTGAGATATGTAACACCCGTTTCAAAGATGTTACATCTAAGTCGACACATGTGACATCACATTATAGCGGTTACGAGTGTGTCTGTTGCAATTATAGATGCTATACAGCAAGGAGGTTGAACGCCCATCTTGATACACATAGGAAAGTGCAATGTATTTACTGTGGTGCGTGTTTCAGGTGAGTTTTGTACCCTTGTTGATACAACAAACTTTTAATTAGGATTTCGGAACTAAAACTTCTTGGTCGGTTTTGAATACACACATTTACTTGTGGCCTAATGAGTCGTACTAGGCATGTCGATCGAAAGAAAAATCGATCATTGGATCGATTCGACTCGAATGGGCAAGAATCGATTCGAAGTCAATGAGAGAACCATGTAGCCGTTCTCATAAATATTATAATTTGTTTTTTTTTTTAACTTAGACTCACCTGATAACCAACTTACATGGTTCTCCCATACTCCACACCAAAATGTAGATGAAAAAGTTTGTAAATTTTTTATTTTACGAAATATTTGAATAACTTATATTTGTTTGTTATAGTGATCTACAACAATTTTATAAGCACTATAAATCTTTGCATAGCGTGTTCATATGTGATCATTGCGGCAAAAGATGCCGATCGAAACATATGCTGGAGAAACATATGGGGTAAGATAGTATTAGAGTATTTTTACAAACTTTTATTTAACTTCCAATTTTCGTATGTCTGTCTGCGTGTCTTTCCAATTTAAATCTTGGGGTCCATTTTTCAAGCACTTGCAGGGACCCGGTTGAGCTGAAAGTTGGCATACGTATGTAATTTCAGTGGCAATGCAATACTATGGAGAAGGTGGCCATTGGAACATGTGAACTATACAACGTGAAAATTGTTTTCAGTCAGTCCTTTAAAAAAACATCCAGTTCATCCCGCCGTCTCCGCCTAGGCCTACCGCGTTGCTTTTCCCTATAATGTGGGGACCAGTTACTAGTTATTTTGGCTCATTAGTAGGAGTGATCGTTATATCACATAACTGAAAAAATAATCTATTATTAATAAATAATCAAATCACCTATTATTTATTACCTCAGGCAAGCGTTATTTTTTAAGCGTTACTTATATTACATATTGTCCGACCAAAACCGCCTACCAGCCTGCCACGCGACACAGCTACACTAACTGACTGGACTTAAGGTCAATTTCACTTAGACGTATAATATTTTTGTCAAAAGTCACGTGTTATATTATGCTTTAAGACAACTACATATGATCTATTTTTAAATGAGTGTCCAGTAATGAAAGTAATATATTATTAGGTTATTTATTATGTTCCGCGCCAATATATTTGTTCGTATTATACGTTATTTATAACGTGTTGGTTAATACGTTAGATTATTTTTTTAATAAAATCAGTGCGGAACACTGGCGTGATCTTGGATGACGTACTTATGCATTTATCGTGGGTTTGTGCGGGATTGCGGCGTCGCGTGTCAAAATGTTTGCAAATAAATCGTTGGTTTGTTTATTGTAATAACTGTAAATAAAAGTTAGTTTTAGTTACGTGTAAATAATTAAATTCTATCTATCTATAACCTCACGCCAGATCCCTTGCGGGGTAGGCAGAGAGTACAGAGTTCCAACAGGTTCTTATATATATTTAATAATTAAATTATTAAATATATATTCAATTTTTAACATTTAACAGCTCACGGCGGCGGCGCGGCGTGTTTTGCAACAATAATCAAAAGGCGTCATTCAACGAATCGAAGAAATAACTATATTATATATATAACTATATTATATAATTAATAGCGTAAAAAATAATAGGCGTTTTAAAAGTAGCGTATCGTTATAACGCGTTTTTAATATATAGCCGTTGCGAACACTACTACTCATTAGTCGTTTGCCATGCGGCAGACATAACCGGTCCCACTTAAACTTGGCGGATAATTAACCAAAAATAAACCGCAATAAAATCCGAAAAAAATATGTTTGTGTGTGTGTGTGTGTGTGAATGATCTACGCTGTTGGCCGCGGGGCCTTTACAGTTTCACCGGACAAGAGGGCGAGCGTGCAACCACTACGCTTGAGCCAGAAGGGCAAGGGGGCAACTAGCTCAAGGGCGCCTCAAGGAGGAACGGCCTCGGCTTGGGCAGTCGCTATGGGGGAGGGCGTATGCTAGGTATCTCGCTGTGGTGCTCTGCACCGGCCGGCGGGCAAGGGATTCTTCGCCCTCGCCGGCGAGGTCGGTGTCTGATTCTGTGTGCTATATCTGTATCCGAAAGAAGGTATGTATGGGCATCGGGAGGGTCGGTGAGAACATGCCGCGGACGGCGGTAGCGGTTGATAGGAGGGGAGTTGGGTTCGTAGTCGGCGGCTACGATTAGCGGATTACTATGATTGGACGCATTCACAAAATATTGGGTTGTCGCCGTTTTTAATAAAGGCGCGAATAGGTTCGAGACCGAGATCGGAATGGAAAAAAATATGTAATTAATTGTGCAATATTCGCGTAAATCTAACAACTCATTACGGGTGGTACAATATTTTTTTTGGTCCACTAGCCATCACGCAGAAGTCCACAAATGTAAATCATGTCAAAAACGCTACAAATCCCGCTCGGCGCTTCGCAAGCATTACGCGGCGAAGCACCGCGCTACGCTCGCCGAGCACGCGTACTGTGTACTGTGCGACAAACAGTACGAGAACGCGTTCGTGTACAGACGACACGTGCAGAATAGCGCCGCCCATGCGCATGAGAGGGAGCGTGCACCGTGAGTACTCTGTCTCTATCATTCTTACTAGAGGGAGCATGCACTGTGCTCAGTCTCTTTCACTCTTACTAGAGATAGCATGCATTGTGAGTACCCTGTCTCTCTCTTATTCTAAAATCTCGCTCGGCGCTTCGCCAGCACTACGCGGCCAAGCGCCACGCTACGCTCGCCGAACACGCGTACTGTGTACTGTGCGACAAACAGTATGAGAACGCGTTCGTGTACAGACGACACGTGCAGAATAGCGCCGCCCATGCGCATGAGAGGGAGTGCGCACCGTAAGTACTCTGTCTTTTTCATTCTTACTAGAGAAAGCGTGCACTGTGAGTACGCTCTCTTTCATTCTTACTAAAGGAAGCGTACACCATAAGTACACTGCCTCTTTCGTTCCAACTAGAGGAAGCGTGCACTGTGACTACTTTTGTCTCTTTCCTTATTAGAGGGAGCATGCTTTGTGAGTAGTCCTGTCTCTCTCATTCTTACTAGAGGAAGCATGCACAATGAGTACTCTGTCTCTTTCATTCTTAATGGAATGCGCCGTAAATACCCTGTCTTTATCCCTACCCATAGGACATCCTCAATCAAACAAAATGGCGCTGTGAGCTCATCGATTTACATTATTAAAATATTATTGGTACAAAATAAAGATTCGGTGAGAGAGAGCTCATTCATTCTTACTAGTGGGAGCCTGCACCCGGAGTCCTGTCGCCTTCCTTATTGCAGGTTGTAGGAGAGTGTCCTATCTCTGTTGCTAGATCTCATTTCACAACATAAAACACTTGGATTCTAGTATTGGTGTAAAGATGAGAAATGGTATGCTCCATTGGTTCGGGCATATAGAAAGAATGTCGGAAAAAAGAATGACAAAACAGATTTACAATGCGACAGTGGAAGG
This sequence comes from Phalera bucephala, assembly GCA_905147815.2. NCBI lineage: Eukaryota > Metazoa > Arthropoda > Insecta > Lepidoptera > Notodontidae > Phalera > Phalera bucephala. The sequence goes on along the minus strand of LR990637.1, from coordinate 5,364,486 downwards.
AAGTGGGTACCGGGGAAGACTTAGACTATCTTACCATAACCAAATAAGTCAAGGCAAGTCAAGAGTCTCTGAACCGGCGAGCGTGTATGAGGCGAACTATGAGAGTGGAGGAAACGAAAGAGGTCTATAAGGAAAGAGCCTGTTGGAACTTTGTGCTCTCTGCGTACCCCGCAAGGGATCTGGCGTGATGATATAGATATATAGAATTCTATGTAGGCCTATCAAGCGTACTATTACAATTGTGATTCCTTTTTGTCTGATGAATCGGACCAATAGGAAAACAGTTTACGTCGTCCGATCGATCGGACTTAGCAGTCGAACCACGCGGTCAATGGATGTTTACATATTTGTGTTAAGATACAATACATATCTTATTTACATATATAATTTTACTCGACTTTACCAAAAGAAAGAAAGAATAAGTGTGTTATAAAGCTAGTTTTTTAATCAAAATGTCGTTTTTTTTGGAAAATGATTAAATTTCTTTTTGCACATACGTCGTTTATTTCCGAGCACGTTCTCTATATATCCGTCCCTAATTATTATTTTGTAAAGTCATAAATTTATAACCCAAAACGGATTTTGACAGTACTGTCCAGTACTGTCAAAATATTGCTAACGAAAATTACACTCTTACTCACAGACACAACATTGAATTTTCTATGATTTAAACAACTCGAGAAACCATGATGAGTGAGAGCAATAACCTGGAGCCCGGTGTCACGCTCACACCCATTATGATGCAGTACGGTGACCATAAGATGGAACTAATACGGACTATACCTATTTATGATATGGTTTAAAAACGCTGTAAACCATTAATTACCGAGTTCAAAAAGAACAAGGTTTAGGATTAGTATAGGACAGTAAAGGCAGCTGTCTAAACCGTTGTAGATACAAAAACACAGCCCTAGGAAACTATCCTTAGTTTTTGCGATATTTGGAGCTGAATTTACAGATTCTGAAAAATATGTACAGTCAGCAAGAAGATGGGCAATTTAATCAAAAACGTTGACTACTACTCATTTAAGAAGTAGCATATGCGTAGAAAGAAAGAATTACGGCGATAAACAGTGCCCGAGAATTATACGTTAATTATAAGTCAAGAAGTCCATAGTCGTACCAATGTTTTGTCACCCTACTTAGAAAGAGACGTTAGGGCTCTAAGTGAGTATCCTTGTCATCACGTTTTTTCGCAGAGTGCTCCATCCATTTAGGGTAGTATATCCACGTGTAAAGTCATTGCATCACCGCCACTCTGTCATAGCGGTAGACCCTTAAGGAAGGAGGAGAGAAATGTTTAATTTTATCCTGTTTGTTTCAGAACTAAAAAGGCTATATCCTGTCCTGAATGCGGGAATACATATTCACGACGTATTTACATGATGAACCATTACAGGCATGTTCATATGAACCAATCCCAATATCATTGTAACCACTGCGATAGGGTAAGTAATCCATACTATTTTATACTTCCATACTATACAGCAGGCATGTCAAACTAGCGGCCTGCGGGCTGCATGCGGCCCACTGAGCATTCTCCAGCGGCTCAAATCAATCCTGAAAACAGCCAGATGGGCCGCATTATCTGCGAGCGTGTTATAAACAGTTTTGGAAAGGACATTATCGAAAATTGCCCCAGAACCAACAAACATTTGACCCATCCCGTCATTATTTATCTCATCATCATCATCATCTCAGCCTATACTTGTCCACTGCTGAACATAGGCCTCCCCAATCGCTTTCCAGCGTAACCGGTCCGATGCCACCTGCATCCAACGACTTCCTGCGATTTTCACAAGATCGTCGGTCCATCTGGCAGGCGGTCGTCCCACGCTGCGCTTGCCAATACGTGGTCTCCACTCTAGAATCTTTCTGCCCCAACGCCCGTCCGATCTACGCGCTATGTGGCCCGCCCATTGCCACTTCAGCTTGCTAATCTTAACGGCTATGTCGGTGACCTTGGTTCTTCTACGAATCTCCTCATTCCTGATTCGATCGCGTAGAGAAACGCCGAGCATAGCTCTCTCCATAGCTCGCTGAGCAACTCTGAGCTTTTTTATGAGACCTATTGTAAGAGACCACGTCTCTGATCCATATATCATCACTGGTAACACACATTGACTAAAAACTTTAGTCTTAAGGCACTGAGGTATTTTGGATGAGAAGATGTTGCGCAGTTTCCCGAACGCTGCCCAGCCGAGTTGGATTCGTCGATTGACCTCTCTCTCAAAGTTGGACCTACCTAACCGGACTACCTGTCCCAGGTAAATGTATTCGTCGACAACTTCAAGAGTAGAGTTCCCAACGGTGAGTGCGGTGGGTACGACATGGACTTTAGACATTATTTTCGTTTTGTGCATGTTCATTTTAAGACCCACTTGTTGAGATACTCTGTTGAGGTCACCGAGCATTCGTCCTAGATCTTCCAGCGACTCCGCCACGACCACAATGTCGTCGGCAAATCGAAGGTGAGTGATGTATTCGCCATTGATGTTGATGCCAAGTCCTTGCCATTCCAAGAGCTTGAAGGCGTCCTCTAAGGTGGCCGTAAACAGTTTCGGAGAAATGACGTCTCCCTGCCTTACTCCTCTTTTTATGGGGATCGCCTTCGTGCACTGCCCCTGTACTCGGACTGACATGGTGGCGTTATTATACAAGCACTTTAACACTTCAATGTACCGATAGTCAATGCGGCATCGCTGGAGAGATCTAAGAACCGCCCAAGTCTCGATCGAATCGAAGGCTTTCTCATAGTCCACAAACGCCAAGCATAGTGGCCGATTATACTCCTCGGTCTTCTGTATAATCTGCCGCAGCGTATGTATGTGGTCTATGGTACTAAAACCTTTCCGGAAACCGGCTTGTTCGGGAGGCTGGAAGTCATCAAGCCTGCGTTCGAGACGATTCGTGATGACTCTCGAAAACAACTTATAAACATGGCTCAGCAGTGTGATGGGCCTATAATTCTTCAGTAAAGTGTTATCACCTTTCTTGAAAAAGAGTACCACCACACCCCTGTTCCACGCTTCCGGCGTTTTTCCTTCGAGCAAGACGGAATTAAACAGCCTCTGAAGGACTTTAAGTACCGGCGATCCGCCCGCTTTCAGAAACTCTGCGGTAATTCCGTCTTCACCCGGCGCTTTGTTGTTTTTAAGGTGTTTGAGAGCCATCCCAATCTCGTACAGGCTGATGTCCGGGATATCTTCAGTGTAGTGTCGGGTTAGCTTGGCTCTTGGGTCTTTTACCAAGTCAACAACAGGTTCAGCTACTGAGGTATACAACTGCCCATAGAACCTCTCTATCTCCCTGAGCACCTCTGACCTATTCGACGTTACGTTTCCGTCCTCCGTCTTCAGCTTCGTCAACTGGCTTTGCCCAATAGACGCGTCTCTTGCAAACACTTTGGAGCCCTTATTCTGCTCTATGGTCTCCTCAATACGTCTTGTATTGAAGGACCGTAAATCGTGTCGCAAGGACTTCAATATCTGTCCATTGAGCTGCCTATAGGACTTAGCATCATCGGAGGTTTGGAGTGTCATGGTACGTCGCTCAGCCATAAGGTTTCGGGTGTAGTCAGATAGCTTTTGAGGCCTATTTTTACGGTGGGGCTTAAAATGCTTGGACCCGACCGTATGGACAGTCTCTACCAACCTATTGTTGATTTCGTCCACTGATGCGCTGCTGTCTAGCAATTCGAAGCGGTTTGACAATTCGAGTTGAAAGTTCTCGGGGTTTTGGATATGTGCATTAGAAGGTCGGAGCGTAGACTTCATCAGACGCGATCTTTCCATTTTGACATTAATATTTAATGTGCCTCTGACCATTCGGTGATCACTGCCGGTTTTTACCCTGTGAATCACGGAGACATCATTAAATATTTGTCGCTTGGTGCTCATGATGAAGTCTATCTCATTTTTTGTGGAACCATCAGGGCTCATCCAGGTCCATTTCCTATGAGGCGGCTTCCGGAAGAAAGAGTTCATCATAAAGAGTCCCTCCTTCTCCAGATATTCGGCCAGCCTCTGACCCCTGGGGTTGCGTTGCCCATATCCAAATTGCCCCACTCTCAATTCATCATCGCCCCGTTTGCCCAGCCGCGCATTGAAGTCACCCATAACCACTGTAAAGTGTGCTTTGGAAGTATGTATGGCTCTACTAATGTCCTCATACATTACTTCGACGTCATCATCTGAGTATGCCGAGGTCGGTGCGTAGACCTGTATGACCTTCAGCGAATATCTTTTGGATATTCTGAGTATCAGGTACGGTACCCTGCTCGACACACTAGTGATGGACACAACGTTGTCTATGAGTGACTTGTGGACGATAAATCCGACACCACCTTGGGACTGCTGTTCGCCCTCCCGGTAGTAAAACAAGTTGCCGGATTTTAAGGTTATCGTGTCCTCGCCCTTTCTTCGGACCTCCGATAAACCAACAATATTCCACCGCAACTTGTTTATCTCTTCCTCCAGCTCAACAAGCTTCTCATCTGTCCTTAACGTGCGTGCGTTGTATGTCACCAGGGCCAATTTTCGGTGTTGGTGGTAGCCGAATCTCTGCCGGAGATTCTTAGCACCCCTTGTCCTGTCGTTACCATGGCTGCTACCGTGGCCAGGACGAACAGGACCGCCGGGGACTAGGGGCCTGGTTTTCTTACATTCTTCCATAATTGGGGGTGTTTGCCATACTCGCCACGCTTGGCAGGCGGGTTGGCGAGCGCAGTTATTGGTCTTCGAAGTGCTAAGGGAACGCTGCTGCCCATTCCCTAGTTTTCCCTTAGTCGCCTTGTACGACACCCGATGGGATGAGATGGGTTGGTCCTATTCTAAGCCGGGAACCACGCGGCGGTTACCATTATTTATCTACTTAACCAACCATTATTTATCTACTTTATTAAAATAATGGCAAATATCCGTATTTAACGGACAATTTGCAATCTAAAACGAATATTACAAAGTATTGTAAGTACTTATATCGAAGTCGCCGACATCTTTACTAAATGTCGACACACACAATGTAACCTCATACGTATTAATGGCTACTGAATTATAACCTCAAAATCTTATACTTTTTGTGCAATATTGCGATTCCCCCGCTTGTCCGTTTAATAATAAATGCCTTAAAATCTCGGGTTCAAACCCAGTCACGCACCTCTGTCTTTTAGAAAGCATGTGCGTATTCAAAAGTAATTATCACTTGCTTTAACGGTGAAGGGAAACATCGTGAGATCATCATCGATCCTGCATGCCTGAGAGTTTCTCAAAGGTGTGTGAAGTTCGCCAACCCGCACTGGGCTAGCGTGGTGGACTATGCCCTCTCAGTTTGAGAAGAGGCCCGTGCCCAAAGGTGGGACAGTTTCTTAACGGGGCTAATATTATTATTATCCCACAAAAAATCGACGTATAAATTACGAAATAAACGCATGCGAAGTCACGGGCAACAGCTAGTATAGTATAATAATAATAATAGTATCAGCCTATATAGTCCCACCGCTGGGCAAAGGCCTTCTCTCACAAATCTCCGTGAGAGAGATTAATTCATACTCCAGCACGTGGAGCCAGTGCGGTGCGGCGGAGGCAGGCTTGTGGACACCTGCTGGGGGAACTTAGCAAGCTATAGGCTTCCAGCTTGGTTTAGCGATAACCAGGAACATTTAACATGCCCTGCGGAGTAGAAAGATGTCATATTTTTCCTTGTATTTGCAGCATTTTTTGAATCGTACTAGATATGTAGATCATATGAAATATAACCACGAGGGTGTGAAGAAAGAAAAGAATAAATTGTGCAACATTTGTGGGAGAGGATTTGCTGTAAGTGCTTTTTTATATAATACATTAGCTGTTTGTCGCGACTTGGTCGTACCCGGTCGACAACAGCGCCACCTATCGGGTCTATATTATATAGCTTATGTAACTTCTGGATAAGGTAGCTTTCTAGTGATGAAAGAATTTTAGAAATCGGTACTGCAGTGTTTGGGTTTATTCGTTACGAACATACAAAAATACAATTTTTTTATTTCAATTTATAATATTAGTATAGACAGTAACATACAAAGAAAGGACAGACTACACACGTAACAGCAACTGTTCCAACCGAAGCCGCCTCTTCAAGGCGCCCTCGAGTATGTCGCCTCTTGCCCTTCTGGCTCGAGCGTAGTGGTTGCACGCTCGCCCTTAAGTCCGGTGAAGCTGTAAAGGCCTCGAGGCCAACAGCGTACATCACTCACACACACACACACACTCACACACCTAACATGTTTCTATTTCTCTTTTTTTTTTATAAACGTAGCCCCACTCTAGGATTAAATCCTGTGTCGTGGGTGATCTTCTACCTAGAATTTTGTTATAGTGTTTTTCATGAAGGTTTTTAGTTTTTACTGTGACAATTGTAAGTGTCAAAGAAAATTATACTTTATTCAATGGAAATAAGAGGCATGCCCTGTTTCTATACTTATGGTGTTATGCCTTAATACCATTGAATTAAATATTAATTTCGCTTGGCACATAGAACTGTCACTACCCATCTTATTATTATTATTATTACGAGCCATTTGTGTCCCACTGCTGGGCAAACGCTTCCCTCCACTTTTCCACTGCACTCCTCTCTGTTCGATGCCATGTCAGGCCAGTCTTTCAAAAAGTTGTCCAGTTCGTCCCGCCATCTCCGCCTGGGTCTACCGAGTTGCCTTATTGGGGACCAGTCATTTCTTATTTTGACCCATTCGTTATTTTTCATGCGGCAGATACGTCTGGCCCAGTCCCATTTAAGCTTGGCGGCTTTTTGACATACGTCGGCAATTTGCGTCATGGAGCGAAGTGTGGTGTTCTTGACGTGGTCTGTAAGTTTTATATTAAGAATACTACGCTCCATGGGCCGCTGACCTACCCATCTTATGTGAAAAATATTATAACATAATACTGCTGGTCTAAAAATGTGTTTGATATAATAATATCAAACATATTTTTGAATCAGTTGTATTCTAGTAAGTCTATCATATTTTAGTGCATGCCGTGTTAGCCTGTAAGAAATTGGTACACTGAATAATGTACTCATATAATCATATTTCATTTTATGTATGTACTTGTGTAAACAATCGTTGGCTGAACTAAATAAAATAAAAATAAAAAATAGATAAAAAATTACCGTATGTAGCTCAAGGGGATTGGCGTTGAGGGCTGAAATACAGGCTAAGCTAAGTTCAGCCTCGAATGCTAACACTTTTATGTACATTTGCCTAATATTAGTGAAAAAAAATTAATGTTTTTTGAGAAACATTATTTTAGTCTTATATCAATTTTGAAGAGGTCTGTAAGGAAAGACCCTTGGAATGTACTTTGTACCTACCCCGCAAGGGATTTGGCGTGATAATAGATATGTAGATATCAATTGTGACAAAAATGAGTTAATTATAGCCCTGTTAAGAAACTGTCCCACTATTGGGCACGGGCCTCCTCTCAAACTGAGAGGGTTTAGGCCATAGTCCACCACGCTAGCCCAGTGCGGGTTGGCGAACTTCACACACCTTTGAGAAACTCTTAGGCATGCAGGTTTCCTCACGATGTTTTCCTTCACCGTTAAAGCAAGTGATAGTTATTTTTTTTTACTTTTTTAAATTAACTAAAAATGAGTTATATGACATGAAATAATAAAAATAAAGATAAATGATTTTTGGCTTTGCCATATTTCTAGATCCGTAGCTCCATCTCTTTCTCACAGTATAGTAATATTACAATAATATTGCTAAAGTTGTTGTAGTAATCCCCCTTTCTTTTCAGACAAATCGCATACTAATGAATCACATACGGACTCACTCTGGGGAGCGTCCATATGAGTGTGAACTGTGCGGCGCGAAATTCACTCAAAAACATTCTATGTTGTCACACATAAAGTACATACATTTGAAGAGCACCAGACGAACTCATTGGCACCAGTGAACAGCCGCGTGTGAAAATATCGCAAGTAGCATGTGAAAAATCATATGAAGTTATTTTTCATTAGTAGCATCGGCTTGTATTTTTACGACGCCTGCTAATCACACTTGATATGAAATTGCATATTGTTCAGATTTCACCGTTGCGAATTAAGAAATAATACCTATGAAAAATCACATGTGAAATCGGTGGCAAATGCATTTTTCGAGTTTTAAGATCGATCTGAATCAATTAAAAAACTCCTCGAATCGGACCGTTTAGAGGAATGTAGATACTGCATAAATAAATAAGGTTCTTAGTATTATTATGGTTTTATTTTAAAAACATATAGAACATATAGGTTCGGGCATATAGAACGAATGTCGAAAGTGGAAGGATGTAGGTACCATGACCAAATAGACCGTGTCAGAAGGCCAAGTCAAGAGTTTCCGTAACCGGCGAGCGTGTATGAGACGAACTATGGGAGTGGAGGAAGCCAGAGAGGTGTGTAAGGAAAGAACCTGTTGGAACTCTTACTCTCTGCCTACCCCGCGAGGGATCTGGCGTGATGATATAGATAGATAGACACAACTCTTATTTATTTTATCTTAACCTAATCCAAAAATGGAGTATAAATTCAAAAAATTGACTGAATCCGCTAATTGTACTCTGCAGTACAATCAAATTGACGGACGATTTAGCGCAGTGGTTAAGGGCTTAGCCCGCCCCGCCCACTGTGTCTAATAGTCGCGGGTTCGATTCCCGCACGGGACAAATCTTTGTGTGATCCACAATTATTTGTTCCGGTCTGGGTATTTGTGTATGTGAATTTTCATGTTTGTAAACGCACCCACGACACAGGAATAAATCCTAGTGTGGGGCAACGTTTAAAAAAAAAAAAAAAAATGAGTAAGAACTTGTTGGAACTTTGTACTCTCTGCCTACGCCGTAAATGTTTTGTTCTCTGAAAAACATATTAACCCATTGACGATACGTGTCAACATCACTCCGATCTCGGTCTCGAATCTATTCGCGCCTATATTAAAAAGGCGACAACTCGACACTTCGCGAACGCATCTTCTTATGCGAATCCGCTAATCGTAGCCGCCGCCGACTACGAACCCGACCCCTGCCACTACCGCCGGCCGCGACATGCTTTGACATCGCTTCTTTCCGTTTCGGATACGGACGACGACGACGAAGTCTTAGATCCCCTAGCCCGTCGACCGGTGCACTAATTACACCCCCTCCGCCCGTAGCGACTGTCCAAACCGAGGCCGTTCCTCCTTGAGGCGCCCTCGAGTATGTCGACACTTGCCCTTCTGGCTCGAGCGTAGTGATTGCACGCTCGCCCTTAAGTCCCGTAAAGCTGTAAAGGCCTCACGGCCGACAGCGTATATCACTCACACACACACACTCACGCGTCAACATGGCACATACAATCCCACAAGGATATTTTGGCCAGCGGCCAAAATCGGAACTAACACTGTCTTCAAGTGGAATGTCTCATGGTGACAGTCGAAGAATTGCCGTTTGCTAAAATACCTTTGAAGAAGGAAAATTGATTGATGAACTTCAGTGTGCAAATCATCTTTATGCCGATGGCCTTCAGCTTTACACACGAGACAGTGCCGATAGAATATCTTACACTACTGGCAAATTAAACCAGGATCTGGGTGCTATCAAGAACTGGTCTGACAGGTTCGGAGTGACTGTTAACCCGGCTAAGTGTCAAGCTATTCTTGTAGGAAGCTCTAGAACTATAACCAAAGTAAATATTTTAACTCTGCCATCACTCATATTCAATTATTATACCCTTTAGTTCTAGTGTCAAAGATCTCGGCTTGCACATTGACAACAAACTCAGCTGGCAAACCCAAATCACGGCCGTCGGTCAAAAGGTCACCGGGATGTTGCGATACCTGTATCGCTTTAAAAACCTACTCCCCTCTAGCACGAAAACAATGCTCGTGCAGTCCTTAATCCTTCCTATATTCGACTATGGTGATGTGTGCTACTAGGACCTAAATGCAGATCATCAAAACAACCTCGACCGCCTTCTAAATAACTGGGTCCCATCTAAAGTGGTTGCCTATTTACAAGCGCAGGACTCTACGGGCACTGACAATATTATTTTCCATTCTTTACTCCCCTGCTTCGCCTGATTATCTTTCTTCTCATTCTCAATTTCTATGCTCTAATCATGATAAACATCTTCGCTCTTTTAATAATCGTCTTCTCCAATGCCCTTCTTACCTTTACCTTCTATGGATTTGCACCTGCTTCATTAGTTTTTGCATCACCCTAAGGTAGACTGGTAGAAAATGCCTCGGGCATTAAGTCCGCCTTTGTACCTGTAGTGCATAAAGCATTAAATAAATAAATATGATTTTTCTCAATGACAATGTCATCCATGACCCAAAATATCCTTGTCTCACTGTAAATCATAATTTTAACTGGAACTGGAAGTACTTACACCGTTGGCTCAGCGACCCAAAGTGAGTCTTGGCCTCCCAAACGAGATTCCGCCACTTCTCACGGTTCTGCGCGATTCCCTGCCAGTCTTCGGCTTGGAGCTCATGCAGATCCGCCTCAACCATGTCCTTCCAGCGATACCTGGGACGACCAACCGGTCGGCGGCCGATTGGTCGGCCCAGATAGGCCTTCTTTACACTACAGTCTTCTTCCATTCTTTGAATGTGGCCAAGCTATCGGAGTCTGTACGCTTTGGTCTCTCCTATGATATTAGGGCCAGCCATGAGTTGTTCGATTTCGGCGTTATTGCGGACTCTCCAACGTCCATCTGACTTTCGGACGGGGCCCAAAATTTTCGCCAGAAGTAGCTTGTTTTCTTCTTTTAGTGTTAGTGTCCAAGCTTCACACCCATACAATAATATTGGTCTTATAACGGTCTTGTAGATCCGGATCTTCGTAGTTCTGCTCAGAAGCTTGGACATCAACACTTTCTATAGGCCGGCGCTACATCGTAGGGCGTTCTGTATGCGGATGTCAATTTCTTCGTCGCAAGTATTTGTATCTGTTATAGTACAGCCTAGATATTTAAAATTTGCCACCCCTCTATACTTGGTATCTCCAACCTGCAGATCTTTGGAAGGAGCGCGCCTATTCTTGTAGAGCTTCATATGGAGATACTCAGACTTCTCATGACTGATCCTCAGCCCCACTTTCAGAGCTTCTTCTTCGAGTGCTTTTGCGGCGTCTTGGCCTTGATCGCTGGTTTCACCCAGCAAGGCCAGATCGTCGGCGTATCCTATGACCTTATGCTTTCCATTGAGCTCCAGTCCAACGTCTAGTGCGAGCACGTTTTTGAGGACATATTCTAGGACAAGGTTGCAAAGCATAGCTCATAGCTCATAGCACAGCAAATTCGTCCGTTAGCTCGTTTTCGACTCGTATTCTCATTCTGCTCTCTCTTGTGGCGACGGCGATCATGTTAACTAGTTTGTTGGGGATATTGAGTTTTCTTAGGATGGCATATAGGGCACCATGATCAATGCTATCATAGGCTTTGGTAAAATCCACATACAGCGAGTGAATACTCTGCGCGTATTCCCATTGCTTCTCCATCAGCTGTTTGAGGAGAAAGATCTGATCAATGGTACTGCGGTTTGGTCGAAACCCACACTGGTAATCACCTAGGATTCCGCGTGCGGTTCCAGTCTTTTAAGCAGTACATATGAGAAGATTTTGTACGCCCTTGGAAGGAGAGCTATTCCTCGGTAGTTTGAGCACTTCTTTTTACAGCCTTTTTTGTGGATCGGGCAAATAACACCTAAATTTCATTCCGATAGTTGTTTTTTCGGTTTCCCAGATCTGAAGCACCAATTCGTGTAATTTAGTGTGAACTTTTTCTTCGCCTTGTTTCCACACTTCTGACGGTAGACCATCAAATCTTGGAGCTTTATTGTTTTTTATCCTTTTAATAGCTCTACGGACCTCCTCACATGTCGGAGGTTCTACCACAGTACAGTTTCATTCCAGGGAGCATGGTTCTGTTCCGTCGATTGGAGTGCAGTTAAGCAGTTTTTGAAAATATTGACGCCACAGTCTTTTAACTTTTTCACAGGCTGTTACCATATTTCCCTCGCTATATTCAAGAATTTGGGTCTTAGGTTGATAGCCTTTTTTGAGATATCTTACTTCTCGGTAAAATTTTCTGGATTCATTCATTTTAATAAATGTATCCATGTCCTTCACTATGCTATTTTAATGCTGTCGCTTTGCTATTCTGATTGTTCTTCTGGCCTCTTCTTTTACTATTTTTTTTTATTTAGGATCCCACTAGTTATTTTGTTCCGATAGTAGTTTAAGTGTTCTTCTCTCTTCTAATATGTTATCAGAATCTTGGTTCCACCATTTCCTCCTCTTGCTTTTCTCCTCTTCGTTTTGGTCGGAGTACTTTGAGTGCTACGTCCCTTACAATAGTTTTGATATCCTCCCAATCTATATCTATGTTTTCATCTACTGATAAATCTTTAAATCGATTACTGAGTTCTAGTTGAAATTTATCTTTAACCCTTCTGCTCCACCCGCGACGAAAGACGTTATACCAGTATGCTCAATGAGGTCGCGGCTGCGCAATCAGAAATTTTCCGAGGTTTATAAAAACGACGATAATTCAAAAACTACCTAATGTTTTGACTTGAAATAAAAAGTATTTTCATCTATGATGTTACTGTGTCTTATTTGTATATACATTTATTTGATTCATCACCCTAAACAATTACATTTTCAGACTAAAAAGTACATACGAGAAAAAATAATGGGTGTTTACGACAATATTTTTTTGGATAATATTACGCTACTTTAGAATAACAAGTTATGCTTTTTGTAATCTAGGATAAGTAGCTAAGAAATATGCATATCTAGTTTCATGTCTTCTAAACAAAATAATCGCCCAGAACGCCTTAGAGAAGAAAGGCCTTTTTCTGATGGTAAGGTGGCAAGATACCTTTTGTACTATCAAGTAATTTATGATCTTGAAACTTATAGATAAAAACATTAGATAAGTTTGAAGGAAATATACTTATCGTATTGTAACATACATTGAAATAGATAAATAATCAACAGGAAAAGATAAATGAGGTAAAATGTGAAAGTCATCTAGTTTGCACCTAGTTTCTTTTTCGTCTCCTATACTCATACGGGGGTGGTGTTTAGGTGAAATAAAACAAGATATTATATAGTGGAATACTGATATATTACTCTGAAATATTTAGTATTATGCATTTCAAACAAATAATCACACAAAACAATGTTCAAAGTAAGTACAATTTTGTATGAGAAAATGGCGGTCGTACCTATCGCGCATTTATAAATCAATCAATCAATCAGCCTATCGTAGTCCACTGCTGGACATAGGCCTCTCCTAACACGCGCCATTGCACACGGTCCTCCGCCTTCCGCATCCAGTCTGTCCCAGCGACCTTTTTGAGGTCGTCGGTCCATCTAGCTGGGGGCCGTCCTACCTTACGCTTACCAAGTCGCGGTCTCCACTCTAGGACACGCTTGCTCCATCGGCCGTCGGTCCTTCTGCAGATGTGACCAGCCCATTGCCACTTTAGCTTACTGAGTCTGCGAGCTATGTCGGTAACTTTGGTTCTTTGTCGGATTACCTCGTTACGAATTTTATCCTTCAAAGAGACGCCGAGCATAGCTCGCTCCATAGCCCGCTGTGCGACTTTGAATTTGTGGATTAGTCCCACTGTGAGTGTCCACGTCTCGGCCCCGTAAGTCATAACAGGTAGAACGCATTGGTTAATGACTTTAGTCTTCAGGCATTGCGGTATAGGCGAAGCGAAAACGTGACGTAGTTTGCCAAATGCTGCCCAACCCAATTGGATCCTGCGGTTGATTTCTACCTCAAAGTTGTTCCTACCAAATTGGACAACTTGTCCAAGGTAGACATACTCCCGAACAACTTCGAGCATCGAACCATCGACGTAGATCGGTCCCGGCGTGACATGCTCATTAAACATGATCTTGGTTTTATCCAAGTTCATGCCAAGACCGACACCTCGAGAGGCTCCATTTAGGCTATGCAGCATTTCGCTTAACTGTTCCAGTGACTCTGCCACGATGACGATATCATCGGCAAACCGAAGGTGTGAGATGTATTCGCCGTTGATGTTAATGCCCCGCTCAGTCCAGTCCAGCGTCTTGAAGACGTCTTCGAGTGCATTGGTGAAGAGCTTGGGGGATATTACATCCCCCTGTCTTACCCCTCGATGCAGCTCGATCGGGTTGGTCTTTTGGTCCTGGAGCTGGACGGTCATTGTGGCGGTATCATACAGACATCTCAACACCTCGATATAGCGCCAATCGATGCCACATCGCTGCAGAGCATCCAAAACCGCCCAGGTTTCGATAGAGTCGAAGGCTTTCTCGTAGTCCACGAAAGCCATACACAGCGGCTGATTGTACTCTTCGGTCTTCTGTACAATCTGCCGAACAGTATGGATGTGGTCTACGGTGCTGTAGCCTTTTCGAAACCCGGCTTGTTCCGGTGGCTGGAACTCGTCAAGTCTTCGGGCGAGGCGGTTTGTGAGTACTCTCGAGAACAACTTGTAGACGTGGCTCAGAAGTGAGATGGGTCTGTAGTTTTTCAGCAAGGTTTTGTCACCTTTTTTGAAGAACAGAACCACCGCACTCCCGCTCCATGCTTGAGGTGTTAAGCCCTGGTGGATGACGGAATTAAAGAGACTCGCTCGCTTTTTCAGGATTGGAGTCCCGCCTGCTTTTAGGAGCTCAGTGGTGATTCCGTCATCGCCTGGCGACTTGTTCTTTTTGAGCTGCTCGAGAGCCACTCTGATCTCGTCCTGGTTGACATCAGGGATGTCTTCCGTATCGTGGTGTGCTAGTGGGGCTCTGTGGTCTTCAGCGCTGGGTCTCGAGGGTTTAGCCATCCGTGATGCGTACAGGTCTTTGTAGAAACTCTCAATTTCCTCGAGTATCTCGAACTTGGAGGTCACGGTTTTGCAATCCGCTGTATTAAGTTTCGTCAGATGGGATCTACCTAGCTGGCGAGCGAAGACTTTGGTACCTCTGTTCTGTTCAATCGCAGCCGCGATGGTGCGGGTGTTGGAACATCAGAGGTCACGTCGCACCAGCTTCCGGATCTTCCGGTTGAGGTTCCTCCCATCCGGCGAAGACGCCAGAGTGGATGACATTTCCCGTCTCTGCCTCATAAGTTCGAGAGTCTCGAGCGAGAGTTTAGACTCCCTGTTACCGCTTTTGCCGGGAAACACCCTTTGAGACACATCCTATGGCGTTTTGACCACTGTGTCGGTTTTCTCGTCAACATTGCCTTCGGTTTCCAGCAGGTCTAAACGATTTTGAAGCTCCAGTTGGAACTTTTCGGACCCTAAAGCTATTTGAGGCGCAGTTGGTCTGAGAGTAGACCTCATCATGCGACGTCTTTCGGCCTTGAAGTTTATATTTAGAGCGCCTCGGACAAGTCGGTGATCGCTGCCGGTGTTAAACCTGTTGATCACGGAGACGTCTCCAAATATAGACTTCCTGTCAGTCATGATGAAGTCTATCTCGTTCCTCGTCACAGTGTCGGGGCTTCGCCATGTCCACTTTCTATGAGGCTTCTTCTTAAAGAACGAATTCATCAAGAAGGGCCCCTGCGACTCCAGAAAGTTGACCAGCATCTGCCCCCTGTGGTTTCGGCGCCCTACGCCGTGGGGTCCGATTATCGTTTCACCGCGTTCTTGTAATCCCACTTTGGCATTGAAGTCCCCCATAACAACGTTGTAGTGAGCCTTGGTGGTGCCATGTAATGCCTTGGCTATGTCTTCATACATGGCTTCGGCTATGTCGTCGCAGTATGTCGAGGTCGGCGCATATACCTGTACCACCTTCAGGGTGTACCTGTTGGTGATTTTAATTATGAGGTACGCTACCCGTGTTGACACACTGCTGACTTCCACAACGTTGTTAGTGAGAGCTTTGTTGACCAGGAAACTGACACCGCCCTGGGAGGGCCGATCACCTTCCCGAAAGTAGAACAGGTGGCCTGACTCAAGGGTTATCATGTCCTCGCCCTGTCTTCGGACTTCGGATAACCCCAATATGTGCCAGTTTATGCGACCTAGTTCTACCTCGAGTTCAGTGAGGTGTTGTTCCAGCCGTAGAGAGCGTCCATTGTACGTAGCCAGGGTCAGGTGTTTTTGGTAGCCTTGTGTCGTAGCCCGGAGATTCTTTGCACCCCCTGCCCCGCTGTTACCGCGACCGCTACCGTGGCAGCGGACAGCGGGACTACCGGGAACTGGGGGCCTTTGCGTTTGGTGTCTTAACATGTTAAGAGGTTTTTGGCCTACTATACCACGCTGGCCAGACGGGTTGGTATAGGGTTTGTTTCAAATTTTCCTTTTCTGGTCGTTGATCGGATGACGTTACTACCTTTGGTGGACTCTTACCACCAGCCAAGCAAAAGTATGGCTACTGGGGCATTCTAAGTTTTTCTTTCGCTTCCAGCCCAGTAAGGAAGAAAAGCACATATTTACACACACACACATTTACAAATAAAAGCACATATTTACAAAAATGTGTGGTTTTCAATCTTAAATATAGGCATTAATATAAAGAAGGATATTATTTTAGCATTACAATGCCACTCATATCACAAGCAAATGTTTATTTCACGTCAAAATATACCCGGCAAAATACTCTGAACGCAAAAAATAACCGTTACCATTACAATGAAAATGAAAAAAAAAATTAATATTTTATTGCACATTCTATTCAAATTATATACAATAACCTACCTGAACGTCCAATACATATTTCTATAATACAGTTACTACATGATTCACTCACCTTCTAATCGAAATATTTTTTTGTATTTTTTCGTAAAAACTGTTGATGCGCGTCTTTTCTAACGAGTTTTGAAAAATGAATGGCCGACGCTCACAGACGATCTAAGACAGGTATTATACACCAAAATAAAGAACGTGAACTCCGCCATCTTTCGTCCGAACAAACCGTATGTCTACAAGTGTCACGTGTTTATACTAGAATGGACTTTTTAAACCAGCAGTATTTGAAGACAAATTTGTAACTTAGTGAGTATAAGGTCTATGACTTTGGCGGGGTCAAATTTGTAACTTAGTGAGCATAGAGGTTAATATAATTTCCTTTTAAACTATCTGCATCTATGTAATCTGTATTATTATTGGTTTTTTTTTTTTGCAGTAAACTTTTATTTTAGCTCTTAATTTTATGCCTAGCAGGTAGTGATGGGTGTCACAGTCAGCTCCTCTAAAAGTTCGTACGTCTTGTACGGTGGTCTTGTGTCGATCGTCTATTAGAACGTGGTCTATCTGATTAACAGTGTTACCGTCTGGTACCATGTGCCTTTATAGATCTCTTTGTGATCATACATTGTACTTTTGATTACCATAGCTGCGAAGCTAATAAATCTTACACCGTTATTATTAGACTGATCGTGTTTGCTGTGTTTTCCGATAGTTGGCACAAAGATGTCTTCTTTTGGTTCTTATGCATTGAAATCACCGACGATCTTGGCGTCAAAGCTAGGTAGTCGATCATATATGGATTCCAGCTGATCATAAAAGGCATCTTTGCTATCTTCCTCAGCTACCTCAGTTGGGGCATAGGCATTTACAATTGAGATGTTATAGAAATTACTTTTAAGGCGGAGTACGCATAGCCTATCAGAGACTGCCTCAAAACGCAAAACGCTGCCGATCAGGTTTTTCGCCACTAAGAAGCCTGTGCCATTAGTATGCTATAAAAAAGAAGATTATTGTCGACATGGCATTCTCCTTTGCCCGGCCATCTGACTCCTTGTAAGGCCGCTATGCCTACGCCGTATCTTTGCAGTTCCTTATTCACCTGATATACAGCTCCGGGTCTATAAAGTGAACGCATATTCCATGAGGCTAATCGGAAGCCCAGAATTCCATGCCATTTGTCGTTAGTTTTGGGATCTAATCGGTTTTTATCTCTTTTCGGTTTCGTAACAAAGTTTTTTTTGCCGTGGGAGGGTTGTTAGCCCGCCCCACAACCCCTGAAATGCTGGAGGACCACACCCGTCGTTGGTCAGCGAGTCCATCGGACTTAGCCAGTAGTGTAGCTAGGGTGTACTACCGACCGTTCCTCCATCCGCCACCCGGGGGACGCACCCCTATGCAGTGAGGGCCGGCGCAAGAACTGGAAGTAGCTAAATATAATTTAGAAAGAAGAAATTTAGGATTATGGAATTGGAGTAGAGACTGGACAAATCTGTAAGAACTCTATGAGCGCGGGGCGGTTGTCACTATCCCTTTAGCGTATTATAATCTTACGTTCCTGTGCGAAAGAGTCATGGATATACGCAGTTTCATAGATTTAATATTGTACCATGCGCAGTTTATAGTTTTTTCTCTTTCTCACAGTAAAGTAACGTGATATTGATCTCCCAATCTGGATTACTTACATTTCCGGCCTTAGAGCAGTTAACCAATGTTCTAAGTTTCCGCCGGACGGCGAAGTGTAGCTCTGGCCATCGCAATATTATGAACTAAAAGGATACCTACCTTGTACGGTCAGCGTCATAAATCGCTAAAGCCGTGATTACACTTTGCGTCCACGACTCCGCATTGGGACGCCATTACAAGGCGGTCTGGTCGGAGTCACAGTTGGATACAACTTCACCCGACCCTGAATGTGACCAAGGACGTTTAGTGATGCAGTCATCGTTATGATAAACATCAATGTATCGATATAATATAATTTTGTAGTCGTATAAAAAAATAATGTGAAAATAAAAGTGATTGAGGATGTATCGAAACATCAATATTTTATTAAGCTTTCTTTATTCGTATGCCTCTCCTTCTATCCGGTCTGGATAAAATAGAGAAATAGGTAGACTGAAAAATACTTATCTTTGATCAGTCGGGCGCGCGCTTCTTTATAGTCGGAGTGTCGGAGTCGTGGTCGCAAAGTGTGATCACGGCTTTAACATTCTCAGTTTTTGAAATCGCTTGCACACTTTTGTTGTGTCTTCTTTTTCTTCTTTAAGTTATGGCTTCACACTAATCTTAAGCGTATTTTGCCAGTGTCCAGTGAGATGCATAATCGTGTTTGTTTAAATTTATTCAACTCTTGAATTGAAGAATTACCCCACCCTGGATAGTAAAGCAATGGATATTTTACATACTAATTGCGACGACCGTTTTGAGGGAAATCGAAAAGGCATGTTTTATCACTATGTTTCAATTACCTTCACTTATTCACATAAGAATACATAATGGTTAATATCCCACCAACATTATTATTCGAAATAACACAAGTTTTAGAAATTAAGACAAATTGACATTACTCTTAGACTTCCCGCGAAAAATCCGTGTCTGGAATCATTTTTTATTGTTAATCTAAATAAATTTGAATACGTTTCTAATAATTGGGCTTTGACAATGTTCACCAAAATTTGAAATATAAACAGTATATGTAATTGATTTCAAAATTTGAGAATGTTAAGCGACTTACGTTGCTACAGTAGGTACTAGGTACAATCACCTAGAGTGCAGAGAAATGAATATAAATGTCAATGATCTTCTTTAATTCAGGTGTAATGGTAAGTATTAAATTACCTATTTATTTTGAAATCAATAGTAAGCATTTATAATAAGTATATACCAATACAGTACGTAAAAAGGAACGGTGTATGATATTCGTGTTGTCTTGTAGCTTATTATTATTATCTTATCACCGTTCTTATTGGTTACTAGCGTTTTTCTCTGCATTCTGGTTGGTTCATATAAGGACATATTAAAACCACAGTGTATTATTATACTTCGTATCAAGATGTCATGAGTATTGGTTGGGTTTTTTTTTTTTGGCGGGAAGTCGAAGAGTGATGTCGTCAATTTGTTTTAATTTCCAAAACTTGTGTTATTTCGACTAATAATGTGTAATGTTGGTGGAATATTAACCATTATGTGTTCTTATATGTGCACGAGTGAAGGTAATTGTAATAAAATGATAAAACGTGCCTTTTCGACTTCCCTCAAAACGGCCGTAGCAATTGGTATGTAAAGCATCCACCGCTTTATTATCCAGGGTGGGGTACTTCATCAATTTCATTATCATCGTTGTCATCAAATTCATCGGGCATTCGAATAAATTTAAACAAACACGATTATATATCTCACTGGACACTGGCAAAATACACTTATAATTAGTGTGAAGCCATAACTTGAAGAAGAAGAAGAGTATTGGTTGACGTTTAATTGACATTTTGGGTTTGGTTCTATTTGGAAATAAAACACCTATTTGGTTTTTCGTATTTTTATGCAACATTTAATTAACTAGCTGAATGAAAATGTATCCAGCATTAAATTTATGCACCACATGTTTAAGTACAGATCGTCTTTTGACACCATTGCATTCATTAAAACTATTCCTACAAGAAATAAATTGCGGTGAGGTTAGTAAACAAAGATTATTATTGTTTATTTCTCTGTGTTTATGTATTTTTATAATAGATGCTCTGTAATCATGTGCAAGTTGAATTTACAACTGATTTAAGCATTCCTTTAAGTTTCCGCATTCTTTATAAATTATTAACATTATCGCTTTTATCTCGAATAAATTTTACATAAATATTTAGTTTCAAATATAGTTATATATATATATAGAGTTTTAAATATGATATTTTATACAATATTATGTGCACTATTTTTTTTATTTGTATTATAAATATTATATGTATTTATTCTTTACTTCTATCTACCTATATCATCACGCCATCCGTTGTGGGGTAGGCAGAGAGTACAGAGTTACAACAGGTTTTTTCCTTACAAGCCTCTCTGGCCTCCACTCACATTTATTCATTACTTAGAATAGAAAATATAATAAGATACTCAATAATACTAATAATAATATTAGCCCTGTTAAGAAACTGCCCCACTGTTGGGCACGGGCCTCTTCTCAAACTGAGAGGGTTCAGGCCATAGTCCACCACGCTGGCCCAGTGCGGGTTGGCGAACTTCAGACACCTTCGAGAAACTCTTAGGCATGCAGGTTTCCTCAAAATGCGTTCCCTCACTGTTAAATCAAATGATAGTTTATTTTTAATACGCACATGCTTTCGAAAAGATAGAGGGGCGTGCCTGGGTTTGAACCCGAGTCCTCTGACTTTGCAGTCCAACGGTCTAACCTCTAGGTATTATCAAATGAATTAATTTTATTTCAATAAAAAAGAACTAGTCTGCTGAGTGAAGGTTGGTTCTGACCTGTTGGTAGATAAGTAATAGGAGTGAAAAAAAATTGAAACCAACGATGTGTAAGTGCCTTTGTAAGTTTTATCCTATGCACATTTTAAAGGCAAACATTTATGAGGGTGGCCATATAACTGTTACTCTTTCATGCAAAAACTACTAAACATATTCTGATGTAACTGTACAGTAATCTATCTATCTATATCATCACGCCAGATCCCTTGCAGGGTAGGCAGAGAATACAGTTCCAACAGGTTCTTTCCTTACAGACCTCTCTGGCTTCCTCCACTCTCATAGTTCGTCCCATACACGCTCGCCGGTTACGGAGACTCCTGACTTTACAGTAATATAGCTAATATATCATCAGTTGCTGGTTTCTGCCCGTGACTTCGTCCATTTTGACTTTAGACAGGAACCTTAAATTTTTTCCAGGATAAGAATTATCCTATGTGTTTTATTTATTTATAACACCGTCACGCCTATATTCCCCAAGCGGGGGTAGGAGAGGTGTACTAAGTACACCCACGTTTCGCCGACGATGTTAGGTCCCATGTAATAGGGGGCGTGCCTATTGCCATATACAGGGCACAGTTTCAGACTCCGGACTCATACTGGGAATTTTTCGTTAGAAAAACTACATGTGTCCGACCTAGGATTCGAACCCAGGACCTCGTGATCACAAAGCGATGTGCCACTGCGTATTTATTTATTTATTTTTTTATCCAAACAGCACTACAGGTTTCCCCAACACAATAGTGTTGCATTTCTAAATTATAAAAACAATGAAAACTAATAAACAAAATGTACAAATACTTATATATCTATATATAACCTGATGGAACTCTGTACTCTGTGCATACCCCACAAGGGATCTGGCATAATGATATAGATATACTATAGATAGATTAATTATTTATTACAGCTAAAACCTTCAATGGGTGGAATCTGCTGGGAATGCCAGAGTATTATTAAGAAAATACACAGATTCAGACTTCAAGTACAGAATGCACAAGAGATTCTAACAAAAAGGATGGTAAGTTATACCTTGGGTAGTACTACGACGGACGATTTAGCGCAGTGGTTAATACCTTAAGCCACTCCGCCCACTGTGTCTAATAGTCGCGGGTTCGATTCCCGCACGGGACAAATCTTTGTGTGGCCCACAATTATTTGTTCCTGTCTAGGTATTTGTGTATATGAATTTTCATGTTTGACTGCCTCGTTGGTCTGGTGGCAAAGCGCATCGCTTTGTGATCACGAGGTCCTGGGTTCAAATCCTAGGTGGGACAAATGTAGTTTTTCTAACGAAAAAATCCCAGTATGAGTCCGGAGGCTGGAATTGTGCCCGGTATATGGCAATAGGCTCGCCCCTATTATTAACCTAACATCGTCGGCGAAACGTGGGTGTACTCAGTACACCTCTGCCACCCCCTCTGGGTAATATAGGCGTGACGGTGTTGTAAAAGCACCCACGACAGAGGAATAAATCCTAGTGGAGCTACGTTTTATTTAAAAAGCAGAGAAAAAGACAGCTGCTTTTATTTTATTTACACGCCATCACACCTATATTCCCCAAGAGGGGATGGCTGAGGTGTACTGAGTATACCCATGTTTCGCCGACGATGTTAAATCCCATGTTTTCGAAGCGAGCCTAATGCCATATACCGGGCACAATTCCTGACTCCATTCTCATACTGGGAAGTTTTCATCAGAAAAACTACGTTTGCCTGACCTCGGATTTTAACCCACGACCTCGTGATCGCAAAGCACATTATTAGCGACTAGAACAACGAGGTTATCCTAATCTTGATTGATTTGTTCATAGTTAGAGATGGATTCTTCTTTATTTTCTAGTTTTGCGTCTGAATTTTTAGTATCCTCAGGACTTTATATCAGTCAGGAGTATCTTTAGTATCCTATATCTAGGCGTCTAGAATTGCGCCCGGTATATAGCAATAGTTTCGCCCCCTATTACATAAGACCTAACATTGGTGCGAAACGGGGGCTTCCACAGTAAGCCTCTGCTACCCCCGCTTGAAGAATGAGTGTTATTATGTGTTGTAATTTCAGAACCAATTTCAACCATTGTAACAACAACTGCTGTAAAGAAAATTAAATTACTAACTGATGTTGAAACAGCTAGACTTGTTTATTTCGCTCATTTTCATAGTAATATCTCATATGGCATACTACTTTGGGGATGCTCTGCAGAACTTAATACCATCTTTGTTCTCCAGAAAAGGGCTGTTCGAGCAATTTACAATTTGGCCCCGAGAGCTTCTCGGAAACGTTTGGAAAAATAAATATTCTGACTGTTGTATCACAATTCATATATGAAAATCTTCTATATGTTAAAAAAAATATCAGTAATTTTGAAAAATATGGCGACATTCATTATGTAAATACACGGAACAAAGATGATCTTATTGTACATTTTACTCGTCTCCACAGAATTAGTAATTCTTTCATGGGGCAATGTATACGCTTCTACAACAAATTACCCATAGATATCCGAAACATGCCTATCAATAAGTTTAAAAAGGCAATTAAAACTAGACTCTGTAAGAAAGGGTATTACAAAATTTCGGATTATCTCGACGATAAAATAGATTGGGTTTGTGCAGCTCCTCAATCAATGATGCAACATTAATCAATGATGTATAATACAATTATGAAAAACAAAAAAAATGGTTATCAGAAACGCCAAACAAATGAAATTAAAAGGTTGCCCGCTGAGTTTCTCGCCGGATCTTCTCAGTAGAGGCCGCGTTCCGATCCGGTGGTGGATGTAAAAAATGCAATAATTTCGACGTTTGTGAGTGCTATTGTATTGGCCTATACAAATAAATGTATTTTGACTTTGACATTAAAAGTCTAACAACGCTATCGTCAAAACTCAACATCACATAGGACTTTGAATTTTATCACACCCTCAATCCACTATAAGTGTATTCCAATCAAACTTTAAAACATTTTTCACTAAACATAAAAACATCTATTTCTTGCTAACATCATTTTCATTTCAATGACTTCGGCAATATTGTCGCCTTTTGTGTGTGTGTGTGTGTTGAATGGTCTACGTTGTTGGCCGCGGGGCATTTACAGCTTCACCGGACAAGAGGGCGAGCGTGCAACCACTACGCTCGAGCCAGAAGGGCAAAGTGGCAACTAGCTTAAGGGCGCCTCAAGGAGGAACGGCCTCGGCTTGGGCAGTCGCTATGGGAGAGGGTGTATACTAGGTGTCTCGCCGTGGTGCTCTGCACCGGCCGGCGGACAAGGGATTCTTCGAGCTCGCCGGCGAGGTCGGTGTGTGATCCTGTGTGCGGTATCTGTATCCGAAAGGTTGTAAGGGCATCACGATGGTCGGTGAGAACATGCCGCGGACGGCGGTAGCGGCTGATAGGAGCGGGTAAGGCCGCTTTCACATAACACATGTTATAGATTGCAATTACAACTAAAACTTCTAAAAATAGTGTCGATATGTTTTAATTTTTTTTAGTTTGATCGGAATATACAGACCGATGGAGACACAAAACCAGATATCAAAGAAAAATCCAACCCTACCCATAAACGAATCGATCAATATCATGATAACTTCGTTGGTCTAGTCGCGAATAGTGCGCTTCAAATCTAGGCCAGACAAAATCTTATATTTTATTGAGTTTAACATTGTGACTGTTTTTTTATGGCAAGAGTATATATCCCTATTACATTGGAACTTAACACCGTCCGCGAAATAGGTGTACACAGTACACCTCCTGCACCACCACTTGTCAAATGTGACATGTATATCTTACAATAAAACAATCCGTCTAATTTCAGGAGCAAATCCAACCACTGAAAAGTCTAACAACACTATCGTCAAAACTCAACATCACATATGATTTTGAATTCCATCACACTTTCGATCCTTTAACCACAGATGCAGACACAAAACCAGAAATCAAAGAAGAATCCATCTCAAACGATGACCAAATCAGTCAAGATGATGATAAAATCGAAAATGTTTATGTAGAAACTATTAAAAAAACAGAAAAGTCTAGATGTAAAAGAGATGTAAAAGGACATGAGAATAAGTTTATAATGATAATGTTTACGGAAGAAGAGATGGTTAGAAATAGAGAAGAGAAGAGAAACCATCCTAATTATAAGAAAATACCGTATAAGTGTGATAGTTGTGTGTTGGGTTTTATGAGGAAGGAGACTTTTGATGTGCATATGGAGAAAAAACATGATAAGGTATACTGCCTCATTGTTTAAGCGAGGGGAGTGATGGCTTTTCCAGTAGTAATACTCGTGAACGAGTGCTGCTTATGGGGACTGGTCCATCTGGAATTCTTTAGACAGTCTTATAAATAACATCATTAATCTCATATCTCGGTCGTAAGGCATCACACTGGAGCTAGATCGTAAACGATTTAATTGTAACCTATATATTTTCAATTTCTGTTGCTTGAATTAAATAAATTATTATTTTTATTATACAGACAGTGATAGGCTATTGGTGAGAACGTTGGACTGCAATGTCAGAGGTCTCGGGTTCAAACCCAGGCACGCACCTCTGACTTATCGAAAGCAAGTGCGTACTAAAAATTAATTATCACTTGCTTTAATGGTGAAAGAAAACATCGTGAGGAAACCTGCATGTCTAAGAGTTTCTCGAAGGTGTGTGAAGTTTGCCAACCCGCACTGGGCCAGCGTGGTGGACTATGGCCTGAACCTCTCAGTTTGAGAGAAGGCCCGTGATTGAAAAAGAAAGGAAAAACGAGCAAGAGAATTAAATAAAAAAGACAAGCCCGCTGAGATTCTTCGCCGGATCTTCTCAGTAGAGGCAGCTTTTCGATTCGGCGGTAGATTAGTAGTTAAATTAGATTAAAAAACAATGTAAATTGACTATTTGTAAGCGCCCCGCATAGTACTCAAAATAAACTATTTGAGTTTAAGCATATAATAAGGGTAGCGATCAAGAGATCCTGGGTGCGACTCCTAGCTCGGACATTGCGGTGTGAAAGGATTCCTTAGCAGTGGGAAAATAAAATTTAACCGGCTCTATGTGTGCGTGTGTGAATGATATACGCTGTTGGCCGAGAGGCCTTTACAGCTTTACACAACTACGTTCCAGCCAGACTTTATTAGTCCGTGACTTGTCTTGTACGTAAGTCAAAATAGTCTTGTCTATACATCAATACAACTGATTCGCTATTCCGATCTCCGTCTCGGAACCTATTTACGTCTTTATTATAAACGCGACAACCTGATATTTCGCGAACGCGTCCAATCATCGTAATCCGCTATCGTCCAATCCGCTAATCGTAGCCGCGGGGGAGTTTTGGCGGGAAGTCGAAGAGTGATGTTGTCA
Source organism: Phalera bucephala (assembly GCA_905147815.2). Taxonomy (NCBI): domain Eukaryota; kingdom Metazoa; phylum Arthropoda; class Insecta; order Lepidoptera; family Notodontidae; genus Phalera; species Phalera bucephala. The sequence continues at coordinate 5,337,961 of LR990637.1, read as the reverse complement.
AATTGTTTTTTTTTTCCGAAACTTGTGTTATTTCGACTTATAATGTGTAATGTTGGTGGAATATTAACCATTATGTGTTCTTATATGTGCATGAGTGAAGGTAATTGTAACATAGTGATAAAGCGTGCCTTTTCGACTTCCCTCAAAACGGCCGTTGCAATTGGTATGTAAAGTATCCACCGCTTTACTATCCAGGTACTTCATTAATTTCATTATCATCGTCGTCATCAAATTCATCGGGAAGTCGAATTAATTTTAACAAACACGATTATATATCTCACTGGACACTGGCAAAATACACTTATAATAAGTGTGAAGCCTTGAAGAAGAAGAAGAATCGTAGCCGCCGCCGACTTCGAACCTAACTCCGCTCCTATCAGCCGCTACCGCCGTCCCCGGCATGTTTTCACAGAACCTCCCGATGCCCGTACATCCTCTTCTTCTCTTCTTTCGGAGTTCTTTCGGATACAAATACCGCACACAGAATGAGACACCGACCTCGCCGGCAAGCTCGAAGAATCCATTGCCCGCCGGCCGAAGAAGAGCACCTCAGCAAGACACCTAGTACATTCCCTCCCCCATATCGACTGTCCAAGCGGAGGCCGTTCCTCCTTGAGGCGCCCTTGAACTAGTTGCCCCCTGGCCCTTCTGGCTCGAGCGTAGTGGTGGCACGCTCGCCCTCTTGTTCGGTGAAGCTGTAAAGGCCCCGCGGCCAACAGCGTAGATCATGCACACACACAAAAAAAGTTTTATATCACTCCTAGTCCACGAAAATCCGTGACCGGTTCAAAGGTTGTAAAGGACATTTTGGCAGAAATGAACTTTTAACCCTATTCTAATTGTAATAAGGTTAAAATTCATTTTTATCATAAATGATCTTGATTTCGCAGCCCCTCTGTTAGGCCTGGTGATTTATTATTCATTCTGAACCCTATTCATTGCAGAGCATAGGAAGCAACTTCTGCGATGTATGTCACATACGGTTCTCGAATCTCCTAGCAGTACAAAAACACAGAAGAAAGCATTATATAAGTTACAAATGTAAATTTTGTAAGCACGAATCGCAGGAACTTTGGACGGCAGTGAATCATGCTAAATCTAAACATAGGGAGGATGCATTGGAGAAAATACATTGTGGTCAATGCGAGAAAATAGTCAAGTGAGTATTTCCACTAAGCATGCTAAAGGCCATTGTCGAAAATTGCCCCAGAACCAACAAACATTTCACCCATACCATCATTATTTATCTATTTTATTAAAATAATGGCAAATATTCGTATCTGACAGACAATTTGCAATCTAAAACGAATATTTCAAAGTATTGGAAGTACTCATATCGAAGTCGCCGACATCGTTACTGAATGTCAACGTTGTCATCGAATTAGGATAAGAGATGTCATTCCTACCGATTAGCTATCTAGTTTACTTGTCTTGTTAGACTAAATACTTATATACAAGGTGTAACAAAATAAACGCGATAAGACCTGAAAGTAGTTTGTTCTAAATCGATAACTGAATTGATTCCAACTATTTTTAATATATCTTATATATTTTTTTTTTTATTTGCAAAAAATTCTTTTACTCCTTCAGTGCGCTATAAAAATCTATATTATTCTTGATTCAGGCAACAAGGAGATTAGAAATGCGTTCCTAACCCGTATTTCTCAAAATGCACACATACACATACAAGTTTCATTGTTAATTGGGGTATAAAAGTGCTTAAAAAAGGGGTAAAAACCTTTAAATTTGGAAATTTGGTTTGCGTTTTCAATTTATGAAGCAATTCTCTAATCGGGGTGTCTGAGGACTTGCGTGTGTGTGTGTGAATGATGTACGCTGTTGGCCGTGAGGCCTTTACAGCTTCACCGGACTTAAAGGCGAGCGTGCAACCACTACGCTCTTGCCAGCCAGAAGGGCAAGAGGCGACATACTCGAGGGCGCCTCGAAGAGGCGCCCTCGGTTGGGACAGTCGCTGTAGGGGGACGGGTGCACTACTAAGTGCACCGGTCAACCGCCGGCTATGGGAGGGGATCTACTACTACGTCGTCGTCGTCGCCCGTATTCTGAGCGGAAAGAAGGGATGACAAAGCATCGGGGGGGGTCGTTGAGAACATGTCGCGGCTTGCGGTGGCGGCAGGGGTCGGGGGGGAGATCGTAGTCGGCGGTGGCTACGATTAACGGATTCGCATGGGTAGATGCGTTCGCGAAGTGACGTGTTGACGCCTTTTTAATAAAGGCGTTTAGTATGTTACACCTTGTAGATAGTTCCTTAGTGTATCGATAGGCATCAATAATAATAATAGTAGCCCTGTTAAGAAACTGTCCCACCGTTGGGCACGGACCTGCTCTCAAACTGAGAGGGCTTAGGCCATAGTCCACCACGCTGGCCCAGTGCGGGTTGGCGAACTTCACACGTCTTCGAGAAACTCTCAGGCATGCAGGTTTCCTCACGATGTTTTCCTTCACCGTTAAAGCATGTGATAATAGTTTTTAATACGCACATGCTTTCGAAAAGACAGGTGCGTGCCTGGGTTTGAACCCGAGACCTTTGACTTTGCAGTCCAACGGTCTAAACACTAGGCTAACACTGCTTCGATAGGCATCTATAAAACTATAATTATTCTTTAAATCTACTCAATATATTTTCGACTACACAATATAACCTCATATGTATTAATGGCTACTAAATAATAACCTCAAAATCTAATACTTTTTGTGCAGTATTACGATTCCCCCGCTTGTCCGTTTAATAAATAAATGCCTTGTGAGAATTTAGGAGTGATTTGAAATCATACAAGTATTTTTTCATTGCTGTTGGTTCTGGGGCAAATCATGTATGGGCGCAGATCAATGTCTTTTCACAAGTATAATTCATATTCAATTATTATTATTCGTCGCACATACTAATTTTCTTCGCAATAGTGGTTGCTAAATCATACTTAATATTAAATCGCATATCGTTTATTTTGTAAAAAGAATATCAGTAACTTTGAAAAGATAGAACATAATGTTAATACACGCACCAAAGATGATCTTATTGTACATTCTACTCGTCTCCATAGAATTAGCAACTCTTTCATGGGGCCATATATACGCTTCTACAACAAATTACCTATAGATATCCGAAATATGCCTATTAATGAGTTGAAAAAGGCTATTAAAACTAGACTGTGTGTAGTGGCAAAGCGCATCGCTTTGTAATCACGAGGTCCTGGGTTCAAATCCTAGGTCGGACAAGTGTAGTTTTTCTAACGAAAACTTCCCAGTACAAGTCCGGAGTCTGGTATTGTACCCGGTATATGGCAATAGGCTCGCCCCCTATTACATGGGACCTAACATCGTCGGCGAAACGTGGGTATACTCGGAACACCTCTGCCATATGTGTGTGTGTGTTCTGTAGAAAAAGATATTATAATATTCCGGAATATATCGACGATAAAACTGATTGGGTTTGAGGAGCTCCTCATTTTTCAACTCATAATATATTTTGTAAAATACTTTGTTATTAAAATACATTTAACAAAAAAAAAGGAATGATAAACAGAAGGCATGTTCAATTTAGTTAAAAGAGTATCCCGCTGAGTTTTTCGCCGGAGATTCTCAGTGTAAGGCAGCGTTCCGATACGATGGTAGTTGTACAAAAATTAATAATTTTTGACGTTTGTAAGCGCACAAATAAAATATTTTGACTTTGATTGGTTGCATTTTTATCAGCGACGAATCAATCGCTTGGATTTATTTACATTTGTTATAACTATTATTTGTATTTGTCGAGGATATCTAATATACGGTACATATAACGAGGTATTTAATACAAACTTGATTGATATTTCTGGTCCGTTTACTCCAATCACACACACTCAAAGATCACACCATTAGTCGCCATTTCTTCGCAAAGAGAATCGGGTGCTGCTTGTGGGGACTCCATCTTGAATCCTTTAGACGCTTTTTAACCGACTTCAAAAAGGAGGAGGTTCTATGTTCGGTAGTATATATGCTTTTTTTTATGTATGTTCAGCGATATTTCCGTCAATTGTGGACCGATTTTGATAATTTTTTGTGCATTGGGTTCAGTATAGCTCCGCGGTCGTCCCATTTTAATTTCATTGGTATTGGACCTTGGACTTAGAAGATACACCAGGGAACTCCTTAACGACAAACAATAGGCATGTGTAAATTGAGATATTATGGGTATTACGTCTATCCTATAGGTACCCTACTATAGAACTAAGTAGTATATTAGCCAACTTCAAAAAAGGAGGTTCATAATTCATCCTTTTTTTATAACTCCTTTGCTTATGAACCGATTTTGATGATTCTTTTTGCATTTGGTTCAGTATAGTTTTGAGGTGGTCGTATTTTATTGTTATTGGTATTGGACCTTGGACTTTCAAGATACAAGAGGGAACATCTTAACGGCGAACAGCACGAATGTATAGATTCCGTTATTATAGTCATTATATTAATCCTGTAGGTACCTTACTTTGCAACTTAGCAAAATAATATAATATGGGTATATAAATATTACTAAATAATTCACTCGTCACTTAAAATTGTAAAATAAAAATCTTTAAAAAAAAATGGTAAACTGACTTCAAAAACCAAAAAAATAAATATTTGAAGTCGGTGCCAAGTAACCGACTGCACCAACCAGCACCTTTTTTTAAAATATTTTTTTACAGATAAAATCATTAGATTCATATCTCGATCGTAAGGCAGCACACTGGAGCTAGATCGAAAACTATTTAATTGTAACCTAAGCATTGTATCCACACAATATGATTGAAAAGGAAAAGAAGAAAGAGAAGTAAATAAAAAAGACAAGCCCGCTGAGTTTCTTCGCCGGGTCTTCTTAGTGGAGACCGCATTATAGTTAAAGTGTATATTAAAAATAGATACCTAAACAAATTATTTTGTGGTTCATTGCCATATTACAAGCTTTTATTTAACTTGCAATGTTCGTATGTCTGTCTTTCCTGTTCAAATCTTGTAATGCATTTATAAAGCACTTGCGGTTATCCAATTGAGCTGAAATGTGGTATACGTATGTAAGTTTGATGAAAATGCAATAATATGGTACCATGGAGCTGGCGCGAAGACAAGACGGGCGTTGGGGCAGAAAGATTCTAGAATGGAGACCACGTAATGGCAAGCGCAGCGTAGGACGACCGCCTGCCAGATGGTCCGACGATCTAGTGAAAATCGCAGGAAGTCGTTGGATGCAGGTGGCATCGGGCCGGTTACGCTGGAAAGCGATTGGGGAGGCCTATGTTCAGCAGTGGACAGGTATAGGCTGAGATGATGATGGAGCTGGTCTGGTAATGGAGTCGGAAGGTGGCCATAAGAACATGTGGAATATACAACGTAACCTCCTCGTGTTTGTACTTGTTAGATTGGTATTAACAAGTACGATACAACGAGATAGTGTTCAGGGTCTGATGATGGAGCCGAAAGGTGGACAATGGAACCACCCAACTACTCAATATAACTCCGCCGTGTTTGGGCTCGTTGGATTTGTCTTGATGAGTACTTTAGGCTTAGATGGTATCCAGGATCTGATGATGGAGCCGGTAAAAAGCCATAGGATCTTCATGATTAAGCAAGATATCTTCGGTGTGCTTTTGCTATAAAAGATTGGTTTTAAAAAGATCTTTTTAAATTAAAATATTACTATATATTATAATATATCTATATGATCGTAATTTTTTTCAGAACTCCAGAAGAATTAGAAAAACATTTACAAACGGATCATAGTTTGTACTGCAATGAATGTGGCGTTAAGTTTAAAGGAATGAACACACTAAGAAGGCATAAAGCGTAAGTGAAAGCTTTCACACTAAACATAAAATTCTATCTATCTATCTATATCATCACTCTAGATCCCTTGCGGGGTAGGCAGAGAGTACAGAGTTCCAACAGGTTCATTCCTTACAGACCTCTGGCTTCCTCCACTCTCATAGTTCGTCTCATACACGCTCGCCGGTTACGGTGACTCTTGACTTGTCCTTCAGATAAGACTCGGTCTATTTGGTCGTGGTAAGACCCAGGTCTTCTCCGGTACCGACATCCTTCCACTTTCGCATTATATATCTGTTGTGTGATTTGTTTCTTCGTAAAAGTCGTTACAAATTTGAAATTCACAAACACCCAGACCATTATTTAGGTTGCGCTGAGCTCGCTTTGTACTTATAAATCAGTGTAAACTGACCCACTGCTGAGCACCTCTCACAAATCAAGAGAGATCAGGTCATACTTCAGCACGCGGAGCCAGTGCGGTGTGGGGAAGGCAGGCTTGTGGACACCTCCTGGGGAAACTTAGCAAGCCGCGTATAAGGCTTCCAACTCGGCTTAACGGTTACCGCATGAAGTGGTATCCGAGACCATAGGCTTAATGTGCCTTCTCAAGCATGGAGCTGAAAGAGAATTAGAACAAAACGTCTCCCATTTTAATCTCACATCTCATCCACTGCTTAATCTTGATCAAAGTCAAATTCTTTTAGTTTTATAGGCCATTAAAAGCTCTCGCAAACGCCAAAATGATTGATTTTACAACTTCCCCGGATCGGAACGCGGCCTCACAACAAGAATCCGGCGAGAATGGGCTAGTGTTTTAACTTGTTTAATTGAAACTCGCCTTTCTGTGTATCTTGATGATCGCTAAAACCACCGTGATTCGCTAGAGCTATGAGCGCCTCACTTAATTGATTATTTCTTTTTCTCCCTCTGCCTCTCTCTTTCTCTCTCCCCTTTCCCCTTTTCTCTCTACCTCTCTCTCACCATATTCCTCCCTTCGCCTCTCCTTTCTCCATCTCCCCTTTTCCCTCTCCCCCTCTCCCTTTATCTTTCCCTCCTCTCCCTTTCTCTCTCTCCCTCTCCCTCTCCCCCTATCTCTCTCCCTCTCTCTCCCTCTCCCTCTTTCACTCTCTCTCCCCTCTCTCTCATCCCTCTCTCTCTCTCCCTCTCCCTCTATCTGCCTCGCACTCTCTCCCTCTCTCTCTCTCTCTATCCCTCCCTCTCTCTCTCCCTCTATCCCTCCCTCTCTCCCCCTCTTCCGTACCCTCTCTCTCGCCGCGATGTTTACAGCACCAAGGCGGTAGTCGTGGCGATCTATGGGAAGGCCTTCGTCTTGCAGTAGACGTTTTACAAGCAGAGATGGGCAAAATGTAATCAGATTAATGATTAACCACCCTCGTTTGGGGAATAAGGCGGTGTATTAATGATTAACGATTACAATAACGTATTGTAATTTTCAACGATTGAATATTACAAAATGGCGCTCGTAGCGCTGTGCGACCGCGGTGTTCTTACCGATCACCAAGGTTAAGCAGCGTTCGACTCGGTCAGCCTGAGATGGGTGACCGTTTGTGGCATTTACATATTTGAGCGATCCCGTGCTTCGGAAGGCACGTTAAGCCGTTGGTCCCGGTTACCACTTAATGTGGTAGTCGTTAAGCCGAGTTGGAAGCCTTAAAGCCGGCTTGATAAGTTCCAACAGCAGGTGGCCACAAACCTGCCTCCACCAATCCGCACTGGGTCCGTGTGGTGAAGTAAGACCTAACCTCTCTCACCTCGATTTGTGAGAGAAGGGCTTTGCCCAGCAGTGGGCAGTATAGGCTGATATTATTACAAAATGCAATTGTAATCATTAATCTGATTACATTTTGCCCATCCGCTTACAACAGATATTTTTCTGTCTCCCTTTGTCCATACTCTGTTTATATTGATCTCTCTTTCTAATCCACAGGCGCATACATACGGAGAAAAGGGAGTTCATATGCGATATATGTACCAAAACTTTTATGACTAAAACCCGATTGGAGTGTCATATGGTATCCCATAACGAAACTATAGCGAAGAAATTGGCTTATTGCCACACGTGTGGAGTCCAGTACAAAAATATATACGTTTATAGAAACCATTTGAAATACAGTGCGAATCATTCGGAGAAAACGTAAGTAAATTGTGTGGTGTTCGGTTGTTTGTCCATGTGGCTGGACATTTTTGTCCTTATAGTAGTACATTTTTGTCCTCCTTTCGGGACATTTTTGTCCTCCTTGCGGGACATTTTTGTCCCCCTTGCGGGACATTTTTGTCCTCCTTGCGTCCTAACGACATTATTTGTCTATCTCTGTCTATCTATATCATCACTCCAGATCCCTTGCGGGGTAGGCAGAGGGTACAGATTTCCAACAGGTTCTTTCCTTACATGCCTCTCTGGCTTCCTCCATTCTCATAGTTCGTCTCATACACGCTCGCCGGTTACGGAGACTTTTGACTTGACCTTCAGATAAGACTTGGTCTATTTGGTCGTTGTAAGATAGTCTGGGTTATAAGATTATCAAACTAAATGTCTTCAACAGAAGATATTTAACTACTAAAAAAATGGGGGATTTGTTGCACTCACCCTCCTGTCCGGTTAAGTTGGAAAGGCCTCGCAGCCAACAACGTAGATCATTCATACACAAATCCTTAAACGGGGATGGCAGAGAGAGGTGTATTAAGAAACCTTTAATCGTTATAACAAGCACAATTCCGAAATGAGGAGAGAAATCACACTGTCCCAGACAACATTTCAAACTCCGGACATCGACTGACATTTTTTACGTTAGAAAAAGTACACTTTATTCCAATCTTTGATTCGAATCGAGGACCTCGCCAGCCGCACTATGTGCAGGTATATATTGTCGGCGAAATGTGGGTGTACTTAGTACACTTGTGTTTGTGTGTGTGAATGGTCTACGCTGTTGGCTGCGGGGCCTTGATAGCTTCACCGGATAAGAGGGCGTGCGTGCAACCACTACGCTCGAGCCAGAAGGGCAACGGGGCTACTAGCTAGAGGGCGCGCATGGGCAGGCGCTATGGGGGAGGGCGTATACTAGGTGTCTTGCCGTGGTGCTCTGCACCGGCCGGCGGGCAAGGGATTCTTCGACCTTGCCGGCGAGGTCGGTGTGTGATCCTGTGTGCGGTATCTCTATCCGAAAGAAGGGATGTAAGGGCATCGGGAGGGCAATCGATCTTAAATCCGAGGGCCATCCCGGGGTTCAGGGTTTATTTATTTATTTAATAGGGCAACCAATCAGAGATACTATTTTACAAAGTCAACAAAAGAGTAATTTAAACCATGGTAATTGCTCCCTTACTGGCTGTCACAGCATGCATAATTTAATGTCTAAACGATAGAACACAAATAAAAATTACAATAAGTTATCTACTTCATCATCATCATCTCAGCCTATACTTGTCCACTGCTGAACATAGGCCTCCCCAATCGCTTTCCAGCTTAAGCGGTCCGATTTCACCTGCATCCAACGATATCCTGCGATTTTCACAAGATCGTCGGTCCACCTGGCACGCTGCGCTTTCCAATACGTGGTCTCCACTCTAGAATATTTCTGCCTCAACGCCCGTCCGATCTTCGCGCTATGTGGCCCGCCCACTGCCACTTCAGCTTGCTAATCTTAAGGGCTATGTCGGTGACCTTGGTTCTTCTACGAATCTCCACATTCCTGATTCGATCGCGTAGAGAAACGCCGAGCATAGCTCTCTCCATAGCTCGCTGATACTTAATATAATGTAACAACTTTAGTTTATTTAGGAATGAAGAGGCTTAGGTCGGGGCTTAGGCGAAGGGGCTTAGATCTTGACAATGATCGCCATTGCCATGATCTAAGCCCCTTCGCACACGGGTTGTAAGCGTAGTCGTATCGTAAATGTATCGTTACAACGCGTACGAGACTTGCAGTGTTCTACAAACGAATCGTCGAGCAGACTGATCGTTTTGTTAGATCTCAGTTGAAATCATGTCGTCAACGGCACCAGATGTTTTGGGTGAATTTATTGATGATCTTACTTTCTCTTCAGATGAAGAGGGTTTTGTATTGTATATATTCTGCCCAAGCTTTGTCCGTTACATCTTTCCTTGAATATTCATTAAATAAATGATAATATTATCTATATTGGAACGCTTCAACCAGTTTTACGATTTTGTTTTTTTAAATTGAAGCCCCACACTAGGATTTATTCCTGTGTCGTGGGTGCGTTTACAAACATGAAAATTCACACACAAATACCCAGACCAGAACAAATAATTGTGGATCACACAAAGATTTGTCCCGTGCGGGAATCGAACCCGCGACTATTAAACACAGTGGGCGGAGCGGCTTAAGCTCTTAACCACTGCGCTAAATCGTCCGTCGATTCAATCACTTTTTCAGTCATATTAGTATCAAAAGTCGTAAGATTTATTTTTCTACGCTTGTTTTTTACGCCAGTAACCTATCGTAATGACGATAAACATCTCATACGACTCGCTGCAACAACGCTTCGTGTGCGGACTTGTTTAAACATGTATGCGCTCGTATTGCTCTCGTTTTACGCGCTTATTACGATACGACGCCGTGTGCGAAGGGGCTAAGTCTTTTATTTTGCTAGCTTAATCATTCTAGGGCTTATCTAGCTAACGGTGCAAGTTTTCCTAGATTAGTTCTATGGCGAGGTATTTTAAAGAACGGGTTAAACACCTAGGTGCTTTTTATCCGAAACAATCCTAGTATCGTCGGCGAAAAGTGGGTGTACCAGTGTACACCTCTTCCACCCGCTCTTAGAAAATATATAGGACGGTATTTTCTTTAACTTGACCTCTTCGTTTGTCAATTGGCGTAGTGTGAGGACGATCACGGTGAAAAGTGGGATACACAGCACACCTCTGCTTAAAAATATAGGAATGACGGTGTTCATTCTAAAATAAAACACCGTCACGCCTATATTCCCCAAGCGGGGGTGGCAGAGGTGTACTGAATACACCCACGTTTCGCCGACGATGTTAGGTCCCATGTAATGGGGGAGCCTATTGCCATATACCGGGCACAATTCCAGACTCCGAACTCGTACTGGGAAGTTTTCGTTAGAAAAACTACACTTGCCCGACCTAGGATTTGAACCCAGGACCTCGTGATCACAAAGCGATGCGCCTTGCCACTAGACCAACGAGACAGTCTATATTTTCATTCTATATTTTCAATAATACGGTCCTATTTGTTCCAGATACACTTGTCCTAAATGCGACAAAGTTTTCGCATCGAAAATGTACAAAAACATACATTATAACTTTTATCACTTGAAGAAATCAAAATATCATTGCGAACTTTGTAATAAGGTAAATATGACAGGCTTCTGGGTCCCAAGTCTGCTATTTTAAGTGAATTGTTATAATGACATGCTATTCAATCAATCAATCAATCAGCCTATCGCAGTCCACTGCTAAACTATCGCAGTCCTCTCCTAACACGCGCCATTGCACACGGTCCTCCGCCTCCCGCATCCAGTCTGTCCCAGAGACCTTTTTGAGGTCGTCGGTCCATCTAGCTGGGGGCCGTCCTACCTTACGCTTACCAAGTCGCGGTCTCCACTCTAGGACACGCTTGCTCCATCGGCCGTCGGTCCTTCTGCAGATGTGACCAGCCCATTGCCACTTTAGCTTACTGAGTCTGCGAGCTATGTCGGTAGCTTTGGTTCTTCGTCGGATTACCTCGTTACGAATTTTATCCTTCAAAGAGACGCCGAGCATAGCTCGCTCCATAGCCCGCTGTGCGACTTTGAATTTGTGGACTAGTCCCACTGTGAGTGTCCACGTCTCGGCCCCGTAAGTCATACATGCTATTACATTACTTTAATTACAATTGATATACAATGTGAAAGTGGAAGGATAAAGGTACCGGGAAAGACCTAGACTATCTTACCACGGCCAAATAGACCGAGTCTTATCTGCAGGAAAAGCCAAGAGTCTTCGTAACCGGCGAGCGTGTATGAGACGAACTATGAGAGTGGAGGAAGCCAGAGAGGTATGTAAGGAAAGAACCTGTTGGAACTCTGTATTCTCTGCCTACCCCGCAAGGGATCTGGCGTGATGATATAGATAGATAATTACAATTGGTAATCTACTAAATTCTTTATGGTCTAACGAGAAATATTTCAAGTTGTACGCCGTTGGGCACGGGCCTCCTCTCACACTGAGAGGGTTCAAGCCATAGTGTCCACCACGCTGGCCCAGTGCGGATTGGCGAACTTCACACACCTTCGAGAAACTCAGGCATGCAGGTTTCCTCACGATGTTTTCCTTTACCGTTAAAGCAAGTGATAGTTAATTTTTAATACGCACATGCTTTCGAAAAGAACCCGTGACCCCTGACTTTGCGGTCCAACAGTCTAACCACTAGGCTATCACTGCTTAATTACTTTATCCATGGCTTAGAAAATAAATATAAAAAAAATCTATGATCATAAATCATGAAGTGTTATTCACTTCATGATAGTTAGTTCCGGCGGGCCAAAAAGTCCTTGTGGGATTATAATAATTCTTATAGATTTTCTACTCCACGCCAGAACTCCCTTATTTGTTATCTATGCTTACAGTTGTTCATATCGTACTGGCGTTTAAAGAACCATAGACAAAAACACCACGGCCTCACCAGAACCAGAGATCACCCTTGCAATATTTGCGGGAAGAAATTCTTTGTAAGTTTAAACTAACATTCTACTAATGTTATAAATGTGAAAGTGTGTATGTTTAAATGTATCTTACTCAAACACGGAAAAATGACTGAACGGATTTGGATAAAAAGACCTTGTTCTGCGCCCATATATGATTTGCCCCAGAACCAAAAGCTATGAAAGGAGAATTTGGCGGGAAATCGAAGAGTGATGTTGTCAATTTGTTTTAATTTCCAAACCTTGTGTTATTTCCACTAATAATGTGTAATGTTGGTGGAATATTAACCATTATGTGTTCTCATATGTGCATGAGTGAAGGTAATTGTAACATAGTGATAAATCGTGCCTTTTTGACTTCCCTCAAAACGGCCGTCGCAATTGGTCTGTGAAGTATCCACCGCTTTACTATCCAGAGTGGGGTACTTCATTAATTTAATTATCATCGTTGTCATCAACTTCATTGGGGAGTTGAATTTGTATTTTGTTTGAAAAGTTGTATTTAAACAAACACAATTGTATATCACTGGACACTGGCAAAATACACTTAAAATTAGTGTGAAGCCATAACTTGAAGAAGAAGAAGAACTATGACAGTGTACTTGTATGATTTCAAATCACCTATAAATTCTCTTAAGGCATTTATCATTAAACGGACAAGCGGGGGAATCGCAATATTGCAGAAAAAGTATTAGATTTTGAGGTTCAGTAGCCATTAATATATACTAGAGGTCGCCCATTGGTCGAAATTCGACCTACTCTTTCATCGTTTGCTGGTTATGTTTGACATTCAGTAAGACTATAGACAAATAATATTAAAGACAAACAATATTAAACTATTCCCAATTTGACCACGGACTTTAACAATAAACAAAAGTCAAATGTGTGTCTTCTTCTTCTTCTTCTTCAAGTTATGGCTTGACACTAATTATAAGTGTATTTTGCCAGTGTCCAGTGAGATATATAATCGTGTTTGTTTAAATTAATTCGACTCCCCGATGAATTTGATGACAACGATGATAATGAAATTAATGAAGTACCCCACCCTGGATAGTAAAGCAGTGGATACTTTACATACCAAATGCAACGGCCGTTTTGAGGTAAGTCGAAAAGGCACGCTTTATCACTTTGTTACAATCATCTTCACTCATGCACATATAAGAACACATAATGGTTAATATTCCACCAACATTACACATTATTAGTCGAAATGACACAAGTTTTAGAAATTAAAACAAATTGACAACATCACTCTTCGACTTCCCGCCAAAACCCTCCAAATGTGTGTCAAATACATGGTAGTGCGTGTAATGTTTTTTTTTATTGATTTAGTGTATTTTTTATGCATAATTTTTAAAAATATTAGCATTCTGCACTCCTTCTCTATAGTATATACTATAGGTGTGGAAAATTTCATACTCCTCCGTTCGCGCAATTTTCGTAAAAAGGGTGTACCCCTTTTTACGAAAATTGCGAATTACGAAATAGTTTTCGCTTCACGTATTAATATAATGATGATGAGTTTATATTGTCTTGACATTAAGTACAGATGTCGGCGACTTCGATATAAGTCCTTACAATACTTTGGAATATTCGTTTTAAATTGCAAATTGTCCGTTAGATACGGATATTTGACATTATTTTATATATAAATAATGATGGCATGGGTCCAATGTTTGTTGGTTCTGGGGCAATTTTCGACAATGTCTTTTAGCACACTGATAGTTTATTACCTGGAATAACACATAGGATGAAGTTGCGCCTAAAAACTTGTTTTATTATATGTAATCCTACTTCCTACTAATATTGTAAACTAGTTTCTGCCCGCTTTCTTTTCGCTCCGAATACGGGCGACGACGACGACGAAGTCATAGATCCCCTCCCCTAGCCGGCGGTTGACCGGTGCACTTAGTAGTGCACCTCCTCACCCCGCAGCGACGGTCCCAACCGATGCCGCCCTCGAGTATGTCGCCTCTTGCCCTTCTGGCTCGAGCGTAGTGGTTGCACGCTCGCCCTTAGGTCCAGTGAAGCTGTAAAGGCCTCGCGGCCAACAGCGTACATCACTCACACACACACACACACACGCACACACGCACGCACACCACGCACGCACGCACACACACAAACACACACACACGTGTGTGTGTGTGTGTACGCACGTTGACTTTGACATATTTTTTTCCGGGATAAAAAGTATTCCTTTATTAATCCAGGTAATAAACTATCTGTGTGCCAAATTTCACCCAAATCCGTTCAGCCGTTTATGCGTAACAACGTCGGTCTGAGATGGGTGACCGTAAGATTTCCATATTCAAGTCTCCGTACTTCGGAAGGCACATTAAGCCGTTGGTCCCGTTTACCACTTAATCCGTTAGTCGTTAAGCCCAGTTGGAAGCCTTATAGGCGGCTTCATAAGTCCAACCAGCAGGTGTCCACAAGCCTGTCTCCACCGCACCGCACTGGCTCCGCGTGCTGGAGTATGAACTAATCTCTCTCACCAGCAGATCATTATAGCTTGAGTTATTATATAATTACAGACTATATCAACTCTTCGTGGACACCAATTGACACATTCAGAACAACGCTCATTTATGTGTGAAGATTGTGGGGATACGTTTAAACAGAGACCCGCTTTATATACGCACTCAAGACTGGTACACAGCAGTAGAGGGAGACGGATATAGTGCGTGGGAATAGCGGGGAGATTGCGTGGAAACTGTGGGACATTGTGATACGTGTGGAGAAGACAGACTGCAGAAATTGAAAATCATAATGATATAATAATAATAAAAATGTTATGTTCCTAAATTATTTTCATTATTATTTCTTTGTAACAGATATAAAATGCGAAAGTGGAAGGATGGAGGTACCCGGGAAGACCTAGACTATCTTACCATCACCAAATAGTGTTATCTGAAGGATAAGTCAAGATCTTTGTAACCGGCGCGCGTGTATGAGACAAACTATGAGAGTGGAGGTAGCCAGAGGTATGTAAGGAAAGACCCTGTATGAACTTGGTACTCTCTGCCTACTCCGCAAGGGATCTGGCGTGATATAGATAGATTTCTTTGTTATGGATTTTGAGCTATGTATATATTGTTTTCTTTGAAGAGGCCTATGTCCAGTTGTGAACAGCCACATGCTGATTATGAATCTGTGGGAACCATACGACCACAAATTAAAACTGACTGCAATAAATACTCTAAATTCAAGTTAAAAACTTCAAATGTCAAGTTTATAATGGCATAATAACTTCGTATTCAGTTGCCTCATAAAAAATATTTATTTTGACAATTACTCATTTTGACGTTTGTCATGTGTCAATTCATGTTTACGAATTGGGCGCAACATTTATGTTGGATTTTCTCAGCTATTTCAGGCGTAAAATAGATAAATGGACCTATCTACAGAAACTGACGAAGATATCTTACCTCATCATGTGCAGCAATCGCTTTGTACAACCCGTTTACCGTACAGACAGGGTCGAAAATTGACTGCTGTTAAAGTAAGCATATTTTTATATAAATTATATTGTTTGGCACTATAAATAAATACGAACTTAGTATGCACAATGCATGCACTCCTTCGTCTGAGTATTAAAAACTATAACGGGCCACATGTTTCCTACTATTCTGTCATTTTTTTAACTAACCTATTATGCCCTTCTGGGAAAAGCTTTCCCCCTTTCTCCTTCCAAAGAGTTCTATCCTTGGCCAATGAAGGCCATTCAGGCTGATATGCATCGAGATCATCGCGCCACCGCTTTTTAGGCCTACCAAGACGATGATATCCGTGTTTTGGGACCCATTCAGTGCTTATTTTAGCCCACCTGACAGCATACATTCGGGTCATGTGACTTTCCCACTTCAGTTTTGCGGTTTTTACGCCCACATCTATTACATGGGTCATAGAAACGCAGCATTATTCTTTCATAAAACTACATTTTTACTAATCTGTTTTACTGTGCCACTCCTGGCTTGACAAACCAACATTTCGCTGCTGATGATAGTACCCTATGTAATAGGGGCAAACCTGTTGCCAATATTGTCATTATGACACAATTCCAGAGTCTGAATTGCCTCTGAAAAAATTTCTATAGAACACTCGCATTGTCGAAGCAGTCTCTGAGATCTAAACCCAGGGCATTATAGTCGTCAGCCCTGTGTGCCGATAGACCGACAAGTACATTTTTCCATCAGTTATGATATGCAGCTTCCAAAATCAATGAAATATTGACGCTCTGTGGAAACCCATTTTGCGGACATTGTTAAGTCCCATTTAACAGTTGATGAGCATATTGTCATTGTATGGGGTACCGTGCTTGATTCCGGACTGACACTGGAAATCTTTCTATCAAAAAATTACTTTTTGTATAACCCAGGACCCTGTAAATGATCACAGGAAAATAGAACAATTCCTGTAATGATATGGGCATTTGTAGCCAAGCACCCAACTTAAGGTGCTCGACGAATATCTAAATCGGCCGGCATGTCACCAACCGCTCCAATCCCTATAATCACGGAAAGCATTATAACATTGTTCATTAGCATACATATCAAGCATCAGTCCCCTTTAGGACCTCCGTGACGTCGCGGCCATGACCGCGCACCAACGAACATAGGCCACCGCGACGCCACGGTCTTGCGGGGCGCACCCCATAGTGGCCTCCAACCTCTCGCGGTCTTGCGGAGCCTACCCCATAGTGGCCTCCAACCTCCCCATACAGTCACCCCAAGCTTCGCTTGTACTCAAAACTGATTACACAACAAATTCTTCCGTATCTGACCGCTATCCTTAAACAACCCGACGCATCTGTCACTAGCTCATATAATACAATTAAAATACATACCATGCATTAGAACCCTCAAAGTGCCCACATTCATTAAACCGTTTACCTTTACCACATATTATAATGCGTCAACATCCTTTTCAGTCTTTTATGCTAGACCACAGTAGAATATTTATATCCCAAATCCGTTCCGTTTTAATTCCTGAGACAAAATCCGAATAATTTTTATCTGTCATCTTGACCTTTATACTTTTTTCGCAACCATAAACCAAAAAACGGTTATTCGCGACCGCAGTTCGCGACAGCATTATTCTATTTAGATTCCTAGACTAATGAGTTTTCAGTTAATATCTTGTATATTCCTAATATCCTACACATAATTTTTACACTACCTTGTAAATTATCTCCATCTGTATCAGCACTCTAAATCCCTTGCATATTATTAGGTCTCTCCCCGATGGCGGGTTCTTCAGAGCAAGACGGGCACCGGTGTGTTTCATACGAAGATCCCGGAGCCCCTCCAAAATGCCGATGTCGGTTTTTAGTCAGTAAGAATTGGACACTCGGCGAGCTTTCCCCCGAGGCTCGTGGTAGTCCTATGTAGGATTTTCCCCAAGTCAAAAAAAGGGTATTCCCCAGTACCTATATCCTTTTAGTTCCTCATCTCACCAATCCCCCCGATGCTTCGACATCGCTTCTCTCCGCTCCGCATACGGGCGATGACGACGAAGTCGTAAATCCCCTAGCCCGCGGACCAGTGCACTAATTACACCCCCTCCCCCCGAAGCGACTGTCTAAACAGAGGCCGTTCCTCCTTGAGGCGCCCTCGAGTATGTCGCCCCTTGCCCTTCTGGCTCGAGCGTAGTGGTTGCACGCTCGCCCTTAAGTCCGGTGAAGCTGTAAAGGCCTCACGGCCAACAGCTTATATCACTCAAACACACACACACACACTTCCACATTGTAATTTTTTTTGTGTATTTTTGGTGAAACGATCAAATCTATTTATATATCCTTTCAGGTATACACAATCAACAATGAATCAAATCACCTCCTAATCTTCGGAGTCCCATCGCTCAACCTACGTCAAGAAACCAAGTCATTGTTCTTGAAGTTCGGCAAACTTATACAATTCAACATAACCACACATCCATCGGAACAATTTACTGAGACTTATCATGCTTTATATGAGAATATCGCTTCGGCAAGACTAGCTAAAAGAATGTTAGATATGAAGAACTTCTACGGAGGTAACCTGCATGTAACTTATGCACCGGAACTGGAATCTCTTGAAGAAACAAAAGAGAAAATCTTGCTACGCCAAAAAAATGTCCTTGCCAGATTGAAAAATTTACAAAAAGATATATTTGATAGTAAGAATGTTGAGAAACAAAATGATTTAGCTATTGTTAATGAGTTACAAATTGATAGTAATAAGTTTAATACTACAGTAGACAGTGCTGCATCGAAAATTTATATGGGTGACATAAATAATATAAATATAGGTAAAAGAAAATATAAAGAAACGAAATCGGAAAAACGATTTAAAAAAAATAAAAATGTCGATAATCCTGGCAACATATCTACAATTGTAAAAGAAAAATACATTCCAAGGAGCACAGATGATAAAATTACCACAGACAATATAAATAAAGATTTTAAAATTCCTGAACAAATTGAGATTGTAGATTTTACGTCAGTTGCAAAAGAAACTTTAACAAATATAAATGAAGCAATAAATTATAATAATTTCGGTAAAGAAGTCATTAAAAAAGTGCCATATAAACCTTTGAATAAAATAAAATTTAATTTGAATAAAAAATAGCAGTGGTTGAAGTCAGCTTATTGGCGCGAAATTTATTATTTAAAAAACGAGCTGGGAGTTTTAGCAGGAAGTCGAAGAGTGATGTCGTCCATTTGTTTTAATTTCCAAAACTTGTGCTATTTCGAATAATTATGAACAATGTTCTTCAAATGGGGTACTACATCAATATCATCATTGTCGTCATCAATCTCGCCAGGGAATTGAATTAATTTAGAAATTAAATCTTACAAACCCGATTTCGCATCTCATTGGACATTGGCAAAATACACTTAAAATTAGTGTGAAGCCATAACTCAAAGAAGAAAAAAACACCTTCACGCCTATATCACCCAAACGAGGGTGGCAGAGGTGTACAATGTATATATAATGCCGATTTAGGTTCCAATGTAATAAGAGGTGAGCCTATTGTATTATACCAGACACAGTTCCAGACTCTAGATTGCTAGAGTTTGGAATTGTGTCTGGTATAATGACAATAGGCTCACCTCCTATTTAGTGGTTGCACGCTCACCTACTTGTCCAGTGAAGCTGTAAAGGCCTCGCGGCCAACAGCGTACATCATTCACACACACTCTATATTGCTATTGAGGATTTTTCTATAGTAGAAAAAGCACATTTTGTCTGACCTTGGATTCGAATCCAGGACCTCGTGATCGCGGACCGTAGTATGAGCCACTAGACCACCGAGCAGGAATTTCAAGTCTATTTGGGGATTTAGTGGGGACATACGATTATTATTTACAAGGAGCCACTCAAGTTGTATTTATATTTGAGTACAATAATATTTATTATTTATTTTCGAAGTTTCTGTTCTGGTCATAACATATGATTTATTGTTTTATAATAATAGGCCAGTTTCTCTATCATCACGCCAGATCCCTTGCGGGGCAGGCAAAGAGTACAGAGTTTAAACAGGTTCTTTCCTTACCTCTCTGGCTTCCTCCACTCTCATTTTTTTTTTAAATGAACTGGCCTATTATTAATAAATCTTATAATTGTAAAAATAACATAAGCTGTTTCAAATACGTTATCATCATCATCATCATCTCAGCTTATACTTGTCCACTGCTGAACATAGGCCTCCCCAATCGCTTTCAAATATGTAGTTCGATATAATTAAAATTACTGCTTAATTTACAAGGGCAACTGAAAAATACCCTGAAGCTAACTAATTTTGTGGGGACTTTGAGGGGAATCGGAATGTTGTTCTCCCCAAGATCTATATTTTTGGGGAATTCGGAGGATTGGCGTTGGCAACCCTGCCAACGAGGTATTTTTCAAAATCTTTTTTAAACAAGGCACGGCAAGGATGATGGTTTTAAATTAAAAGATTTGAGTAATTAATTGTGTTTTATTATTAAAATATCTGGCGGTTACAAGATTATTTTTTAAATCGATTTATTATCAAGTCAAGCCTAAAGGTTTCGCCACATAGCCGACGCATCGCGACGGGAGCGCAACGGTGGCGCGGCTTGGGGAGTTGTAATGTACTGAAATGTACGGGAGACGCCACACAGCGCAGCTCCGCTCGGCGCGGCTTGGGTAGTTGTAATGTACTGAAATGTACGGGAGACGCCACACAGCGCAGCCCCGCTCGGCGCGGCTTGGGTAGTTGTAATGTACTGAAATGTACGGGAGACGCCACACAGGGCAGCCCCGCTCGGCGCGGCTTGGGTAGTTGTAATGTACTGAAATGTACGGGAGACGCCACACAGCGCAGCCCCGCTTGGCGCACCGGCAAACTTCACGACCGAACGTAGCCGAGCGCGTCCGTCGCGCTCCGTCGGCTATTTGAGCAAATCTTAAGCCCTCACCCGCACGGGCGCTTTCTCAACGCTTTGTGCTAAAGCTGTAAGAGCTTTTCTTAAAAATCCTTAACCGTTTGGTGCATTCCAGCGCTTGATTAATGCGCGTTGAGAAAGTGCTCGTGCGATCATTAGGTAAGTTATTAAGTACAATATTACTACGACTTTTAGGTAAATTACAAGAATACGATTTTTTGGTAAACATGGATTCCACCTGGAACTTTGGAGAGCTTTCGTGGGTCACGGGTTTCCATGCAACCCTTCGAATTTGTGGAATGACTTTTTAAAAAGGCTTTTTTTCTCCTATTATGAAAAACAAAACAATGCCATTCATTCTAACCTGCCTTTTCCATCTAATCCTATCTCAGCACTATTCGAATGTATTTACAGTCCGACAAGGATATTTTGATTCGCAGCCAGAATCGGAAGTAAAGCTTTCATCAAGTGAAATGTCACTGCATGACAGTCGGCTAAGTTGCCATTTACTATGAAATTAATCTAAATTATATAAAAAAAATAATTCCTTTTTAAAATAGTAAGAATGTCTTAAAAGATATTTTCGTTTTTTGGCGGGAAGTCGAAGAGTTATGTTGACAATTTGTTTTAATTTCCAAAACTTGTGTTATTTCGACTAATAATGTGTAATGTTAATGGAATATTAACCATCATCTGTTCTTATATGTGCATGAGTGAAGGTAATTGTAACAAAGTGATAAAACGTGCATTTTAGACTTCCATCAAAACGGCCGTTGCAACTGGTATGTAGAGTATCCATCGCTTTACTATCCAGGGTGGGGTATTTCATTAATTTCATTATGATCGTTGTCATCAAATTCATCGGGGAGTCGAATTAATTTAAACAAACACGATTATATATCTCACTGGACACTGGCAAAATACACTTATAATTAGTGTGAAGCCATAACTTAAAGAAGAAGAAGAAGAAAGATATTTTTTTTTATTAGGTTTTATCATTTCAATTTGGTTTACTGCGTCCACATGGTGCAGGCAGTGTGACTTGTTGAGCAAGTGAGTCAACTTTCTTGAGTCAGTTACATCTAATAGAATAATTATATTTAATTTAAGGTTACACCGTGCGCATCCATCTTTTGGAATATTTTCCTGAAAATAACTAAATTTTAATAAATGGTAACCCTAATTTCACACTCACGTACCTTATCAATGTCATCCATGTGCTAAAACATCCTTGTCGCACTATATATTTCTTTAAAATTGATATCCATAAGTGCTTACCTAAGCCAAGGCAATAAAAGACTATTTAAACTCACTTATCAAAACGTATAGGCTCATGAAATTTGAATTTGGTTTTACAATACAAGAACAGAAAACATCTGGAAAATCATTAATTTGTAATTTGTCGCATAAAAAAACCTCGATTCGATACAAACAATAGAATAGCGACATCTAGAGCTATCGGTAGGAACCCTCGGAGCTTTTTACTCGCAGTTCTGCGTTGTTAACAAATTCGTTTATTTTTCAGTTTTATTGTTTATATATAAGAAGCAGTGATAACCTAGTAGTTAGACCGTTAAACTGCAAAGTCAGAGATCTCGGGTTCAAACCCAGGCACGCACCTCTGTCTTTTCCAAAGCATGTGCGTATTAAAAATTAATTATCACTAGCTTTAACGGTGAAGGAAAACATCGTGAGGAAACCTGCATGCCCAAGAGTTTCTCGAAGGTGTGTAAAGTTCGCCAACCCGCACTGGGCCAGCGTGGTGGACTATGGTCTAAACCCTCTCAGTGTGAGAGGAGGCCCGTGCCCAACGGTGGGACAATTTCTTAACAGGGCTTATATTATTATTGTTTAATAGCGACCCGCCCCGGCTTCGCACGGGTGAATTAGTTATAATTTGAGTTTTTTGCAAACATAACAGAAACAGAGCGTTGCAAGCATCGCTCTGTAGAAGTGCGAAGGAAGTATGTAAATCCGTTCAGTTGTTATTGAGTTAATCGAGTTCAGACAGACGCGGAGACTTCTTTTTATAATATGCAGTGTTAATAAAATTTGGTATTTATACCAAAAAATTATTATAATGTTTTACATTATAATATTTTTTTGGTTAATTATACAAGATGATTCGGAATCGAGATAGCATGCGGAAAGCATAACTTATAGCATTAGCATAGTAGCAGTAGCATTTATTCGTTAGTGTAAACAACTTTTGTTCTATACATTTTTATTGTTCGCGAATCGTTTCTTTTTTCATTTTCAATACGATCAGCTGATCCAGTGAACTTGTATGGGAAAGTGAAAAAAAAACCACGCGATATATGAAAAGTTGCATAGATATCCGTTTAAATGCATCAAATATCCGCATTATACCGCAATTCTGAATCATGTGTATTCTACTACGTTTAACTTATTGTAAACTACGCTTCTTCTTCTGGATATTCCTCTGTATTTTCCTCTTCTTCGTCGAATTCACCGTCATCCACGCCGACTTCCTGCAATGAAAACATCGTTAAACATACATTCCCCAAGCAGGAGTGGCATAGGTGTACTGTTTGCAGCCGCATTTCGCCGAAGATGTTGAGTCTGTGTATTTGAAAGTGAACATTGCCATTACACAGGCCGGAATTTAGATATAGATCACAAAATTTTAATTTGTAAACTCGAATGCGCTGGTATAAGGGGTGATCTTTTGAGATGGTTTAGTTCTTATATTGATAATAGGAGTCAAACAGTCGTTCTAGGAAATTATATGTCTGGGTGGATGCGTATTCCAAGTGGTGTGCCACAGGGTTCACTTTTAGGCCCACTCTTATTTCTCATTTCCATTTCGGATATTGATAGCTGCTTCCGTAACTCACTTATTCTAAATTTTGCTGATGATATGAAAATATTTAAGTCAATAACGTGTGTCGAAGATGCTGAAGCCTTGCAAACTGATCTAGCGCGTTTAGACTCTTTCTGTATGAAAAACAAACTAGATCTTAATGTCAGCAAGTGCACAAGTATTACTTTTACAAGAAAACAAAATCCCATAGCATTTAAATATTCGCTCAAAAATAATGAACTTTTACATGTGGAGAAAGTTAAGGATCTAGGAGTTGTACATGACTCGAAATTAATATTTGAAAACCATATTACTGCTATTGTCAATAAAGCTTCTAGAGCTCTTGGTTTCATTATGCGTTCATCCAAAGATTTTCAGCAAGCCAAAACCCTCAAAATATTGTATTCTACTTATGTGCGCTGCCATTTGGAGTACGCATCACAAATTTGGAACCCTAGATATGACATTTATATCTCTCGCTTAGAAAATGTTCAGATGAAGTTTATGAGATATTTAAACTATCGTACCAAAATGATTTCACACAACTACAATGCAACCTGTAAGCACCATCATTTTCTACCACTTCATGCGCGTCGGGATATCGCTGATTTATTATTTCTTGCACGTATTGTTGGGTCCGCTATAGACTGTCCAGGGCTACTCAGTAAAATTGACTTCTATGTGTCCAAGCATACTTTACGTCGTAGTCCATTTTTTGCTCTTCCATTCGCAGCCACTAATTATCGCCAAAACAGTTTTCTGTACCGTGCTTGTGCGGCGTATAACAGAATTTCTAACATAAGTGATCTTGATATTACTGGTACAAGTCTATCAATATTCAGGAGTAAGCTTGTATCGGTATTTTTTGACGAGAAGATTAACACCAAACTGAAGTAGTTCGACTAGTTGAGCAGTTAATATTCATTGAATGATTTTCTTTATCTTTTTCTTTATATTTTGTTTTGTAACTATATATAGGTATATTTTTTTTTTTGTTACACTGGTATTTCTGTCGGATCGATTAATTATACTCTATTTCTATTAGTGGAGACTTGTAAATGGCTGTCTATCTCTATTTTATATCATATTCATACCATAATAGCTGATAGTCTTCCAAAAATTGTAAAAATAAAAATAAATAAAAAAAATTCCAGAATCCGGACCACATATTATGAAACGACACACGACAATATTTGATATTTTTTATTTTATTAATCACAAAACCGGTTACAATCCGAATTACACTATGTAACAGTAAAGTAAGGTTATGGAAAATAATTATAACGCAAAAAATGTGTTCCAGAGAGAACAACTAAATACGAGAATTACGTAATTTGGAAAATATAACAAAATTAATGTTCGTATACTTAAAATAAAACAGAATAAACTTTAAATTTACTAAACAAAATCAAATTAACTAAATGTGAGTTATGAGTCTTTGAGAATATTATAGATTTGCCGTTTATATGTACCAAAATCATTGTTAAACAAATCTAAAAAAATATTTCCTTTATTTAATTAATTGTATTGAATTGAATGAATCGAATTTAGAATATTTTTTAACCAAGTAGGTTACATTACAGTATTTATCAATCGTCAGGAAAGTAACAAAGACTCTATCATCGGCTATTTTGTCACTTTCCATCGGAGGTCAATCTTTGATCAGTTCTTAATAAATAAAAAAACTGAAAGCTTAGCTCGTACGCACCTCATACTGCTGATATTCGGAGACCAGGTCATTCATGTTACTTTCAGCTTCAGTAAACTCCATCTCATCCATACCCTCACCAGTATACCAGTGTAAGAAAGCCTGAAAATAAATATTTATATATAAAATTCCGGTTTGAGTGTGTTCGTAATTCTTTACGTCCTAAACCTTACTGATCTGTTGTTTTTTTTTGTTACTTATAGGGTCACCTGGATGTTCTTAGCTATAGTCGGCGCTGCTATCGAACGGATGTGAAACCGCGGGAAGTTAGTAATAATTATCACCGTTTCGCCTATATTTCCCAGGAGGACTTTCTTCTGGGAAATAGGTGAAACGGCGACAATAATTATTGCCACCTGGCAGAGGTTTACTGTATACAGCGGGCAGCTACCTCAACCAGTGAAAATGTAACAGACAAAAAGCCAGATAGACAGAGTTACTTTTGAATTCATAATATTAGTTTGGATTCACGCACCTGCTACTTAACGGCTGCTAAAATTACTCTTGGCATGTAATGAATGAAATCGCATAATAATTTTCGCTTTAGTAGCAAATAATAAATAGCAAGTTCGACACAACACCAGCTCTTAGCGAATTACGACGAACGAGTCATTACAGTGTTTAAGGACCCGCTGGATCGAGTATTCTCGATCGGGGTCTCGGGGCCTATTCCCGTACGGGACAATTTATTGTGTCAAATATCCAGTCTGGCTGTTTGTATCTTTGAATTTCATGTTTAGAAACGCACCCACGACACTGGAATATGTTTCCGTGATGGGCTTTTATAAGAAAAAAAAATTGCCTGTGAAATTTCACAAGTGCATTACAGTGAAATTAAATAGTGATTTCATCAAAGTAGCAATCATTTTATGACTAGTATAGTACACATCAACTAACCTTCCTCCTGAACATAACTGTGAACTGTTCAGAGATCCTCTTGAAAATCTCCTGTATTGCTGTCGAGTTGCCGACGAAAGTTGCCGCCATCTTGAGCCCGCGAGGGGGTACATCACATACAGCCACTTTCACGTTGTTCGGGATCCATTCCACGAAGTAACTAGGGAGAAAGTTATTACAATAAAAAAAATCGATCTATCTATGTAATCACGCCAGATCCCTTGTGGGGTAGGCAGAAAATTTAGTTCCAACAGGTTTTTGCTAACAGACCTTTGGTTTCCTCCACTCTCATCCTACTAATATTAGAAATGTGAGACTTTGTACGTCTATATATTTGGATGTTTACATGTTTGTGACTCAATGACACAAAAACGTTTTAACAAATTTAGATCAAATTTGGCACAAGGATGGTTTATTATTTGGATTAACACAGGATACTTTATATCCCGGAAAAATGTAAGTGTGTCTAAAATAAGCGCGGACGCGCTTAAAGATTTAAAAAGCGCCAATAGCGCTAGGCGACCGTATTCTTAACGATCATGAAGGTTAAGCAACGTTCTGCTCGGTCGGTCTGAGATGGGTGACCGTTTCTGGCATTTTCATATTTGATTGTCTGTCCTTCGGAAGGCACGTTAAGCCGTTGGTCCCTGTTATTACTTAAATATGGTAGTCGTTAAGCCGAGCTGGAAGCTTTAGCGGCTTGCTAAGTTCCACCAGCAGGTATCCACAAAGGTGTCCTGGAGCACCGCACTGGCTCCGCGTGCTGGAGTATGACCTGAACTCTCTCATCGTTTGTATCGTGGCTTATTTTATTTTTAATTTTCTGGCGTATCAAATGCTATGAAGCACCGCTGGTCACGGAAACGACCTCTATTTATTAGAGGCCTTTCAAGTGTTGGGCATTATTCAATAATTTATTCAATTGTACGACGGACGATTTAGCGCAGTGGTTAAGAGCTTAAGCCACTCCGCCCACTGTGTCTAATAGTCGCGGGTTCGCTTCCCGCACGGGACAAATCTTTGTGTGATCCACAATTATTTGTCCCGGTCTGGGTATTTGTGTTTGTGAATTTTCATGTTTGTAAACGCACCCACGACACAGGAATAAATCCTAGTGTGGGGCTACGTTTATTTAAAAAGAATAAATAAAAAAGAAGAAGATAAGAATTGTAGGACTAACCAATTTAATTTTCAATTGCAATCTAATTAATCCCCCTAAGGTTCTCTGGAATAACAATGATTTCTAGACGTCACAGACCCTCCCGTGACCATGGGTGCTGGAAAAGCCGGGAACTTATTATAATATAATATTAGCCCTGTTTAGAAATTATAGGCCCGACAAAGAACCAAAGTTACCGACATAGCTCGCAAACTCAGTAAGCTAAAGTGGCAATGGGCTGGTCACATCTGCAGAAGGACCGACGACCGATGGAGCAAACGTGTCCTAGAGTGGAGACCGCGACTTGGTAAGCGTAAGGTAGGACGGCCCCCAGCTAGATGGACCGACGACCTCAAAAAGGTCGCTGGGACAGACTGGATGCGGAAGGCGGAGGACCGTGTGCAATGGCGCGTGTTAGGAGAGGCCTATGTCCAGCAGTGGACTGCGATAGGCTGATTGATAGATTGATTGATAGAAATTATGCCACCGTTAAGCACGGGCCTCCTCTCAGACTGAGAGGGTATTGACTGAGGGAGGTCGGGAACTTAGTAAACATCACATAAAACGCGACAAAATTCGATTTTTTTTATTTGCTATTTCATTTCGTGAGTGACGGACGGCCGCCCACTGGATCAAGAAGTCACGGGTGCGATTCCCGCACGAGACAAATCTTTTTGTGACCCACAATATTTTTAACATGTTTTTAAACGCACCCATGACAGGAAAAAATACTAATGTGGAAAAAAAATTTTTTTTAATGTTTTTACTTTTAATTTTTGTCCAAGTATAACGAAAAAGATAGATCTATCAATGGTCTTACCTAGAATTCTTGTCCTGAATCGTAAGCATCTGTTCATCAACTTCTTTCATAGACATTCTTCCTCTAAATATAGCAGCCACGGTCAGGTATCTACCATGCCGGGGGTCGCAGGCCGCCATCATATTGACCGGGCTGAACATCTGCTGGGTCAGTTCTGGCACCGTTAGAGCACGGTATACTTGGCTGTTGCGAGCTGTTAGGGGAGCAAAACCTGGAGGGAGAAAATGTCTTTTATGCATGGTGTAAAGATGTTCGAATTGGTTGGTCTAAGATAAGTGACCGGATGATATTCGAGCGTCTCCGAGCTTCGGAAGGCATGCTGAGCTGTAGATCCCGGTTACCATTTAATGTGGTAGTCGTTAAATCAAGTTGGAAGCCTTGTAGGCGGCTTAATAAGGTCCAACATCAAGTGGCCACAAACCTGGGTCCACCACACCGCACTGGCTCCGCGTGGAAGAGTCCCAAATAGCACAATTGCTGCTTAAGAGAGGAAGTACTCTTTCACAGCTTTACTAAGCTGTACTTAAGCGTATAAGAGAAGAGGCTGCGTAGTGGTGTAAAGCAGTAGTTTTACAATGGAGAATAGGAAAAGAAATCATACACCACATTCTTAACATCATAAACATACGAACCTGGCATAAAGAAGTGTAACCTCGGGAAAGGCACCATATTGACTGCCAGCTTGCGAAGATCCGCGTTCAATTGTCCGGGGAATCGAAGACAAGTTGTTACACCCGACATAGTGAGCTGAAACAATACATAAATGAATATAAATCAGCCGCTATCCAATCCCACTACTGGGCAGAGGCTTTTTCTCACAAATCGAGGTGATAGAGTCATAATCCATCACGAGGAAGGTTTGTGACCGACTGAACTCGCTGTACTGATTACAAGAATACTCTCGACGTAACGTTACGATGAAAGAAACTGATCACTCAGTTTAACGATTAAGGTATTAGTCTGAATTGAATGTTTGATTTATACTCTCCCTTTACGTGGCAAAGGAGGGAGGCCTTCAAATCGTGGTGAGAGAGATTATGTTATGTTCTAGCCCTCGGAGCCACCCGCACCAGTGCGTGGTGGAGTCGTCGTGTGGGAATGATCTACGCTGTTCTTTGTTGTGATATACGCTGAGGTCGCGGGGCCTTTACAGCTTCTCCGGATAAGAGGGCGAGCGTGTCACCACTACGCCCGAGGCAGAAGGGAAAGGGGGCATCTAGTTCAAGGGCGCCTCGAGGAGGAACGATCCTAACAATTACTGCACACAGGATCAGACACCGACCTTGCCAGCGAGGTCGAAGAATCCCTTGTTGGTGTAAATTGGGAATTAAGTTTTGTAGACTGAATAAGATAATTTGTAGTGTCCGCCTCGCGGCTCGCGTCGTGCGCGACTCATGCCCGGTATGGCAGCCGAATGTCGCGCCCACAGCGTGCTGTGAGAAAGGGACAGGTATGCTGTTTTGTTTTCTTTTACAATATTCTGGCTCAATGTCTGCACGTTACTTGGGGCCTCATTGAAAACCAGCGCTGTGATAGGGTAATATTATTGCCTTATCACTGCATATAGCCGAATGAGGGTCCCTTTTGCTGGCGAGACTTGGTGAGTATTATTGTTTTATATATGTATCTCGCTGAGATTCACGGGCTTTACCCGGACCTTTGAAAGGCTTGCATGGGGACATGGGTCCAACACGTAGAGGCCCTTTGCGAGAAGTTAATGTTATGTAAGCCACCTGCTGAGATCACTTGCTGAAAATGAAGAAACATAACCAGCGAACTGACCCCGGCAGGTGCAAGGACTATTGTAAATTATGGAAAGAAAACAAGGGCTATGTAAATAAGGTTTGATGGACAAAAACTGGACTATTTCAAAGGGGACGGACACCGGCCCTAATTAGTGATACCTAATTACCCGTGGCCGGCGGTGACTCGGCGCTTACTAGATGGGCCCTCAAACGGTCGTCCTAGGACAACTGAGGGCACCACCGGTGTGAGCGGCTCAGGAGTGTAGAGAGGTGTGCTGCGCTTTCTCCGAAGTTACTCGCGGCGTTATGCCCTTTAACACTTCCACCCCTGGAGTTTATCGACGTAGGAACGCATTATCTTCCTACGTCGATATAGCTCTCACGGCTCCTCTCTGGACGGCCAATTAAGGCTAGCCAGAGCCGAGAGTCCTGCGGGCACCCTTCGGTTTCCACTCGACCGACGAAGACACGCCGAGTTGGGGGCCCTGACCGACTCTCTGAAGCACTCGGGTCCGTGGTGTCGTTACTCACCAACAGCTCGCCACAAGCTGCCCTGCGGGCTTATTTTTTTTATTATTAATAACATTTTGTAATCTTGTGTGTGGCCCTGGTTTCTCCAGAAAATAAAAATATTTTTCTTTCTTTCTTTCTTCTTTCCTTATCCGCCGGGCGGTGCAGAGCACCACGGCGAGACACATAGTATACGCCCTCCGCCATAGCGACTGCCCAAGCCGAGGCTGTTCCTTCTTGAGGGGCCTTTGAGCTAGTTGCCCCCTTGCCCTGCCGGCTGGAGCATATTTGCAACACGCTCGTCCCCTTGCTGTAAAGGCCCCTCAGCCAACAGCGTAGTTCGTTTACTCTCCACTCCGATCTAGGTCTCGAACCTATTCGCGCCTACATTAAAAAGGCGACAACACGACACTTCGCGAACGCATCTACCCATGCGAATCCGTTAATCGTAGCCGCCGCCGACTACGACCCCCCCGCCCGACCCCTGCGCCACCGCCAGCCGCAAAATGTTCTCACCGATCCCCCTCCTCTTCAAGGCGCCCTCGGTTGGGACAGTCGCTGTGGGGGGACGGGGTGCACTACTAAGTGCACCGGTCAACCGCCGGCTATGGGAGGGGATCTGCGACTACGTCGTCGTTGCCCGTATTCTGAGCGGAAAGAATGGATGACAAAACATCGGGGGGATCGGTGAGAATATGTCGCGG
Organism: Phalera bucephala; assembly: GCA_905147815.2. Classification (NCBI taxonomy): domain Eukaryota; kingdom Metazoa; phylum Arthropoda; class Insecta; order Lepidoptera; family Notodontidae; genus Phalera; species Phalera bucephala. The sequence goes on along the minus strand of LR990637.1, from coordinate 5,306,716 downwards.
CCGGTGGTGGCGGCAGGGGTCGAGGGGGGGTCGTAGTCGGCGGCGGCTGGTTGGTATATGTCGGTCGAGCATGTCGTAAGTCCGCTGAAGCTGTAAAGGCCTCGCAGCCAACAGCGTACATCACTCACACACAGTTCGTTTACACACACACACACACACACAAAAAATAATCTGTTTATAGTATTTTTCACATAGAATCGATACAGACAGTTCTAATTGCCAAACGAAATTATACTTAATTCAATGGCAGTAAGAGGCATGCCGGTTTCTACACTTATGGTTTTATGCCTTAACACCGTTGAATTAAATGTTAATACCGTTTGGCACTTAGAACTGTCAGTACCTATCCTATGTGAAAAGTATTATATCAGGTAGTGCTATAGTAATCCCTTTAAGGAGTAGGATATGCGGATAATATATAATAGCAATCAATGAGAAGTTTCCAAACGCAGTATCGACACTGATGCAGGAAGCTCTAGATAAAGTAACAAACTGATGCACGATAAATAGCCTCTCGGTCTACCCGATGAAGACTAATGTCATCCTGTTCACAAGGAAAAAGGTACTAACGGGTCTACAGGACTTGCATATGTACGGAAATAAAATTAAATGGGCCACTGAGGTCAAGTATCTGGGGGTGACTCTAGACAAGCAACTTAAGAGGCATACACATGTTAACCAAGCCATAGCCAAAGCATCGAGAGTGCTGAATATGTGTAGGTCAGCGTATGGAAAGGCATGGGGACTACAGCCTAAAATAATGCACTGGATATATATCACTATGGTAAAACCGATATTAACGTATGGATGCATCGTGTGGTGGCCTATAACTCAAACACAGACGTGCAGGGACGCCCTAACAAAACTGCAGAGGACAGCCTGCCTGGCCATCACAAGCGCATTCAAAACAACATCGACGGCAGCTATGGAGAGGCTACTCAACCTGACTGCATTAAATATCGTCATTGAGACTGCGGCAAGGAAGGCACTATGGCTAGAGAAAGCTGGACTATGGAGAATAACGGCGCCAGGCCTCGAACACACTAAGCTAGAACCGGACAAGGAACTAGATGACATAAGGGACATGAGAAATGACAAGATATTGCCCACATACATGTTCAATAAAAAAAAATTATTTTAGCACTCACATCCTAACCAGGGAACAATGGAAAAGTGGTCTAAATAAGCAAGGCAAGGAACAAATGATATGGTACACTGACGGATCCAACACCAAGTTTGGAACGGGATCCGGAGTATACACGGAAGGATACAGCCTTAGTCAAAGCATGGGCAGGTTTACATCAATATTCCAGGCAGAGACCTATGCGATAAACATTTGTGCAAAAGAGATATTGGACAAACGAATCACGATCCACTCCGATCTAGGTTTCGAACCTATTCGCGCCTTCATTAAAAAGGCGTCAACACGTCACTTCGCGAACGCATCTACCCATGCGAATCCGTTAATCGTAGCCACCGCCGACTACGATCTCCCCCCCCCGACCCCTGCCGCCACCGCCGGCCGCGACATGTTCTCACCGACCCCCCCGATGCTTTGTCATCCCTTCTTTCCGCTCAGAATACGGGCGACGGCGACGACGTAGTAGTAGTAGTAGATCCCGTCCCATAGCCGGCGGTTGACCGGTGCACTCAGTAGTGCACCCGTCCCCCTACAGCGACTGTCCCAACCGAGGGCGCCTCGAAGAGGCGCCGCCGTTAAATCCGGTGAAGCTGTAGAGGCCTCGAGGCCAACAGCGTACATCATTCACACACACACACACGCACGAATCACAGGAAAGAAAATCTACATTTGTAGTGATAGTCAGGCTGCCCTCAAAGCCGTCAGCTCCTATGAGCTAAACTCAGCACTGGCTGCGGAGTGCGCATACCTTTTTGACAGATGTGAAGCGCGCGACACGGTCAGGTTAGTCTGGGTCCCTGGGCACACGGGAGTTGATGGCAATGAGCGTGCGGATGACTTAGCTAGGAAGGGAGCAATGGAAAAACCCGTTGGTCCAGAACCGTTCATAGGCATACCAGACGGTGCCTATAGAGGCGCACTCTTTAAATATGCCCAAGAACAACACAGGAAAGAATGGGAAACACACACAAGGCTTCGACACTCAAAGGAATTTCTTTTTGCATGGTGTGAGAGCGACAGCAAGAGACTACTAAAATATAGTAGACAGTTATTTGCCTTAGTTGTCTAAGGCAAATAACTGCAGCATTCACAGGCCACTATGGCACGAAAGAACATCTACACAAGATGAACCTATGCGGCGACGTGGTATGCAGGAGCTGCGGCACAAAAACTGAAACCATGAAGCACGTCCTCTGTCACTGCGACGCTCTGGCTCGCGGCGAATGGAACTGCTGGGATTGGCCTATCCAAACCCAGAAGAACTACGGCTCTGTCCCCCTGCTGGAATCTACAACCTAATACAGGGAGTACTGGACACTTCAGGTACGTAAGAGCATTAGAGCAAGGACAGCACAAAAGATCCCATGGGTCAAAGTGCGCCAGAGGTCTCCTCGGTCCGGTAAGCCAACATTAAGATAAGATAAGAAACCCTTTAAGAACCCACCGCGATCGACCATTTATCGACCGGAAGAGTGACAATGATGTAATTACTTCACAAATTAATAATAAGGGACGGATGAGTTTTGGCGGGAAGTCGAAAAGTGATGAAGCCATAACTTAAATAAGAAGAAGAAGGGACGGATATATTCTGCGCGCGAAATAAAACGACGTATGTGCAAAATCAATTTTTTTTTTCTTAGACGTAGCCCCACACTAGGATTTATTGCTGTGTCGTGGGTGCGTTTACAAACATGAAAATTCACTTACACAAATAAAACCCAGACCGGAACAAATAGTTGTGGATCACACAAAGATTTGTCTCGTGCGGGAATCGAACCCGCTACTATTAGACACAGTGGGCGGAGTGGCTTAAGCTCTTAACCACTGTGCTAAATTGTCCGTCAAATTGTATCGTTTTCTAAAAAAAACTACACTATGAAATAACAAACTTTGCTACTATTATTGGCAATGCTTTAAGTAAATTCTATTGATTGGAATCAGAAAATGTAAAGCAATAGAGATGACTGACGGCTTTTATCTATCGAGAAAATTTCGTTTAACCATGTTTTCTTTTTACCAGATTCTAAAATATCCAGTCCTAAATCAAATTTCGAAATATTAAGTCTCTAATCCATCCATATACTTCTTGAAGTGAATAATTATTATTTCGCTGAGATTCACGGGCTTTACCCGGACATTTGAAAGGCTTGCATGGGGACATGGGTCCAACACGCAGACGCCCTTTGTTAAGTTAATGTTATGTAAGCCACCTGCTGAGATCACTTGCTGAAAATGAAGAAACATAACCAGCGAACTGACCCCGGCAGGTGCAAGGACTATTGTAAATTATGGAAAGAAAACAAGGGTTATATAAATGAGGTTTGATGGACAAAAACTAGACTATTTCAAAGGGGACGGACACTGGCCCTAATTAGTGATACCTAATTACCCGTGGCCGGCGGTGACTCGCCGCTTACTAGATGGGCCCCCAAACGGTCGTCCTAGGACAACTGAGGGCAACACCGGTGTGAGCGGCTCAGAGGTGTAGAGAGGTGTGCTGCGCTTATTATTATTGAAAGCCTATACTGTCCCACTGCAAGGCGAAGGCCTCCCCTTCCTTCTTCCACCTGTCCAGTAGTCCAGGTCCAGTGCCTTATCGTAGGAGTCCAGCTCGTCTCGCCACCTCTTTCTGGGCCTGCCACGCTGTCTTTTTCCCCCTGGTGGGACCCACTGTGTGGTTGTTTAAGCCCAAAACTTACAGTGCATGTAGTGTTGTAAAAACGCTCGAGTCGCGTTTTCTACGTGTTTCAACGCTCGTGCGCGTCCACTCAGCGCTAAACGCTCGATATCAGCTCATTTTTACAACACTAAGTGCATGGAGTACCAAATAGGGATATTTTGCTGTAGCCCCTTAAAAGCTAATTCTTGTTTCAAACAGGGAACAACCTAGAAGCGAGAGGGAAGTATGAGCCATGAGGATAAGAATACTTACAGATACCAAATGGTTTAGATCCCCGTAAGTAGGTGAAGCGAGACGCAATGTTCTGAAACAGATATCGTACAGTGCTTCGTTGTCAATACAGAAAGTCTCGTCCGTGTTCTCAACCAGCTGGTGAACAGAGAGCGTGGCGTTGTACGGCTCAACCACCGTATCTGACACCTGGAAACATAACATTAGAATCAAGATCTGATACATCATTCTTCTCCCAAACCCCACAACAAATTATAGATGAAAAAAATGGTAAAAATACTATTTTAAGAGTATTCGGGGAGTTTCTTGCCCTTTATCTCAACAACAACGACATTCCGAAGTGGTGGTAGGTCTTTGTTACTTTTCTGACGATTTATTAATACTATAATGGTTTACATATATAAAAAAGACTCTGATTCTGACGGACGGCTTGGCCTAGTGGTTAAGAGCTGAACCTCTCACTAGATCAAGAAGTCACACGTTCGATCCCTGTACGCGACAAATCTTTGTGTGATCCACAACCCACAAACATTTGTAGTCCTAAAAAATGGTAGGATGATAGGAGGATATAGGTACCTTCGGAGACGGCATCACACTGAATGTGTTGACGATCCTGTCCGGGTATTCTTCGCGAAGCTTACTTAGAAGCAAAGTACCCAGCCCAGAACCAGTTCCTCCGCCAAGAGAGTGGGTCAACTGGAACCCTGGAACAAGTCCACATTGAGTTTTGCCGGGAAATAGAGGAGTGATGTCGTCAATTTGTTTCAATTCTCAAAATGTTATTTGGAATTCCGTACCTCAGAAGCATAGGTATTAAATGCGAAATCACAAATTTTGCAATAGAAGGAAAAACGCGAGGAGTAAAACTTTGAATGTGATATTTGATATGTTGTTTTAAAGTTATTGGTATGAGATAAATTGTATTATTTCTTAGTTATAGAGATATAGAACTCGTCTGACATATTGTAATAAAATTATGTTTCCTTGAGGTCCTATACCATCTACTATTTTGTGGATAATATCATATACTATTTGGTATCTCCGTCTAGGCGTATCGTAGGATATTATACCAGTATATAGAAGTCGTCTCTTCAATTTTATTGGAGTAAGTAGAGTATATAGAAAGATATAGGAACTATAGATGTAGATATTGGAAAGAGCTATGCTCGGCGTTTCCCTACGTGATCGAATCAGAAATAAGGAGATTCGTAGAAGAACCAAGGTTACCGACGTAGCCCATAGAATTAGCAAGCTGAAGTGGCAATGGGCGGGCCACATAGCGCGAAGATCGGACGGACGTTGCGGCAGAAAGATTGTAGAGTGGAAACCACGTTTTGAAAAGCGCAGCGTGGGACGGCCACCTATGGACAGATGGACCGACGATCTTGTGAGGATCGCAGGAAGTCGTTGGATGCAGGTGGCATCGGACCGGCTGCGCTGGAGAGCGATTGGGGAGGCCTATGTTCAGCAGTGGACAAATATAGGCTGATAGGATGATGATGAAGTAGAATACATCAGAATACGTTGACATTGTATACCTGTGAGCTACAGATTTATGCGTATATGTTGGTGAAACAATAACCAATTTGTATTCTTAGATATAAGCAGTGATAGCCTAGTGATTAGATCGTTGGGCTGCAAAGTCAGAGGTCTCGAGTTAGAACCCAGGCACGCACCTCTGTCTTTTCGAAAGCATGTGCGTTTTAAAAAATTATTACCGCTTGCTTTAACGGTGACGGAAAACATCGTGAGGAAAGCTTGTCGAAGGTGTGTAAAGTTCGCCAACCCGGACTGGACCAGCGTGGTGGACTATGGCCTAAAACTCTCTGAGTTTGAGAGGAGGTCCGTGCGCAACGGTGGGGCAGTTTCTTAACAGGGCTAATATTATTCTTATTTATGCATGAGTACAGGTAAAGGTAACAAACTGTTAAAACCTGACTTTTTAATGGCCCCAAGCAGTGACGGCTTTAGGGGTGGCGAGCAGGGCAATCGCCCGGATCCTCTATTTAGCAGGGGCCGCACGCAATGGCCCGAGTAGAATAAGTTATTATTTAAAAATATTTATTATAACCTTAGCTATTAGTTAAATGTTCTGTAAACTAAAAGAATTTTTTTTTGTTTTAGTTTACAGTTCTTTGTGATCACGAGGGTTCAAATCCTAGTTCGGACAAATGTAGTTTTTCTAACGAAAAATTCCCAGTATGAGTACGCAGTCTATAATTGTGCCCGGTATATGGCAATAGGCTCGCCCACTTTTACATGAAAACTAACATCGTCGGAGAAAAGTGCCAACCTTGCTTGGAGAAAGTGACGGTGATTCTTCTATTTTTATTAGTTAAATCTGTCTATTTATTTATATTATCACACCAGATACCTTGCGGGGTAGGCAAAGAGTATAGAGTTCCAACAGGTTCTTCTCTTACAGACCTCTCGCTTCCGCCTCTCATTTCGTCTCACGCACGCTCGCAGGTTACGTAACTCTAAACTTGCCTTTCAGATAAGAAGGTAAAATAAAGGCTTATCCCACAGCTGGACAAAGGCAACAATTCACATAATTTCCACAGAGGACAGGAACTTCGCACATATCTGCTGTCAGGGCCTCTAAATAAATAATGCAGCTTCTGTCCCCAAGACGCCCAAACCAAGTCCATTTTCTTTGAGCTATCTCGCTTGCCCTTCCGGCTAAGCGTAGCTGATGCATGCCCGCTTGCCCAGTTAAGCTATAAAGGCCCCGCGGCCAACAGCGTAGATCATTCACACATAAAACTGCCGTTCCTCGTTGAGGAGCCCTTGAACTAGTTGCCCACTTGCTCTTCTGGCTCGAGCGTAGTGGTTGCATGCTTGCCCTCTTGTTTCGTAAAGCTGTAGTGTCCGACAGACCCTTCAGCCAATAATACCACCTTCGGCCTTCGGCCAAAATGGGCCGAAGTTTTGGCCGAAGCCGGTTTCCAGGAAGCACCGAAATTGAACGATCTATTATGATTTACGACTTACGAATGCTCTGAAGTAAATAAATATTATAAATACTATTATTTCAGTGTTATTATTTTTAGCCAGTTGTAGGTTTATGTGTGTGTAAATGATCTACGCTGTTGGCCGCGGGGTCTTACAGCTGCACCGGACAAGAGGGCGAGCGTGCAACCACTACGCTCGAGCCAGAAGGGCAAGGGGGCAACTAGCTCAAGGACGCCTCAAGGAGGAACGGCCTCGGCGTGGGCAGTCGCTATAGCGGAGGGCGTATACTAGGTGTCTCGCCGTGGTGCTCTGCACCGGCCGGCGGGTAAGGGATTCTTCGACCTCGCCGGCGAGGTCGGTGTTTGATCCTGTGTGCGGTATCTGTATCCGATAGAAGGGATGTAAGGGCATCAGGAGGGTCGGTGAGAACATGCCGCGAATGGCGGTAGCGGCTGATAGGAGAGAGACCGAGATCGGAATGGGCCAGTTGTAGGTAATTTTAATTATATCGTTCAGTTAATAAAGTCAAATAAACCGAGTCTTATCTGATGGAAAAGTCAAGAGTCTCCGTAACCGGCGAGCGTGTATGAGACGAACTATGAGAGTCGAGGAAGCCAGAGAGGTATGTAAGGAAAGAACCTGTTGGAACTCTGTACTCTCTGCCTACCCCGCAAGGGATCTGGCGTGAGGTTATAGATAGATAGAATAAAGTCATTTTAAATTTTTGAATCAACCTATGTGTCCCACTACTGGGTCGAAGGACTCCCCCTCTTTTCTGCAACGATCTCTATCCCCTGTCAATAATGGCCATTCTTTTCGATAGGCGTCGAGGTCGTCAAAAGTCAACATAACATTTTAAAAATTTGGCCAATCGCGAACTAAATTTCTTAGGGTTATTAAACAATCGGCTTGGGCCGAAGGTTTTGGCGATGGCCTATTAGTCGGCTTCGGCTTCAGCCAAAAATTGACCTTCGTTCGGTCACTGTAAAGGCTGACTGAGAAAATCACTAAACTTAGTGAAAATAAGTTCAAAGCTTGTGTAAAACGAACACTTTGTAAGCAAGCTTATTATTCAATAGAAGATTATTTAAAAGATAAAAATGCTTGGATAGATGCTATTCCAGCTCCACTTGAGTCATGACAACCTATTCAACTGTTGTTAGTTAACATTACCTCTCTTCCTTCTATTAATTTAACACAATATGTACTTTTTTTGTAAATGAGGGAACCATGTAGCCATTCTCATAAATAGTATTATTCGCTTTTTTAACTTAGACTCACCTGATAACCAACCTACATTGTTCTCCCATACCCCACAACGGAATGTAGATGAAAAAGTTTTTAATTTCTTATTTTAAAAGAGTAACCGTGGAGTTTCTTGCCCTTCTTCTCCACAGGAATGACATTCCGAAGTGGCGGTAGAGTCTTTGTTACTTTTCAGACGATTCATAAATACTGTAATGGTTTACATGAATAAAAAATATTCTGATTCTGATTCTTACCTTGCAAGCAATCGCAAGGTTCTGCCTCTTTCCTGACGACATCCATCACTGACTCAACCAGTTCAGCACCTTCAGTGTAGTGACCTTTCGCCCAGTTGTTGCCTGCAAAGAAAATACTGGTCAATATTCTTTAAAGGAAAATAAAGTGTTAACGAGCAGTTCTCTGAATTTGTGCGATTCATATGTCCGGTCAAATATTTACGTAAGCTAGTGAAATATTTCTTTATATTGTTACGACCCGAACATACCCCGATGTCTTGAAAAGACTTTATCGGGGGGATGCCCATTCTAAAACGCATAACACACCCTTAGGTCCTCCGGTGATCTGACTAGAAAGATCTAGAATCCGCGCTTAAGTGGCGAAACGTCTAGAAGGTTCAACCCCTTTAATTATCGACGCCGCGCGGTCGCGGTATACAAGTACCTATTTGTTCACCTAAAAATAGGTATGTAATAATAATACCGCTTTGTGGGCCGCGCCGGCTATTGTTCGATGTACTTCTATCGATTTACTTAGAGGGTTCACGTCCGTTCTAGAACTTAAAAACGCGTATAAAACGAATACAGTGCGCGGGGACAGACAGTCTTTTATCGGACTTTAGCATCGATATACGGATACTACGAGTGACTCAGCGACTTGGAAGCAGTACTAGTGTGTGATTAGTCTGCGTGTGTATTTGCAAACGACGCACTGTTTTGTGTGTACAGCGCCTAATAAAGTACTTCGCACGTTATTCGGCATTTAATTTACCACGCTACGTAACAATATTATAGCTAACTTTCTTAAGTATATTTGGCATTCAAAATAATTAATGACTAAATAATTTGTGACCTAAAAACGTCATAATATCACTATCTTCAATATCCTTTTGATAGAGTTTGGTAAACATATCGAAATTAAATCTTATACGACGGATTTAACATGTTGTTCTTTAGTTCTTTTATGTACTTCATGAATTATGAAACGACGTGATTATTTAGCAAATATCTATTTTAATTGGCTTACAGGATGACCATACAAGTTTAACAAAAAAGTCGACATTACCTTCAGCGGCCACAAAATATCAATCATAGCCAGTTTATGTAATATACTGCTACCGAAACAGGTACTTCAGAAGCTTCTTAAGCATGTTCGTCAGTCAGCATATAACACATATATTTTATTTTATTTTAAGTATATTTGGGAAACATACACAACAATAGTGTTAAATTGGCGGACGATTTAGCGCAGTGGTTAAGAGCTTAAGCTGCTCCGCCCACTGTTTCTAATAGTTGCGGGTTCGATTCCCGCACGGGGCAAATCTTTGTGTGATCCACAATTATTTGTTCCGGTCTGGGTATTTGTGTATGTGAATTTTCATGTTTGTAAACGCACCCACGACACAGGAATAAAACCTAGTGTGGGGACTTTTAAAAAAAATAAATCTAAATATAACTATTAAAGTGTTCATAATCCAATCAAGTTTCCACTAATCCTTCATCATCATCATCATCATCTCAGCCTATACTTGTCCACTGCTGAAACTATGCCTCCCCAATCGCTTTCCAGCGTAACCGGTCCGATGCCACCTGCATCCAACGACTTCCTGCGATTTTCACAAGATCGTCGGTCCATCTGGCAGGCGGTCGTCCCACGCTGCGCTTGCACTAATCCTTACTTCCTTACTAATATTATAAATGCGAAAGTAACTCTGTCTGTCTGTCTGTCTGTCGCGCTTTCACGCCAAAACTACTGAACCGATTTCAATGAAATTTGGTACATAGGTAGTCTAGAGCCTGAGAAAGGACATAGGCTACTTTTTAATGCGTAAGGGTTGTGACGGGTTGAAAGGGGGGATGAAAAGTTGTATGGAAGTATCGTCATTTTTAGAGCTTGAAACTTATTTTTTAGGCTGTTGATTCGATATAAATAAATATGACATTCAAAGTTTGTAAAAGTTTTACCCTCAAGGGTGTAAAATAACAACAGGGTATTGGGGATAAAAGTATGAATGGAAATATGTAAGGTTTATGATTTAATAAGCTCTTTGCAGTGAAACACTGCAAATAGCTCATTAAAGTATTTATACGTATGTGTCTTATTTCTAAACTAATTAGCCTAAATAATTACACAATATTAGAAACAAACACACAAAACGAAGTCGCGGGCACAGCTAGTAAGTAATACATTAATATTTAATAGAAAAAAGTTGATTCATAGGTTAGAATTAGAGTTAAGATTTTAAAGATTTTTTAAGAGAGCTATTGAATGATGTAAGCGGTAAAGGAAATAAATCGATGTCGAAGAACCTTATATTATTGCATTTACACGACCGACGAACAAATGTACTTGCAGCATAATTAGTGTGTGTGTGTGTGAGTGATGTACGCTGTTGGCCGCTAGGCCTTCACTTCACCGGACTTAAGGGCGTGCGTGCAACCACTACGCTCGAGCCAGAAGGGCAACGGGCGACATACTCGAGGGCGCCTTGAAGAGGCGCCGTCGGTTGGGACAGTCGCTGTGGGGGGACGGGGTGCAATACTAAGTGCACCGGTCAACCGCCGGCTATGGGAGGGGATCTACGACTACGTCGACGTCGCGCGTATTCTAAGCGGAAAGAATGGATGACAAAGCATCGGGGGGATCGGTGAGGACATGTCGTGGCCTGCGGTGGCGGCAGGGGTCGGGGGAATCGTAGTCGGCGGCGGCTACGATTAACGGATTCGCATAGGTAGATGCGTTCGCGAAGTGTCGTGTTGTCGCCTTTTTAATATAGGTGCGAGTAGGTTCGAGACCTAGATCGGAGTGGAGATCGACATTTCGTACGAACCAGGGGGCTCCTACGGCTTTACGGAGGAAACCATAATTCGTTTTGGCCGGAGTTGGCTGCAGCAACTTTGTTTTTCTAGCATTTATGCGGGGGCATTTAAATAGAACTTTACTTAATAGATACGAGGATTCAACATGGTTATAAAGTAATATATGGTTTTAGAACAGAAAGAATCCAGAACGAATACAAGGATTGTGGTTGGTGACGATGTGCTGGTACAAGTGAACGAGTTTGTATATCTTGGATGCGTCGTCATCAAGAATAGGTAATACACCGCTGATATAAAAAGAAAAGTGAATGTAGCGACTTAGAATTAATAATAATAATATAATATTAGCCCTGTTAAGAAACTGTCCCACTGTTGGGCACGGGCCTCCTTTCAAACTGAGAGGGTTTAGGCCATAGTCCGCCACGCTGGCCCAATGCGGGTTGGCGAACTTCACACACCTTCGAGAAACTCTTAGGCATGCAGGTTTCCTCACGATGTTTTCCTTCACCGTTAAAGCCAGTGATAATTAATTTTTAATACGCACATGCTTTCGAAAAGACAGAGGTGCGTGCCTGGGTTTGAACCAGAGACCTTTGACTTAGCAGTCCAACGGTCTAACCACTAGGCTATCACTGCAGAATTAATAGTCTATGAATTTAGAAATCTAGAATTAATAGTCTATGTTTATTTTTGTAACTGTGCATGTATGGGTTAACGGCGACATTGGACTCAAACGAAATCATGCGCTATTTTACTTCTCGTGTTTCATTATTACGCTTTTCTGTGATTTTAACAATGTTTAGATATTTTTGTAAAATAAACAGTATTGGAGACTGTTTAGGGATTTATGTAACTGTTTGTAGATACATACCGGCACCGCTCTGTCCGAAAACAAAGTTGTCAGGACGAAACAGCTGTCCGTAAGTAGAGGACTTGATGGCATCCATAGTTCCTGGTTCCAAATCCACCAGAACAGCGCGGGGAACAAACCTTTGACCTGGAAATAGTAAACACCGACACGCCTACAAAGCAAATATAAAACAGGAGTGGGCCTAAGCAACTGTGTACTGTGTTTTTCAACTAGGCCCCGACGTCATCGCGGTGTGGGCTTTTTTTACGTCATTCTATCATTTTCAGCTAGATGGCAAATACAGAAGTGGGCGGGGTGTAACGTCCTCTTCGTCCAACACAGCGCAGCGTTTGTGTGTGTGTGTGTGTGTGTGTGAGCGTGCGTGCATGCCTGTGTGTGCGTGTGTGTGTGTGTGTGTGTGTGTGTGTGTGTGTGTGTGTGTGTGTGTGTGTGTGTGTGTGGGTGTGTGTGTTTGTGTGTGTGTGTGTGTGAGCGTGCGTGCATGCCTGTGTGTGCGTGTGTGTGTGTGTGTGTGTGTGTGTGTGTGTGTGTGTGTGTGTGTGGGTGTGTGTGTGTGTGTGCGTGTGTGTGTGTGTGTGTGTGAGCGTGCGTGCATGCCTGTGTGTGCGTGTGTGTGTGAGTGATCTACGCTGTTGGCCGCGAGGCCTTTACAGCTCCCGACCCCTGCCGCCACCGCCGGCCGCGACATGTTCTCACCGACCCCCCCGATGCTTTGTCATCCCTTCTTTCCGCTCAGAATACGGGCGACGACGACGACGTAGTAGTAGATCCCCTTCCATAGCCGGCGGTTGGCCGGTGCACTTAGTAGTGCACCCGTCCCCCTACAGCGACTGTCCCAACCGAGGGCGCCTCTTCGAGAAGCCCTCGAGTATGTCGCCTCTTGCCCTTCTGGCTGGCTAGAGCGTAGTGGTTGCACGCTCGCCTTTAACTGCTGGGCTTTTACAGCTTCACCGGACAAGCGGCTACGAGCGCCTCATGATAAAAATGAAAGGACCACTATAATCTTAACGTTTACGATTTTTGTGGGAGGATCGAATCAGGTATTTAATCCAAATAAAAATTATGTTTTCTTACCATCAGATGCCTCATTGTAGTAAACTTGTATTCTCTCCAACTGCAAATCGCTGTCTCCTTTATAATAACCCGTTTGATCGATGCCGTGCTCGTCTGATATTATCTCCCAAAACTGGAATAAAAAACATTGACGATACCTTGAAAACTTGAGAAGTCAAAACAGAACAGGCAAGTTTAAACTACAGTTATTTCATTGAATTAATATTTACTACTAGCTTAACCCGCAACCTCGTCCGCGTTAGTTTTAGGCGTGTATTTCAAACCCTTAATTTTTTTGAGACAAAAGGACATTGTTCTGCGCCTATACATGATTGTCCCCAGAACCAACAGCAATGAAAAAATACTTGTATGATTTCAAATCACCCATATATTCTCTTAAGGCATTTATTATTAAACGGACAAGCGGGGGAATCGCAATATTGCACAAAAAGTATTAGATTTTGAGGTTATAATTCAGTAGCCATTAATACATGTGCGGTTATATTGTATGTTGACATTCAGTTATGATGTCGGCGACTTCGATATAAGTACTTACTATACTTTGAAATATTCGTTTTAGATCGCAAATTGTCCGTTAGATACGGATATGTGCCATTATTTTAATAAAATAGATAAATAATGATGGCATGGGTCAATTTCTTGTTGGTTCTGGGGCAATTTTCGACAATGTTTTTTGTTTAATGGTTTGGGCGTGAAAAGGTGACAGACATCAGACAAATAGTCAGACAGACAGTTACTTTTGAATTTATAGAGAAGCTTCATCAAACACCCAGGTTGCATTGAGTTAATGTAAACTGCATTAATATTATAAGCCTATACTGTCCCACTGCAAGGTGAAGGCCTCTCCTCCCTTCTTGCACCTGTCGCGGTCAAGTGCAAACTGATGCCAGCTCTTGTCGTAGGAGCCCAGCCCGTGTCGCCACCTGGTGGCATCCACTGTGTAGTTCTTTTAGCCTAAAACGCATCCGACATGCGGCAGATATGTCCGGCCGGACTCCATTTCAGTTTTGCAAGTGTGGCCTACGTCAGTGATTTGTGTCTTGGAGCGCAGAACAGAGTTTCTGACTCAGTGAATTACATACTAAAGAAAATACCTAAACTATTTTTTCTAGCAAAACTAAGAGTGCATACACTCTAGCTCACTTTGTGCCGGGTGCTTGCAACATAACACGTTCCAGTGCTAAGTTTTATTTAAAAAATATGCTTCCATGCACTGAGATATTTTTTAAGCCACGAAGAAAATATAAAAAGGAGATAGCATTATTAGATTTCCCTATACAAGCAAGCGTGACATTGCGCGGGGTGGCGCGGAATCAAAAGTATGTTACAATCCGCCCACTTCTATATTTACGTATTTTTATTAAAAAAGAAAACATGAAAATTCACATACACAAATGCCCAGGCCAAAATAAATAATTATGGGTCACACAAAGATTTTCCCGTGCGGGAATAGAATTATTAGACTCAGTGGGCGGAGCGGCTTAAGCTCTTTACCACTGCGCTGAATCATCCGTCATCTAGCTGAGCCGACTGATTTAAACCACGCCCACTGCGGTGACGTCAGGGCCTAGTTGAAAGACACTGCACAGTTGCTTAGGCCGACTCCTCTTTATGATTTGCTTCGTGGTTATTTAAACGACTCGAGAAACATACGATTAATATCTATGAAAACACAAACAACTAACTCCGCGGTCATCAAATTGCAAGCAATTTAGTCAACTTACATTTTTTTTAATCTGACTTAACTACTAATCTAACACCTGATCGGAATGCAGCCTCCACTGAGAAGATCCGGCGAAGAAACTCAGCGGGCTTGTCTCTTTATTTGATTCTATTTCTCTGTTTTCTTTTCTTTTTTTTTCAGTCACATTGTGTGGATACAATGTTTAGGTTACAATTAAATAATTTACGACCTAACTCCAGTGTGATGCCTTACGATCAATATATATGAATCTAATGATGTTATCTGTAAAGAGTGTCTAAAGGATTCCAGATGGAGCGGTCCCCATAAGCAGCACCCGTTCACGAGTATGACTGCTAGAACAACCATCACACATGTTTAAACTAGGTTTTCTAGTACATAGGCACATAATAACTATGTGATATTTTTATGAAGTCTGTTTTCTTAATGGCCCTGCTGCAACTGATTCGTACTTCTTAGGTCGTAACTTCGATCGAGTATCATTAAGAGTGTCATGATAATAAACCCCCCCCCCCCCCCTTATTGGGTGGACAATTTGATTTGGTAGCGATGATAAATAATATTAAAATGAAATTAGGTATAATCTGCACATTGACACAGGGACGCATGGTGCGGCCTGCGATCAAGAAGTCCTAAGTTCGAATCGAAAGATCGGGCAAAATGTTATTGGAGTTTTTCTATCGATAAATTTTTTATAGTCCTAAGTCTTAAATTATAGAAGCCGGTATTTGTCTCTCCCGCTACGTTGTGTGTTACGGTGTTTCTGCTACCCCTGTTTAGGGCACACACGTCACAGACGTGACTTGAAGGGGACCTCCGGGTCCGGGTTACAATGAAACCTGTATTAAGCACTTTTATACTCTTTGAGTGAATCAATACGGCTCTACTCCTCTTGTTTTTACTCGTAGAAATATTTTTTTAAAAATGGCAGTATTTTCGATCCTAATATATCATCACGACCATATCCAGACAACACTGAACAAAGATGGTTGGAAATATAGGTATTCCAGAAATGTACTTATGGCCAAATTTTTTTTAGTACAGTAACTCAAACATGGGAAATAAATTTGTATAAGTCCACGACCATATTGCTAAAAACAAAATAGTGCAATCATAGTAGTTTTGCATTCATAACTGCAACACATTTTAGATCATACAGTCACCAGTAAAACTAGACTGTGTCACTAACAAAAATAGATTTATCCGATTAATTTTCCCTAATTAAAAATTAATAAATTAGGTTCCGTAAGATCGCACCTTCGAACCTATTTGGTTGCCGCACTGACCCGCCTGCAAATGCACTATTTCACGCATTTTAAATGATTTCACTTGCAAAATAACACCGAAACGAACCGACTAAACGTACGAAATAGGCTATTTTTGGAACTCCCGTCGATGAGTCTATTGGACACGTGGGTTAATTTAAAGCGCTATAATTATAAAATTCTTATTGAAAATGCGTGTTAGTTTGATATACAAGCTAACAAGTAACTGATTTCTTTATGATTTATGAGAAATCAGCTATAGAAAATTGCATTCGAAAGTTGGGATAATCATATTAAGGTAATTTAGAATCGCGACATCTGTCGGCGACTTTTGGAGTTTGATAATATTTTTCTATTAAGCTACATTAATTTAATTATAGAAATTAATTTATGCGCTTCATGTGGAATTACTTATAACTTTTAGTACAAATTCGCAATGCAGTTTTCTATTTTTTAGTAATTTGTAATACGTGGAATGAAACGTAAATATAAGCGTGTGAGTTATCGTGTTATTCTTGACAGCTGACGAGATTGAGCAACGGAGCTCCCTTATTTGCCCCTATTACTCAAAGACATTGTATCTTTAACTGGATTGGCCAAAATTTGACAATGCTACCAACATTTTAATAACAAGGTGATGGAAACTAACAGCATCCAAACCCGCATTTCGTCGATCTGACGTTTAATAAATCAAAAACGTCAAAAAACTCATAATAAATTTTCAGATTTTATGTCATAAAATTAATAATCTTCATATTAATTCTCGTAAATTTGCTTATTTATAATCATTATCAATGTATTTAGTGTACTGTGTTTTGTGTAAACGTGTTGGAAGTGTGATAATTTCGCCATGTTGATTGTAAATGTTTTACCCCGGGACAACGAGCCATTTTATTAATGCAAGCATATTTCTTTTGTGCGGAACAAACTGATAAAGTTATGACGTGTTAAGTGCTTAGTGCAAGGATTATATGCACCGTCCCTAATCGAGACGTAAGTATAAAATAAGTAACTTAAAAAATATGATCGTTTTTCCTTGTGACGGAAAATTTAAGGAAAAATATCGCTTATTTACTCGCCTCGTTTTAAAATAGTATGTTCGATTGTTAACCCTCTTATTAGTGGTGTTAAAAGTTTAATTATGGTGAGACCAAGTTTTGCGCGCTCTGCCACAATTAACAATGGCCAAGTTGATTCAACTGGTGAAGCTGTAAAGGCCCCGCGGCCAACAGCGTAGATTATTCACATACACAATGGTGCAGGTTTGATTCTCAGGTTGTACCTTGTGACTATTTTGAAGTCAGTGATTTTCAGACAGACCACTGAAACTATCAAAACATTGTCTAATCATATTACCTATTTTATTACAATTTTGATAAGTTCCAAAAAGTGTGCATACCCATTGCTATACCATGATCCCCAAGTGAGAGTTGCATAGGAGTGCTTACATTTCCTCAACAATGTAAAGTCCTAATGTTAATAAGAGGTATGTAGCCCTCATACTATAGTCTACTCTCTGCCTACCCCACAAGGGATCTGGCGTGATGTTATAGATAGATAGATACTATAGTCTATTTCATGAGACATGGATAGAGTGAGGTTTGGGATTTGATGTTTCTAGAAATGTGTTAGTGATAAAATTGACTAAAATAGAATCTACTGAAAAATTGTATCAAGATAATTTGTAATGGAGAATGAGTCAATTTTGATAATAATAATTTAGGAACAAAAAGAAAAAACAAAATTTCATTATTTATTGACGTATTAAGCCATTCGTTTGAAAAATCATCTGTCAAATGGCTTAATTCATCATGCCCATGAATTATTATTTAAAAAATCAACATAACTATCTTATTTCTATTCAATTTTTTCCCTATTCTTAATTCTTAGATTCCCTATTCCTAATATTCCAAAATAAAAATGGAATTGATGAAACGTCACCCTTGTTTCATGAAAAATACTATAGGTTCAATTTTGGATTGCTACTAATTATTTTCCAGTAGAAAATACCCCAATAATACTTTTTCCAATTTAGAATTCGACCACACCATTGAGGTAAATAAATAGAGATGAAAACCTCACTTGGGCGCGTCAAAAAAATTGTAACCACCTAAAAGTATACTGACGTAGTATAGAACCCGATAAGTAATTTGGAGTAAACATATATCCATCTCTTTTACTCTTGTTCCCCACCATACCGACATTATGTAGATCCAATTAAGGTAGCAATATTTCTAGTAGTGGGAGGCTCGGTGTTGTTTACTATTGAATTTTTACCCACAATTTAAATTCACGATGAATATTTAATGAATGTAATTTATTTATTACTTTTTTTTTAATAACTTCGTTACATTTCAGTTAGAATCCAATACATAGATGAAAAGAGTGAATTAGAGAGATTATTAGAGAGTCGGCCGAAGCCGAAGGCTTAAAGTCCTAAGAAATTTGATACATGGCTAAATTTAAAAAAAGTTATAGTGATTGTTTTAACTTAACAAGATAATAAAAATGACCTAAAACCGGTTAATACTAATAACACTGAAATAATATTATTCATAATATGTAATAACTCAAAAGCATTCATAAGTTACAGATCGTTTTATTTCAGTGCTTGCTGGAAATCAAACCGAAGTTATGGCTTAAGCCGAAGTCACTCTGACACCAATTAAAATAATGTTGTCATGTCAAAGAAATATGTCTGCTGTGTGCAAAAAGTATAACTTTGAGATATTGAACACAACATTCTCCTGCAAAGTTTTTATAGAGCAGATTTTTTAAGCATGTTCTTTTAGCGACCTCAGTTCACCATATAATGCTTAAGAGTCACATAGCAGGTTTTTATAATGAAAAATTGGTTAGTACCACTTGTTTAGTTACCAGACTATTATCATGGTCGAAATGCCGCAATCTCCAAAAAGTCCACATAGCAGATATTGTTATGACAATAATAAATTCTTCCATAATATTGATTGGGGGTTTGCCATACTCGCCATGGTTGGTAGGCGGGTTGGCGAGCGCAGTTTTTAGATCGGTTACACTGAAAAGCGATTGGGGAGGCCTATGTTGAACAGTGGACAAGTATAGGATGAGATGATGTTGAATAATAAATTATGTAGATCATACTTTAATAAATACAGTAGAGGCTCACTCTCTCTCTCTCAGTAGTCCAAGGTGCCGGATTTTTGGATTGTATAGAAAGGTTCTGCGCGCGTCTTCTGCGGCGCACCTCGCGCATTCGTATGTCGTAATAGATCGTTCAATTTCGCTTTCCATTCAGATCTCGGTCTCGAACCTATTCGCGCCTTTATTAAAAAGGTGACAACCCGATATTTTGCGAACGCGTCCATAAATAAAAATCCACTAATCATAGCCGCCGCCGTCTACGAATCTGACTCCCCTCCTATCAGCCGCTACCGCCGTCGGCGGCTTGTTCTCACCGACCGATGCTCGAAGATTCCCTTGCCCGCCGACCAGTGCAGAACACCACGGCGAGACACCTAGTATACGCCCTCCCCCATAGCGACTGCCCAAGCCGAGACCGTTCCTCTTTGAGGCGTCCTTAAGTAAGTTGCCCCCTTGCCTTCTGGCTCGAGCGTAGTGGTTGCACGCTTGCCCTCTTGTCCGGTGAAGCTGTAAAAGCCCCGCGGCTAACAGCGTAGATCATTCACACACACGCACCCACACGCACATTCCAGCGGAAGGTTCGGTCGGACAGAAGTGCCGGATTATTGGATGTGCCGAACTACTGAAGTGCCAGAATAGTGAGACTACTGTACTTACTTTTACCAATGAGGTAGTGTTTCTTGGTTTCATTGTCAAAGGTATGGCTTTGGGGGGAGTTTTGACTCTTCTGATATGACATCTTACAAAAATGTTATTACTTATTTTGAATTATTCCTGCATTGTAGTTGCATTTAAAAAACAAGAAATTCACAGGCCCCTGGGCAGCGTTGGGGATTATTCAACTAATTTTGTAATTGTAGGATCAATTATTTGAAATTTGAATTGCAATTAAATTAATCCCTAAGGTACTCTAGAATAACAGTGATGCGTGTGTGCGTGCCTGCGTGCGACACCAGCATTCCGACCAAAACTAATATTTGGTGGGTCACAAAAGATTTGTCTCGTGCGGGAATCGAAACCACTACTCTACTCCATCCAGTATGCGGAGTTCTTAGTCACTGGACTCAGCCATCCATAAGTAAAATTCAACTAATACCCAAAACAATTTGTTTCAGACGGTCAAAATGGGGGATATAAAGGATGAAAAATCGGCCCAGCAGCCAACTGAACCGGTCATGAAATTCATAAGCGTGAACAGCGAAATACTCACAGACGAACAACGTGAAATGTACGAGTCAGTACTCTCCACATGGAAACCAGTAATGTTCCCGAAACGCGTTAAGCGATACATCTGTCAAAAATGCAGCAAAGAATTTAAAAACTATCAAAATCTCTATCTCCACACAACCAGAGTACATTCCTCGGAAGAATCCGCTGTTATATGCGACATTTGTGACAAAACATTCAAAAATAAACATTATTTGTACATGCATAGGATGAATAAACATTATTCGGAGCTAGAAAAGTGTTATTGCCAATTTTGTTTGCAAGAATTCCGCACAAGACGCGCTTTACATATGCATATAAAGCGACTACACCCAAACACGTTGCCAGAAATCAAATGCAACGAATGCGGCAAAGAGTTCTCTGTCCCTTACAAACTCAAGTACCATGTAGAAGCCTGCCACAGGAACGACAGAGAGAAATTTAAGTGCCACATCTGTCAGAAATTGTATAAAAACAGTTTGAATTTAAACAGGCACTTGCACTTCCAACACACGCCAGTCGAAAGACACCCTTGCGTATTTTGCAATATGACCTTTAAATCCCGCCATCATATGAAGCGACATGTTTTGAATATCCACCCGCCTTTAGAGTCCAAAGTCCAGTGTCCGGAATGCTTAAAGGAGTTTAAGAATGATCAGTATCTTAAAGAGCATATGCAGGTGCATTCGTCGCTTGATTCGAAAGTGAAATGTGATTTATGCGACAAATTCTTTCACTCAGCCATTCGCTTGAAAAAGCATAAGAAAATCGTTCATCCGACTAAGCCGAAACTTCGCTGTGAGAAGTGCGATAAAGAATTCGCTCACGCTCATTATTTGAGGAGACATAACAATGCTGTGCATTTGGAATTGGATGAAACGAATTATCCACACAAATGTGAGCAGTGCGGAAAGAAATTTAAGCTTAAGAAGTACTTGAATAATCATATTCAAAGGCACGAGCAACAGCATCTTAAGAGAATATCTCAGATGGTGAAGACTGTGATGGGAGATGAGAAGGATGGGAGACCGGCCAAGAAGAGGGGAAGGCCTCCGAAAAAAGCTAGAGCAGAGATTGAGTTCATCAAATGTGAACCAGTATCGAGTTCTGAATCGGAAAGTGAGAGTGACACTGATTCGGAATAAAGGTGATTTTTTATTTGAATTTTCCTATGAAATATTAATTGTATTAGATTGGAACCTCTTTCACAACCCTCAAGTAAAGTCTGAAGTACATAAAGTTGCAAGTAAGTCTATAAAAGGAATGCCGCGGCACGGTACCAATTGCGTCGCGCTGAAATTATTCCATATAATAATGCATATCCATTTTTTGTAGCTTTATAGAAGTCGGCAATTTTAAAATCTAAAGAAGTAGGTACACCATAGCTCTGGCTATATTGGCTAACTTATTTCCGACCGCGATAGATGACGCTAAAGTCGAATTAGATCGCGATATGATTTCGGTTGCGAGTAAATTGGAGCTAAAGCCTCAAACACATATTAATACACGTCAGACATTGATATGTTTTCAGAGCAAGAGAAACAATTATAATATAGTGAACTTTTGTACTTTTCTAAATCTAACCTCTAAGTTTCTAATCGATATTAACTACAAATTTAGTAGATCTCAAAAATACTTAGTTATATAGAAAATTCATATAATCCTCTTCAAAATAGAGGCCATTTAGTTTTGACGCAATGACTTAGGTTTGGTACGGAGCGCCAAACATTGGACGGTATTCTCCTATCGCCAGGTCTGAGTAGCCCTATCCGACGGTTAAATTTGCTAGTTTTAATTGCCGACTAAGTCTAATCGAGATGAAACTAACTACTTAACTCGAGGGTGGTGAGAGGCTCTTAAGGTGACGGCCCGAGAAACGGCCTGAAAAGAGCATAAGAGTGTGGTCATATTTCGATTTAGTTTGATCCATAGCCAACGTAAGGACGCGATAAAATGCTACCATTATAAAAAGGTCTGTGAGATAAGGATATTATGGCCCATGGAGAATATTGACAGGGGGGCGTTAGTGTGAAATTAGGGTCCCTTCTTTCGGATACAAATACCGCACACAGGATCAGACACCGACCTCGCCGGCGAGGTTGAGGAATCCCTTGCCTGCCGGCCGGTGCAGAGCACCACGGCGAGACACCTAGTATACGCCCTCCCCCATAGCGACTGCCCAAGCCGAGGCCGTTCCTCCTTGAGGCGCCCTTGAGCTAGTTGTCCCCTTGCCCTTCTGGCTCGAGCGTAGTTGTTGCACGCTCGCCCTCTTGTCCGATGAAGCTGTAAAGGCCCCGCGGCCAACAGCGTAGATCATTCACACACACACACACACAAATGTGAAATTAGGGTTATCATTTAGTAAAAATTTTCTATCTATAAACGACCCAAATTAAAATCAATTGCCCCAAATTAAGTTTGACGATATTACCATACCAATAAGCAAAATTGTTAAAAATTTGGGGGTTTATATTGACAGAACACTTGGGGCCCGCAACTTCAAGAAGTTAGTCGCAAAGTTTTTGCTTCTGCAGGGTCCTTGAGAAGACTGCGCATTTTTCTCCCTACTGCCACTAAAATTGCTCTCGCACATTCCCTTCCCGATTATGCAGACGCCAGCTATCTTGATCTCACAGAGAACCAATATAACAAGCTTGAGCGACTTCAAAATTTTTGCATTAGATTCATATTTGGCCTTCGCAAATATGATCACATTTCTGAATTTCGTTTAAGACTCAAGTGGTTACCAATTCGCCTTCGCCGGAATGCTCACATATTATCTCTTCTTTATAATATTTTATTTAATCCAACATCTCCCACTTACCTCAAAGAACGATTTGAATACCTTCACGACACACATTCAAGGTTTCTAAGGTCATCGGAGAACCTAAGGCTGAAAACACCAATGCATTCTACCAACTACTTCGATAAATCCTTTTCTAATCAAGCCGTTCGCTTGTGGAATGCATTGCCTGTAACAGTCCGTCGTGCACAGTCGTTGGCGTCCTTTAAAAATATGGTTCACCACCACTTTCTTCATTTATAAATTTTTCATTGCACACTCTCTGTATTGTGTGTAAGATATATTTATATATTTGCATAGTATTATATGTGTATATATGTATGTATATAATGTTGTATTATAACTATGATATGTATGTAAGTAAAATGATGACAGTATGTATTATTGAGGTTTATAGTGTACGCCACCATAACTGCCCTATTCCGTATGTTGCTTCTTCCAATACATTGGTTGTCTGGAAGAAATTGCTTTTAGCGATAAGACCGCCAATTGTACCTATTTTTTTTTCTTGTATGTAATTAATTGTTAATATCACTGGTGTACAATAAAGAGTACTCTATCTATCTATCTATCTATATCTTTACGCCAGATCCGTTGCGATCACAAAATTTTTCTACTTCCAGGAAAATATTTCAACGGGTAGGTTTATAATTAAAAAAAGAATTTGGGTACATTTCACAGCAAACGGCAAACTCTGACTGCCATGAAGTGACATTTCACTGGATGATAGCAATAGTTCCGATTTTGCCTGCGGGCGACAAGATCCCTGTATTACTGTAAATCTAATTTCTATAGTTGCTAGCTATGAGTATAGATGCGTGAGTATATACAAACGTGGCCGTTTTTCGGCTGTCAATTTGCTCAATATAGTACAGTCAGTGACGTAAGTCGTGGAACATTCTCAGTATTTCGAACCATTAATAATATAATATTAGCCCTGTTAAGAAACTGTCCCACGGCCACGGGTCTCCTCTCAAACTGAGAGGGCTTAGGCCATACTCCACCACGCTGGCCCAGTGCGGGTTGGCGAACTACACACCTTCAAGAAACTTAGGAATGCAAGTTTCCTGACTATGTTTTCCTTCACCATTAAAGCAAGTGATAGTAATTTTAAAAACGCACATGCTTTCTTAAAGACAGAGGTGCGTGCCTAGGTTCGTGACCTCTGACTTTGCACCAGCATACACACATAAATCTAACTAAACTATATCAACTCCAATAAAATTGTAGAGACCATTTCTATGGACTGGTATAATATCCTACGACACATCTAGACGGAGATACTAAATAGTACATTTATTTATTTATTATTTATTACACACCGTCACGCCTATATTCCCCAAGCGGGGGTGGCAGAGGTGTACTGAGTACACCCACGTTTCACCGACGATGTTAGGCCCTATGTAATAGGGGGCCACTGCTTTTCATCATCATCATCTCAGCCTATACTTGTCCACTGCTGAACATAGGCCTCCCCAATCGCTTTCCAGCGTAACCGGTCCGATGCCACCTGCATCCAACGACTTCCTGCGATTTTCACAAGATCGTCGGTCCATCTGGTAGGTGGTCGTCCCACGCTGCGCTTGCCAATACGTGGTCTCCACTCTAGAATCTTTCTGCCCCAACGCCCGTCCGATCTTCGCGCTATGTGGCCCGCCCATTGCCACTTCAGCTTGCTTATCCTAAGGACTATGTCGGTGACCTTGGTTCTTCTACGAATCTCCTCATTCCTGATTCATTCACGTAGAGAAACGCCGAGCATAGCTCTCTCCATAGCTCGCTGAGCAACTCTGAGCTTTTTTATGAGACCTATAGTAAGAGACCACGTCTCTGATCCATATATTATCACTGGTAAGACACATTGACTAAAAACTTTGTTCTTTAGGCACTGAGGTATTTTGGATGAGAAGATGTTGCGCAGTTTCCGCTGCCCACTGCTTTTACCAAGCATTAATACTCGTTATTATAAAAACTTTGGTGAACATTGTTAAAGCCACATTATTGGCAACACACTCAAATATATGTAGATCTACATAAATAATTAATTTGATGCAGAACTAA
Source organism: Phalera bucephala (assembly GCA_905147815.2). Classification (NCBI taxonomy): domain Eukaryota; kingdom Metazoa; phylum Arthropoda; class Insecta; order Lepidoptera; family Notodontidae; genus Phalera; species Phalera bucephala. The sequence continues at coordinate 5,281,303 of LR990637.1, read as the reverse complement.
AGCGTACAAGCAGTTTGATAATCTGAGAATATTAAGAGACTTAAGTTGCTGACCGTACCATAAGATATCGATACAACTTTCAGTTCGTTTTGAAGTAAAAATTCTTAAACGCTAAGTTTTTTTTTTGAATAAAAAACGATTTGCACGTTTTCATAGTGCTACAAGAATGTTTTGGCTCGTATTGACATTGACAGGATTGACGTTGGCGTGAAATTAGGGTTGTCATTTAATTAAATTTTACTACCTTCAAGGAAATATTTCGGCAGGTGGGCCCGCACGGTTACTAATTAAAAAGAGAACTTTGGTAAAGGACATTGTTCTGCGCCCATACATGATTTGCCCCAGAACCAACAGCAATTAAAAAATACTTGTATGATTTCAAATCACCCATAAATGTTCTTAAGGCATTTATTATTAAACGGCCAAGCAGGGGAATCGCAATATTGCACAAAAAGTATTAGATTTTGAGGTTATAATTCAGTACATATGAGATTATAGGGTGTCACTGTCACTGTCACTGACATTCAGTAAAGATGTCGGCGACTTCGATATAAGTACTTACAATACTTTGAAATATTCGTTTTCGATTGCAAATTGTCCGTTAGATACGGATATTTGCCATTGTTTTAATAAAATAGATAAATAATGATGGCATGGGTCAAATGTTTGTTGGTTCTCTGCGGTTGTTATGAAGTGACATTTCTCTTGATGACTGCGTTAGTACCGATTTTGGCCGCGGGCTAAAAATATTCTTGTATTTTATTTAAATGTGGAGTTGTCGCTTGAATATGGATAAAATAGTGACTTGCAAAATTCTTGTATAGAGTTTTAGATAACTACTTAAGCCATATACACTATGGCAGGGACTTTAAACCTAAAGCAAGTCATAGTACTTATCAATGTGTAGAAATCTTTCTATAACGACATTTGAAATGATGGCAGTTTTATACATTTTAGTGGAATAGGCATTAATATAAACACCGCCTGCCAGATGGACCGACGATCTTGTGAAAATTGCAGGAAGTCGTTGGATGCAGGTGGCATGGGACCGGTTACGCTGGAAAGCGATTGGGGAGGCCTATGTTCAGCAGTGGACAAGTATAGGCTGAGATGATGATGATGATGATAAACACCGTTACGCCTATATTCCCCAAGCGGGGATGGCAGAGGTATACTGAGTACTTTTATCAATATAATGTATGAAATTGCTTTTTTTATTTCTTTTGAGTGATTAATAATAGATATTTGATCATTGATGCTCAAGAAGACATTGCAAAATGACAACGGTTCGCTATTCGCCAACTTCTAAGTAACGATTTAGAACAAAAATCAGTTTTTTACATCTGTTTAATGTTCTGACTGCCTTGTTGGTCTGGTGGCAAAGCGCATCGCTTTGTGATCATGAGGTCCTGGGTTCAAATCCTAGGTCGGACAAATGTGGTTTTTCTAACGAAAAATTCCCAGTATGAGTCCGGAGTCTGGAATTGTGCCCGATAAATGGCAATAGGCTCGCCCCCTATTACATGGGCCTAACATCGTCGGCGAAACGTGGGTGTACTCAGTACACCTCTGCCACCCCCTCTGGAGAGTATAGGCGTGACGGTGGGTGTTTAATGTTCTGTAATATGGGCCTAAAAGGGTTGGATCTTGAAATTGTTTAATTCTGGCAGCTTATTTTAAACTTTTTGTATCAATAGATTTGTATTTGGAGGTTGGAAATAAAAATTGTAATTTATTTTGTATTAAGATCATATATATTTTATTTTTATTTAGAATGGAGGAAGCGAGACAGGTTTGTAAGAATAGAGTCTGTTGGTACCTACTATGTGACGGCTCTAGGATACGTTCTTTTAATAACTGTTTTCTGTGGATAATTGTATATAAGTATTTTTTATTATGTTAGTGAATGTTAAAGTTTTTAGATGTATAGAAGATTGTTAAAATTATTGTAAATAATGAAGAATTTCTTTGTCTATTTAATACGCGCGTCTTGATGACCGCGAGGACAGCGTTTGGACCCGCACGGGACAGATCTATGTTTGACATACAAATATTTTTATGTGTCACACAAAGATTTGTGATCTTCTATCTATCTATATCATCACGCCAGTCCCCTTGCGGGGTAGGCAGAGAGTACGGAGTTCCAACAGGTTCCTTCCTTACAGACCTCTGGCTTTCTCCACTCTCATAGTTCGTCTCATACACGCACGCCGGTTACGGACTCTTGACTTGCCCTTCAGATTTGTGATCTTTATGTCGAAAATCATTGAATGTCACCGTGTACACAGTCCCCACATTTATATTTACATCGCCCATTCCACAAAGCCTAAAGACAAAAGTCTTCAATCAGTGCGTCCTGCCCGTTATAACATATGGAGCCGAAACATGGACACTCACGGTTGGAATGGTCTAAATTTAAAGTCACTCAGCGAGCTATGGAAAGGGCTATGCTCGGAGTTTCTCTGAAGGATAGAATCCGGATAGGCTTATGATGATGATGATGATACAGTCCCACAAGGATCTTTTGGCCCGCGGCTAAAATCGGAACTAAAGCTGTCACAGTGAAATGTCACTTTATGACAATAGTAGAGTTGTCGTTTGCTATGAAATTTACCCAAGTTAATACACCGTCACGCCTATATTCCCCAGAGGGGGTGGCAGAGGTGTACTGAGTACACCCACGTTTCGCCGACGATGTTAGGTCCTATGTAATAGGGGGCGAGCCTATTGCCATATATCGGGCACAATTCCAGACTCCGGACTCATACTGGGAATTTTTCGTAAGAAAAACTACATTTGTCCGACCTAGGATTTGAACCCAGGACCTCGTGATCACAAAGCGATGCGCTTTGCCACCAGACCAACGAGGCAGTCTTTACCCAAGTTCTTTTTTAAAAATAACCGCGCGGACGCTCTTGTTGATATATCACCTTGGAAGTAGGAAAATTATACTATTTTTAGCTTCAGAAGTGGTAATAATATAAAAAAAAGCAACATGCGATAACGTAACCTTCTTTCAACCAACAATTCTTACATTTAAATCACAAATTAATTTACAACAAGTATAAACAATGGTAATATAATAAGTATAAACAACAACAAGTAAAAGGCTGCAGGACTATTTGCATAAAAGGCCGGATTCTCCTCAATGTTAGTTGTTCCATCTCGTTATCTCGCACAGTTCTAGTTCATGTATGTATTGTATGGCTATATATGTATGTATATATTTGTGGTATATATAAATATATATTATGTATATGTATCGCTATATATAATATGTATTTACTAAGTGTTATAAATAGGTAATTAGTTGTTATTTATATTTATAAATGTAACTTTTTTCCACCTGTATAATCTCGCACCTACCACACTTGTCTCACACCACCCGAAGGTAGACTGGCAGAAAATGCCGTAGGCATTAAGTCCGCCTATGTGCATTAGTGCATTAGGTATAAATAAATAAAAGCAGTAATAGCCTAGTGGTTAGACCGGTGGACTGCAAAGTCAAAGGTCTCGGGTCCAAACCCAAGCACGCACCTCTGTCTTTTCGAAAGCATGTGCGTATTAAAAATTAATTATCACTTGCTTTAACGGTGAAGGAAAACATCGTGAGGAAACCCGCATGCCTGAGAGTTTCTCGAAGGTGTGTGAAGTTCGCCAACCCGCACTGGGCCAGCGTGGTGGACTATGGCTTAAACCCTCTCAGTTTGAGAGGAGGCCCGTGCCCAACAGTGGGACAGTTTCTTAACGGGGCTAATATCAATATTTATATTATTATTATTCTACTCTGTACTCTCTGCCTACCCCGCGAGGGAGCTGGCGTGATGATATAGATAGATAGAAGTAATATACTTTTATATGCTGACTGCCTCGTTGGTCTGGTGGTAAAGCGCATCGCTTTGCGATCACGAGGTCCTGGGTTCAAATCCTAAGTCGGACAAATGTAGTTTTTCTAACAAAAAAATCCCAGTATGACTCCGGAGTCTGGAATTGTGCCCGGTATATGGCAATAGGCTCGCCCCCTATAATTTTTTTTTTAAACGTTACATGGGACCTAAAATCGTCGGCGAAACGTGGGTGTACTCAGTACACCTCTGCCACCCCCTCTGGGTAATATAGGTGTGACGGTGTGTTTTTTATATGCATTTAGTAAGAAGCTGTTTTTTTTTTATTTTGACATTACAGCCACACGAACGCCTTCCAATGCCATTCATGAGTTCAAAAATCCTTGTTGCCCTATAGTCAGCCTTATGATGTCATTTATTGGTGTTTTTAAATATAATAGACGACCAAATACACCGAGTCTTATCTGAAGGACAAGTCAAGAGTCTCCGTGACCGGCGAGCGTGTATGAGACGAACTATGAGAGTGGAGGAAACCAGAGAGGTATGTAAGGAAAGAACCTGTTGGAACTAGTGTTGTAAAAATGAGCGCTGAAGTCGAGCGTTTAGCGCTGAGCGCGCTCACGAGCGTTAAAACACGTAGTAGACGCGAGCGTTTTTACAACACTAGTTGGAGCTCTGTACTCTCTGCCTACCCCGCAAGGGATCTGGCGTGATGATATAGATAGATAGATAGATTTAAATATAATAGCTAAGCAAAATTAAGCAATAATAAATACCTGAATTGATGGCGCAACTTTTTGATGTTATATTTAGAAATTTGTTGTTATGAATATCGTGCTTATTCGCTTTGACTAAACGCGGTGTGTTTCGATAACATCGTGAAATTATCATGTAAATGTATTTAGTACATTAAACCCACGAAACAAATACGATGAGGAGATCGCCAAAACTAGCGAGCCTTTGAATTTTAGAAAGCCGTGGCGTCATCGTGATGGGCGTGGCTTACCTCAGTTTGTCATCGCTACTCGCTCCATTCACACGTCCGCTCGAGTTCGCATAGCTATTAAATATTAACGATTTTTTACTAAATATAAAACGCTTAAAATGAAGTGGTGTAGCTTAATATGCAAAAATTATGTGGATCGACATTCTGGTCACACAAATGATATCACATTTCACTTGTAATTATTTTTTTCGTAAATTATTAGAATACTTCTATATTAAAAATGCCACCTATCGTAATATAATGGACATAAAAGTAACATTGACATGGACGAACAGTTTAGTTTTTACCAGTCTCCGCCAGATGGCAAATACAAATGTGAGTCAGGCGTAACGTCCCTCTCGCCCTGTGCCACCCCGCGCAGTGCCACGCTTAAATTGTATAGGAACATCTTATGCCATCTCCTCTTCGTATTTGTTTTGTGGATAAACACTCGATACATCGGACAAATCTGGAACAAATCGAACACTGGCATCACGCACACGAGTTAGTCACTATCTCGACCCACGCGGGTCAATTGGTTACACTTCATATTTTTAAATTAATTATTTCCCCAGCTGGACCTGCGAAGGTTTTTTGTGCAAACCTACGCGGGCCGATATGGTGAAATTTAAAATAAATCCCTGTTTGCTTTTGTATATTATATCTGTTTCTGCAGTAAAATTCTTTATTGCTTTCAAATTATTATTATTTGTTTGTTAGTTGTTTAGTTTCTGTACTATTAAACACAAGATTCATAAATTAGACGTCTAAATACATCGAGTATTCAAGCGGACCCATACGACTGTTAAATCGCTTGAAGTGTTTTAATCTGACTATGCTTTTTGGACAAAAATAAGAGTGGGATGAGTTAATGTAAGGAAAAATAAGTAATAAATATTTATTTTAAATTTTGACCATCTCGACCCGCGTAGGTTTTCACAAAAAACCTTCGCCGGTACAACTAAGGAACCAAATAGTTTTTTAAATATGGAGTGTAACCAAAGGACCCGCGTGGGTCGAGATTTGTGGGGTGTGATAGTGACTAACCCACGCACATATAGATCGTAACTGAGCTAGCTTTTGGCGCCATTTTTGTTAGCAATGCTGTGTCTAGACAAGTCAGACATGACTAGTCTTGCTCTAAGGACTTTGTCTTCTTAGTGGGACAAATGCGAAAAACTTGAGTTATTATAATTTCCTTAATTTTGATGAAACTTGGGATAGGTTATGTAAATAGTATACATAGTTAACTTTTATTCTAAATACACATTTTATCGGCAAAGCTGATGTTTTAATTTTATTATTTTAAGAGTATTTATCAAATACTTTGTCCTCATTCGCATAGACGATGAGTTCGATTCCCACTAGAAGTAGCTTTTAATTTTTATTTAGAATGAAAATGCTAGGATATAGGCGCGTGAATTAAAGGTTACAAAACAAATCCATACATAACCAACAGGTAGACTGTTTCGTTGGCGTACTCTCGGCGCTTAAAGAGTATAAAATTATACCTACCTTATAATTATGGATAGTTATGGATATAATTAGAAGTATAGTTTTGGCCTGCCTTACAATTATTGACCCATTTTGTGTAAGGGTAGGTACTTTTTGACGGAATTTTAGATAATTATTCTAGTCTAAATCATTGAATAGTGAATTTTCTTAGGGCAATAATGAAGTGAAATAATTTAGGGAAATTATATTGATTGTACTGTCCCAATGCTGGGCAGGGGTTGCACAAATTGAGGGATATTTGAAACATTTTTAAAATTATATTTTATGATGAGAGCTCGTGCGAATTACATTCGTGAGTACTGGGGCTTAACCTAGTGTTGTAAAAACGCTTGAGTCGGCGCTTAAAACGCTCGCGTTTCCTACGTGCGTCAACGCTTGTAAGCGTCGACTCAGCGCTAAACGCTCGACTTCAGTGCTTCTTTTTACGACGCTACTTAACTCTGCTATTGCTATTTTAAATAAAATGAAGTGACATTAAAATTGTTGATTTTTGACAGATAACTAAATAGTGTCACTATGGGTTTCCATAAGCGTGCCACTTCAAAATATTGTTGTAATTTCGTAATCTGGTAAACAATGACAAATTAATTGTTTGTTTATTCGATACTCTGTTAGTATTTTGACGGGTTTTTTTAACAACTTAAATCCAATGATCGTCATTTTTACACAATCGAATTGTAATCAATTAATAATACTATTGATAATGTGATAGAGTACTAACTTTTGGCACAATATCAATTGACGGACGATTTAGCGCAGTGGTTAAGAGCACAGATCCACAATTATTTGTTCCGGTCTGGGTATTTGTGTATGTGAATTTTCATGTTTGTAAACGCACCCACGACACAGGAATACAACCCAGTGTGGGGATACGTTTTTAAAAAAAAATTTAATGCAGCCTGTAATAATGATAAATTAAGTTAAAATAGCAGCGTTGAGGCCCTGGACACGTACACTTATTTACATGATGCTATTAACTTGTTCAAGTGCCTCAACTTGCACTAGTTACTCGCGTCGTGCACAAGCGCTATATATAAAATAATTGTTTTAATATTTTTTTTACACTATTAAGTACTTCTATTATTAAAAAAGTAATTAAATTACTTTGATGTGAAATATTGTAAATATACTGTAAAATTTGTAACTATTAAATGTTTCCCGCTTAAAATTTTAATGTTGCGTTCATATTGATCTTAGGAATAAATTATAAATATTATATTATAATGTAGTTATTGTTAGGGTTAAAAAAGGTTTAATCCTTTCCTAATTATTGTTCCAAATAAATATAAGTATTAAAAATAATAATAATATTTTCTTTATATAATTGTTTTATGATGTACATTCGTATAATATGATCTGGATTAAAATGTTTGATAAACGAGAAAGTGAGTGTTTGTTTCTTTTTTGTTATTTGCTCCAAAACGGCTGAACGGGTGTGGATGAAATTTAATAGATAAGGTCTTGGAGCACAAGGGTTATATTATATTTTGCATATAGGCCACATAGCTTTGCAGACCTATTGGGCTACACTAACGGCGTCAAACTAACGCTTGCATCAACTTGCGCTTTAGATAATGTCAATTAGCGCATTAAATATTGGCTATATCTGCGTTATGTTATAATTAAAATTAATTAAAATATTAATTATCACAATTAGACACAAACTAGTGCATTACAGGAATGGCATCCATTTTGAAATCCAACATGGCCGTTAGTATTTTATTGTATTTATAGCTTTGTCAATACTAAAACAAATGTTTGTAAAAAGTTTAGGTAATAATTTTAAGATTATTCTTTTATTAGGTTTGATAGAGTATAAATATATATTTATCATTAAGTATTTTTATTAAAAATCTATTTAGTAGTAAAAGTAAAAGTAAATAATTCTTCTGGAGTTTAAAAATGTGAGAAATAAATGGTTATATGGTATTAAATGTGGTAGTTTTAATTAATATACGATATTCTAGTGCTCTCCTTATACTTACAAAGTCCAATGATCTAATCCTTGTTTTAATACACGGCTACGGCCAAGCCTCTTGAATTATATTGTTAGCAGTCGATGTACTCGTATGTATGTTTGTATTTTTACGACTTCAATACACCCTGATATCTCGTAAACCGCTTATCGGGGAATGTTAATTTTAAAATGCATTACACACAGGTCCCCTAGCGATCGGTCTAGAAAGTTCTAGAATCCGTGCTTAAGTGCTGAAACGTATAGAAGGTTCCTCCCCTTTAGTTATCGCCGGCGCGCGGTCGTATACAAGTAGCTATATGTTCACGTACAAATAGATATGTAATAATAATACCGCTTTGTGGGCCGCGCCGGCTATTGTTCGATGTACTTCTATCGATTTACTTATGGGGTTCACGTCCGTTCTAGAACTTTTATACGAGTATAAAAGGAACACAGCGCGGGGACGGATACAGTCTCTTCTCGGAAGCGATATTGATCAAATCGGATAACAAGCGATCTAAGTGGAATACACCGGCGACTTTAGCAACGATATACAGACACTACGAGTGACTCAGCGACTTGGAAGCAGTATTTGGGTACTAACGAGAGTAGTACTAGTGTGTGATTAGTTCGCGTGTGTATTTGCATTCGACGTACTGTTTGTGTGTACAGCGCCTAATAAAATACTTCGCACGTTATTCGGCATTTAATTACCCCGTGCTGTCATCACAGGTACCAGACACCCTAATTTGTTGCAAAATATACTTTCTTAGACTTAAATTCGAGAACACATTTTCTTTTCTTTAAAAAAAACGTAGCCCCACACTAGGATTTGTTCCAGTGTCGTGGGTGCGCCTACAAACATGAAAATTCACACACAAATATACCTATTAACCACCACGCTAAATCGTCCGTTAATCATAATAACCGGAAATGGGAGCTATGTTTCTGTACGATATTTGCCGCAACAGGTACGACTGTATTGACATTTCGCGCCTTTATTAAAAAGGCGACAACCCGATATTTTGCGAACGCGTCCAATCATAGTAATCCGCTAATCGTAGCCGCTGCCGACTACGAACTGAACTTCCCTCCTATCAACCGCTACCGCCGTCCGCGGCATGTTCTCACCGACCCTCCTGATGCCCTTACATCCCTTCTTTCGGATACAGATACCGCACACAGGATCAGACACCGACCTCGCCGGCGAGGTCGAAGAATCCCTTGCCCGCCGGCCGGTGCAGAGCACCACGGCGAGACACCTAGTATACGCCCTCCCCCATAGCGACTGCCCAAGCCGAGGCCGTTCCTCCTTGAGGCGCCTTTGAGCTAGTTGCCCCCTTGCCCTTCTGGCTCGAGCGTAGTGGTTGCACGCTCGCCCTCTTGTCCGGTGAAGCTGTAAATTAATAATAACAATGTCTTAAAAATGGCCACTTACACCTATCACATTTGTATACAAACATCTACAGTTTGATAATAATCTATACTAGGGATGATAAATATTAGAATAACATCGATTAAAAATATCGTTGTACGATGCATATCGAAAGTGGGTGTGTAAACCTCCATAGATTATATTGATCTGCGTCATCTAGTGTGGATTGAGTGAATTATTAATGCCAAAATGTAGTCAGCGAAATCTAGTTTAAACTGAGTAATTAAGTTCGTATTTAATAGATTTTGTGGCTTAACATCCTAGAGTATACCAAAATAATATTGAATAAACTGGTTGAGTAAGAAAATATAGATGTTCCGATATTATACTCGTACCATCGATGTGCCTATGTTTTAGAGACAGGGACGTAGCTACCGCCGTATCAAAGATACGGGGCCCCCCAGCTTCAGGGGCCCCGAACCCGTGTGGGCAAAAATTCGTAAATTGTTATCCACAATCTCATCCAAACTTTGGCCGTACGCTAAGCTTTCCAGGAAAAAATAATGACACACACACATGATCGATATGATCACACGATAATTATGATTTTACGTCATGTCTGCGCAGTAAATATCCTTTAAATGTTTTATTGCAAAAGCAAAAAAAAGGCTAATAAATAAATTTGATTTGAATTGTTTGGCGAGCTTAGCTCCTAGAAGCATTTATTGTAAGTAATTACTAGTATACTACTGCTAGTATACATATAATCAGTATATGTTTATATTATTCAATACGAGTGATTTATTTGTGAAAAAAATTTACTCTCCATTTGGATTTCGCCGCAGTTAGGTAGCAGGGCCCCGCAATCAATTTTGATACGGGGCCCAATGGGGGGGGGGGGGGGGGATCTAGGGCAAGCTACGCCACTCTTTTGAGATCTTATGACTTTCATGACTCAATGACCCGGACACGAAACTTTCCATATATTAGTTTTTTGAAGGCAAAAATGCATCATTCTTGCGGGATAGTTTTTATTTCTCCATGTTTTCTTGGCTAAGCGAATTTTAAAGATACTTAGTATGGGGGTGTCTTGGGACAGTACAGAATATGCGCCATCCCGAAAAGGCCGGTCTATCTAATTACGTCAAATTACAAAACAAACGCGTGCGTAGCCGCGGGTAACAGCTAGTGTGAATATCAAAGGAACGCGTGCGAACCCGCGAGAAACTGCTATTCACTGCATATTATAATACAAAGTCCCCCCGCCGCGTCTGTCTGTCTGAACGAGATAAATTCAATAACTACCGAAAAATTTTCATACTGTTTTAACTAATGGACGGAGTGATTAAAGAGGAAGGTTTGTGTGTATAATTCATGCCGTGCCAAGCCGGGGCGGGGCGCTAGTATCTATATAAATATACTACGAATACATACGAAAGTATGTATTTTGTATCGCCAATTGTGTCACGATTTTAGGTTAGAAATTATTTATTTTGAAAGTATTTTATCTGACTTTGAATTGTTAAAGAAAATATATAATACTTCATTTGATTTGTTGATTTAACGTAATCGCTGATTTTAAATGGTATCTGATTTGACTCAACTAAAAGTATAATTTGATGAGGCCGGCCATTTTTAAGTTAGTTCGATTCGAGCGCTCGAACAGAGCAGACGTAGGAATGGAGTGACCAGGATTTGTTAAAAAGGGTATCCTGTACCGACACGGAATTAATGTTCGAGATTAAAGGTATTTTTATAACGATATATTAAAGGTGTTTTATTTGTTTCTTCACAATTGAGTATTACTGTGTCATGACTTTGATTAAATAAAACTTCAAAACTAAAATGTATTCACTTATTTATTATTGACACAAATATTTATTCACCATATTTATTATTGCTAACTTAAAATGAAACATGCATAAAGCTCCATTAGAGCCTTAATATTGAGAGGACAACTCAGCCTTTTGGAAATGAGATCAAAAATTAAAAGAAAATACCCCTATGATATCAAGCTAGATCCCTTGCGGGGTAGGCAGAGTACAATTTTCCAACAGGTTCTTTCCTTACAGACCTCTCTGGCTTCCTCCTCTCTCATAGTTCGTCTCATACACGCTCGTTGGTTACGGTGACTCAAGACTTAGTCTTCAGATGAGACACGGTCTATTTGGTCATGGTAAGATAGTCTAGGCCTCTCCGGTATCCTTCCACTTTGGCATTTTAACAAATTACTTCAAATATAATTTATTGTTTTTTTTTTATCTATAAGCACACATACAATCATATTATCTATTATATATTTGCCCTTGACCTCAAGGACCGGCAGTGACATGGAAGAAGACTGTTGCAGCCACGGCTCCAGTATTATAGTTAGTTCAGTTATCATTTGTTTTTAATTATAATCGCATACAGTACAGTGCGACAAGGATCTTTCGGCTCGTAGATGACATTGACGCGTTGGTGTGAAATACAGGTACATTTATTATTTTTTTCTACTTCCTACCTACCTATATCATCACGCCAGATCCCTTGCGGGGTTGGCAGAGAGTACAGAGTTCCAACAGGTTCTTTCCTTACATACCTCTCTGGCTTCCTCCACTCTCATAGTTCGTCTCATACACCCTCGGCGGTTACGGAGACTCTTGAATTTTATTTTTTTCTACTTCCAGTGAAATATTTTAACAGGTGGGATCGCACGGTTACTAATTCAAATAAGAGCTTGGGTAAATTTCATAGCAAAAGGAAACTCTCGGACTGTCATGAAGTGACATTCCACTTAATGACAGCGTTAGTTTCGATTTTGGCCGTGGGCCAAATGAACCTTGTGGGACTGTACATTCCGTATAACATAATCAAACATGACCTTAAGTAATATCACATTTGCCCTTGACTTCAAGGACAATACATTACGTGTTACATAATCACAAATGACCTAGAATATATCACATTGACCTCGACAAATTCTTGATTCAAATATCATTTATTAGTTTTTATTTATAATCCCACGCAATACAATCATATTATCACAAATGACCTTGAGTAAGTATTACATTTGACCTTGACCTCAGGGGCCAGCGGTGATATGAAAGAACACATCGCAGGGAGACTGTCGAGGCCACGGCTCCAGTATTATAGTTAGTTCAAATGTCATTTGTTTTTATAATCCCACGCCATATATTCTGTATAACATAATCTTAAGTGACCTTTAGTTTATCACACTAGACCTCGAGGTCACAGGAAAGTTGACAAGATGAGAGGTTCAACAAGGTTCAAATATTATTTATTAGTTTTTATTTATAATCACACACGATATAATCATATTATCACAAATGACCTTAAGTCAGTATCACGTTTGACCTTGACCTCAAGGGCCGGCGGTGACATGAAAGAACACATCGCAGGGAGGCTGTCGCGGCCACGTCTCCAGCATTATTGTTGGTTCAGTTTTAGTAAACAAATCCAATTTGGGTTCGGGTGGAACTTCGGGTTTTATCTGAGAAATAAAAGGACACATTTAATATATAATGTAATTTACATAATCAAGACCAGCAGGTAAGTGGATTTTCTGCTACTCCTCTTGTATTTTTTTTTCTAATTCAATTAGCATTTAGAGCAGAGATGGGAAAAATATAATTAGATTAAAGATTAATCACCTTTGCTTGGGAAATATAGACATGATGGTGTATTAATGATTAATGTTTACAATTACATTTTCTAACTCTTTTAATCAATTTTAATCTTGAATTGTAATTGAATATTACAAAATGCGATTATCATAATTAATCTGATTACATTTCGCCCATCTCTGGTTTAAAGGGGCCTTTGACCTGAAATGGTCATATAATAATAATAATAGCCCTGTTATTAAACTGTCCCACTGTTGGGCATGGGCCTCCTCTCTAACGGAGAGGGTTTAGGCCATAGTCCACCACGCTGGCCCAGTGCGGGTTGGCGAACTTCACACACCTTCGAATAACTCTTAGGCGTGCAGGTTTCCTCACGATGTTTTCCTTGGCCGTTAAAGCAAGGGATAATTATTTTTTAATAGGCAGCAGTGATAGCCTAGTGGTTAGACCGTTGGACTCCAAAGCCAACGGTCTACCAAATTAAAACTGGGTTCAAACCCAGGCACGCACCTCTGTCTTTTAAAAAGCATGTGCGAAATGGTCATAATCATATTTTATTTTGCGTTCCACAATATAGTTTAGTCGGTGACATTGATCAGCTTAAGAGCTAGGTTAGGTAACAATCATGGACCCTGTCGGGCACAGCGAAGAGTTTAGGAGAGAGGAAGACTATTAGGGATTTTAGATTAAAAGTATTAAATATTTTTTATTAGCTTGGAACTTAGTTATGTACGTAGGAAATCGTATCGTTTGTAGGAAGTCAGTAGTATTAGAGTTTTAAATAGATATATTATGTCATTTATATTAGCTTTTTATACATACTAGTGGTCGAAATTGGGCCTACTCTTTCATCGTTTGCTGGTTATGTTTGACATTCAGTAAAGTCTTATAGTCATAGATAAAAAACATTAAAGACAAACAATATTAATCTATTCTCAATTTGACCACAGACTTTTTAACAATAAACAAAAGAGTATATATGCGTGTTTGTGTCAAATATGGTAGTGTGTTTATTTATATTTTTTATGCATAATTTAAAAAATGTATAATATTAGCATCCTGCACTCCTTCTCTATATAAACTATAAGTGTAGAAAATTTCATACTACTACGTCCACGCAATTTTCGTAAAAAGGGGTACTAAATTTTTGCTTCACGTATTAATATAATGATTATTATAAATGTCTATTATATTATCCTATATGTGTGTTTATATATATTCTTATATTAATTATTAAAAGCATATAGCCTATATCTTTTGTCTAATAAGATTATATCTTACCTTAGCCGACCTCCTCAGTTTGAGATGAACCAGTTTGACATGGGTCCTCATAGCACTCCGCTGAGTGAACTTCCGTCCGCACTCGGTACACTCGAAGGGCTTCTCTCCGGTGTGGGTCCGAACGTGGTTCAGTAACACACTTTTACCCTGAAACAAAATAAATAGACCATAGAAATGACGTAACAAGAAGCACGATTTGCAGCTCCATCTCATAAGAATAATATATATAGAGTCTGTCTAATGAAAGCTGGGAGTAATTTTTTAACGTTTTCATAAGCTGGCTGCGGCTAATGTCACCTATTGTGTAGTAAACTGATTTTGATAATCGAATTAGAAGGATCAATTCCTTCTAAATCGATTATCAAAATCTGTTTTATGTCTGAAACGCATATTTTTTATAATTCTATCTATCTATCTATAACCTCACGCCAGATCCCTTGCGGGGTAGGCAGAGAGTACAGAGTTCCAACAGGTTCTTTCCTTACATACCTCTCTGGCTTCCTCGACTCTCATAGTTCGTCTCAGAGATCTGGCGTGATGATGATATAGATAGATAGATATTAAAAATGAAATAGTTTTGTGAAAGGAAAATTTTGTATAATTTATGTATTCTAGTCATCGATATACAGGGTTTATTTGTATACCAATGATACCACTTTAAAACACAAAGTTTTCTTCTAAGAATATTCTCATAGCAGAAAAACCAGGACTTACTGACACAAAAGTGTGTAATATGTTCATATAAGTATGAAATCCCTCACAATTCAAGCCGTTCGTCTGTGCAATGCATTGCCAGCGTCAGTTAGACGTGCAAAGTCGTTGGTTTCGTTAAAAAATATGGTTAAGAGTCACTATCTATCAATAATATGACTATTTGCTATTTATCCTTACCTGTGTTTAGCTATAATATGTGTATAGTATATAATGGTACATATTGTCATGTCTGTATATATGTGACTAGGTTTTTATAATATATGTATGTATTGTAAATTAATCATCAATAGTGTACGCCACCAAGTGCCCTTTTTATACTTACTAGTGGTCGCCCATAGGACGATATTCGACCTACTCTTTCATCGCTTGTTGGTTATGTTTGACATTCAGTAAGACTATAGACAAATAATATTAAAGACAAACAACAATTTTACGTGTATTGTGTCAAATACATGGTAGTGTGTATAATTATTTTTAATGATTTAATGTATGTTTTATGCATAATTTAAAAAAAAACATTAGTATTCTTCACTTCTTCTCTATATAAACTATAAGTGTGGAAAATTTCATACTCCTCCGTCCGCGCAATTTTCGTAAAAAGGTGTACAAAGTTTTTGCTTCACGTATTAATATATAGATTTGTTTTCCTTACAATGGTTGTCTGGAAAAAAATTGCTGTTAGCAATAAGACCGCCATTTGTACTCTTTTTGTATAAAATTTGTTTCTGGAATTGTTTTTGCTGGTGTACAATAAAGTGAAAAATTATTATTATTATGTTAGAATGCTATAATTTCTGTGTAACTTTCGCCCTACCCATTCTTCTATCTCGTTACTACATTTTCCAGTGTGTACATGTGTTCCGTAAAATTATAAAACTTCTATCTATCTATCGATCTATATCATCACGCCAGATCCCTTACGGGGTAGGCAGAGAGTACAGAGTTCCAACAGGCTCTTTCCTTACATACCTCTCTGGCTTCCTCTACCCTCATAGTTCGTCTCATACACGCTCGCCGGTTACGGAGACTCCTGACTTGTCCTTCAGATAAGATCCGGTCTATTTGGTCATGGTAAAATAGTCTAGGTCTTCCCCGGTACCTACATCCTTTCCACTTTCGCATTGTATATCAGTTTTGTCACTCTTTCTTCGGACATTCTTTCTATATGCCCGAACCAACGGAGCATACCCATAAAACTTCTTTTCACAATTTATTGCTCTATTATTTTAGCCTTCGTACTTTGTCATAAAAGTATTCAAGTATGAAATCCGTTTACTCCCAGTTCATCTGGGGTTGCACGACCTAAATTATTTACATTTGCCGCTATTTTCCACTCTCAGCATTCATAAGACAGACTCTATCGATGACATAAAGTGCTTAAACTGTGGAAGGATATAAATATCAGGGTCAGTTTTCAGGGACATACTCATTATGTATGTGTACTCATTGTGTATGTATGTCGCTATGAGAAATCAAGGTCACTAGAGGAGGTCTAGGTTACAAACTCACCCGGAATGCCTTCCCGCAGGTGTCACACACATGTCAAGGCGGTGGTCGCCTACCCTAGTGTACGGTGAGCGTGTGTTTGAGTAATGAAGTGCGCGATGCTAATGCTGCGCCGCAAGCTCCGCAGTATACGTGGTAGGATAGTTGCCTTATATCATGGTCAGTGTCGTCAGCTTGAGGTCACTATGCAAGGTCGAGGTCACTATGCAAGGTCGAGGTCACTACGCAAGGTCGAGGTCACTATACAAGGTCAAGATCGCTATTCAATACCGAGACCCCTAGAGAAGGTCATCACTATGAAATTTCAAGGTTACTATGTAAGGTCAAGGTCACTTGGTACGGTCAGGGTCACTATTCAATGGAAAGGTCACTATAGAAGGTCACTGTCACAAAGTGCGATCAAGATCACGATGCACGGTAAAGGGCACTATTAAATTTTAAGGTCACTATACAAGGTCAAGGTTACAAACTCACCCGGAACGCCTTCCCGCAGGTGTCACAGACGTGTCGAGGCGGTGGTCGCCTGCCCTGGTGTACGGTGAGCGTGTGTTTGAGTAGGGAGGTGCGCGATGTTAGTGTTGCGCCGCAAGCTCCGCAGTATACGTGGTGGGATAGTTGCCTTATATCATGGTCAGTGTTGTCAGCTTGAGGTCACTATGCAAGGTCGAGGTCTCTACGCAAGGTCGAGGTCACTATGCAAGGTCAAGATCGCTATTCAAAACCGAGACCCCTAGAGAAGGTCATCACTATGAAATTTCAAGGTTACTATGTAAGGTCAAGGTCACTTGGTACGGTCAGGGTCACTATTCAATGGAAAGGTCACTATAGAAGGTCACTGTCACAAAGTGCGATCAAGATCACGATGCACGGTAAAGGGCACTATTAAATTTTAAGGTCACTATTCAAGGTCAAGGTTACAAACTCACCCGGAACGCCTTCCCGCAGGTGTCACAGACGTGTCGAGGCGGTGGTCGTCTGCCCTGGTGTACAGTGAGCGTGTGTTTGAGTAGGGAGGTGCGCGACGCTAGTGCTGCGCCGCAAGCCCCGCAGGAATGTGCTCGAACGCCCTCGTGTTGGACGGACACGTGGTGGGCTAGTTGGCGCTCGGTGTCAAAGCGCTTATCACAGCGCGAACAACCGTATCTGCGAGAACGGAGAAGATTTGCTATTATAGCTCTATGTACCCGTGTTTCTTTAGAGGCAACGGGATAAGATAATTTTGATTACGGTACTTTAAACAAGCTTTTATTTAACATGCAATGTTCGTATGTCTGTCTGTCTTTCCGGATCGAATCTTGTGATCCATTTTTCAAGCACTTGCGAGTATCCGATTGAGCTGAAATTTGGCATACGTGTGTAAGTCCGATGACAATGCAATAGTACCATGGAGCTGGTCTGATGATGGAGTCTGAAGGTGGACATAGGAACATGTGAATTATACGACAAAACTCCCTCGTGTTTAGGCTTGTTAGATTGGTATTGAGAAATACTATACAACTAGATAGTATACAGGGTCTGATGATGAAACCGTTACAAGCCGAAAGGTGGCCAATTGAGCCACACAAGTAAAACCCCGCCGTGTTTAGGCTTGTTGGGTTTGTCTTGACGAGTACTCTAGACCTGGATGGTGCCGCTCCGCCTACTGGATCGTGCAGTCGCAGATTCGATTGCCGCACGGAATAAATCTTTGTGTCCCGAAATATTTGTTTTGACCCCGGCATTTTCGTATGTGAATGTTATGTTTGTAATATGGGAATACGTTTTAAAATAACTGGACTGGAGTAGGACTCGCGCTCTGAGGATTCCATACCTGTTTCGGCCAGTTTCAGCACAAAATTGTAGTTTCGGTTTCGGCAGAAATCCAGCCGAAAGTAGGGCCGAAACCGAAACTGCGTTCGTGAGCTTGCGGGTGGCCTTTGGGCACTATAGCCGCGTGTTGAAATGACTGAACCATGGTCTAGGCATTTATTCTAATAAAATCTATCTTTGAATTAATTCCAATCGATTGGACTGGAATCGATTTTCATGTTTGAGCCTGTTGGATATGTCTTGATTACTACTAAAGTTTATATTTATAACTTTTCAACTAAACAAGAAAACCCCATCAAGTTCGGGCTTGTTGGATTTCTTTTGTATTTACCATTATACTCTGAGGGATTTGGCATGATGTTATACATAAATAGTACGAGTATAGTTTTGCCCATATACCCTTGACTCTCTGGAAATGCGAAGGTTATAGTTTTGTCCATAATTCACTTACTCTTCCCTAAGGATACTCCGGTAATTATTCTGCTCACTGTACCCTAAGGTTAGCTTATGAATACCACAGCAAAGGTTTTGAATATACAAGCTGTAACATAATTAACACAAGACCTGAAAGTAGTTTATTCTAAATCAGTTACTGAATTGATTTCAACAATTTTTAATGTATCTTACATTTTATTTAATTTGCAAAATATGTGGTTACTCCTTTAGTGCGTTATAACAAACCATATTTATAATATTATCCTATATTATCCCACCGCTAGACAAAGGCCTTCTCTCACCAATCGTGGCGAGAGAGATTAGTTCATACTCCAGCACTCGGAGCCAGTGCGGTGCGGTGGAGGCAGTTCTCTGGACACCTGCAAGTGGAACTTAGCAAACCGCCCATAAACCAATAAAAAATAAAATATTCTAAGTATACTCACTTCAAAGTCTGCTTGTCCTTATGTTTGAGACTTTTCTGTAAATGTTGTCGTAAACTCTGCGCAGATTTGAATCTGAAAAAAAATAAAAAGATTCATCATCATCATCATCATCTCAGCCTATACTTGTCCACTGCTGAACATAGGCCTCCCCAATCGCTTTCCAGCGTAACCGGTCCGATGCCACCTGCATCCAACGACTTCCTGCGATTTTCACAAGATCGTCGGTCCATCTGGCAGGCGGTCGTCCCACGCTGCGCTTGCCAATACGTGGTCTCTACTCTAGAATCTTTCTGCCCTAACGCCCGTCCGATCTACGCGCTATGTGGCCCGCCCATTGCCACTTCAGCTTGCTAATCTTAAGGGCTATGTGCCCTTGGTTCTTCTACGAATCTCCTCATTCCTGATTCGATCGCGTAGAGAAACGCCGAGCATAGCTCTCTCCATAGCTCGCTGAGCAACACTTGAGTTTTTTTATGAGACCTATTGTAAGTGACCACGTCTCCAACAAGATTAAATCAAAGTTATTTCAGACAGACATTGAAGTACGGACATAGCTGCAATGGCATATGGAGCCATTCAACATGGCCACTCACCGTGCGGCTTGTCCACCAGTTCGAGGTCGCTCAGCGAGCTATGGAGAGAGCTATGCTCGGAGTTTCTCTTAGGGATCGAATCCGGAACGAAGTTATTCGTTAGAGAACTAAGGTTACCGACATAACTCAACGAATTAGCAAGCTGAAGTGGCAGTGGCCAGGTCACATATGCTGCAGAACCGATGGCCGTTGGGGTAGACTGGTTCTTGAGTGGAGACCGCGTGTCGGCAAACGTAGTGTAGGGCGTCCTGTAGCTAGGTGGGGCGACGATATTCGTAAGGCAGCGGGTAGGGATTGGAGGAGGAGAGCTGAAGATCGAGCTCAGTGGCGTGCCATGGGAGAGGCCTACGTCCAGCAGTGGACTGACACGGGCTGATGATAATGACATACCCGACAGCAAATTAACACTAGTATGGACATTTATGGGCCTACCTAACAGACATGAGATTACTGTGGATCCGCCTGAAATACGAATCTAACTATAGTCTATTTCAATAAAACTCTAAAACTTTGTGTACAAACCGTAACCTTTTTTAGATGTTTTAGAAATGATTGCAATGTATAACAAGTGTAATATGAAGGCGACAGTATTTCCGAAGACATCGAAATCGTCGTTTTTATGCTAAGTGAAAAGTTTTAAAGATTGATTGGCTTAGAATATAGACTTTTCAGACAAGACAAATTGGATTAGTATGGACATATCTGACAATTTGGGCTAGTATGGAACCTGACAAATTGGACTAGTGTAGATCAACTGGCAGATAATTATGACTACTGTGTATGGAGGGTAGAGGTAAGGAGAACCGTCTTATACAGGGGACAAGCTGAAAGAGTGTCCAGCTGTAAGCAGCCAATTACAACTCAAAAACTCACCATAATAGCGCTTGCGTAGCAAGAGAGAAGGATATGAATTTAGCAGTTATAAGCGGTGTGGCGACCCCTATACATCGCTACATAGTTGCGGCTACCTACCAATAGATGGTGCTGACGATTCGCCATACATGTCTCGAACGCGATATTAGACTGCGCGCGACGTGTAACATATATATCCTGCCACTACAATCCTGCCACTCTCCCCCAGAGTTGTTGTCGGGGGCTTGTATATACGTTACACGTGGTGCACACTCTAATATCGCGTTCTAGACATGTATGGCGAATCGTCAGCACCATCTATTGGTAGGTAGTCGCAACTATGTAGCGATGTATAGGGGTCGCTACAGCGGCGTGAAGTGTGCCGAGTTGAAAAATTTAATATCTTTGGTGACTAGTGTACAGTAGTACAAAATAATTTAGTAAATATAACCTATGAAACTGCTGTGAGAAAATGAGTGATTTAATTTTTATAAAGTTTTTATAATACTTTCACAAGGCGGAAGGTTTTCTTTCCTTGTTCAATTCGCAATCATACTCTAATTACATTTGGCGCTATCTTTAAAATTCATCTCTTGCTACCGGAGCGGCATCACAATTTGGTGCTTCTCGACGGACACTTTTTCATACACAGAGATGGTTCTCCTTACCTCTAGCTTCCATACTACTGTGTAACTATCTAAAAGACCAATAAGACTAGTATGGACGTACCAGGCAAAAAAAATGTGAATCTACAAGCTGTAACACAATTAACGCAAGACCTGAAAGTAGTTCGTTCTAAATCGGCAACCGAATCGATTCCAACTATTCTTAAAGTTTTTTTTAATATCCAAAAAATGCTGTAACTCGTTCTGTTCGCTGTATTAAACAAAATTTAATAATTTTTCAAAGAATTACGGCTATTTTAAATGTGTTTCTATTACACACACCTCAATACGCATACAAAAGTTAATTAACTATTCAATTTTATAGTTAATTTGGGTAACAAAGAGCTTAAGGAAAATGGCAGAAAACTCCTTAAAATTGGGAGTTTGATTTTCGTATTAAATTCCTCTATTTGGTCATGGTAAGATAGTCTAGGTCTTCCCCGGCACCTACATCCTACAGAGAGGTATGTAAGGAAAGAACCTGTTGGAACTCTGTACTCTCTGCCTACCCCGCGAGGGAGCTGGCGTGATGATATAGAGAGATTAAATTCGTAAAGCAATAATCTAATTGGGGTGTCTGAGGTCTTGCTTTATATGTGTTACACCTTGTATATGACACATAAATTAGACTTGTATGGACCTATCTGACAGACAATTAAGACTAGTGTAGACCTACCTATCAGAACAACAGACTAGTGTGCATCTCGGTCAGATAAGTTAGAGGATCTACTTGACAGCCATTGGCCTACCACCTATAATAAAAATTTGACAATTTTGACAGATAATTAAAACTAATGTGCACCTGACATACAATTAGACTAGTCTGGACCTACTAGATAAAGAAATTAAAATATGAAAAAAAAAAAACACCGTCACGCCTATATTCCCCAGAGGGGGTGGCAGAGGTGTACTGAGTACATCCACGTTTCGCCGACGATGTTAGGTCCCATGTAATAGGGGGCGAGCCCATTGCGATATATCGGGCACAATTCCAGACTCCGGACTCATACTGGGAATTTTTCGTTAGAAAAACTACATTTGTCCGACCTAGGATTTGAACCCAGGACCTCGTGATCACAAAGCGATGCGCTTTGCCACCAGACCAACGAGGCATACAATAATATGGACCTACTTTAAAGACATAACTGACATAAGTCGAATTAGACAAGACCTATTTTATACACAAACTAGCTTCCGCCCGCGACTTCGACTTGCGTGGACTTTAGACCGGAATCTAACATTTTTCCGGGATAAAAATCCTTTGCGTTAATCGAGGTAATAAACTATCTATGTGCCAAATTTTATCTAAATCCGTTCAACCATTTTTGCGTAATTGAGTAACAAATTAATACGCGCATGCTTTCGAAAAGACAGAAGTGCGCCCGTGGTTTCACCCAGGCACGCACCTCTGTCTTTTCGAAAGCATGTGCGTATTAAAAATTAACTATCACTTGCTTTAACGGTGAAGGAACACATCGTGAGGAAACCTGCATGCCTGAGAGTTTCTCGAAGGTGTGTGAAGTTCGCCAACCCGCACTGGGCCAGCGTGGTGGACTATGGCCTAAACACTCTGTTTGAGAGAAGGCCCGTGCCCAACGGTGGGACAGTTTCTTACCAGGGCTGGACATACACACTTATCTGAAGGGCACGTCAAGAGTCTCCGTAACCAGCGAGCGTGTATGATGCGAACTATGAGAGTGGAGGAAGCCAGAGAGGTATGTAAGGAGAGAACCTGTTGGAACTCTGTACTCTCTACCTACCCCGCAAGGGATCTGGCGTGATATATAGATAGATAGATTATTATGAGTCACAAACACCTAAACATAGAATCTTTCATATTTATAATATAAGTAGGAAGTATAAACGGAGTCTTATCTGAAGGAAAAGTCAAGAGTCTCCGTAACCGGCGAGCGTATATGAGACGAACTATGAGAGCGGAGGAAGGCAGAGAGGTATGTAAGGAAAGAACCTGTTGGAACTCTGTACTCTCTGCCTACCCCGCAAGGGATTTGGCGTGATATTATAGATTATTATGAGTCACAAACACCTAAACATACACGCTTTTGCATTTATAATAATTTTTTTTTATTATAAAACACGTAGCCCCACACTAGGATTTATTCCTGTATCGTGGGTGCGTTTACAAACATGAAAATTCACATACACAAATACCCAGCCCGGAACAAATAATTGTGGTTCACACAAAGATTTGTCCCGTGCGCGAATCGAACCCGCGACTATTAGACACAGTGGGCGTAGCGGTTTAAGCTCTTAACCACTGCACTAAATCGTCCGTCTCTCTATACTCTCTGCCTTCTCCGCAAGGGATCTGGCGTGACGATATAAATAGATATCTAAGAGAATATTTTCTTTTTTAACGTAGTCACAGTATAGACACGAAATTTTGTATACAGCTTTAATAAAAATTGTAAACAGCTCGATTTTAAGCTCTTAACCACAGAAATCATCATAAATCGTCCGTCGAATATTAGTAGGAAGTAGGATTAAGACTTATATAACGTCTTACCTAACGTCACACTCTACACAGTAGAACTCTTTGACGTCTGTGTGTTTCAGTTGGTGGTGTTTGATCTGAGTGCGCGTGCGACATCGCTTGCCGCAAATACTGCACTCATAATTCTTTATACCTTGATGGATCCTGTGAAACGATATAATGACAATAAATCCTAGTGTGGAGATACGTTTTTTAAAAAGAATAAAGAATTAAAAAAATTGTGTGTCTCGGGACGCCCGACAGAAGTGATAACTTAAACTAGCGCTGTGGGTTAGAGTGAGAGAGGAAGAGCCTGCCTACCGCTGCCGTATGCGTGAGAGAAAGGGAAGAGCGCTGTGGGTTAGAGTGAGAGAGGAAGAGCATGCCTACCGCTGCCGTATGCGTGGAGATAGGGAAGAGCGCTGTGGGTTAGAGTGAGAGAGGAAGAGCCTGCCTACCGCTGCCGTATGCGTGGAGAAAGGGAAGAGCGCTGTGCGTTAGAGTGAGAGAAGAAGAGCATGCCTACCGCTGCCGAATGCGTGGGAGAAAGGGAAGAGCGCTGTGGGTTAGAGTGAGAGAGGAAGAGCATGCCTACCGCTGCCGAATGCGTGAGAGAAAGGAAAGAGCGCTGTGGGTTAGAGTGAGAGAGGCAGAGCATGCATACCGCTGCCGTATGCGTGGAGATAGGGAAGAGCGCTGTGGGTTAGAGTGAGAGAGGAAGAGCCTGCCTAGCGCTGCCGTATGCGTGAGAGAAAGGGAAGAGCGCTGTGGGTTAGAGTGAGAGAGGAAGAGCATGCCTACCGCTGCCGAATGCGTGGGAGAAAGGGAAGAGCTCTGTGAGTTAGAGTGAGAGAGGAAGAGCATGCCTACCGCTGCTGAATGCGTGAGAGAAAGGGAAGAGCGCTGTGGGTTAGAGTGAGAGAGGAAGAGCATGCCTACCGCTGCCGTATGCGTGAGAGAAAGGGAAGAGCGCTGTGGGTTAGAGTGAGAGAGGAAGAGCATGCCTACCGCTGCCGTATGCGTGAGAGAAAAGGGAAGCCAGACAGACTGGCGCCGTTACGCGTTACGTTACGAAGCGGTTTAGCCTCCCATAAGAAGTTATCACTTCAATAAAAGAATAGACCGAGTCTTATCTGAAGGGCACGTCAAGAGTCTCCGTAACCGGCGAGCGTTTATGAGAGATATGTTGGAACTCTCTACTCTCTACCTTCCCGCAAGGTAACTGGCGTGATGATATAAGTAGATAGAAAAGAATAGCAGAAATTATAAAAATATAGGATGGGCAGTAGCGTCCACTTAGTACCTACTAACACTGTACTGCGATCGTCAACCCGCCTGCCAAGCGTAGCGATTATGGCATCATCCCCTTTATGATTTCCACAAATATCAAACGGCCCCCAGACCCCGGCGGCCCCGCTAGTCCTGGCCACGGTAACAGCCTCGGTAACGGCGGGGCGGGGGGTGCTAAGAATCCGCGGAAGAGGTATGGCTACCGACAACGACGACCATTGGCCCTGGCAACTTTTAACACACGCACGCTGCGAACTGACGAAATGATCGACGAGTTAGAGAAAGAATTGAGCAAGTTACACTGGAATATCATAGGATTATCCGAAGTCCGAAGAGAGGGTGAGGACTCGATAACACTTAAATCCGGTAACTTGCTCTATTTCCGGGAGGGCGACCATCAGTCTCAGGGTGGTGTCGCGTTTATAGTCCACAGGTCCCACGTTGCCAAGATCGAGAGTGTGTCGACCAGGGTAGCGTACCTGATATTCAAAATAACCAAAAGGTATTTACTGAAAATTATACAGGTATACGCACCGACTTCGACACACCCCGACGATGAGGTAGAGGTTATGTATGAGGATATATCTAGAGCCATACATACCTCTAAAACTCACTACACCGTTGTCAAGGGGGATTTTAATGCGAAACTGGGCAGACGAGGCGACGATGAGCTGAGAGTGGGAACTTTTGGTACTGGACAACGGAATCCCCGGGGCCAAATGCTGGCTGACTTGACTGAAGGAGGGCTCTTTATGATGAACTCCTTTTTCCAGAAGCGGGAACACCGTAAATGGACCTGGGTGAGCCCCGTCGGTGTTACAAGAAACGAGATAGACTTCATCATGTCGACGAGGCGGCACATATTCAATGATGTCTCTGTGATCTACGCAGTTAAATCTGGAAGTCATCACCGACTAGTAAGAGGCACATTGAATATCAATTTCAAGCTTGAAAGGTCTAGACTCCGTCCAGCAACTGTCCAGATTCAGGAGCCCTCAGCCGTTTCCCTCAAGCTTATGGAGGAAAGACGCAGGATGATCCTGCAGTCTCCAGAAGAAGTTTCCAAATGCCAGCGGCTCAATAGGCAGATCTCTCTGTCTCTGACTCGCGATGTACGCGAGTATAATACTTACAGAATAAGACAGACTATCGAGCGCTACAAAGGCCCCAAAGTGTTCGCAAGAGATCTGTCTATCGGACAGAGCCGGTTGAGTAAGCTGAAGACCGGAGACGGCAGGATTGTATCCTATACACCGGAACTCTTGAGGGAAGTCGGGAAGTTCTACGGCCAGCTATACACATCAGAACAACCACCTGTCTGCAATCCGACCAAAAACCCAAGAGCAAAATTGACCCGACACTATACCGAAGATATCCCGGACATCAGTCTGTACGAGATTAGCATGGCTCACAAACAGCTCAAAAACAACAAGGTGCCAGGCGATGACGGCATAACAGCCGAGCTCCTCAAGGCTAGTGGAAAGCCGATATTGAAGGCTCTGTAGAAGCTATTCAATACCGTCATCCTCGAGGGCAAAACGCCACAGTCATGGCGCGGAAGAGAGGCGGTTCTCTTCTTCAAAAAAGGTGATAAAACCCTCTTGAAGAATTATAGACCCATCTCACTTCTAAGCCACGTCTATAAAGTGTTTTCGAGAATCATCACGAATCGTCTCGCGCGCAGACTCGATGATTTCCAGCCTCCCGAACAAGCCGATCTCCGAAAAGGCTTCAGCACCATAGACCACATACATCGATGCGACCGGTCATACAGAAGACTGAAGAGTACAACCTGCCACTATGCTTAGCGTATATGGATTATGAGATGGCCTTCGATTCGATCGAGACTTGGGTTGTACTACAGTGTCTCCAGCGGTGCCAAGTAGACTACCGATATACCGAAGTGCTGAAGAGTTAGTACGAAAACGCTACTATATCAGTCCGCCTTCAGGACCAGAGCTCGAAACCTATTCAACTGCAGCGTGGTGTGAGACAGGGAGACGTTATATCCCCGAAACTTTTCTCCGCCGCGCTGGAAGATGTCTTCAAGCTTCTGGACTAGGTATCAACATCAACGGCGAGTACATCTCTCCTTCGATTTGCCGATGATATCGTACTCATGGCTGGTACCCTGGAAGACCTCAGTACCATGCTCGACGACCTCAGTAGTGTCTCAACAAGTGGGTCTTAAAATGAACATGGACAAGACGAAGATCATGTCAAACGTCCATGTAGTACCAACTTCTGTAAAGGTTGGAGACTCTACGCTCGAAGTTGTTGACGATTATATATACCTGGTACAAAGAAGCCAATAAGGAAGGTCCAACTTCGAAAAAGAGGTCAATCGTCGAATCCAGCTCGGATCCAGCTCGGCTGGGCGGCGTTCGAGAAGCTACGTAACATCTTCTCGTCCAAAATTCCGCAGTGTCTCAAGACAATAGTCTTTGACCAGTGTGTGTTGCAAAGGGCGATGGAGAGAGCTATGCTCGGAGTTACCCTGCGGGATCGAATCAGAAACTAGGAGATTCGCAGGAGGACCAAAGTCACTGATATAGCACTCAGAATTGCTAAACTTGAGTGGCAGTGGGCGAGACATATCGCTCGTAGAACTGACGGACGTTGGGGCAGAACGGTTCTCGAGTGCCGACCTCGTACCGGAAGACGTGAATTGGGCAGGCCCCCTACAAGATGGACCGATGACCTGGTGAAGGTCGCGGGTAGAAGTTGGATGCGTACAGCACAAAGCCGGTCGTTGTGGCGGTCTTTAGGAGAGGTCTTTGTCCTGCAGTGGACGTCTTTCAGCCGAAGAAGAAGCGACATTCATCATGTTAATACACGGATCAAAGATGATCTTGTTGTACATTTACTCGTCTCCATAGAATTAGTAACTCTTTCATGGGACAATGTATAAGCTTTTACAACAAATTATTCAAAGATATCCGAAATATATACACCGTCACGCCTATATTCCCCAAGCGAAGGTGTCAGAGGTGTACTGAGTACACCCACGTTTCGCCGACGATTTTAGGTCCCATGTAATAGGGGGCGAGCCTATTGCCGTATACCGGGCACAATTCCAGACTCCGGAATCGTACTAGGAAGTTTTTGTTAGAAGAACTACACTTGTATGACCTAGGATTTGAACCCAGACCTCGTGATCACAAAGCGATGCGCTTTGCCACTAGACCAACGAGGCAGTATCCGAAATATGTCTTTTAGTTAGTTCAAAAAGCCTATATTAACACTAGACTATGTAGTAAAGGAAATTACAAAAGGACACTGTGGTAAATTGACCCAGAACTAACAAACATTTGACCCATGCCATCATTATTTATCTATTTTATTAAGTTAATGGCAAATATCCGTATCTAGCGGACAATTTGGAATCTAAAACAAGTATTTCAAAGTATTGTAAGTAGAAGAAGTCGTCGACATAACCTCATATATATTAATAGCTACTGGATTATAACCTCAAAATCTAATATATTTTGTGCAATATTACGATTCCCCCGCTTGTTGGTTTAATAACAAATGCCTTAAGAGAATTTATGGGTGATTTGAAATCATACAAGTATTTTTTCATTGCTGTTGGTTCTGGGGCAAATCATGTATGGGCGCAGAACAATGACCTTTCGGAATGTATAGACGATAAAACTGAAACTCTGTACTCTCTGCCTACCCTGCAAGGGATCTGGCGTGATGATATATCATAATAATAATAAATAAATCAAACTACACCATTTGGACGCAGTATACCAAATCTAATTAATAAAAAACAATATGTCTTTTGAAACATTCCTACTAACTACAACAGAAATAAGGTAAAGGACATTGAACCGCGCCCATACATGATTTGCCCCAGAACCACCAGCAATGAAAAAATACTTGTATGATTTCAAATCACCCATAAATTCTGTTAAGACATTTATTATTAAACGGACAAGCGGGGGAATCGCAATATTGCACAAAATGTATTAGATTTTGAGGTTATAATCCAGTAGCTATTAATATATATGAGGTGATATTGTGTGTTGACATTCAGAAAAAATGTCGGCGACTTCGATATAAGTACTTACAATACTTTGAAAAATTCGTTTTAGATTGCATATTGTCCGCTAGATACAGATATTTGCCATTATCTTAATAAAATAGATAAATAATGATGGAACAATTTTCGACTGCCTCGTTGGTCTGGTGGCAAAGCGCATCGCTTTGTGATCACGAGGTCCTGGGTTCAAATCCTAGGTCGGACAAATGAAATTTTTCTAACGAAAAATTCCCAGTACAAGTCCGGAGTCTGGAATTGTGCCCGGTATATGGCAATAGGCTCGTCCCCTGTTACATGGGACCTAACATCGTCGGCGAAACGTGGGTGTACTCAGTACACCTCTGCCACCCCCGCTGGGGAATATAGGCGTGCCGGTGCAATTCTCGACAACGTCCTTTCATAGCCAACGGCAACTCAAGTCATGTAGTGACATTTCACGTGCCAATTGACCCTTGTCTGTCTATAGTCTAGAATACTTACTGTTGGTGTTCAGCTAACGAGTCTTTATTAATAAATGTCTTCCCGCACTGGTCACATTTCGGTCGGTCGCCGCTATGGTGGTTCCTCATGTGTCCTCTGTGAGTTTTATTGTTACTACAACGAAACAAGATCATAATTAAAACAATTTATTTTTAATGAGAGTCGAAGAAGCCAGTCGTATGTACGGACAGATCCTCTTAAACTATTTTTCTTTTTCTTTTTTTAAAAAAGTAGCCCCACTCTAGGATTATTCCTGTATCGTGAGTGCGTTTACAAACATGAAAATTCACATACACAAATACCCAGACCGGGACAAATAATTGTGGATCACACAAAGATTTGTCCCGTGCGGGAATCGAACCCGCGACTATTAGACACAGTAAGCAGTGATAGCCTAGTGGTTAGACCGTTGGACTGCAAAGTCAAAGGTCTCGGGTTCAAACCCAGGGACGCACCTCTGTCTTTTCGAAAGCATGTGCGTATTAAAAATTAATTATCACTTGCTTTAACGGTGAAGGAAAACATCTCGAGGAAACCTGCACGCCTAAGAGTTTCTGGAAGGTGTGTGAAGTTCGCCAACCCGCACTGGGCCAGTGTGGTGGACTACGGCCTAAACCCTCTCAGTTTGAGAGGCGGCCCGTGCCCAACAGTGGGACAGTTTCTTAACAGGGCTCAAATTATTAGGCGGAGTGGCTTAAGCTCTTAACCACTGCGCTAAATCGTCCGTCTCTCTATACTCTCTGCCTTCCCCACAAGGGATCTGGCGTGATGATATAAATAGATATCTTAGAGAATGTTATCTTTTTAAACGTAGTCACAGTATAGACACGAAATTTTGTATACAGCTTAAATAAAAATTGTAAACAGCTTGATTTTAAAGTCTTTTTCAAATAAAGTTATTGAGTAAAAGAGTAACAAACATAATAATATTAATATAATAATAATATTAGCCCTGTTAAGAAACTGTCCCACCGTTGGGCACGGGCCTCCTCTCAGACTGAGAGGGTTTAGGCCATAGTCCACCACGCTGGCCCAGTGCGTGGCGAACTTTACACACCTTCGAGAAACTCACGATGTTTTCCTTTACCGTTAAAGCAAGTGATAGTTAACTTTCAATACGCATATGCTTTCGAAAAGACAGATGTCCGTGCCTGGGTTTGAACCTGAGACCTCTGACTTTGCAGTCCAACG
Organism: Phalera bucephala; assembly: GCA_905147815.2. NCBI lineage: Eukaryota > Metazoa > Arthropoda > Insecta > Lepidoptera > Notodontidae > Phalera > Phalera bucephala. Next base: position 5,250,196 of record LR990637.1, on the reverse strand, counting down.
GTCTAACCACTAGGCTAGGCAGTGATAACTGCTCTTCTTCTATAAAATTATTAAATTGTTAATTATACATTAATTGTTATACTATTTTGCTAATTTATAAAATTGTATTACCGCAGAGTGCATCTTTGGTAAAACAATGAAGTGTGATCTATCTGTCTATTACTTACTTGGAAACTTTCCCGCATATACTGCAAGTGTACATTGTGAGAAGTCCTTCGTGTTGCGTCCTGCACAGATGTACAGAAGCCTTACAAAATGTAATGAATCATGTAACGCCATGTTAGTAAGGGCCCGACGTCATGTTTTTGAGCGTCGCGAGACCACTTGCCGCGAAACGTATTACAGTGTGCGTCTAACCGCCATGTTTTTGGGCATCACGACGCCGAGTTTTTGAGCGCCGCGACACTTTTTTTAGTGTCGCGACGCCATATTATTGAGAGTATCGATGCCATGTTTTATAACGTCGCGACGCCGAGTTTTTGAGCGTCGCGACGCCATGTTGTAGAGAGTGGCGACGCCATGTTATTGGGCGCCGCAACGCCATGTTTAAGGGCGTCGCGACGGCTTGTTAATAACGACGCTTTTTGAGCATCGCAACGCCATGTTGTTAAGCGTTGCGACGCTATGTTTTTGAGCGACACGACGCCATTTTGTAGAGTATTCCGACGCCATGTTATTGAGCATGTGTTTGTGTGAGTTTGAGTGATATACGCTGTTGGCCGTGAGGCCTTTACAGCTTCACCGGACATAAGGGCGAGCGTGCAACCACTACGCTCGAGCCAGAAGGGCAAGGGGGCGTCATACTCGAGGGCGCCTCCAAGAGGAACGCCTCGGTTTGGACAGTCGCTACAGGGGAAGGGGGTGTACTAAGTGCGCCGGTCGGCGGGCTAGGCTAGGGATCTACGACTTCGTCGTCGTCATCGTCCGTATCCGGAACGGAAAGAAGCGATGTCGAAGCATCGGGGGGATCGGTGAGAACATGTCGCGGCCGGCGGTAGCGGCAGGGGTTGGGTTCGTAGTCAGCGGCGGCTACGATTAGCGGATTCGCATGGTAAGATGCGTTCGCGAAGTATCGAGTTGTCGCCTTTTTAATATAGGCGCGAATAGATTCGAGACCGAGATCGGAGTGGAGGTCGACATTACGTACGAACCACGGGGCTCCTACGGCTTTGCGGAGAAAGCGGGACTGAACCGCTTGAAGTCTATCAATGTGAGAGTGCGCTGCGTGCCCGAACACCTCACACGCGTACGTCATGATGGGTCTCACGCAAGTTTTGTAAAGTGTCATCTTATTTCTACGGGACATTTTACTCCGCTTGCAGATTAGTGGATGGAGACGGCCGAGCACAAAGGATGCTCGGTGGCGGACTCGCTTGATGTGCGGGCCGAAGGACATGGTATTGTTTAGGGTGACCCCTAGATATTTGACCTCTTTGACCCAGGGAATGGGTCGGTCGAACATGGTCACTTGACCGAGATTCCTTCTGGGGTGGATCAGGGAGGGGCGCGGGGTGGCACCTCTGGAGAAGAACACCGCAGCGCTCTTGTCCGGGTTCACCTCGATTCGCCACTTCCTGAACCAGTCCCCTAGGGTATTGGCGGCGACCTGGAGTTTTTTTTGTGATGAAGGCCTTGCTTCTACTGGAAAAATAGAGGGCGGTATCATCCGCGAATAAGGCTAGTTTAACATCACTCGAACGAGGAATGTCGTTCGTGTAGAGGCTAAACAGGAGGGGAGAGAGAGCTGAGCCCTGCGGGACTCCAGCTCGGGTGAAGTGGGGGGTGGAATGCGTCGTTTCGACGCGATATCGGAAGGCGCGATTTGTCAAGAAGTCTCGTATGATGAGCACGAGTCTGTCCGGCACGCCCATTTGGTTCGGCATCCGCCAAGGCTGTGCTTAGCGCATGCTAATCCACCACCGTCATTTTGGGTTGCTGAGGGGCGGAAGGGGGGGACCGAATCTCATGACTACAGGTCGGTGGCCAGTCCAGCTCCTGGACTACTTCTAAGGAGTGAAGCCGTAAGGTAACACCCTTCAGAAGCGCCATGTCCAGGACGTCGGGTCGGTGGTTGGGATTGTCGGGATAGTGGGTAAGGTGCATAGGGGCGATGACGTCAAAGTCGAGTAGGTCGACCAGGGCATCAAGGCTCCTACCGTTAGCGGAGGTGGTGAGACCACTCCAGGCCACGTGCTTACTGTTGAAGTCACCCGCCAGAATGACGGCGCTTCCCAGATTGAGGAGTGCATCTAAGTCACTCCTAAGTACAAGCTTGGTGGAGGGAAGGTAAACGGAGGCGATCACTATGGGCTGGTGCCCAGTGAGAGAGATACGACAGACCGAGGCTTCGATGTTGGTGAGCGCAGGGCGTTCGAGAGTGATACAATGCAGGGACCTCTTATAGTATGTACGGGGTATCGCGATGTGCGGGCTTGAGGAAGGTTTCCTGCACTAAGAGGATATCAAGTTGATGATCTCGGAGGAAATCAGCAAATTGATCGCGTTGGGAGCGAAGGCCATCGGCGTTAAAGAACGCCAGGGATAGGTTATGGGGTTTAGGCGGGAAAGTCTAAAATCCATTATGAGGTAGCCAGGGGCCAGCGCGTCATATACGTCCATGTATTCCATGGTCAGGAATACCTGATCAGCCAGATAGGAGGCGGCGCGGAGTTTGTGGGCTAATTCCCGGATTCTGGGAATCATGGCTGGGCTTATTGCGCCAGAAATGTTATTAACCAGGTTGGGGTCCTGGCTGGCGTTAATGGACGTGTGCCATGTTATTGAGCATCGCCATACCATGTATTTGGGCGTCTAGACGCCTTGTTATTGAGCATCGCGAGGCTATGTATTTGAGCGTCGCGACGCCATATTATTTAGGGTCTCGATGCCATATTGTTGAGCGTCGCGACGCCATGATTTTTTGCGACGCGACGCCGTGTTATTGAGCGTAGCGACGCTAAATTATAGCATTAAATATATCACCAATAATCAAAATACATAGAAAATATCAAATGTCATATTACATACCTATAATGATCCAAAATAGACGCACGATCTATCATTCTTCTAGAACATTCCACACACTCGTATCTCCTAGTGTGTATTAGGGAATGCACGCTAAAACTGTACGAGGTAGGCAGGTACATTCTACAAAGCTTGCATTCATAGGGGCCGCGGGACTGTTGACAAAAAAAAAAACAAATTAACACCATCACGCCTGTATTCCGCAAGCGGGAATGGCAGGCGTGTGCTGAATACACCCACTTTTCGCCGACGATGTTGGGTATTTGTGAATCTGAATTTACATGATCGTAAACGCACCCACGACACAGGAATAAATCCTAGTCTGGGGCTACATTTTTTTCTTTAAATATAGAGTTAGTCAGCCTCGTTGGTCTGGTGGCAAAGCGCATCGCTTTGTGATCACGAGGTCCCTATTACATGGGACCTAACATCGTCGGCGAAACGTGGGTGTACTCAGTACACCTCTGCCACCCCCTCTGGGGTATATAGGCGAGACTTTTTTTTTTAAATATATTAGCAATAATCAAGCCCATTATGGAGTTTTGTCGGGAAATCGAAGAATTGTAATTTGTTTTAATTTCCAAAATTTGTGTTATTTCGAATTATATTGTGTAATGTTGGTGGAATATTAACCATTATGTGTTCCTATATGTGCACGAGTGAAGGTAATTGTAACAAAGTGATAAAACGTGACTTTTCGATTTCCTTCAAAACGGCCGTCGCGTGTATGTGTGAATGATGTACGCTGTTGGCCGCGAAGCCTTTACAGCTTCACCGGACTTAAAGGCGAGCGTGCAACCACTACGCTCTAGCCAGCCAGAAGGGCAAGAGGCGACATACTCGGTTGGGACAGTCGCTGTGGGGGGACGGGTGCACTACTAAGTGCACCGGTCAACCGCCGGCTATGGGAGGGGATCTACTACTACGTCGTCGTCGCCCGTATTCTGAGCGGAAAGAAGGGATCACAAAGCATCGGGGGGGTCGGTGAGAACATGTCGCGGCCGGCGGTGGCGGCAGGGGTCGGGGGGGAGATCGTAGTCGGCGATGGCTACGATTAACGGATTCGCATGGGTAGATGCGTTCGCGAACGGCCGTCGCAATTGTGGGTAATATCCAGGGTGGGGTATATTTATCAATTTCATTATCATCGTTGTCATCAAGTTCATCGGGGAATTGAATTAATTTAAACAAACACGATTATGCTACTCACTGGACACTGGCAAAATACACTTATAATTAGTGTGAAGCCATAACTTGAAGAAGAAGAAGAAGAAATCCATTATGGTTGAAAGTTAAATGAAAAGCTCCTGCCTCGTTGGTCTAGTGGCAAAGCGCATCGCGTTGTGATTACGAGGTCCTGGGTTCTAATCCTAGGTCAGACAAATGTGGTTTTTCAAACGAAATCTTTCCAGTATGAGTCCGGGGTCTGGAATTGTGTCCGGTATATAGCAATAGGTTCGCCCCCTATTACATGGGACCTAACATCGTCGGCGCAACGTGGGTGTACTCAGTACACCTCTGCCACCCCCTCTGGGGAATATAGGGGTGACGGTGTTAAATGAAAAAAAAAACTGATTGAGCGGAGCGACATCATCATCGCAGCCTATACTTGTCCACTGCTGAACATAGGCCTCCCCAATCGCTTTCCAGCGTAACCGGTCCGATGCCACCTGCATCCAACGACTTCCTGCGATTTTCACAAGATCGTCGGTCCATCTGGCAGGCGGTCGTCCCACGCTGCGCTTGCCAATACGTGGTCTCTACTCTAGAATCTTCCTGCCCTAACGCCCGTCCGATCTTCGCGCTATGTGGCCCGCCCACTGCCACTTCAGCTTGCTAATCTTAAGTGCTATGTCGGTGAGGAGTGACATCTCCAACCGTAACCCGATAACAACGTTGCAATTCGGTAAAGATGACGGCCACTTCGATTTAAGTACTGACAATACATTGAAATATTAGTTTTCTATCTATCTATATCATCACGCTCCCTCGTGGGGTAGGCAGAGAGTACAGAGTTCCAACAGGTTCATTCCTTACACACCTCTCTGGCTTCCTCCACTCTCATAGTTCGTCTCATACACGCTCGCCGGTTACGGAGACTCTTGAATATTAGTTTTGGATTGCAAATTGTCCGTCGAATAAGAATTTTTGCCGCTACTAAAATATTTTTTTTGTGATAAATTTAGCCCCACGCTAGTATTTATTCCTATATCGCGGATGCATTTACAAACATGAAAATTCACATACACAAATACCCAGACCGGAACAAATAATTGTGGACCACGCAAAGATTTGTCCCGTGCGGGAATCGAACCCCCGACACTTAAACACAGTGGGCGGAGCGGCTTAAGCTGCGCTAAATCGTCCGTCAATGTCATAAAGTGACATTTCACTTGATGACAGCGTTAGTTCCCATTTTGGCCGCAGGCCACAAGATCCTTGTATGACTATAAAAGCTTATTTTAAAAATATATTTTCACTATTTATCTCTCTATCTATAACCTCACGCCAGATCCCTTGCGGGGTAGGCAGAGAGTACAGAGTTCCAACAGGTTCTTTCCTTACATACCTCTCTGGCTTCCTCGACTCTCATAGTTCGTCTCATACACGCTCGCCGGTTACGGAGACTCTTGACTTTTCCATCAGACAAGACTCGGTTTATTTGGTCGTGGTAAGATAGTCTAGGTCTTCCCCGGTACCTGCATCCTTCCACTTTCACATTGTATATCTGTTTTGTCATTCTTTCCTCTGGCATTCTTTCTATATGCCCGAACCAACGGAGCATGCCCTTTCTCATCTTTACACCGATACTATCTTTCATACCTACTCGCTGTCTTACTATGCTTTTGCTTATGCGGTCGGTCAGCTTCACTCCGCACATCTTCCGCAGAGCTCGCATTTCTACCGCATTTATCCTACTTTCATTCTCCTTCTTACATACCCAGCTCTCGCTACCATATAACAGCGTTGGGACAAGAACTCCGTTATGTATGGCCAGCTGCGCCTTATGGCTTAAGTATCGGCTCCCGAGTAGCTTTCCCATCGCACCATTCACTCTGTTCCCTGCACTCACTCTTCTCTCTATGTCAGCGGTGTATTTCCCATCCTTACTGAAGGCGCATCCAAGATATACAAACTCATTCACTTGCTCCAGCACATCGTTACCAACCACAATCCTTACATTCGTTCTGGTTTCTTCCCTTTCACTATTTATAACCTATTTATGTCAACTTTCTTAAAAAACAAATATGGCGACTTACCGGGCTGTGTTTGCTCATATGATTTTGTAGTTTAGATTCAAAATTAAATCCTTTAAAACACAAATGGCATTGAAATGGATATTTATAACCTGCTTTACTGTCTTCCTGTAAAAAAAAAAACATATATTATCTATATTAATATTATAAAGAGGAACGATTTGTATTTATGTCATAACTCATTTATTTCATAAACAAAATACATTTGTGTGTTGACAATGATTAAATATCATACATTATAAATTATTGTTTTCTCATGTCAAAGATAACATCAATAATAATGTCAAAGAATAACAAAATAATATAAAATGTATATAAAAGAAAAAATTAAAAAAAAACCATGAATACTATACACACACCGTCACGCTTATATTCCCCAGCGGGGTTGGCAGAGGTGTACCGAGTACACCCACGTTTCGCCGACGATGTTAGGTCCCATGTAATAGGGGGCGAGCCCATTGCCATATACCGGGCACAATTCCAGACTCCCGACTCATACTGGGAATTTTTCGTTAGAAAAACTACATTTGTCCGACCTAGGATTTGAACCCAGGACCTCGTGATCACAAAGCGATGCGCTTTGCCACCAGACCAACGAGGCAGAAAATAAAAAAAAATAGGTAAAAAAACCCCGTTTAAAAAGTGAGTGAGTGAGACAGAAGATAGTAGAGATTTTCAAAAATATTAATAGAATGGTCTCATTTTCTTCAATCTGGTCTGTCTGAACGCGATCAACTCAATAACTACCGAACAGATTTTTATACGGTTTTCACTAATAGATGGAGTGATTCAAGAGGAAGGTTTTTGTGTATACTTCACCCGGGCGAAGACGGGGCGGGCAGCTAGTGATAAATAAATCCTTACCTCCTATCACCCAAACGGAGGTCGAAGATCTAATTATGGGTCTCAAAACTAAAAAAGCCCCCGGCTCTGACGGCATTTCGAATCGCGTTCTGAAATGCCTGCCCGCCCAACTCATCTGCCTCTTAGTGGCCATATTGAACGCCGCCATGGCGAACTGCACCTTCCCCGCTAAGTGGAAGGAGGCGGACGTCATAGGCATTCCCAAGCCCGGCAAACCTCGCAATCTCCCCGCGAGCTACCGCCCTATCAGTCTCCTCAACTCCCTGGCCAAGATATACGAGCGCCTACTTCTGGCGAGGCTCAAAGACTTCGTAACGTCCAGGGGTATCCTTATCGACGAGCAGTTTGGCTTTCGAGCCAAACACTCTTGCGTCCACCAAGTGCACCGCATCACGGAGCACATCCTCTCCGGTCTCAATAGACCCAAACCCATCTACACGGGCGCCCTCTTCCTAGATGTCGCGAAGGCATTCGACAAAGTCTGGCACAACGGCTTGATCTACAAGCTCTACCAATTGGGTGTGCCGGACAGACTCGTGCTCATCTTACGAGACTTCTTGTCGAATCGCGCCTTCCGTTATCGCGTCGAAATGACGCGCTCCACTTCCCACTCCATCAGTGCTGGAGTCCCACAGGGCTCAGTTCTCTCTCCGCTCCTGTTTAGCCTTTACACGAACGACATTCCTCGTTCGAGTAAGGCGCATCTAGCCCTATTCGCGGATGACACCGCTCTCTACGTCTCGCATAGGAATAAGGGTTTCATTACCAGACACCTTCAGGCATCCGCCAATTCCCTAGGGAATTGGTTCAGGAAGTGGCGTATTGAGGTGAACCCGGACAAGAGCGCTGCAGTGTTCCTCTCCAGAGGTGCCACCCCGCGCCACTCCCTGCGCCGCCCTAGAAGTAATCTCGGCCAAGTGACCATGTTCGACCGACCCATTCCCTGGGTCAAAGAGGTCAAATATCTAGGGGTCACCCTAAACAGTACCATGTCCTTCGGCCCGCACATCAAGCGGGTCCGTCACCGAGCATCATTTGTGCTCGGTCGCCTCCATTCGTTAATCTGCAAGCGGAGTAAAATGTCCCTTAGAAATAAGGTGACACTTTACAAAACTTGCGTTCGACCCATCATGACTTATGCGTGTGTTGTGTTCGGGCATTCGGCCCCCTCTCACATCGATAAACTCCAAGTGGTTCAAAACCGCTTCCTCCGTAAAGCCGTAGGAGCCCCCTGGTTCGTACGGAACGTCGACCTCCACTCCGATCTAGGTCTCGAAGCTATTCGCGCCTTTATTAAAAAGGCGTCAACACGTCACTTCGCGAACGCATCTACCCATGCGAATCCGTTAATCGTAGCCACCGCCGACTACGATCTCCCCCCCGACCCCTGCCGCCACCGCCGCCCGCGACATGTTCTCACCGACCCCCCCGATGCTTTGTCATCCCTTCTTTCCGCTCAGAATACGGGCGACGACGACGACGTAGTAGTAGTAGATCCCCTCCCATAGCCGGCGGTTGACCGGTGCACTTAGTAGTGCACCTGTCCCCCTACAGCGACTGTCCCAACCGAGTATGTCGCCTCTTGCCCTTCTGGCTGGCTAGAGCGTAGTGGTTGCACGCTCGCCTTTAAGTCCGGTGAAGCTGTAAAGGCCTCGCGGCCAACAGCGTACATCATTCACACACACACACACACAGTGATAAATAAATATTATATACTTACTTCTCTTTGTCTTATTTGTTCCTCCGGATTTAAAATGACAATTCGAATTTTATTTGGATCTAATTCTATGGATTTACGTATTGATGACTTTGTTTCTCGTTTCTCTTCTATGTAATCGTCCAACTCTTCACTGCAAAAAGAAAACTATAAAAATAAACCTCTATCTGTCGATATTATCACGGCAGATCCCTTGCGGAGTAGGCAGAGGGTACAGAGTTTCAACAGGTTCCTTCCTTAGAGACCTCTCTGGCTTCCTCCACTCTCGTAGTTCGATAATATATCGATAATAGCGACCAGTAACTATAATAATATTAGCCCTGTTAAGAAACTGTCCCACCGTTGGGCACGGGCCTCCTCTCAAACGGTTTAGGCCATAGTCCACCACGCTGGCCCAGTGCGGGTTGGCGAACTTCACACACCTTCGAGAACCTCTCAGGCATGCAGGTTTCCCCACGATGTTTTCCTTCACATGCTTTCGAAAAGACAGAGGTGCGTGCCTGGGTTCAAACCCAAGTCCGTGCTATTAATAACTATAGTTTTGGTAATTTTTCATTAACGATAACATTGTCACGTATGATTTATTACGAAGGTCACTAGCACATAGAAAAGTTAATAAATAGACACCGCCGCGCTTATATTCCCAAAACGGGGGTAGCAGATGTGTACTGAGTTAGGGATAGCGATTCTTTCCGAATAAGATCGATTTTTAAATCGATTCGAATCGTAACCTGATGAATCGATTCACCAAAAAATCGAGGTCTGAAAGATCGATTTATAAAAAAATCGATTTTTTTGCAAGATTGCATTTAAGAATGTAAATATAAATACAATTTATGAAAAACAAGATACCATAATAAACAATCTCTTATCAGTAAAATCAGGGATTTTTTTTTCATGGAATTCCATAATTACAATTATTTTTATTAACATATCAAAGTATAAAAGAAAACATCTATTTTCTAAATATCTTTGTTACATAAAAATGTATAGAAAATAGATAGTATAGATTATAGTTCCCAATGCTTAATATCTAAGTTTTTTAAAATAACAGTCTGTAAACTTGACAAACTATTGTTTCTTCAAAAAAAGAAAAAAATTGAATGTCGATTTTCTAGGGTAAAATATCGATTCACTGAATTGATTCAGTGCTACATATCGATTTAAAAAAATCTACTTTTTTGGCTCAAGAAATCGATTATTCGATTAATCGATCTCAGATCGCCATCCCTATACTGAGTACACACACTTTTCGCAGACTATATTAGGTCCCATGTAATTGGGAAAGACATCTACTCGGCACAATTCCACACTCCAGGCTGATACTAGGAATATTTCGATTTGTTATTGTTATTTTTTTATTTATTTATTAAATAGGTACATAAACAGATTACAACCAATAATAATAAGGAAAATATAAGTAACTTAATTAAGTTCTGGGAAGTAACCCTTAATGAAGTACACAAAAAGAAAAACATACCATCAGTAATCTAGTCTAATATTACAAAGAGGAAAGTTTTGACTTATACAATATAATTGATATAATATAACACACACACACGCACGCACGCACGCACGCACGCACGCACGCACGCACGCGCACGCGCACGCGCACGCGCACGCGCACGCGCACGCGCACACGCACACGCACACACACACACACTTTGACTGCCTCGTTGGTCTGGTGGCAAAGCGCATCGCTTTGTGATCACGAGGTCCTGGGTTCAAATCCTAAGTCAGACTAGTCTGGAATTGTGCCCGGTATATGGCAATAGGCTCGCCCCCTATTACATGGGACCTAACATCGTCGGCGAATCGTGGGTGTACTCAGTACACCTCTGCCACCCCCGCTGGGGAATATAGGCGTGACGGTGCTTTTTTTTTAATAGTTTTTATTTTTGTACACCTAAAATGTTACGTTCCTGTCAAAATGTCGCGGACGAAGTCGCGGGCAAAAACTAGTTCCTAATAAATTTCAATTTTTTTAAGTCCCTTTAAAATTTTATCTGTGCACACAATTCTCACCTTAATTTCTTTTTCTTGACATTAACCTTGTCCTTTTTAACTCTCTTCTTCTTCTTGACCAGAAGTTCCGTCTTCAACTCCACCGGTTCTGTACCTTCTAGTAAATTCGCTAACACCTCATCTGTCAGTTTATTAGCCTCAGATCTGGAGGAAGAAAAATTGAGTCTGTAAAGTAGTTACACGCAAATTCCCAAGTAAAAATATAATAATATCAGTGCTGAACAAAGGCCTTCTCTCACAAATCGAGAAGAGAGATAGGTCATACTCCAGCGCGCGGATCTACCTGCTGGGGACTTAGCAAGCGGCCTATAAGGCTTACAACTTGGAGTACCATATTAAGTGGTAAACAGGACCAATGGCTGTGCAAAAGCAGTGATAGCCTAGTGGTTAGACCGTTGGACAGCAAAGTCAAAGGTCTCGGGTTCAAACCCAGGCACGCACCTCTGTCTTTTCGAAAGCATGTGCGTATTAAAAATTAATTATCACTTGCTTTAAAGGTGAAGGAAAACATCGTGAGGAAACCTGCATGCCTAAGAGTTTCTCGAAGGTGTGTGAAGTTCGCCAACCCGCACTGGGCCAGCGTGGCGGACTATGGCCTAAGCCCTCTCAGTTTGAGAGGAGGCCCGTGCCCAACAGTGGGACAGTTTCTTAACAGGGCTAATATTATTATTATTATAGGACCAATGGCTTAAGGTGACTACCAAAGCACGGAGGCGCTCGAATATGAAATGCCACAAACGGTGACCCATCTAAGACAGACCGTGGCGACCGCCGCTTATTGGTGATCGGTAAGAACACCGCGGTCAACAAAAATAACTTTTCTTAAAAGGGGAAACTGACATCCAAAAAAGCATAAGTAAGATCTATCTATATCATCACGCCAGCTCCCTCGCGGGGTAGTAAGATACCTAAGTTAATTAAATATCTAAAAATAAATATTTGAAGTCGGTGCAGTCGGTTAATTGGTAATAACCTAATCTACACATTCGTTTTGTTTGTCGCGAAGGAGTTCCCTGGTGTAACATCACAGTCCGAGGTCCAATACCAACGAAATTAAAATGAGACCACCTCCTAACTATACCGAACCCAAAGCATAAAAATAACATCAAAATCGGTCCGGAATTGACGAAAATATCGGTACATATACGTCGTGGTGCTCTGCACCGGCCGGCGGAATTTGTCATTGAATTGGTGAACAAGACTATATAAAGAATGAAATAAAACTATTTTTTGGATTTTATCGCGGTTTATTTCTGATTTTTAAGTTCCCGACGTTTCTTTGCTTTGCAGCACTTATGGTCACGGGAGGGACTGAGGTGTTAGACGTCCAAAAGGCATAGTTGTTCTCGGGTTCCATCAAATTTCTTAATTATTTTTGTTGGTCCGATCTGCGCAGAATGAGCTCACGGTGTCTTGAGGTCTTGAGAGATATTAATAGGGAATATGCGTGTATTTTTTTTATATTTTTATACGATAGATTACATAAAAAAAAAACTAACTATAACTTCAAAAAAAAATTATGCGTCAAAAACAAAATGTAAAGGGCAAAAAAAAAATGTTGAAGATAACAAACAGATAAGAGCATTTAAAACGCCCGCCATTTTGGCGCGCTTGGCGTGACGTCGAAGTCTATAATAACAATCAATTAGTGAACAGTTGTAGAAGTATTTTATTTTGTAATTTGTTTTTATTTTGTATTTTGCAACTATTATACAATGGAACAACACTGTGTTGTGCCTAGGTGTAAAAATACAATAAGAATTTCACCCGATAGATGCGGACATAAGGAGAAAGTGGTGTAAAATCTGAAAAAGAGACATGGTATCTCCATCAACTTGTTTATATTGCTGCGAAGATCACTTTAACGTAAGAATTAACTTAAATAATTTAAACTAAAATTTTGTCTTTGTGTAAATCGACAACAAAAAATAACAATAAAACTAACTCAATAGCAAACATCCAACAAATATGCACTAGTTGACATTTGTATTGTAGACTTTGACGTCATATTCGATCTGACCAATAAATAGCGTGGCGTTCCCGCTACTTTGAATTTCCCACTAAATTTTTGTACTTTCAATAATTATTTTCTTAATAAAAAAGTAATGGTATTTAAAAAATATTGGTATAGCCATTATTATAATGCGATAAAGTTTGTAAAAAAAAATTTACCCTTATTTGAATTACACGCATATTCCCTATTACCGGACCCAAGTCGATGGAAGCACCCAGCCATCTTCTCTATTGAAATTAGGATGTTTTTTTAATTTCAATAGCCTCGCGAACAATCCTTGGTAGAAATCTGTGTTCTTTCACGAGGTCTATCAAATCTGAGGTTATAGCGAGTGCGGTCAAGTACATGTTCATAGACTGCAGACTTATTTGAGCGACGATGTTTTAGGTCAGCTATGTGTTCTTTAAACTTTCTCGAAACGTCCGGAACTTAAAAATCATAAATAAACCGCGATAAAATCCGAAAAATAGTTTTATTTCATGTGTAATATTCGCGTAAATCTAAGAACTCAGTAAGACTATAAAAGTTGATGCATTGCCCCATAAAAGATATAAGAAGAGAAAGAAGTAAAAATCAAAATACCTGATTTCATCCAATGTAATGTTGTCTTCGTAATCAGAAAAGCCAGTCTCTTCTTTCACAAAGTCATTCTCAATTTTCTGCATCTCAAGTGGCAATTCTATAGAATCCAGCTCGGATTTTAATACTTGTTTTTTATGCTGAAAACATAATTATACCCACTTTTAACCGTGTGTGAATGATCTACGCTGTTGGCTGCGGGGCTTTTACAGCTTCACCGAGCAAGAGGACGAGCGTGCTACCACTACGCTCGAGCCGGAAGGGCAAGGGGGCAACTAGCTAAAGGGCGCCTCAAGGAGGAACAGCCTCGGCTTGGGCAGTCGCTATGGGGGCGGGCGTATACTAGGGCCCATATCACAGAACGTAATTCAGTCGTCGTAGTTTTAAAAGCTGATTTTTATACTAAAGCGTAAGTTTTAAAACTAGATACTCGATTAATTTAGCAAGCTGAAGTGGCAGTGGGCAGGTCACATATGCCGGAGAACCGATTGCCGTTGGGGCAGACTGGTTCTTGAGTGGAGACCGCGTGTCGGCAAACGTAGTGTAGGGCGCCCTGTAGCTAGGTGGGGGCGACGATATTCGTAAGGCAGCGGGCAGGGATTGGAGGAGGAGAGCTGAAGATCGAGCTCAGTGGCGTGCCATGGGAGAGGCCTACGTCCAGCAGTGGACTGACACGGGCTGATGATGATGATGATGATTGACAAGACTAATTTTCGTTCTGTAATACGGGCCTAGGTGTCTCGTCGTGGTGCTCGGCGGTCAAGGTATTCTTTGCCCTCGTCGTCGAGGTCGAAGAATCCCTTGTACTTTAATTTGACAATGTTAGGTCCCATTATAGCGGTGTGCTGCTGTGTTATATTTACCTGAAGTATTTGGATCTTCATTTTTGAGTCCTCTGTAGTGTCTAGTGTGAGTGTATCTGAGACGCCGAAATGTGGGCTTGCATATTTGGCCAGCTCGGGGTCTTGACCGTCTATCGGGAACTGTAAAGAATTATTTATCCATACTAATATAATAAAGCCAGTGTTTGTTTGTTTTAAACACACGTTAATCTATCTATCTATCTCTCTATCTATAACCTCACGCCAGATCCCTTGCGGGGTAGGCAGAGAGTACAGAGTTCCAACGGGTTCTTTCCTTACATACCTCTCTGGCTTCCTCCACTCTCATAGTTCGTCTCATACACGCTCGCCGGTTACGGAGACTCTTGACTTTTCCATCAGATAAGACTCGGTTTATTTGGTCGTGGTAAGATAGTCTAGGTCTTCCCCGGTACCTGCATCCTTCCACTTTCACATTGTATATCTGTTTTGTCATTCTTTCCTCTGGCATTTTTTCTATATGCCCGAACCAACGGAGCATGCCCTTTCTCATCTTTACACCGATACTATCTTTCATACCTATTCGCTGTCTTACTACGCTGTTGCTAATGCGGTCGGTCAGCTTCACTCCGCACATCTTCCGCAGAGCTCGCATTTCTACCGCATTTATCCTACTTTCATTCTCCTTCTTACATACCCAGTGCTCGCTACCATATAACAGCGTTGGGACAAGAACTCCGTTATGTATGGCCCGCTGCGCCTTATGGCTTAAGTGCCGGCTCCCGAGTAGCTTTCCCATCGCACCAATAATTGTGGATCACAAAGATTTGTCCCTTGCGGGAATCGAACCCTCGACCATCAGACACAGTGGGACAATACAATAATTTCATAACTTTGGCCTAATATTGCCCTTTAACGCACTTTTATTAGCTAGACCAGTAACTATGTATCTATGTACGTAACGGAATCTCTCAACATAATTTTCACCAACTTCAAAGCGTCCGATCATCTTGAATATTGGTACACATATTAAGAACAGATTACAATACAATAATTTCATCACTTTGGCCTAATATTGCCCTTTAACGCACTTTTATTAGCTAGACCAGTAACTATGTATCTATGTACGTAACGGAATCTCTCAACATAATTTTCACCAACTTCAAAGCGTCCGATCATCTTGAATATTGGTACACATATTAAGAACAGATTACAATACAATAATTTCATAACTTTATCCTAGTATTGCTTTTTCAACGCACTTTTATTAGCTAGACCTGTAATTATGTATCTATGTACGTCACGGAATCTCTCAACATAATTTTCACCAACTACAAAGCATCCGATCATCTTGAAAATTGATACACGTATCAAAAACCGATGAGAATACAATAATTTCATATAATATCAGCCTGTACTGCCCACTGCTGGACAAAGGCCTTCTCTCACTAATCGAGGTGAGAGAGATTAGGTCATACTCCACCACGCGGACCCAGTGCGGATTGGTGGAGGCAGGTTTGTGGCCACCTGCTGTTGGAACTTATCAAGCCGCCTTTAAGGCTTCCAACTCGGCTTAACGACTACCACATTAAGTGGTAACCGGGACCATCGGCTTAACGTGCCTTCCGAAGCACGGAGATGTTCGAATATGAAAATGCCACAAACGGTCACCCATCTCGGACCAACCGAGTCCAACGCTGCTTAACCTTGGTAAACGATAAGAACAACGCGGTCGCACAGCGCTACGAGCGCAATATTTTCACAATCTATCTATATTATCACGCCAGATCCCTTGCGGGGTAGGCGTAATGGTATAGATAATATAATAATAATAATTTAATAACTCTGGCCTAACGAATAAAAGAAAATACTGATTTTACAGGTTAAGTATATACGCTTCTTTACAATAAAATTAATCACCACACCTATATTCCCCAAGCCCGGGTGGCAGAGGTGTACTGAGTACACCCACTTTTGGCCGACGATGTTAGGTTCCAAGTAGCAGGGGGCGAGCCTACTGCCATATACCGGGCACAATTCCAGACTCCAAATTGATACTGGGGATTTTTCGTAAGAAAAACTACATGTGTCCAAACTAGGATTTCCAGGACCTCCTGATTACAAAGCGCATCATCAAAACGTAGCCCCGCACTAGTGTTTATTCCTGTGTCGTGGGTGCGTTTACAAACATGAAAATTCACATACACAAATACCCAGACTGAAGCAAATCATTGTGGAACACAAAGATTTGTCCCGTGCGGGAATCGAACCCGCGACCCTAAAGTGGGCGGAGCGGCTTAAGCTCTTAACCACTGCGCTAAATCGTCCTTCAATTCCCATTGTCAATTTCGTCAATTATTCTCTTAAGAATTTAATTCTTATTTTATACATAACTAATTTCCCGCGACTTCGTAACCGGTCGACAACAGCGCCACCTACCGGGTCTATGTTTTATAGCCTATGTTACTTCTGGATAATGTAGCTTACTAATGGTGAAAGAATGATTAACCTCTTAACTCACTAAGCGACAAATTTGTCTCGGGCAAAATCATGCCCTATACTCACTAAGTCACAAATTTGTCTCACGATATTACTAATTTAAAAAGTCCATCCTAGTATGAACACGTGACCTTGTAGACATACGGTTTGTTCCGACGAAATATGGCGGAGTTTACGTTGTTTATTTTGGTGTATAATAGTCATAGATTGTCTGTGAGCATCGGCCATTCATATTCTAAAACTCGTGAGAGAGGACGCACGTCATTTTGGACACAAATGGTCACTTGCCATCGTTTTGGGCTATTATTTTGTTTAAAGTACATTAAACTAGATATGCAGATTTTTATAACTACTTATCCTAGATTACAAAAAGCATAACTTGTTATTCCAAAGTAGAGTAATATTTTCTAAAAAAAAATTATTTGCATGAAAACTATTTTTTTTCGATTTCGTATGTATTTTTATCGTATGTATTTTTAAGGCTAAAATAGAAATTGTATAGGGTGATGTATCAAATAAATGTATGTATATACAAGTAAGACACAGTAACATCATAGATGAAAATACTTTTTATTTCAAGTCAAAACATTAGGTAGCTTTTAAATTAGCGTCGTTTTTATAAACCTCGGCAAATTTATGACCGCGCGGCCGCGACCTCATTGAGCATACTCGTAACGTCTTTCGTCGCGGGTGGAGCAGAAGGGTTAAAATCGGTACGGTACTTTTTGAGTTTATTCTTTACAAACATACAAATCTTTCCTCTTAATTATATTAGTGTAGACTATATAATACTTCGCACGGGTGATATTGCGCCCGCTGCGTAGGAACGCGCGGCTACCTATTTCATAGATGTGCACGCCACTCTCCCGCATTTCGGTTCCCCCTCCCTCGCCGCGTTGCCCGCTGCGTTGCGTGGCGCCACACCGGCCACGGCGCGGCGGCGTTTATTTTCCTATTAGTATTTTGTTTAGATTGACATTTTTAAATTCGTTATATCTTTTGAATGGAATGTCCGATTTGAATAATTAAAAGAGTAATCTACAGGTATTAAAACAGTCTTGAATACGATATGATTTATTTAGATAAGGATTCTGATTCGGAGGTCTGACTTTGGTCGGCATTTCTATCAACTTGTAAATGTACAAAAGTAGTTGTAGTGACGTAACTACAATAGTTGGACAAATGGTATTGCGAAGTTTTTTGTAGATATTGATATGTTCTTAAATATTGTAGAACATTTTTTGTTCTATCATCAATAGTTTTCGCAGCGCATGCGTTGAAAGACATTTTATGGCTAAATTTTTTACACCTTGGGTTACATTATTGAAGTTTTAGTAGGGATCCCTAATTTTTTCTAGTAATAAATATAGCCTATGTTACTCAGGGATAATGTAGCACTCTAATGGTGAAGGAATTTTTGGAATCGGTTCAGTAGTTTTTGAGTTTATTCGTTACATACATACAAAAATACAAATCTTTCCTCTTTATAATATTAGTTTAGATGCACCGCTGTTATCAACAAGTGCAGAGTTGTGGGAAACTGAAAGTTTCTTATATAACCTTCGCAAACCTAGTCTTCTCTATGTTCCAGCAAGAAGGACAAAATACAGGCAAAATAGCTTTTAAATAAGGTCATTTAGGCTCTTTTATACAATTCGAAACCAAACAGACATAGACCTATTTCATACTAGCGTTCCTCAGCATAAGCGCATGTTAAATAAAAAGTTCCCAGCCGCTACCGCCGTCCGCGGCATGTTCTCACCGACCCTCCCCAAGGCCTTACATCCCTTCTTTCGGATACAGATACCGCACACAGGATCAGACACCGACCTCGCCGGCGAGCTCGAAGAATCCCTTGCCCACAGGCCGGTGCAGAGCACCATGGCGAGACACCTAGTATACGCCCTCCCCCATAGCGACTGCCCAAGCCGAGGTCGTTTCTCCTTGAGGCGCCCTTGAGTTTTAGTTGCCCCCTTGCCCATCTGGCTCGAGCAAAGTGGTTGTGACGCTGTAAAGGCCCCGCGGCCACACACACACACACACACACACACAATAAAAAGTTCTTTTGCTGATTAACTTTTAATAAGTGTTGTTTTGTGTAAACGCATAGTTACATATTTTTATTTGATTTCTCTCCTGTCTTCATTTTAACTGGCTTACATTTTATCTCTTTTACTTGTGCTATCTATCTGTGAAAACTTTTAAATGGCCTTTTTTTCTATGTAACATTATTATTACTTCACTAGCTGTAAGTTTTCCTAAAATAAATTAAATGTAGGTACCGGGGAAGACCTAGAATATCTTACCATGACCAAATAGACCGAGTCTTATCTGAGGGAAAGTCAAGTATGAGACGAACTATGAGAGTGGAGGAAGCCAGAGAGGTATGTAAATGTAGAACCTGTTGGAACTCTGTACTCTCTGCCTCCCCCGCAAGGAATCTGGCGTGATGATATAGATAGATAGAAATAAAATAAACTGTGGTACTTACCGGCGCGCATCTAGTTAAGTATTCGTAAAGCATTGTATGTGCTCTCAACACTTTATGTTTGAACTTAACAGCCTTCTGTAGAAGAGTGACACATTCCCAGCAGAGTCCCTGTGGAAGCCCATCCGATTCTGACACCTGATGACGAGAATTTCATTTACAAAATCAGTAATAATAAAAATTATCACTCCACTAGCTTCTGCCAGCGACTTTGTTCACAATACCGGACGGACGGGTTAAGAGCTTAAGCCACTCCGCTCACTGTGTCTAATAGTCGCGGGTTCGATTCCCGCACGGGACAAATCTTTGTGTGATCCACAATTATTTGTCCCGGTCTGGGTATTTGTGTTTGTGAATTTTCATATTTGTAAACGCACCCACGATACAGGAATAAATCATACTGTGCGGCTACGTTTAAAAAAAAAAAATTAGACAGGAACCTGACATTTTTCCGAGATAAAAAGTATTCTATGTGTAAATCCAGGTAATAATAAGAATAATAGCCCTGTTAAGAAACTGTCCCACCGTTGGGCACGGGCCTCTACTCAAACTGAGAGGGCTTAGGTCCATAGTCCACCACGCTGGCCCAGTATGGATTGACAAACTTCATACACCTTCGAGAAACTCTTAGGCATGCAGGTTTCCTCACGATGTTTTCCTTCACCGTTAAAGCCAGTGATAGCATGGACATGGACTTTGCAGTCCAACAGTCTAACCACTAGGCTATCACTGCGGTCGGTAATTAACCGTATGTCAAATTTCATCCAAATCTGTTTAGCTGTTTTTGCGTGATTGACTAACAAACATCTAAATATCCGAAATCCTAAACATACAAATTCCGCATTTACGAGTATAATATTAGTAGGATAAGTGGAGTTGACAGAAGTATACTGCTCTATTCCGATCTCGGTCTCGAACCTATTCGCGCCTTTATTAAAAAGCCGACAGCCCGCTATTTTGCGAACGCGTCCAATCATAGTAATCTGCTAATCGTAGCCGCCGCCGACTACGAATCCAACTCCCCTCCTTTCAACCGCTACCGCCGTCCGCTCATGTTCTCATCGACCCTCCCGATGCCCTTACATCCCTTCTTTCGGATACAGATACCGCACACAGGATCAGACACCAACCTCGCCGACGAGGTCGAAGAATCCCTTGCCGGTGCAGAGCACCACGGCGAGACACCTAGTATACGCCCTTCCCCATAGCGACTGCCCAAGCCGAGGCCGTTCCTCCTTGAAGCGCCCTTGAGCTAGTTGCCCCGTTGCAGAAGTATACTGAGTACACTCACATTTTGATAATGTTGTTTGGTCCCAATATAATGGGACAGGGGCACAGCTGTAATAAGTTGTGTGGAAAAGACCTGTCCCCCTGTTTTTTTTTGCCGGATCTACGCAGTGTGAGTCCGCGTTTTGACCCAGTGGTAGTTGTAAAAAATGTAATAATTATTGACATTTGTAAGAGCCCTTGTCCACCTATGCAATAAAAATTTTTTGACTTTTAGTTTAAGGGTAGGGACGATTTAGCGCAGTGGTTAAGAGCTTGAGCCGCTCCGCCCACTGTGTCTAATAGTCGCGGGTTCGATTCCCGCACGGGACAAATCTTTGTGTGATCCACAATTATTTGTTCCGGTCTGGGTATTTGTGTATGTGAAATTTCATGTTTGTGAACGCACCCACGATACAGAAATAAATCCTAGTGCGGGGCTAAGTTTCTTTTTTTTTTAATTAAAAAAAAATTGCTATTATCATGCTCTGTATGATTATGATAAGGGTGACCCTAATCATATTATACCAAATTCCAAAAAGCTAGAGAATTCTACTATACTCAAACTCCAATCGTTTATTTTTCATATACCCTGCTGGGGTGCTTACAAATTGTCATATTTACATATTTTTTTTAACCTACTAATCTACTCTCTCTCTCTACTGGGGAGATACGGCGAGAAACTATCCATTCATTTATTCATCATTTTTTGTATATAGATACATATGAGAGCACGAGACGAACTATGAGAGTGGAGGAAGCCAGAGAGGTAGGAGACAACAATAATAAAAATAATATTGTTTTATGGTTTATCCCACGATTATCCCAGATCGATTATTGTTTCCGGGATAAAGAGTATTGATTATTTTAACTTAGGTCATAATTTATTACCATACCAAATTTCATTGAAATCCGTTTGGTAGTTTTAGCGTGAATAAAACACCAAGCGGCAGACAGACAGAAAGACTGACAGACAATAATTCCAAATTGTTTCGGCCTCTATATCGATAAGAAAATGTGCCCCAATTCAAATTTTCGAAAAATATTCAATGTACAGATTCACCTTAGTTACAGTTTTATTATATGTATAGACAGATGAAAAGCTAGAGGATTCTGGGTGAAGCAGTCTCCACGAGCAGCACCCGTTCACGAGTATGACTACTTGAGCAGCCATCACATCCCTCGACCATATGTAGAAAAGCTTTGGCAACGCTGTCTAAGTCAGAATTCAAGAACGAGATCTTGTGATTGCTAGCTACACAATATGCTACTATACCAATGAGGCAGATACCTACATCATCACGCCAGATCTTTGCAGGTTAGGCAGAGAGTAATTCTAATGAGCTGTATCCTTATAGATATGATGCTGTTACAATTTGCTTTATTCATTTTAGCCAAAGTTCATGACATGTCTTAAAAACATGTTAATTTCACATCATAATTAGCCAAAAATGACCACTGCTGAACAAAGGTCTCTCCCAAAGCTCACCACGACCACAGGCTTGTCATAACTGCTTAATAACTTGGTACTCTGTGTAATAATAATAAACACAATCACACCTTCGTTCCCCAAGGGGGCGTGGCAGAGGTGTACTGTGTACACCCACTTTTCGCCGACGATGTTAGGTCCTATGTAATAGGGGGGCGAGATTATTGCCATTATACCGGACACAGTGCCAGACTCCAGAATTGTGGTGGAATATTTAAATTTTATCTGACGAGTATTCGAACCTAAGACCTCGTGATCGTTACGCGCATTATTCGCCAATAAATCAACGAGGCAGCCTCTTAAAAAGTCTTGTGATGTTCAGTAATAGCCATATTTTGATCAAAGCAAACTGAGAGTAGAGGAAGCCAGAGAGGTATGTAAGGAACGAGCCTGTTGGAATTCTGTACTCTCTGCCTACCCCGTAAGGGATCTGGCGTGATGATATAGATAGATAGCAAACTGAACACAACAAAATTTATTCCGAATAGGTTATGCCAATTTTATACTACAAAAACTCAAAAAACTCGGAGTTAAGCATCACATACGAGTTTTTTAAAAGTACATTTATGTAATAACATCACAATACTTACATTAACACCGGCTAAATCTTTAAAATCCATGACAAAGTTCGTTACATTGTACATGCGGCGATCAGTGCATAAACAACACCTGCAAATGGTTTTTACAGGCTCAAAATCCTGTAGTTTCATTTCGTCTTTAATATTTTCACCTTCTTCTTCCATTTTGGGCTATTTAATAAGCTTAAAAATTAAAATACCACGCCACGATCTCTATCATTCCAATTTGTAAACAATCTTTTCAATATGGCGGAAAAAAGTATGATTCGTTCAGAAAAAAGGTTTCGTTGCAAATTCATTGTTCAATTTTGTAGATTACAAAATTAAAATCGTGAGGAATAAGGTAAAGGAACTGACAAATCCGTAACTTAATATAGAATTTTCTATTGGTTACAAAGGTGTGATACGATATTTTTGTAATAATAAAACGCAGTCGGAGCTATCAATTAAAAAAGTTATTTTCTACTAGCGATGCGCGACTGCGAATGATTTCATTCGATTCATTCGACTTTATAAAACATTCGAATTATTCGAATGATTCACGAAAATTAGTTACTAACTGCCTCCCATTCGACTTGCTGGCCGAATGAACGAATAATGAATAAAGTCCGGCGAACGAATAATGAATTTACCTGTCGGTCGCACCACAGAGTACAAAGGAAAATAACTTAGCATCATTCGGCCTGCAGCTTACCCCAACGTCCGCTAGGGGCGCTTTTTGTGCTGAAGCACTGTAAGCGCTTTTAAAAAATTTACTATTAGCCGTTTGTTTCATTCCAGCACTTGATTACCGCGCGCGTATTATAATTAAATCCTATACTAGAAACTTTATTAAAACGCACTTTTAAACACAAACCAGCAGAAGCGTTATTATTTAGTTTAGTTGTTACTACTCATTCGCACACGTAATTTGTTTTGGCGCGTAAATGGCGCGAGAAGCGGCGAATCATTCGAATAATTCATTCATAATCGGTCGGAGAGTCGCAGATAATCTAACCGAATCGCCATTAGTAGTTACTAATTAGTAGTCGGCATTCGAATATAAAAATTAGTATATTACTAATGTTCAAGTCGAATCAGAAAATTAGTAGTTGTAGATGATTCGAATAGACGGATTATTCGCAGTCGCGCAACTTTATTTTCTACCATTACTGATTGAAACGTATACCAGGTGTATCGTAAATAACGCAAGACTTCAATCACCCCGCTTAGATAATTGCTTTACAAAATCAATACGAAAACCAAATTTCCAAATTTAAAGTATTTTTCCTTTTTTAAGCACTTTTATACCGCAATTAACAATGAAACTTGTACGTTTGTATACGTATTGAGAAATGTGTTGAGGAAATGCATTCGAAATCATACAGGGATTTCGAATGCATGCTTTGAATCAAGAATAAATTTAGTTTGTCATAGTGCACTGAAGGAGTGACAGGAAAAAAAAATTAAGGTACATTAATAATTGTTGGAATCAATTCAGTTACCGATTTAGAACAAACTACTCTGAGGTCTTGCGTTAATTAAGACAACTTGTATAGATATTACAATGTTCCTTTACTTAGATACCTACATTCCAACAAATAATCTATATTTAGCCGAAAGACATCCGCTGGAGGACTTGAGGACATCAAATAAAATTAGAAAACATTATTGAGAAACTAGTTATTTTTTTTCTATATGTAGTTTAAAATTATTAATAACCTGGGTCATTTCGATACACGTATAGCTCACGCACACCCTTGGTGGTGTTTTACTAAATTTTATCTTCACAAAAATTTTTTGACCGTGAAAAAAAAATTGTATTAAGTAAAAGGGAAATAAATAAAAAAAGACAAATGTGTTACTATAATACTTTATTAAAAATATAAAATAAAAGTTACATAAAAAAATATTTCAGGTAATAGTAAAAATAATTAAAGCTTAATTAATTTTATTCTTTCTTATTATTATGATCACAGCTCACAACGTAGATTGGTGTAGCGGGTATTAAGAATACTGATGAATCTGAAAACAATAAAGTTAAATTATTAAAATTGTGTAGTCAGGGGACCTCGGTCAGAAACGAAGTTCTAATCAGACAATGTAACTCATGGTTAATAAAATTGTTAGTTATTGAAAAACGATTTTCTTTAACGGGAGAATATCAGATTATCGAGCACATTTAATTATCACGTGATGTAAAAAATTATGGTGGCCAGCGCGTATGATAACACCCGAACTACGCCGGACGGAACCTAAGGTCTCATAACGTTTTTTCGTTATGTTATGATTTCTACCTATCAACTCTGCAAGCCGCGTTAAGAAACTTCGTTCAAGCTTCGTTCCGAAAATATGTTATTGTACTATATCGACTGTTGACTAAGCTTCTTCACCGAAAGAACAAAACAATCCTGATAGTCACTAAATTTGTCTACTACCCATAATAGAAATATTGCTTTATTTGGAAATGTTTCTGTTTCTCTTGATTATATCATCACTAGCCGAAAGACGACATAGGCCTCGACGACTTTTTGCTCTACGTATCCAACTTTTACCTGTGACCTGAGTATAAATTAACACAGGTACAGATAAAAATAAAGAAAACTGGGGAATATATGCCCTTTGTACTGCAACACCTCAGATTCGTTTTTTTTTAAACGTATCCCCACTCTATTATTTATTACTATTATTATTTATCTTGGGTGCGTTTACAAACATGAAAATTAACATAGACAAATACCCAGACCGAAACAAATAATTGTGAATCACACAAAGATATATATAATAAATATAAGCAAAAATATTCGGATAAGCTAAAATGTCGGATTCGTATAGGTTGGAATGTGGGGTGCGGCAGGGGGGTTGAGCTCTCCCTCCATTTTTGACCTGTACATTAATGGACTGGTCGAGGCGCTCAGCGAGCAACATATTGGTTGTCACATAGACGGCGTCTGTTTCAATAACATAAGCTACGCGGACGATATGGTTCTGCTGAGCGCCTCGGTCTGTGGACTTAGAAAGCTGCTCAGTATCTGTGAGGGCTATGCAACGGATCACGGGCTCCTTTATAATGTAAATAAGAGCCAGTGTATGGTCTTTCAGGGTGGACTAAGAAAAGTAACAGAAATGCCACCTATGCGACTGAATGGCTCACCTCTAGAAAGGGTAGATATTTTTAAGTATCTTGGCCATTTAGTAACACCTACCCTGAAAGACGATGCAGACATTGAACGAGAGCGAAGAGCGCTGTCGGTTAGAGCGAACATGGTAATCCGGAGGTTTGCACGGTGCTCGATTGACGTAAAAATAACTCTTTTTCGAGCCTATTGCACTACTTTTTACACATGCAGCTTGTGGACAGACTACACGCAAATGTCGTACAGTGCTCTTCGAGTACAATTTAACAACGCGTTCAGAATGATGCTGGGGCTCCCTCGCTTTTACAGTGCATCGACAATGTTCGCGGAAGCGCGCGTAGATTGCTTCAACACAACTATGCGCAAGAGAGGCACTTCGCTCGTGCGGCGGGTGCGGGGGAGCTCCAACAGCATGCTGGCCACGCTCGCGGACAGGCTCGATTGTCCCTACATTACCCACTGTTGTAAGCCTTACGTTGCACACAGGGAGTGACGACATTGGGACCAATTCATCTTATGTGACATTATTTCAATTTTATGGCAATGATTTTAATTTTTTATAATTTTTTTATGTTTTATGTGACTGCTGATTTGACTTTATTTTATTTTATTGATTTTGTGAGTCTTTGATACTTTTTAAATAAATTATTATTATTATTATAAAAAGTTGGAACCTGTTGGAACTCTGTACTCTCTGCCTACCCCGCAAGGGATCTGACGTGAGGTTATAGATAGATAGATAGATTATAAAAAGTATAATTACCACAAATCGGGTTGCAATGATTTTTCAAATTGTCTAGCGACCCATGATGCTTGCTGAAAAATTAATAATAACACGTTACAGACGGTTATACTTTTTAGGCTAAGATTACTATAAAAAATTGTTCGACAGTGTCAGTTCCTCAAGCGATGTACATCATGATTCAATTAACAGATTTCGAAGTGTACTGCATTAGTCAGTCGAGAAGACACACACTGCCTGTAGACTATAATATTATGTATGCTGTCATCAAACCAAATCTGATATTTGTAAAGGCTGTTACAAATAGTGCATGCTGTGTTCGCCTTAATAGGTTACATTCCTAGTATAAGGACCTAAATACATTTTACTGCAAATTTATGTTAATATATTATTGTGTAATCAATAGTGAGCCTTAAATAAATAAATAATCCAGGCATACCTCGACGTCCCACCTATATTTCTCAAGTGAGGGTGGTAAAGGTGTATTATGTATAGCCTTCCACGGACGCCGTTTGGTCCTAATGTATGAGGAAATAAGCCTTACTATTATGCCGGGCACAATTCCAGACTCCACTCAGTGACTGAGTTTTTTTTTATAGATAAACCACACTATCCGACCTAGGATTTGAACCTAGTATCAGTACCCAGTCACATAAGATCAGCCAATAACTATTCTATCTATCTATATCATCACGATCTCTAGCGGGGTAAGCAAATAATACAAAGTTCCAACAGGTTCTTTCTTTAAAGGCCTCTCTGACCTCCTCCATTTTCATAGTTTCGTCTCAAACACGCTTGCCGGTTTCTGAGACTAGACTTATTTTTCAGATAAGACACGATCTATTTGGTCATGGTAAGATAGACTTTTATATAATCTTACCAATGATCACCTAAGTTGTTCAAAGATCCAGTAATTGGACATTGTACTGTAGCGGTCTGCAAATCCGCAAGAGAGCACGCCTGTCTCAATCTTGCTAATAATTTGTGTTGAATCATCAAACTCTGACAGCTGGATGAGCAATCACTTCCATTGATACCATCATCTGTACTCTCAACATTTATTTTCGGGACGATCGGTTCTCTTTTAGAGCTGCATTTTCCACTTGTAACTGAAATACTAACTTGTGATTTTTCTTCTAAATTAGAAGAATTTGGTACAATGTGAGGTAACTTTGACTCGCTGTCATTTTGACAGCAACTTTTTTTGACATCAACTGAGTTGCCAGCTCGGAAATTTTCTTCTAAATAAGTAGAATGTGAAACAGTGTCAGGATTTCCATTGTTATGTAAAGATCTATGGATATTCGGGTCTGAAGCGTAAGTTTGCCCAAATCTTTCAGTAAAATGCACAGATTTTTTATTTCTATTCATCATTGAGAGATGGTATTGTCCGCGACGATTTGGCGAAGGCGACAAATTCGGTGATCTGTTTGGTGATGTGTACGCTGATACTGACTGTACGGGGCGATTTGGTTTTGTGGTTTTTAGCTCATATTCTGCCGCTATTGCTTCGAATACCTGAAAATTTTATTTTTATTATTCTTTTTTTCAATTTTTTCCCAGGAATCATTTTCTTACGGTGTTTTCCTCTATTGATAGCAATTACCAATCATTATAAACACATAGGTAATCATCAGTTCTATGATTACACCCAATCATGTGTGTGTGATCACAAGAAAAGATGAAATTTATATTCGAGTTTTCAACTATCTAAACACAAATAATAATCCAATCAATTGTACATTCCTATATCTTACGAAGCGCAGCAATGGCATAGTCTTAGTTGTCGCCACCGGCTTTGTCACCATTGGTGTATTTGAACGCTGGATTTACAAGAATGCATATCTGGCATACGTTTGACAATTACATCAATGCAACTTCTCCAAATTACTTGTATTTACCTGTTCAGCGACCAAATTCTTAGCGTAGGGTGAGTTTTTCGCCGGCAACGGTTCTCTGCAGAGAGCGCATTTGTCCAGCCGAGCCCAACAAGCTGCAAAATATGACAGAGTTTAATGTCCGTATTTATTAATCTAGACGTGAAGCAACCCTGTACATTGCTATAGTGCGACAAGGATCTTTTGGGCCGTGGATAACATTGACAATGGCCTGGCTAATGAGAAATTAGGGTTACCATTTAATCAAATTTTCCTACTTTCAAGAGGATATTTCAACAAGCATGTCCACACAGTTACTTATTGAAAAAAGATCTTGGGTAAATTTCATAGCAAACGGCAACTCTGTGACGATCATGCTTTCATGACTCATGACATCATTTCACTTGATGACAGCGTTAGTTCCAATTTTGGCCGTGACTACATAACAGATGGTGCTAGCGTAACAAAAAACGTATAGAGTAAGAATATTGGATGAAGATTCCCCAAGCATGTCTAGAACGCGATATGGAAGTTCGTTCACTTGGCTCTGAATGAATTTCATGTTCGTATATGCATTCATGACCCATGAATAATTCCTATTTTTTTATTATAAACAAAACACCGTCAAGCCTATAGATATTCGCCAATTGTACCAGCCGGTTGCAAGCAATCGAGCACGATAACTTAGGAGTCATCGTGCTCTAAGAAATTGTGCTACCTCTAAGAAATTTTTTATACAAAAGCCCTCAATAATATTTTATTCGCACCAAAGCCTCGTAAATCGATCAATTTTTTGAATAGTAAAACCTTAAATCTACTAACATTCACAGTAAATGTGTGATCTCGCGCAGTTTAAAGCTTTTGTCGCTGTTGAGGAGCAGACAGAACAGGCCAGCGCTTTCACTACACCAGCTAATGCTCTTCTGGACTTCTCACCGCGAGAACCGCCTCCACAGCTCCACAGCAACTAATAATAATAATAGTTTATTTCCAAGTAAATTTACACAGTAACCACTTACATAATCTTAAGCTACTAGTTATTGAGAATTGTAACAATAAACTGAGTCATTACTAACTATTAAATTACCCTATACTGTCCCATTGTTGGGCAAATATCATTATCATCATCATCAAATGTCGTCGCTCACAAATCGAGTTAAGAGAGAACCAGTGCAGTGCAGTGAAGGCAAGTTTGTGGCCGCTTGCGTCTGAAATTCAACAAGCTTTCCTTAAGAATTTCTCGCTGGTGGAACTTATGTAGCTGCCTAAAGGCTTCCAACTACCACATGAAGTGTTAGCCAGGACTAACGGCTTAGCGAGCTTTGTAAGCACGTGAACGCTCGAAAATGGAAATGCCAAAAACACAAACCCGTTTCCAACTGACGACGTTTTTTGGCGTGTGGTATGTGAATGACTTACGCTGTTGGCCGCGGGGCCTTTACAGCTTCACCGGATAAGAGGGCGAGCGTGCAACCATTACGCTAGAGTCAGAAGGGCAAGAGGGCAACTAGCTCAAGGGCGTCTCAAGGAGGAACAGCCTCGGCTTGGGCAGTCGCTATGGGGGAGGGCACTGACTAAGCTCAACTCCTTAACCTTGGAGATTGATAGAAACAGCGTCATGCTATAATTTGTAAGTAGAAGACAGGTAACTAAACATAGGTGTCTTTTTACAAGCTTACATTTAACTTGCAATGTTTGTATGTCTGTCTGTCTTTCTGGTGCAAATCTTGTGATACATTTCTCAAGCACTTGCGAGTACTCGATTGCGCTGAAATTTGGTATACGTATGTATGTTCGGTGACAATGCAATAATATGGTACCACGGAGCCGGTCTGATGATGGAGTCGGGAGGTGGCCATAGGAACATGTGAAATATATAACGTAACCCCCTCGTGTTTAGGCTTGTTAGATTGGTATTGACAATGCTATACAATCAGATAGTGTTCAGTTCTGATGATGAAACCGGAAGGTGGCCAATGGCATTACCCGACTACTCAATATAACCCGTGCCGTGTTTGAGCTCGTTGGATTTGTCTTGACGAGTACTTTTGACCTGGATGATGGACAGGATCTGATGATGGAGCCGAAAACAAGCCACAGGAACTCCTCAACTAAGCAATATATCTTCGTCATGTTTTTGGTATGAAACATCTATCTATATCATCACGCCAGATCCCTTGCGGGATAGCCAGATAGTACAGAGTTCCAACAGGTTCTTTCTGGCTTCCTCCACTCTCACAGTTCGTCTTATACACGCTCGCTGGTTACGGAGACTCTTGACTTTATATAAAACATTGTTTCTAAAAAGGTCTTCTTAAATGATTTTTTTTTTATACGATATTGGTATAAGCAACTAACTTCAGGGTCATCTTCAGGGTCTACGCCGCAGTTCCAAACGTCCAGGCTCACGCTGCGTCCGGAGCCATCTCCTCGGATCAGACCAGCTACTTGTCCTATCTGAAATGGGCAGTATTTCGACACAAACTACCATCAATAAAAGTGCACAGTTTATAATGT
Organism: Phalera bucephala; assembly: GCA_905147815.2. Lineage (NCBI taxonomy): Eukaryota > Metazoa > Arthropoda > Insecta > Lepidoptera > Notodontidae > Phalera > Phalera bucephala. Next base: position 5,219,323 of record LR990637.1, on the reverse strand, counting down.
TCTCTCTTTAATATGAATGATGTGGCAGGAATGTGGCAAAAAGATCACTCCGCGAGTGTTGCTGTCGGAGGCTTGTCATAATATATGTTACGGGCCATTTGAATATCGTTTTACACATGTATGGCTGATGTTCTTACTCCATACATTTTTCCTAATGTCAACGCTATCTTTTAATATACAGTGCTATAGTGCGACAAGGATATTTTGGCCCGTAGATGGAATTGGTGGAACCCTTATTTCAGGGTTATCATTTAGTATAATTTTCCTATTACCATGGAAATATTGGAACAGGTGTGTCCGCACAGTTACTAATAAAAAAATATTTTGGTGAATTTTATAGCAAAAGGCAACCCTGTGACTGACTGTCATTGACATATCAATTAATGACAGCGTTAGTTCCAATTTTGGCCGCGGGCTAAAATATCCTTGTATGACTGTACTTTGTCGCCACCACGCGGACCCAGTGCGGATTGGTGGGGGCAAGTTTGTGTCCACCTGCTGTTGAAACTTATCAAGCCGCCTATAAGGCTTCCAACTCGGCTTAACGATTACCACATCAAGTAAGATATTTACCGGTAAACCAAGCAAGTCTCGGCCATCAGCTTGTAGCAAGCAGTCTCCCGTTTTGAATCCAGCTCTATCAGCTCGTCCACCTGGAGTCACTTCACGGACCTGCGAAGTAGAGTTGAAATACCAAACTATTGAGCTGGACTCGGGAGTTTTTTATATCCTAGCACCATACTAGTTATTAAATTCTTATGTTGTGGGTGCGTTTACATAATGAAATTGGCATATACAAATATGTATTCTCCATTCCGATCTCGGTCTCGAACCTATGCGTGCCTTTATTAAAAAGGCGACAACACGATATTTCGCGAACGCGTCCAATCATAAGAAGCCGCTAGTCGTAGCCGCCGCCGACTACGAACCTAACTCCTCTCCTATCAACCGCTGCCACCGTCCGTAGCATGTTCTCACCGACCCTCCCGACGCCCTTACATCCCTTCTTTCGGATATAGATACCGCACACAGGATCAGACACCGACCTCGCCGGCGAGGCCGGTGCAGAGCCACACGGCGAGACACCTAGTATATGCCCTCCCACTGAACATTTAAGGTATGCAGGAGAACCTACCGCGAGTACTTGCTATGTTCTTTAATCTTTGTATTAGTGACAGCTATTTGCCAAAGGACCTTATGGACACCATGGTAGTGCCGATCTTAAAGAATAGGACTGGAGACGCCTCTGATATTTCCAACTACAGGCCTATATCTCTGGCTTCTATTATAGCTGAGGTGCTGGATAGTCTGCATGACAAACAATTAGCTGAACACCTCGAGTTACATGACGCTCAGTTCGGTTTCCGACCAGAGGGCCTAGACAAGTTGCAAGCGTTTTGTTTCTATTCTCTTGTCGCAATCGATAGCGCATTGTTTTGACCACGTGACTCTTCGTTGCAAAATGTCATTCCCATACATTTTTCCGCTTTATATTAGCGTTAACGACTATAGATTGTCAACTTGGCTATAGGCGCAGGTCTCTTTAGCGAAAGCTCTATCTTGTGTCTCAAGCAGACGGTTCAGTATTTTACTAATAGAAAAACACTTTGTCTGTTTTCTGGATTTGTCAAGGGCGTTCGATCTTGTTTGCTATGACGTGCTATGGCGTAAATTAGAAAGGGAAACTACATTGCCACCCGAGATTATTTCAATTTTTAAAAATTGGTATAGTAATCAATGTAACAGTGTGAAGTGGGACGGTTCATTCTCTGACGTGTACGGGTTGGACTCCGGGGTGCGACAGGGGGGGTTGATCTCGCCCCGGCTGTTCAACCGGTATATGAATCGGCTGATCGTTGAGCTCAGCAACACCAGTATCGCATGTCATGTGGAAGGAGTATGTATAAATAATATCAGTTATGCGGATGATATGGTGCTGCTGAGCCCATCAATTGGTGCTCTGAGACAATTGATCTCGAAATGTAAGTCTTATACGGTGACTCATGGACTCAAATATAATGTTAAAAAAAAGGAGCGAATTAATGCTCTTCAAATCGGGTACTAAAACCTATCCAGTCCATTTAAACCATTTTTTAAACCATTTAAACCATTTATTTTGCCACACACACACATTACAATTAAAATAAATAATAAACACATAAGAGTTAAAGTCGATAAAGTGTGGCAAGGTAGCCAGCTCAGTATTCTCTGTGCATATATGCACAACACTGATTTCCAGCTGGTCCCTGACATTTGCATAACACATATTAGCACGTCCGGCTTAATTGAAAATGAAAGACAATCATTTAAACGAGAGAAAAAACAATAAACTTCTTTTACATTGTGTTTGCGATTAGGCGTTAACCTGGTTCTTAAATTAGAGGTCTTAACCTGGTTCTTAAATTAGAGATCAATTGACATGGCTCTCATCTAAAGTAACATTGATTTTTGCGTACATAAGAGTTCTTTAGCTAAATATTTTTTAACAGATGTTACCAGTCATTGACTAAAAAAAAGTCAATGTGTGTTACCAGTGATGACATATGGATCAGAGACGTGGTCTCTTACAATAGGTCTCATAAAAAAGCTCAAAGTTGCTCAGCGAGCTATGGAAAGAGCTATGCTCGGCGTTTCTCTACGAGATCGAATCAGGAATGAGGAGATTCGTAGAAGAACCAAGGCCACCGACATAGCCCTCAGGATTAGCATCCTGAAGTGGCAATGGGCTGGCCACATAGCGCGAAGATCGGACGGGCGTTGGGGCAGAAAGATTCTAGAGTGGAGACCACGTATTGGCAAGCGCAGCGTAGGACGACCGCCTACCAGATGGACCGACGATCTTGTGAAAATCGCAGAAAATCGTTGGATGCAGGTGGCATCGGACCGGTTACGCTGGAAAGCGATTGGGGAGGCCTATGTTCAGCAGTGGACAAGTATAGGCTGAAATGATGATGATGATGATGATACCAGTCATTCCTGAGGTATCACTGGGCGGGACGCCTCTGAACAGGGTGAACAAATTTAAATATTTGGGTCATTGAGTCACCGAAGACTTACATGATAATTGTGACATAGACAGAGAACGCAGGTCGCTGGCTGTCCGTGGCAATATGTTGGCTCGCAGGTTTGCACGTTGTACGAAACCAGTAAAAATTACGCTGTTTATAGCATACTGTCAGCCCTTCTACACGTGCAGCCTGTGGGTCAATTACACGCAGCGGGCAAACAGTGATCTGCGTGTTCAATACAATAATGCGCTCAGGGTACTGTTGGGGAGGTCATGGCGTTGCAGTGCTTCGGGGATGTTTACAGAGACAACGGTTGATGGTATCGCCGCCATCATGAGGAAACGATGTGCGTCCCCGCTTAGACGTATTCGTGGGAGCTCCAACACTATCCTGAGTGTGGATAGGTGGGAATCTCCGATGATGCGGAGATGGATGCAGCTCCACACTCAATTATAATTATCTGATTTTTATGTACTAACATAAATTAAGTGCTATGTAACAAACAACCTATGATCCTAGATGGTCGAAATAAATGATTTATTATTATTATTACCTGACTTAACACGTAGGACTTTTTATCCCGGAAAAATTGAAGGGTCCTGTCTAAAGACAACGTGGGCGAAGTCGCGGAATGCAACTAGTCATTCATAGTTCTTGTGTGCAGGTGCAAATATTTTGGTTTCTTACCCATGGATAAGGATCCCATAAAGTCCTCGTCAGTCGAAAGCCGAGACCCTCACCTTCATCTTCAGGTAGGTTTAACTGAAATAATAAAAAGAGATCACACTTGATGTCTGTCTTTCTTTTTTCCAAGCTTTTATTTAACTTGCAATGTTCGTATGTCTGCCTGTCTGTCTTCTCAGTTCAAATCTTGTGATCCATTTTTCAAGCACTCGCAGGTATCCGATTGAGCTGAAAGTACATTGTTCTGCGCCTATACATGATTTGCTCCAGAACCAACAGCAATTAAAAAATACTTGTATGATTTCAAATCACCCATAAAGTCTCTTAAGGAATTTATTATTAAACGAACAAGCGGGGGAATCGCAATATTGCACAAAAACTATTAGATTTTGAGGTTATAATTCAGTAGCCATTAATACATATGAGGTTATATTGTGTGTTGACATTCAGTGAAGATGTCGGCGACTTCGATATAAGTACTTACAATACTTTGAAATATTCGGTTTAGATTGCAAATTGTCCGTTAGATACGGATATTTGCCATTATTTCAATAAAATAGATAAATAATGATGGCATGGGTCAAATGTTTGTTGGTTCTGGGGCAATTTTCGACAATGTCCTTTGTCATACGTATGTAAAGTCGGTGACGATGCAATAATATGGTACCATGGAGTTAGTCTGATGCTGAAGTCGGAAGGTGGTTATAGGAACTTGTGAACCATACACCGTAACCGTCTCGTGGTTAAGCTTGTTAGATTGGTATTGAAAAGTACTATACAACCAGATAGTGTTCAGGGTCTGAAGATGAAGTCGAAAGGTAGTCAATGGAACCACCCCATTACGCAATATAACCCCGCCGTGTTTGGGCTCGTTGGGTTTGTCTTGTCGAGTAGTTTAGACCCGGATGGAGTCCAAGGTCTGATGATGGAGCCGGAAGCCATAGGAACTCCACAACTAAGCAAGATATCTACGTTCGGGTTTTGCTATAAAAGCTTGTCTTTAACACCGTTACGCCTATAATACCCAAGCGGGGGTGGCAGAGGTGTACCGAGTACAACCACTTTTCGTCGACGATGTTAGGTCCCATGTAATAGGGGGCGAGCCTATTGCCATATATCGGGCTCAATTCCAGACTCCGGACTCATACTGGGAAGTTTTCGTTAGAAAAGCTTCATTTCCTGCATCCTACCCAGGATTTGAACCCAAGACCACGGGATTACCAAGCGATGCGCTTTGTCACTAGACCAATGAGGCAGTCGGATTGTTTTTAAAAAGGTCGTTTTAATTAAAATTATCGAACATAGTCTTGCTCTATGGATAATTCATGTGTCATTTATAAATATGTCAAGACCTCTTTGGTCTGTAAGAAAAGAACCTGTCCAAACTCTGTACTCTCTGCCTACCCTGCAAGGGATTTGGCGTGATGATATATAGAAAGTCACATAAATCTACACTAACACTGAGACCGAAACAAATATTTGTAGGTTACTCAACACTTTGTCCTGTGTAGACATCGAACCCGTGAATACTCGATAAAATAGAGAGCGGCCTGTTTTAACCACTAGGCTAATGGTCTGTTTCAATATTTGCAAATAAATAGATTTAACAAATAGACCGAGTCTTATCTGAAGGACAAGTCAGGAGTCTCCGTAACCGGCGAGCGTGTATGAGACGAACTATGAGAGTGGAGGAAGCCAGAGAGGTCTGTAAGGAAAGAATTTGTTGAAACCCTCTGCCTACCGCGCAAGGGAACTAGCGTGATGATATAGATAGATAGATTACGAGGTCTTGGTTTCAAATCCTAGGTCGGAAGAACTCTTAAGCGTGCAGGTTTCCTCACGATGTTTTTCCTTCACCGTTAAAGCAAGAGATAATTAATTTTTAATACGCACATGCTTTTGGAATGACAGAGGTGCGTGCCTGGGTTTTAACTCGAGACCTCTGACTTTGCAGTCCAACGGTCTAACCACTAGGCTATCACTGCTTAATTAGATAAAAAGTAAATGTAAAATGACTATTTCTCAGCGTATTATTAGAGTTTGTATTGAATTTAGTAACAACTTGCAAATGTTCATATGCGAATGGTTACTAAATTGAATGTTTTCACGCATTTAAGTCACTTAAAATTCAGTTGTCCAAAGAAAAAATGACAGAACTGATATACAATGCGAAAGTGGAAGGATGTAGGTACCGGGGAAGAACAAGACTATCTTACCATGACCAAATAGACCGGGTCTTATCTGAAGGACAAGTCAGGAGTCTCCGTTACCGGCGAGCGTGTGTGAGACGAACTATGAGAGTGGATTCCAGAGAGGTATGTAAGGAAAGAACCTGTTGGAACTCTGTACTCTCTGCCTACCCCGTAAGGGATCTGGCATAATGATATAGATTGATAGAAAATTCAGTTAAAACTTAGTGCACTACATGATGCTTTTAAATCAGCCGTATGACACTAAAAACTCGACTGTGCTAAAAAATCATATTTTCCTGTTCCTTATTACCAATTCGATTGCATAACTACACGGTAAAAAACTAAGAAGAACATGCATAAATGTGAAGATAATAGCAGTTTTTAATAGGATTCTATTGGTATAGATAGAATATTCAAAACTTGAATCCTAGCGTTATATGTGAATACTGGATCCATTTACACAGAATGACATCCAACTAATACAACTATCCAACTAATATTATAAATGTGAAACTTTGTATGTTTAGATGATTGGATGTTTGTTACTCAATTACGCAAAAACGGCTGAACGGATTTGGATGAAATTTGGCACACGCTTTATGAACCGGATTAACATATAGGATACTTTGTATAATTAAAATTACAGTGTGTGCTGTGCAGGACAGCTCAAAAACCATGCTCATGCGAAAAAGCATTTTCTGTATGGCTTCAGTAATTTATAATAAACTCCCAAAAGCCTGGAGAGAACATAACTCCCATTTTTAAAATAAGACTGCCTCGTTGGTCTGGTGGCAAAGCACATCGCTTTGTGATCACGAGGTCCTGGGTTCAAATCCTAGGTCGGACAAATGTAGTTTTTCTAACGAAAAATTCCCAGTATGAGTCAGGAGTCTGGAATTGTGCCCGCTATATGGCAATAGGCTCGCGCCCTATTACATGGGACCTAACATCGTTGGCGAAACGTGGGTGTACTCAGTACACCTCTGCCACCCCCTCTGGGGAATATAGGCGTGACGGCGTGTTAAAAGATAATTTATTGAAACTTCTAACGACCAAAGCATTGTGTTGTGTTCGGGCATTTGCCCCCCCTCTCACATCGATAAACTCCAGGTGGTTCAAAACCGCTTCCTCCGTAAATCTGTAGGAGCCCCCTGGTTCGTACGGAACGTCGACCTCCACTCCGATCTAGGTCTCGAACCTATTCGCGCCTTTATTAAAAAGGCGTCAACACGTCACTTCGCGAACGCATCTACCCATGCGAATCCGTTAATCGTAGCCGCCGCCGACTACGATCTCCTCCCCGACCCCTGCCGCCACCGCCGGCCGCGACATGTTCTCACCGACCCCCCCGATGCTTTGTCATTCCTTCTTTCCCCTCAGAATACGGGCGACGACGACGACGTAGTAGTAGATCCCCTCCCATAGCCGGTGGTTGACCGGTGCACTTAGTAGTGCACCCGTCCCCCTACAGCGACTGTCCCAACCGAGGGCGCCTCTTCGAGCCGCCCTCGAGTATGTCGCCTCTTGCCCTTCTGGCTGGCTAGAGCGTAGTGGTTGCTAGCTCGCCTTTAAGTCCGGTGAAGCTGTAAAGGCCTCGCGGCCAACAGCGTACATCATTCACACACACACACACGCATATTATACCATAGCAGAATTCCTCGAAGATAAAATCTAATTCTTATACGAGTATATTTCTTTATTGACATTGTATTAAATAATTATACTGTGACATTATTATTATTTTATCTATTCTCGCATTCTATTTTATTAATCATGATAGCTTATTTTATTAACTAAGACATACGGATACTATTTCATTAATTTTGACATAACCTGGCTTAGTGTATACATTTTAATAATGTTTGTGCTTGATATCACTAAATTCTCAACTTCTGAGCTGATTTAGCGCAGTGGTTAAGAGCTTGAGCTGCTCGGTTTCGATTCCCGCACGGGACAAAGCTTTGTGTGATCCACAATTATTTGTTCCGGTCTGGGTATTTGTTTGTGAATTTTCATGTTTGTAAACGCACCCACGACACCGGAATATATCCTAGTGTGGGGCTACGTTTTTTAAAAAAAGTAAAAAAAAAGTAAAGTATTTATAAGAAAGAGATAGTTATTTTAGTTGAGATCTTTTAATGATACTATGAATTTTGCATGCCAGACAATGGTAAAACATGTAGATCATCTCTATATAACTAAAACCACTATAATTATTGAACACCATGTTTTCAGCAAAATAAAAGTCTATACTATTCTATTCTATTTGTATCCCGGAAATATTTAAGGTCCCAATCAAAAGTCAACGCAGACGGAGTCTCGGGCAAAAACTAGTATTTTATATTGTTTATAATTAACCTTCTGTTCTTAATTAATTTTAAAATTGTAGGCAAGCGACCACGAGGAAGGAGCCCGACACGCTGGACCCGGAATCAGATTCGCACAGCTCTTAATACCACGGTTCACGATGCTCTTCACTCGGCTGCAGATAAGAATAGATGGCGACTTATCATCCGTAGAAAACTGTTACCAAAGATATGACCACGACCCTCAGTAATGAAGAAACCTATGCAAGGATAATTAATCTTACCAGTCACATTATGAAAAATGTCGTCAACCCTCACAAAGTTCTGTAAGGTGATTGCCCGAATGTGTGGCGAAGACGTTTTTATATTTCATTTAGAAAAAATCTATCTATCTATATCATCACCCCAGATCCCTTACGGGCTAGGCAGAGAGTACAGTTCCAACAGGCTCTTTCCTTACATACCTCTCTGGCTTCCTCTACTCTCATAGTTCGTCTCATACACGCTCGCCGGTTACGGAAACTCCTGACTTACTATAGACTAGAAAAAATCTACATAATTCTCCTTATCTTATCGTAATAATTACAAACATTTTTATTTATCCTTAGGCTTAATATTAATTTTTATGATTACTTAAACACGGTTATTTTATTACTTATATCCGTTCGCATTATAGCAATAATAGTCGTACAAGGATCTTTTAGCGCACGGCCAAAATCGGAACTAACGTTGTCATCAAGAGAAATTTCACTTCACGACAATCGCATTTTGCTATGAAATTTACCCAAGTTCTTTTTCTAATTAGTAACCTCGCGGACCCACCTGTTAAAATATCTCCTTGGAAGTAGGAATATTTTACTGAATTTTAACCCTAATCTCACACCAACGCCTGTCAAAGTCGTCCATAGGGCAAACGATCCTTGTCGCACTATAGATAGGTATGATGTAATGATTCTTACCACAATAACTCGTACACCGGCAGTGTATTCCTGTTGACTTCCGGTAGCAGCATCTGGCATTGCCGTGGCCATCTACATAAAAAAAAAACAAAATTAGTATATACACCCAGGAACTTCTGAATAAAAAAAATTCTAATGCTTCCTCGGCATTTCAGTTGAAACACAAATAAATAAATGCGAGTCGGGCTCTCGGTAAGGCTCGCCTAAAGTGGGGTGGGTCCCGTATTATAAACTCAAAACTCAAACTCAAATCATTTATTTTGTATAAACTTACAAATGGTCATATTTTCATTTTTTTAAACTTACTTAATCTATCACCGGATCGCAACGCGGTCTTCACTGAGAAGTTTCGGCGAAATACTCAGCGGGCTTCTCTTGTCTAATTCTCTATTCATATTTTTTTCATCATTCTCCGTATAGTTACATACATTTTTATACTATACAAAATTAAGTATGCGATCCAGATCCGACCGTACGAGATATAATATTAACTAGTGGTCGCCCATAGGTCGATATTCGACCTACTCTTTCACCGCTTGCTGGTTATATTTGACATTCAGTAAGACTACTCGTATAATAATATTAGCCCTGTTAAGAAACTGTCTCACTGTTGGGCACGGGCCTCCTCTCAACCTGAGAGGGCTTAGGCCATAGTTCGCCACGCTGGCCCAGTGCGGGTTGGCGAACTTCACACACCTTCGAGAAACTCTGAGGCATGCAGGTTTCCTCACGATGTTTTCCTTCACCGTTAAAGCAAGTGATAATTAATTTTTAATACGCACATGCTTTCGAAAATACAGAGGTGCGTGCCTGGGTTTGAACCCGAGACCTTTGACTTTGAAGTCCAACGGTCTAACCACTAGGTTATCACTGCTAATGCTACTCGTATAGACATATAGACATATAGTTTTTAATATTATTTGTCTATAATACTCGTACAGAAAAATAATATTAAAGACAAACAAACATCAATTTAACGTGTATTGTGTCAAATACATGGTAGTGTGTGTAATGTTTTTTCATTGATTTAATGTATGTTTTATGCATAATTAAAAAAAAATATTAGCATTCTGCACTCTCTATATAAACTATAACTGTGGGAAATTTCAAACTCCTCCGCCCGCGCCATTTTCGTCAAAAGGTGTACAAAGTTTTTGCTTCACGTATTAATATATAGATAATAATATTTTTAAAGGATGAAAAGTTATAGGATTTTGGATGGACCAGTCTCCGCAAGCAGCACCCGTACACGAGTACGACTACTTGAGCGGCCATCACCTCTCTCGACCATATTAGAGGGAAGGAAGTGACCCGTACCAAATAGCCACTGCAAGCATAGACTTTTTAGTGAGCATTACCATTCCCAGACCCCAGAGAGCAGTCACAAAAAGCCTACAAAAGGAGCAGTACTTATACCAAGTTCTATGTGTTATATACTAGGCTACCAATGGTATTTCTACACCCATACTAGATGTATCCGCTATTTTCTTTGCGTTACCATTAGGCGTGGTGGCGTAGGTGGAAAATACACCGCTGACATAGAGAGAAGAGTGAGTGCAGGGAACAGAGTGAATGGCGCGATGGGAAAGCTACTTGGGAGCCGGCACTTAAGCCGAAAGGCGCAGCTGGCCATATATAATGGAGTGCTTGTCCCAACGCTGTTATATGGCAGCGAGAGCTGGGTATGTAAGAAGGAGAATGAAAGTAGGATAAATGCGGTGGAAATGCAAGCTCTGCGGACGATGTGCGGAGTGAAGCTAACCGACCGTATTCGCAACAGCGTAGTAAGAAAAAAAAAGGGTATGAAAGAGAGTATCGGTGTAAAGATGAGAAAGGGTATGCTCCGTTGTTTCGGGCATATAGAAAGAATGTCCGAAGAAAGAATGACAAAACTGATATACAATGCAAAAGTGGAAGGATGTAGGTACCGGGGAAGACCTAGACTATCTTACCATGATCAAATAAACCGTGTCTTATCTGAAGGGCAAGTCAAGAGTCTCCGTAACCGGCGAGCGTGTATGAGACTAACTATGAGAGTAGAGGAAGCCAGAGAGGTATGTAAGGAAAGAGCCTGTTGAAACTCTGTACTCTCTGCCTACCCCGTAAGGGATCTGGCGTGATGATATAGATAGATAGATAGATAGATAGATATCATTAGGCGTGTATTTCACACCTTTAAACTTCTTTTTGAGACAAAATGTAGTCTATCGAATTTGATCAAAATCTATTTAGCGGTTTGCGCGTAAAAAGGTAACTGACAAACAGACAGACAGGCAGGGCTACTTTAGAATTAATAATATTATCGTATCTATATCAACACACCAGATCCTTTGCGTATGGATTATTATAAAGAAGAAAAATTGTTCGTTTGTAATCGATAAACTCTGAAACTACTGAACCGAGTTTAATAATTATTTCATCAGTAGAAAGCTACGTTATCCAGAAGACGGTAACATAGACCACCGGTAGGTGGCGCTGTTGTCGACCTCACGCGGACACGCGGGAAACTGTTAGTATTTATATACGAGTAGGTAATCGTAGTTGTGGGACCATAACGTTTAATTTGAAGACACCCATAAAGGTATCTTTAAGATGTTTTCGCTTGCCGTTAGCAAGTGACAATATAAATATAGCATATAGATTTCGAAAAACCCAGAGGTTATTAGTCGGGATTTGAACTCTGAACTTTGTGATGGTAAGCATTTGAACAATTATGCTATCACTTTTCAACTATCAATAAGTTTAAAAAGGCAATTAAAACTAGACTGTGTGAGAAAGGGTATTACAAAATTTCGGATTATTTTGACGAATGAACAAATTGGGTTTGAGCAGCTCCTCAATCAGCAACATGAAACAATTCTGTATAATATAAACTTTAGATTTTTAGAAAAAGAAAGAAATGGCGGAAGTGAAAGGATGCAGGTACCGGGGAAGGTCTAGGTCAGACTATCTTACCACGACCAAATAAACCGAGTCTTATCTAAAGGAAAAGTCAAGAGTCTCCGTAGCCGGCGAGCGTGTATGAGACGAACTATGAGAGTGGAGGAAGCCAGAGAGGTATGTAAGAAAAGAACCTGTTGGAACTCTGTACTCTCTGCCTACCCCGCAAAGGATCTGGCGTGATGATATAGATATATATAGATAGAAAAAAAAATGGTTATCAGTAACGCCAAACAAATTAAGTTAAAAGACTAGCCCGCTGAGTTGTTCGCCGGATCTTCTTAGTGGTAAAAGCGATCCGATTAAATGATAGATATAAAAAAATGTAACAATTTTGACGTTTGTAAGAGCTATTGTAATGGCCTATACACAAAAATATTTTTTGACTTAGACTTCGATTCAAGGGGATGCTGCGATGTTGCAGTTTGTATTTTTTTTAAATCTTATATATTAAGAGGCTTTTTCCCTACAAGGTAGCCGCCGCCGACTACGAACCCGACCCTTGCCACTACCGCCGGCCGCGACATGTTCTCACCGATACCCCCGATGCTTTAACATCGCTTCTTTCCGCTCCGGATACGGACGACGACGACGAAGTCGTAGATCCCCTAGCCCGCCGACCGGTGCACTAATTACACCCCCTCCCCCCGTAGCGACTGTCCAAACCGAGGCTGTTCCTCCTTGAGGCGCCCTCGAGTATGTCGCCCCTTGCCTTTCTGGCTCGAGCGTAGTGGTTGCACGCTCGCCCTTAAGTCCGGTGAAGCTGTAAAGGCCTCACGGCCAACAGCGTATATCACTCAAAAACACACACACACACACACCTACAAGGTATGTCAGCCCTATTATACCCTAATCTAATATAACCCTATTACACAATCAACTGAAGTTATTGCGATGGAGAAAGAGGTAATGATGCATATCCTACCATATAATAATATAAGCCCTGTTAAGAAACTGTCCCACCGTTGGGCACGGGCCTCCTCTCATACTGAGAGGGTTTAGGCCATAGTCCACCACGCTGGCCCAGTGCGGGTTGGCAAACTTCATACACCTTCGAGAAACTCTTAGGCATGCAGGTTTCCTCGATGTTTTCCTTCACCATTAAAGCAAGTGATAGTTAATTTATTAATACGCACATGCTTTCAAAAAGACAGAGGTGCGTGCCTGGGTTTGAACCTGAGACCTCTGACTTCGCAGTTCGACGGTCTAACCACTGCATGCTGTACCATATCATAAAGATATTTTGCTGCATCGGATATAGGCCCAGACAAAACCTTTCCCTCTGGTTCTTTTCACATTTCATCAGCAAGCGTTGGACATCTTCAATTATACCACATACTTCGCAATCAGGCGATTCGACTTTTTTCATCAGATATCCAAACTTCCTAGATGGAAAGTGACCAGAACGTAATCTACCTGCCATAACAACGCATGATCTGCGTATTATACCAATAAACCATGGGACCCGGGGACGCTCACCTTAAATGGTTTTATACTATATGCCTTTTTCTTTACCCCCTCGTCGAAATATTCCATAAATTATTAAAAACATTTTTCCTTAAAGTGATTTTGTAGGTCTGTATAATAAGGGACAATATAAAATTCTATGCCCTATTGTATATATAGTAAATATATTGCCGCCTTTGCGAATTTGACAGCTTTCTCGTTTCCTCTTACACCTTTATGAGATGGAACTCATTGCTTCCTCAAGTTAATGTTACTTAATTCGTGAATTTATCTAAGGATTACATAAGCTATCGGTTCACCTCAATATTCAGATTCCAGCAGTGTTTGTGGCGATTGGCAAGGTTAAGCAGCGTTCACCACGGTCAGTCTAAGATGGTTGACCGTTAGAGGTATTCAAATTTCCAAGCGTTTCCGTATTTCTAAAGGTAAGTTAAGCGGTTGATCTTGATAACCACTACATGTGGTAGTTGTTAAGCTGAGTTGGAAGGCTTGATAAATTCTTAAAGCAGATGGCCACAAACTTACCTCCCCCGCACCGCACTGGCTTTGCGTGCTGGAGTATGACCTAATCTCTCTCACTGAGATTTGTGAGAGAAGGCCTTTGCGCAGCAGTGGGACAGTTCAGGTTGATTTATTTTATTACCTATCATATTCAAGCCAGTGTGAGTGATAGCCTAGTGGTTAGATCGTTGACTGCAAAGTCCGAAGTCTCGGGTTCAAACCCAGGCACACACCTCTGTCTTTTCAAAAGCATGTGCGTATTAAAAATTAACTATCACTCGCTTTAACGGTGAAGGAAAATATCGTGAGGAAACCTGCATGCCTGAGAGTTTCTCGAAGGTGTGTGAAGTTAGCCAACCCGCACTGGGCCAGCGTGTTGGACTATGGCCTAAACCCTCTCAGTGTGAGAGGAGGCCCGTGCCCAACGGTGGGACAGTTTCTTAACATGGCTTATATTATTATATTCAAGGATGATTATCTACTTTCGAAAAGAATCCATTAAAATTTACTGAATGGGTATATTTTGATAAAATCATTACCTTAATTTGTAATAAATATCTATACAAGGTTATTTTTTATGGCTTTCGACATTAAGATAATTAAAAAAATTTATTATTATTTACAGCACCGGCGAGCGTGTATGAGACACTAAGAGAGTGGAGGAAGCCAGAGAGGTATGTGAGGAAAGAACCTGCTGGAACCCCTTACTCTCTACCTACCCCGCAAGGGATTTGGCGTGATGATATAGATAGACAGAGGGATAATAATGATATATTACTCATCCTGTCAAATTAAATTAATATAAGAATATACCTTTACATAAGAATAATTATTATGCCTTACAGACCTCTCTGGCTTCCTCCATTCTCATATTATTAATATCTCTCTTATAATTATAATTTATCTCTAATCTTATTAGTTATTCTCAGTACTAGCTTATATGCTCATTATATTTGTACACCCTTCTGGGTAAAACATGGCTGCGTACATTTTGTTTGTGTATTTTATACCTACACCATCATGCCTATATTCCCCAAGCCACTATGACGATGTTAGGTCCCGTGTAATAGGGGGCGAATTCCAGACTCCGGATTCATACTGGGAATTTTTTGTTAGAAAATCTACATTTGTCTGACCTAGGATTTGAACCCAGGACCTCCTGATCTCAAAGCGATGCGCTTTGCCACAGTCTGGGTCAGTTTTGTTTGTTTATTATCAACTATGTTAGCCATGTTTCACAAATAAATTGATTTGATTTGGGGAATACAATTTTCACGAGTTTTTACATGTGTACCTACGGTCTTGATGGCGGACCTTTGGGGGGACCTGTGTCTTGCGCGCTCCCGTACGAAAAATGGCACCACCAAAAGGCGGGCGAAAGTGGACG
Source organism: Phalera bucephala (assembly GCA_905147815.2). Lineage (NCBI taxonomy): Eukaryota > Metazoa > Arthropoda > Insecta > Lepidoptera > Notodontidae > Phalera > Phalera bucephala. The sequence continues at coordinate 5,203,879 of LR990637.1, read as the reverse complement.
GTACTAAAAAATTAACAGGGCATAGACGTTTCTAGGGTGGACATTGGGCATCGTTGCCGCCCCCCCCCCCCCCCCCTTATTCCTAACAATGCTGCTCTAGTTGTGTTGGTCTAGTAGCAAAGCGCATCGCTATGTGATCACGAGGTCTTTGGTTCGAATCCTAGGTCGGACATATGTAGTTTCTCTAACGAAAACTTCCCAGTTAGAGTCCGGAGTCTGGAATTGTGCCCGGTATATGGCAATAGGCTCGCCCCTATTACATGGTACCTATCATTGGCGAAAAGTGGGTGTACTCAGTACACCTCTGCCACCCCCGCTTGGGGAATATACGCGTGACGGTGTTTGTTTATATTTATTATTATAAAAAAGCCTTGTCCCATATCTAGGAAGAGGAGTGAATCAATGTACTTACATTTTACTAGTTCCAAATGTATCACAACATATAAAATAGTTACGCGAGCACTGGCTCCAGCTGATCGGATTTAACTGTCGTTGATCAAAACATCTTAATGCCATAGTGTTGGGGTTCGCTTGTGAAAGTATATATCGATAATGAAGTACGTTCAATCAATCTTACCAGTATGAAATTGTATTATTACGTCATCTTCTCCTCTTCTCATCACGAGGTCCTCTATTCGAATCCTAGGTCTGACAAAGTGTAATTTTTCTATATAAAAATTTCCAGAATCATTCCGGAGTCTGGCCTTGTGCCTGATCAAACTCAAACTCAAATACTTTATTTTGTATAAGCCCTGCGGGGGCGCTTACAAATAGTCAATTTACATTTCTTTTTACATCTTGTTTAACTACTAATCTACCACTGGTTCGGAACGCGGCCTCCACTGAGAAGATAGATAGATTAGATAGATTACTTTTTATTGTACACCAATACATCTACATAGAGAAAAAAAAAATAAACAAAGGCACAATTGGAAGATCCGGCGAAGAAACTCAGCGGGCGTATATTTTTTTATCTATATCACTTTTTCCTTTCTATTTTTTTAATCATATTCTGTGGATACAATGTTTAGGTTACAATTAAATAGTTAACGGTCTAGCTCCGGTGTGATGCCGTACGACTGAGATATGGGACTAATGATATTATTTATAAAGAGTGTCTAAAGGATCCCAGATGGACTAGTCCCCAAAAGCAGTACCTATTCACGGGTATGACTACTAGAACAGCAATCACTCCCCTTGACCATATTGGAGGGAAGGTGACTCGCGCCAGACAGCCACCGCAAGCAAAGACATTATAGTGAGCATGACCAAACCAGAACCCTAAAGACGGTGGTCAGATTGGGTCTACAAAGCAGTGATACCCCAAACTCGTCAGGCACAACACGCTATGCTACATTATGGCAATATGTTCGCATATATTACATTGAGATCTCATTACATTGACTGCCTCGTTGGTCTGGGGGCAAAGCGCATCGCTTTGTGATCACGAGGTCCTGGGTTCAAATCCTAGGTCGGACAAATGTAGTTTTTCTAACGAAAAATTCCCAGTATGAGTCCGGAGTCTGGAATTGTGCCTGGTATATGACAATAGGCTCGCCCCCTATCTATCATGGGATCTAACATCGTCGGCGAAACGTGGGTGTACTTAGTACACCTCTGCCACCCCCGCTGGGGAATATAGGCGTGACGGTGTGTGAGATCTCATATCGTCAGCGAAAAGTGAGTGTACACAGTACACCTCCGCAACAATCCGTAGGGGAAAATAGATGTGATATTGCTTATTTTTTTTAACCAAACAAAGAGTATATAGGTCATCATCGTTGCTGCAACTATTACGTTATTGAAGCAGATTTCTAATGGGGTAATTTTCTTTCTATATTTTAATTCATTAGAAACCCCATGTATAATAATATATCAGCCTATACTGCCCACTGCTGGACAAATGCCTTCTCTCACAAATCGAGGTGAGAAAGATTAGGTCATACTCCACCACGCGGACCCAGTGTGGATTGGCGGAGGCAGGTTTGTGGCTACCTGCTGTTGGAACTTATCATGCCGCATCCAACTCGGCTTAACGACTATCACATTAAATGGTAACCGGGACCAACGGCCTAACGCGCCTTCCGAAGCACGGAGACGCTCGAATATGAAAATGCCACAAACGGTCACCCATCTCAAGTCGACCGAGTCGAACGCTGCTTAACCTTGGTGATCGGTAGGACACCACGGTCGCACAGCGCAACGAGTAAAGTCGGTTTACCTTTTTTAAACAAAGATTTTTATTTTACAGTTTTAAGTGACGAGTGAATTATTTACTAATATTTATATACCTATATTACTTTGCTAAGTTGTACAGTAAGGTATCTACAGGATTGATATAATAACCATAATAACGGAATCTATACATTCGTGCTGTTCGCCGTTAAGGAATCCCCTGATGTATCTTCCAAGTCCAAAATTCAATACCGATTTCATTAAAATGGGACCACCTCGAAACTATACTAATCCCATTGCAAAAAGACTCATCAAAATAAGTTTATAGATAAAGACTTTATAAAAAAAACAGACGAAGTGTCAACGTCTCCTTTTTTGAAGTCGGTTAATATTCTGATTAGTTCTATGGCAGGGTACCTATAGGATTGACGTAATGCCCATAATATCTAAATCTACGCATTCGTATTGTTTGTCGTTAAGGAGTTCCCTGGTGTATTTTTAAAGTCCAAGGTCCAATACCGATGAAATTAAAATGGGACCACCATGAAGCTATATTGAACCCAATCCAAAAAGAATTATTAAAATCGATTCATAATTGGCGGAATGATCGCGGAACATACATACAAAAAAAACATACAGTCGAATTGAGAACCTCATCCTTATTTGAAGTCTGTTAAAAACAGTGTTTTAATATAACAAATACATTATAAGGGTTTTAGTTTTTAATATTATTATAAGCAATTTTATAGTTATAAAATATTGTAAATTTTTTGTCAAATATGATAGCAGCGCTCTAACTTACGTTCTATTAATCGAACATTAAAGCTGTCAGGCCACCACCCCGAGGATAGGAGGTCGCTTGCACTGGAGGCCTTCGCTGAGGCCGCCAAAGCGGCTTCCGCAAGGGTGACCCCGGAGGCGGCTGCTCCTGCAGCTGTCCCTGCAATAGCGGCCCCGACGGAGCTGGAGGACTTGCGTCGCTTCATTGTGGACCAGGTCGGCGCTATGATGGGCGCCCGTTTCGCCGCCTTGGAGGACAGGCTCCTTCCGGAGCGGCGCCTTCAGTTCTGGATTACGATCTAGATCGATACCAAAGTCAAAAATCATTTATTTATTTAGGCCACTACATAAGCACTTATAAACGTCAAAATTATTACATTTTTTACATCTACAACCGGATCGGAACGCGGCCACTACTGAGAAGATCCGGCGAGAAACTCAGCGGGCTAGTCTTTTAACTATATTGTTTGGCCTTTCTGATAACCATATACCTGTAATGTACATTATAAAATTTAGGACATGATTGTAATCTGTTTTCTATGCTAATAAATGTATGCAACCACCGAATGACGCGTACTAACATGATATATTTTCGATTCAGGTGGAATTGAAGATGTAGTATTATTCGACTTCTATAAACAACCAAACTATGAAATAAAATCTGTAGAAATACTTTTATTTCAGGTATCACATTTGCGTAAATAACAACTCAATATTTGAACCTCATATCTACAGGTTTGTTTTATTTTGGGTATTTGTACAGATATGCAAATTTCATGTTTGTAAACAAATTTACGAAACTACTAATTATAATATAGGACAGCCATGTCAAACTTAAAGTCACAGGTGGGCCAAAACCATGAAGACCGTAGGTAGGCCTCGAAACCTAATCTTAAAGAAGACAAACTACTGAAAATCTTATCGAAAAAAGTGCTATTATATGACAAGTATATTTAACAAACGTCCAAAACGGTTTATCGCACGCATGCGGGCCGCATTATCTAGCTGTCTTCTAAATTGACATACCTGATGTAGAAGTTTAAAGAAAATCTTCCGGGAACTGTACAAGAAAGTATACGATATCGATAACAACATTACCCACGGCGCATCACTATGAAACCTGTTCGCCTCAGCTCACGGCCATGTATTGAGGTCCCACCCGGTTACTACACCATGTTACACAATAAATGAATCGTTAGTACATGAGGTCACATTGGCAGACTATCTAGTTTATACCTACTTAGGTGTTCAGACGAATTATTCGCTAACTTCTTCTCTATCGGAGAGTATAAATACATATCATATCTACAAGATGTATCATACAGAAGACTTCAGAAACCCCGATTAGATAATTGTTTCACAAATTCCATACGAAAACCAATTTTCCAAATTTAAATAAGTTTAACCCCTTTTTAAGCACTCTTATGCCCCAATTAACAATGAAACTTGTATGTTTGCGAATTAAGAAATACGTTTTAGAAGTGCATTTGAAATCTCCATATTGGTTTAAATCATGAATAAATTTAGTTTATTATAGCGCGCTAAGGGAGTAACAACATTTATTGCACATTTAAAAAAAAGTGTAATATAGATTAAAAATAGTTGGAATCAATTCAGTTATCGATTTAGAACACACTATTTGCAGGTCTTGCGTTTATTATGTTACACATTGTATATCCTTACGCCGGATCCCTTGCAGGGTATGATTAATGAAAAAGTTTGTGTGTGTGAATGATAAACGCTTTTGGCCGCGGGACCTTCACCGGATAAGAGGGCGAGCGTGCAAACACTATGCTGATTACCACGTGATTAACTAACAAACATACACTTAGTATATGCCGTTCCCCGTAGCGCCTGCCCACGCCCAGGACGTTCCTCCTTGAGGCGCCCTTAACCTACTTGCCCCCTTGCCCTTCTGGCACTAGCGAGTGATTAAACGCTCGCCCTCTTATCCGGTGAAGATGTAAAGGCCCCGCGGCCAACAGCGTAGATCATTCACACACTCACCTACAAAAAATCTCTCTCACCAAGATATGTGAGAGCCTTCGCACAGAAGTGGGGCAAGCTATATATCAATCTATCGATATCATCACGTTAGATCCCTTAGTATAGTAGGACAATATAGGCTGATATTATGACTGGCGGTGTGGGATTGCGCCAGTAGAAGATGGCATACTCCTTCGCTCAGCAGTACCAACAACATTGCTGTACGTGTCTCGGCTACACTACACCACTAAAGCCGAGGACATTGCGGAGTACGCCCGTAAGTAGACTTTCTACACTCTGAGGGTCGAGAAGTCAAACTCGCAAAACAATACGGCATTCAATTCCTTTGTAGTGCGAGTTCCCACCGCCAAGCTAGAGATCTTCATGAGCGAGGAGTTCTGGCCGAAAGGGCCTGTCGTCTTCAGGAGATTTCGTCGAAGATTACGAGACACTGCACAGCGCAACATGTCGCCGTCAACACGTGTCTTTGTTTATAAATTTTTATATATTATATGTACGTTTGTCTGTAAGGTATATATTCTATGGGCCTGTAAGTTGCACATAATTATTTTTGTGAAACTTCAGTTGCCTGAAATTAATGATTTATTATTATTATATTATTTTATATCTCTACCGTTTCCCCCCTGGCCTGGTTCGCCTCTCCTTCGTTATCCTGCACCTCCCAGACTCCTGCAGGTCCATATCAATACCGGACTTAGTGTGGACGTCCATTCAATATGGGCCACTCAGCCCCAGAACTCCCGACCTCAAACCGTCCTCCAGCCCTGACTTCCAAATAACCGGATTATAGGAGACACCAAACTCCCAACTTTCGTATGTTTGTGACGAATAAACTCAAAAACTATTTGACCGATTTTAATGATTCTTTCACCATTGGAACGCTACATTATCCAGAAGTAACATAGGCTATAAAACATAGACCCGGTAGGTGGCGCTGTTGTCGACGGGTATGAAGTCGCGGGAAACCGCTAGTATCTTATATGCGCGAATGTTTGCAGCTATATCTCATGTTAAATACTTCTTTATAACAAGCCGCTTTAAAAAACCCGTCGCGCCTATATTCGCCAACGGTGCTGGCAGAGATGCACTCAGTTCAACCACTTCGCCGACGATGTTAGGTCCCATGTAATAAGGAGCGAGCCTATTGCCATATACCGGGCACATTTCTAGATCTCGGACTCTATTACCGGATAATGGGAAGTTTTCGTTAGAAAAACTACATTTGTCCGACCTACGATTTGAACGCAGGACATTGTGATCACAAATCGATGCTCTTTTCCACGAGACCAACGAGGCAGGGACTGTCGTTTAATAATAAATAAAAGACAACTGAATTATATAAACATTAATTTATTTCATTATAATGCAGTGAATCACATAATTTACTCAAAATAAATACATTTTAAAATTATTAAAATTATTTAAGAAGCTGACCGACCATGTTCCCAGCAACGTAGTAAGAAAGCGATTAGGTATGAAAGATAGTATCGGTGTAAAGACGAGAAAGGGTATGTTCCGCTAGTTCGGGCATATAGAAAAAATGTCATAAGAAAGAATGACAAAACAGATATACAATGCGAAAGTGGAAGGACGTAGGTACCGGGGAAGACCTAGACTATCTTACTATGACCAAATAGACCGTCTTATCTGAAGGGCAAGTCAAGAGTGTCCGTAACCAGCGAGCGTGTATGAGACGAACTATGAGAGTGGAGGAAGCCAGAGAGGTATGTAAGGAGAGAACCTGTTGGAACTCTGTACTCTCTGCCTACCCCCGCAAGGGATCTGGCGTGATGATATAGATAGACGTAGATAGAAAACTGCTCTAGTGGTGCATTGTCCGGCTGCTGAAAACGACGTCCTGAGTTCGAATCCCAGGTCGGACAGTGGGGTTTATCAAACAAAAGTTTCTCAGCATCAGTCTGGAATCGGGAATTGTGCCCGATATATGGCAATAGAGTCAACCATATTACATCTAATATCGATCAACGAACCGAGATGTTTTTTTATGTTATCGCCAGACACAGTCATCGTCATGCCTATATTCCCCAGGCGGGGGTGGCAGAGGTGTACTGAGTACACCCACGATACGCCGAGAATGTTAGGTCCCATGTAATAGGGGGCGAGCCTATTGTCATACACCGGGTACAATACCAGACTCTGGACTCATACTGGGAAATTTTCGTTAGATAAACATTTGTCCGACCTAGGATATGAGCCTTAACGCGCGACGCCGAGGAGAACGGCGGCGTGGCGTGGCCCATGCCGCCGTGAGCACCGCGACGGTGCAGGGGGGAGCGGATCCATAGGCTCCCCCCCCCCCGAAGCCGGGCTCTTCGGAGCACGACACAAAGGGGGCACCGGTGCGTTCCTAACGGAGATCCCGGAGCCCTTCCCTGAAGTGTCGATGCCGGTCATCGTGGGGTTTTAGTCGGTAAGAGTCCCACATGCCCCGCCAGCTTCCGAGGCTGGCGGAAGTCCATAAGGATCTCCCCACGTAATAAAAACAAAACAAAAAGGTGTTCCCCGGCACCTACATCCTTCCACTTTCGCATTGTATATCTGTTTTGTCATTCTTTCTATATGCCCAAACCAACGGAGCATACCCTTTCTCATCTTTACACTAATACTAGAACACGAGGCTTAAAAATAGGCCCTGTTAATAATTTTTTTATTTGCTTTACATCTGGGCTTATCCTAGTTGTAGTCTCCTTCTCTACGGCTGAACTGCCATTTTTTGTGTTTTCCACTTTGCAATGAAGGGAAGTGGAATTTTAGTTTGCCTACTCCTGTTTTTCTTTCTAATTAAATTTGTTGCGGGTTTCAAGACAATTAAAGCGTTTCTCGGGACACCCCAAGATTCAAAACTTGGTGTCATCTAAGGAGACCATTGTGGATCCTGGCTTATCGGTCCCCCCGACCCCGCCACCGCCGGCCGCAACATGTTCTCACCGATCTCCCCGATGCTTTGTCATCCCTTCTTTCCGCTCTGAATACGGGCGACGACGACGACGAAGTCGTAGATCCCCTCCCCTAGCCAGCGGTTGACCGGTGCACTTAGTAGTGCACCCCCTCACCCCGCAGCGACTGTCCCAACCGAAGCCGCCTCTTCAAGGCGCCCTCGAGTATGTCGCCCCTTGCCCTTCTGGCTCGAGCGTAGTGGTTGCACGCTCGCCCTTAAGTCCGGTGAAGCTGTAAAGGCCTCGCGGCCAACAGCGTACAACACTCACACACACACCTGGCTTATAGGAGTTACAATGGTGGGAATGTGTGGCGGGCTTAGTCCCATTAATAATACTAGAATTAATTTTTTATGTTGTGAAATGAGATCCAGCAACAGAGATAAGGCTTAGCACATACTCTCTCTTACAACCTGCAAGAAGGAAAGACACAGGACTTAGGTTACGGAGACTCTTGACTTGCCCTTCAGATAAGTAATCATTCATTGGTTTTATTCCTTCGACTTTTGTATGGTGCTGGTATTTTTAAATGTACCGTTCTAACGTGTAATTTCATAGAATTTGATTGAGAAAATGATTTCCCACAATGAGTGCAGGTATATGGTTTCGCTCCAGTGTGTACCTGTAATCAATAAAACAATAAATAAATAATCATAATCTCAGCCTATACTTGTCCACTGCTGAACATAGGCCTCCCCAATCGCTTTCCAGCGTAACCGGTCCGATGCCACCTGCATCCAACGACTTCCTGCGATTTTCACAAGATCGTCGGTCCATCTGGCAGGCAGCCATCCCACGCTGAGCTTGCCAATACGTGGTATCCATTCTAAAATTATTCTGCCCCAACGCCCGTCCGATCTTCGCGCTATGTGTCCCGCGCAATTGCCACTTTAGCTTGCTAATCCTGAGGGCTATGTCGGTGACCTTGATTCTTCTACGAATCTCATCATTCCTGATTCGATCACGTAGAGAAACGCCGAGCATAGCTCTTTCAATAGCTCGCTGAGGTAACTCTGAGCTTTTTTATGAGACCTATTGTAAGAGACCACGTCCCTGATTCGTATGTCATGACTGGCAACACACATTGACTAAAGCCTAAGCCCTATGTATAATAGCACGCCGTATAATGGTGAACCCAGGAAAGAAAGAAAGAACCATCAAAGAAAAGAAAGGCGATACTAGGTGGCAAGAAAAACGCCCGACTGATACGTTGGCGTTGAAATCAAGCCTGGAGGATAATTTCTTTAATGAAAATAAGTTTTATTTTAAAATTAAAAGCTCTGTAGCAGAAAACGACAGCGGATCATCCTTAAAGACGAACCACGGAAGAAGCTACCCTCTTGCATTCGCTATGCAGACAAGCATAGTGAAATTAGTGGGAAGGGGATGCGATGACCGGCTAACAGCCAGACACCCTGCACATAGATTAATTAGGGACGACCTCGAGTTGTCAGTCAACATTATGTTGTGAAGCAGCATCATGAAAGATGTTAGCCGATATTTGGGGACTCGAGGCCATACCAGTAAGAATGAAAGACAAAGAAAGTTGACAGTGCACCAATTAAAGGCAACCATCCTTAACCTCAGAGTAAAATATATACAAAAAAGTACATAAAGTAAAATTACAGTAAAATGCCAAATTGAAATGAATTGAAAACATACCGACTAAATTAAAAGAAGATGTCAAAATTGGAAAACATATTAATATAAATACTAAAACAAATTATTAAAAATACTATAAATTGAAGCACGAAAATATGCAAAATAAGGTCTCCTACACATATTGGGGGAAACTCTGAATTCAAACCTAATAAAAAAATACACACACACACATCGAATAAACTAACTCAAGAAAAAATAATAAACGACTCAAATGAATAATATCAATGGTAAGATGAGAAAGGGTATGTTCTGTTGGTTTAGGCTATATACCTCATATATAGACCTCAGACACCCCAATTAGATTATTGCCTTACGATTTCAATACGATCTCAAACTTCCAAGTTTAAGGAGTTCTCTACCATTATTTAAGCTCTTTGGTACCCAAATTAAGCATGAAATTTAATAATTAACTTTTCTATCTATCTATATAATCACGCCAGTTCCGTTGCGGGGTAGGCAGAGAGTACACAGTTCCAACAATAATTACCTTTTGTATGCGTATTGAGGTGTGTGTAATAGAAATACATTTAAAATAGCTGTAATGATTTGAGTAATTATTAAATTTTGTTTAATGCAGCGAACAGAACGAGCAACATAATGTTCTGAAAATTTAAAAAAAAAACAGAATTAAAAAATAGTTGGAATCGATCCGGTGTTGGCGAAAGTTGACTGACGATTTAGCGCAGTGGTTAATAGCTTAACCCGCTCCGCCCATTGTGTCTAATAGTCGCGGGTTCGATTCCCGCACGGGACAAATCTTTGTGTGATCCACAATTATTTGTTCCGGTCTGGGTATTTGTGTATGTGAATTTTCATGTTTGTAAACGCACCCACGACACAGGAATTAATCCTAGTGTGGGGCAAAGTTTTTTTTTTTTTTTTTTTAAAGAAAAAAAAAAGAAAGAAAGTTGGCGATTTAGAACTACTTTTAGGTCTTGCATTAATTATGTTACACCTTGTAGAAAGAATGTAAGAAGGAAGAATGCCAAAACAGATGTACAATAGTGGAACCCGGGAAGACCTAGACTATCTTACCACGACCAAATAGACCGTGTCTCATCTGAAGGAAAAGTCAAGAGTCTCCGTAACCGGCGAACGTGTATGAGACGAACTATGACAGTGGAAGCAGCCAGAGAGGTATGTAAGGAAAGAACCTGTTGGAACCCTGTACTCTCTGCCTACCCCGCAAGGGACAAGGATAGCTAAGTACCCGACCAAGTCACCTTTCAAACAAAAAAAAATATTAAAATCGGTTCATACGTGTAGGTCCCAGGATGCCACATACAGACAGAAACACACATAAAATTTATAACACTCCTCTTCTAGCGTCTAGTTTAAAACCTCACCACGTATCATTAGGGGGGTGGTGGGGGTTAAAAGTTGCTAAAATATCACGTGATTAGTGGACAACCGTTTACTAATAATAATATTAGCCCTGTTAAAAAACAGAGGCGCTCGTAGCGCTGTGCGACCGCGGTGTTCTTAACGATTACCAAGGTTAAGCAGCGTTCGACTCGGTCGGCCTGAGATGGGTGACCGTTTGTGGCATTTTCAAATTCGAGCGTCTCCGTGCCTCGGAAGGCACGTTAAGCCGTTGGTCCCGGCTTCCACATGGTAGTCGTTAAGCGGAGTTGGAAGCCTTAAAGGCAGCTTGACAAGTTCCAACAGCCGGTGGCCACAAACCTGCCTCCACCAATCCGCGCTGGGTCCGCGTGGTGGAGTATGACCTGATCTCTCCCACCTCGATTTTTGAGAGAAGGCCTTTGTCCAGCTGTGCGCAGTATAGGCTGATATTATTGGTAAAAACTGTACCCCCGTAGGGTACTGGCCTCCCAAACTGAGAGGGCTTAGGCCATAGTCCACCACGCTGGGCCAGTGCGGGTTAGCGAACTTCACACTCCTTAGAGAAACTCAGGCATGCAGGTTTCCTCACGATGTTTTTCTTCACCGTTAAAGCAACTGATAGTTTATTTTTAATACGCACATGCTTTCCATAAGACAGAGGTGCGTGCCTGAGTATGAACCCGAGATCTCTGCAGTCTAACGGTCTAACTTCTAGGCTATCACTGCTTCTGTGATAAATGGATGGCCCTTTTATTTTGAAATCACACACTCAAGATTTATCTTAGGCTTGGATTATTTTCTTACCCGATCATGTCGATTTAATGCAGCCTTATGTTTGAAAGCCTTAGGGCAGTGTATACACTTGAATGGGCGTTCCCCTGTATGCGTACGGATATGTATCTGCAATCAAAAATATATAAAGGCAGACGATTTAGCGCAGGAGCTTAAGCCGTACGTTGATATAAAAAAAAATCTTAATTAATGGATGCCCCTTATCTGAAGGGCAAGTCAAGAGTCTCCGTAACCGGCGAGTGTGTATGAGACGAACTATGAGAGTGGAGGAAGCCAGAGAGGTCTGTAAGGAAAGAAACCTGTTGGAACTCTGTACTCTCTGCCTACCCCGCCAAGGAACTGACGTGATGATCTATCTTCACATACACACACACACCGTTACGCCTATATTCCAAGCGGGGGTGGCAGAGGTGTACTGAGTACACCCACGTTTCGCCAACGATGTTAGGTCCCATGTAATAGAGGGAGAGCCTATTGCCATACACCGGGCACAATTCCAGACTCCGGCCTCGTACTGGGAAGTTTTTGTTGGAAAAACTAAACTTGACCAACCTAGGATTTGAACCCAGGACCTCGTGATCACAAAGCGATGCGCTTTGCCACTAGACCAACGAGGCAGCCATTTAAATAATAAAAAAATCTATCTATCTAGATAGATAGATTTTTTATTCCTGTGTTAAGTGTTTGCACCAGAGATGGACAAAATGTAATCAGATTAATTATTACAATTCCATTTCGTAATATTCAATCATGATTCAAGATTAAAAGTGTAACCGTAATCGTTGAAGACTATAAAATGTAATTGTGATCATTAATACATCGTCACGTGTGTGTGCGTGTGTGTGAGTGATGTACGCTGTTGGCCGCGAGGCCTTTACAGCTTCACCGGACTTAAGGGCGAGCGTGCAACCACTACGCTCGAGCCAGAAGGGCAAGGGGCGACATACTCGAGGGCGCCTTGAAGAGGCGCTCTCGAGGGGGAATCGTAGTCGGCGGCGGCTACAATTAACGGATTCGCATGGGTTAATAATACATCGTCACGCCTATATTCCTCAAGCGAGGGTGGGTAATCATTAATCTGATTACATTTTGCCCATGTCTGATTAGAAACATTCCTTTCAGATAAGACACGGTCCGTAAAATTTAAAAATATACAAAGGAAGCTTGTGTTTTTGCCAAAACTCAAGCAAAACCCGAAATTCGGTTTCGGCCTCAGTTGTAAAAAATTATATGGGTCGAACAGTTGTGTCTGCCTATACATCGATATGGCTAAACGATGTATATAGCTAAAGGTATCTTACCTTGAGTAGTTGGAATATGCTGAAACTCTTGGGGCATTCTGTGCATTGAAAAGGCTTCTCGCCTGTATGAGTTCGCTGATGGCAGACCAACGTCGCTTTGGACTGAAAATAAAGTTAAAAAAACATGCTTTTATAGTTAAAGAGACTATTTATTTGAAGTTGAATGGTTAAATACATACGAGCGTGTGTGTGTGTGTACGTATCTTTGTGTATGTGTTGTGCTTTAAATATTTATTTTTGATTTACTTATGTACCAAATTACTATATAATGCCATATACAAAAATACTATACATTTTGGATGAGCGTGACTGCGTGTGTGTGTATGTTATGTAGTTATGAAGTTTTTTTTTTTAAACGTAGCCCCACATGAGGATGTATTCCTGTGTCGTGGGTGCGTTTACAAACATGAAAATTCACATACACAATACCCAGACCGGAACAAATAATTGTGGATCACACAAAGATTTGCCCAGTGCGGGAATCGAACCCGCTACTATTAGACACAGTGGGTAGAGCGGCTTAAGCTCTTAACCACTGCGCCAAATCGTCCGTCAAATGTGTGTGTGTGTGTGTGGGCGTGCGTGTGTGTGTGGGCGTGCGTGCGCCTGTGTGTGTGCGTGCATATGTGTGTGTGTGCGTGCGTGTGTTTAATGTACTCACAATACACTTCTTCCCGCAAATTTCACAGACCACAGCTGTTCGCCCCCTCATATCCGGCGTCTTATACTTAGATTTGATGCCCAAATGAACTCTCTGATAGTGCACAGCAAACGACTTCTTTTGGGCAAAAGTTCGGTCACACTGAAATAAACAAAACATTTATAAATTTAAAAAAAAAACCTCTTAACCATTGACCTACAAAAGTGTCCGAACCAAAACTTACAAATAATCAATTTACATTTTTTAAATTAATTTAATTAATTATAATTTATTAATGATATATTAATTAATTTATTAATTGGAACTCTGCCTCCACTGAGAAGATCGGGTGAAGAAACTCAGCGGACTTGTCTTTTTTATTATATTCTCTTTCTCTTTTTTCCTTTCTATTTTTTACAATCATCATACTATGTAGATACAATGTTTAGGTCACAAATAAATAGTTTACGATCTAGCTCCAGTGTGATTATGCCTTACGATCGAGATATGAGACTAATAATGTTATTTATAAATAGTGTCTAAAGGATTCCAGATGGATCAGTCCACAAGCAGCACCCGCTCACGAGTATGACTACTGGACCAGCCATCACTACCCTCGACCATATTCGAGGGAAGCAAAGACATTATAGTGAGCATGACCAAACCAGAACCCCAAAGACGGTGGTCAGATTGTGTCTACAAAGCTTCTTCTAGGACCCATATAGGTAGATACATGCGCTCGCCGCACGATAAATGGCCCCACCAAAAGGCAGGCATCAGTGGATGGCACTAAAAAATTAACAGGCTTCTGCTTTTTTGCAAATAATAATAGTTTATTCACAAAAAATACAGATACATATGGCACAGGAGTTTGATGCTTTTACCAAGTTAGATTGTAATAGCTAACGTTAAAACTAAGAGGTTAAAAAAATGTTACATTTCTATGCTGAAATAGGTGGCAGAAAATCTGTATTAAATTAATGTAAAAGTCTGCCTCTTAAACTAGGATTAACCTGTATTTTAAGAGACAGTGTTCGGCTAAAAGGTAATTAAGTAGCTTGATTTAATGCAACTGGTGAACGGTGAAGTGTGTATGTGTGTGCGCGCGCGTGTGTGTGTGTGTGTGTGTGTGTGTGTGTGTGTGTGTGTGTGTGTGTGCGTGCGTGCGTGCGCGCGTGCGTGTGTGTGCGCGTGTGGGTGTTTGTACGACAGTGTTTGTGCGCTTATACATTTATCGTGCGTCCTATTATGCGAGGGCTGTGGAGGAACGGACATAAAATCAAGGGCAATGCCAGGTTATCCCGGGAACGACTCCGGGCGGAACCATCTGGGTATCGTACGAATAAGCATTGGATTATAGGGTGGGTTTCGTATAGATTGTTCGGCATTTGGCCTTTGTATTTGTGGACCTCTTAAGTCATATAGCAAATAGTACGAATAACGATCACGAGGTCCTGAATCCGTATCCTAGTCGGACAAAGTGATCGAAAGTCCATCGAAAAATTCCGACTATCATTTCGGAGTCTGGAAATATGCTGAGCAACTACAAAAATAGCGCAAAAGCGTTGTAAAAAACGTGTAGCTATGAAAGACAGTATCGGTGTAAAGATAAGAAAGGGTATTCTCCGTTGGCTGGGGCATATAAAAAGAACATCGAAAAAAAGAATGACAAAAGATATATAATACGAAAGTGGAAGGATGTAGATACCGGGTAAGACCTAGACTCTCTTACCACGAACAAATAGACCGTGTCTTATCTGAAGGGCAAGTCAAGAGTCTCCGTAACCGGCGAGCGTGTATGAGACAAACTATGAGAGTGGAGGGAGCAAGAAAGGATAAGTCAGTAGGAACTCCGTACTCATATAGTCTTTCTGTAGTTGCCATTCTGTTGATTTCACAGCGTGAGTGTAGAGGCTTTAGGTTAAATACAATTTGAAGTGATACGAGTAAAGTACAATATACCCTAATTTATGTTTATAGTTCATAAATATAACTACCCGCGTGGATTTGGAGACGTTTTAGTGTAACTTTTGAACGGGACTGTGTATTTTGTTATGATATATCGATGCCCGAAGTCCATTTGGTGGTAAGGCATTGGTTTATAATATTCACCGACCCTCCCGATGACCTTATGCCCCTTCTTTCGGATACAGATACCGCACACAGGAACAGACGCAGACCTCGCCGGCGAGCTCGAAGGATCCCTTGCCCGCCGGCCGGTGCAGAGCACCACGGCGAGACACCTAGTATACGCCCTCCCCCACAGCGACTGCCCAAGCCGAGGCCGTTCCTCCTTGAGGCGCCCTTGAGCTAGTTGCCCCCTTGCCCTTATGGCTCGAGCGTAGTGGTTGCACGCTAGCCCTCTTCTCCGGTGAAGCTGTAAAGGCCCCGCGGCCAACAGCGTAGAGCATTCACACACACACACACGGCCTATAATATTATTTACCTCATCACATCTTACTTCCGTTTCGCTCTGGTGAGTCTTCTGATGGTCTTTCAGAAGGTCAGGAGTGGAGAGGCTTTCTCCACAGTACCTGCAGGGACTGGAGAAGAAATAAATTAATAGTGCAAAGATATTTTTAAAGACAAACCATTATGCAGGCAGGTAATGGGTATTTGTGTATATGAATTTTCATGTTTGTAAACGCACCCACGACACAGGAATAAATTCTAATGTGGGGCTACAATAAAAAACAAAAAAAATAAAAAATAAAATTTCCTTTAGATAAGACTCGGTTTATTTGGTCGTGGTAAGATAGTCTAGGTCTTCCCCGGTACCTGCATCCTTCCACTTTCACATTGTATATCTGTTTTGTCATTCTTTCCTCTGGCATTCTTTCTATATGCCCGAACCAACGGAGCATGCCCTTTCTCATCTTTACACCGATACTATAATTAAAATAAATAGATGTCCTTACAATTTCGAACTAATCTTTGTGTGCCCCACAAGTTAGTGATGCGACTCGAGCCATGTTTCCACTCGAATGACTCGAGTGAATTTGTCTAACTCGGTACTCGAGTAAAAATAAATTATACTAGAGTCCGCACTCGAGTTACCGAGGCAATGCGGAGAACCGAGATTCGGTGAGCGATAGATAGATGTCACTTTACTAGTTCACTTTAGTCTACGTCACGCGGCGCGCGACTCCACCAGGTTATAAACAAATTCAACCATATTACAAATTAAACAAACATGAAATTAGTTTCTATTTAATCTCATATTGATGATGTGATCCACACCGATTTCGGACATGACGACTGCATGAACTCCGTTATTGTTGACGATCGTGCGCTCGCATGTGGCCAATCTTCTTAATAAAGATCCTCGCACATTGCGGGCATGTGAGCACACCGTTAGTATAGGAATAATTGATCGCCACGGGTGGTCGGGCTTTCAATTGATCACGCTTTGCGTCAAGCTCAGCGCGTCGCTGCGCTTCAAAGCTCCGGACTTTGGATTTAACCAGTCTTTCACTCCGATCGGTTAGCGCCTTGTTTTTCCTACTGAGGGGGCTCTATGCCGCACCTCTTCATGTGGCGCTTTAGCACATCTTTGTACTTAAGAAGTTGTCCACCATGCTTGCGCTTGCCCTACTCAAGTTCAGCATAGCAGACGCCCTTCGCTACACACTGCTCTGCCATCCGTGACACGTGCCCGCTCCAACGAAGTTATTAATTTAATAAAGATACCTATTTAAAATGCTTTAACTATAGTAATAGAAACTCTCAAATCAAGTGATAGCCTTCATTCGAGTTGACGGGATTGTAAATAGTGAAGTAGAGTGATTTGAACACACGAGTATAACTCGAGTGAAGTAATAAAATAGCCCGAGTGACTCGACTCATAAAATCTTACTTCAGTCGCATCTCTACCACACATATTTGTTTCGGTCTGGGTATTTGTGCATTTGAATTTCTATCTATATCATCACGCAAGATTCCTTGCGGGATAGGCAGAGGGTAAAGTATAACCATGTTCCTTACGGACCCATGTCTTCCGCCTTCTCATTAAAAAAACTAATATTATACGAGGTGAACTGCTCGTTGTTGTAATGGTGCAGTGACGTCAAGTGGGATTTTATTATAGAATCTAACAGTTTTTGATGTCGATTTACCCTTTTTAAAAAGATTTTCATTGTTTATCTTGCTTTCTTTTTATTTTCATACTTACAATTAGAAATCTGTGTGTAACAATATATCGAACTGTGGAAGCTTGTTATTAGCACCATGTTTAGTGTATAGTAAAAAGATGTTGATCAGCGTCCATACATGATTCGCCCCAGGACCAACAGCAATGAAGAAATGCTTGTATGATTTCAAGTTACCTTCGTGTATTTATTATTAGGCTATTACGCTAGTAGCGCTGTGCGACCGCGGTGTTCTTACCGATCACCAAGGCTAAGCAGCGTTTGACTCGGTCGGCCTGAGATGGGTGTCCGTTTGTGGTATTTTCATATTCCAGCGTCTCCGTGCTTCGGAAGGCACGTTGAGCCGTTGGTCCCGGTTACCACTTAATGTGGTAGTCGTTAAGCCGAGTTAGAAGCCTTAAAGGCGGCTGCCTCCACCAATCCGCACAGGGTCCGCGTGGTGGAGTATGACGTAATCTCGCTCACCTCGATTTGTGAGAAAAGGCCTTTGCCCAGCAGTGGGCAGTATAGGCTGATATTATTATTATTTATTATTAAACGGACAAGCGGGGGAAACGCATTATTGCAAATGAGTAGGGGTGTGAAAAGAGGAAGGGGGATTTTTTTGATAATCGATTTCTTTCCCTAAAAATCGATTTTCAGAAAATCGGGGAAAGAACCTGTTGGAACTCTGCACTCTCTGCCTACCTGGAGCTGGCGTGATGATATAGATAGATAGGTAGATATTACAATTAATCAGATAGATTTTTACAGCAATAATGCTAGTATACACGGCAGAAAATGCCGCAGGCATTAAGTCTATGTACATAAGTGCATAAAGCATAAATAAAGAAAATACACGGTGTATTTTTAGTCGTCGTGGAACAGGTGAAGTATCCAATGTCTACTGTTCAGTGGTACGAAAAAAATGAAAAAAGAACACTTAAATAAGTAATATCTCCATAACAACGGACGATTTAGCGCAGTGGTTAAGAGCTTAAGCCGCTACGCTCACTGTGTCTAATAGTCGCGGGTTCGATTCCCGCACGGGACAAATCTTTGTGTGATTCACAATTATTGTTTCCGCTCTGGGTATTTGTGTATTTGTGTTTTCCATGTTTGTAAACGCGCAGGACACGCGCACGACGCAGGAATAAATTATAGTGTCTGGGATACGCGTATTATGAAATAAATAAATAAAAATGACATCGAGGGCGGCGCGGCGCTTTAGCTGGCCGGCAGATATCTTCGGTGTTCGGTGTTTTTCAACCAAGCTATGGCAGACGTTTCTTATTTAAAGTGTTCTTTTTATTATTTTTTTTAAGTGAACCGTAGGCATTGGATACGTCAGGACGATTAAAATTACACCGTCTATGTAAAACTGTTGCCATTGGTTTCAAACGACGAAGTGGCGACACGTCCCGGACGAATTCGTGCGTTATCTTATTTCTAGTGTTTTGTTATAACGATTTCTGTGGTATACCGAACGTGGAAAGGTGGAGGTGCTAGACTATCTTACCATGACCAAATACACCGTCTCTTATCTAAAGGGCAAGTCAAGAGTCTCTGTGGTAGCGTGTACTATAATCCTATGTAAGCAAGAGTGTAAATGTATTAGAAAGAAATAAAGAAAACTTTATTTGCCACGAGTGCGATACGTTACAGGCAGATGGTCATGTGGTCAAGTAGGATATTACATGTACATTAAACATTTGTAGCAATAGTAATTAAAGACTTCGTTACAAAAACGAACCCAACTCAGCATAATGCTGGCTACTTAAGCAACCAGCGCTGATCTTCCGTTTGGTGACGTCGGCGTTAACATTTGATAGTAAGTAACAAATAGATATATTCCGATAAATATTGTAAAACAGACACTATCACCTAATACTACAATGGCGTAAAACTCTATTACTGATGCGACTCGAGCAGTGCTATACTCGAGTGACTCGAGTGAAATTGTTTAATTCGGTACTCGAGTAAAAATTAATTTTACTCGAGTCCGCTTGTACTCGAGTTACCGAGTCAACTCGGTGCACCGTGTAGATTCGGTGAGCTCTAGATAGATGTCACTTTACTAGTTCACTAGAGTCTACGTCACCAGGTCATAAGCACGTTCAAACTTGCACATTGGAAAGTAAACAAACATGCACTTAGTTAGATTTGTGAAGTGTTTGTGCTATAATTGTGCGACGGACGATTTAGCGCAGTGGGTAAGAGCTTGAGCTGCTCCGCCCACTGTGTATAATAGTCGCGGGTTCGATTACCGCACGGGACAAATCTTTGTGTGATCCACAATTATTTGTTACGGTCTGGGTATTTGTGTTTGTGAATTTTCATGTTTGTAAACGCACCCACGACACAGGAATAAATGGGGCTATGTTTTATTAAAAAAAATTTGTTTATCAATATTATTTATTTAATAAATGTACCTTTTTAAAAATGCTTTAACCACAGTGATCGAAACTCTCCACTCGAGTGATAACTTATATTTGAGTTGCCAGGACTGTTAATAGTAAACTGGACTGACTAAGATAACTTGAGTATAACTCGAGTAACGTAATAAAATAACACGAGTGACTCGAATGACACAATCCTACTCGAGTTGCATCACTAAACGTAAACGTAACCGGCGAGGGTGCAATACCCTTGTTGCTCCTTGGGAAATGTTTGGACTCACACACACAAATCTTATCTTAAATAAATATCACAGATACCATTGTCAAAGTATGTTGTATGTTTGTTTAGCGTCTCCAAGCTCCTAAACTTGAAGTTGTACATAATGCATTTGTACTAAACGCACATACGCCCACACTCCCACACATACGTACACGCACGCACACGCAGGCACGCACACGTAACCACACGCACACACACACACACACACACACAAATCTTACCTTAAATTACTATCACAGATTCCATTGTCAAAGTATGTTGTATGTTTGTTTAGCGCCTCCAAGCTCCTAAATTTGAAGTTGCACATAATGCATTTGTACTGTGCTGTCGCGTTCGACTTCTGTAACAAGAGTTCGTTATATTAACTTATGCACACCCATCTAAATTCTGACCTCCTTTATAGTAACTCACCGGACTGTCTGGTTTCTACATAGGGACCTTTTTTATACGTGGGAAAATCCTCATGGACTGCCGCCAGCCTCCTACCGACTAAAACCCCACGGTGGGCGACATCGACACTTCGGAGCTCTTCTGATTTTCAAAGAGCCCGCCTTCGGGGGAGCCCATTTTGCATAGGGACCTAAAATTGTCGGCGATTTTTGGGTACACCTCTGCCATCTTCGCTTGAGTAATATAGGCGAGGCGTATTTGTTTTACGGCAAAATAATTCCGGTGACTTGAGACGGTCACCCATCCACATTCTAACTTCACCAACCATCGCTTAATCTCACCTCTTCACTTTTCATGCTTTATTAAAACCTTTTTTAACCTTTTACGATGGTTCAACACGGTCACCCATCCACTTCCAAATCTCACC
Source organism: Phalera bucephala (assembly GCA_905147815.2). Taxonomy (NCBI): domain Eukaryota; kingdom Metazoa; phylum Arthropoda; class Insecta; order Lepidoptera; family Notodontidae; genus Phalera; species Phalera bucephala. The sequence continues at coordinate 5,182,598 of LR990637.1, read as the reverse complement.
GACCATCGCTTAAACTCAAATCATCTGCTCTACGCGCCTCATGATGAGGATATGCCATCATTAATCATCAATTTTAGGTATCTTATGCGACTTAAAACGGTCACTCATCCAATTTCAAACCTCACCACCCCCCGCTTGCCTTCACGTCGTCTCCTCTGTGCGTCTTCTTGACATGCATAGCGAGACCCCCTCAACTCACGAACCTCTCTCCACACAGCCTGCAGCTATGCTCCGAGGTGGTGCCTCAAACGAAAATGAGTCTGATGATTTATGGACTTCTTTCCGTTATTCGGATGCCTTAATGCGGTCACCCATCCACTTCCAAACATCACCAACTTCGCTTAGTCTCATATCATTTACATGCACCTTCTTAATTTGCATACCAAGCTCCGTATTTGTATTAATATATAAAAAGTAGTTCTAATGAGTCACAACGGTCACCCATCAAACTCCAAACCACACCTTGTTTCCTCTATGCGTCTTTTTAGCATACATAGTGACACTCTTATATTTCAAAAAAATACAAGACTTTAGATGTCTTAAGACGGTCACCCATCCACTTCCAAGCATCACCCACCATCACTTAACCTCACCATATAGCAAACTCTATGGTTTCGAAAATACAATCCTCCCAGACACTTAATACGGTCACCCACCCAATTCCAAATCTCACCTCGTCTCCTCTATGAGTCTTTTTGACATGCATAGCGAGTCCCGCTCGGCTCACGAACCTCTCCCCACATAGCCCGCAGCTATGCTCCGACGGATGCCTCAAACGAACATGCGTCAGATGACTCGTGGACTTCGCGAACCTTGCTCCACAGATCTTGCAAACGAACTTATGACCTTCATGCCATTTCTGATGCTCCTTCGCTTTGTGGCCACTCTTGCAAGTGTAATCGCAGAGTTTGCAAGAATATTTCCGTTCGTGGGAAGTCGTGGTGTGGGCACGGAGAGAGCGAGCATCAGGCCATCTGGTTTGGCAGATTTGGCATATTTCAGGGCCAGATGACTGAAAGATAAGTAAAATTGGGGGAAGTTTAGTCATTGTTACAGACGACGAACGACCACGACCCTGAGTACGGTACCGTAGTAGTCTTGAAACATATATTAAAATATTTAAGGAAGTGGACACGCTAGCTTTACTCAGTCGATGTATGTGTGTGTGTGTGTGAGTGATGTACGCTGTTGGCCGCGAGGCCTTTACAGCTTTACCGGACTTAAGGGCGAGCGTGCAACCACTACGCTCGAGCCAGAAGGGCAAGGGGCGACATACTCGAGGGCCCCTTGAAGAGGCGCCCTCGGTTGGGACAGTCGCTGTGAGGGGACGGGGTGCACTACTAAGTGCACCGGTCAACCGCCGGCTATGGGAGGGGATCTACGACTACGTCGTCGTCGCTCGTATTTTGAGCGGAAAGAATGGATGACAAAGCATCGGGGGGCTCGGAGAGAACATGGCGCGGCCGGCGGTGGCGGCAAGGGGGGCGGGGGATCGTAGTCGGCGGCGGCTACGATTAACGGATTCGCATGGGTAGATGCGTTCGCGAAGTGTCGTGTGGTCGCCTTTTTAATATAGGCGCGAATAGGTTCGAGACCTAGATCGGAGTGGATACTCAGTCGAACGATCGCTAGTTGTGACCCTGTAAAAATGTACTTAAGCTGCCCAGGATTGGCGGCCCGGGCGCCTCTAAGACTTGGAAAAGGACATCGTCGAAAATGGCCCCAGAACCAACAAACATGTGACCTATACCATTATTATTTATCTGTTTTATCATAGGTGAGGTCAAAACATCCATATCTAACGGACAATTTGCAATCCAAAACAAATATTTCAAAGTTTTATCTGATTGAACGTGTACCTTAGTGCTGTTGAATTTTGTCTCGTTCGGCATCAAACTAGTTCTAATCAGTTGTTTTAAACTAGCTATAATCAGTTGTTTTGTACGCCTTTACATATTTTATAGTAACCCTTCCTCTTACCATTTATATGTATCTCGCTGAGATTCACGGGCTTTACCCGGACCTTTGAAAGGCTTGCATGGGTCCAACACGTAGAGGCCCTTTGCGAGAAGTTAATGTTATGTAAGTCACCTGCTGAGATCAATTGCTGAAAATGAAGAAACATCACCAGCGAACTGACCCCGGCAGGTGCAAGGACTATTGTAAACTATGGAAAGAAAAAAAAAGCCTATATAAATGAGGTTTGATGGACAAAAACTGGACTATTTCAAAGGACACCGGCCATAATTAGTGATACCTAATAACCCGTGGCTGGCATGCTTTTTATTATATACCTCTACAACATCTCTATTTTGTAAATGAGAGGACTATGTAGACACTGCCCAATACCATGAATTTAAGTACACTTATGATTAATCTATATTAAAGCACATCTATTTAGCTAGTTCTGCATTGTTCTCCCATACCCCATGAATGAAATGTATACAAAAATAATTGTAAAACTCTCATTTTTAAAAAGAGTAACCGTGGAGTTTCTTGCCCTTCTTCTCCACAGGAATGAACTTCCGAACGGGTGGTAGAGTCTTAAGTAATTAATAATTTTCTCTTTTTGACTATTCATAAGTGCCTTTTGGTCTACATGAATAAAAAACTTTTGATTTTGATTTTTAAAGTACTTTAATCAGTCGCCAATGACTTTTCCGAAAGTCAACTTTGTTATCGAATTCTATATCGGTTATATTCATATCAAATTTTTTGCAATAATGCAATTCCCCCGCTTGTCTGTTTATTAATAAATTCATGGAGATAATTTGCAAGTTACTTCAAACCATAAACGCAGATTTTCATTGTTGTTGGTTCTGGGGCAAATCAGGTATAGACGCAACAATGTCCTTTGTAAACGAAACTCTGCTCAAAACAGTCCATTGTAAATAGTTATAATTTTAGAATAAGCTGATTATTGAAGAACTGAAAATAAATTAATTGAGGAGACTTGGTGTTTCAATTATCTGAATACCAATCATATATCGCGTCACGCTCCACTTCTCTTCCCACACTATCTCTACTAGGCTTGTACAAAATAATAGATATCGATTATTTTTTTGGATTAAATCGATTAATAATTTTCATTTGGTACAATGGATGTTTTAATATATTAATCAATTTATTTATCATATCATCTGCTCCAACCGAAAGATTATTTCTTTAGGTACCATCGTACGCAAATACGAAAAAATCTTTTATAAAAAAAAGGTAAACCGACTTCAAAAAGCAAAAAAATAAATATTTGAAGTCGGTGCTGGTTGGTGCAGTCGGTTACTTGGCACCGACTTCAAATATTTATTTTTTTGCTTTTTGAAGTCGGTTTACCTTTTTTTTATAAAAGATTTTTATTTTACAATTTTAAGTGACCAGTGAATTATTCTATAGTAGGGTACCTATAGGATTGACGTAATACCCATAATATCTCAATTTACACATGCCTATTGTTTGTCGTTAAGGAGTTCCCTGGTGTATCTTCTAAGTCCAAGGTCCAATGCCAATAAAATTAATATGGGACCACCTTGGAGATATACTGAACCCAATGCAAAAAAAATTATCAAAATCGGTCCACAATTGACGGAAATATCGCTGAACATACATAAAAAAAAAAAAAAAAAAAAAAAAATATACATACAACCACATACAACCGAACATAGAACCTCCTCCTTTTTGAAGTCGGTTAAAAACCGTAAGCTTGGGAGTGTTGGGCATTATTCAATTGATCATTTAATTGTAGGCAATTTTTTTTTAAAAAAAAAAACGTTGCCCCACACTAGGATTAATTCCTGTGTCGTGGGTGCGTTTACAAACATGAAAATTCACATACACAAATACCCAGACCGGAACAAATAATTGTGGATCACACAAAGATTTGTCCCGTGCGGGAATCGAACCCGCGACTATTAGACACAGTGGGCGGGACGGGCTAAGCCCTTAACAACCAAATTTTATTTGCAATGAAATTAATCCCCCTAAGATACTCTGGAATAACGATGGTTTTTAGACCTCACTCGCCTCAGTTCCTCCAATGACCATGGGTCCTGTAGAGCACTCGAAACTTCGGGAACTTAAAACCAATAAACCGCGATAAAATCAGAAAGATTTTAATTGCCATGTAATCTTTTCACAAATAATTTTTGCCCAACGGCTGTAGGGTGTTATCTAATTCGTTAGACCCCTTACAAGGGGTGGATTTTTGTGACGGGGCAGTAAAGGCAGCTACCTTACCATTGTAGCTACAGGAAAACGGTATTAGGAGACTATCCTTAACTTTTTCCGACATTTTGATATGCATCTACAGATTTTGAAAGAAATGTACAGTCTGCAAGAAAATGGGCAAATTACATTAGACCTTTTTTTGATGCCAATCGGCCCTGTTTCTTATAAGGAACCAAATTTTCTATTGGATCAACTGAATTTGGAGTTCTAGAAATGTCAGAAATCGCATAAAACTTATCCCATGCATTTTGTAGATGACTGTGGAAAATTACACAAATTTTGTTTGATGCCAATCGATCCTGCGTCTATAGCCAAGTTGACAATCTACAGTCGTTAACGCTAATAGAAAGCGGAAAAATGTATGGAAATGACATTTTGCAACGAAAAGTCACGTCAAAACAATGCGCTTTCGATTGCGACAAGAGAATAGAAACAAAACGATTGCAACTTGTCTAGGCCCTCTGTTTCTTATAAGGAACAAAAACTTCTATTGGACTGAGGTTGGAGAACTAGAGAAGACCGTTTTCCTCTATCTACAACACTTGAGATAGCTGCCCCCTCTTCAAAATCCACCCTGGATACTCAAGTCATACTCACAGGATCATGCCTCAGCATATGATTCTTATATGTCACATCAGTAACAAATCCTTTAAAACACATATCACACTTATAAAACGAATTCTGATAGTTAAGGCTGTTTTTTCTGGCCAGCACTTCTTCCAACTGTTCTTGCTTACTCAAATACACCATATCTATCTCTTTCTCTCTCAAACTGTCATGATTATTAACAATAGTATGGTCAAAATCGTCAATACTCTCAAAATCATTGTCTATAGGACTGTTATTTTCGTATTTAATATCACAGTCTGTATTCTTCTTTTTTATCTTTCTCTTTTTAATTTTCTTTGATAATGGCTCTTCGTCACTTTTACTTTCAATATCTTCAATTTTAAATAATATGTCTGAATCTATGAATGCTGGTTCAACTTTAACTCTCAATTTTGTGTCTGGTTCCATAAAATTTTCTATGATGTCTATGGTATATGGCAGTGATATGTTGTGGGATACTCTGTCTATGGTTCGGATGTAGTCTGTGGTTAACTGTGAAGGAAAGGGACAAAAAGAATTGATATGAATTTTCAGGTGAGTGTGAAAGTGATGATACAATAATATTTATATTGCTTTATAAACAGTGTCAGGCCTATATTCCCCAGATGGAGGACTCATATATCGTCGACGACGTTACATACAAATTTAAAGAGACTTGTGTTTATAGCCATTATAAGCGCAATTCAACTCTACTGATACTGGGAATATTTCCATAAAAGAATTACATTTCACTAACCTAGTATTCGACCCAAGACCTTAAGAATAATGCTGCATTATATACCACTAGACTAATAAGGGAGTATTGTTTTTTGTTTTAAAAATGCATTTGGCTTATCAATAACATTACGACACAAAGGCAGTACATTACACATTTAAACTTTTTTTTCTCATTTCCTTCTCTGTATACTACGCTCGAACCAGAAATCAAGGAAGCAACTAGCTCAAGGGCGCATGAAGAAAGTATGGCCTCGGCTTGGGCAGTCACTATGGGTGAGGGCATATACTAAGTGTCTCGCAGTGGTGCTCTGCACCGGACGGCAGGCAAGAGATTCTTCGAGCCGGCGAGGTCGGTGTCTGATCCTGACTGTGGAGTTTCTCACCCTTCAGGTTTGGCAAATAACCGACGGAATGCGACGGGAGCGCGACGCAAGGGCTCGGCTACGTTCGGTCGTGACGTTTGCCGTCACACCGAGCGTGGCTGCGCTAGGGGGCGTTTCCCGTACATTTCAGTACATTACGACTCCCCAAGCCGCACCGAGCGGGGCTGTACTGTGTGACGTCTCCTGTTCATTTCAGTACATTACAACCGCCGTAGCGCTCCCGTCGCGCTGCATCGACTATGTAGCAAAACTTTTCTTCTATTCAAGATTGACATATTGAAATGGTGGTAGTCTCTAATACTTTTATGACGATTCATAAATACTATATTGGTTTACACAAATACAACAAAATATTAGCCCTGTTAAGAAACTGTCCCACCGCTGGGCACGGGCCCCCTCTCAGACTGAGATGGTTTAGGCCATAATCCACCACGCTGGCCCAGTGCAGGTTGGCGAACTTCACACACCTTCGTGAAACTCTTAAGCAGGTTTCCTTACGTTTTACTTCACCGTTAAAGCAAGTGATAATTAATCGATATCTATACTGATATTATAAAGAGGAAAGATTTGTATTTTGTATGTTTGTAACGAATAAACTCAAAAACTACTGGACCAATTTCAAATATTCTTTTACCATTAGAAAGCTACCTTATCCAGAAGTAACAAAGGCTATATAAAATAGACCCGGTAGGTGGCGCTGTTGTCGACCGGGTACGAAGTCCCCGGACAGTGCTAGTTATTAATAAATACAACATATTCTGATTTCTATCTATAACATCACGCCAGATCCCTAGCGGGGTAGGCAGAGAGTACAGAGTTCCAACAGGTTCTTTCCTTACATACCTCTCTGGCTTCCTCCACTCTCATAGTTCGTCTCATACACGCTCGCCGGTTACGGAGACTCTTGACTTTTCCTTCAGATAAGACTCGATTTGTTAGATTATTTTGATTTATTGTTATAAAACCCGTAAGTGCAACTCAGAACCAATATATTCCGCTCTACACACACATTTCATAACCCACCTTCCAGTATGATATTTTAAGCGCTATAAGAATTTTCATTACCACTTCCTGATCATCCAATGCATATTTCAGTAGTTCCTGGCTCCTCAAACATCTTTCTTTGAATGTCACATATTTGGTCATCAAAGCCGAGCAAAAGGAGCAGAGATACTGTGGCAGGCCATCTGAATGTAATAACTGTAATGAAAAAAAAATTATGATATCTATGAAAAAAATTATATTCCAATCAAACTATTTTAATTTTTTGCACTCAATTGAAATCATTGATTTCTTGATAACAGCATTTTCATTTCAGTCTTCAAAAATACTGTCGCCTTTATATGACACTGGTAGGGATCGTCCATTAAACACGCGAGGATCGAAAGGGGGGAGGGGGTTAATCACGAAATAACACAAGGGCGAGAGGGTGTGTAATGAGATATCAAGTGTATCTCTTTTTTCGGTGAACGCGCGATTTCTCAAGTGAAAATCGACGCGCGACCTTGACTCGCCTTATAACTTGTTAAGATACTTTGCACCAAAAAACAAATGTGATTTTAGGTAGGGGGCGGCCGGGGGTTCGTCTAAAACCTCACCACGTATCACGAGGCGCTCGTAGCGCTGTGCTACGTGCACTCTTGAGCTAGTAACGCCCTTCTGGCTCGAGCGTAGTGGTTGCACGCTCGCCATCTTGTCCGGTGAAGCTGTACAGGACCCGCGGCCAACAGCGTAGATCATTCACATACACACAAAGATTACCAAAGTTAAGCAGCATTTAACTCGATCGGCCTGCGATGGGTGATGGTTTGTGGCGCTTTCACATTTGAGCGTTTCCGTGTTTTCGAAGGCACGTAAAGCCAAGAAGCCTTAAAAGTAGGTTGATAAGTTCCGACAGCAGGTGGCCACAAACCAGCAATCACCAATCCACACTGGGTCTGCATGATGGAGTGTGACCTAATCTCCCTCACCTCAGTTTATGAAAGGCCTTTGCCCAGCAGTGGGCAGTATAGGTTGATTCCAACTATTTTTAATACAACGTCACGCCTATACTCCCCAAGCGGGTATTGCAGAGGTGTACTGAGTACACTGACGATGTTAGGTCCCATGTAATAGGGGGCGAGCCTATTGCCATATACCAGACACATTTTCAGGCTGCAGACTCATACTGGAAAGTTTTCGTTAGAAAAACAGGACCTCGTGAACACCAGACAGACCAATGAGGCAGTCAATAAAAACTACCATAATAAAAAGATCTGAGGTGGGATTAAAACTAATTTCTGGTCTGGGTGTTTGTGTATTTGGATGTCCAGGTTGTAAACGCATCCACGACACAGGAATTAATCCAGTGTGAGATTAGTTTTTTTTTTTTAAAACATCTATGGTTGCTAGGTAAGAGGAAGTATATAGTATATATGCGTAAGTTTGTGATCTGTAATCTAATTCTTTCCCAAAAGATCATCACAATTAGCCTTTTTATTGCAAATGACAAGCAGTTGTACCGAACAGTGAAAACTTACATAAATTTGAGTGTTAACAGATTTTAGTTAATTTATACCGATATCTTAACAACTCAAGAAAATCATATAATATTGGGGGAGATTGTGGGCTATATCCATATTTTTCCTATACATTTAACTTTTAAATTACAACAAAAACTTGAATATTATGAAATTAAACTCACATCGATTCCAGTAATACTTTCGTACGCCGGTTTCAGACCATCTTGATATAAATAACGCAGTTTCACGTCGGTGGCGAGGCATACGCGACAAGCTAATAGCTCCTCCATGATATTCACATAGTTTTCATACAGGATACATTAAAATTAATGTAATATTCTACGAATTATAATGAAAACAAAATTTGATAATATGAACGCCAGCTGAATCATAGACTACCAGACGTCAAACTTGTCAAAGTCAATCCAACTGTCAAATGTAAAATTAAAACAAAATATAAGTTATGGTATAATCGACTAACAAATTTCCCATATTCCACGTGCGTGAGTGGCCAAGTTGTATTCTAAACACTCATTTAACGTTTACTCCGTTAGGGCCGCATGTAATAGGGGTTGAGTCTACTGCTACTCTACCGGGAACCATTCCAAACTGTGGACTGCTACTAGATTTATTTTTGATAGAGATAGAGAATATATTAGTCTTAATAAGAATAGCATTAATAAGTTTAATGCAGTTTTAACCATCAAGAAACAATGTCTGTGTATCGAGGCAATAAATTTAAGGTATATACATCGAAGTTTATGTTTTTATTATATCTAATTTATTTTCTGCATGTAAGATATTCCATTTTTGTCATTGTTTGTGTATAAAACTAATCAGTAAATAAAAATAAGACTAAAAGCATCTATGCTACTTCAGAACAAACGCCTATCTTAAAGATCGTTACAACGACCGATAACTACCAAACTTCCCATTTTGCGTAGATAAAGAAAATGATGCGACGTATATTGAATATTAGTTCAGGATTCACGAAAGTAATAGATACGAATATAGATCTTTTTTTGGATCTTTCCAGGTACAGACATCTGGAATATAATATAAATAGTCTATCTATCTACATTATCACGCGATATACCTTACATATACACATAGTAGATTAGTCTTACTAATACTATACCTCTAAAACCAACCACATCACTTCAGAACATCGCACAGAAAATAGAAAACCAAAATGGCCGCCGTGGCATAGAAAATTAATACACGCCTCTATCTTTCGTTTATCGAAATTATTTATTTCGTAATCTGTGCCCACAAAACTCCGCAATGTCGGATGATATGTTTTATTGTTCTTTTGTCAGCATACATTATATTATCTGTGAATGTGGCGAAACATTTCCATCTGAGGAAGATTTGAAAATACATTTAGAACGGGAACATAGCCACAAAAAAGAGAGGAAGGAATTCAAATGCGGTATTGTAAGTAATTTACGATTGTTTTTATATTTGGGTTGATAATGAATTAGTTTGCTAGTGATTCTGTATCTGTGTTTTTTTGATAATCTATTTTGTTTTGGGTAGGTATTCGAAAAACTTCCTTTTTAAGGCTATGTAGAAAAATTAAAGTATTTGGGTGTACTTAGCACTCCTCTGCCACCTCCGCTAGGTGAGGTATTGAAAATGCTTTTTACTTCTTAAAAACGTAGCCGCACGCTAGGATTTATCTATTTATATCATCACGCCAGATTCTTTGCGGGGTATGCAGAGAGTACAGAGCTTCAACAGGTTCTTTTCTTACATACCTTTCTAGCTTCCTCCACTCTCATAGTTCGTCACATACACGCTCGCCAGTTACGGAGCCAAGGGGCTTCGTAACTGGGTAAAGTCAACGGACTCGCCCTTCATAAGATTTTTATTCCAGTTAGAGTTCCAACAGGTTCTTTCCTAGGATTTATTCCTGTGTTATGGGTGAAAAACATGATAATTCATTCAATATACCCAGACCGAAACAAATAATTGTGGGTCACACTAAGATTTGTCCCGTGCGGGAATCGAACCCGCGACTATCCGACTTAGTAGGCGGAGCGGCTTGAGCTTTTAACTATTGCGGCGTCCGTCCTTAATTCTATAGTGTTTGGGTGTACAATGTACATAGCACGCTTCTGCCATCCCCTCATGGGGAGTATAGGCGTATAGGCATAGGTGGCAACTACAACTGGGTATGTAAGAAGGAGAATGAAAGTAGGATAAATGCGGTAGAAATGCGAGCTCTGCGGAAGATGTGCGGAGTGAAGCTGACCGACCGCATTAGCAACAGCATAGTAAGACAGCGAGTAGGTATGAAAGATAGTATCGGTGTAAAGATGAGAAAGGGCATGCTCCGTTGGTTCGGGCATATAGAAAGAATGCCAGAGGAAAGAATGACAAAACAGATATACAATGTGAAAGTGGAAGGATGCAGGTACCGGGGAAGACCTAGACTATCTTACCACGACCAAATAAACCGAGTCTTATCTGATGGAAAAGTCAAGAGTCTCCGTAACCGGCGAGCGTGTATGAGACGAACTATGAGAGTCGAGGAAGCCAGAGAGGTATGTAAGGAAAGAACCTGTTGGAACTCTGTACTCTCTGCCTACCCCGCAAGGGATCTGGCGTGAGGTTATAGATAGATAGAAATAAAACTAACTATGAGAGTCGAGGAAGCCAGAGAGGTATGTAAGGAAAGAACCTGTTGGAACTCTGTACTCTCTGCCTACCCCGCAAGGGATCTGGCGTGAGGTTATAGATAGATAGAAATTCCAGACTCCGGACTCATACTGGGAAGTTTATCATTAAAAAAACTTCATTTGTCTGTCTTGGTTTTGAACCCAGGAATGATCACCAAGTTATGCACTTTTTCACTAGACCAATGAGGCAGTCAAACAAAAAAAACTTGTCTATCTATCTATATCATTACACCAGATCCCTTGCGGGGTAAGCAGAGAGTACAGAGCTTCAACAGGTTCTTTTCTTACATACCTTTCTGGCTTCCTCCACTCTCATAGTTCGTCTCAAACACGCTCGCTGGTTACGGAGACTCTTGACTTGTCCTTCAGATAAGACTCTGTCTATTTGGTCATGGTGTGATAGTCTAGGTCTTCCCGGTACCTACATCCTTCTACTTTCGCATTATATATCAGTTTTGTCATTCTTTCTTCCTACATTCTTTCTATATGCCCGAACCAACGGGGCATACCCTTGATTACTCTACTTTAGACTTTACTTGAGGGTGGTGGAAGATGCCCTTAAGTTTTTATTTATTACTAGTGACCTGCCTCTGCTTTGCCAGGGTAAATTATACACATACACCTCCTTGAATCGCCCCATCCATTGGTGTAGCTAGGTGGGGCGCCGATATTCGTAAGGCAGCGGGCAGGGATGGGAGGAGAGCTGAAGATCGAGCTCAGTGGCGTGCCATGGGAGAGGCCTACGTCCAGCAGTGGACTGACACGGCCTGATGATGATTAGTGAAAACCGTGTGAAAATTTATTTGGTACTTATTGAGTTTATTGCATTCGGACAGACAAGATAAATGCGGCGGGGGGGACTTTGTTTTATATATAGTGATATTTTTCAGTTGCTATATCATCACACCAGATTCCTTGCGTTTTAGGCGGATAGTACAGAGTTCCAACAGGTTCTTGCCTTACATTATCTGGCTTCCTCCACTCTCATAGTTTGTCTCATACACGCTCGCCTGTTACGGAGCCAAGGAGCTTCGTAACTGGGTAAAGTCAAGGGACTCGCCCATCATAAGATTTTTATTCTAGAAGTTCTAGATCTAGCATAGGACTGATGGTCATAATTTTTCGATTTTTGTTCCAGTGTGAGACACTCTTCGGTACGGAAGAAGCTTGCATAAGTCATTATGAAAGCACGCATTTGGATATTCAGTCTGAACATGATTATGTCGAGGTGTACCAGCCAGAGGAATTCAAAGAAGACATTAAGGTAAGACAACTAACGAAACGAATACACAAGGTGTAACATAAACGCAAGATCTGAAAATAGTTTGTTCTAAATCGATAACTGAATAAGATTCAAACTATTTTTAATGTATTTTTTTTTTAATTTGCAAAATACTGGTACTCCCTTAGTGCGCCATAATAAACTAAATTTATTCTTGATTCATAGCCATACGGAGATTTCGAATGCATTTATAAAACTTATTTCTCAATTCGCACGCATACAAGTTTCATTGTTGATTGCGGTCTAAATGTGCGTAAAAAAGGAGGTCTGAGGTCTTGCGCTATTTATGATACACCTTGTATAAAGCAAATGGGAATGGAAGCGTCAGAAGAGGTCGCTCAAACAGAACTTATCCCAACCAAAGGAAAGAGTTGGTACGGCCCCGCCGTTTCTTACAACAAATATGGGTTTTTGTGTGTGTTAACGATCTACACTGCAATGAAAAGCTAGAGGATTTTGGGTGAAGCAGTCTCCACAAGCAGCACGTACGACTACTTGGGCAGCCATCACCTCCCTCGACCATATTAGAGGGAAGGGAGTGATCCGCACAACTTAAAAAAAAACCCCGTCACGCCTATATTTCCTAAGCGGGGGTGGCAGAGGTGTACTGTACACGAGTAGTACACGAACTTTTCGCCGACGATGTTAGGTCCCATGTAATAGGGGGCGAGCCCATATTCCGGGTACAATTCCAGACTCCGGACTCATATTGGGAAGTTTTCGTTAGAAAACTTCATTTGTCCGACCTAGGATTTGAACCCTGGATCTAGTGATCACCAAGCGATGCGCTTTGCCACTAGACCAACGAGGCAGTAAAAAATTTCCGGTTTCGCACGGATGAACACGACGACAACACGTCATCACGCCAGATCCCTTGCGGGGTAGGCAGAGAGTACAGAGTTCCAACAGGTTCTTCCCTTACAGACCCCTCTGGCTTTCTCCACTCTCATAGTTCGTCTCATACACGCTCACCGGTTACGGACACTCTTGTCCTTCAGATAAGACTGTCTATTTGGAATGAATGATGAACGCACGGATCAATCTTTACTTATATTATAAAGATGAAAGATTTGTACTTTTGTATGTTTGTAACGAATAAACTCAAAAACTACTGGATCGATTTCCAAAATTCTTTCACCATTATAATGCTACCTTATCTAGAAGTAACATATATAACATAGACCCGGTAGGTGGCGCTGTTGTCGACCGGTTACGAAGTCGCGGGAAACTGGTAGTTATACATATAAACCTTCCTCTTGAATCGCCGTCATCACCCGTCCATTAGTAAAAACCGTATGAAAATCCGCTCCATAGTTATTGAGTTTATCGCGTTAAGGCAGTCAGACAGACGCGGGGGAATTTGTTTTATAAAATGTAGTGATAAAAAATGTATTCTTACAGGATGTTAAGGATGTGCAGGAGTATGAAGAATTGGTTCCCACGAAGATTGAAGGTGGAGGTAAAATCAAGAGAGATAAGAAATCAAGACCAAATTATAACATAAAGAATATCATCTGTGAAGTTTGCGGAAAGAAATATGCAGTAAGTACACTCTAAACTGTGTGTTACCAGTGATGATATATGGATCAGAGACGTGGTCTCTTACAACAGGTCTCATAAAAAAGCTCAGCTTGCTCAGCGAGCTATGGAGAGAGCTATGCTCGGCGTTTCTCTACGCGATCGAATCAGGAATGAGGAGATTCGTAGAAGAACCAAGGTCACCGACATAGCCGTTAGGATTAGCAAGCTGAAGTGGCAATGGGCGGGCCACATAGCGCGTAGATCGGACGGGCGTTGGGGCAGAAAGATTCTAGAGTGGAGACCACGTATTGGCAAGCGCAGCGTGCGACGACCGCCTGCCAGATGGACCGACGATCTTGTGAAAATCGCAGGAAGTCGTTGGATGCAGGTGGCATCGGACCGGTTACGCTGGAAAGCGATTGGGGAGGCCTATGTTCAACAGTGGACAAGTATGGGCTGAGATGATGATGATGATGACACTAAACCCTTAGTTCCCAAAGTGTTCCAGGTGGACCCCCAGGGGTCCACGGGAATTTCGACGGGGGTCTACGTTGGCGTGTCAAAAAAATGGGGGTTCACAATTCATAAGCGAAACCACGAAAATTTATTTGCTTTCAATAGTGAAGAACTAAAATGTTCGCTTGACTTCACCTATCAATGTAGGCAGATAACATTTTAAAAAGCTCAGCGACTGTTACTTGTAAAAACTTGATAACAATAATAATTAATAGTGTAATAATTACATATTTGAATAAATACAACACAAAAATATGTACTATTTTTATTTTTACCACTCCGAATGGGGAGTTTTCTAAATGCAATAAGTGAGAATTGATTAGTTCTTTGTGCTGTCAAAAAAGTAAAGTTGGATGGAATCATTTTTTGATTGGCCAACTTTACTTTTTTGACAGCACAATCTATATATCATCACGCCAGCTCCCTCGCGGGGTAGGCAAAGAGTACAGAGTTCCAACAGGTTCTTTCCTTACATACCTCTCTGGCTTCCTCCACTCTCATAATTCGTCTCATACACGCTCGCCGGTTACGGAGACTCTTGACTTGTCCTTCAGATAAGACCCGGTCTATTTGGTCATGGTAAGATAGTCTAGGTCTTCCCCGGTACCTACATCCTTCCACTTTCGCATTGTATATCAGTTTTGTCATTCTTTCTTCCGACATTCTTTCTATATGCCCGAACCAACGGAGCATACCCTTTCTCATCTTTACACCGATACTCTCTTTCATACCTATTTGCTTTCTTACTACGCTGTTGCGAATACGGTCGGTCAGCTTCACTCCGCACAGCTCGCATTTTCACCGCATTTAGGATAAATGCGGTGAAAATGCGAGCTCTGCGAGATATTTCATTCTCCTTCTTACATACCTAGCTCTCGCTGCCATATAACAGCGTTAGGACAAGCACTCCATTATGTATGGCCAGCTGCGCCTTTCGGCTTAAGTGCCGGCTCCCAAGTAGCTTTCCCATCGCGCCATTTACTCCGTTCCCTGCACTCACTCTTCTCTATATCAGCGGTGTATTTTCCATCCTTACTGAATGCGCATCCAAGATATAGAAACTCATTCCCTTGCTCCAGCACATCTCTTTTAAGCAGTTTTATATCTGATTTATCACTGAAACTTGTACCTACATGTGTGCGTTTTGAGAAATACGTTTTAGAAATGCTTTTGAAATCGAGAATAATTTAGTTTTTTATAGCGCACTGTAGGAGTAAAAGCGTGATTTGCAAATTTAAAAAAAATGTAAGTGTAGCCTACTCATGTCATATATCCAATACATATTTATTATAAATAATTTAGTTACTATAAATTAATAAATATTGTGTGCAATGGAAACGCTCACCTCAGCCACCGCGGCAACACGTTTAAGGAATTCTATACAGAAAAAACTTAGAACAGCGCGCGCAGGAGCCTAATGCGCCTCGCCAGTGAGAATCTGGTTGTCGTACGCGTAGCTCGTGTCGCTCGTTGACTCGCCCTCTATAGCCCTTACGCGAACTGCTTGTAAATGTAACGAACACTCCCAAAGTATAATACATTAAAATTTGTTGGAATCAATTCAGTTATCGGTTTAGAACAAACTACTTTCAGGGCTCGCGTTAATTGTGTTACACTTGGTATACACACTTTATAGCATTATCCCTTTTTTCATGGCAACGGATGATTAAAATAGATTTTTTGAAGAGTTTGTGGTAATATAGCATAGCAGTGATAGCCTAGTTGTTAGACCGTTGGACTGCAAAGTCAGAGGTCTCATGTACATACCTAGGCACGTTTGTCTTTTCGAAAGCATGTGTGTATTAAAAGTTAACTATCACTTGCTTTACGGTGCAGGAAAAAATCGTGAGGACACCTGCATGCCTGAGAGTTTCTCGAAGGTGTGTGAAGTTCGCCAACGCGCACTGGGCCAGCGTGGTGGACTATGGCCTAAACCCACTCAGTTTGAGAGGAGGCCCGTGCCCGACGGTGGGACAGTTTCTTAACAGAGCTAATATTTGTTGTAATACCCTAACAAAAGGATGTCTATTTCCAGTCGAACGCAGCACTGAAGTATCACCAAAGAGTACACACCGGGGAAAGACCATACAAATGCACGGAATGCACGAAGAGTTTCACAATGCCTCTATTTTTACAGGTATTAATTAGTTTTTATTAATTTATTTATTACTATTTAAATTGTTTGGTTTACCATACAATACTACATTATAGAGTCCGATAAGGATCTTTTGGCACGCGGTGAAATTTACCAATATATTTTTGTTTTACACACCGTCACGCCTATATTCCCCAAGCGGGGGTGGCAGAGGTGTACTGATTACACCCACGTTTCGCCGACGATGTTGGAGCCCATGTAATAGGGGGCGAGCCTTTTGCCATATTTCGGGCATAATTCCGGACTCGTACTGGGAAGTTATCGTTCGAAAACTACACTTGTCTGACCTAGGATCGATCCTAGGAGTATTTTTTTTTTAAATTAATAATTATTTATTTTAAGGCATCAAAAATTGTAAAATATATAGGCCCATATAATATGTACCTTACAGACCAGAGATGGGCAAAATGTAATCATATTAATGATTACAATTGCATTACAAAATGCAATTGTAATCAAAAAACACATGTAATATTGTATGTAAAACAAATGTAAAATTCAATCATGGTTCAAGATTAAAAGTGTCATCGTAAACGTTGAAGATTTTAAAATGTAATTGTAATCGTTAATCATTCTCATCGTCTCACATGTATTCCCTAAGCGGGGGTGGTTAATCAATAAACTGATTATTGCCCATCTCTGTTACACACTAACGTGCATATAATATATTAGACTTATAACCTAATTGTAAGCATGCGGTACCGTCCGTTGAAATATCTTCTTGGAAGTAGGATTTTTTTACTAAATGATAACCTTAATTGCACGCTAACGACCCCCTTAAAATGTTATCCACAGGCCAAAATAAAATCCCTGTCGGGCTGTATTTTATGGTTATGGCATCACGACGACGCGTATTTTGCCAATGTCAACTATTATGAATATTCATTTCTAAATTAATTCAACTCCCCGATGAACTTGATGACAAAGATGATTATAATATTGACGAAGTGCCCCACCCTGGATAGTAAAGCGATGGATACTTTACATACCAATAGAGAATGTGCGTATACTTTACATACCAATAGGGAATACGCGTGTATATTTTTTTTATTATATTTTTGTACGATAGATTACATCAATATATAACTGCAAAAAAAAAAGCGTTAAAAACAAAATGTAAATGGCAAAGAAATATGTTGAATAGCAAACAGATAAGAGCACTTTAAACGCCCGCCATTTTGGCGCGCTTGGCGTGACGTCAAAGTCTATAATAACAATCAACTAGTGAACAGCTGTAGAAGTACTTCATTCTGTAATTTATTTATATATTGTAAATAAACATCGTCACGCCTATATTCCCCAGAGGGGGTGGCAGAGGTGTACTGAGTACACCCACGTTTCGCCGACAATGTTAGGTCCCATGTAATAGGGGGCGAGCCTATTGCCATATACCGGGCACAATTCCAGACTCCGGACTCATACTGGGAATTTTTCGTTAGATAACTACATTTGTCCGACCTAGGATTTGAACCCAGGACCTCGTGATCACAAAGCGATGCGCTTTGCCACCAGACCAACGAGGCAGTCAGAGTATAATATATATTGTATTTTGCGACTATTATACAACGGAACTCCACTGTGTTGTGCCTAGGTGTAAAAATACAATAAGAAATGCACTCGATAGGTGGAAAGGAGAAAGTGGTGTAAAATCTGAAAAAGAGACATGGTATCTCCATCAATTTGTTTATATTGCTGTGAAGATCACTTTAACGTAAGAATTAACTTAAATAATTTAAACTAAAATTTTGTCTTTGTGTAAATCGACAATAAAAAATAACAATAAAACTAACTCAACATCCAACAAATATGCACTAGTTGACATTTGTGTTGTAGACTGACGTCACATTCGATCTGACCAGTGGTGTGGCGTTCCAGCTCCTTTGAATTTCCCACTATTTTTTTGTACTTTCAATAATTATTTTCTTAATAAATGGTAATGTTATTAAAAAAAATATTGGTATAGATATTATTCTAATGCGATAAAGTTTGTAAAAAAAAAATGACCCTTATTTGAATTACACGCATATTGCTACGGCCGTTTTGAGGGAAGTCGAAAAGGCACGTTTTATCACTTAGTTACAATTACCTTCACTCATGCACATATGTGGGGAGTGTTATTTTTATTACGTTTTTTAATTTGTTTTTCCCATTATTATTATCTAATTTCATTGCAGTGGCAACATTCTATTAGGTTACGAAAGAGATAGGAGCTTAAGGTTAGAGAGAGAAAGAGGAGGATGGTAAATTTGTTAAGACGTGTACGAAGTGATTGTGAAGGAAAAAATAAAGAAGTTCGATATATTCATCCCGCTTTTACTCAAGAACGATCCCACAACTTTTTGGGGGCTCGTCCGGGATCGAGAAAAGTATCTGTGAGGAAGAATTATGAAGATTCACGAAGATACTATCCACAAAATACGAACAACTGGCAAGTCATTTTGAATCTGCTTTACCGACCCGATTTCGAACAAAACGAAGATAGTACAACGGTTCGTTCGAATTCATTCAAGAAATTGAGCGCGTGAGACTTCTTTACCGACACGGATTGTCGCTGCACCGAATGCTTCGGGACGCGAATTATGGTTCACCGATGCACGAACTGTTTAGAAAATGTTACGGGACGCTGTTTATTACGTCATAAATTAATATTTTTTATGAACGAATATACGAAGGTGAAATAAAAATATTAGTTTCAAGACGGCAATTATTACGATTACCGGACTTTACGAGTAATGATTATTCACGTTTTACGAAGGAGGTTATTATGATGATAAGAAGATTTCGCGAATATTAAGACTAGAAGATTTAACGTATTAAGAAGAAGGTTCTATGACGAATATAAGATGTTAGCCACACTTACGATTTAAGAAGATTTTATAAGAAGATTGATTTATTTTGAAAATTCAAGACTAAACTACTTACCCATTCAAGATGCCGCCGAAGAAGGATATTAAAGAAGCAGAAGATCGGGACACTCATGATGACCCACCTTATATCCCGTTTCGTGATTTGGAGAAGTCAATGACAACTTTTACTGGCGATGATACTTACCCTATATTATTATGGTTTGACGAATTGGAAGATACGGCACAATTGATGAACTGGACTGAAACTGAAAAACTTATCTATGCAAAACGCCTGCTTAGTGGAACTGCCAAGTTATTTTTACGGTCACTAGGAGGTGTGAAAGAATGGTCAAAGTTAAAGAACGACCTCGAAGAAGAATTTGGTCCTAAACTAAATAGTGCTGCTATACATAAAAAACTCAGTTCACGAAAAATGAAAAGTGATGAGACGCACCAGCAGTATTTTCTCCACATGAAGGAGTGCGCACTTCACGGTAAAATTGACGACGATGCGCTTATAGAATATGTTATCGATGGCATCCGAGACAGTGAGTCTAATAAATCTATGTTGTATGGTGCATCAAACCTTAGAGATTTCCGTAAGAAGTTAGAGAACTACAGCAATATGAAGAAGAAAATGTCCAACCGCCCTATTACGGCTAACACGACTCCTCAACGTCCTCAAATTCAGAGAAACTACCACGTCAAGCGATGCTTTAACTGCGGTGACTTAGATCATCAAGCACCAGCTTGTAAGAAGGGTATCAAATGCTTCAGATGTAATGAATTTGGACATAAGGGACCGGAGTGTACAAACAAACCTAAGAGTACCCTAAATATCCAAAATAAATCAAACATAAAAATAAATACTACAAAAGAGATAGAAGATATTACAGAAAAGACAGAAGAAGTTAAAACTCCATACAAGAAGATAAAGATTAATGATGTTGAAGTGATAGCCTTGATCGATACCGGAAGTGACGTTAATTTGATCAATATTTCCGAAGTTGAGAACGTTCTGAAAGACAAATCAAGCTATAATAGAGATTTCACAATTAATTTGACTGGAATTGCTGGAAAAGAACTACGTACTGAAGGAGTTTTGAATGCCATACTTATAATTGATGATTACTACGCCGACATTAAATTCCATGTAGTCAAAGATGATGCTATACCTGTCAAAGTTATATTAGGGAATCCTATCCTGAAAGACTTCGAAGTTAATTTTACGGCAGATGGCATTTTTCTTGAGAAGATTTTACAATTAACTATATTGGCTGAAGAGAAGGTCACTGATCTTAAAGGCTGTGAAAACAAAGAAATTGAAAAGAAGATAACTAAGATGATAGAAGAGTACAAACCCAACGAAGCAAAGAAAGAAACGAATATTGAAATGAAAATAATACTCACGGACGAAGACCCAATTCACCAGAGTCCACGACGACTATCACCTCTGGAAATGAAAGTAGTTGACGACCAAATAAAAGAATGGTTAGACCAGAAGATTATACGACCAAGCAAATCAGATTACTCAAGTCCTATTGTACTGGCGAAAAAGAAGAATGGGACATACCGACTTTGTATAGACTACAGAAGACTAAATAAAAAAAATTATAAGAGATCGATTCCCATTGCCGCTTATCGAAGATCAGATAGACAGACTGAAAGGTGCAAAAGTTTTTACGACATTAGACTTGAAGAATGGATTTTTACATGTAAACGTTCACCACGACAGCATAAAATACACATCCTTTGTAACGCCTCGAGGGCAATATGAATTTATAAAAATGCCGTTTGGTTTGTGTACGGCACCATCGGTGTTCCAAAGATACGTCAATTACATCTTTCAAGACCTCATTTCAGACGGTACCGTTCTAGCGTATTTAGATGATCTAGCTATACCATGTAAAACACAAGATGAAGGACTAGAGAAATTAATAAAAGTTTTTAAGAGAGCTGGAGAATATGGTTTAATGTTTAATTGGAGCAAATGCTTATTCATGAGGAGAGAAATAGAGTACCTAGGCTACATTATTAAGGATAACAAAGTAAGACCTTCAAAAGAAAAGATTGCAGCTGTTTCAAAATTTAAGACACCTAACAATTTAAAGTCCCTTCAGTCATTTTTAGGACTGTCCAGGTACTTCAGAAAATTCATTAAGAATTACTCGATAATTGCAAGGCCACTGACTAATCTACTAAAGAAAGACGCTGAATTTTATTTTAGTGATGAGTGTGAGAAGGCTTTCAATGAGTTAAAAAACATACTGTGCAGCTCACCCGTTCTCCGTATCTATGATCCTGATTTGGTGACGGAGCTACATACAGACGCAAGCGCAGAAGGCTATGGAGCTGTTTTATTACAGAAGAGCCCAACAGACAATCAGATGCATCCAATCTATTATATGAGCAAAAAGACGACACCTACCGAAAGAAACTATCATAGCTATTACCTGGAGATATTAGCAATTGCCGAAGCGGTGAAAAAATTCCGCGTGTACCTGTTAGGAATACGATTTAAAATTATCACAGACTGCTCTGCTTTGACTAAGACGTTACAGAAGAAGGACTTACCTCCGCGTGTTGCGCGCTGGGCCCTACTTCTTGCAGAGTATAACTACGAAATAGAGCATAGACCTGGAACAAGACTTAAACATGCCGACGCGTTAAGCAGAAATCCGATTTGTATGATATTAACGGAAACTACAGCCCGACTTAAGAAAGCACAAGACGATGACCCGCATACCAACCTGTTAAAGAAAATGTTAGAAAAAGGACCCTATCAAGATTATCTTATAGAAAGAGGAATACTTTGTAAAGAAAAAGATGGTACGAGACTTATTGTAGTCCCAAAGAAGATGCAATACGAAATCATAAGAAAGAAACACGAACATGGACATTTTGGAATAATTAAGACGGAAGAACTTGTAAATAGAGAATACTACATAGAGAACCTGAAAGAAAAGATAAGAAAGATTATTGATAATTGTGTAGAATGCATTCTTATTTCGCATAAGAAAGGAAAGAAAGAAGGATACTTACATCCGTTGGAAAAAGGAGATGTTCCGCTGTCGACGTATCATATTGATCACCTTGGTCCGTTGACATCAACCCATAAGAAATACAAGTACATCCTAACTGTTGTGGATGGATTCACAAAATTCACCTGGATCTACCCTACGAGAACTTTGTGTACAGAAGAGACGTTGGATAAGTTAAGAATCCAACAACAAACATTCGGCTCACCGCAGAAGATTATTTCAGATCGTAACGCCGCCTTTACATCAACAAATTTTCAAGAGTACTGTAAAGAGGAAGGCATTTCTCATTACATGATTACTACTGGACAGCCACGGGGAAATGGCCAAGTCGAGAGAATCCACCAAGTAATCATAAGCGTTTTAAGTAAGCTTAGTGCTGATGATCCGACAAAGTGGTATAGACGAGTTTCAGGAGTACAACGCTGTTTGAATAGCACGTACCAGAGAAGTATTGGTATGACGCCTTTTGAACTTCTTTTGGGGACAAAGATGAAAGACAAGAATGGAGATATTATGGAATTGATACAAGAAGAGGAAATACAGAATTACAGTGAGAAACGGAATGAACTAAGAATTAAAGCCAAAGAATGTATCAAGAAGATACAAGAGGAGAATGTCAGAAGTTACAATAGAAAGAGAAAAAAGGCTATAGATTACGAAGTAGGTGACCTGGTTGCTATTAAGCGAACTCAATTCACTCAAGGAAGTAAGCTGTACCCAAAATTTCTGGGGCCTTACGAAGTAGTAGCAAAGAGACACCATGATCGGTACGCTGTAAGGAAAGTTGGCGACAGTGAAGGTCCCATCAACACCACCAGCTCGGCTGACCTTATGAAGCCTTGGGTCGTAGATGAAAATAGTTCATCTGGGCCAGATGAATAACCAGGATGGCCGTGTGGGGAGTGTTATTTTTATTACGTTTTTTAATTTGTTTTTCCCATTATTATTATCTAATCTCATTGCAGTGGCAACATTCTATTAGGTTAAGAAAGAGATAGGAGCTTAAGGTTAGAGAGAGAAAGAGGAGGATGGTAAATTTGTTAAGACGTGTACGAAGTGATTGTGAAGGAAAAAATAAAGAAGTTCGATATATTCATCCCGCTTTTACTCAAGAACGATCCCACACATATATATAGGAATACATAATGGTTAATATTACACCACTATTACACATTATATTTCGAAATAACACAAGTTTTGGAAATTAATACAAATTGACGACATCACTCTTCGATTTCCCGCCAAAAATCCTGTCGGACTGTAGTCGTGTTCGAAAATCCAACGACGAATTGACGTTTCCAATGTTGTTAGGTTTTGACACTTTAAATTGTCATTTACATTTTTGTTTATCTATCTATCTATCTATATCATCATGCCAGCTCGCTCGCGGGAAAGGCAGAGAGTACAGAGTTCCAACAAGTTCTTTCCTTACATACCTCTCTGGCTTCCTCCACTCTCATAGTTCGCCTCATACACGCTCGCCGTTTACGGAGACTTGACTTGCCCTTCAGATAAAACACGGTCTATTTGGTCATGGTAAGATATTTTTGTCGATAATAGGAATAAAATAAAAATTAATCGTGTACAAGTTAAACTTATTTTTAATCAGTTGTTAATGTTAAGACAGGTTTAAAAAATATATCGAAAAACAATTATTTACAATTTGTATGACTTAAAAAAATATTGAGTAAAATTCACGAAGCTAACACATAGGGGAGATGGCCTAAATAGATTTTTCTATAGAATTTAATGTGTCGTTGCGCGGGGTGGCTCAGGGCTATCTGGCGAAGACTGGCAAAAAGTGAAAGGTTCGTCTATGTCGATGTTACTTGTAAGTTCACTTATATTACGGTAGATGGCATTTTTAATATAGAAGTATTCTAATTAATTACGAAAAAGTGAAATCTGATATTATTTGTTTGATCAGAATGTCGATCCAAGTAATTTTTAAATGTTAAGGTACGTCACTTCATTTTAATGGTTATATTTTTTGTAAAAATAGATAATATTTGATAGCTATGTGAACTCGAGCGGACGTGTGAATGGAGCGAGTAGCGATGACAAACTGAGGTAAGCCACGCCCACCACGATGACGTCAAGGCTTTTATGAAATCAAAAGGCTCGTTAGCTTAGGTCATCTCTGCGTATTTGCTTCATGGTAAAATCGGCATTTATGGCCAAAATCAATTTATTTATTTTTTCTACTTTAAATGCACACTGAGTGAAAAGACATTGTCGAAAATTGCTCCAGAACCAACGAACATTTGACCCATACCATCATTATTTATCTATTTTATTAAAATAATGGCAAATATTCGTATCTTACGGACAATTTGCAATCTTAACACGAGTATTTCAAAGTATTGTGTACCATCGTACCATGACCAAATAGACCGTGTCTTAGCTGAAGGGCAAGTCAAGAGTCTCCGTAACCGGCGAGTGTGTATGAGACGAACTATGAGAGTGGAGGAAGCCAGAGAGGTATGTAAGGAAAGAACCTGTTGGAACTGTGTACTCTCTGCCTACCCCGCGAGGGAGCTGGCGTGATGATATAGATAGATAGATAGATTGTAAGTACTTATATCGTAGTCGCCGACATCTTTACTGAATGTCAACACACAATATAACCTCATATGTATTAATGGCTGCTGAATTATAACCACAAAATCGAATACTATTTGTGCACTATTAGGATTCCTCCGCTTGTTTGTTTAATAATAAATGCCTTAAGAGAATTTATGGGTGATTTGAAATCATACAAGTATTTTTTCATTGCTGTTGGTTCTGGGGCAAATTATGTATGGGCGCAGAACAATGCCTTATTATCCTTTAACCTTAATTTCATAAATGTTATAAGTCTATCTATCTATCTATATCATCACGCCAGATCGCTTGCGGGGTAGGCAGAGAGTATAGAGTTCCAACAGGTTCTTTCCTTACATACCTCTCTGGCTTCCTCCACTTTCATAGTTCGTCTCATACACACTCGCCGGTTACGGAGACTTGACTTTTCCTTCAGATAAGACTCGGTTTATTTATGTAATAAGTATTTTAACATATGTCGATAATTTATGTCGATTGACCTCTACACTAGTTTTAAGCTGGCAACATATTTTTTGCCAGTTTCTTACACTTACACCTGTCAAGTTGTCGCTGGATTTGTGAACATGAGTTCGTATGCTCGAACCACTGGAGAATACTCTCTTGCCAATAATGATGTTATTAAGTATTTTTAAATTAACTGATTTCTTGCAGATACACATCCGCACACATACGGGTGAGCGTCCGTATGCCTGTCCGTTGTGCCCAAAAGCGTTTAGTAACAAAGCAGCCCTCCTTCGTCACGATAGGGTGAGATTAACTTGAATTTTTATGAAACATATGTAGCGACCCCTATACATCGCTACATAGTGCGACTACCTACCAATAGATGGCGCTGACGATCCGCTATACATGTCTAGAACGTGATATTAGTGTGCGCACGACGTGTAACATACATACAAGCCCCCGACAAAGAACTCTCGGGGAGTGGCAGGGCCCACCAGACAACACCCGTTTGGCTGGAAGATCTTCCCTTTGATAAATCCTGCCATATATACAATAAAAAATACGCAGGGTGGATATTTGAGACGGGGCAGTATGGGTAGCTACTTCAACCGATGTAGATACAGGAAAACTGTCTTAGGAGGCTATCCTTATTTATTTTATTTTATTATATTTGGGAAACTTACAGCTAGCATAACATACTACAAAATATAAAATTTACACAAATGAAAGCCATTTACAAATTTCCACAGATAGCAAAAGAATAAGAGAAAAATAGTACAGTCGGCATCCAGTGTAACACTTATGACTATTACCATAAATTCGCTCCCGCATCTTATGATTGACCGCAAGTGTTAGTCGACCTGTTATAAAACATATGATCTAGAGTTAAGAAAAGAATGCTCTAGCCAATAAGTTTCTAATTTGAGAAGCACTGGTATTGAACAAATCTAAGTCCATTTCAGCAGCGATAACATTGAAGGTCCTACACGCCCGTATCATGAAAGAATTTTGTCTATACGTAGTAGTGTTGTTGTTTGTCCTTGTTGGAACAAATATCGTAAATTCATCGTGAACAATAATGTTAAATAATTTAGTTGTTTACGACATACCTCAATAGATGGCGCTGCGCCGAAACTGAATAATTAATGAATAAAGTTAGCCCGCGGTTTCGAGATTTTCAACCGATTAATGGCTACTGGTCAGTTTTGTTGTAGCGTTATCTTCGCCGCAGTGGAACAGTTTAGTGTACTCCTTAGTACACGCGGAGGTTCCCCGCTCCGAATACGGGCGACGACGACGAAGAAGTCGTAGATCCCCACCCCTAGCCGGCGGTTGACCGGTGCACTTAGTAATGCACCCCCTCACCCCGTAGCGACTGTCCTAACCGAAGCCGCCTCTTCAAGGCGCCCTCGAGTATGTCGCCTCTTGCCCTTCTGGCTCGAGCGTAGTGGTTGCACGCTCGCCCTTAAGTCCGGTGAAGCTGTAAAGGCCTTGCGGCCAACAGCATACATCACACACACCACACACACACACACACACACGCGGAGGTTCTTTGGACTTTAGTTCAATCCTTAACTTTATCCATTCCGATCTCAGTCTCGAACCTATTCGCGCCTTTATTAAAAATGCGACAACCCGATATTACGCGAACACGTCTAATCATAAAAATCCGCTAATCGTAGCCGCCGCCGACTCCGAACCTGACTCCCCTATCAGCCGCTACTGCCGTCCGCGGCATGTTCTCACCGACCCTCCCGATGCCCTTACATCCCTTCTTTCGGGTACAGATACCGCACACAGGATCACACACCGACCTCGCCGGCGAGCTCGAAGAATCCCTTGCCCGCCGCCCGGTGCAGAGCACCACGGCGAGGCACCTAGTATACGCCCTCCCCCATAGCGACTGCCCAAGCCGAGGCCGTCCTTAATTGCGCCCCTTGAGCTAGTTGCCCCCTTGCCCTTCTGGCTCGAGCGTAGTGGTTGCACGCGCGCCCTCTTGTCCGATGGAGCTGTAAAGGCCCTGCGGCCAACAGCGTAGATCATTCACACACATAAAAATCCATTCTTTTGATAGTGGTGGAAAACATCGTGAGGAAACCTGCATACCTGAGTTTCTCGAAGGTGTGTGAAGTTCGCCAACCCGCACTGGGCCAGCGTGGTGGACTATGGCCTAAACCCTCTCAGTGTGAAAGGAGGCCCGTGCCCAATGGTGAGACAGTTTTTAACAGGGCTAATATTATTATTATATTAAAACTATCCGTTTCCCAGGTCCATACCGGAGTCAAACCTTATGAGTGTCCCCAATGTGGCAAGTTCTTCACACAGTCGAACTCCATGAAACTCCATGTAAACACCGTACATCTAAAGATGCCGGCTCCTTACAAGAGTAAAAATAGACGGAACAAGGCGAAGGAAAGGGAAATACTAAAGGAAGCGATATTTGGTGTTATTGACAATGAAGATAGTACTGCTGGTGAGTTATCTATAATATTATACAAGGTGTAACATAATAAACGCAAGACCTCAGACACCCCAATTAGAGAATTGCTTCATAAATTCGAAACGAAAACCAAATTTCCAAATTTAAAGGTTTTTTACCCCTTTTCTAAGCACTTTTATACCCCAATTAACAATGAAACTTGTACATGTATGTGTGCATTTTGAGAAATACGGAAGGATTAGAAATGCATTTGTGATCTCCTTATTGCTATAAATCAAGAATAAATTAAGTTTTTTATAGCGCACTGAAGGAGTAAAAGCAATTGGTGCAAGTTTAAAAAAAAATTTAAGATACATTAACAATAGTTGGAATTATATCGATTTAGAACAAACTACTTTCAGGTCTTGCGTTTATTATGTTACAGCTTGTATACTAGCGACCCGCCCCGGCTTCGCTCGGGTGAAATATACACATAACCTTCCTCTTGAATCACTCCGTCTATTGGCGAAAACCGTGTTAAAACCCATTTTTATCGTCGTATCGTTTATCGCGTTCAGACAGACGCGGCGGGAGGACTTGATGATAGACCCGCCAAGAAATTTCCGGCTCCATCATTACATCATCCGGGTCTAAAGTATTTGTCATGGCAAATCTAACGAGCCCAAACACGGTGGGGTAATATTGGGTACTTGGGTGGTTCCATAGGCCACCTTCCGACTCCATCATCAAACCAGGTTCATGGTACCACTAACTTACATAAGTATGCCAAATTTCAGCTCAATCGGATACTCGCAAATGCTTGAAAAATGAATCACAAGATCAGAACCGGAAAGACAGACATACGAACATTGCGAGTTAAATAAAAGCTTGTAATAATCATCTTATTAGCCTAAACACGGCGCCTTTCGCCTTCATCATCAAAGCCAATTCATCAGAACACTATCTGGTTGTATAGTACTTGTCAATACCAATCTAACAAGCCCAAACACGAGTGGGTTACGTTGTATAGTTAACATGTTCCTATATCTGGGTCTGAAGTACTTGTCAAGACAAATCCAACGAGCCCAAACACGGTGGGGTTATATTGGGTACTTGGGTGGTTCCATAGGCCACCTTCCGACGCCATCATCAAACCAGCTCCATGTTACTAATTATTGTATTGTCACCGAGCTTACATACGTATGCCAAATTTCAGCTCAATCGGATACTCGCGAGTGCCTGAAAAATGGTTCACAAGATTTAAACCGAAAAGACAGACATACATTGTAATAATCATCTTATCCAACTTTCAAACCCCACTCTCTCCTTCGAACATTCGGTTACATTTACTATCCCACATAAATTTTAACTGTAATCAAAATCAAGCATTTTTGAATAGAAACCCAATATCAACACTCAATTGAGCACTGAAGCTAAAGCTAGGCAACTGAAAAGGACACTGTCGTAAATTGCCCCAGAACCAACAAACATTTGACCCATGCCATCATTATTTATCTATTTTATTAAAATAATGGCAAATATCCGTATCTAACGGACAATTTTCAATCTAAAACGAATATTTCAAAGTATTGTAAGTACTTATATCCAAGTTGCCGACATCTTTACTGAATGTCAACACAATATAACGTCATATATATTAATGGCTACTGAATTGTAGCCTCAAAATCTAATACTTTTTGTGCAATATTACGATTCCCCCGTTTGTCCGTTTAATAATAAATGCCTTAAGAGAATTTATGGGTGGTTTGAAATCATACAAGTGTTTGTCAATGCTGTTGGTTCTGGGACAATTCATGTATGGGCGCAGAACAATGTCCTTTGACAATAATACCAGTATACATGTTACAAATTTGTACACAGCACACCTCTGCTACCCCCGGGTGATATAGGCGTGATGGTGTTTATTAAAGGTCGTGTTAACAATTAGACGGTGTCTTATCTGAAGGGCAAGTCAAGAGTCTCCGTAACCGGCGAGCGTGTATGAGACGAACTATGAGAGTGGAGGAAGCCAGAGAGGTCTGTAAGGAAAGAACCTGTTGGTACTCTGTGTACGCTGTTGGCCGCGAGGCCTTTACAGCTTCACCCGACTTAAGGGCGAGCGTGCAACCACTACGCTCGAGCCAGAAGGGCAAGGGGCGACATATTCGAGGGCGCCTTGCTCTTCAAGGCGCCCTCGGGGGGATGGTAGTCGGCGGCGGCTACGATTAACGGATTCGCATGGGTAGATGCGTTCGCGAAGTGTCGTGTTGTCGCTTTTTTAATATAGGTTCGAGACCTAGATCGGAGTGGAGACTTAGATCGGAGTGGACCAGGGTACTCTGTACTCTCTGCCTACCCCGCAAGGGATCTGTAAAGTGCGAGAAATATTAAGTTTACATGTCCATTTACCCTTTCGAGAATGAGTATGAAATATCTAAATATTTATTTTTTATTTCAGCGGAAAGCATAAGTCAAAATGAGAATTTGAGCCAACCAGAATTACAGTACATCAAACCAGAGGTAGATTTATATGAACAGGAAGTGGAAGAATCACAGATTCTGTTGGAAGACGGAGAAGAAATCACTTACGAAGTCGTTTATGAAGGAGAATAATTTGATCCGTTTATAAAACATAATGAAAAACCATAGAAATTATTAGACCCTTTTTACATCAAGCCTCATTCATATACAGTCGTACAAGGATCTATTGACCTGCGGCGAAAATCGTAACTAACGCTGTCATCAAGTGTAATGTCACTTCAGGACTCTCGCGGACTGGCCGTTTGCTATGAAATTTACCTTTTTAATTTTTATATAATTTAAGTTCTTTTGGGCGCTCGTAGCGCTGTGCGATCCCCGTGTTCTAACCAATCACCGAGGTTAAGCAGCGTTCGGCTCGGTTGGCCTGAGATGGGTGACCGGTTGTGGCATTTTTCATATTCGAGCGTATCCGTGCTTCGGAAGGCACGTTAAGCCGTTGGTCCCGGTTACCAATTAATGTGGTAGTCGTTAAGCCGAGTTGGAAGCCTCATAGGCGGCTTGATAAGTTCCAACAGCAGGTGGCCACAAACCTGCCTCTGCCAATCCGCACTGGGTCTGCGTGGTGGAGTATGACCTAATCTCTCTCACCTCTAATTGTGAGATGGCCATTGCCCAGCTGTGGGCAGTTTAGGCTGACATTATTAAGTTCTTTTTTAATTAGTAACCATGCAGTAGGATAATTTTTATAAAATTTTAACCAACGACCCCTGTTTATGTCGTCCACGTGCCAATAGATCCTTGTCACACTATAAGACGTGCGCAATAACTTAATGTGTGATTTATGATTGTACATAATGACTCGAAAGTCAAGACTTTCTCATCGCTACGCGTATTATACGCGATTAGACCAACCAGGTTTAATAATATGTGTATATTCTGGTTTAATTATGCCAAAATTGTTAAATAGAAGCAAGGTTATATTATTATGAAATAAAATATTTATCACAACAACATGTGTTTGAGATAAATGTCCCTAAATATGGCGACATTCTTTGGAGTCGTCCATTATTCATCGAAACATGCCTATCAATAAGTTTAAAAAGGCAATCAAAACTATACTGTGTAAGAAAGGGTATTTCGGATTATCTTGACGATTAAACAGATTGGGTTTGAGCAGCTCCTCAATCAGCAATATAAACAATGCTGTATAATACAATTTTGAAAAAAAAAATGGTTTACACAAAAGGCCAAAGAAATTAAGTTAAAAGATTAGCCCGCTGTTTCTCGCCGGATCTTCTCCGTGGAAGCCGCGTTCCGATCTCACCTGACTGTAAGTGGCGATGCAGCCGAAAATGTGGCTTGATGTCTCGGTAATAGCCTATTTAGTTAAGCTGAGACATAGGCTGAGCAGATGGAAGTTAGACCGGGTATCGAATCAGTATGATTTACCTGGGGCCGAAAATGTAGTTTTCTAGTCCGTCTAATGAAAGCCGTGTGATTTTTTACGTTTTCATAAGCTGACAATACTGCGACTAATGTCACCTATTGTTTTAGTGAACCATAGACAAGGACCAACTGGTCTTGATCTGGGTTATGATATACGCTAGATTAATTTTTGTTAGCATTCTATAAAATTCGACATAATCTAAATTAGATATCTCTGAATTAGAAATCTTATAAATTCCGTGGCATTGCCTTGATGGATTGCATAGATGATGCTTTGGGTCTTTAGACAAAGCGTATTTCAATAAAAAATTGTAAGACTTACAAGAAATTAATTTAATATCTGAAAGCCAATAGAGATCAGGGTTGCCATACCCGAAAATCATTAATACACCACTACGCCTATATTCCCCAAGCGGGGTTTCGTTAATCTGATTACATTTTGCCCATGTCTGCCTCCACTTTCCTGTGTTTGTTAAAATCATAAACCCTTTTAGGAACATGTATTTTTGCTTATGCTTGACATCACGACAATCATTAAAATATTCAAGTATCGAATCTATTTATTCCTAGTCCATCAGGGGTTGCCCGACCTGATTTATTTAAATTCGCCGCCATTTTGCATTCTCAGCTTTCATTAGACAAATTGTAACTCAGTAATGGGCTTAGGAGACGGAAGTTATAGTTCCGAATCGGTATGATCGGGGTAGACAAGCCTCGTAAGGTAACTTCACATCGGAACACGACTCGAGCGCTTGCGTCATGACTTCAGGAGGCTGGTGACCAGCCACGGCTGTAGCCTACCACCGGTGGAGGTGCTCAGATAAGTGAATTTGTGATGTACTAGTTCTCAATCTATCTATATCATCACACCAGACTCCCTGCGGGGTGGGCAGAGAATACAGTCCCAACAGTTTCTTTGCAAATCTTTCCTGCTTCCTCCACTCTCAAAGTTTAGTATTTTTTTTTTAATGTACTTGTTAAAAGGTGTGGCCGTATCGCCATTACACTAGGAAAAATTAAACTAACGTCAGATAATTTAAAATTTCTATTTAAGTAGAGTAGTTTTTAAGTGTTACATCGGCGAAGTCTATATTTTTCATGTTATAGCCATTCTTCTTATTTTCGACAACTTAACCGGTCCTTCGGAATGGATCTGAAAGGTAAAAAGGTAATTCTGTGGTTACCCATTATCAGTATGACCACCATAAAAAAGGGTTGTCGATTTAGTCATACAGGTAATAAAATGTTGAAATGAAAATTTATAAAAATTGAGTATATAATAAAAAAAAGTATAATCACCGTCACGCCTATATTCCCCAAAAGGGGGTGGCAGAGGTGTACTGGGTACACCTAATTTTCGCCGACGATGTCAGGTACCATGTAACACGGGGTGACCCCTACTACCATATACTGGACACAATTCCAGTCTCCAAATGATACTGGAAGTATTTCATTACAAAAACTATTATTCTCATCACAAAAAATGCCAACGTGCATGTGTATCTATGTACGTACATACACAATATCTGTACATACTTATACAAGGCGTAACATAATAAACGCAAGATCTGAGAGTAGTTTGTTCTAAATCGGTAACTGAATTGATTCCAACTAATTTCATCATCATCATCATCTCAGCCTATACTTGTCCACTGCTGAACATAGGCCTCCCCAATCGCTTTCCAGCGTAACCGGTCCGATGCCACCTGCATCCAACGACTTCCTGCGATTTTCACAAGATCGTCGATCCATCTGGCAGGTGGTCGTCCCACGCTGCGCTTGCCAATACGTGGTCTCCACTCTAGAATCTTTCTGCCCCAACGCCCGTCCGATCTTCGCGCTATGTGGCCCGCCCATTGCCACTTCAGCTTGCTAATCTTAAGGGCTATGTCGGTGACCTTGGTTCTTCTACGAATCTCCTCATTCCTGATTCGATCACGTAGAGAAACGCCGAGCATAGCTCTCTCCATAGCTCGCTGAGCAACTCTGAGCTTTTTTATGAGACCTATAGTAAGAGACCACGTCTCTGATCCATATATCATCACTGGTAACACACATTGACTAAAAACTTTAGTCTTTAGGCACTGAGGTATTTTGGATGAGAAGATGTTGCGCAGTTTCCCGAACGCTGCCCAGCCGAGTTGGATTCGTCGATTGACCTCTCTCTCAAAGTTGGACCTACCTAACCTACCCAACTAATTTGAATGCATCTAACATTTTTTTTTAAATTTGCAAAAAATGCTCTTACTCCTTTAGTGCGCCATAAAAAACTAAATTCATTCTTCATTCACAGCAATAAGAAGATAAAAAATGCATTCTTAACCCGTATTTCTCAAAATGCACACATACAATTTTCATTGTTAATTGGGGTATAAAAGTGCTTAAAAAAGGGGTAAAAACTTTTAAATATGTAAATTTGGTTTTCGTTTAGAATTCATGAAGCATTTGTCTAATCGAGGTGTCTGAGGTCTTGCGTTTATTATGTTACACCTCGTATACAGAGGTGGCGGTAACGGTCACAGTGTCGCGAGTTTAATAGTTTTTCCCATCTCAAAAATACCCAAAGTTCTCACTTCAAAATAGCAGCCTTGGGGGTCCAGTACAAATACGGGTCGATGATGTGGCTAAGTGCGTTCAAATCCTTGATCAGACAAAAAATCAATAAAAAAAAAAACAATCAGTCCGGAGTCTGGAATTGTGCCCGGTATATGGCAATAGGCTCGCCCCCTATTACATATAATATTAGCCCTGTTAAGAAACTGTCCCACTTTTGGGCACGGGCCTCCTCTCGAACTGAGAGGGCTTAGACCATAGTCCACCACGCTGGCCCAGTGCGGGTTGGTGAACTTCATACACCTTCGAGAAACTCTTAGGCATGCAGGTTTCCTCACGATGTTTTCCTTCACCGTTAAAGCAAGTGATAATTAATTTTTAATACGCACATGCTTTCGAAAAGACAGAGGTGCGTGCCTGGGTTTGAACCTGGGACATGGGACCTAACATCTCTGCCACCTGCCGCAGAGCGTTTAATACAGGCGTATTTTTTTTAATAAAAAAAGTCAGTATGATATCGCATCGTCAGAACAGTAGTGACTTATCTCGAAGAATAGAGTTTTTGGGAAAGTAATCGCGTCCCTTCAGAACCGAGCGGCGCGGGTAGAGGGAGGGAAAGTGAAGGAGACCGAAGTATTGTATTTCTTAATTCTTCCATAAAAACGACGCTGTTTTAATATTCACCAGATAGTGTAAACCTTTTAATGGCCCTCCATGACCGTAACTCGATTTTTGAGTTGAAGTCTATACCTTTCTGAAGTTGCGAAACTTTAATTTGTAAAAAATCAAAATAAAAATAGACTATCTTATCTGAACGGCAAGTCAAGAGTCTTCATAACCCGCGAGCCTGTATGAGACGAACTATGAGAGTAGAGGAAGCCAGAGAGGTCTGTAAGGAAAGAACCTGTTGGAACTCTGTACTCAGCCTACCCCGCAAGGAATCTGGCGCGATGATATAGATAGAAGTCTGTTTGGAGTTATTAGAAGCTCACGATCGAAATGGGTTGAATTTTCAACTAAATTATATATCTGTCTGGTGGCAAAGCGCATCGCTTTGTGATCACGAGGTCCTAGGTTCAAATCCTAGGTCGGACAAATGTAGTTTTTCTAACCAAAAAATTACCAGTATGAATCCGGAGTCTGGAATTGTGCCCGGTATATGGCAATAGGCTCGCCCCCTCTTACATGGGACCTAACATCGTCGGCGAAACGTGGGTGTACTCAGTACACCTCTGCCACCCCCTCTGGGGAATATAGGCGTGACGGTGTTATATATCTCTATGTTTATAAATAACTTACATGTTCGTGCGTCCTTAGAGCCGAGAGTCCTTTGAAAGTCTTCGGGCAAGATTTGCAAGAGTACGGTCGGTCCGTCGTGTGAACTCGTAAATGTGACTGGAAAATTATAGAACACTATTAAACATAGTTTCACGCCCGTTTTTCTTTAAAGGGTAGACAGAGGTACACCCAGGGGCACAATTCTGCTCATATAGTAATCATAAGTTCAATCAAGTATATCATAAGTTCCATCAGCAGGTGGCCACAAACCTGCCTCCACCAATCCGCACTGGGTCCGCGTGGTGGAGTATGACCTAATCTCTCTCACCTCGATTTGTGAGAGAAGGCCTTTGCCCAGCAGTGGGCAATATAGGCTGATGTTATTAATTCGGTTTTTATATTATCGGACATTGTCGAAAATTGCCCCAGAACCAACATAAATTTGACCCATGCCATCATTATATATCCATTTTATTAAAATAATGGCAAATACCCGTATCTAGCGGACAATTTGCAATCTAAAACGAATATTTTAAAGTATTATAAGTACTTACATCGTGTGTGTGTGTGTGTGTGTGAATGATGTACGCTGTTGGCCGCGAGGCCTCTACAGCTTCACCGGATTTATAGGCGAGCGTGCAACCACTACGCTCGAGCCAGCCAGAAGGGCAAGAGGCGACATACACCATGTCTGTCCACGACTGTCCCGAAGAGGCGCCCTCGGTTGGGACAGTCGCTGTAGGGGGACGGGTGCACTACTAAGTGCACCGGTCCCCCTACAGCGGCCCGCCGGCTATGGGAGGGGATCTACTACTACGTCGTCGTCGTCGCCCGTATTCTGAGCGGAAAGAAGGGATGACAAAGCATCGGGGGGGTCGGTGAGAACATGTCGCGGCCGGCGGTGGCGGCAGGGGTCGGGGGGGAGATCGTAGTCGGCGGTGGCTACGATTAACGGATTCGCATGGGTAGATGCGTTTGCGAAGTGACGTGTTGACGCCTTTTTAATGAAGGCGCGAGGAATAGGTTCGAGACCTAGATCGGAGTGGAGGTCGACGTTCCGTACGAACCATGGGGCTCCTACGGCTTTACGGAGGAAGCGGTTTTGAACCGCTTGAAGTCTTTCGATGTGAGAGGGGGCCGAATGCCCAAACACAGCACACGCATAGGTCATAATGGGACGAACGCAAGTTTTGTAAAGCGTCACCTTATTTCTAAGGGACGTTTTACTCAGCTTGCAGATTAACGGATGGAGACGACCGAGCACGAAGGATGCTCGGTGACGGACCCGCTTGATGTGCGGGCCGAAGGACATGGTACTGTTCAGGGTGACCCCTAAATATTTGACCTGTTTGACCCAGGGAATGGGTCGGTCGAACATGGAGTACTTACATCGAACTCGCCGACATCATTACTAAATGTCAACACAATATAACCTCATATTCATTAATGGCTACAGAATTATAACCTCAAATTCCAATTCTTTTTGTGCAATATTGAGATTCCCCCGCTTGTCCGTTTAATAATAAATGCCTTAAGAGAATTTACGGGTGATTTGAAATCATACAAGTATTTTTTCATTGCTGTTGGTTCTGGGGCAAATCATGTCTGGGCGCAGAACAATGTCCTTTGTAAAACAATTATCTAATCGGGTTGTCTGAGGTCTTGCCTATTTACGATACATCTTGTATATTAAACGGTTTAACAACTTATGTAACTGACCGCACCTGCAGTAATCTTCTCATAGTGAAGCTCTTAGGGCACTGGGTACACTGATAGGGTCTCTCACCGGTATGGGTCCTTTGATGATATAGAAGAACACATTTATTCTGCAACAATAAAAATAAAAAAGGATCAAATCTTGTCCACGTTAATTGACATTGATCAATTACACACCATTTTTTTGTAATTATCTATCTATCTTAAAAAAAAAAAAACACCGTCACGCCTATATTCCCCAGAGGGGGTGGCATAGGTGTACTGAGTACACCCACGTTTCGCCAACGATGTTAGGTCCCATGTAATAGCGGGCGAGCCTATTGCTATATACCGGGCACAATTCCAGACTCCGGACTCATACTGGGAATTTTTCGTTAAAAAAACTACATTTGTCCGACCTAGGATTTGAACCCAGGACCTCGTGATCACAAAGCGATGCGCTTTGCCACCAGACCAACGAGGCAGTCAATCTATCTATCTATAAAATTATTAAATGATTTATAAAAATAGTGTATAGCGAATATCACTGAAATTAAGTTGTGATGTCAGCTTCAATATAGTATTTAAACCCACCGGCTTTGTATATTCGGTCACCCACTCCGATATCGGTCTCGAAACTATTCTTATAATATTATATTAATACGTGAAGCTAAAACTTTGTACCCCTTTTTACGAAAATGGCGCGGACGGAGGAGTATGAAATTGCCCACACTTACAGTTTATATAGAGAAGGAGTGCAGAATGCTAATATTTTTGTAAAATTATGCATAAAGATACATTTTTACAATAAAAAAAAAAACATTACACACACTACATGTATTTGACACAATACACGTCAAATTGATGTTTGTCTTTAATATTATTTGTGTATAGTCTTACTGAATGTCAAACATAACCAGCAAACGATGAAAGAGTAGGTCGAATGTCGACCAATGGGCGACCACTAGTTATATTAAAAAGGCGACAACTCGATATTTGGCGAACGCATCCAACCACACTAATCCGCTAATCGTAGCCGCCGCCGACTATGAACCTAGCCCCTGCCGCTACCCCCGCCCGCGACATGTTCTTACCGACCCACCCGATGCTCTTACATCCCTTCTTCCGGTCTCGGATACAGACACCACACACAGAATCACCCTTGCCCGCCGACCGGTGCCGAGCACCACGGCGAGACCCAGATGACATCTTAGTGTTCAAACATAATTATGAAATACATAAATAAGCCTTCCAGATACAAGATGGACTAAACAGGTTAATACATGGGTGGGACCAAGTGGCAACAGAATCAGAGGACGCCCGTGCGAGCGCAGGACAGACGAAATTATCCAAATTATCCAAATCAAACAACCTGGAAAATATTGGAGGAGGCCTTTACCCGAAAGGGGCCTAAACTAATTAATAAATATAACTTTCTTATATAAATTTACTATAAAGTGTAACTAGCAT
Organism: Phalera bucephala; assembly: GCA_905147815.2. Lineage (NCBI taxonomy): Eukaryota > Metazoa > Arthropoda > Insecta > Lepidoptera > Notodontidae > Phalera > Phalera bucephala. The sequence continues at coordinate 5,143,732 of LR990637.1, read as the reverse complement.
GTTAAGGAAATAAATAAGGCTTATTATTATTTAAATAATGTTACGACCCGAACATACCCCGATATCTTGTAAAGTCTTTATCGGGGGATGTCGATTCTAAAACGCATAACACACCCTTAGGTCCCCTGGTGATTTGAGTAGAAAGATCTAGAATCCGCGCTTAAGTGTTGAAACGTCTAGAAGGTTCCACCCCTTTAATTATAGCCGGCGCGCGGTCGCGGTATACAAGTACCTATTCGTTCCCGTACGAGTAGGTATGTAATAAAAATATCACTTTGTGGGCCGCGCCGGCTATTGTTCGATGTACTTCTATCGATTTACTTAGAGGGTTCGCGTCCGTTCTAGAACTTTCATAGGAGTATAAAAGGAACACAGAGGGCGGGGACGGACAGTCTTCTCGGAAGCGATAGGGATCAAATCGGAGAACAAGCTATCTAAGGGGAATACACCGGCGACTTTAGCATCGATATACGGATACTACGAGTGACTCAGCAACTTGGAAGCAGTATTTGGGTACTAACGAGTACTAACGAGTGTGTGATTAGTTCGCGTGTGTATTTGCAAACGACGTCCTGTTTTGTGTGTACAGCGCCTAATAAAGTACTTCGCACGTTATTCGGCATTTAATTACCCCGGAAACATAACAATAAGAATATTTTTTATCTATCTATATCATTACCAGATCCCTTTTGGGGTAGGCAGAGAGTACAGAGTTCCAACAGGCTCTTTCCTTACATAACTCTCTGGCTTCCTCTACTCTCATAGTTTCTCATACACGCTCGCCGGTTACGGCCTGACTTGTCCTTCAGATAAGACCCGGTCTATTTGGTCATGGTAAGATAGTCTAGGTCTTCCCCGGTACCTACATCCTTCCATTTTCGCATTGTATATCAGTTTTGTCATTCTTTCTTTGGACATTCTTTCTATATGCCCGAACCCACGGAGCATACCCTTTCTCATCTTTACACCGATACTCTCTTTCATACCTATTTGCTGTCTTACTACGCTGTTGCGAATACGGTCGGTCAGCTTCACTCCGCATATCTTCCGCAGAGCTCGCTTTTCCACCGCATTTATCCTACTTTCATTCTCCTTCTTACATACCCAGCTCTCGCTACCATATAACAGCGTTGGGACAAGCATTCCATTATGTATGGCCAGCTGCGCCTTATGGCTTAAGTGCCGGCTCCCAAGTAGATTTCCCATCGTACCATTCACTCTGTTTCCTGCACTCACTCTTCTCTCTATGTAACAATAATAATATTTTATATAGAAAATATACCCGTTACGTAAACGTATTAACGTTAAATACATGGCCGTGTCCATGACACAGCCACACCGAGTTTTTAAAGAGATTTTGGTATGCGTCCTGGTTATACACACCGGTAGAGTCTTCCCGCAGACCTCACATACCCAAGGTCTGGCTTTCTTCCTGGAGGCTATCTCTTCAGAATCCACGTGGAGACGGCGGTAGTGGGCGCTGTATAACGACTCCCTGGTAAATGTTTTGTCACACTGAAACAACATACAATGGTAACATGTTCGTCGTGTCATTTGAAAATCACATTTAATGGAATGTTAATCAGTTATTTTCGTTTTAATAACCTTTTAATATTATCTTTAATACTATTTAATACAATGCGAAAGTGGAAGGATGCAGGTACTGGGGAAGATCTAGACTATCTTATCATGACCAAATAGACAGTCTTATCTGAAGGACAAGTCAAGAATCTCCGTAACCGGCGAGCGTGTATGAGACGAACTATGAGAGTGAAGGAAGCCAGAGAGCTATGTAAGGAAAGAACCTGTTGGAACTCTGTACTCTCTGCCTACCCCGCAAGGGTTCTGGAATGATGATATAGATAGATAGATTTAATACTCTATGCCTTTAATAATTGCTTGAGTGTGTTTAGTTGTGAAGCGATGACAGATGACAGCTGTCAGATGACGAATCACCGATGACATATAGTCGATGTAAGATGGCGGACGGCGCTGCGTTGTCATTCGATTGGCAACGGGGCAAGCGATCGGACGTTTCGCGGAGCAGCTAACCTCACTGAATTCCATGTGTCAGTATCAATCTAAAATTATTGTCCGCATTCTCGGATATCAATAAAGATCAGTGTACCGGCCGAGACCCTAGTGTTATTTCAATCATTCCAATGTTCGGCCACCAGTTGACTATGAAGAACCGAAGATAAATCTCTTATTTACTGTCTCATCTCTCAACCCTTAAAAAATTTGCTGGAAGAGAACTCATATTTTGAGTTAAGCTCGCCTTTGTATATGACTTGTGAAAATTATAATTACCTCTGTACTGTATATAATAAAGAATAAAATAAAATATATAAATCCACCTTTTACCGTTACCAGCACTGAAAGGGCTATCCTGAAAACCCAATTGCCGACAAATATAAGGCAAGTCATTGCTTTACAAAGTACATTGTCGAAAATTGCCCCAGAACCAACAAGCATTTGACCCATGCCATCATTATTTATCTATTTTATTAAAATAATGGCAAATATCCGTATCTAACGGACAATTTGCAATCTAAAACGAATATTCCAAAGTATTGTAAGTCCCTTTCTCTTTTTAGTATATATTAATGACCTGCCGAACTTTGTCCGTGATGTCTGTGACATTGTACTATTCGCAGATGATACCCTTATTGATCTTCAAAGTTGACAGAGCTAAGCTTAATTTTGACGATGTGAATGGTGCTCTTTCACGGATATCAAATTGGTTCGAAATAAACAATCTATTGCTTAATTCACTCAAGACAAAGTGTATTAAATTTACTATGCCCAATGTAAAAGTTAATGCTACGAATATTCTTATTAATGGCACAAAGCTGGACCTCGTGAACTCCACTGTCTTTCTAGGCATTACCCTAGACTCCAAACTCCAATGGGGGGCCCATATCTCATCACTTGCGGGTAAACTTAGCTCCGCTGCTTATGCAGTGTGGAAAGTACGGCAACTTACGGATGTGGATACGGCACGTCTAGTTTATTTTAGTTACTTCCATAGCATTATGTCTTATGGTATCCTACTGTGGGGTAACGCTGCTGACGTGGAAAATGTATTCATACTGCAAAAAAGAGCTATCCGTGCCATTTATGATCTTGGACCTAGGGCTTCCCTCAGAGAACTTTTTAAAGAGATCAACATTCTCACGGTCGCTTCACAGTATATATACGACAACATAGTGTACATACGTAGGAATATCCATTTATTTAATAAAGTGAGTGACGTTCATAAATTAAATACTAGAAATAAACATAAACTGGTATTACCAATTGTTAGGCTTAAAAAAGTATTTACTTCCTTCGTAGGAGTCGGTATTCGCTGCTTCAATAAGATACCAAAGCCCATGTTAGAGTTGCCACTTGACAGATTTAAAAAGTATATTAAATCTTCACTAATGAGTAAAGGATATTATACACTAAATGATTTTTTAAATGATAAAAATGCCTTTACACAAATTAACTGAAATCTAGAAGAATTTAATGTTAAGTGCAGCGTGTCCTGCCTAGCGAGCGTTCATTGATTTTAAATATTATTCTCGAACGATGTTGACAGGGTCGTGGATTGGTCATGCTCACTAAAATGTCTTTGCTAGTGGCGGCTCTGTGGAGCGGGTCATTCTTTTCCCTCTAAAATGGTTGAGGAGAGTGATGGCTGCTTCTCAGGTCATACTCGTGAACGGGTGCTGCTGGTGGGGACTGGTCCGTCCCCTGCCCTTTGTCTGACTGAACGTGTACCATAATGCTGTTAAATTTTGTCTCGTTCGGCATCACACTGGAGCTATGACCAGTTGTTTTGTACGCGCTCTTTACATATTTTATAGTAACACTTTCTCTTACTATTATTATTATGCTTTTTATTATATACCTCTACAACATCTCTATTTTGTAAATGAGAGGACTATGTAGACACTGACCAATATCATGAATCTAAGTACACTTATGATTAATCTATACTTAAGCACATCTATTTAGCTCGTTCTGCATTGTTCTCCCATACTCCATAAATGCAATGTATACAAAAAGAATTGTAAACCTCATTTTTTAAAAAAGAGTAACCGTGGAGTTTCTTGCCCTTCTTCTCCACAGGAATGACTTTCCGAACGGGTGGTAGAGTCTTAAGTAATAATAATTTTCTCTTTTTGACTATTCATAAGTGCCTTTTGGTCTACATGAATAAAAAACTTTTGATTTTGATTTTGACTTATATCGAAGTCGTCGACATCTTTACTGAATGTCAACACACAATATAACCTCATATGTAGTAATGGCTACTGAATTATTATCTCAAATTCTAATACTTTTCGTGCAATATTGGGATCCCCCGCTTGTCCATTTAATAATAAATGCCTTAAGATAATTTATGGGTGATTGGAAATCATACAAGAATTTTTACATTGCTATTGGTTCTGGGGCAAATCACGTATGGGCGCAGAACAAGGTCCTTTAATACAACAGTCAAACTTTCAATTTTAAGGAGTTTTCTACCCTTTTTAAGCTCTTTGGTATTCTTTACTTTTATGTGCATATTGAGGTGTATATATTAAAAATGCATTTAAAATAGCCTTACAACAGACTGAACGAGGAAGAAAAATTTAGTTATTAAAAAATTGTAACTTTAAAAATAAACTTTAAGAATTGAAGTAGTTTGACGGACGATTAAGCGCAGTGGTTAAGAGCTTAAGCCACTCCGCCCACTGCGTCCAATAGTCGCGGGTTCGATTCCCGCACGGGACAAATATTTGTGTGACCCACAATTATTTGTTTCGGTCTGGGTATTTGTGTCTGTAAATTTTCGTGTTTGTAAACGCACCATCGATACACCAATAAATACTAGGGTAGGGGTACGTTTAAAAAAATAAATAAAAAATAGTTGGAATCGATTCAGTTGTCGATTTAGAACAATTTACTTTCAGGTTCTTCTTATTTAAGTTACGGCTTCACAATATTTTAAGTGTATTTTGCCAGTGTCCAGTGAGTAGCATAATTGTGTTTCTGAAATTAATTCAATTCCCCGATGAACTTGATGACAACGATGATAATGAAATTGATGAATGAACCCCACCCTGGACAGTAAAGCGATGGATACTTTACATACCAATTGCGACGGCCGTTTTGAGGGAAATCGAAAAGGCACGTTTTATCACTTTGTTACAATTACCTTCACTCGTGCACATATAGGAACACATAATGGTTAATATTCCACCAACATTACACATTATTAGTCGAAATAACACAAGTTTTGAAAATTAAAACAAATTGGCGATATCGCTCTTCGATTTTCCGCCGAAAAAACATCTACTTTCAAGTATTGCGTTATTTCTGTTCGTATATGAGAACTTTTTGAATGATTATGAATAAAGATTTTATTCTTTAAAACGTAGCCCCACACACTATGATTTATTCCTGTGTCGTGAGTGCGGTTACAAACATGAAAATTTACAAACACAAATACCCTGACCGGAACAAATAATCGTGGATCACTAAAAGATTTGTCCGAATTTGAATCGAACCCGCGACTATTAGACACAGTGGGCGGAGCGGCTTAAGCTCTTAACTACTGCGCTAAATCGTCCGTCAAATGATTTCATTTTTGATTCAGATTGTTTGGCAAATACTTCTTTTTAAATTATAAGTTCGACAAGGATTTTCTTGCTCATGGATCTCATTACTATTTAGGAAAATGTTCCTACTTTCTCGTTGAGACTGCCTCGTTGGTCTAGTGGCAAAGCGCATCGCTTTGTGATCATGAGGTCCTGGGTTCAAATCCTAGGTCGGACAAGTGTAGTTTTTGTAACTAATGTATATGGCAATAGGCTCGCCCCCTATTACATGGGACCTAACATCGTCGGCGAAACGTGCGTGTACTCAGTACACCTCTGCCACCCCCGCTTTGGGAATATATCCGTGACGGTATTTAATCTATCTATCTATAACATCACGCCAGATCCCTTGCGGGGTAGGCAGAGAGTACAGAGTTCCAACAGGTTCTTTCCTTACATACCTCTCTGGCTTCCTCCACTCTCATAGTTCGTCTAATACACGCTCGCCGGTTACGGAAACTCTTGACTTTTCCTTCAGATAAGACTCGGTTTATTTGGTCATGGTAAGATAGTCTAGGTCTTCCCCGGTACCTGCATCCTTCCACTTTCACATTGTATATCTGTTTTGTCATTCTTTCCTCTGACATTCTTTCTATATGCCCGAACCAACGGAGCATGCCCTTTCTCATTTAATTTTTTTTTTGTTAACCTAACGTGTCCCACTGCAGGGCAAAGGTCTCCCCCTCCTTTCTCCAACGTTCTCTATCCTCTGTCAATAATGGCCAATCTATTCGATACGCGTCGAGGTCATCGCGCCACCGCTTCCTGGGCCAGCCTCGGCGACGATGCAACCCACTCGGTACACAGTTTGGCCCACCTATATGTATCCATTCGGCCCAGGTGACCCGCCCAATTCCATTTTAATGTCGCGGTTTTAACTCCGACATCTAAATGCGGGTCATGGAGCGTAACACCGTGTTCCGTACTCGATCGACACGTTTAATTTACGGTTTTTTTATTTATTTTTATTTACAGTGTTTGACCTGCGTAAATTTCATAGCTATAGTATTTTCCTGGAAGCAAGGGTACTGTGACAATTGTAAGTGTCAAAGAAAATTATACTCTATTCAATGGCAATAAGAGGCATGACCCGTTTCTATACTTATGCCTTAATACTTTCAAATTCAAATTATTTATTATGCAAATATGGGTACATTATTTGATGTTATACACTATTTATGTTGCTTTAACCATATTTTACCCCTAGGGTATGCATAAATCAGTTATGTCAAAAGTATTTATATATACAAGCTGTAACATAATAAACGCAAGACCTGAAAGTAGTTTGTTCTAAATCGGTAACTGAATTGATTCCAACAATTTTTAATGTATCTTACATTTGTTTTGAATTTGCAAAAAATGCTTTTACTCATTCAGTGCGCCATAAAAAAATAAATTTATTCTTGATTCATAGCAACAAGAAGATTCCAAACGCATTCCTAAAACGTAGTTCTCAATACGCACACATACACGTACAAGTTTCATTGTTTATTGGGGTATAAAAGTGTTTTAAAAAAGGGTAGAAACCTTTAAATTTGAAAATTTTATTTTGATTTTGAATTTATGAAGCAATTCTCTAATCGGGGTGTCTGAGGTCTTGCGTTTATTATGTTACACCTTGTATAGAATCCAAAAATTAAAGTCCTCTTATATAAATCAAATGTCAAAATTATAATATTTTAAACATTATCAAAAAATAAGACCAATAATAATAAAATAAGATAATTAATTATAAAAAGTCAATAAGTCTGATATCACATATTAATATTCCTATCCTCTATCTATCTATATCATCACGCCAGATCCCTTACAGGGGGGTAGGCAGAGAGTACAGAGTTCCAACAGGCTCTTTCCTTACATACCTCTCTGGCTTCCTCTACTCTCATAGTTCGTCTTATACACGCTCGCCGGTTACGGAGACTCCTGACTTGTCCTTCAGATAAGACCCGGTCTATTTAGTCATGGTAAGTTAGTCTAGGTCTTCCCTGGTACCTACACCCTTCCACTTTCGCATTGTATATCAGTTTTGTCATTTTTTCTTTGGACACTCTTCTATTCTTTCTTTCCTATCTTCTAAATATTCATTAATAGTATAATAGGTCCTATTCTCTAAAAATTCTTTTAATTTATGTTTAAACACTTCAATGATTTCGATTTCTATCTATCTATCTATAACCTCACGCCAGATCCCTTGCGGGGTAGGCAGAGAGTACAGAGTTCGAACAGGTTCTTTCCTTCCATACCTCTCTGGCTTCCTCCACTCTCATAGTCGATCTCTCTGATTTCGATTTCAATTATATAATTAGGCGGTTTGTTATAAACTCTCGGAGCAATGCAGAAAACACTTTTATTAAATAAGGCTTTTATTAAACTTTTGAATTCAATATTAATTTCGTTTAGCACTTAAAACTGTTACTACCCATCTTATATAAAAAATATTATAACGGGTATTCTGCGAATGTCATGTACTGACATTTCACTTGATGACAGCGTGACGATTTTGGCCGCCGGCCAATAGATCCCTGGAGAACAGTTCAAAGAGTATGTACATACCTTCTCACAAGCATATATCTTCAAGTTCCTATGCATTTTAATCAAATGATCTCTAAGAAGGATTCTCTCTTCAAAGCTCTGTCCACAGTGAACGCAACAGTTGCGACACGTTGCGCCGCAGTCGCGCGACTGTTGCGCGTGGTGGCGCAACGCTGCCGGCGACACGAAACGCGTTTTGCAAATCGAACATTGTTCGGGTAATGATAGCTGTGAAAAGAAAAACAAATACATATGAAAATAACTTTGATTTTTTAACGTAGCCTTACGCTTAGACTTAGATAAATAGATAACACTATATTGTTCCACCAAAAATCAAAAAAAAAAAGAAAAAGCAATTAAAACTAGACTCTGTAAGAAAGGGTATTATAAAATTTCGGATTATCTTGACGATAAAACAGTTTGGGTTTGAGCAGCTCCTCAATCAGCAACATTTATAAATGATGTATAATACAATTTTTAAAAAACAAAATACTGGTTATCATAAAGGCCAAACAAATTAAATGAAAAGACTAGCCCGCTGAGTTTCTCGCCGGATCTTCTCAGTGGAGGCCGCGTTCCGATCCGGTGGTAGATGTAAAAAATGTAATAATTGTGACGTTTGTAAGTGCTCTTGTATTGGCCTATACAAATAAATGATTTTTGACCTTGACTTTGACAAAGATACACAATATAGGAATACAATTTATTAATTACGAAGATAGTGTAACGATAGTGATCTCTTCCAGGCAACCTTTTGATGGGGAGAATTTATAGGAATCGCAAGATTAGGGGTGTACTAAATAAACAAATAATTAACATAAATCACAAATAAATCTATCATTCATTACTTAAACATATATATACATATATATGTGAGCTTTTGAGAAATACGTTTTAGGAATGCGTTTGGAATCTTCTTGCTATGATTCAAGAATTAATTTAATTTTTATAGCGCACTGATGGACTAAAAGCATTTTTTGCAAATTTAAAAAAAATATTAAAATACATTAAAAATTGTTGGAATCAATTCAGTTACCGATTTAGAACAAACTACTTTCAGGTCTTGCGTTTATTATGTTACAGCTTGTATATATATATAGACTTATTAGTGTGTCGCGGGTGCGCTTACAAATATCAAATTTAAATGCTTGTGTGTGTGTGACCTCTACAGCTCACCGGACAAGAGGGCGAGCGTGCAACCACTACGCTCGAGCCAGAAGGACAAGGGGGCAACTAGCTCAAGGGCGCCTCAAGGAGGAACGGCCTCGGCTTGGGCAGTCGCTATGGGGGAGGGCGTATACTAGGTGTCTCGCCGTGGTGCTCTGCACCGGGCGGCGAGTAAGGGATTCTTCGAAAATTCAAATGCATAAACACCCAGACCGGAACAAATATTTGTGGGTCACACCACTGCTTTGTTGGTCTGGTGGCAAAGCGCATCGCTTGGTGATCCCGAGGTCCTGGGTTCGAATCCTAGGTCGGACAAAAGAAGTTTTCCTAACGAAAACTTCCCAGTATGAGTGCGGAGTCTGGAATTGTGCCCGGTATATGGCAATACTGGCCCCCTTTTTTTCCAGGGCAAATTCTGCATTCGGCGACGTGGGCCACACCACACCGCCGTCCTCTTTGGGGTTGCTCGTGAAGGATGCTCAGGGCCACCGCTCCTTGCGTCCGCGACCCCGAAGGCCCCCCTGCTGATGCTGTTGCAGGGGAGGGGTCCCCCGCTAGATATTACGGGGGGAGACGCAAGTGATTACGCTCCCGATCCCGCTCGGCCTCCTCCTTCTTGGACATCACAGTCTCGCAGAAGGAGGTCCGGTCCGATCTACCAGGATCCGCCGCTCGGAGGCCCACGCTGGGCACTCTTCGAGCGTGTGGTGGGCGGAATCCTGGTCTCCACCGCACCGTCGGTGTTTATTGTTGCCACTGCTTCTTGGGTCACATAAAGATTTATCCGGTGCGGGGGTCGAACCCGGGGGCTAGAGAGGTTTGTAAGGAAAAACCTGTTGGAACCCTGTACTCTCTACCTACCCCGCAAGGAATCTGGCTCGATAATATAAACAGAAAGGAACATGACGATTTAACTTCATCTGTCTCTCTCTGCACATCTCACTAAGACTTGTCATAAAGTTATCTATTATTGATCTACTCACATCTCTATGCGCTCTCTTCGTATGGGCATTCAGTCCAAACTCCCCGATAAAGGCTTCTCCACAAAGTTCACACCAAGACAGCTCTGATGGATGATGGATCCGCATATGGGAGAGATGGCTTGATAATTTCCTAGGGAAGGAGAACGAGTTCAAAATCAAATCGAGTTCGCAAATCAATCAAGTTCTTTTGCAGTTATTAAGAACGTGTAACGAAAATAACTCAAGATAAAAACACACCGTCACGCCTATATTCCCCAAGCGGGGGTGGCAGAGGTGTACTGAGTACACCCACGTTTCGCCGACGATGTTAGGTCCCATGTAATAGGGGGCGAGCCTATTGCCATATACCGGGCACAATTCCAGACTCCGGACTCGTACTGGGAAGTTATTCGTTAGAAAAACTACACTTGTCCGACCTAGGATTTGAACCCAGGACCAAATTATTAAAAAAAATAATAAGGCGAAGAGTGATGTCGTTAATTTGTTTTTAATTCCCAAAACTAGTGTTATTTCAAATAATGTTTAATGTTGGTGGAATATTAACCATTATGTATTCTTATATGTGCATGAGTGAAGGTAATTTTAACAAAGTGATAAAACGTGCCTTTTTGATTTCCCTCATAACGGCCGTCGCAATTGGTATGTAAAGTATCCATCACTTTACTATCCAAAGTACTTAATCAATGTCATATCATCGTTGTCATCAAGTTCGTCGGGGAGTTGAATTAATTTAGAAATTAAATCTTACAAACACGATTATGCATCTCACTGGACATTGGCATAATACACTTAAAATAAGTGTGAAGTCATAACTTAAAGAAGAAGAAGAAGACTCCCGCTTTCTGCTTGAGAGTTCTGGATAGGGCCACGAGATGGCACTATTTAAATTTTTTCATCGATATCATGGATTCCTTCTGACTGTAATGTAGTGTCCGACCTTAGGTCTATTTTTGGCAGAATCCGAAACTGAAGCCGATTAATAGGCCATCGCCAAAACCTTCAGCTGAAGCCGAACGTTTAATAACCTTAACAACTTTGGTTCATGATTGTCTAATTGTCTAAAGAAAGCGAGTAGGTATGAAAGATAGTATCGGTGTAAAGATGAGAAAGGATATGCTCCGTTGGTTCGGGCGGATATAGAAAGAATGTCAGAACAAAGAATGACAAAACAGATGTACAATGCGAAAATGGAAGGATGTAGGTGCCGGGGAAGACCTAGACTATCTTACCATGACCAAATAGACCGTGTCTTATCTGAAGGGCAAGTCAAGAGTCTCCGTAACCGGCGAGCATGTATGAGACGAACTATGAGAGTGGAGGAAGCCAGAGAGGTACGTAAGGAACCTGTTGGAACTCTGTACTCTCTACTTACCCCGCGAGGGAGCTGGCGCGATGATATAGATAGATTGTCTAAGTTATGTTGACTGTAATAACGCATTTGTTTTGATTTGGTTATTTACTAATAATGGCGGGCGACTGGCGCAACGTAATGTGACCCCTGTCCCCCGCGCGTCGCCTGTTCCATCGTGTTCTCGCGCATTCTTAAATCGTAAAAGATCGTTCAATTTCGGTGCTTGCTAAACTTTCAGGCTTCAGCAAAAATTTCGGCCCATTTTGACAGAAGCCGAAGTTTTGACCGAAGTTGGTATTTTTGGCGAAAGGTGGACGAGCCCAAGCCGAATGTTCAGTCGGTCACCACATGTAATGTAATTACAAATTAATAATATCGGATTTTTTCCGTGTATACACATCATGAGAAAATGGTATTAACCGTCGGACAGACAAACAAACGGACAACAATGTTATCTTATTATCTATCTATCTATAACCTCACGCCAGATCCCTTGCGGGGTAGGCAGAGAGTACAGAGTTCCAACAGGTTCTTTCCTTACATACCTCTCTGGCCTCCTCGACTCTCATAGTTTGTCTCATACACGCTCGCCGGTTACGGAGACTCCTGACTTTATTATCTTATTAGGGTTCCCTTATTACCGACTGAGATGCGAAATCGCAATAACTTTATTGAAATTACACTAAGCACGATTTCGACACAAGCGCTCGTAGCGCTGTGCGACTGCGGTGTTCTTACTGTTTACCGAGGTTAAGCAGCGTTCGATTCGGTTGGCCAGAGATGGGTGACCGTTTGTGGCATTTTCAAATTCGAGCGTCTCCGTGGTTCGGAAGGCACGTTGAGCCGTTGGTCCCGGCTACCACTTAATGTGGTAGTCGTTAAGCCGAGTTGGAAGCCTTAAAAGGCGGCTTGATAAGTTCCAACGGCAGGTGGCCACAAACCTGCCTCCACCAATCAGCACTGGGTCCGCGTGGTGGAGTATGACCTAATCTCTCTCACCTCGATTAGTGTGAGAAGGCCTTTGTCCAGCAGTGGGCAGTATAGGCTGATATTATTTTATTTTACAATTTGAATTTCAGGATGTTTAATGAGAAAGGAAATTGTCGAAAATTGCCCCAGAACCAACAAACATTTGACCCATGCCATCATTATTTAACTATTTTATTAAAATAACGGCAAATATCCGTATCTAACGGACAATTTGCAATCTAAAACGAGTATTTCAATGTATTGTAAGTACTTATATCGAAGTCGCCGACATCTTTACTGAATGTCAACACACTATATAACCTCGTACGTATTAATGGCTACTGAATTATAACCTCAAAATCTAATACTTTTTGTGCAATATTGCGATTCCCCCGCTTGTCCGTTTAATAATAAATGCCTTAAGAGAATTTATGGATGATTAGAAATCGTACAAGTATTTTTTCATTGCTGTTGGTTCTGGGGCAAATCATGTATGGGCGCAGAACAATGTCCTTTGTAATAAAATACCCATACGTTGTCCGATATAAACTGTACGAATCGACCAACGAGACATTATGTGGAACATCACATTATTTCCCGCGCATTCGGGCTAAGCACAACATATTAAATTCTTAAAATTATGCGAAATGAAAATATTTTTCCTTATCAGTGACCATCGATTATGGATAAAAATCGATATAAAATGCGATCGATTATTAGCTCAGCATCTGTGTTTATTTTAAAATCATCTGTCAGAACTCATTACCAATAACCGGACTGTATAAGGATTTTTTGGCCTATGGCCGACATGAAGGTGGGTGTGAAAATAGGGGTAACATTTAGTCAAATTTTCCTGCTCTCAAGAAGATATTTCAACAGGTACTAATTGTGTGTCTGTGAGTCTGTGTGTGCGTGCGTGTGTGTGTGTGTGCGTGTGTGTGTGTATGATCTACGCTGTTGGCCGCGGGGCCTTTACAGCTTCACTGGATGAGAGGGCGAGCGTGCAACCACTACGCTCGAGCCAAAAGGGCAAGGGGGCAACTAAGTCAAGGGCGCCTCAAGGAGGAACGGCCTCAGCTTGGGCAGTCGCTATGGGGGAAGCAAACGGAAACTGTACTGTCATGAAGTGACATTTCACTCGATGACAGCTTAGTTCCGATTTAGGCCGCGGGCCAAAAGATCCTTGCACGACTAAATATATGTTTACTATGCACACAAACTCACATATAATAGGCAATATTTTTATTTTAAACCTGTCTTTATCTCCTATATTTTTTAATATAGCCTCACTATAAGCCTGCCTCGTTGGTCTAGTGGCAAAGCGCATCGCTTTCGAGATCACGAGGTCCTGGGTTCAAATCCTAGGTCGGACAATTTTATAATTTAAAAGAAAAAAAAACGTAGCCCCACACTAGGATTTATTCCTGTGTCGTGGGTGCGTTTACAAACATGGAAATTCACAAACACAAATACCCAGACCAGAACAAATAATTGTGGATCACACAAAGATTTGTCCCGTGCGGGAATCGAACCCGCGACTATTAGACACAGTGGGCGGAGCAGCTCAAGCTCTTAACCACTGCGCTAAATCGTCCATCGTTTTCTAACGAAAACTTCCCAGTACAAGTCCGGAGTCTGGAATTGTGCCGGGTATATGGCAATAGGCTCGCCCGCTATTACATGGGACCTAACATCGTCGGCGAAACGTGCGTGTACTCAGTATACCTCTGCAACCCCCGCTTGGGGAATATAGGCGTGACGGTGTATTATTATAAGCCAAGTAGAAATAATAGTGTACTTACTCGTAGGACTTCCCGCAGTGTTTGCACTGGTGCAGATGACCACCGTGCATCTTGAAATGCTCCTTAGCGTTGAAACTGAAAAACAATTCAGTATGCTACTTCGAAATGTACAAAATTTCGTAACAGCGTAGTAAGAAAGTGTGTAGGTATGAAAGATAGTATCGGTGTAAATATGAGAAAGGGTATGCTCCGTTGGTTCGGGCATATAGAAAGAATGTCGGAAGAATGAATGACAAAACAGATATACAATGCGAAAGTGGAGGGATGTAGGTACCGGGGAGGACCTTTTGTTTTATTCCTGGGGAAAATCCTGCATAGGAGTTCCGCGAGCCTCGGGGGAAGCTCGCGGGACGTGGCGCTTTCCTACCAACTAAAAACCCCAGGCTGGCCGCCATCAGCACTTTGGAGGGGCTCCGGGATCTTCGTATGGAACGCACCGGTGCCCCTCTTGTGCCGCGCTCAGACGAGCCCGCCATCGGAGGGAGACTTGAAGACACGCTCCCCCCCGCACCGACGCGGTGCTTACGGCGTGTGGGCCACACCACGCCGCCGTCCTCCTCGGGCTTACTCGTTAAGGACGCTCACGGCCCCCGCCCCTTGCGTCCGCGACCCCGAAGGCCCCCTTGCTGATGTTGTTGCAGTTTCCCCCGCCAGATATTACGGCGGGGGACGCGAGTTAGCCCGTATTCTTAAGCCCCGGGCTATTGGGCTGGGGGGGGGGCTATTGGGCTTCTGTGCCCCGCCCCGGCGCCGTCGCCTTCGTCGAGCAGGATCGGCCCTCTCCCGATCCCGCTCGGCCTCCTCCTTCTGGGACATCACAGTCTCGCAGAAGGAGGATACGGACCGGGAAGAACTAGACTATCTTACCATGAGCAAATAGACCGTGTCTCCGTAACCGGCGAGCGTGTATGAGCCGAACTATGTGAGTGGAGGAAGCCAGAGGTCTGTAAGGGAAGAACTTGTTGGAACTCTGTACTCTCTACCTACCGCGCAAGGATCTGTCGTGATGATATAGATATATATCATCACGCCAGATAGTGAGGGAAGCCAGAGAGGTATCTACCCGTGTTAATATAGACAGATAAAACAACTCACGTAGTCCTTGAAATGAATGTGCACTGTCGACATGCGAACTTCAGTCTGTGGCTTTTAAGATGTTGTGTTAGACCTCTTTTGTCTTTATATCGGAAGCGACAGAATTCACAGACGATGTCGCCTCGGCTCTGAAACATAACGTATTTAGAACATAATACCCGGTTTATACACTGCTACTGCCGCCACTTCCCACCAAAAACATTGAGCAGTACCGCGGCAGCGTTGACTGTTCACATACTCCCTTCGCATTTCAAGCATCGCTCTGTGTCTCTCTTATGTGGGCAAAAAACTCCCGACATCAGATTTTCTTTTTCCTGAGCGATATTGTTTTCATAAAAATAACCCAAAGGAAATTTTTATATTAGCTTTTTTATGTTTTTTTTTTTTAGTATTTTATATATTTCTTTAGTTTTTTATCATTAAGTTATTTCTCAAAATTATTTTTTTCCTATCATTCGAAAATGATTTTTAAACAGTCAGTCTTTCGACTTCCACTTAAATAACCGTCAACAAACGGAGCGCCCGGCAGTGATAGAGAGAAATCTGGCGCGGGTCAGTCCCTTCCCTCCAATATGGTCGAGGGGAGTATTGGCTGTTCCAGTCATACTCGTGAACGGGCGCTGGTTGCAGGGACTGCTCCATTTGAAATCCTTAAAACACTCTTTACAGATAACATCATTAGATTCAGATCTCGATCGTAAAGCATCACACTGGAGCTAGATCGTAAACTATTTAATTGTAATCTAAACATTGTATCCACATAATATAATTGAAAAAAGAGAAAGAGAAGTAAATAAAAAAGACAAGCCCGCTGAGTTTCTTCCCCGGATCTACTGAATGGATCCAGTGGTAGATTAGGAGTTAAATTAGATTTAAAAAAAATGTAAATTGACTATTTTTAAGCGCCCCGCACGGCTAATACAAAAAAAATATTTGAGTTTGAGAAGGGAAATAGAGCGTGGCGCGTTTATACGACTAACATTTTATCACTTCATGCGGAAGTGAGCAGTATCTAAATTGGGCATAATGGAACCACGAAACAAATATAAACAGGATTGTGTGTGTGAGTGATGCCCGCTGTTGGCCGCGAGGCCTTTACAGCTTCACCGGACTTAAGGGCGAGCGTGCAACCACTACGCTCGAGCCAGAAGGGCAAGAGACGACATACTCGAGGCGCCCTCGGTTGGGACAGTCGCTGCGGGGTGACGAGGTGCACTACTAAGTGCACCGGTCAACCGCCGGCTAGGGGAGGGGATCTACGACTTCGTCGTCGTCGTCGTCCATATTCGGAGCGGAAAGAAGGGATGACAAAGCATCGGGGGGGATCGGTGAGAACATGTCGAGCAGGCGGTGCCGGGGGCGGCAGGGGTCGGGGGGATCGTAGTCGGCGGCGGCAACGAATAACGGATTCGCATGGGTAGATGCGCTCGCGAAGTGTCGAGTTGTCGCCTCGTTAATATAGGCGCGAATAGGTTCGAGAGCGAGATCGAAGTGGAGGTCGACATTCCGTAAAAACCATGGGGCTCCTACGGCTTTACGAAGGAAGCGGTTTTGAACCGCTTGGAGTTTATCAATGTGAGAGGGGGCCGAGTGCCCGAACACCACACACGCATAAGTCATGATATATAAACAGGAGTCGGCCTAAGTAACTGTGCACTGTTTTCCAACTAGGCCCTGACGTCATCGCGGTGGGCGTGGTTCAGGTCATTCTGTCATTCTCAGCTAGATGGCAAAAACAGAAGTGGCCGGGGTATAACGTCGTCAACCCGCACCATCCTGCGCAGCCACAAGCTTAATTGTATAGGGAAATCTAATAATGCCATCTTCTATTTATATTTGCTTCTTGGACGAGACTACGAGAGTGGAGGAAGTCAGAGAGTTCACGGAGTCAAATAGATATATAATGAGACGCTCGTAGTACTGTGCGACCGCGGTGTTCTTAACGATTAAGGTTAAGCAGCGTTCGACTAGGTCGGACTGAGATGGCGCTCTCTGAGCTTTATGCCTGGCGTCGGGATCCTAACAACATCCTGGATCCCGGCGCCCCAAGAGCGAGGCGGACAGAGTTGCACCGAGCTGCGCTGGAGAGCTGGCGGTGCAAGCTTGCCCATCCCACTGCCGGTCACGCACGTAGGGGAGACCGAACTCCCCTATACGTGTCGAGGTCCGCGCCTAACTGCGGACCGAGCCCGCCGGTGCCACAGAGGTCATGCCAGTGACGATTCCTGTGGCCCGGCAAAAGAGCAGTAGGTCGCCGGGGGGTTTTAGTGGGTGCAAGCCCCACATAACCACCCGGGCCGTGCCCTCGGCCCGGGGGTATGAGTTAGGCATTTCCCCCCGAAAAAAGGTCGGACTAATATGAAAATGCCACAAACGGTCACCCATCTCAGGCCGACCGAGTCGAACGCTGCTTAACCTTGGTGATCGGTAAGAACACCGCAGTCGCAAAGCGCTACGAGCGCCTATTCTGATTTACGCCATGGATATTCTCGAAGTGATAGCTGTTTTGGAGGCATTATAAAAAGTATTACGTGTTTCGGTAGCCCCACTCTCTCGTTCGCTGAGAATCAGCTGCTCACTGAACGAGTTGGCAAGCGAATCGCCGCAAACTGCGTTCATTACGCGCGGTATGGACACTACATTTAAAAATTATAGGGAGGCAAACTAGTTGAAACAGTTAGCCGCTAACTATGCGCCTAATGAGGGCGCACTCTACACGGTGAATTATTAAATACATACCGGATCATGTTGAGAAGACACATGCTTATTCAATATATCGACATCCATATATCCCTTATAACAGAGCTGACATTTGTACGGGCTATGTAAATAGTTTAAACCCAATTTCCTGTCGAGTACATCTTTCATTTGCTCTTCTTTGCTTAAAACTATGATATCAACACAATATTCTCTCTCAAATCTCTCCATGTTCTCTTTAGTTTCGAAGTACTTGCCTTTTTTTGGAACTTTTTCTGTAAAGAAACAATTTATTTTTAATAATAACTCATTTCTGAGTTCTTAGATTTACGCGAATATTACACATGAAATAAAACTATTTTTTCGGATTTTATCGCGGTTTATTTTGATTTTTAAGTTCCCGACGTTTCGAGTGCTTTGCAGCACCCATGGTCACGGGAAGGACTGAGGTGTTAGACGTCCAAAAGGCATAGTTGTTCCGGGGTACCCTCAAACATCTTAATTATTTTTGTTTTTGTTGGTCCGATCTACGCAGAATGAGCTCACGGTGTCTTGAGGTCTTGCAGTGTTATGCTTGGTTTTAGATTTGATTATATTAATTACTGGATCCCAAGACGATGGAAGCACCCAGCCATCTTCTCTATTGAAATTAGGATGTTTTTTAATTTCAATAGCCTCGCGAACCATCCTTGGTAGGAATCGGTGTTCTTTCACGAGGATTTGTGGTCTATCAAATCTGATGTTATGGCGGGTGCGGTCAAGGACATGTTCACAGACTGCAGACTTCTTTCACCGTCGCTCAAAGTATAGTTTTATTTCATGAATAACTCATTTCACTTGATTTGGGAGAGGTATTCGGGCAGCAGTGGGACAGGCTGATAACTGAAATTCAGACGGACGATTTGGCGCAGTGATGAAAAGTATAAGCCGCTCCGCCCACTGATTCGAATAGTCGTGGGTTCGGTTCCCGCTCGGGACAAATCTTTGTGTGACCCACAAATGGTTGTTACGTTCTAGGTGATTTTGCATATGAATTTCATGTTTATAAACGTAATATATATACTGTATCTGTAATATACATATATAATAATAATATTTTAATTATCAGTTGCTTTAACGGTGAAGGAAAACATCGTGAGGAAACCTGCATGCCTGAGAGTTTCTTGAAAGTGTGTGAAGTTCGCCAACCCACACTGGGTCAGCGTGGTGGACTATGGCCTAAACCCTCTCAGTTTGAGAGAAGGCCCGTGCCCAACGGTGTTAACAGGGCTCATATTATTATTATTGAGTCGGAAGTTGGTGCCAAGTAACCGACTGCACCGACAGACTGGCACCGATTTCAAATATTTATATTATGCTTTTCAAAGCCGGTTTTGAGTTATATTATTTCTATTTGGCTTATAGTCCCCTTGAGACAAAGACAGTGTGAAAAAATGCATATCATCTCTATCTGTCTATCTATATCATCACGCAAGATCCTTTGCTTGGTAAGCAGAGAGTTCCAACAGGTTCTTTCCTTACATACCTCTCTGGCTTCCGCCACTCTCATAGTTCGTCTCATACACGGTCGCCACCTCTCTGGCTTCCTCCACTATCATAGTTCGTCTCATACACGCCTGTTACGGAGACTCTTGACTTGTCCTTCAGATAAGACACGGTCTATTTGGTCATGGTAAGATAGTCTAGGTCTTCCCCGGTACCTACATTCTTCCACTTTGGCATTGTATATCTATTTTATCATTCTTTCTATATGCCCGAACCAACGGAACCCTTTCTTATGTTTACACCGATACCATCTTTCATACCTTTCTTATTTCGCTGTTGCGAATACGGTCGGTCAGCTTCACTCCTTTATCTATATTATATATTTATCCTACTTTCATTCTCCTTCTTACATACCCAGCTCTCACTGTCATATAACAGCGTTGGGACAAGCACTCCGTTATGTTGTTATAACCTAGTGGGACAGTTTCTTAACAGGGGTAATATTATTATTATTTATATAACAAGGTAGCCTCACACTCTTAATAATTCTGTGTCGTGGGTACATTTATGAACATGAAATTCATATGCACAAACAACCTCACCAAAACACATATTTCTGGGTAACACAAAGATTTGTTTCGTGTGGGATCGAAGCCGTAACTACTTGTTCGAGAAAGCGGTGTGACTTAATTGTTGGATATTCCGGTCTGATCCCCAAAAGCAATCCCCTTCTTCTTAGCGTTTCGACGGCAAACATGCTATAGTTATATGGAATCAGGCCAGAATGCGGCCACATTGTCTGCCTTGTGGGAGGCAGCCATCAAGTCCTGTTGCATACAGGTGTTAGGTAATGCGGGGTACGCTATAAGTTGGGGCATCGTTGGATTACGCCGCACAAACATCCTAAATTGGTAACAATCCCCTGCTGTTTATTATTATAATTAAATTCCTGTCTGATACACTGAATATATTCGCATTTCTGATCAGATGCTCATTATTTTTGGAAGGTATCAGATTGGCATATAAAATAATTTAAAATAAAACTGTTTAAAACCCCCTAGGGCAGTGTTTTTCAACCTTTTTCATGACGTGACCCCCTAGGTATATTTTTTCGGCACCGCTACCCTCCGTTGTTTGTAATCTGTTCTTTATTGTTACTGTTATCAAATCCGCACATTTTTATTAATATTTTTTATAATTAGGTGTCGGTTAAGTACATAACCAAGTACCTATAATAGACATATTTTTATATCGATTACATCGCCAAACGCGAAAATCTCCAGGAAATTTAGAAGGCTATTAAATTCTATGTCTGGCAAAGAAGTATAGAATGTGATAGTAGTTAAAAAAAAATTACTTGAGTTAACTTACAAAATATGGCCTGTAATTTAAATTTAAAAAAGAAAAATTAATTAATATTAATATTAGCCCTGTTAAGAAACTGTCCCACTGTTGGGCACGGGCCTCCTCTCAAACTGAGAGGGTTTAGGCCATAGTCCACCACGCTGGCCCAGTGCGGGTTGGCGAACTTCACACACCTTCGAGAAACTCTTAGGCATGCAGGTTTCCTCACGATGTTTTCCTTCACCGTTAAAGCAAGTGATAATTAATTTTTAATACGCACATGCTTTCGAAAAGACAGAGGTGCGTGCCTGGGTTTGAACCTGAGACCTTTGACTTTGCAGTCCAACGGTCTAACCACTAGGCTATCACTGCTTGTGATAAAGAAAAATATTATTTATAAATATTTGTTTTCTTTCTTTTTTACTGAGGCATCGAGACCCCCTTATAGAGGCTTCTCGACCCCCAGGGGGTCACGATCCACAGGTTGAAAAACACAGCCCTAAGGGATCAAAACGGGATCGGAATAACTCAAATTGTGTAAAAAAATTATAAATGAACTTATTTTATCTATTAATCTATTAACTTCTGAATCTATTAACTTTTTAAATAAATAAAAAAGTATCCCTTTTATAATCTCTTTAGCATCTAAATATTTACCTTTTCTCAAAACTGTTTTAGTATTTTTGTTTTTAGAGATATCATGTTTATTTCTCTGAGACTTTTTTAATTTGTTACTTTTAACTTTAAGATTACATTCCGTATCATTCTTCTTTATAATAATTTGAGAATTCAAATCTGAATTCTCAACTTCAGAATTTGAAAACACTTTTCTATCATAAATGTCATCAGGTGATGATGATACATCATACTTGTGATCATGATAATCATCATTTGTATCACTATTCTCGTTTTTAGTGATATCATTTACGTTGTATGTTAAGTTGTCCTGTATAATATTGTTATTGTAGATGCTTAAGATTTTTATTGTGGTCTGATGAAGATTGATTTGTTTTGAATCTGTTGGAATCTGCAAATAATATATCCTATATTAAAAGAAGCTTTGAACATCCATTAACAGTGACATCTATACTCCCCAAGCGCCGACTACGAACCCTCCCGATGCCCTTACATCCCTTCTTTCGGATACAGATACCGCACACAGGATCAGACACTGACCTCGCTGGCGAGCTTGAAGAATCCCTTGCCCGCCGGCCGGTGCAGAGCACCACGGTGACACACGTAGTATATGCCTTCCCCCATAGCGACTGCCCAAGCCGAGGCCGTTCCTCCTTGAGGCGCCCTTAAGTTAGTTGCCCTGGCTCCTCTGGCTCGAGCGTGGTTGGATAGTCACCCTCTTACCCGGTGATGCTGTAAAGGCCCCGCGGCCAACAGCATAGATCACTCACACACACACACACACCCCCTAAGTGTGAGTAGCAGAGGTCTTCCATCTGTGAGCCTATTGCCATTCTACTAAGTACAGTCAGCGATGCGTCACTTAACAATGCCAGCTTTTTAAATTGGTAATGCTCTTCATTTTACCGACATAGGTAAACATTGTCAAAATCTTGAAATGATTAGAGACATACAAAATAATGGATTTGGCGATATAAAAGTGTGCAAGCCATTTGTAAAACTAAGAATGTTAATAGACTTGTGAGGCTGACCATACAAATCCAGACAGATTTACGGATGTTTGGCATAGAGGTTAAGAGCTGAAGCCGCTCCATCCAATGGGTTGAATAGTCGCAGGTTTGATTACCGCAGGGGATAAATCTTTGTATGTCCCACAATTATTTGTTTCAGTCTGGGTATTTGTGTATGTGAATTTTTATGTTTCTAAACACACCCACGACACAGGAATAAATCCTAGTGAAGGGCAACAATAATTTAAAAAAAAACTGCTACTTAAATTTCCGATTGAATAAACACATTTTGGCCTTGGGATCGAGCCATACTATTTTGCCTTAGAACATTGTGACAAACTTTGTATTATCACGCCAGATCCCGTGCCGGGTAGGCAGAGTGCAGCGTTATCACAGAGATAAATATGGACAGCCTATGATTATTTGAGCTTAAAAATATTCTTTTATACATACAATATTGCCTCTCATCTTGGCATCTAACAGCATGTCTCTGGAATGCCAACAATTCTCTCTAAATGCCATGTACTTCAGTAGTAGGATACTGCAGTAGTTACAGATGTATGGTGGTAGACCGTCATATGGTGTGACCTGAAATGTCAAAACATTGTAATAAAAAATGGACCTCTGTCTGGATTCCTAGACACCCTACAGACAGGTTTTAACGAAAAACCTATCGCACAAAATTAATTTCTCCAATGAACAGTCAAAACGAAACATGTAATCTTATTAACAAGGATGAGGTAGACATCTAAGAATAAGAATAAGAATAATTTCATTGTTGAAAAAGACTTAGCAACTAAGTGACAGTATCTAAGAGCCCCAAACTAGACGAAAGGTCTGTATCTTGGGACCCCGTAGAGCTAAACTATGAGTAAACTTAATTTAGTTACAACTACCATCTTCGGCAACTCTTTTATTAAATTTAAATCTTTGATAAATTAAACTTAATTTTGTGTTTTAAAAAGCCATCAAAGTCACCGACAAAACAAGAAGGAAATGGTAACAACAAAGGAACAGCTGCACCGAAGAATATCTACAACAGATATGACATATTTAATTGGTATATATCACACACACTTTCTCACACACGCACTCACACACCCACATCCACACACACACACACACACATACACAATCACATACACAGAACCAGGCATGCAAGGCTCACAAGTATTAATTACTACTTAAGTTTTTTCTTTTATTATTTTACTATTATAATATGTCATTAATTTCCAGCTCGCGTTAGTAATTGTAACTAAATTAAGTTTACTCATAGTTTAACCCTGCGGGGTCCCAAGATATAGACTTTTCGTCTAGTTTGGGGCTCTTAGATAATGTCATTTAGTTGCTAAGTCTTTTTCAACAATAAAATTATTCTTATTCTTACTTTCTTGTCAATATAATTTTTCAAGGATTTCAACATAATAAATATATTTTTTCAAGTTTGAACTTAATTTAAAACCTTTATAGTGCTTTTAAACAACGTTTTGGACTTCTTATGCAACTAATCAAGTTAGTAATTCTATATCATCACGCCAGCTCCCTCGCGGGGTAGGCAGAGAGTACAGAGTTCCAACAGGTTCTTTCCTTACATACCTCTCTGGCTTCCTCCACTCTCATAGTTCGTCTCATACACACTCGCCGGTTACGGAGACTCTTGACTTGCCCTTCAGCTAAGACACGGTCTATTTGGTCATGGTAAGATAGTCTAGGTCTTCCCCGGCACCTACATCCTTCCGCTTTCGCATTGTATATCTGTTTTGTCATTCTTTCTTCTGGCATCCTTTCTATATGCCCGAACCAACGGAGCATACCCTTGCTCATCTTTACACCGATACTATCTTTCATACCTACTCGCTTTCTTACTACGCTGTTGCGAATACGGTCGGTCAGTGTGACTCTGCACATCTTCCGCAGAGATCGCATTTCGACCGCATTTATCCTGCTTTCGTTCTCCTTCTTACATACCCAACTCTCACTGCAATATAACAGCGTTGGGACAAGCACTCCGTTATGCATGGCCAGCTGCGCCTTTTAGCTTAAGTGCCGGCTCCTAAGTAGCCTTCCCATCGCACCATTCACTCTATTACCTGCATTCACTCTACTCTCTATATCAGCGGTGTATTTCCCATCCCTACTGAAGGCGCATCCAAGATTTACAAACTCATTCACTTGCTCCAGCACATCGTTACCAACCACAATCCTTGCATTCATTCTGGTTTCTTCCCGTTCAAAAACCATAATTTTGGTTCATTCAAATGTAAGCCATTGTTCATGCAGTCGTCTCTCATAACTGTGACTAGTGTTTGCAGATCAGTGGCTGTTGGCGCTATCAAAACCGTTAAAGTTAGTAATTAATATAATAAACATTGACTAAAAAGAAACGTAGAAGAACCAAGGTCACCGACATAGCCCTTAAGATTAGCAAGCTGAAGTGGCAATGGGCGGGTCACATAGCGCGAAGATCGGACGGGCGTTGGGGCAGAAAGATTCTAGAGTGGAGACCACGTATTGGCAAGCGCAGCGTGGGACGACCACCTGCCAGATGGACCGACGATCTTGTGAAAATCGCAGGAAGTCGTTGGATGCAGGTGGCATCGGACCGGTTACGCTGGAAAGCGATTGGGGAGGCCTATGTTCAGCAGTAGACAAGTATAGGCTGAGATGATGATGATAATAAACAACTTACGTCGTTGCCAATCATACATTTGTAAGCTTCCAATAATTTTACATCATGCAATGAATATAACTTTCTGTTTTTGGATAAACAGCATTGGCATATTAGTAACTCTTCGCTAGTTTCATTTTTGAAGGTGAATGAAGACATTTTCATTTAAATTTTCATAATTTTCGTAGCTTAAAAATATTACAGTACCTATCCACAATAAATAAACAAGTTAGACTAGGGATGCGCAACATATATCGATATTTAAAAATATCGATGGTTGTCTCGTAAACAGTTGATTCATCACCAATATTTTTTTGCGGTTGGACGACAATTATTATTTATAAGTATGATGATAAGTATCTGGTTTGGTTTTGTCGATTAAGTAAGATTTTTTTTATTTTGTTTTTAAGTTTTTTCCCACGGAACAGATTGAAAAATTTTTAATTTAACAATATTTTGCTCTTGATATAATAATATTATATTAATTGTATATCGATAGGATATATATCAATACATAAACCTAAAATTACCTGGAGGGAGTTATACGACGTTGCCGCTCCGCCGGTCGTCGTTCAACACATTGTCTTTTTTCTCTCTCAATTACACGGATCACCATGAATGAGAAAGCTATTGTAAGGTTGACAACGTCGCCTTGTACATGTGCTTGGTTGCCTGTTGTTACCTGGGCTTAGGCCATAACAAATGCGCCCCGTTTCAACGGTTAAAATATAAATGAAAATCCAATGATTTTCATTTATATTTTAACCGTTCAATTATATCACAATTGATAAATGAATGAAATTATGACGTGTTGTGCTGTATTTTGTCAATCAAGGACAACCAAAGGAGGAGTGAAAAATCCTGAATTATCATTTCACACGTATGTATTTATTACATCTTATTATATTATAGGGACGTTTCACAAATTATGGATTTAAAATTAAAGATATACATCACTGACGTCATATAATTAATATACGGTGATAATTAACGGTGAATTTAAAGCTTTAATTCATATTTCAAATATGTACCATTTTACGCTTCTCCACTAGTGATGTCCTACAGCGCCTATCGCTTACTGTCGATATTACTCAATTAATACTGAAACATTAACCATTCCTATTTCACGTCACCGTGACTAAACGTATTTGGATGAAATTTAGTAAGGATAGGATATCTAGATAAACACCGTCCCGTCTATATTCCCCAATCGCGGGTGGGATATCTAGACCTATTTATGATTATTTTATCTTTAACTATACTGGCGTTTACACCCGAAACCTTATGGCTGAGCGACGTACCATGACACTCCAAACCTCCGATGATGCTAAGTCCTATAGGCAGCTCAATGGACAGATACTGAAGTCCTTGCGTCACGATTTACGGTCCTTCAATACAAGGCGTATTGAGGAGACCATAGCACAGAACAAGGGCTCCAAAGTGTTCGCAAGAGACGCGTCTATTGGGCAAAGCCAGTTGACGAAGCTGAAGACGGAGGACGGAAACGTAACGTCGAATAGGTCGGAGGTGCTCAGGGAGATAGAGAGGTTCTATGGGCAGTTGTACACCTCAGTAGCTGAACCTGTTGTTGACTTGGTAAAAGACCCAAGAGCCAAGCTAACCCGACACTACACTGAAGATATCCCGGACATCAGCCTGTACGAGATTACGATGGCTCTCAAACAACTCAAAAATAACAAAGCACCAGGCGAAGACGGAATTACCGCAGAGCTTCTGAAAGCGGGCGGAACGCCGGTACTTAAAGTCCTTCAGAGGCTGTTTAATTCCGTCTTGCTCGAAGAGAAAACGCCGGAAGCATGGAACAGGGGTGTGGTGGTACTGTTTTTCAAGAAAGGTGATAACACTTTACTGAAGAATTATAGGCCCATCACACTGCTGAGCCATGTTTATAAGTTGTTTTCGAGAGTCATCACGAATCGTCTCGAACGCAGGCTTGATGACTTCCAGCCTCCCGAACAAGCCGGTTTCCGGAAAGGCTTTAGTACCATAGACCACATACATACGCTGCGGCAGATTATACAGAAGACCGAGGAGTATAATCGGCCACTATGCTTGGCGTTTGTGGACTATGAGAAAGCCTTCGATTCGATCGAGACTTGGGCGGTTCTTAGATCTCTCCAGCGATGCCGCATTGACTATCGGTACATTGAAGTGTTGAAGTGCTTGTATAATAACGCCACCATGTCAGTCCGAGTACAGGGGCATTGCACGAAGGCGATCCCCATAAAAAGAGGAGTAAGACAGGGAGACGTCATTTCTCCGAAACTGTTTACGGCCACCTTAGAGGACGCCTTCAAGCTCTTGGAATGGCAAGGACTTGGCATCAACATCAATGGCGAATACATCACTCACCTTCGATTTGCCGACGACATTGTGGTCGTGGCGGAGTCGCTGGAAGATCTAGGACGAATGCTCGGTGACCTCAACAGAGTATCTCAACAAGTGGGTCTTAAAATGAACATGGACAAAACGAAAATAATGTGTAACGTCCATGTCGTACCCACCGCACTCACCGTTGGGAACTCTACTCTTGAAGTTGTCGACGAATACATTTACCTGGGACAGGTAGTCCGGTTAGGTAGGTCCAACTTTGAGAGAGAGGTCAATCGACGAATCCAACTCGGCTGGGCAGCGTTCGGGAAACTGCGCAACATCTTCTCATCCAAAATACCTCAGTGCCTTAAGTCTAAAGTTTTTAGTCAGTGTGTGTTACCAGTGATGATATATGGATCAGAGACGTGGTCTATTACTATAGGTCTCATAAAAAAGCTCAGAGTTGCTCAGCGAGCTATGGAGAGAGCTATGCTCGGCGTTTCTCTACGCGATCGAATCAGGAATGAGGAGATTCGTAGAAGAACCAAGGTCACCGACATAGCCGTTAAGATTAGCAAGCTGAAGTGGCAATGGGCGGGCCACATAGCGCGTAGATCGGACGGGCGTTGGGGCAGAAAGATTCTAGAGTGGAGACCACGTATTGGCAAGCGCAGTGTGGGACGGCCGCCTGCCAGATGGACCGACGATCTTGTGAAGGTCGCAGGAAGTCGTTGGATGCAGGTGGCATCGGACCGGTTACGCTGGAAAGCGATTGGGGAGGCCTATGTTCAGCAGTGGACAAGTATAGGCTGAGATGATGATGATGATGATGATACTGGCGTTTTACCTGAAATAAAACGCTTATTAAACTACTTACCTCATTCGAAACTTTATATTGAGATGGCATATAGATTCTCGGTTGCGAAATGAAGTTTTGGCCTTTGGGTAGTACTGCTTTTACAAACTCACACATAAAATTGATACGCTACCTCAACGATATGCACTGACCATACATCCTAAGTTCATGACTAAAGTGCATTGAAAAAGCGCTTGTGCCAACGTAGGTTAATTGTGATGTAAAAATTATAACCACCGCTACGCCTGTATTCCCCAAGCGGAAGTGGGAGTGGTGTACTGTGTACACTCACTTGTCGTTCAACAATGTAAGGTCTCATGTAGTAGAGAATGAGTCTATTGATATTATACCGAGCACAGTGCCAGACTCCGGACTAGATGTTTTTTATCGAATAATTACTATTTGCTGACATAGGATTCGAACCAACGACCTTGTGATCGCTATGCGCATTCCCAATGAGGCTTTACTATTGTATTAAATTGTACACACTAATATCGATGTTTACAGATTTGTTTTTAAGATTTGTATTATAATACGTATGTGTGAACTTATATAAATTACTCGAAGTAATTCGAAATCATAATTTAGATGAGTCAATTACGATTTTGCAAGAAGTAAATATTTTTTAAACATAAATTATATTCTCTTATAGATAAATCCTGTACTAGTAATCACTTGGCTAATCACTTGCCAAATTCACAAACTCACACCGACATAAAATTGACACGCTACCGCGGCGATGCGGTGTCTAGGCATTCTTCGTCTATGTATCCATATTATTTTGTTTGGTATCCCTACTCAACGTTCAATCAATCAATCAATTCTTGTCTATGGCCTTTGTGGGGAGTTCGCCACAATTTTGCCAATGTCGAGTATATAGATAGACCAACAAACGAAGGCAGTTATCCGGCGATAAATGTAATCATAAGTCAGCTTGATTTATAAGCGGACGAACGGACGGTAATGTACAAAGAATCTAAAACAACACAAAAATTGTAACACAGACAAACAATATTATTATATACAAATTACACAAAGTCAAATGAAATGAAAATAATAGTATTTACAATTTTATTTTGTTATTTTTAATATATTTACATAATATTTTTACAAAAGGGGAAAATACATGGGGTAGGAGGCATTTAAAGGAAGTGGGACGAGGGATATTAGGAGGGATGATGTCATACAGAGAAGAGTGCATTTTAGGGCAGCAAAAGAACAAGTGGTCCACGTGTCCTTCATCCAAACCACATTCACAGAGTGAAGAATCCCTGATCCTAAGTTTAGCCAAGAAAACTGGGGTACATGAATGATTTAGTCGCAAACGGCAAATAATGGATGTTGTAGTCTTATCAATGATGTTGTATTTGCAAAACCAGGGTTTAGAGGGAATACTAGGTTGTATGTCTCCATAAAATTTACCTTTTACCTGTCTAGACATTTGCCATAATTTGGACCATTCACTATATAAATTCAATTTAAGAGAAGAACAAATGTCATGACAGTAAATAACAGAATGCTCCAGGGAACCTGTCGTAATCGCGTTTCTAGCACAGGAGTCGACTGATTCGTTACCAACAATACCAGAGTGGCCAGGAATCCAGGCTAGGACAACATTGATGCCAAGGTTATTACACTGCATTAATTTTTCCCTTATTGCAAGGATAATGGGGAACCTAGATTTAGACCGGAAAGGATTGGATAAAATAGATTGGAGACAACTTTTAGAATCCGAAAAAATAATGACATTTTTTAAATTATGGGATTGAACAAAACAAATGCTTTCTAATACTGCTAGAGATTCACCTGTGAATACAGAGGTTATAGGAGGACATTTATAGCTTAGAATAATACGGGTAGAGGGGATCCAAACTGCAGCACCAACTGGACTGTCTTTTGAACCTTTGGAAGCGTCGGTGTATATATGAAGCCAATCTTTATATTCGGTTTGAACTCTGTTAATAAAGCTCTTGTTTGCTTCCGTGGTGCTTTTGTCAATACCTAAATCCAGAATAATGTTGGGTTGGAATACAAGGGAGTCATATGAGGAGGAATAAATAGGAATTAAAGGATTGTGATAAAGAGGACTGGGAAGACGAGTAAACTGTAGGTAAGCAGCGAGAAGACAGGGGATTTTCTTGCGTGGACGATCTCTGAGTATATTATATAAGGAGGATAGTTCATCTAACTTACGAAGAAGAGGGTGTTCAGAGTTTTGGACTATTTTAAAAAAGAATCGGCTGGCAAGGAATTGTCTACGTAGGGAAGGAGGAGGATCACCACACTCAACCTGCATGGCATTGATTGGGGATGACTTCATAGCCCCAAGAATGATACGTAGACATTTGGCTTGAATTTTATCAAGCAACTGAAGACCCGATTGATTTGAAGGATCCAAAAGGAACATCCCATAATCCATGTGGCTACGGATTATGGCATTGTAAAGAAGTTTTTGAGTAGCGGGATGGGCACCCCACCACACCCCGGATAAGGAGCGGAGAATATTAATATTCCTTTCACATTTTTGGGACACATAATCAGTGTGAGGAGTACCTGAGAGTTTTGAGTCCAACCAAACACCTAGAAATCTAACTTTCTTTTGTTGGGGGATTGTTTCGTTATTAATTTGAATAGTTATAGGAGGGACAAGTCTCTTATTTGTAAAAATCACAGAACTGCTCTTGGAAGCTGATAAAGATAGATCATGCTCAAGAAGCCAATCTGATAAATAGCTGAGTGCAGAGTTCAACTGACCTACAGCCTTCTCCAGAGATTTATCGGGAACATATAGTGCCAAATCGTCTGCATACTGCAAAACCTGACAAAAGGAGTCAACCGATTGTTCTAGGTCGTATGTGTACAAACTGTACAGTATGGGGCTAAGGACTGAGCCTTGTGGGAGACCTTTCCAGACCGTTTTGGGAGGGAGAAGGGAATTTTGATGCTTTATCAAGATATTTCTTTCCGAATACAGATTACATATAAAACGAACCAGCTTCACAGGGATACTCAGCTGGTGAACAAGTTTATTCCTGAGTACTGGAAGGGACACGTTGTCGTAAGCAGAAGAAATATCAAGAAAAACGCCTACTAAATATTCTTTTTTCAAAATAGACATACGAATAATAATAATAATAATAAAAACTTTATTACATAGAACAAAAGTTTACAATTGCTAGGTTCCACAAAACCGATTAATCGGTTTGACTGTGGAAGGATGTCACACTCGAACATGAATACAAATTCATAATAAACAATTGCAGGTATTTAAAATCTAAGAAAGCTTAATTACATAAATCCCAATTGTTAGGTGTTGGTGTCGTAAGTTTCAAAAAGATATTTTTATACATATTCGCAAATTTCTTTTTATTATTTTCTAAACGTAGTTCAGAAGGCATTTCGTTATACAACAGTGGAAGTCTACGGCTAAGCGTTCTCCCCCCAAAATAATTATTAATACTTGTAGTCTGGAATTTTCCTTGTAATATCGGTGGTTAGTAAGCTAAGGCTATCCAAAGTGCTCCTACCTTTTCTAAATCCATATTGGGATTTGGCTAACAGATTTTTGCTCTCCACAAACCACTCAAGACGGTGTTTTATCAAGTGTTCTGTAATTTTGACCAAGACAGAAGACAATGCTATTGGTCTATAGCTATTTAGATCGGAGGGATTTTTGCCTGGCTTGAGTATAGGAATAATGACTTGGGACTTCCAAGACTGAGGGACTAAACCAAATTCGAAGAATTCATTAATTAAATTGAGGAAATAAGACTTGAACTTGTCTGAAGAATTTTTAATAAATGAATATGGGATCCCATCTGGTCCAGGAGACGAATCCACTAAACCATCAAGTGCTAACTGTAGTTCTGAAAACTTAAAGGGTCTATCCAAGGAGTTAGAGCTTGGGAGGGGACAGGATGGGGATGGAAGATAGTCCATTTGGGGGACAAAAGGAGGGCACATTTTGTTTGAAAAGCCTTCTAGCCATGAACCAGGATCATTACCAGTGATGTCACTAATGCAAAGTGATCCTCTGTAGCGCTTAACTTGTTTCCAAACTAGAGAAGCGGGGCACCTCGGAGACAGGTTTTCACAATAGTGATGCCACCCCTGCTTTTTCTTTTTTGATAGAACTCTTGTTGCAATGGCAGCCTTTTTTTGATAATTTAAGAAGTTTACTCTTGTCATAGCTGCATTGTAAACCTCTTCTGCCGTTTTCCTTTCTTTGACAGCGGCTGTACATTCTGTATCCCACCAAGGTGTTGATACTCTAAATTTCTGTGGCTTTTTACGTGGAAACTGTTCGTCAGCAGTGGAAATGATTAAATCCACAAATTTTAAATAGGACTCTGCAGACCTGCCACTGTCAGGAAGAGGGAGAGCATCAAGCCTGGTGTCAAGAGAAGAAGCGTAGGAGGACCAGTCAGCACCAGATAGACGGTATATAAGGGAAGGGGAAAAATTGTAAATTGGGGCTGAAGTATTGGGGATGGTAACAGTGATAGGAAAATGGTCACTGCCATAGGAATGGGATAAGATATCCCACGTAAGGATAGAGGCTAAGGAGGCTGAACACACAGTAAGATCAACTGCACAGATAGGGTTTTGAGTGGGAAGTACTCTACGGGTGGGGGAACCATTGTTGATAACACAAAGATTAGCGTCATCAAAGACTTCCAGAAGGGCTAGAGCAAAAGAGTCGTTATGGCTAGAGCCCCATGAACAATGGTGAGCATTGAGGTCACCCATTAGGATAATGGGAGGAGGGACGGAAGAAATGACATACTAGAGATCTGGGATCAGATTGGAATGAGGATGGGGGATATAGATAGAGAGGAATGAGATGTTGAAAGCCCTAACAGCAACAACATTAATCTCAGGGGGGATGGAGGGGAGGGGGATCTGGGAAAAAGAGAGGCAGCGTCTTATAAGTAAGGCGCTACCAGCATACCCATCCACCCTGTCATCCCGGAGACAGGAGTACCCTGGGACCCTGAAATGGGATCCAGGCACCAGCCATGACTCCGAGATGGCAATGATTGATGGGTGAAATTTATTTATTAAATGAAGGAGCTCATGCTTCCTTCTAAGAATGCTTTTAACGTTCCACTGAAGCAGGGAGACTGGATCCATATTGGGTTAAGGAAGCAATTTGCGAAAGTTTTTGGGCAAC